>OY728141.1:1725167034-1726482549 GCA_963277665.1 Viscum album
GGTCTGATTGTGGGGGAACTATGCCCTCATTTGTCAAAGTGTAGTGTAGCAGAATAAAAAATAAACATACAATGAAAAGGGAAGCAGTAAACATACACAAGTGAAATAAACTACAACATTGGATATAACCAACAGTATATAAGTGATGATGCTACATGTTTCAAGTTCCAAGAAAACATCCAGAACATGTTATACATCAATACATTACAACAAAACAAGCCAAACAGTTGGCAGCGGCATCGCGAGCCTTGGCTCGGTCCCATGCCCTCCTACTCCTCAGAAACCGTCAAGTACCTATATAGGGACTCTTGCCCCTATCTACACCTACAGAAATGTAATCTGTTTGGGCCGAAAAGCATGCCCCAAATAGGGTGTGGGAAATATATCTCAGTAGGCACCCACCAAAGGCCTGTGCCCAACTACGTGTAATAATGCGACAATGTAAGTACCAGTACACAACATGTAGTCGGCTTCTCCACCGCCTTACTATTTAGGCCTGCCGATTGACTACACGACATGTAAGTACCAGTACACAGCATGTAGTCGGTTCCTACACCCAGTGTCGCAGACATGGCTACACGCCCCATGTACTCATCCCAACACGGCCAAAAGTACACGGCGTGTGGAAATGTACACGGCGTGTAGTTCCAAAATTTCAGAATTTTCCCCATTTTCCATATTTTCTCAAAAACACTTAAGGAAAAGGAAAAAGAAGAAGCCCATACCTGAAAAATAAGAACTGGGATCTTAAAAAAATTCTCCCTATATGTTTATTGATTTACTGAATCTGGTCTTCCAGCCA
This sequence comes from Viscum album, assembly GCA_963277665.1. NCBI lineage: Eukaryota > Viridiplantae > Streptophyta > Magnoliopsida > Santalales > Viscaceae > Viscum > Viscum album. The sequence goes on from OY728141.1 coordinate 1,725,167,837, forward strand.
TACTTGGAATAATTTTTGGTTGTTTTCATCGATGAAGTGATCATATAATCTACATTAAAGGAGGAACTTGCAGAGCACTTAAGGATAGTTATATCTTTTATTCTAGAGCACTAGATTTATAGAAATCTATCAAGGTTCCAGTTCTAGATTCATGAGGTTCCCATTCTAGGGAATTTAATTTATGAATTGGTTTAGTCATGGACATAGTGAATATCGACAAAGTGATTTCTGGGGTGCCACCAAGGAGCCTTCCAGAGGTGCGAATCATTCTTAGTTTGGCAGGGTACTATAGAAGGTTTGTGGAAGACTTCTCTAGAATAGTATCCCCTTTTACCACCCTAATTCAGAAAGGGAATATGTTTACCTAGTTTAAGTTTTTCCAGCTTTCCTTTAAGGAGTTGAGGATGAGGTTGATTATTTCTCTACTGATGATACTACTAGAGGAAGGCATCAAATTCACAGTGTATTATAATGCCTCATGAGGTGAAATCAGTTGCGTGTTGATACAATGGCGGGAAATTATTGCTTATAGGTTGAGGTCATTGAGATTCCATGAGAATAACTATGAAAATCATGATCTAGATATGACAACAGTAGTATTCTCCCTAAGGGAGTGGAGGCACTGCCTTCTGTGAGAGAACATTATGGTTTACTCATACAATTAGAGACTCATGTATGTCTCCATGAAGAGGGAACTGAGCCTCAAATAATATCACTTGTTAAGGATGCTACAGAACTATGAAATAGAGATAATAAATACTCTAGGGAAGGTAAATATAATAGTAGATTCCCTTAGAAGGATGTTCTAGGATCACATAGTATAAGAATCTTTAGAGTAGTTTTGTTCCCTACCACTTACCGTATTAGAGAAGGAGGTCAAAACATTTTTGCAGTCAATGGTGTTGAATCCTTCATTTCTTGAGTGTGTGAGAGATTCCCTACTAGGATACATTGACTACAAGGACTTATATGATCATATATCCATAGGTGACTCACCATATGGATATTTTAAAGGAGGTAATCACATCATCTTCTTCCAGGGAAAAACCATGGTTTGATTCACAATGTGGGAGGAGGATATTTGATAGTTGTACACTTCTACATGAATTTTATATCCTAGTGTGATAAAAATTTATAAAAACCATCATAAAAAGTTTTTTTGTGGTATGAAAAAAGATGAAGTGTAGCTAATTTCTTCTCTTCGTGCCTCCGCTATCAATAGGTGAAGGCTAAGCACCAAGTTCTGAATGGTTTGTTGCATCCCCTTATGATCAAAAAGTGGAAGTAGGATGGCATATACATGGACTTTTTCATAATTATTCAACACATAATAAATGTACATGACACCATCTATGTGATAATTGACTAACTCATGAAGTTTGAACACTTCCTTGCTATCAGGGAGCAGAGTTCAGTGAAGAGTTTGGGGCAGTTGTACATATGGATGATTGTTCACCTTCACGGGGTACCATCAATTATTATCTCTAATCATAATTAATAGTTAACATCATGATTTTAGAGAGGCAAACATGATGAATTTAGGACCCAAATGGGGATGGTACCACCTTTCACCCCCAGACCAATGGGTAGATCGAGTGCACTATATAACATCCTAGGTAAATAAAGAATATAAAATTTTAATATCTATTAATATTTGTGAAATAAATATTAATTTTACTTTCAAGGGTATTTTTTGTCTGATAGCGTACTAAACACGCAAAAATGGGTTTCTTTGAAATCATACGTTTCACACAACTTTGAGTTATACCAAAAAATAATAATATATTATTATTATTTTAAATGGTAGTTAACCCCTAGCCATTGCATTGGAGGGAATGATAAGAACTAAGTATAATATTATTACACATGTTTTTTAAATGTTTTTAATTTATCCAAAAAAATTTAGAGGCTTAAAATAAGAATGAATCTGATATTAAACATGAAATACTCTAATATTATTTAAAAGGTCGATTTATAGCCTTTTGACGGAGAACTCTTTTTAAATCTAATTTTATTCACTTTTAAATTTTCCATTTGATAAAATAATATTATTATTTAGAAGAAGGAAATAAAAATTCACTTTGGGTAAAATTTTGGTATTTTTCGAATAAAGTTCATTTTTTGATGAATAGTGAAAAATAATGCATTTTAATTCAAAATTGCCTTTTAATCAAATTTATTTATATGCTTATAATATCATTTTAATTGGTTTTAAAGTGTAATTATATTTTAGTTTTATCTTTTATTCTTTTTTTGTTCATTGGAAGTAATTCCACTTTGAAATTGGACATAAACATAAGCCAATCTTTTTTGTAGTTTTTACATCTTAAAAACACGCTTTTTTGGTTTTGACAACAAGAATTAATTTTAAATTAATTTATTGAATCTTATGTGTTTTTGAATTTGTGAAAATTTATTAAATATTTGAAATCAGGATTTCCAAATTGTGTAAATAGGTAACTTTTATTTTTAAACATTATGAATAGTAACTTCATTAAATATTTTATTAATCATGGTTAAAGGGTAAATCTAGTAAATAAGGGTAAATAAATAATATTATAATAATATTAAATTACCCTAACACATGTTATAACCCTATTTTATGATAAATTTTCAACAATGAGCTTCCTTGGGTCGATATGGGGACCCCATGAAGCCACTTGAAAGTGAAAATGACATTTTATAAAAATTAATTTAAAGTTAAGGAAAATGTAACATAAACATATATCATTTAGTAAAAAAAATTATACGGATTTATATAAGTGATATTTTAGACTATAAATATTCATTAGAAATATGAAAATATTTCCTACATCATGGTATTTTATTTATAATTTTTAGACATTAAATAGTTAAATTTATGTATGACACAATGGTTATGCAGTGATTGCTTCATTAATAAAGGATTCAAATAAATGAAATTATAAATGTTAGAATAAATTTAATTTGGTTATTTTGATATCATACTAGAATTTTCTGGATTATATTTATATGTAATATTTTTATTAATGATGTTTTTTCGAGTCAATCAAGTTTTTATGGATTTCTAAAAAGTCATGATATGAATAGTGTCAAAATTGACATAATTCATATTTTAAAATATAAAATATTTCATTAAATATTATAAAATAAAAAAAATATAAGATTCATAAAAATAGTTATAATAAGTATGAAATTGTATTATTGAGTCTTTAATTAGATATTTATCATGTTTTGGTAACTATGTTTATATTCAAAGTGTTAAATGCTTGATAAAGCGGTAAGAGTAAAAATGGGTTAAATAAAAAAGGTTAATGACTAAAAAAATATCCAAAACCTATCCAATTATTATTTTAAGATTTAATTTAGACTTATATTCATCTTATTTTTTAATTTTATGAGTTTTAGACCTTTTGAAACTGAAAATCATTTTATAATAAAACAATACTTTCTAACTTTACTAAAGAGCCCATCCTCCCTCTTATAAAAGGCCACCACCTATAACCCATTACTCACACCTCTCATGCCCCTTGGATTATCCAAACTCTACTAAAATAAGCTAAAAAATATCTATATTTCACCTATAAGACTTACTTTGGGAATACGACAGTTCAACAAAGCCTTTTGGTTCAAACCAAATGGAGTTACCCGATTTAAAGGTAACGCCTTTTCTCATGTTATTTTATCTTATTTTCCTTCCAAACCCCCTAAACTATATTTACTTCATTTTTTTTAAAAACCAATATCCTAAATATACCAGGATGTTTTTATAATATGTATTCAAACTATAATTCCACAAACTCCCATATAATGGATATAAACATACTATTTCTATGGACGGTGAACTACTGCCTCACAAAATGATGATTGTTCAATTTTATCCTAAAACCCCTCATGATCACCATTATGACGTAAATGTATTATATGTGATATATATTATATTTATATTGTCTTTATGATTCTGTATTTTTCATTTATATCATACCTTTATGGTTTCCATAATGGGTAAATACGTTAATTTCATTTGAGAAAGTGTGGACTAGCGCCCCCTCAAAGTGATATGACTCGTTCATGCCATACATGGAACATATAAAGGATAGATTTAATGAAATTATATATGATATTATAATGGAATTATAATATATCTATGTATAATTAAGTTTCCATTCCATTAAAAATGAAATATAAATGAAAGTAGAATTCATGCGTACGTACGACTTACCATCTCCATGAACGGTAAATTTAATTTCATATCTAAAAATGTTATGTACTATTATATATATATATATAATGGATATATATGATATATATGATATCTAAATTATCAATATAATTTGAGAGATAATGTAATTTTGAACACATGGACAACTTGTAATTATAAGAAGTTCATTTTTGACTCAAGTACCAAATATCGACAATGTAACCGTTATTAAATTAAATGATTTTGTAATGTTTATAACGTGGTAATAAGTGATATAAAAGGAATAATAAACTTGAAAATAGTTCTCAATCAAGTATAAATTAACTTTAGTTTATTATTCATAAGATTAAATAATGAACGAGTCAAGTCGGGCACGAAGTAAGGGACTTCGTCTTAATATCCTTTCATTGAGGCATATTTTGGTTTATACACTCCTTGCTTTTACACGGTGTATAATAAAACAATTTAAATTTTAATTCCATTCCAATGGAATATTTTCTCTATGAAGCATTTTACTAAATTACAAAAATAATATTTTTTAACTTACGCGGTGACAACGACCTTTCCATTGTCGCGAGCACTATTTGATATTTGGATTCCTAAATAAGATTTAGTGTTTTTTAAAGAAAAAAAAATTACCATATAATATTTTAACATATTTTGGTATTGAAAATGGTTTTGAGAATTTATTTATTATGTCAATATATTGAAATTTTATATTGTGATTGCAATGTGTATATTTTATCTTACCTTTATACTTCTTAATGTGTTATCATTATGTTATGGTTATTGGGAATTGTGTATGCATACAGGTGATTCTATGATACAACTAGGGTAGGTGTGCCCTAGATAGCTCTCTAATGCAATAGGTAACGTGGAAGAGGTAAACATTAATGTTTCTCCTAAGATATTTTAGGAATATACTGTGATGGGTATTCCAAACATAACTCCCAATATAGTTGTGAAAGAAACAACATAAGTACGTTATGGATACCATAAGTTACCTTTTTGATTTATTATCTCTATGTGTTATTCATAATTATTATTATTTCATGAGGTATGTTAAAGAGCTTTTGTTTTGTATGTATTGATGGGATAATGATTTCTTTCTTTATTTTATAACCCTTACTAAGATTTTTATTCCCATCCCATGTTTTTGAAATTTTTTTCACGGGGTATAAGGTAGGGTAAGAGAAATGAAGAATTCAAGAAGATATATATCAGGAAAAGAATTCTTGTTTTCATTTACGAGTTTTTATTTTATGAAAAAATGGATACTGGGTAGAATTGTATACATGTAATATTCAATATGTAATGTAATAGTTATGGCCTAATCCTATAATGCTCTAAGCATGAAAAGATCCTCAATATAAATTCTTGAATTAACACAAGATTATGTAATGTTTAATGTAAGAACTCGAATCTTCTTTTCATGTATATATATCCTTTTATGGTAGTTTTTACAAAGAGGAAAATATTGAAATTTTAAGAGTACACGCCGTGTACTTCGATGCCTCTAGAAGCCGTGTCCTGGCTGTGTCATGGCAACACACAAGGTCATGTAATGGTGACTTAGAGGCTTCCAAAAGCGGAGTATGGAAAAGGAAAGTACATGTCGTGTACTCCAGAAGTACACGTTGTGTAATTTATTTTTTTCGTTAAACGGATTGGGGTCGCGTCTAATCCTTATTTCCATCTTCTTCTTTGCCTAATTCTGTCCAAAGCATCTGAGGTGGCCGAATATTCTCCGAGCCGCTGAATCATCACCGGTTATCTGAATCGAACACCGTCAATTGCAATAGAATCACAACAGTGATTTATTGGTTCTTCTTTGGCCATGTTTCCTAATTATTTATCTTAGGAGGGTTATCATAGGTTGAACATTTTAGACGTTTTTGTAGATCTACTCTGTTCTATTCTGATTTACGGGTCGAGGTTCATGTATATCGATCTCCTAGGATTGAGGTAGGTGGTTTTTTGCCATACATTGAATGTCATTGTGTTTTTGTTCAAAAGTGCCGAATTTCCATGTTTCAGGTATCCTGGGTTAGGGATTTTGGTCCTATTGTTTAATTACCTTGGATTTCTTGTTAGCATAAGGTTAATTGATAATAATATATGCTTTTTTCATGTTTGAGGATCACCCCATGGGCGTTATCCCTATTTGGCAATTTATCGCTGTTTGGAACAGTTTTCCTGCAAGGCAAACCCTATTGCAATTGCAAGCTTGCTTGTTATAACAGATTGCATTTGTTTCCTACTGTTTTAATGATTTTGATGCATTGTTTATTTTATCCAAGTAGTTTCTAAACATACTTAGGGATGATGATAGTCGATTATACATGAATAGACTGCTCAGGGCTGTGAGAACCTGGTGCGGGAGACCAAAGAGGGAATAAAAGATTAAGTGCTTCTCTAGGTGGTCTTTTGGAATTAGTTTCGTACGCAGGACCAATGGGAATTGGACTTTTTTTGCTTCATAAGAGTGTCCTTAGTTTACACACGTATCGATACCATAGGAGGAATTAGATGTAATAGCTTCCTCAGAGAGTCTCTAGCTATCATTTCAAGACCACAGGAGAATCAACGTGGGTGCTTCCCAGAGGTTATGTGCCTTGTATGTTTACATGACTATAGGGGTCTGCTAGTTTGAGCCACCCAGAGACTCAATGTGAATGTGGATTGTTTGTTTGGATTAGATGAGTCTACCAAGCCAAAGCACAATCTTGGATCTATTTGGCCTGCTTGTTTGTTTAGGTAGTCTTTTGATGCCTGATGTGTTAAATGTTTACCTTGGAATATAGAGCTTTGCTAGATTCCTAAGTTGTTTAATTAAATGAATTAATTAATTGTTAAGTGAATGTGAATGGTAATTGGTAGGATTTTTTACTTGTGTACTTCTAGTTCATTACAACATTTACATTCATTACTTTTTCTATATTACTCACTGACAGTAGGGCACATATCTTGTGGTGGTTCCCTACTGGGATTAGTCTCACACTCTGTTTGGGTCCTTCTTTTCAGCCCAAATAGGTTATATTGTTTCAGGTGTGGATAGGTACTGTGGCCCTTCTACTTAAAGTACATGATAGCTGGTTGGAGATGGAGAGCATAATACCGAGCTTAGGCTTGTGATTCTGCTGGAGTTACTATTTACTTTTCGTACTTTGTTTCTCAGTTGTATTTCAGCACGTTGTTTTGTTTTCTGTATTCCTTACATACTTGTATCTGCTACATCATTATCATCATTACTATATATTAATTGCTTACGCTGTTTAGTTTCAGATATTGTATGATGTTTACTACTTCCGCTATTGACTATTATTTCCTTTCCTTTGTGTACCTTACCAAATGAGGGCATTGTTTCTCCATTGACTCACCAAGGCCCTCGCTGCTAGTTGGCAGCCTCTAGAATTTGGGGAAATGTGCTTGAGGTCATGTGGAAAACTGGGTATGGGGCACCAGTTGTGTGGCTCCAGATTCAAATCATTACAAAGTGGTATCAGAGGAGGTTTCTTTTCTTTTATTTCTATTGACATACTTTTTAGCGACATTAGACAGAGATATATCAGAATAGGTAAATGGTAAATAGCTGTTCCGGGCAGTTCTAGAACCCGTGTACTAGAAAAAATCTAGGATATCTTCAATATTGAAATTTTCATGTTTTGAAAATGTTATAGTTTAATTGAATTCACTGTTTAGAGGTGCACTTGTGTTGTGTTGTTACTGTTTATATGATTTTGGTTCTATTTTGTTGAAACCCGATGAGATGAGGGTATGACATCTCATGCATCATATAGGAACATTTTAGAAAAATCACATGTCATGAATTTTTCCATGCCATCAAAATTGCATTATAAATTTCATGTTGTTGTGATATAATTTGTGATAGACTATGCATGCTGTTGTGATAGCTTCTGTGATAGAATACTTCCTATGTTGATAGGGTATTGTTTGTTTAGAGCATCTTTATCATGGATTCCCAAATTTGGTCTTAGAGGTGTTATGGGACCTTGGGGATCGGAATTTGGTTGATCGTGAGTTTGTTATACTGTTTATTTGTTATATGCATTGTTAAAGATGCCAAACTTTGATTCGCGGGGAGTATGGGCCTTCACAGATTGGAATTTTGCACCTTAATACTTGTTTTTTTCTATTTTTTCTGGAATTTGTTGTAGTTCTGAGGCTACTGTCAGGAAAAACCTAGAATACACGACGTTTACTTTATGAATAGATTTCGTTTAGTCTATCTCTGTGTCACTGACCGTGCGAGCAAGGAGATGGGGTTGTGAAAAATATTTTAGGAACACGTCGTGTACTAGTTTAGCATGCCGTGTAGTATGAAATTGGTACCCCGACCATGTCATGAACAACACAAGTCGTGTTATCTTTTCACATACACACCTTGTATGAATTTTACATGTCGTGTAGTTTGATCTAGGTACCTTTACGTGTCACGAATAACACGGTTCAGTGTTATCATTTCTCTTACACATCATGTCCTCCTGAAACACGCAGTGTAGTGTCAGCCGGGTAGCCGGCCATGTAGCTAACCACACGTTCTATTAGGACTTCTTAGTACACATCGTGTGCTTCTGAACATGTTGTGTAGTGTGACCTGGGCACACATGCCGTGCAACTAACAACACGGGCTAGGTGAAGCTTGGTAGGTACATGTCGTGTATACGTTGAACACAACATGTAGTTTTGTCTTAGGAGAGCCGTGTGGCTTAACAGTGTAGAAGGACTCAGGAAGAGAAGAGAATTCAAGTACATGCCATGTGTTGGGACAACACATCGTGTATTTGGGGTGATACATGGCCAGTTTAGTTAGGAGTACATACCCATTTAAATGACTTAAGGGAACACACCGTGTAGTCATGCTTTGTAAATATTGAATTATTATTTCCCATGTTCCCTTCTTACGCACTTAGTTTTCAGTTCTTGGTAATGTGAGCTAATGTGTGCTTTTGACCTTGTAGATTTATGGAACCGAGATGTCCTCCCATTGCATGCCAGGAACCATGTAGTGATCGTTTTCCTGATTCGATAGATCAAGGACTACAAGTAGTTCCACCTATCATTCAGGACATGGAACCTGCAGTGATTCTAGACACTGGTTCCGACACTCAGTTCATAGAGGGTTTCATAAGATTCATGCAGAACTTCCAGGTATCTCAACATCCTACCCCATCTATGGTAAAGCTGACGCGGGTTTTTCAGCATCAACATCCACCTACGTTCATAGGGGATGGAGGACCACAGGTTGCAGAGTCATGGATAGAATTCATTCTATCTAAATTTGAGCACCTGGAGATGCCTTCAGATATGAGAGTGGTGCTCGTGACTTATATTCTGTGAGATTCCTCCAATACATGGTGGGATGTGGTTTCACAGGTGGGGGTTCCATAGGCAATGACTTGGGATGAGTATCAGCGTAAGTTCTACGACTACTTCTACCCAGCGACGTTGAGGCCTGACAGAGCGAGAGAGTTCATGAACCTGCAGCAAGGTACTCTCACAATTATGGAATATTCCTCTATCTTCATAGATTTACAATGTTTCACTCTTGTTCTAGGGAATGGTGAGCTGTTTTTAGCGAGGAAGTTTGAGGAAGGCCTCAGACCGAACTTCAGATCACAGGTGAACGTCTTTCAGTTGACTTCTATTACTCTGATAGTCAATTGTGCGCTTATCACGAAGATAAATCTGAGCGAGACTGGAGTTGTCGACCATGGAAATTCAGCATCCATGTCTGATTCATTTCAGATGGATAGCAGGAAGTGCCACCGAGAGTCTACACGAGGTGACTCGAGGAAGTGAGGTATTTCTTCTGGTTGATGGGATCCTCCTTCTGGAAGCGAAGTGGTGTGCTATCAGTGTGGAAAAAGTAGGCATAAGAAGCCTCAGTTCCTGAGATACCCAGTGGTGTGCTGATCTTGTGACAATATGGGTCATCTTCATCATTTCTACATGGTATTCCTTCCAACGTCTAGTGAGGGAGGATCATTTTTGACTCCGCGTACAGGAGCAGAATTACCAGTTCCACAGCAGACTGGGGTCTGTAGTTCTTCAGGTTGTTCAGGTCATGGTATAGGCCGTATACGCAGTGGTCAGGCTCAGGGTGGGTCAACTCAGGGATCTTGGGCTGCTACATAGGGCCATGATGTAGGCCAGACTTTTGTGGTAGAGCAGATTCATCATGAGTAGGATCCTGGACCTTTTACAGTTCGAGGTACGATTTTAGTATCCTCAGTTTTATCCTCTGCACTTTTGGATACAAGATCTTCTCATAGCTATATTTCTGTGCATATTGTGGAAATCCTTAGACTTATTGTTTATACTTCTGGGGATGTGATGACGAAAAACACTCCCTTGGGAATTAGAATGGATAGCATGCATCAGTTATTAGACCGCCCCCTTGAGGTTGGTGGGTGTCATTTTTTGTGGAATCCCTATGTTTTAGAGATGACAGGCTATGATGTCATTCTCAGGATGGACTAGTTAGTTCTCTTCCAGGCCTTTGACGATTACTATCACCGTAGGGTGAGTTTCACATCCCTGTAGGGAAGATCTTTTCTTCACAAGGGAGAATGGGATGTCCAGGCGAGCAGAGATGGACCAGAGCATCATGGGATGGGCATTGTTACAGACCATATTTCTAGCTTATATCTATATAACCAGGGGAATTCTCAAATAGATTTTCCTCTAGTGGTTGATCAATTTCCAGATGTCTGTCCAGAAGACTTATCATGTTTGCCTCCGGAGTGATAGGTAGACTTATTTATTGAGCTTGTTCCAAGAGCATCACCGGTATCCATACCTCCTTATAGTATGGCTACACCTGAGTTACAGGAGCTCAAGAAGAAGTTGGAGGAGTTGCAGGCAAAGGGTTTTATCTGACCCAGTACTTCTCCTTGGGGTTCTCCCGTTCTGTTTGCAAAGAAGGAAGATTGTACTTTATGGATTTGTGTAGATTATCAGAAGGTAAAATAGTTGAAGGACAAGAACCGATATCCATTTCCCCGGATAGATGATCTCTTTTATCAGCTTAGAGGATCCAGAGTGTTCTCGAAGATCGACTTGTGATCCGACTATCATCATTTGCGTTTTAGACCATCTGATATACCTCTTACAGCCTTCCGAAGCAGGTATGGTCTGTATGAGTATTTGGTTATGCTGTTTGGTCTCACGAACACACCAGCAGTTTTCATTGAACTGATGAACATATTTTTCCATCCTTACTTGGATTCTTTCATGATAGTTTTCATGGATGATATTGTGGTTTACTCTCACACTCGACACAACCATGCTACCCATCTTGAGATCGTTTTGAGTACACAGAGGGAGAATCATTTACTTGATAAGATCTCAAAGTTCCACTTTTGGATAGAAGATATTCACTTTTTGGGTCATTTAATCTCAGAGACAGGAGTATCAGTAGACTTAAAGAAGGTGAGAGCAGTTGTTACCTGGGAGCAGCCGAAGAATGTCTTCGAGGTATGAAGTTTCTTAGGGTTGGTTAGTTACTACAGGTGGTTTATACAGGACATCCCAAGCTTATAAGCACTGTTGATGGGATTGACTAAGAAGGGGGTGAAGTATGTTTGGTCAGAAGCCTGCGATTCAGCCTTTCAAGAGCTGAAGGGGATATTGACTTCATCACCGATTCTAGTTTTTCCGGAGCCGAGCAAGAGTTATACAGTTTTCTGTGATTCATTTGGCATCGGGCATGGAGCAGTGATTATGTAGGAGGATTATATTGTTGCATATGGATCTTGGCAGTTGAGGCCACATGAGAGGAACTATCCTACGCATGACCTGGAGTTGGCTGCAGTTGTTCATGCTTTGCATTGTTGGAGACATTATCTTCTAGGAGAGATTTTTGTGGTATATAGCGACCATAAGATCCTCATGTATATCTTCATACAGTGTGACTTGAATTTGAGATAGCGAAGGTGGGTTGAGTACCTACAGTCTTTCAATTTCGAACTTGATTATATGCCTGGGAATGGCAACGTTGTGGCAGATGCACTGAGCAAGAAGACTTAGATACAGGCAGTTTAGGGGTCCATCAGCGAGTGGCAGCTTATGGAATTGTTCTCTGAAATGCATTTGGAGGTGCATGATGGATAGGGTCAGACTTTTCTTTCTTCTATAGCTATTACCTCTACCCTTCTGGACCGAGTTCAAATGAGGAATCTATCAGATTCTAAAGGCCTAGTCCTACAAGAAAGTGTGATATAAGAGAATCCTCTTCCTGGATGGACCATAGGCAAGGGTGAGATCTTGCGTTTCTAGGGACGCATATGGGTGCCATCAGATATACGTGAGGAGATGGTGCGAGACTTTCATTCCTCAGTTTGGGCAGTTCATCCTGGAATCCCCAAGATGTATCTTGATCTATAGCGCCAGTATTGGTGGCCAGGTATGAAGAGAGTTATTGATAGTTTGTTCATGAGGTGTTCCACCTGTCAGTAGGTGAAGGCGGAGCACCAACGACCAGTAAGGATTTTATAGCAGCTACCCATTCTTGAGTGGAAGTGGAATGTTGTCATGATGGACCTCGTGAATGGTTTACCAAGATCACCTTGAGGGAATGATGCAGTATGAGTTGTCATTGACAGGCTCACGAAGGTTGCTCACTTCTTTCTGATTTAGGAGACCTTCAGTGTTGATGAGATTGGACGTTTGTACATCAATGAGATTTCACTCTTACATGGGGTTTTGAGTACTATCATTTCAAATAGGTACGACATATTTACGTCACATTTCTGGAAAGGGCTATAGAGGAATTTGGGTTCATTGGTACTTCGGAGTACAACTTACCATCCCCAGACAGATGGCCAGTCAAATCGCATGATTCAGGTGCTAGAGGACATGCTACGAGCATGCATCCTTGATTTTGGAGGTTCTTGGGAGAGACATATACCTCTAGTGTAGTTTTCCTACAATAATAGTTTTCATGAAACTATTCAGATGGTACCTTATGAGGCTTTGTACGGTAGGCCATGCCTATCACCCTTGTGTTGGCTGGAGGTAGGAGAGATAACTATGTTGGGACATCATCTTATTTAGGATACCACAGAACAGGTGGAGTTGATTCAGAAAAGGATGGCTATTGCACAGTCTCGGCAGAAATCTTATGCTGATCAACGGAGACAACCATTGGAGTTCAAGGTCAGAGATCAGGTTTTCCTACGTGTTACCCCGAGGTTGGAACACAAGAGGATCCGGAGACAGGGTAAGCTTTCATTGAGATACATCGGGCCGTTTGAGGTTCTGGAGAGAGTCGGTCTGGTTGCTTATCTCGTGCAGTTACCTCAGAGGTACCAGGATATGCACGACGTCTTCCATGTTTCTCAACTTTGATGCTATTTCTCAGACTCGTCTCATGTTTTTGAACCCGAGGAGGTTGAGTTGGAGCAGGATGCATCATTCGAGGAGAATCATATCAGGATTGTTGATCGTAGAGAAAAGGTACTCCAGGGCCGCTCTGTTCCTATGGTACGGGTGCTATGGCAGCATGACGGTGTATAGGATGCGACTTGGGAGATATAGGTCGATATGCGATCATAATGGCCAGAATTGTTTGAGGTTTCTTCTTCTCCACCTTTTTAGGGAAATTCAGGGACAAGTTTTTTTAAGGGGGGAAGTTTGAAAGTACTGAGATCTTTTTTTCAGGTATGTTTTTCCATTTTTGGTAGTTTTGTGAAAACGAGGAAAATATGGATATTTTTGGAGTACACGCCATGTACTTTATGAGTACACTCCTTGTACTTCGATTCCTCTAGAAAATATGAGCTGGTTGTGTCATGGCCACACACACGGCCATGTAAGGGTGACTTGGAGGCTGCCTAAAGTAGATTATGAAAAAGGAAAGTACACGCCGTGTACTTTTTTTGTTAAACGGACCAGGGTCGCGTTTAATCCTTATTTCCATCTTTTTCTTTGCCTAATTCTTTCTAGAGCATCCAAGGAGGCCGAATCTTCTCCAAGCTACCGATTCATCACCGATTATCCGAATCGATCACTGTTAGTTGCAATAGAATCGCAGCAGTGTGTTCTTGCTTATTCTTTGTCCTTGTTTCCTGATTCTTTCTCTTATGAGAGTTATCCTAGGTTGAAAGTTTTAGATGTTTTTGCATATCTACTCCATTATGGGCTGATTCATGGGCTGAGGATCGAGTATATCGATCTCCTAGGATTGAGTTAGGTGGTTTGTTGCCTTACATTGAATGTCTTTGAGTTTTTGTGAATAAGTGTCGGATTTCCATGTTTCTGGTATCCCGGTTTAGGTATTTTGGTCCTATTGTTTAATTTCCTTAGATTTCCTATTTGCTTAAGGTTAATTGATAATAATATATTCTTGTTTTTATGTTTGAGGATCACCTCATGGGTGTTATCCCTGTTTGGATGTTTATCACCGTTTGGCACAGTTTGCCTGCATGGAAAACCCTATTGCAATTTCTAGTTTTCTTGTTATAACTGATTGCATGTCTTGCCTGCTATTTTAATGATTTTTATGAATTGTAGCTTTTATTCAAGTAGTTTCTAAACTTACATAGTGTTGTTGACAGTCGATTACACACGAAAGGACTTCTCAGGGCTGTGAGAACCTAGTGCAGGAGATGAAAGAGGGAATAGATGATTAAGTGCTTCCCTATAGTGTTTGTTGGAATTAGTTTCGTACGTAGGACATGTGGGAATTATACTTTGTGCTTCCTAAGAGTGTCCTTAGTTTACGTACATATTGATACCGTAGGAGGAATTAGATGTAAGATCTTCCTCAGAGAGTTTGTATCTATCGTTGCAAGACCACAAGGGAATCGACGTGAGTGCTTCCCAGAGTGTATGTGCCTTTGTATGTTTACTTGACTATAGGGGTCTGCTAGTTTTATCCACCCAGAGAGTTAGTGTGAATGTGGATTTTTTGGTTGGATTAGATGATTCTACCAAGACAAAGAACAATCTTGGATCTATTTTTCATTCTTGTTTGTTTATGTAGTCTTTTCATGCGTGCTGTGTTACATGTTTACCTTCGAATAGAGAGCTTTTCTATATTCCATAGTTGTTTAATTAAATGAATGAATTAATTGTTAAATGAATGTGAATGGTAATTGGTAGGACTATTTACTTGTGTACTACTAGTTCATTACTACATTTAATTTCCTTACTTCTTCTATATTACTCACTAACAGTAGGACACAGATCTTGTGGTGGTTGCCTACTGGGATTAGTCTCACAACCTGTTTGGGTCCTGCTTTTCGGCCCAAATAGGTTCTATGGGTCCCGGTCTGGATAGGGACTGTGGAACTTCTACTTCAGGTACATGATTTCTGGTTGAAGTTGGAGAGCATAGGACCGAGCCTAGGCTTGCGATGCTGCTGGAGTTACTCTTTAATTTTCATACTCTGTTTCTTAATTGTATTTCAGCACGTTGTTTTGTTTGATGTTTTCCTTAGGTACTTGTACCTTCTACATCATTATCATCATTACAATATATTCATTGCTTCCGCTGTTTAGTTTCAGTTATTTTAAGTTGTTTACTACTTCTGTTAATGACTGTTATTTCCTTTCCCTTGTATACCTTACCAAATGAGGGCATAGTTTCCCAACGAGTCACCAAGTCCCTCGCTGCTATTCGGCAGCCTCTGGAATTTGGTGAAATGCGCTTGAGGTCATGTGACAAACCAGGTATGGGGCACCAATTGAGTGACTTTGGATTCGGGTCATTACATTTAAGGATGGGGCCTTATAGTTTCTATCAAAGTTTGGTTTAGATAACTTTAGAGGTTAGGGTGTTATCTAAGAATAATAGACATAACCATAATGGTTAGAATATTAGAAAGAGTCACAGTTATTTCAGATAAATTAAATGGATTTAATATAGCATGAATAAGTATATCTTACTGTTTACCCTCCTTATAAGGTATTATATGATGATTTTACTGATATAATCACACTAACTTTTTTGGTTTTAGTAAATGGTTGGATCTAGCAGGAACAGAAGTAACTATGGATGTGAATAAAAAAGTGACAGTTTTCTGAATAAGAAACTAAATGAAATGGGACCTGCAATGAGAACTCTTGTGGTTATTCTCAACCTACTATATGTAGTCATGATTGACCACCTAGACCTTGATGATTTTAATTAGGTATCTTATATGCTAGAAGTGAATCCCTATGGAAGTTTTGGTAATAATCATAAAGGTAAGTATATTCAAAAACCTATATGTTAAGAATGTGGAAAGAAACACCTAATAAAATTCTTCAAAGGGACATGAAGATTATATAGATGCGGTAATGAAGGTTATAAAGCAAGAACCTTCCATGAAAAAAAGAAGAATTAATTTGACTCTAGGAAAGGGGAAAAAGTTAACTCTGAGGGATCAATTGAATGTTTTAAATTTGGAGTGCATGGTTATTATACAAATATATGTCCCACAAAAAATGTTTGGGAATGGGATAAGTAGGATCATACAAATATATGTTTAACAATTCTTAATTCCATTCATATTTATGGCGAGGAAACTAAAAATGACCTATAAAAGGTATGGATTATTTCTTAACTCATGTTTTGACATTACTGAAATATTAGGATATGATTCATGATTTTTTTTGTAGGAAAGAAGTATTACGGAATAAGTTGGAAAATAATGATTAATGGATCATGAATAAAGTTGAATGAGTTATAAGTCTGCATATAAGGGATTCAAGAGTTTTGGTTGATTTTAGGATGATGAAATGTTTTAAATTATTAAGGCCCTTTTGATGATATGATTACTTTGGAATACTTTTTCCTATATGTGTAAACCATAAGTTTGATATGTGAATATGTTATTCTAGTAAGAATTATCTTTTATTTTGTGGATATAGTTATAAAGAACCATTTCGGTTTATATGATTCTTGAGTTTGAGGTATTTATAGGTTATTACTTTTTGGGATGAAAATGTGAGTTATGAGATAAATTTTGTGGTTATAATATTTTATGGATATTTTTTGAGGAATTTATCACATTTTTTGGAACGTTATAAAATTATATAATTTTTTGAAAAAGGACTACATGCATATCGCGTGACAACCCATCGTGTCGGAGAAAGTTGCGGGAATCAAACCTAAAACCAAAGTGAGATTGGGATTTATTTACTACCACTAATCTACATGAAGTCCCTGGTTAGTATGAGTTATTAATTTTAGTTAAATGACATTATTGATCAATAATATGTTGATTTTTGGAACTTATGATTTATCAAATAGATATACTTAGTATAAGAAAATGATTTGTTGATTAAGTGATAAATGTTTTTTTGTAAGATGTTTTCTCTTTTGAGAACACTATATGCCTATGGAAAATAGAATACTATGGGATTTCATTTGAGGAGTAATGGTGGAATTTTATTTTGGAAGAATATATGTTTTTATTGTGGACATACAACAATTTGAGTTATTTATGGAAATGATTAACTTGTCATAGAGAACATGTGATTATGTTAATTACTTTTCAATATGAGACTTTAAGAGTAGTTGATGTTATTTGGAGATAAATGTTAAGATTTATCATGGAAGACTATATGATCAAATTTTTCTGAGTTTTGGGATTCAATCTTAGTTTGTATTATATTTAATAAGTTTTAAAATAATAGTGTATTGAATGGTATATGTTGAACTTTTCCTACTGTTTGTTGAATTTTGGATATTTAGAGTAGTATTTTTTTATTATCCTTTTGAGGATTATCTAATCTTGTTCTAAATATTTTGGTTTTGGTTAATGTCTAAGGACAAGAGAAATATATAGTTCATCTTTTGTGGATTATGTGATTATATAGAATTTGATTCTAGCGCTTCAGGTGTGACCAAGTCATCTTAAATACTCAGCATCTGGAGAAAAGATGAGTTTTTAGTAAAAACTTATTAAATGATGATACTCTACATGAAAAGTATGTATAATTACTTATGTCCTTAGTCAATCTTATAAATAAATTCATAAAATTTATAAAATGAAACTTCATACAATAACGTTTTCCATTTACTTTTCCTACTGGGGAATGAAATACCATTTAACCCATCACAAGATTGTGATTTTCTGGTGGTTAAATTTCTTCTAATCATGTTTTATATCAGCCTACATCAGAACTTGAGACATAGTTTCTACTCCATATCCATGTTTTCATACATGGAATCCTAGTTTGTGTTATCTTGGGTGACCTTTGTACTTCTCTTTCTTTCTTTTAAAGTGATATTTTTATTTACTCTTTTTCCGATGTGGAACTTTTAATGAAGTTTTCAAGTCCAATTTTAATATTGCGAGGAGACAATTACCAAAGGGGGGAAGGATGTAGCATCCTATGTAAATAAAGAATATAAAATTTTCATATTTATTAATATTTGGGAATTAAATATTAATTTTACTTTCAAGTGGATTCTATGTCTGATAGCGTACTCAACATGTAACAATTGGTTTCGTTGAAATATTACATTGTACACAACTTTGAGTTATCTCGAAAGGTAATATAATAATAATATTATTTTAAATGGTAGTTAACGCCTAGAACTTTTATTGGTGGTAATGAATAGAAAAAACTAAAATATTATTACACATGTTTGTTAAATGTTTTAACTTTTATCCAATGAATTTTATAGGCTTAAAATAAGAATGAATCCGATTTTAAGCATGAAATACTCTAATATTCTTTAAAAGGTCGATTTACTGCCTTTTAATGAAGAACCATTTTCAAATATAAATTTTGTCACTTTTATATGTTTCATTTGATAAAATAAGATTATATTTTGGAATTGCCACATCAAAATTTACTTTGGGTAAATTTTGGTATTTTTCTGATAAAATGCATCTTTTGATGAATAGTGAAAAATACTGCATTTTAATCCAAAACTACCTTTTAATCTAATTTATTTATATGATTAGAATATCCTTTTTGTTTGTTTTAATGTGTAATTATATTATATTTTGATCATTTAATCCAATTTTGGTCAATGAAAGTAATTTCACTTTGAAATTGGACATAAACACATGTCAATCTTTTGGTAGTTTTTACATCTTTAAAACATGCTATTTGGTTTTGACAACGAGAAATAATTTTAAATTAATTTCTGAAACTTCTGTGTTTTGAATTTGAAAAAATAGATTCCATATTTAGAATCCAGAGGTCCAAATTGTATAAATAGGTAACTTCTATTTCTAAACATTATGAATAATAACTTCAGTAAATATTTTATTTACCATGTTTAAAGGGTAAATCTGGTAAATAAGGGTAAAAAACTAATATAATAATAATATTAAAGTAATTTAAAGTGAAAATGGATATTTTTTAAAATTAATTTGAAGTTATGGAAAATGTAACATAAACATATATCATTTATAAAATCAATTTTTATATGGGGTTACATAAGTTATATTTTCCACTATAAATATTAATTAGAATGATAAATTTTTTTCCTACATCATGGTATTTTATTTACAATTTTTAGAGATTAAAAAAATAAATTTAATTATAACACAATGGTGATGTTGTGATTGCTTCATTAATAAAGGATTCAAATAAATGATATTATAAATGTTAAAATAAATTTAATTTGGTTATTTTGATATCATCAATGAATTTTATGGATGATAGTTACATGTTATATTTATATTAATGATGTTTTTTCGAATCAATCAAGTTGTTATGAATTTTTAAAAAGTCATGATATGAAAAGCGTCAAAATTGACATAATTCATATTTTATCGTATAAAATATTTTATTAAATATTATAAACTTCCAAAAAATATAATATTTGGAAAAATAGTTCTCATAATTCTACAATTTTATTATTGACTATTTAATTGGATATTTTTCATGTTTTGGTAACTATGTTTATTCTCATGGTGTTAAATTCTTGATTAAATGATAAGAGTAAAAAAGGTTAGATAAAAAACG
Organism: Viscum album; assembly: GCA_963277665.1. Lineage (NCBI taxonomy): Eukaryota > Viridiplantae > Streptophyta > Magnoliopsida > Santalales > Viscaceae > Viscum > Viscum album. The sequence goes on from OY728141.1 coordinate 1,725,187,956, forward strand.
ATAAGGATTAAAATAAATATCCAAAACCTATCCAATTATTATTCAATGATTTTATTTAGACTTATATTTATCTTATATTTTAATTTAAGGAGTTTTTGACCATTTCAAACAGAAAATCATTTTATAATAAAACAATACTTTCAAACTTTCCTAAAGAAACACTCCTTTCTCTTATAAAAGGCCACCACCTCTAACCCATTACTCACTTCTCTCAAGCCCCTTGGATCGTTCAAACTCTACTCCAATAAGCTCCCAACATCTCTCTATCACACTTAGAATCCTTACATTGGGAATAAGGTAATTCAATAAAGCATTATGGTTCAAACAAAAGGAGGTACCCTATTTAAATGTAATATCTTCTCCCAAGTTATTTTCTTTTATTTTCCTTCTCCAACCCCCTAATATCATGAAGTTTCGCCCGAGGCCCATATCGTGACTACCCTAAGCCCGCCTTCCATAGGCCAAGGGCTGGTGACTAGCACCAAAGGAGTATATCCCTAAGTTGTGAAGGAATTGCCTTTATAAATCATAAACACACACAATCAGAGTAAGCTGGAAGAAAAAAACTAAGTAAAACTATATAAAATGAGTGTTGAAAAGTAAAGGGGCTAAAATAAAATCCCATTAGGAAAGTACAAGTACAACTGAAAAGGGACAAATAGCTGAAAGGTGAAAGCAGCTCCTGGATCGTCCACCATTGATCCTACCTGAAGGGTAGGTATTGATAGCCTCCACAGCACTCCACGTCCATCTGTCTCCTCCGTGTGCTATCATGCCGTGTGGTCCACCTTTGAGACCGTCCAGTCCAGTCCACTCAGCATCAGTCGGCGATGTTCGTCATCTACAACCAACACAACGAGGTGCGGGCATAGCCTGTGTATGGGTGAGTATAATGATACTCAGTAGGGTCCCCGAGACCCTCAAGGTCTCACAAAATCTAACAAGGATAAACCACAAATTAAGAAATAAAAAGATATCCATACATAGGTATGTGCCCATACATATACCTAAGTTTTCAAGTAATCCATCTCAATCATGAGGTAAACTCAAAAGTTACTGACTCAGCTCTACCAGGATTTTATTCTATGGATAGTATCAATCTGAACCCTCATCCATTATAGAACTCCTCATATATCGAGTACAGTGGGCTTGCCACATCTCATAGAGGCGCTTTATACTAACTAGGACTGCTGAGGTACTCCTCCTATCGAGTACCGTGGATTTGCCGCGCTCACATAGAGGTGATCCCCACCACGGGTCTGCTGCGCTTACACAGAGGCGCTCCCCCTCATAGCTTGCTGAGTTAATCCATGTGTCTAGTACCATTGGTCTGCCGCTCTCACACAGAGGCGCTCCCCACCATGGTTCTGAAACGACACCAAGGCGCTCCCCACTAGGCTAGTCAAATCACTCCGAGTCGAATCGGTCAACTGTTGTCAAGTCTTAGCCAGCTACCGGGTTCCCACACAAATTCATACTCATCTCGGGAAGATCCGCTCCCCAAGCTACTGGTTGATACTCCAACTATAATTATGTCCCACTTAGAAATATCTCAAAGGTCCGCCTCATCATAGGTGTCTCAGCGCAACAGACGACTCGTTAATCAGATGCCCTATTTGTGAGTTATAAGCCTTTTAGTCCCCGGGGCCCGGTTGGATTCGTATAGGATCCAACCTGACTGTATCTAAAATATACCTCGAACTCCAGTAGGGTATTCTCAATGGGACCGTCGTGTTCCATGAATACCAGCACCACTGACGGTTCGTCAAACAGACGTCTGATGCCAAAGATATGGACAAAATAAAGTAACAGGGTCGGTGATGGTCATGGGCCCGGTCCGACCTAGTTATACCCACTGGGTCAAACCCGGCCCGTTGGGCGGGTGAGCCCGCTAGGTTTGGCCCGATCCTTTGGCCCGATCCAGTGGACTGAAAGTGCAGTTTGGCCCAAAGGTGGCCACGTAGGCGGCTCGACCAGGAGGCCCAGACCAGTTTGGCTCGCACCACATGGGGTGCGGCTTATGCGGATCAACCTGTAAAGCCAATTTGGTTTGGCCAGCGATGCCATGAAGGACACCACGGGCCGGCTCGGGTGGCCGGAATGACTTGACCGGTTCGGCTAGGAGCCTTGGAACGGGCAGGCCGCGCAGGGCACGAGAAGGCTGGTAGGGCACGGGCAGGCCACACTGTGTGCGGGTAGAGCACGGGATGGCCGCGGGGCTCCGGGCAGGGAGCGGGCAGGCTGACAGGGCATGCGGGTAGGCCGCGGGGCATCGGCCAGCGTGGGGGCAGCACCCAAGCAGTCCAACAGGGCGCGCATGCAGCATGCAGGAAGGCTGTGGGGCATCTGGTATGGTGCAATTAGGCCGGTGGGGCACAGGAAGTGCGCAAGCAGGTCGGAGGGGTGCACAAGTAGGCTGCGGGGTGTGGGCAGTGCGCGGGTAGCACGCGGGCAGACCGCGCGGGCCACGGGCAGCGCGTGGGCACAAGCAGCACGTGGGTAGACCGCGCGGGATGCGGGTAGTGCGCGGGCTCTGACAGAGGCGGTGCGGGGCTTCGTGGGGGCGGTGCGGTTCGTGGAGGCTGCGGGTAGCGTGGCCTTTGTCATTGCTATCTCTGTTGCCTCGTTGTTGTTACGTTTCCAGGCTAAAGAATGCCACAAGTAAGAAAAACGACAGAGGATTCCAGACCATGTAAGGTTGGCCCGCACCCTCCATGTTTAGGGAGGTATAAATTGGATCAACAAGATAAGCAGCTGATCATTAACACATCGCAAACAAACCCTTTCTTTCTAAAGAAGAAGATAATAAAATGCATAACATCATCAAGTAATAAACCCCATACATTTTGATTATCGGTTGTCGTTCGTTGATGGTGTCGTAGAAAGGGAGTGAAGGAGTTCACAATTCATCGCGTTCATCACGCACTCCCAATCCTAGGCAGCGTTGGTTCGTTGACAATAATGAGGAGGGAAGATCAGTCTAAGACAACCCACGTCGAAGGGTGGTTCCGAGGAAGAAGTCGAGGAAGATCGTACTTCGTTTTCGAAGGTGTTCTTTGTTGGAAGTGTTCTTCGTTGGGAGCCTTCTACCAATATTTTCCCCAAGTTCCTCCTTTCTATCCACTCCACCCAAAATGAAATCGTAGCCAAATAATAGATTAGGATCTATTATTTTCAATGGAATAAATTAAAATTGAGTGACTTAATTAAATGAGTTGACTCATTTAATTAATGGGGTGGAGTGGGCATAACAGTTCAAAAGAGAGAATTAATTAATTAACTCATCTCCACTAAATAATGCTTGAGAGGTGACACTAATTAAATTAAAGGGGATTTGGATCCATTATAGTGGTGAAGGTCAAGGGGTTTCTCTCCATTTAATGGGGTGGTGAGGAGGTTTTACCCCTACATTAATAGGGGTTAAGCCTCATGTGGTCCCCACGTCATAACCTCTCACAGAGGGTTATGCTTGGGTGGGCCCCACCACCATAACCTCTCAAGGGAGGCTAATGTGTGGTGGTCCCACCTCCAACTCCCATGAAGAGGTTTTAACCACATAACCTCTACATGTTGGTTAAAAATAAAATAAAGTGAGCTTACTTTATTTTATTACTTCACATGAAAACCCAAAATAACTAACTTTCATCCTTGATTTACTATCGTCGAAGTGAAAGTCTTCTTAAGAGAATACCGGTGCTGCGAGTTCAACGGTGCTCTTAGATTTCAATTCTGAGCACCAGTTCAAAATATATAAAAACCCGCTCGTACGTTTAATGAACATACACGAAAAAACATCAAAAATTTATTCTGGGCACACCGGGCCTCGGAATCAAGCTCCATTAACTTTCATAGTCTCGTAAAAACCCATGTATTAAATCAATTCCACAGGAATTTCTTGTCATTAAATTCTCCCTCCCTCAGGGATTTATGTCACTGTAAGCTACAACTCGAACTATGGGATAAAATGGTGGTACTGAACATGCATCTAAGCCTCCCGCTCCCATGTTCTCTCGTGAAGGTTCCTGTGCTGCCAGCGAACGTGCACCAGAGGTACCGACCATCCATATAGGATCTACTCCTATCGATCCACAATCTCCACTGGAACATCTGTGAAATTCGCCCCTCCATCGATGTCCAGCTCTCCATGGTCGATGATGTGAGTAGGGTCGTGCATGTATCTCCTCATCTGAGATACGTGGAAGACGTCATGAAACTAGTGCAACTGAGGTGGAAGAGCTAAATGGTAAGCCACCTCGCCATCTCTACTGAGGACCTTAAAAGGTCCGATGAATCTTAGAGATAACTTTCCACCTCAGCCAAATCTCCGTAGACCTCATCGAGGTGAGACCCGTAGGAAGACGTGGTCGCCATCCTCAAATTCCAAAGGCCTCTTTCTCCTGTCAGCATATGACTTTTTCCTACTCTGTGAAGTCTTCATCCTCTTCTGGATTATTTTCACCTTCTCTGTGGTAGCTCGTACCATCTCTGGTCCCACTAGTGCTAACTCCCTTTGGCCTTTCCAGCACAAGGGTGAGCTGCAAGGTTTCCCATACATCGCCTTGAAATGTTCCATGCCTATGGTGGAGTAATAGCTGCTATTGTAGGAAAACTCCACCAAAGGTAAGTGATCCTCTAGCTGCAATCAAATTCAAGGACATAAGCACGTATCATGTCCTCGAGGGTCTGAATGGTACGCTCAGTCTGACCATCTGTCTGAGGATAGAAGGCGGTGCTCAAGCGAAGCTGTGTCCCAAAAGACTCCTGCAACCCCTTCCATAGCTGGGAAGTAAATTTTGCATCATGATTGGAGACAATAGAAGAAGGTTCTCCATGTATCCACACAATCTCTCGCACATAGAGGCATCTCAAGCTCTCTACTGAACCCTGCTCTCTGTTCGGTAGGAAGTGGTCCAACTTGGTGAGTCAGTCGACGATCACCCAAATCGAGTCATGACCCCTTGCTGTACATGGAAGAACCATCATGAAGTCCTTGGATATCCCATCCCACTTCCACTCTGGGACCTCTAAAGGCTGTACCAATCCTGCTGGTACCTGGTGCTCTGCCTTCACTTGCTGACAAGTGAGGCATCAAGAGACAAAATCTACTACCTCCTTATTTATACTTGGCCATCAGTGTTGTCGCCAAAGGTCTTGGTACAACTTTTCCACTCCAGGATGTACTGCTGGAGGGGATGTGTGGAACACCCTCAACACTTCCTCCTGAAGTTCTACTGGTACCCTGGTACGTCTTCTTAAGAGGATGATGTGCTCCCCACCTTCAGAAAATCCATTAGGTGCCTACCCTATGGATATCTGAGCACATCATGTCTCGCAGTCATCGTCTCCATGTTGTGCCTCCCCGACTCGCTGAAGAATTGGAGGGGTGACTGTAAGAGACGAAGGAATGCTGCTTCATCTCTGTCCACATAAGAAATCTGTAAAGTATCCAGCTGCTCTGTCGCCACTCCTAGCAGCTGTATACCAGATCTCTTACTGAGTGCGTCCGCAACAACATTCCACTTCCCAGGAGTATAGACTATCTCGAAGTCATACTCCTGGAGGAACTCAAGCCAACGACACTGTCTCAGATTATGGTCCTTCTGAGAGAAGATATACCTGAGACTCTTATGATCAGAGTACACGGTAAAACGTTCTCCCATCATATAGTGTTGCCACATCTTCAAGGTGAATACTACTAATTATAACTTCAGGTCATGGGTAGCGTAGTTCATCTCATGATGTCTCAGATATCGAGAACCATATGTGATCACTACTCGCTCCTGCATCATGACACACCCGAGTCTGGTCCCTGATGCGTCGCAGCAAACTACATACCCTATGCCTTCCTCTGGAAGCCTTAAGATGGGGACACTAGTCATCCACTGCCTCAGCTCCTAAAAGCTCTGTTGGCATCTCTCCGTCCATATGAAGGGTTTCCCCATCTTCGTCAAGGATGATAGTGGTGCTGCAACTTGGGAGAAGTATGGTACGAACCTTTGGTCGTATCCTCCCAAACCAAGGAAACTTCGTACCTCCATCATACTCCTGGGTGGCTCCCAAGAAAGTACCACCTCAATCATCAATGGATCCACTGTAACTCTAGCCTCTAAGATGATGTGATCTAGAATGTGAACATATCGAATCCAAAACTAGCACTTCGAGAGCTTACCATAAAGCTGGTTCTCTCGGGGTGGGTCCAGTACTACCCACAAATGGTAGGCATGCTCTTCCATATTAGTCGAGTAGATTAGAATGTCGTCAATAAATACTATGAAAAAGTGATCGAGGTAAGGCTGTAAGATCCTGTTCATGAGTCCCATAAACACTGTTGGAGTGTTGGTTACACCAAAAGGCATAACCAAGAACAAATGGTGGATTTCCTACATATGAAGGCTTTCTTCGTCACATCCTCATCTCAAACTATGAGCTGGTGATATCCTGATATGAGGTCTATCTTCATGAACCACTGAGCTCCCTTTAGCTGATCAAAGAGGTCGTCAATCCTCAGGAGTGGGTACTTGTTCTTTATAGTCACTTGGTTCAGGAAACAGTAGTCAACACAAAGCCTCAAGTTCACATACACCATCTTGGTGAACAGAATCAGGGATTCCCAAGGTGAAGTACTGGGCCTGATGAATCCCTTCCCCTAGAAGTCCTCTAGCTGTACCCGTAGCTCGAGAAGCTCCGAGTGAGCCATCTGATACGCTGGAGTAGATATCGGTGCCGTCCCGGGGTACAAGTTAATGTAGATGTCCACCTCTCTACAAGGAGGTAGAACTTGGACATCATCAGGGAAATCATCCACATACTGGTCCAGCATTATAGGATATCTTGGACTCTCCACATCTATTGCTCCGAGGGTAAGGGAAGCCAACTGATGAGTGATCGTCTGCACCCTCCTCTGTGTAATTCTGTCTTGTGCTACAAAGGCTCCCATATCGCTGGTAAAGGTGAACCTTGTCCCATCCGTGCGGAAACCATGCACTTTGATCCTAATACATCCGATCTGAGCAAGGAATGTAGATAACCAGTCCATACCCAAGATGATGTCGTAAGGCCTTGACGCTGCTATGAGGAGATCCCAGCCAAAGATCCGGCCTCCTAGAGTAATCTCGCACTACCAGCACCAGTACATAATCATCGAGTCTTCTCCCTTAAGAGTCTCCAGCCATAAGGATCGAGCCAACGGCTCCGTTGAAATCTCCGAGATCCGAACGAGGGCAATGGAAATGAAAGAGTGACTGGAACCTGTGACTATAATAACTATAGATATGGTGGGGTAGACACATATTGTACCTCAAATAATCTTTGGTGCACTATGATCTTAAGACTCAGCTTCCTGGAGTTGAGCTCTCCCCTATCCACCTGCTCCCTTTTGTCTGGGTGGACCTCCTGGTAGTGGTGGAGGTAACACCTCGAATCATCTCCCACCACCTGCTGCACAACCATCTCCACTACCATATCCGCCTGCTCCCTGCGGACTTCCTTGATCGAATATCTGTCTCTACCAAGGCGGTTCTTCATCAGTCTGTTGATCATCTGAATAGTGGGTCAGATATTCACGAGACATGTGACCATGCTCGCCAAATGAGTAACACTTCTTGATCCTGGGATGTGTGTCTCTACCCCAGTTGCACCGTACAACCGATCCTGAGTCATGCAGTCATCCACCCCTGGGTCTGGTCCTCTTGGACCTCTACATCATCTGTAAACTTCCAGCTGGAGAAGTCTCTGCTGCATGTCGACTAGTGGTGGGTCTCGCTGTCGGAGACTGGTCAGCATGGAAACCCTCCACTAAGAGGGCTTGATCCAAAACCCCTGCCTACATCGAGATGCTTGGGAAGATCATTAAATCCCTGATCACTCACCTGAGCCCCTGATCGAAGGTCCAGGCCCTAAATTATGGCTCTCGTACCATATCTGTAGAATAACGCAAGATGTCGGTGCACCTTTTTGAGTACTGAGCTACCATCATGCTACCCTAATGTAGATGCAGCAGCTCTTGTATCCGCACTGCACGAAAGGAGGCTGGGATAAACTCCGCCTGAAACAGGCTCTCGAAGTCTGTCCATAGTAGAATCATCTCGCCATGCACCTGGAGCATTAGGATCCCCAATCTTCCTAATGCTTCCTGAAGGATACTCATAGAAAGGATCACCATGATGTTTTCTAGTGTCCCTAACAGTCAGAAAACTCTCATCACAGCCTCCATCCAATCCCCAGCTGCCTGCGGGTCCATCCCTCCCCTGAACCTGGGTTCCCTCTGTCACTGGAACCCATGAAATACCTTCAAGTGGCAAGCATCGTCTACTAATGGGGTTGGTGGCATCAGTGGAACAATGGGTAGTGGTACCGATGGTGCCTCCGTAGGAAGAGGGCCCTGCACCGAGGCCTCATCGCTCGGTGGGCTATCTGCGTGTACAAATCTCAGAACTCTCACTGGTCATCCAAGGGGAGGCATCCTGAAAGAACCAGATGCAAAATGGTCAAATGATTATACCTAGTGAGCTGACCTGATTGAGCTGAATTAATGAAAAACTTTTCAAAACACACATGAAATTAGTGTTTTCGTGCACTGAGTCGTAAATCAGAAGTCTGGGTCCTAGTGTATGGATACGTCGGCCGCTATACCAACATTGGATTCCCTAAATTGAAAACCACACTCAGTAACCTTAACACTATTACTTCATAGAAAATAATGATCAGAGTCTTATGTTATGTGGTAGAATGTACTCCTCTGATACCAATTTGTCACGACCCGTCCCTCGGGGCCTATGTCGTGACTACACCAAGCTCGCCTTTCATAGGCCAGGGGCTGGAGACTAGCACCAAAGGCATAAATCCCTATGATGCGAGGACATTAACTTTATAAATCATAAACACACACAATCAGAGTATGCTGGAAGCAAAACACTAAGCAAAACTGTATAGGAATGAGTGCTAAAAAGTAAAGGGGTTGGAATACAAGCCCAACGAGAAAGTACAAGTACAACTGAAATGGGAAAAACAACTGAAAGGTGAAATCATCTCCTGGATCGTCCAACACAGATCCTACCTGAAGGGTGGGTACTGATAGCCTCAAAAACATTCCATATCTGTCCATCTCCTCCATGTACCATCATGCCATGTGGTCCACCTTCAGGTTCGTCCAATCCTATCCACTCAGCCTTAGTCAGCATTGTCCGTCATCTACAACCAACACAACGAGGTTCAGGCATAGCCCATTTACGAGTGAGTATAATGATACTCAATAGGGAACCCGAGACCCTCAAGGTCTCAAAAAATCAAACAAGGATAAACCAAAAAGTAAGAAATCAATATATAACTATACTTAGGTATATGCCCATACATTTAACTAAGTTATATAGTAATCCATCTCAATAATGAGGTAAAATCAAAAGTTAGTGACTCAGCTCAACCAAGATTTTATTCTATGGATAGTATCAATATGAACCATCGGGTACTAAGGAACTCCCCCTTTATTGAGTACAGTGGGCCCGCCACATCACACAGAGCTCCTTCCTACTAACTACGACTGCTGAGGTAGTCCTCCCATCGAGTACCATGGATCTGTCGTGCTCACACAGAGGTGCTCCCCACCGTGGGTCTGCTGTGCTCAAACAGAGGTTCTCCCCCTCATAGCCTACTCAGGTACTCCACGTGTTGAGTATCGTGGGTCTGACATGATCACATAGAGGTGATCCCCACCGTGGGACTACCGCGAAACCAAGGCGCTCCCCACTGGGCTAGTCGAATCACTCTGAGTCGAATCGGTCAGTAGTCGTCAAGTATTAGCCAGCTACTAGGTTCCCGCACAAATACCTTCTCATCTCTGGAAGATACGCTCCACATGCTACTAGTCGATACTTCAACTATCATGAAGACCCACGTAGAAGTATTCAAAGGTCCACCTCGTCATAGGGGTCTTCACGGAACAGACGATGCGTCGATAAGATGCCCTGTCTGTGAGTTATTAGCCTTTTAGTCCCCAGGACCCAGTTGGATTCATTTACGGTCCAAACTGACCGTATATCAAATATATCGTGAACTCTAGTGGGGTATTCTCAGAGGGACCATCACATTTCAAGAATACCAGTGCCACTGACGGTTTGTCAAATAGACATCTGGTGCCAAAGATATGGCCAAATGAAAGTAACAAGGTCGGTGATGGGCCTGGGCCTGGTTCGACCCGGTTGGACCGACTCAGCCCAACCTAGACTGGGCCGACCCAGTAAGATCCATTGGGTCGGACCCGGCCTGTTGGGTGGGTCAATCCACTAGGTTCGGCCTGGTATGCTAGGCTCGGCCCAGCAGACTCCAGGGGTGGTTCGGCCCGAAGGTCACCGTATAGGCGGCTTGGCCAGCACCACATGGGGCGCGGCTCGGCCCGAGAAATCAAGCTTATTAGGCCAGTGATGCCATGATGGACGCTGAGGGCCGGCTCTGGTGGCCGACGCGGCTTGGACTATTCAGCTGGGAGCCGGGGTGCAGACAGGCTACGCGGGGCACGAACAGGCCGGCAGGGTGTGAGCATGCCACGCGGGACCTAGGCAGCCCACAGGCAAGCCCTCAGGGCGTGTGGGCAGTGCACGGGTAGGTTGTGGTGCACCGAGCAAGGCACGGGCAATGCTCAGGCTGTATTACAGGGCCCACAGGAAGGCCTCGGGGCACGAGGCAGGGTGCGGGCAGCGTGCAGGCAGGCTGGCGAGTGCGCGGGCAGGTCGCAGGGCACCGGGCAAGACACGTTCCAATAATACCAGCACCACTGAAGGTTCATCAAACAGACATCTAGTGCCAAAGATCTGGCTAAAAGAAAGTAACAGGGTCGGTGATGGGCTCGAGCCCGGTCGGACCCTGTCGGACCGACTCGGCCCAACCCAGACTAGGCCGACCCATTCGGACCTGTTGGGTCTGACCTGACCCATTGGGCGGGTCAACCCGCTAGGTTGGGCCGGATCCGCTGGGCCGGGCCCAGCGGACTGCAGGGGTGGTTCGGCCTGAATGTCACTGCGTAGGCGGTTCGGCCCGGAGGCCGAGGCCGGTTCAACTAGCACCACATGGGGTGTGGCTCAGGCGGCTCGGCCCGTAAAGCCAAGCTGGTTCGGCCAATAACTCCACAAAGGACGCCACAGGTCGACTCGGGTGGCCGGCGCGGCTCAGCCGGTTCGACTGGGAGAAGATGTACGGGAAAGTGGCATGGGGTGCTGGGCTGGCTGTGGGGCACGGGCAGCGGGCGAGCAACACGCCGGCAAACCGCGCAGGACGCGGGCAGGACGCGGGGTTGGCCGGAGGCGGTGGAGGGCGCAGCGGGGGCGACGCAATTCACGGAGACCACGGGTAGCGTGACCTTTTTCACTATCGTCGTTGTCACCTCGTCGTTGTGACATTTCCATACCGAAGAATTCCACAAGAAGGAAATACGACGGAGTATGTGGGGCCATGTTAGGATGGCCAGCACCCTCCGCATTTAGGGAGGTATCAATTGGCTCAAAAAGATAAGCAGTTGATCATTAACACGTCCAGAACAAACCCTTTCTATCCGATGAAGAAGATAAAAAGATGTAAAACATCATCAATTAATAAACCCCTACCTTTTTATTGTCGGTCGTCGTTCATTGATGGTGTCATGTAATGGGAACGTAAGAGTTCGCCATTCGTCATGTTCGTCAGGAACTCCCAATCCCAGGCAGGGTTTGTTCGTTGACGATGATGAGGAGGGAAGATCGGTCAAAGACACCCCACGTCGAAGGGGGGTTCCGAGGAAGAAGTTGGGGATGATCGTTCTTCATTTTCAAAGGGGTTCTTTGTTGGAAGCATTCTTCATTGGGAGCCTTCTCCATATATTTCTCCCAAATTTCTCCTTTCTCTCCAATCCACCCAAAATGAAATCATAGCCAAATAATAGATCAGGATCTATTATGTTCGTTGGCATAAATTCAAATTGAGTGATTTAATTAAATGCATTGACTCATATAATTAATGGGGTGGAGTTTGCATAACAATTCAAAAGAGATAATTAATTAGTTAACTCAGCTCCCCTAATTAAATCTTGAGAGGTGGCACTAATTAAATTAAAGGGGAGTTGGCTCCATTAAGTAGGTGAAGGTCAAGGGGTTTCTCCCCATTTAATGGGGTGTTTTTGGAGGTTTTACCCTCCTCCATTAATGGGGGGTTAAGCCTCGTGTGGTCCCCACATCATAACCTCTCATGGGAGGTTATGCTCAGGTGGGCCCCACCACCATAACCTCTCAAAGGAGGTTAAGGTGGGGTGGTCACACCTCCAACTCCAATGAGGAGGTTTTAACTACCCAACCTCCACATGGTGGTTAAAAATAAAATAAAGTGAGCTTACTTTATTTTATTACATCACACGAAAACCCAAAAAAACAAACTTTCATCCTCGACTCACTACTGTCGAAGTGAAATTCTTTTTAAGCGAATACTGGCACTGCGAGTTCAAAGGTGCTCTCAGATTTCAATTCCGGGCACCAGTTCAAAAGTTATAAAAACCAGCTCGTATTTTTACTGAACGTACCACAACAAAACTTCAAAAATTGATTTGGGACACACCAGACCTCAGAATCAAGTGCCGTAAACTTTCACAGACTTGTAAAAATCCCATGTATTAAAAACAAAAATTTCCATAGGATTTCTGGGTCTTTACACATAAACTCTTTTTATTCCATTATTTTATAACTACACTAGTAACTTTAATATACTAGGATGTTTTTATGAGAATTATTCTAACTACACTTTCACACACCCACATCTAATGGATACGAACATACTGTTTCTGTGGACGGCGATCTACTACCTCATGAAACAATGATTGTTCAATAATCTCCTACCGCCTCTCATGGTGGCCATTCTGATGGAAATGTATTTAAATGATATATATATTATATTTATATTTTCTCTATGCTAATGTATGTTTTATTCATATCATACCTTTATGGTTTCCATAATGGGTAAATAAGATAATTTCATTTGAGGAAGTGCTGACAACCGCCCACTCAATGTGATATGAATCATTCATGCCATATGTGGAACATATAAAGTATGGAGTTAATGATATTATATATTATATTATATCTGATATTATACTATAATTATTATATATATATATATGTATCATTTATTTTTCATTACATTAAATACAAAATCTAAATGAATGTAACATTCATGCGTACGTACGACCTACCGTCCCCATGAATGATGCATTTCATTTCTTATCTCCAAATGTTATGTACTATTATAAATACACACATATATATATACTGGATATATATGATATATATTATATCTAAATTATCAATATCATTTTGGATATAATGGAATTTTGACCACATGGACAAGTTGAAATTATAAGAAGTTTATTTTTGACTCAAGTACCTTATATCAAAAAAATGGTCGTTATTAACTTAAATGATTTTATAATGTTTATAACATGGTAACAAGTGAAATAAAAGGAATAATAAAATTTAAAAGGGTTCTTAAGAATGTATAAATTAACTTTAGTTTATCATTCAGGAGATTAAATAATGAATGATTAAATTCGGATATGAGGTAAGGGACTTCGTCTCAATCTCCTTTCATTGAGAAACATTTTGGTTTATACATGACTTTCTTTTAAACGGTGTATCATAAAAAAATTTGAATTTTTATTTCATTCCAATGGAATATTTTCTCTATGAAGAATTCTTGTAAATTAAAAAAATAATGTTTCTTTTTAACGTACGCGGTGACAATGACCTTTCCGCCGCCTCGAGCATTATTTGATATTTGGATTACTTAACAAGCCATAGTGTTTTTAATGGAAAATAAAGACCATATACTCTTTTTACATATTTTGGTATTGAAAATGGTTTTTATAATTTATTGATTATGTAAATATATTGAAATGTTATATTGTTATTGCAATGTAGAAATGTTATCTTTCCTTTATCCTTATTAATATGTCATGATTAAGTTATGGTTCTTGGGAATTGTGTGCACATATGGGTGGTTCCATGATAATACATGGGAAAGTGAGCTCGAGATAGATCTCTAATGAATTTGGTAACGTGATGGATGTAAATGTTAATTTTTCTTCTAATAGATTTAGGGAATATACTATTATGGGTATTCCAAACATAACACTCTAAGTTGTTGTGAAGGATACAACGTAAGTATGTTATGGATGACAGAAGTTACCTTTATGATATATAATTTAAACGTGTTATTAATAAATCTTATTATTTCATGAGGTATGCTAAATAGACTATGTTTTGTATGTATTGATGGATTAATGGTTTTTCATTATTTTATAACCCTTGCTGAGCTTTTTATGCTCATCCCATGTTTTTGAAATGTTTTTCACAGGTTATAAGGCAGGGTCAGAGAAATGAAGAATTCAAGAAGATTTATATAAAGAAAATAATTATTGTTTTCGTTTAATAATTTTTATTTAATTAAAAAATGGATACTAATAAAAGTGTCTACATGTAATATTCAAGATGCAATGTAATAGTTATGGACTAATTCTCTAAAGTTACAATCATAAAAATATCCTCAATGTGATTTCTTGACATAACTAATGATTTTGTAATGTTTATGGTTGGGGACTTATAGTTGGTATCAAAGGTCAGGTTAGATAACTTTAGAGGTTAGGGTGTTATTTAAGCATAAGTTACATAACTATAATGGTTAAAATATTAGAAAGAATCGCAGTCATTTTAGATTAATTGAATGGGTTTAAGATAGAATGAATAAGTATATCTTAGTTTTTACCCTCCTCATAAGATATTTTATGTTGATTTTAATGATATACCCTCACTAACCTTCTTTGTTTTAGTAAATGGATGGATTTAGTAGGCACTAAAGTGACAATGGATGTGAGGAAAACTGCAATGATTTTTGAATAAGAAACTGAATAAAATGGGAGTTGCAATGAAAACTCTTGTGGTTATTCTTGACCAACTATTTGGAGTCATGATTGACCACCTGAACCTTGGTGATTTTTATATTGTATCATATATGCGAGAAATGAAACCCTATGAAAGTTCTAGTAATAATAATAATGGTATGTATATTTAAAAACCTATGTGTCATGGATGTGGAAATAAACACCTAAGAAAATGCTTCAAACGGAAGAGAATACTCTATAGATGTGGTAATGAAAGTCATAAATCAAGAACCTTCCATGGAAAAAGTAAGTATATAGTTGACTCCAGGAAAGGAAAAAAGTTCTTTCTGATGAATCAATTGAATTTTTTAAATGTGGAGTGCATGGTCATTATACTAATTGATTTCATACGAAGAAGTTTTGGGAATGGGATCGGTAGAAGCATAAAAATATATGTTTACCAATTCCTAATGCCAATCCAATTTAATATGAGAAAACTAAAAATGACCTATGAATGATATGGATTATTTCTTAGCTCATGTTTTGACATTATTGAAATATTAGGATATGATTCATGATTTTGTTTGTAGGAAAGAAGTATTACAACATAAGTTGGAAAAGAATGCTAAATGGATCATGAATAATTTTTAACGAGTAAGAAGTCTACATATATTAGATTCAAGAGTTATGGTAGGTTTTGGGATGATGAAATGGTTAAAAGTATTAAGGCTCTTTTGATGATATGATTACTTTGGAAGACTTTTCCTAGTATGTGTAAACATTAAGTTTGATATGTGAAAATGTTATTAAAGGAATAATTATATTTTCTTTTGTGGATATAGTTTTAATGAACCATTTGGGTTTATATGATCCTTGAATTTGAGGAAATTATAGGTTATTAATTTTTGGGATGAAAATGCAAGGTATGAGATAACATTTCGGGTTAAAATTGGTTATGGTTATTTTTGAGGAATTTATCTCATTTTTGGGAATGTTATAAAATTATATAATTTTTGAAGAAGGACAAAACACATACCGTGTCACAACCTGTCATGTCATTGAATGCTATGGGAATCGAACCCACTATGAAAGTGCGATTCGTATTTATTGCCTACCACTAACCTACATTAAGTCCCTGGTCAGTATGACTTATTCATTTTATTTAAATGAACATATAGATCAAGAATAGTTTGATTTTTAGAAGTTATGATTTCTTAAATTGATATCCTTAGTATAGGAAAATTATTTGGTGATTAAGTGGTAAATATTATTTTGGAAGATGTCCGTTCTTTTGGGTACATATAAGCCTAAGGAAAATAGAAAAATATGGGATTTCATTTGAGGAGTAACAATCACTACTGGAAAAGCGCCCTATACCCACTATTTCAAATCGTGGGTATAGCCCATTACACTGTGGGTATTGGATATAACCATTTTTTGATGAACCTTAGGCTACTGAGGTGTCAGGATTTCCATATACCCATAGTTTTACAGAAAACGTGGGTGTATCCCATTGAAATTTCAACTTACCCACGATTCACTAGAACCGTCGGTATAGATCTATGCCCAGGGTTTATAGAACCATGGGTATAACTTTTTACATTAGAAATTAGATACCCACGGTTAAATAAACCATAGGTATATAGGTTTCTATAGCAGCATATTTACCCACTGTTCTCAAACAGTGGGTATATATCCTTTTCCCAAAAATAGAAGTTGCACCCTCTGGAAAAAAAACCCCTTGCACACCTCCCCCCCCTTGACACCCCCTGGACCCCCCCCCCCCCCCCCAAGCCTACACCCCCACTGCCCCCCTACACCCCCAGTACCACTGGAACCCAGCCCTTCCATCGACCCTATACCCAGCCCTCCACTACCCCATACACCCAGGTCCCCCTCTCCCACATGCACCCCCATTTTCCACCCCCCAAATGCACCCCCACTATCCACCCCCCTCCTAGACACCCCCTAAACCCCAAGTAACACCTGCACCCAGCCCTACACGCAGACCCCCACCCCCTGCACCCAGCCTCGTCACTACCCCCTACACCCAGGTCCCCCTCCCCCCACTACACCCCTACTATTCACCCCCCCCACCTACACCCCCATTGCCCCATGCACCCAACCCCGACCCCCCACTACCCCCTGCACACAGGTCCCCCTCCCCCCACATGCACCCCCACTATCCACCCCCCCCCCCTCCTGCACCCCCACTGCCCCCTCTTGGATACCCCCTGCACCCCCAGTACCTCCTGCACCCAGCCCCCCACTACCCCCTTCACCCAGGTCCCCCCACCTACAACCCCACTATCCACCCCCCACTTGCACTCCCACTTTCCCCCCTCCTGGACACCCCCCTGCACCCCCAGTACCACCTACACCCAGCCCTTCACACAACCCCCATCCCCCCCAACTACCCCCTACACCCAGGTCCCCCTCCCCCTACCCACACCACCACTGTCCACCCCCCCACCCCCCCCCCCCACCTGTAACCTCATTGCCCCCCCTCTTGGACACCCCCTTGCACCCCCAGTACCACCTGCACCTAGCCCTGCACCCATCCCCCCTCCCTGCACCAATCCCCCACCCCCTGTGAAAACATTGAAGAAAAATTCAAACCATAATGAAAAAACAATAGAACCACAATGCATTGCTTTCACCAGTTAAAAAATAAGCAGAGATGGCCAAAGTGTTCAAAGAGGAAAAAAGTTCTTATTAGAAAAGTCCTAAATAAATTTTTAATAACAAATCATCAGAATCGTTTATCTATTATTGAATCCAAAAAAAGTATCATAAAGGATGCAAAAAATACAGCCTTCTTGCACTAAATTGTGGTCAACTGTTTCGGGCTACACCAATCCAAAAATCTCTCTTGTTGCATCCCTTGATGAGAAGGAGGTTAATAGTTTCTTTTTTTCTCTAAATCATGAGAGTGTAGCTAGTCCTCATGGGTTCAAAAATAAATTCTTTATGTTCTACTGGGACATAGTTCGTGATCATCTCCTTAATGTTATGAGGGAGTTCTTTAACCATTCCTTAATGCCCTATGGAATCCACTCCAATTTTATTGCCCTGATCCCAAAGAAGGAAAATTTTATGGATGTAAAGGATTTCAGACCTATTGTAATTGGGAATACCATTCCAAAAATAATTAGAAAAATTATTCCTATGTGGTTAGGTCCCATTCCTTGTGGGTTTATATCATCAAATCAGTTTGGCATTATCCATGGTCGGAATATTCAGAACTTCCTCTGAATGTGTTAACAACATGAAACGAAAGGTTAAACATGGAAACTATTCTTTAAATCTTGATATCTCAAAGGAATTTGATACAATAAAGTGGAATTTTATTTTTGAAATGCTTAGAAGGTATGGACACCCTCTGCACTCCCATACCCCCTGGACATCCCCTTTGAACACCCCCATGCCCCCATGGACAACCCCCTTGCACCCCCCTGGACAACCCCTTTGCACCCCCACTGGACACCCCTTTCCCTAGACACCCCCTAGACATCCCCCATGAACAGCCCCCCCTGGACATCCCTCCCTTGACAGACCTTGGACACCCCCTTCTAGACACCCCACCTGCACCCCCCCTACCCTACAGACCCCCTCAGACACCCCCCCCCTTGACACCCCACCTGCACCCTGCCCCCTGCCTTACGTACCCCCGAACCCCCCCCCCCCCAAGATAGCCCTTGGACACCATCTGGATATCCCCTCCTAGACACCCCACCTACACCCCCCTGCTCCTGATAGTTTCATTCATTGTAATACAATGGTTATTGATCCACCAAACCAACAAGTTACATTTAATCAGGATTTCTTTACACCATTATCGATTTTTACCACCAGTGATACCATTTGGTATCTGATGTATAGACCTATAAATCTTGGCAAGGAAAACCCCCATTGGAGACTTTGTGAAGACTAAACATTCCATTTAATAAGATATAATAATGTTATAAAAATATTCACTTTGATGGTGGTTAAGAACAACCTGTGTAAAATATGGGCAACTACATGCCTTGGAAAACAAAATGTTGGGAGTAAGACAACCTGGAAAGCTAAGAGGGGAACATGCCCAGTTATCGAACTAGATGTTTATGTTTCCTCATTCCACAATCCACTGAGACTGCTTCTTGAGATCCATAATGTTCCCATGAAACTCCTTCCACATCCATGAGAATTTCCCCCAAGATCCTCATGGTTAGATCAATACTTTGACAGATATGAAATTCCTTATAGAGAATGACCTTCAAGAACCTACCAAGAAAAATTAGCTTGAAGAATGTTCATTGATCCCTCAACACTGCATAAGTTGATACCACCATCTATCAATAGTCTAGACATCGTCATCCAAATAGCCCTAGAAAAATCATCCCTCAATACAATAGGAAAGAAGTCATTTTCTTTTCAATATTCCCCAACACCACGTTCGAAGCCATTAGGACCGATAACACATGAATCGTAATGGTTTGGTGGCTGGTGTTGTGGCTGGTGTGCAGGTGGTCGCGGAATAACTGCGACATGACCACGGTGGGACCATAGCATGATCATGGCATGTCCACGGCGTGTTAGCATGGTCCAACTACATTACCAGGGCAGCATATTCCATCCAAGAGTGAAGAGAGTGGTATGAGGTGAGACAACATTCTGGTCTTCACCCCACCGATAGAAATTGTGATTAGTCAGTCTCAACATTGATCACAAGACTCATAGAATACTATCACAGAGCTGATAATCCATCAGATTCCAAATTTTTCTATAAAGCACTAACTACACTATATGAGGTGGGCGTTGTTTACTATTCCCACACATAAAAAAAAGATAATGTTGATGAATTTTCTCTACAGGGTTCAAAACACTCATCCGATCATCGGGATCATAAAAATATCAATCTATGAAGGACACTTTTACAAATAAAAATATCATTATAAAAGTATTATCAAGTCTTCTTATTGTCCAAAAATTTCTATTATGTCCCTCGATCACTTTGACGGTCCTTGTAGAATACAAGTAGCAAGCTTCACCCTCATCTCCAATGTTGTCTATAGGTGACTAAATATTTTTATGAGAGACTCAATAAAGATATTTTCTACCTGAGGGACTCCTTACCCATTAAATATGGGTTGGTAATATATCTAAAACTCTATCTAGGTATCATAAATCGAACTTCAACAAGACTGCGAACTACCATAGGGTTTCATCCTAGAGCGGGGCCAAATCAAGAGATTACCGCGGCGTGACCACAGTGTGACCGCGGTGTGACCGCAGCATGACCGCAGCGTGACCACGGCGTGACCGAGGTGTCACAATAGTGTGTTGTCCCAGTCTAGTGAATTCCACGAGTCAGCATCTTATGGCCAGGAGCAATGGGAGCTAGAGGAGGGGAGGCAACATTCTGGTCGTCGCCCCGCTGACAAAAATTATCATTAGTCAGTCTCAATATTGATCACAAGACTCATGGAATACTATCACATAACTGATCATCCATCTGATTCCCTATTTTTCTAGAAAGATGCAACTACACTATATGAGGTGTGTGTTTTCTTTTTATTCTCACACAGAAAAAGAAGATAATGTAAAAGAATTTTCTCTACAAGGGTTAAAAAACTCATCCAATCATCGAGATCATAAAAATATCAAACATTGAAGGAAACATTTCAAAATATAAATATCATTATAAAAGTATTATCAAGTCTTCATATTGTCCAACATTTACTATGATGTCCCTCGATCACTTAGATGGTTTTTGTAGAATAGATGTAGAAAGCTACACCCTCTTCTACAATGTTGTCTATAGGTGACTAAATATTTTTATGAGAGACTCAATCAAGAGATTTTCTACCTGAGGTCCTCCATCAACATTAAATATGGGTAGGTAATGTATCTAATACTCTATATAGGTATCATACATCAAATTTTGATAGGACTGCGAACCGGAACAGGGTGTCGTCCTGGAGCAGGGCCAAGTCACGGTATTACCGTGGCGTGACTGTGGCGTGACCACGGCATGTTGGCCTTGTACAGTGACATTCGTAGGGATGAATATTCTCGAGAGGAGTGAAGGGAGTGGGAGGAGGCAAGACATCATTCTGGCCATCGCCCCACCAACAGGAATTGTGATTACCCAGTCTCAACATTGATCACAAGACTCATGTAATACTATCATAGAGCTGATCATCCATCAGGTTCCCCATTGTTGTATAAATTTTCAACTATGCTATAAGAGGTGTCTGTTGTTTACTATTCTCACACAAAAAATGATAATGTAGAATAATTTTCTCTATAAGGGTCAAAAAACACATCTGATAATCAGGATCATAAAAATATCAATCTCTGAAGGTAAATTTTCCAAATAAAAATATCAGTATAAAAGTATTCTCTAGTATTTTTACTATCCAACATTTACTATGATGTCCATAAAGCACTTAGATGGTCCTTGTAGAATACAAGTAGCAAGCTTCACCCTCATCTCCATTGTTGTCTACATGTGACTAAATATTTTCATGAGAGACTCAGTCCAGAGATTTGATATCTGAGTGCCTCTATTCCCATTAACTATGGGTGGATAATGTATTTAAAACTCCATATAGGTATCATATATCGAATTCCGGCAGGATTGCGAACCGCCTCGGGGTGTCATCCTGGAGCAGGGCCAAATCACGACATTACCTCGGTGTGATGGTAGCATGATCATGGCTTGACTGCAGCATGACCGCGGCATGACAGCAGCGGAATTACGATGTGACTATGGCGTGACCGTGGTATGACCGCGACGTTACCGCGGCATGACCGCGGTGTGACCGCAACTTGTTGGGCCGGTCCAGCGACATCCGCAGAGTAGAATCTTCCTGCTAGGATTGAAGGGAGCATACGAGACACAACTATTATATTTCATTTCATCTTTACTATGCTCGGATGCTTCTCCAATCTATTCATCAGAGATAAACCTTGATAGAGAATCTTTAAATGAAATTACCTCATAGGCTAGATGAGACACATCTATTCTATCAGCCCATAAGATAATATTTTTCACTTTCTCTTTAATGGGAGGAATAGTGCCAATAACCTCTCTACTAGAGGAAACTAATTCAAAAACAGGATCATCCAAATGGGGGGATTATTTCAACCAAGGAATGATTTCTTGGATTTGTGGACAATATATAAGGTATAAATGAGGTATATTTGATTAAAGATGCATGGGATTTGTCAAGAATAATGTAATAAAGATCTATTGCATGAAGATGTGTTGAAAATTTATATATGAAGAGATAATTCGATGTGTTAACATAAAGAAGATGTCTTGGAAGAGGACCAAGGTTGAAGGTATGCATGGAAGAATTTCATAATGAAATGACATTCATGATTTGGAGATATTGTTATGTGTTTGGTGTCTCAAAAAAGGGATTAATCTCCCCCTCAAACAATTAATTAAAAGTGTAGCAGAAAATAAATAAAATTTCAGCATGACCCATCCATATGTTAGACATCCATGTTCAAGGAAAAGGAAATAAAAATAAGCAACACAGTAAAAGAAGACAAAAATGAAACACACTATCAATCCCTCAACTACCCCGATCTCCCTCCCCTGCAAAGAAAACCGTGTAGCCACCACCAGTGCCCTTCTATCCCCCTTCATAGTATATAAGTACCCTCCATTTGTAGAAAGTGGTAAAAGGCCTAACTGGCCAATGAGATAAAGAAAATAAAATAAAAAATCAACTACGACATACCTGTCTCCTCTTCCCCATCACCAATGAGTGGGCTGCTCATGTCACTACAGACAGAGCATCAGTAGGATTCTTCCCATGTTTCCCAGATTTTTCACCCTTGGATTTCCAAGACATATGAATTATGAAGAGGTTTTTGTAAAGGTAATGTTGCCATCAACAGTTCCAGTGTAAGAATTTCTTGTCTAAGAACTTATAATGTATGCATTGTTAATGTAATGATATTAGTATAAACATTTCTAGTGTGAATACTACTCCTATAATAAATGATAGTGTATTGTTTCTACTAATGAATCATAATGTGTAAATATGTAAGCTTTCATAGTGTAAACATTGTTGTTAGTATGGGCTTATAGTGTATTTACCTTTAATATAAAGGTTATATTTGAAGTCGTGCAAATTTAAGCAATGCCACTTAACCATTTCTAGTATTATTGTAGTGATACTATTGAAAATATGTATTCGAACCTATTTTTGATGGTGTAAAATATTAAAATATTGGGATTGATCCTCAATTTCCTTGTGTATAATGTTGCTACTAAAAATAACATAACTTTCATAAAAGGATTGGGAAAATTATTAGTTGTTTTATGTTATAGAAATTAAAATATTAAATAATATAGGGGTAATAATTGCCTAATCTTTATGCTCTCCTAAAAAATGAACCTTAAACATCCATGTCATACAAGCACAATAATTTTGATAATGATTTCTTTAAATGAAATATTATTAGAGATAAAGATAAAATCATCCATACTCATTGGGTTATAGGAATCGACATCAAATCTAGATGTATCTGTTTCATCACTGGACTCCTCTTTTGTTTCAAGAAGACTTGATGGTTTACTTTTTATCACAGTTCCAAGTGATTTTATAAGTAATATTTACTTCCCAAAAACTTCAAATTCACAATTAGTGACCATAATTGCAAAGATTATATAAAATATATCATTCTAAAAACCACTGACACTATATATATAATGCATGAGAATTAATAAGAACCCTCACATATTTGTTATAATCACATTATATGAATCAGATGAATCACTCTCAAAATTCTTGGTGGTATAAAAAATGATTTTTTAGAGAGTAGACTAACCATTCAAAGTTGGAGAAATTTAGTAGGAGGCTCTTAAAATAGAACACAGTTTAATAATCATCAAAAAATAATGAAACAAAAAAAATGAAGATTTGTATTGGTTTGTTAGAAGCATACCATGACAAGGTCTTCTTTTATTTTTCTAAGAAAATATTTCATGACATAGTCATATATATTTATATCAGCACACCCTTGTCTTCTTTTTTCCCTATACATGTACAAAATATAGTTAATATGATTCGAATACAAATTGAAAGTTTCTTAAACTGTATGCATAATTAATTTCCATAGTTTAAATTTGTTGTAGAGTTCATTATGAATACACGTTCATTTGAATACAAATTAAAAGGCGTTTCTTTTATTGTGATATGAGTAGTTTGAATGTAATAATCATTTTATTTTATACAATATACACACTCATCACACTAAATAAAATCATAAACAGGAAACAACCATGATAATTCTTTGAAAAAACATGTAAGAAACACACCTTAGTGAAACATACCTTCAGGTAAGACAAGATCCACGGAATCCCATACCTGTAACCCAGCTGAAAATAACGTCATGAAACCAAACACATTCAAATATCTAGTCATACATGAGCTTATAACATTTCCAAGAACATTGATTTGCATAGCCAAAAAACACCAAGCGCCCCTAGCACCCAGCCCCCCGCCCCCCTCTCCCAGCACCCAACCCCACCGCCCATCAGCTAGCCCCCCTACACCAAGCCCCACCCCCGGCACCCATCCCCTGTCCCTCTACACCCAGCCCCCCTCCCTCCACCCAGCCCACCCCTGCACCCAACCCGACCACAAGCACCCAACCCCCCTGTAAAGACTCATAAAATTCAAGGGAAATTTTTTATTAATTTTCTTTAGAATTTTAAAAGAGCCCGGTTTCTGACGGCACCTGATTCCGAGGCCCGGAGTTCCCGGAATCAATTTCCGAAGTTTGGCTCGGGTACATTCAGTGAACGAACGAGCGGGAATTCCTAACTTTTGATCCGGTGCTCGGAATTGAAATCCGAGGGCACCGATGAACTCACAGCGCCGATATTCGCTTAAAGAGACCTTTTCGGAAGTTGCGTTTGTTGCGGGATGAAAGTTAGTTTTTGGGAGAATTATAAAAAGTTGAATAAAAAAATGTGGAATTATTTTTATTTTACTTTTGTAGGTTAACTCCTCTCAAAGGGAGTTAGGGGTGGGACCCACACCCACTTAACCTCCCTTGAGAGGATTAAGTGTGGTGGGACCCACGAGAACCTAAACCTCTCATCTTCCCCCTTAAACTCCCCTCTCTCCCTCTTAAAAGTTTGTTAACTTAACATCTAATTAATTACACATGACATGTATAATTAATTAAGTGTTATGTTTTTGAATTTGAAGTTTTGAATTCCTTGGATTGGTAAATAAAATAAGGAGGAACCTTATTTTATTTGGTTAGTTTTGTTTTTCCAACTTGTGAGGAATTTTGAGAGCTCCTCCTCCTCCTTCTTCAACATGACGAAGAACGCTCAACTTTACGAAGACCGCTCAACTTGACGAAGAACGCTCAAGTTCCGACGAAGAATGCCGCTCCTCTCTTCTTCGTCTTCCGTGTCAACGAGAGGGAACACCGCTTCCTCCTTGGACTCCCTTCGTCAGCATACGAAGATTCGCCAACGACGTATCTCATCGGACGCACCTCTTCGTCATCGGATTTGACGAACGACTACCGCGACGCCCGACCTCCGCGACGTTGTCTTCCGCGGGACGTTGAAAAATCTTCGAACCTATACCCAAGGTAGGGGTTGTTGTAATTTGTTTATTTATTTATCCTTGTTCGTGGTTCATGCTTAACTAACGTAAGGATTTTATGTTGTGTTATCATTTAACATGAGGGGGGCCGGACCGCATGAACACGGCCGAACCCCCTCCTTCGTTCTTGATGTTTTATATTGCGGTGAACCAAGGTGGCGTGGTGCCATCGCACCACGCAGATATTCGCCGAATCTTATTACACGACGCCGTCGCGCGCGCGCCATGGAAGAATCATCAAGAACGCGACGCCGTCGCGCCGCGTTGAAGGAAATCAAGGCGCGGCGGAGGGGCGCGGTGCCGTTGCACCGCGCCGGACGACGAACACCGCGGCCGGTTCCGGGCCGCGGCGGAACGAGAAGACCGGCGGCCGGGCCGCCGGCGTCGGAAGCCGAAGAGGGGACCGGATTTTCCGGTCCCGTTGGAGAAAACCGGCCGGCAGTTGGCCGGCCGGAAGGTCAAAGGCCGGGGGAATAAATTCCCCCGGCCAGCTCTAAAACCCCCCCTCATTTAAGAGGGGGGCGGTTTTCTTGAAAGGGGGGGGGGCAGGAGGCCCCCCGGTTTTTCTTCAAGCCGGCCCCCACGTGGGGGCCGTTTTTTTTACAAAGGGCGCGGCATATAGCCGCACCGGCCCTTCAATCAAGCGGGGGCTTGATCCCCCCCCTGGGCGCTGCCTCCGTGCGGCGCCGGGCCGCCGCGCCGCCGGCCGGCCGGCCGGGCCGGGTCGGACCCGGGTCGGGTCGACCCGGTTCGGGCCGACCCAGGGGGGGTCGGGCCGGGTCGGCCCGGACCCGGACCCCCCCGTTTCGGATCAGTTTCGGTCTTTTGGCCATATCTTGAGCCACAGACCTCCGATTGACGAACCGTCTGCAGAAACACGATCCCTGGATCGAGAAGGTCGTTTCGGTATATCGCACTCAAGGTTTCGGATTACTTTGAGTTCGGTCGGGTTGGTTCGTTCACGAAACCAACCGGGCCTTCGGAGCGGAAACGCTCATATCTTGAGCTACGGACATCCGATTGACGTGCCGTCAGCTGTGTTGTGTTCCTATTAGTGAGACGGATCTTTTGGCATACTCCGCCCGAGGTTTGGACGCAGGTGGAGTATGGTCGAGTTGGTTTTTCCTTAAAAACCAACCGGGCCCCTGGGACGAAAATGCCAATAACTCTCAGACCGGGCGTCCGATCGACGCGCCGTCTGTTGCGTTGAGTTCCTGTTGACGATACGGAACTTTTGGATACATCAACTCTGGACTTTGTGACAGTTGATGTATCAGCCTCTCGGCTCGTGGAGCAGATCCTCCGAACGAGCTTGCTATGTGCGGGAACCCTAGTGCTGGTTGCGACTGTTACTGTGACTGCTACTGCTACTACTGCTACTGTGACTGCGACAACGACAGTACAGAGATCCTGTGTGGATTCGACGACGACGACTACTGCACTCAGCGATCCTACGTGGATCAGTGCTACAGGTCCTGCGTGGGCCCGATCCTGTGTGGGTCCGATCCTGTGTAGGTCACTGCGGGGGTTAGTACCTATCGATCCTTCGTGGGTCCGACGACTTAGATGGTTCAGTGATCGTCTTTATCGTCATCCGAAGAAGTATATTCGTGTGAGCTGAATCTTCTGTTTTACTCGATAGAGGTGGTGCGCTTGGTTGTAGCGGCAGACCTGCGATACTGGAGACGAGCAGACGGAGTACGGAGACCGTGTAGCCGGCGGAGACCTGAAGACTGCTCGACCGACTCGACTTGGAGTGAGTCGACCAGCCCAGTGGACGGAGCGCCCGGTATTTGGCGGCAGAACCACGGCGGACGGAGCACCTGGTAGTTGGCGGAAGACCCGCGGTACTCGACTGGAGGAGTACCTCTGTAGGCTATTTGGGTGAGCGCCCGGTATTTGGCAGCAGACCCTCAGTGGACGGAGCGCCCGGTAGTTGGCGGCAGACCCGCGGTACTCGACAGGAGGAGTACCTCAGCAGTCTTAGGTTAGTGAGCAGTATCTCAGAGTCGTGACAGGACACTGTACACTTCAGAGATGGGGCTCTTCAGTAGTTACGTTTTTGATAATGAAAATCCCGTGTGAGCTGAATCCTGTTACATTCCTGTGTGGATTGTGTTGTGCTATCCTGTGTGGATTATGTTTTGCTTTCCTGTGTGGAATACGTTTACTTTCCTGTGTGGACTGAGTTGTACTTGGGCTCGGAGGTTGGAGCGTATTTGAAATTGATGACTTAGGTATATGTATGGGCATATACCTAAGCAGTGTCGGTTGTTACTTCGTGATTGTACTTTTCTTCGTTGTTTATCCTTTGTGGATTTGAGAGACCTTCAGGGGTCTCGGGGTCCCTACTGAGTAGCTTATACTCACCCCTGCACGGGCTTTGCCCGCACTACGTTGTGTTGGTTGCAGACGACGGATAGCGTTGACCTTAGCTGAGGCTTGCAGAGCAGGACGGTACCTGGAGGTGGACCACTGGGCGGGACGTGCTCGGAGCGGACGGCGGGACCCGTGGAGCAGTGGAGCTATCTGTACCCACCCTTCAGGTGGGATTTCCAGTGGACAGCTCGGTGTAGCAGCTTTTACTTTTCAGTTGCTGTTTTCCCTTTCGAGTTGTACTTTACTATCAGTTTGGGTCTGTATACTGGCCCATTTACTTTTCCGCACTTTCAGTTGTACTCTTCTTTTGTTTAGTGTTTACTTTCCGCTTGTTTACTCTGTTGTGTTTGTTTACATTACAAAGGCAATGCCTTCCCTTTTTACCGGGATATACGCCTTGGTGCTAGTCGCCAGCCCCTGGGCTATGGAAGGCGGGCTTGGGGTAGTAACAGCACGGACCCCGAGGGAGGGTCGTGACAAATTGGTATCAGAGGGGTTCGGTTCTACCGCGAACTCTGAACTTTTCTATGTGAAGCAAAAATGTTTAGCGTATTAAGTGTGGTTATCAGTCCAGGGAGTCCAGTGTTGGTGCGGCGGCCAACGTATCCGTACACCAGGACCCTGACTTCTGATTTCCGACTTAATGCACGAAAACATTGATTGCATGTGTGTTTCAAAGTTTTCTTTGTGATTACTTATATCAGCTCACCAGGTATACTGTTCTGACCGTGGCGCACCTGTTTCCTTTTCAGGATGGCCCCACGACGGCAGCCAGCTAGGGTTCCGAGAGTCGAGCGTGACGACAGCCCACCGAGCGACGAGGCTTCGGTGCAGGGCCCTTTGTCAGTAGTGGAACCGGCGGTAGCACTACCCGTCGAGCCCCCGATGTTTCCAGTGCCAGTCGTTGACGATGCACATCGCCTCAGCACACTGCATGAGTTTCAGCGCCAGCGACCACCCAGGTTTTGCGGGGAGACGGATCCCCAGGCAGCAGAGGACTGGTTGGAGGCAGTGGTACGAGTGTTTAGGCTAGTGAGGACACCAGCAGACCTCATGGTGATCCTCGCTGCGAGCCTACTACACGCAGCAGCAGGACGATGGGGGAGCATGATGCTCCAGGTGCACGATGAGGCATATCTACTTTGGACGGACTTTGAGATCATCTTCCGCTCGGAGTTCGTCCCAGCCACCCTTCGTGCGGTTCGTATCCAGAAGCTTCTTCAGCTGCGACATGACAGCATGACGGTCGCTCAGTACTCGGCGAGATTTACCGATCTCTCGCGCTACTCGACCGACATGGTACGGGACCCATTCTTCCGGGCTCGGACCTTCGACCAAGGTTTGAGACACGAGATCAGGGCATCGCTGATCTCCTTCAGCATACCGACTCAGACAGGAGTACTGGAGCGGGCCCTTCTGATCGAGAGCTTCCTTGCTGAGTCTACACCAGCGCAGTGACCCACCGCAGGGCGGCACGTGGCAGAGTCATCTGCAGCAGGCAGTCGACGGATGACTCAGGGGTCCAGACAGACCAAACCCTTCGTGTGGTCAGACAGATGTCAGCAGAGCTTCCAGGAGCTAAGACAGAGATTGACTAGCGCACCTATATTGAGGTTGCCCGAGGAGGGATTAGGGTACGTAGTCTACTGTGATGCATCAGGGACCGGACTCGGGTGTGTTCTGATGCAGGAGAGGGCAGTGATCGCCTATGGATCACGTCAGTTGAGGCCGCATGAGCAGAACTACGCTACCCATGACCTGAAGTTAGCAGCAGTGGTCTTCGCTCTGAAGACATGGCGACACTATCTGATGGGCGAGCGCTTTACAGTCTTTTCTGATCATCAGAGTCTCAAGTATATCTTCTCTCAGAAGGACCTGAACCTGAGACAGCGGCGATGGCTCGAGTTCCTCCAGGACTATGACTTTGAGATAGTCTATACTCCTGGGAAGGGGAACGTAGTAGCCGATGCCCTTAGCAGGAGGACAGGCATTCAGCTACTTGAGGAGGCGACAGAGCAGCTAGCCTTTTTGCAGATATCCTTCATGGATAGAGATGGAGCAGCCTTCCTTCAGTCTCTCACAGTCACTCCTCCACTACTGCAGCAAGTTAGGGAGGCACAGCGTGGGGATGCTGACTGTGAGACACGGCGTGCGCAGATATCCTTGGGACAGGCACCTGATGATTTCTCCCTTGGAGCAGAGCACGCCATCCTTTTCAGAGGACGTACCATGGTACCAGTCGCTTTGCGAGAGGAAGTGCTGAGAGAGTTTCACACTTCTCCTTTGGCGGTACATCCTGGAGTGGCGAAGATGTACCAGGACCTCAGACGATAGCACTGGTGGCCGGGCATAAAGAAGGCAGTAGCAGAGTTCGTTTCTCGATGCCTCACCTGTCAGCAGGTGAAGACAGAGCATCAGGTACCAGCAGGTTTGGTACAACCCTTGGAGGTTCCGGAGTGGAAGTGGGACGACATATCTATGGACTTCGTGACTGGACTTCCACGCACTTCAAGAGGTCACGACTACATCTGGGTGATTGTTGACCGACTCACCAAGTCGGCACACTTCTTACCCATCAGAGAGCAGGGCTCTGTGGAGAGCTTGGGACGTCTCTACGTTCAGGAAATTGTGCGGCTCCACGGCGTGCCATCATCTATCGTCTCCGATCGAGATGCCCGCTTTACTTCCCGGCTTTGGAAGGGGTTATAGGAGGCGTTCGGGACGCAGCTACGTCTGAGCACAGCCTTTCACCCTTAGACGGATGGTCAGACGGAGAGGACCATTCAGACTCTTGAGGACATGCTCCGCGCATGTGTCCTTGACTTTGGTCGTAGCTGGGAGGACCACCTACCCTTGGCGGAGTTTGCGTACAACAACAGCTACCACTCCACCATCGGGATGGCACCGTATGAGGCATTGTACTTCCGACCTTGTAGATCAACTTTGTGCTGGACAGACCCTGGAGAGTCAGCACTGGTGGGACCGGAGATGGTCCAGGCCACGACAGAGAAGGTCCAGGTCATCCAGGAGCGGATGAGGACAGCTCAGAGCCGGCAGAAGTCATATGCTAACAGGAGGCAGAGGCCACTGGAGTTCGAGGATGGCGACCACGTCTTCTTGCGGGTGTCATCTCGACGTGGTATTCGAAGATTTGGCCGAGGCGGAAAGTTATCTCCGCGCTTCATCGGACCCTTCCAGGTCCTCAGCAGGGTTGGCGAGGTGGCTTATCGCCTGGCTCTGCCACCTCAGTTGCACCGGGTGCACGACGTCTTCCACGTATCTCAACTGAGGAGATACGTGCACGACTCGACGCACATCATTGATCATGGGGAGATTGACGTTGACGATGGGGCGACTTTTACGGAGGTCCCGGTGGAGATAGAGGGTCGACAGGAGCGGGTCCTGCGTGGGAGATCGATTCCTCTTGTGCGCATTAGATAGCAGCACGGGAATCTCCAGGAGAGCACATGGGAGAGGGAGGCTCAGATGCATGCTCAGTACCATCATTTGTTTCCCTAGTTTTTGATTTATCTTTACGGGGACGTAAAGCCCTGAGGTGGGAGTAATGTAAAGACCCGTAAAATTCAAGGGAAATTTTTTCTAAATTTTCTTTAGAATTTACAAGAGCGCGGTTTCTGACGGCACCTGATTCCGAGGCCCGGTGTGCCCGGAATAAATTTCTGAAGTTTGGCTCGGGTACATTCAGTGAACAAACGAGCGGGAATTCCTAACTTTTGATCTGGTGCTCGCAATTGAAATCCGAGGGCACCGATGAACTCGCAGCGCCGATATTCGCTTAAAGAGACCTTTTCGGAAGATGCGTTTGTTGCGGGATGAAAGTTAGTTTTTGGGAGAATTATAAAAAGTTGAATAAAAAAATGTGGAATTCTTTTTATTTTACTTTTGTAGGTTAACTCCTCTCAAAGGGAGTTAGGGGTGGGACCCACACCCACTTAACCTCCCTTGAGAGGATTATGTGTGGTGGGACCCACGCAAACCTAAACCTCTCATCTTCCCCCTTAAACTCCCCTCTCTCCCTCTTAAAAGTTTGTTAACTTAACATCTTATTAATTACACATGACATGTATAATTAATTAAGTGTTATGTTTTTGTATTTGAAGTTTTGAATTCCTTGGCTTGGTAAATAAAATAAGGAGGAACCTTATTTTATTTGGTTAGTTTTGTTTTGCCAACTTGTGAGGAATTTTGAGAGCTCCTCCTCCTTCTTCTTCAACTTGACGAAGAACGCTCAACATGACGAAGAACGCTCAACTTGACGAAGAACGCTAAAGTTCCGACGAAGAACGCCGCTCCTCTCTTCTTCGTCTTCCATGTCAACGAGAGGGAACGCCACTTCCTCCTCGGACTCCCTTCGTCGGCATACGAAGATTCTCCAAGGACGTATCTCATCGGACGCACCTCTTCGTCATCGGATTTGACGAACGACTACCGCGACGCCCGACCTCCGCGACGTTGTCTTCCGCGGGACGTTGACGAATCTTCGAACCTATACCCAAGGTAGGGGTTGTTGTAATTTGTTTATTTATTTATCGTTGTTCATGGTTCATGCTTAACTAACGTAAGGATTTTATGTTGTGTTATCTTTTAACGTGAGGGGGTCCGGACCGCATGAAGACGGTCGAACCCCCTCCTTCGTTCTTGATGTTTTATATTGCGGTGAACCAAGGTGGCGTGGTGCCATCGCACCACACGGATATTCGCCGAATCTTATTACACGACGTCGTCGCGCGCGCGCCATGGAAGAATCATCAAGAACGCGATGTCGTCGCGCCGCGTTGAAGGAAATCAAGGCGCGGCGGAGGGGCGCGGTGCCGTCGCACCGCGCCGGACGATGAACACCGCGGCCGGTTCCGGGCCGCGGCGGAACGAGAAGACCGGCGGCCGGGCCGCCGGCGTCGGAAGCCGAAGAGGGGACCGGATTTTCCGGTCCCGTTGGAGAAAACCGGCCGGCAGTTGGCCGGCCGGAAGGTCAAAGGCCGGGGGAATAAATTCCCCCGTCCAGCTCTAAAAACCCCCCTCATTTAAGAGGGGGGCGGTTTTCTTGAAAGGGGGGGGGGGGCAGGAGGCCCCCCGGTTTTTCTTCAAGCCGGCCCCCACGTGGGGGCCGTTTTTTTTTACAAAGGGCGCGGGATATAGCCGCGCCGGCCCTCCAATCAAGCGGGGGCTTGATCCCCCCCCCCCCCCCGCGCGCTGCCTCCGTGCGGCGCCGGGCCGACCCAGGGGGGGTCGGGCCGGGTCGGCCCGGACCCGGACCCCCCGTTTCGGATCAGTTTCGGTCTTTTGGCCATATCTTGAGCCACGGACCTCCGATTGACGAACCGTCTGCGGAAACGCGATCCTTGGATCGAGACGGTCGTTTCGGTATATCGCACTCAAGGTTTTGGATTAGTTTGAGTTCGGCCGGGTTGGTTCGTTCACGAAACCAACCGGGCCTTCGGAGCGGAAACACTCATATCTTGAGCTACGGACGTCCGATTGACGTGCCGTCAGCCGTGTTGTGTTCCTCTTAGTGAGGCGGATCTTTTGGAATACTCCGCCCGAGGTTTGGACACAGGTGGAGTACGGTCGGGTTGGTTTTGCCTTAAAAACCAACCGGGCCCCTGGGACGAAAATGCCAATAACTCTCAGACCGGGCGTCCGATCGACGCGCCGTCTGTTGCGTTGAGTTCCTGTTGACGATACGGAACTTTTGGATACATCAACTCAGGACTTTGTGACAGTTGATGTATCAGCCTCTCGGCTCGTGTAGCGGATCCTCCGAACGAGCTTGCTGTGTGCGGGAACCCAAGTGCTGGCTGCGACTGTTACTGTGACTGCTACTGCTTCTACTGCTACTGTGACTCCGACGACAACAGTACAGAGATCCTGTGTGGATTCGACGACGACGACTACTGCACTCAGCGATCCTACGTGGATCAGTGCTACAGGTCCTGCGTGGGCCCGATCCTGTGTGGGTCCGATCCTGTGTAGGTCACTGCGGGGGTTAGTACCTATCGATCCTTCGTGGGTCCGACGACTTAGATGGTTCAGTGATCATCTTTATCGTCATCCGAAGAAGTATATTCATGTGAGCTGAATCTTCTGTTTTACTCGATAGAGGTGGTGGGCTTGGTTGTAGCGGCAGACCTGCGATACTGGAGACGAGCATACGGAGTACGGAGACCGTGTAGCCGGCTGAGACCTGAAGACTGCTCGACCGACTCGACTTGGAGTGAGTCGACCAGCCTAGTGGACGGAGCGCCCGGTATTTGGCGGCAGACCCACGGCGAATGGAGCGCCTGGTAGTTGGCGGCAGACCTGCGGTACTCGACTGGAGGAGTACCTCTGTAGGCTATTTGGGTGAGCGCCCGGTATTTGGCAGCAGACCCTCAGCGGACGGAGCGCCCGGTAGTTGGCGGCAGACCCGCGGTACTCGACAGGAGGAGTACCTCAGCAGTCTTAGGTTAGTGAGCAGTATCTCAGAGTCGTGACAGGACACTGTACACTTCAGAGATGGGGCTCTTCAGTAGTTACGTTTTTGATAATGAAAATCCTGTGTGAGCTGAATCCTGTTACTTTCCTGTGTGGATTGTGTTGTGTTATCCTGTGTGGATTATGTTTTGCTTTCCTGTGTGGAATACGTTTACTTTCTTGTGTGGACTGAGTTGTACTTGGGCTCGGAGGTTGGAGCGTATTTGAAATTGATGACTTAGGTATATGTATGGGCATATAACTAAGCAGTGTCGGTTGTTACTTCGTGATTGTACTTTTCTTCGTGGTTTATCCTTTGTGGATTTGAGAGACCTTCAGGGGTCTCGGGGTCCCTACTGAGTAGCTTATACTCACACCTGCACGGGCTTTGCCCGCACTACGTTGTGTTGGTTGCAGACGACGGACAACGTTGACCTTAGCTGAGGCTTGCAGAGCAGGACGGTACCTGGAGGTGGACCACTGGGCGGGACGTGCTCGGAGCGGACGACGGGACCCGTGGAGTAGTGGAGCTATCTGTACCCACCCTTCAGGTGGGATTTCTAGTGGACAGCTCGGTGTAGAAGCTTTTACATTTCAGTTGCTGTTTTCCCTTTTGAGTTGTACTTTACTTTCAGTTTGGGTTTGTATACTGGCCCATTTACTTTTCCGCACTTTCAGTTGTACTCTGCTTTTGTTTAGTGTTTACTTTCCTCTTGCTTACTCTGTTGTGTTTGTTTACATTACAAAGGCAATGCCTTCCCTTTTTACTGGGATATACGCCTTGGTGCTAGTCGCCAGCCCTTGGCCTATAGAAGGCGGACTTGGGGTAGTCACGGCACAGACCCCGAGGGCGGGTCGTGACACCCACTGCACCCTGCCCCACCCCTGCACCCAGACCCCTCCCTGTACCCACCCCCACCCACTAAACCTAGCCCCACCCCCAAGAACCCCCCACTGCACCCATCCCCACCCCTTTCACCCAGCCCCTTCCCCTGCACCCAGCCCCCCTCCCCCTGCACCCAGCCCTCCCTACCTGCACCCAGCCCCAACCCCTGCACCCAGCCCCACCCCAGCACCCAGCACCCCCTCAAGCAACCAGCCCCACCCCCTGCACCCATCCCTCTCCCCCTGTACCCTGCACCCATCCCCTCCCCACCCTCCCCCTACACCCAGCCCCACCCCCACCCCCAGCCCCAACCCCTACACCCAGCACCCCTCCCCCCTGCCCCTTCATACAAAATTACCTATACACCCAAAAAAATATCTATTATTGACCATATCATTCAGGGACTTTGGATCTCAAACAACCCAACCAGTTCAATCAATATAACTACATTAGATTTTACAGAATGAAAATTTTAGAAATAACAACTAAGGAATATATTCCTTTTTTACCTACATTAATCTAGACTTGTAAATTCAATAATTTATGAAAAATAAAGAGATAATAAATGTAATATAATGTCCCTATATGGTATATCATTTAGAGATAAGTATTATATGATGTTAAGGGCATCACCTACCCATATGAATGACTAAGGATTCTAATGTTATATTTATGTAAATGCATGAAAAAATTTAAGCATAAATGTTCAGAAGAAAAAAAACATTCTCATCCATACAAAAATGTAATTCATGTTCTTAAGGTACATACATAAGTCTCCCTAATAATTCAAAAATGTGGGGGATTTATATCCCCCACTCACCAACATTCCCATCCCCATGACCATGCCAATAATCATCAACATCATCATCATCATTAGAAACATCGTTAGTAGCCTCATCACTAAGAACAACATCAACAACATCAGCAACATCCTCACCACCAACAACTCTATCACCACCACCATTATTTCCACTATGACCCTCATTGTCATCAATAAATATATCATTTAAAGAGAGAATTTACTCCATATATGATTCAAAATTAGCAACATCCTATTATGGAAGCAACTGACTCAAAACTACCATAGCATTCATGAAATGTTCAGTCATCAGCTTACTTCTTTCACGATCCTCTAAAACTATTTTCTTTGCCTCATCTGCTTCAGCTTGAGCGATTTCAAGCTCAGAGGTCTGGGAGGCTTGAGTGGAGCCTAATGATGACCAATACTTAGAAGGGATGATGTTTTTACCTGGTCGACATCACACTCTCCCCTGGTGCTCCTCACATAATACCTAACATAAATGATCATGTGGCCCGAAGTTGTCATCTTCCTTACCATCGAGGTACTCCAAGGCAGACTGTTGAAATTGTAAACATATTAAATTATGAATTTCTTATTTTATATTGTGTATGTGCTTTTACTCCACTTCCATCCTTTTTATTTCTACTGGAGCAAAATACTTTAGAATGTGGTACAGGACCTTCGATGCCCAATTTAGGTTGCTGCAGATGAGAAATTCACAAATCTAGTTTAGTAACATATATGAGAGATGAAAAAACATGACCTATGTCTATTAAATAATATTTTTAGTAGAACATCCTATATAAAATCACAATACCCTTTTAATGTACCTGTTTCTTTTCATGATTGGGCATTGGAGTGTGCCCCAATGTGTGCAAATACATCCTTGAATCCCCATTCTTTATGTTTTTCTCTGACACTTCCAAAAAAAATTCCAATACAAGTAATAAGATATAAATTTTATATGTCAATCATTAAAGATTGAGATTACCTTAAACTTAACAGTCTTCAAATGTGTAATCATTTTTTCATATTGAATTTTTGGACAGTTGGGGAATATGGGTACCCCCTCTAAGTTAGTGCCAACCCTACTCTTCCAACCAACATAAAACTCAGGATTGTATGAGAACCAGAACTCCCCAACATCCATCAACCTTGTTGTCTTAGCAGCTTCTCCAATGGGAAAGTTAAACCAAATCTGAAATGAATATTTTATTTCATTTAAATACACCAATAATATAGATATGAATTTATATAATTTTCATGCCCATATTTTTTCCCATGCTTTGTTCTTAATCTCTTTACTGATACGTCTCCATGAGAACAGTTCCACCAGAATTATATCATGATACCTGGCCAATGTGTCCATGATACTTCTACACTGCGTTGTAGTTGGACCTACCATCTGATTTTGTTGGTTTTAATCCGCCATTAGCTAATTCTCGAGATTCCAAACTTCCTTCATCCATGTGTACCCACATCGCCAAGAAAAATATCCCATTGAATAATAAAAATATGGTAGAAAGAATAATTGAGTCACAGTACAACATGACAAAAAAAGTGTTATAATTTGAAACCGTTATAATAAAAAAACCGTCTGAAGATTTCCCATTAGACTATGATGGATCTGTGGGCTATCCTGACTTATCAGCCTCTACAGGAAGTGTCTGTTCAAGTGCATGTTCAAGGTGACCTTCATGCACTGGAGTGGAAGCTAATGGAATAGACTAATCATATGCTAGCTGGATGGTAGGAATTTGAGGTGGTGTAGACACAAAATCATATTGGTAGGAGGATAGTAGATACATCATTGGATATGGATATGATAAAGGTGGAAACATCTGTAGAGGTGGTGTAGTCATGGCATGTGAATAAGAGGGTACCTGAGATGATGATGGAGGCATGGATAAAAACATCCCCAATGACTCAAGAGGATGTAAAGTTGTGGTGGAAGGGGTGTCTGATGGTAGGTCAATGTGGAAACAGGTATGACGACTGCTTTGTCTAGGTATAGGACCATCCCAACTCATACCCATGCTAACGGGATTATGAGTCAAATCTGGTGGAACTGAATGTCCCTAAAAAAGTATGAAATAGAATATTAACATGAAATTATATGTAATGCAGAAAAAACATTACAACTATAATACTCACTGATGGAAGTGAAGGCAACGCATGCCCACGCCCCGGTCGATCGGGATCAAATAGTCTCTTCCTTCAACCTTCTGTAGTATTTGGCATAATCTACATAAGAATGAAATTTAATGTTTTTAGAAATATTTTTTAAAAATAATGCATATAACTTACATCTATCATCAATTCATGAGAGGAACCAATTTGAATTCTTTTAATTGTAAAAATGATTACAATGAAATGAATAACACAGTTTTTAAAATTACATTACCAGGTTATAAATTTTTTAAAATCAAGATTTATACCATGTTTTGTACATTGAAATAAATCTAATTTAATGAAACAACACCATGAAATACAAAAAACAAAAATTTCATTCCAAAATGAAAAATAATTAAATTAATTATAGTAATACTAACCTAAGAAACTCATTTCAATATAAACTGAATGAATAGTGAACATATATAGTTGATTCTATATATTACAAACACAACTTTAGGTTCAACATAAACTCTTACAATGGGACAATTTGATTCATTAAATGCAATATTTTGGTCAACACCAATGGGGATGTCAATGGTTGAAATTTCATCACTAGCATCATGAAAATATGTTTGGGGATTGCGTCATTAATGATACCATAATCGGGTCTCAGAAGATATTTCACATAATACTCATGTTTATCCATTGATGCCAAAATGTATGGTTCATCAGTACGCAGACATCAACTCATATCAATAACTCTGAATCCACATTAATCTAAAAATTTACAATGAAGTCTCATTGAATCAAACCATTTACATTTCATCATAGTGAATCTACCTTGAGATTAGTAATCCAATAACAATATTTATCAACTAGCCCACAATAATACACATCGTTATATCGAGGTCGACTATCTGATACACTGGAATAATAATCCGTTATAGTGGTTAACATAACGCCATAATGTTGTGTTCTCATTTTCATCACTCAATCCGTTGTAAAATATTTACACTCATTGATTATTAATGATTTACATTCACGAACCAATGAATTAGGACAAAAATCCAAAGCTCTCAATTCTTGAGAAACTGAGTCAATAGTTACACTCAACACCTGAAATATATATGAATAATACAATTAAATTGATATCTATTTTTTAAACTAATTAAATTAATGGTAATACATTTGATTTCTACCAAGAAAGAAACGTTAGGCTATGCAAAGCCTCTCTCCTCAAAGACCAATATTGATGAACTCTAGTTAATTTTTTTTTATGTTCCCTACATAAAATGATAATAAAAGTCTAAGGTATATGTGAAATTTCATAATATGAGATAACATATAAATATACAAATTACATACTTGATATAGTCATCGAACAAACCACAATTAAACACGACTGTGCGATGTACCGTCTCCTGCTCTTTAAGGCTCAATATAGTCAATGTATAAGACCCATCAATTCCTCGTGTTTGTGGAATAGATGGAAATGAGGGCTCAATATAGAGATACTGGTCATCTTCATTTCTCATTGGATGATTGTGTATTGTGGTGACATCAGACAAATTCATTGAACAAAAATCCTTGCATTCTTGAGCCAAATAACCCCTCACAATAGAACCTTCAAGATAATTCTTGTTTTGAACATATTATTTCATTATGCACATATTTTTTTCATTAGGATAAATCCTCCTAAAAGCAACTAGTCCCCCAATAAGTGTTTCAGTTGGAAGATGAACTATTAAATGCAACATGCAAGTGAAAAAGGATGGAGGGAAAATATTTTCCATCTCACATAAAATTAATGGAGCCTCCTGCTATATTTTTATCAAGAATGACTTGGATAACATTTTATCACAAAGGTCTTTAAAAAAATGGCACAGAAGAATCACTGTAACCCTTAAATTATTGAATATAAAATGATTAATTTCTATTGGTATCAATTCATGACGAAGGATGTGATAATGATGAGTTCTCAGAGATTTTAGTTTCACATATCTTATGTTGACTTGTTTAGATATGTTGCTGGAATAGCCATTTGGAACCTTGATATTCTCCAATACTACCAGAAATTGATCTTTCTTTGATGGTGTCATCACATAAGAAGCACAAGAAACTTTCAATTTGTTTTCACCAATACACACAGAATGCAGTTCTGGTCGAATACCCCAATCCAACAAGTCTCGATGAGATCAGAAGTCATCTTTGGTCTTCCCCTTGATATTCAGAATAATTTCAAACAACATTTCACATATATTTTTCTCAATTTTAATTATGTCTAAACAATGACATAACAAATTGGTAGACCAATATGGAAATTAAAAAAAACTTCCCTTTTTCAAATTGCAAGAGGTTTCAGTGTCAACATTCTTACTCTTTTTAGATTTCAACTAACCTTTACCTAATGAAAAACTACAATAATTAAGTTCAATAAGCACGTCACATCTTGACATATGTTGAGGTGGTCATTTATTCTCAATGATATTATCAAAACACCAGCAATTCATCCTGTATTGATGATCCATTGACAAGAATCTTCGATGCCCCGTGAAACTGAAACTATGATGATATTTAAGCCTTCTTGATCGTGTATTCTTCATAAAAATAGGACATGATAGTTTTCCCTTCATGATCCACCCAAACATAATTGGATAAGTAGGGAAATCATTTATGATTCATAGAATGGAAACACGCATCTGAAACGTATTCTTTGAAGAAGCATCGAATGTCCGCACACCGAAATACCAAAGTTGTTTCATCTCTCTTATGAAAGGCTAAAAGTAGATATCTATATCATTACCGGGATCAGAAGGTCCAGATATGAGTATTCTCAAGAAATTGAATGGGTTTTTCATACACATCCACAGAGGAAGATTATAAATATGTGTAAAAACATACCACATGCTGTGATAAGTAAGCATCTGACCAAACATATTAAAACCATCACAGGATAGAACCAACCTAACATTACACACCTCAGTTGTAAAATTAGGATGTTGTGAATAAAATTTCTACCATGCCAATCCATCTAAAAGATGAACCAACTCATTATTACCTTTAATTATTTTTGAATCATGCCATCACATATTGGCTGAGATTTCTGTATACATGAATAAATTTTGAAGTCTGGGAATCAATGGAAAGTGCCACATGACTTTCTGTGACACATGAGATGGTGTTCCATCTACATTTGTCTTCCATCGAATTGTTCCAAATTCTTTTCAGTCATTACGGTTAGTTGTTTCCCCCCAAAATAAACTGCAATCTTTCAGACAAGCATGAACTTTATTAGTATCAAATCCAACCTGCTTAATTAACTTCCATGCCTTGTAATGATTTGATGGAATATCTGCACCATCAGGAAGAAAGTACTTTAAAAATGTTAGAATGTAATCAATAGTGGTATTAGAAATTCCATACATGGTTTTCCCATTATATAATAACATTAAAAATTCCAACATGGCCATTTTAGTACATTCATGATATACTAGAGTTCTGGCATCATCCAATAAATTTTTCACTCTCTCATTATCATCTACAGTATTTTCCACATGTGTATTTATATCATTATCTTCTTGAACTGGCATACAATCTCTCTTGTGATGATGTAAAAATGGAAAACAATCAAATATAAAATTCATCATGCCACTTATTTTTTTTGTGACCAGTAAAACATTGACTCATCTCTCCATGGTGATACCAAACATAATAGTTTGTTTGAATCCACGTTTCTTTATATGGTATCTAACTTCTTCCTAGATTAACCATGGTCTTCTGACACATTTATAGTATAGACACTGTATACAACCTACGTCTGAAGCATTGTCAAATGAAAAATCTAAAAAATCCACCAAATTATATTAAAACGCGCGCGGTTTAAATTCTATAAGTACGATACATCAATCTTCTATCCATTATATAACAAGAAAAATAAAAGTCATCTTCCAAACAAATATGTAAAACATAATTAATAAATGGATATGTACTATAGAAACTAAAACTATTAGAACATAAAATAATAATAGTTAATTCACATTTGTATGGCAAGTGCCTTTATTTTTATAACCAATTTCAACCCTTTCAGTATTAGAGATAAAATTCATACCTCTATCCTATAAAGGGATGATTAAAAAGGAAAACCGTAATGGGACAAGAAGGGTTTCATGTTTATGATAGAATGGTATTTGTCATTATAGTTGAACTAAGGGAGAGATAAAAAAGTTTTTCCTCTCGTAGGTGTAATGTAAAAATAATCACCTTTTAACATTAAAACACAGCCTTAAACATGGTTTATTTCATTTAAAAAGCAAGGGAGTGATAAAAACATTCATCCATCATCAAAAATATTTTAAATGAGTCCTATATTCATGTAATTTAATATTTACCATGGGAAAAAATTTAATTCCAAGAGGTATTTTTTTTTAAAGAAAACCACTTCATCTCTAGAAATTAATGAAAATCATTTAGCTAATTTATATGAAACTATCATGGGTATAAACTATTTGTATTAATATACTAGAAGATTAATTTAACAAACTAAATCACTTCATGGATTTTTTTAATAAAATAATTACCTAGAAACACCTACTGCATACAAAGTGGAACAAGTCACAACAAGACTCTTAAAAAGGAAAAGGTCATTTTGGTAAAATAAATGAATTTAAAATCAATTGAAAAATCAAATACACATTATTAGATTAATTTTGTACACTAAATTTAATACACACCGTGATTAGGGTCCTCATAAGAAATGAAAAGGAGGGAAATTGATGTGAAAAGACCAAGGGAATCTCCCTTGGGATTTAGGTAATGTCTTCTGTATCAAACTTCATCAATTACTATTTTGGATTCTTATAGAGTACCATCATTTAATTTTGAATGATGAGTTAACTGGATTATACTTGATCTATTTGGTTGGAATACCTCCATTGTAATCTATGGGTTATAATACTACCATTATTTAAAATTCCAATGTATCTATCTATTCATTAGAGTATATAATATGATCCAAATTATATTTTGCATCAGTTCCATCTTTTCATCTATGGTCCAAATAAAAATACTTAATT
Organism: Viscum album; assembly: GCA_963277665.1. Classification (NCBI taxonomy): domain Eukaryota; kingdom Viridiplantae; phylum Streptophyta; class Magnoliopsida; order Santalales; family Viscaceae; genus Viscum; species Viscum album. Next base: position 1,725,231,199 of record OY728141.1, read on the forward strand.
TTGCTTACAGTAGTATAATGCTTTCCCTTAGAGAAGATTTTAGGTTTATGTTCTTTGTATGTTACTGTCTTCGACAATTGGAGTTAGGTAAACTTATATATTATCCTACATACACATTCTCCCTTCATTCTCTGTTTGGATTTGATCTTCTAAGGCCACTGAATCTTCCTTAGGAACATCACATAGAATAGGGTGTCTAGGATCAAGGCATTCTTTCTCCATCCCCTTAATGGTATTAAATGTTCCCATTGATATTATTACTATAGGTTTTGGAAAATATAATAATCCTTACACCTTCATAACTTCTTCCCTTATTTAAATTTTTTTATCATTTGATTGTTTTTTTATTCAAATTACATTTCTTCTTTACACAAGGGTAATAAAAAATACATATATTAAGGATATCACACCCCATAATGGTGGAAGGAATACCAACCCTATCTGATCTATAGGAATATGATCTTATGCTAGAAAACCAAGGGGTAAATTTCTAACCCTTCCTAAGAATGGTTAGATGAAATTATTCCCCTGCGTAAATTTATCATCAAGCAGGGTTTCTATTTACTAAAAATTATTAATAGATAATCCTATTTACTATAATTCTGATATGATCGATCATGCTAGATTCAGCACATGCCACATATCTATCTTTAGAAGTAGCTCCACCATCATTTCCAATGTGTAAGGTCACTTTTAATATAGTTGTTATATGTAAAAATATAATCCTGAATGAAGATTCTAGGTCACCATATAGTCTGGGTATAGGTATATGATGTGTTCCCAAGGTAAACATCATATATCCCTTAGGGAAATGATATCCCATGTATAAAACCCAAAAAGGGGAAGTAGAAATATGACTATAATATGTGGGGAGAGGTGAACATGGTGTATAGGATCCATAGGGATAGTTGGAAGGTTCTCTATCTTCATAGGTCATGTTCTATCAAGGAAAAATGGAATGTGGTATGAAACCTCATGGTTTCTGAGTCTACTGAGGCTTCTTGGGTGTATATTCCCTATACAAAAAAAAATCTAGATAAGGGTAACATATTTTAGGATTTTACCACACAATGTGTGGTATTTAACATATCCTAGAATCCCTTGCTATTGTACCTCCCAAAGTACATGATGTGTGTTCTTTCGAACTATACGCCATGTAATTTGGTTCTAAGTTCTAAAAATTACTGTAGTCCTCAATTCATTTCTACTTCCTATTATTTTTCTTCATATATCACTAAAATTGCCTTTGGCCATGCTAAACTTGATAATTCCACCTATTTAAAGTGGTTTCTATCCTTTGGTACCTGGATTGATGATTCATATCACAATCTTGTCGTTGTGCATATTGTTATTCATGAAGAAATCCGAAATCCAGACTCCCCTATCCCATTTTATCTTATCCTATAATCCATCCTCACGCTATAATCCTACATGGAAAACACACAATGTAAATATATGGAACCTATTTTAACTGTGCAATAAAATCAATCTGTGATATTAGTTGAATCATCAACTGAAATCTAATGTTAGTGATGAACATGTAAAGAATGGTGGGAGATATAGAAGAAACTACAAGAATGGAAATGATGATCTTGTATGATCAAGAATCATCTACGTTCGCATACAATAATTAAATAAAGAAGTAATTTCTAGTACCAATATCAGTTATCCCAATAACATAATTTCAACCAAATATCATAAATCAAAAAGGCCATCTGCTTCATGAATATTTATTCAATTTAAAGAAAATTATTCCATGTTCAAATGAAGAAAAAAATGAGGATAAATCCATATATATAAATCCCCTACCATGATGGTGAAATGATGTTTATTTGATTCTACTTTACAACCAAGGTACATTTTATCGACATCACTAAAAAACTGATATTTCCTCCCGTATTTGTCATCACCACCAAGCCCTCGTTCCATCTTCTTTTTACTCTCCCTCTAAGGTTTATGTGTTAACAGAACAACTAAACCTAGGGAGATTTCATAATAAGGATTAAATAAAGAAATTCATGGTTTTATCAGTATAGTAACCAATTAATTAAATAATTAAATTAAATAATAAACCATATCATGATGGAAAACACCCAAGAGTCCAAATTAATATGAATCTTAATCCATGAATATGGTAAAATTCACATTTCATATTCAATCCCTATCTTGGTTTCTCAATATGAGACTCTATTTAAGATATATAATAAACTTTAAAAAACATACAATGCATTGAATAAAAATAATATAGTATATTTTTATATTATTTTTGAAGATCCTTGACACTCTATTTTATATGAAAAAGTTGACTTGGGGTAAACATAACAATATGGAACCAAAGAAACCTTCAATTTTTTTTTGTGAAGTTGCATACTCCATGCCTACTAGTTTCTACTACTTGCATAACTACCTCTATCTTAGAGTCTGTTAGAATTGATTCCTATAAATTGAAGGGTCACTCTATAATAGTAATTCTAGAAACCCGTGAACAAATTCATACCCTATTTGGTGAATTACATGTATACCCATTCCCATTAAAAAGAGTGGTATCATTAATAATAGGAAAAAATCATTACAGAGGAGGCTAGTGAGATTCTCTATCCCCTCACCCCACCCCATGAGGGAGAACAACTACCAAAATATCCTCCCCTGAGTGAGGAAAAATTTAACCTAGGATTTCTTAAAGGATCCTCCATTGCTCCATGCCATCATGGGATTCACAACAAATATCAAATTTCCTTTCTATATTAACTCCAACAATATATCTGAAGGAGGATTAATAGGGCCCCCATCCCAAATGAGAATCCTAGACTCACTACACCATAATTAGTTGGTGAACTCACTACAACACTAGTAAACATATTCTATGAGGCTCCTTTCTACCCCTTTCTCCCCTGCCAAAGCCACCACCCAGCTCGCAAAGTTGTGGAAGAGAATCCATCCTTAGCTCTAGAAAAACAACATATAATTCTAATTAAAGCATCAAATTAGTAATAAACTCTATAAGACCATCAACATTCATCGAAAAATGTAAAGGTAGTATATATCAAACCACTATATGAATTTTGAGACATCAATCCATGTGATTCTCTAAAAGGACAAAGTGATGAAAATACATAATATTACCTTTATAAAAAATCTTTAGGATAAGACGAGTACCATAATAAAAACAAAACTAAATGAAATCTATGATATTTTGATATTGTCTTGATTAAATACATAATATATCATGAATGGGTTTATTCCTTGTCATTTCCAACTAATCAGCCTATAACAATACCTCGAATGCATCACCAAAATGATTAAGAACTCTGAAATTCGTAGAATAGATCTGAATTATACATATTAAAAAAAAAGAAAATTCAAAATGAATATATTTTGATGCATAAATCACCAGATTCCAACACATTATAAAATAATATAGAGGCTAAAAAGAATGAATGTTATGAGACCAAACAACCACAAATTCCACTTCATCCACTCATCTAATAGAAAACGAGTGGGACCTAATGATCCCTAACATCACCTTTTTACTCCAAACCTAAATATAGGTTCACATGTTGATCAAACACATATGTTGAAGTCTGTAATAATATTTATATTGAAATAGGGATATGTTTGAGAGATGATATCTCAAAAAACCAAATCAATGGAAGAGATATCAGCCACTAGAAAAACAACAAGAAGAAATTTCATACCTAGATGTTGGAGCTAGGGGTAGGGAGGCGGAGGCTGGGACGAGATTTTTCCGAAGCTGGGGGAAGTTGAGGTAGATGATAGGGCCGAGAGGAGAGGGATTCGAGAGGGGGGAAATCGCTGGAGCTGGGGGTAGGGAGGCGGAGGCCGGGATGTTGAGGCTGAGGCGAAGGTCGGGAGGGAGGACGAGAGAAGAGGCAGAGTCCGGGGAGGAGAGGAGATAGATGGGACTCAGTGGTCGGATGTACAAGAGGAAGAGGTCGGCGAGGGGAGGAGAGGGATGAGTGGCCAAGGTCAGATGGCCGGGAGGTGGTGGTTGGGGAGGTGAGGAGAGGAACGAGATTCGGGGAAGTGAGGAAGAAGAATAGGGACGAGAGTCGGGGAAGTGAGGAAGAAGAAGAGGGAAATGGAAGTGAGGGTAAGGGGGAGGAGGAGCCCAATGGCATTCTGGGAATTAGGTATAGGTTTCCCATTATTTTATTAAAACTGTGGGAATAGATAATAAAAACAAGAGATATCCCCATTGTTTTTCTAAACTATGGGGATAAATGTGTGGGTAAAGATCCCCTTTCCAGTAGTGTATGATACTTTACTTTGGAACAATGTATATTTCTATTGTGGAAATATAGATATTTGGGTTATTTATAGAAATGATTAACCTATCATAGAGAATATGTTATTAGGTTAATTATGTTTCAGTAAGAGACATTAAGAGTAGCTGATGTTATTTGGAGATAAATATTCATATTTATAGTGGAAGAATTTGTGAAAATATTCATCTAAGTTTTGGGATTCAATAATAGTTAGGATTATATAGAATAATTTTAAGGGAAATTGTGTATTGGATGGTATTTGGTGAACTTTGGGTACTGTTTGTTGAATTTTGGATATTTAGTGTAGTATTTATTTTTATTATCCTTTATATGATTATATGATCTTGTACTAACCATTTTGGTTTTGGTTAATGTCTAAATAAAGGAGTAATATATAGTTCATCTTTTATAGATTTTGTGATTCTCTAGAAGTTGATTATAGTGCTTCAGGTGTGACCAAGTCATCTTGAACACTCATCGTTTAAAGAAAATATGTGTTTTGGTAAAAAATTATTAAAGGATGAAACACTACTTGAAAAGTAAGTATATTTCCTTATGTCCTTAGTCAATATCATAAATAAATTCCTGAACATTATGAAAAGAAACTAAAAACAAAAAAGTTTTCTGTTTAATTTTCCTATTGGGGAATCAAATACCATTTAACCTATCACATGTTTATGATTTTTGGGTTGTTAAATTTCTCCTAATATTATTTCCTATCACTCTCCATAAGAACATGACACTTAGTTTCTCCTACATATCCATGTTTGCATATAGGGAATCCTAGTATCTTTTATCTTGGGTGACCTTTGTACTTATATTTTTTTTAAAGTTACATTTTTATAGACTTTTTTCTTCTGATGTGTAACTTTTAATGAAGTTTTTTAGCCCAATTTTAAAATTGTGAGGACGCAATTCCCAAAAGGGGGGAAGGATGTAACATACCAGGTACAAAAATAATATGAAATTTTCATATTTATTAATATTTGTGAATTAAATGTTAATTTTACTTTTAATGGGATTCTATGTTCGAAAAAATACTCAAAACTCAACAATAGGTTTCTTTGAAATCTTACGTTGCACAAAACTTTGAGTTATACCAAAAAATAAAATAATAATATTATTATTTTAAATGGTAGTTAATGCCTAGGCATTGTATTGGTGAGAATGAACATAACTAACTGAAATTTATTACACATGTTTGTTTAATGTTTTTACTTATATTCAATAAAATTTAGAAGATTAAAATAAGAATGATTATAATTTTAGGCATCAAATACTCTAATATTCTTTAAAAGGTTGATTTACCATATTTGGACCCTTTTTAAATATAATTTTATTTTCACTTTTATATGATCCATTTGATTAAATGAACAAATATTTTAGAATTGATACATCAAAATTTACTTTGGGTAAAAAGTTTGTATTTTTCTGATAAAGTTCATTTTTTGATGAATAGTGAAAAATACTACATTTTAATTTAAAACTGCCTTTTAATCTAATTAATTTATATGATTATACTATCCTTTTAATTGGTTTCAAAGTATAATTATATTATATTATTATCATTTAATACAATTTTTGACATTTAAAGTAATTTCACTTTGAAATTGGAAATAAACACTTGTCAATCTTTTGGTAGTTTTTAAATCTTAAAAACACATTTTTTGTTTTTCATAATAGGAATTAATTTTAAATTAATTTCTGAAACATTTTTATTTTGAATTTTAAAAAATGGATTCCATGTTTGTAATTATGAGGTCTAAATAATGTAAATAGAAAACTTCTATTTTTAAAAATTAGGAATTGTAACTTCAGTAAATATTTTATTTACCATGATTAAAGGGTAAATGTGGTAAATAAGGGAAAAATAATATTATGATAATATTAAATTACCATAACACATGTCCTAACCCTATTTTATGATACATTTCTGACCATAGGAATCCTCGGGTCGATTTTGGGACCCCATGTATCCACTTGTATGTAAAAATGACATTTTATAAAAATTAATTTAAAGGTAAGGAAAAAATAACATAAACATATATCAATTAGTAAATAAATTATTATATGGGGTTATATAAGTGATATTTTCAACTATATATAGTCATTATAAAGATGAAAATATTTCATACATCATGGTATTTTATTTATAATTTTCACATATTAAATAAATAATATTAATTTTGACACAAATGATGATGTAGTGATTGCTTCATTAATAAAAGATTCAAATAAATGATATTATAAATGTTAAAATAAATGTAATTTGGCTATTTTTACATAATCCACGAATTTTATGGATAATATTTACATGTTATATATTTATTAATTAAGTTTGTTTGAATCAATCAAGCTGTTATGAATTTTTAAAAAGTTGTGATATGAATAGTGTCAAAATGGACATAATTCATATTTTAAAATATAAAATATTTTAATAAATGTTATAAAATATAAAAAACTCTAATACTAGAAAATATAGTTATCATGATTATAAAATTTTATTATTGTCTCTTTAATAGTATATTTGTCATGTTTTGGTATCTATGTTTATTCTCAAAGTTTTAAATGCTTGATAAAACGGTAAGAGTAAAAAAGGGTTAAATAAAAAAAAGGATTAAAAAAATATCCAAACACTATAAAATTGTTATTGGATGATTTTAATTAGACTTATATTCATATTATATTCTAATTTAATGAGTTTTTTACCTTTTGAAACCGAAAATCATCTTATAATAAAATAATACTTTCAAAATTCCTTAAAGACCCCTACTCCCTCTTATAAAAGGCCAACACCTATAACCCATTACTCACACCACTAAATACCCTTGTCTCATCCAAACACTACTCTAAAAAACTCCCAAAATCTCTCAATTTCAACTAGAATCCTTACTTTGAGCATTGGGCAATTAAATAAATCCTTTTGGTTCAAACCAAAGGGAGTTACCCGATTTAAAGGTAACATCTTCTCTCAAGTTATATTATTTTATTTTAATTCTACAACCCCCTAATATCTATTTATTCCATTATATTATAAAAAAACATTATAATAAATATACTATGATATTTTTAGGAGAACTATTCTAACAACACTTCTACACACCCCCATCATAATGGATACAAACATACTATTTCTATGGATGATGAACTACAACCTCATGAAATGATGATTGTTCAATTATCTCTTACCACCTCTCATAGTGGCCATTATAATGTAATTTTATTCATATTTGATATATATTATATTTATATTTTCTATATCCTTATGTATTCTTCATTTATATCATACCTTTATGGTTTCCATAATGGGTAATATGATAATTTCATTTGAGGAAGTGCGGACATCCACCCCCTCAAAGTGATATGACTTGTCTGTTCCATACTTGAAACATATAAAGGATGGAGTTAATGAAATTCTATATTATATTATACTAGAATTATAATATATCTATGTATCATTATTTTTTCATTCCATTAAATATGAAATAGAAATAAAAGTAGCGTTCAGGTGTAGGTACGACTTACCGTCTCCAAGAATAGTGCATTTCATTTCATATCTCAAAATGTTATGTACTATTATAAATACATATATATACTGGATAGATATGATATATATTTTATCCAAATTATTAATATCATTATGATTATAATGTAATTTTTATCACATGGACAACTTCTGATTATAAGAAGTTCTTTTTTGACTCAAGTACAAAATATCAAAAAAATGACCATTATTAACTTAAATGATTTTGTAATGTTTATAACATGGTAATAAGTTATATAAAAGGAATAATAAACTTGAATAAGTTTGTGAAGAAAGTATAAATAAACTTTAATTTAATATTCAGGATATTAAAGAATGAATGAGTTAATCCAGACACAAGGTAAGGGAGTTCGTCTCAATCTCCTTTCATTGAGGCATATTTTGGTTTATACACAACTTTATTTTTTACTTGGTGTATAATAAACCCCTTTTATTTTTAATATCATTCCAATGTAATATTTCCTCTAAAAAGAGTTTTACATAATGAAAAAAATGTTTCTTTTTAACATACATGGTGACAACGACCTTTCCGCCACCGCGAGAATTATTTGATATTTGGATTCCTTTACAAGTCGTAGTGTTTTTAAATGAAAATAAATACCATATAATATTTTTACATATTTTGGTATTGAAAATGGTTTTGAGAATTTATTGATTATGCCAACATATTGAAATTTTATATAGTTATTTCAATGTGGAAATGTTATCTTTCCTTTATACTTGTTCATATGTTATGATTATGTTATGGTTCTTGGGAATTGTGTACGCATACCAGTGGTTCCATAATAAACCTATTGAGGGTGAGCCTGAGATATATTTCCAATGCATTGGGTAACATGATAGTGGTAAATGTTAATGTTTCTTCTAAGATATTTAGGGAATATACTACGAAGGGTATTCCAAACATAACTCCCTATGTAGATGTAAAAGCTACAATGTAAGTATGTTATGGATGCCAAAGGTTACCTTTATGATTTATGATTTCTATGTGTTATACATAAATATTATAATTTTATTATATATGTGAAAGAGATTAAGTCTTGTATGTACTGATGGACTAATGATTTTTTTCTTTATTTTATAACCCTTACGGATCTTTTTATGCTCATCCCATGTTTTTGAAATGTTTTTCATAGGGTATATGGTAGGATATGAGAAAGGAAGAATTTAAAATATTTATCTCAAGATAATAATTCCTTTTTTCATTTAACAGTTATTATTTTATGAAAAAAAGGATAATGAGTAGAAGTTTCTACATGTAATATTCAATATGTAATGTAATAATTGTGTCTTAATTATCTAAAAATCTAAACCTAAAAAGTTCTTCTATGTTAATTATTGAATTAATTAATGATTATGTAATGTTTAAGTCTGGGTCCTTATAGTTTGCATCAAAATTAGGTTTAGAGAACTTTATATGGTAAGGTGTTATTTAAGAATAAGTGACATAACCATAATGTTTATAATATTAGAAAGAGTCATAGTTATTTTTTGATAAATTTAATGGGTTTAAGATAGCATGAATAAGTATATATTAGTATTTATCGTCCACATAAGATATTATATGATGATTTTACTGACATAATAACAATGACCTTTTAGGTTTTAGTAAATGGATGGATCTAGTTGGCACGAAAGTAATAATGGATGTGGAGAAAACAAAGACAGTTTTCTGAACAAGAAACCAAATGAAATGGGAGATGAAATGAGAAATCTTGTGGTTATTATGAACCAAATATCTAGAGTCATGATTGACCGCCTAAACCTTGTTGATTTTTATAGGGTATCATATATGTGAGAAAAAAATTCCTATGGATGTTTTGGTAATAATAATAAAGTTAGGTATATTAAAAAACCTATGTGTCAAGGATGTGGAACGAAACACCTAATAAAATGATTCAAAGGGACGAGACTATTCTATAGATGTGGTAATGAAGTTCAAAAAGCAAGAACCTACCATGGAAAAAGGGAGCATCCAGTTGACTGTAGGAAAGGGAAATAAGTTCTTTCCAAGGGATCAATTGAATGTTTTAAATATGGCGTGCATGATCATTATAATAATAGATTTCCTACGAAGAATCTTTGGGAATGGGATCAATAGAATCGTAAAAATATATGTTTACCAATTCCTAATTCCAATCCAATTGAATATGAGAACACTAGAAATGACCTATGAATGGTATGGATTATTTCGTAGCTTATTTTTTGATATTATTTAAATCATAGGATATGATTCAATATTTTGTTTGTAGGAAAGAAGTATTACAACATAAGTTGGAAAATAATGGTTAATGTATCATGAATAACATTGAATGAGTAAGAAGTTTACATAAAAGGGATTTAAGAGTTATGGTATATTTTAGGATGATGAAATGTTTAAAGTAGTAAGGACCTTTTGATGATAGGATTACTTTGGAAGACTTTTTCTAGTATGTGTAAAACTGAAGTTTGATATGTGAAAATGTTATTCAAGGAATAATAATCTTTTATTTTTTGGATATAGTTATAAAGAACTATTTGGGTGTATATGATCCTTGAATTTGAGGCAATTACTGGTTATTACTTTTGGGGATGAAAATTCAAGGTATGTGATAACATTTGTGGTTAAAATATGTTATGATAATTTTTTTTGGAATTTATGTCATTTCTGTGAATGACATAAAATTAAATAATTTTTGAATAAGGACAACACACAGACTGTGTGAAAACTTATCCTGTTGGAAAAAGCTGTTGGAATCAAACCCAAAACCAAAGTGCGATTGGGATTTATTTCCTACCACTAACCTACATGAAGCCCTTGGTTAGTATGAATTTTTCATTTTAGATAAATTATTTTATGGATCAAGAATAAGTTGATTTTGGGAACCTAGGATTTATCAAATGGAAATCCTTAGTATAATAAAATGATCTTGTGATTAAGTGATAATTTTTATTTTGGAAGATGTTCACTCTTTTGGGAACACTATATGCCTAAAAAATAGAATACTTTGAGATATGATTTGATGAGTAATGGTGGAATTTTATTTTGGAAGAATCTATGTTATTATTGTGGATATATAGTGATTTGGTTTATTTATGGAAATGATTAACCTATCATAGTGAATATTTGATTAGGTTAATTACTTTTCAGTATGAGACTTTAAGAGTAGTAAAAGTTATTTTGATATAAATGTTAAGATTTATTGTGGAAGAATATGTGATAAAATTATTATATGTTTTGGTATTCAATCATAGTTTGGGTTATATTGAATAATTATAAAGATAATTGTGTATTAAATGGTATTTTTTGAACTTTTGGAACTGTTTATTGAATTTTGGATATTTAGAGTAGTATTTCTTTTCATTATCCTTTCAGGGATTATCTGATCTTGTACTAACCATTTTGGTTTTGGGTATTTTCTAAAGATAAGGGAAATATAAATTTCATATTTTTTGGATTTTGTGATTCTCTAGAAGTTTATTCTAGCAATTCAGATGTGAACAAGTGATCTTGAATACTAATCATTTGGAGAAATGATGAGTTTTTTGTAAAAACTTATTAAAGGATGAAACTATACTTGAAAAGTAAGTATATTTCCATATGTCCTTATTCTATCTCATAAATAAATTCCTCAACTTTATGAAAAGGAACTAAAAATAGAAACATTGATTGCTTACTTTTTCTACTGGGGAATCAAAGACCATTTAATCCATTATAATATTGTGATTTTCTAGTGGTTATCTTTCTCTGAATCATGTTTTTTTATCACTCTCCATCAGAAATTGACACTTAGTTTCTCCTCTATATCCATGGTTTCATACATGAAATCCTAGTATGTGTTATCTTGGGAGACCTTTTTACATCACTTTATTTATTTTAAAATGATATTTATATTGACTCTTTTTATGATGTGGAAAATTTAATGATGTTTCCCAGCCCAATTTTAAAATTGTGGGGAAGCAATTCCCAAAAGGGCGGAAGAATGTAACATCCCTTGTAAATAAGGACCGTAAAATTTTCATATTGATTAATATTTCTGAATTAAATATTAATTTTAATTTAAAATGGATTCTATGTCTGATAGCATACTCAATACGCAACAATGGGTTTCTTTGAAATCATACCTTGCACACAACTTTGAGTTATACTGAATAAAAATATAATAATATTATTATTTTAAATGGTAGTTAACACATAGCCATTGTATTAACGGGAATAAAGATAACTAACTACCATATTATTACACATGTTTTTTAAATTTTTTTACTTTTATCCAATAAATTTTAGAGGCTTAAAATAATAATGAATCTGATTTTAAGCATGAAATACTGTAATATTATTAAAAAGGTTGATTTGCCTCCTTTTGATGGAGAACCCCTTTTAAATATATTTTTTTCACTTTTATATTTTTAATTTGATATAATGAACTTATTATTTATAATAGGGACATCAAAATTTTATTTGGCTAAAATTTTGGTATTTTTCTGATAAATTTCATTTGTGATGAATAGTGAAAATTACTGCATTTTAATTCAAAACTACCTTTTAATATAATTTATTTATATGATTAGACTATCCTTTTAACTGGTTTCATAGTGTAATTAGATTATAATTTTATCATTTAATCCAATTTTGGTCATTGAATGTAATTTCACATTGAAATTGGACACAAACACATGTCAATATTTTGGTAGTTTTAAATCTTAATAACACGTTTTTTGATTTTGATAATGGGAATTAATTTTAAATTAATTTCTGAAACTTCAATGTTTTGAATTTGGAAAAATGGATTCCATATTTGGAATTAGTATTCTCAAAATGATTAAGTTGTTTACTTATATTTTTAAAAATTATGAATAGTAAATTCAGTAAATATTTTATTTACCAATGTTAAAGTTTAAATATGAAAAATAAGGGTAAACAAATAATATTATAATAATATTAAATTACACTAACATGTGTACTAACCCTATTGGACCATAAATTTATGACCATGTGCATCTTTGAGTCAAGTTTGGGATCCCATGGCATCACTTGTAAGTGAAAATGACATTTTATAAAAATTAATTTAAAGTTAATGAAAATGTAACATAAAAATATATCATTTAGTAAAACAATTTTTATATGGATTTACAGAAGTGATATTTTCGAATATAAATATTCATTTGAAATATAAAAATATTTTTTTCATCATGGTATTTTATTTATAAATATGAAGCATTAAATAAATAAATTTAATTAGGATGCAATTGTGATGTAGTGATTACATCATTAATAAAGGATTCAAATAAATGATATTATAAATGTTAAAATTAATGTAATTTGGTTATTATAATATCACAAAATAATTTTATGGATGATAATCACATTTTATATTTGTATTAATAAAGATTTTTAGAATCAATCAAGTTGTTATAAATTTTTAAAATGTCATGATATGAATAGTTTCAAAATTGACATAATTAATATTTTAAAATATAAAATAATTTATTAAATATTATAAAATTAAAAAAATATTAGTTACTGAAAAATCTTTATAATAATTAAAAAAAATTATTTACTCTTTAATTAGATATTTTTCATGTTTTGGTAGCTATGTTTGTTCTTAAAGTGTTAAATGCTTGATAAAATAGTAAGAGTAAAAAAGGGTTAAATAAAAAACGATAAGGATTAAAAAAGTGTCCAAAACCTATAAAATTTTTACTTTATGATTTTATTTAGATTTATATTCATCTTATATTCTAGTTTAATGATTTTTGGACTATTTGAAACCAAAAATTATTTTATAATAAAATAATACTTTCAAACCTCCGTAAAAAGCCCCTCCCTCCTCTTATAAAAGGCCACCAACTCTAACCCATTACTCACACCTATCCAGCCCATTGGATAATCCAAAATATGCTAAAATAAGCTCCCAAAATTTCTATACTCCATCTAAATGCCTTACTATGGGCATAAAGAAATTCAATAAAGCATTTTGGTTCAAACCAAAAGGATTTACCCGATTTAAAGGTAATGTCTTCTCTCAAGTTGTTTTATTTTATTTTCCTGATTAAACCACCTAAACTCTATTTATTCCATTATTTTTGAACCAAAAGAATATTCAATATAATAGGACGTTTTTATGAGAATTAATCTAACTACACTTCTACACACCCCCATCTAATGGATACAAACATATTGTTTCTGTGGACAGTGAACTAATGCCTCAAGAAATGATGATTGTTAAATTATCTCCTACCGCCTCTCATGGTTTAAATTATGATGACACAATATTAATATGTGATATATATTATGTTTATATATTCTTTATGCATCTTTATTTTTCATTTATATAATACCATTATGGTTTCCATAATGGGTAAATATGATAATTTCATTTGAGGAAGTGCGGACTAGCACCCCCACAAAGTGATATGACTCATTCATACCATACATGGAACATATTAAGGATGGTGTTAATGAAATTATATATGATATTATACTTTAATTCTAATATATCTATTTATCATTAAGTTTTTATTCCATTAAATATAAAATATAAATGAAAGTAGCATTCATGTGTACATACGACTTGCCGTCTCCGTCAACGACGCATTTCATTTCTTATCTCCAAATGTTATGTACTATTATAAATACATATATATACATATATATATATATATACTAGATATATATATATGATATATATGATATCAAAATTATGAATATCATTATATAGATAATGGACCTTTGACCACATGGACAACTGGTAATTATAAGAAGTTGATTTTTGGCACAAGTACCAAATATCGACAAAATGACCGCTATTAACTTAAATGATTTTGTAATGTTTATAACGTGGTAATAAGTGACCTAAAAATAAAAACAAACTTGAAAAAAGTTAAGACGCAAGTAAAAATTAACATTATTTTATTATTCATGATATTAAAGAATGAACGATTCAGGTTGGACATGAGGTAAGGGACTTCATATCACTATCAATTCATTAAAGACTATTTTAGTTTATACACGCCATTCTTTTACACACTGTATAATTAATCCTTTTAAATTTAAATTTCATTCCAAGGGAATATTTTCTCTAGGAAGCGGTTTACTAAACAAAAAAAAAATTCTTTTTAACATATGCAGGGACAACGACCTTTCTGCCTCTGTGATCATTATTTGATATATGGATTCCTTAAAAGTATATAGTATTCTTAAAGGAAATTAAATACCATATACCCTTTTTACATTTTTTGGTATTGAAAATCATTTTGAGAATGTATTGATTTTTTCAATATATTGAATTGTTATATTGTGATTGCAATGTGGAAATGTTATCTTTCCTTTATACTTGTTCATGTGTTATGATTATGTTATGGTTGTTGGGTATTGTGTAGGCATACAAGTAGTTACGTGATAATCCTAGGGAAGGTGAACCCAATATAGCTCTCCAATTCATCGGGTAACGTGACGGTGGTAAAATTTAATGTTTCTCATAGGAGATTTGGGAAATATATTGTGATGGGTATTCCAAACATAATTCCCTATGTAGTTGTGAAAGCTACAACGTACGTATGCTATGGATTCCAAAAGTTACCTTTATGATTTATGATTTCTATGTGTTATTCATAAATCTTATTATTTCTTGAGGAATGTTAAATAGCTTATGTTTTATATGTATTAATGGACTAATGATTTCTTTCTTTATTTTATAACCATTTCTGAGATTTTTTGGATAATCGCATGTTTTTGAAATTTATTTCATAGGGTATAAAGTTGGGTAAGAGAAAATAAAAATTCAATAAGATTTATATCATGAAATGAATCCTTATTTTCGTTTAAGAGTTTTTATTTTATGAAAAAAATTGATACTGAGTAGAAGAGTCTACATGTAATATTAAATATTTAATGAAATAATTATTGCCTAATTCTCTAAAGTTATAGTCCAAAAATATCCTCAATGTAATTTATTGACTTAACTCAAGATTATGTAATGTTTAAGGATGGGGACTTATAGTTGGTATCAAAGTTAAGTTTAGATAAATTTAAAGGATAGGGTGTTATTTAAGCATACGTGACATAACCATAATGGTTAGAATATTAGAAAGAGTCATAGTTATTTTAGATACATTGAATGGGTTTAAGATAGAATTAATAAGTATATCTTAGCTTTTAACCTCATCATAATATATTATATGACGATTTTATTAATATACACACATAGACCTTTTTTGTTTTAGTAAATGTCTGGATTTAGCAGGGAAGAAAGTAACAATGGATATGAAGAAAACTGCTATGGTTTTAGAAATAAGAAATTGAATGAAATTGGAGATACAATGAGAACTCTTGTTCTTATTCTCAACCAACTATCTTGATTCTTGATTGACCACCTAATCCTTGGTGATTTCATAAGGTATTGTATATGCGAGAAATGAATCCCTATGGAAGTTTTTGTAATAATCATAAAATTAAGTATATTCAAAAACCTTTGTGTCAAGGATGTGGACAGAAACACATAAAAAATTCTTCAAAGGGACGGGAAGATTCTATAAATGCGGTGATGAAGATCATAAAGAGAGAACCTTCCATGAAAAAAGGAAGCATCCAGTTGACTCCAGGAAAGGGAAAGAAGTTCTTTCCGATGGATCAATTGAATGTTTAAAAAATGGAGTGCATGGTCATTATAGAAATATATATCCTATGAAGATGGTTCAGGAATGGGATCAGCAAGATCATACAAATATATTTTTACCAATTCCTAATTCCATTAAAATTGATGATGAGGAAACTAAAAATGACATATGAATGGTATGGATTATTTATTAACTCATGCTTTGACATTACTGAATTCTTAGGGCATAATTCTTGATTTTGTTTTTAGGAAATAAGTATTAAAAAATAAGTTGTAAAAGAATGGTTAAAGGATCGTGAATAATGTTTAATGAGTAAGAAGTTTACACAAAAGAGATTCAAGAGTTATGATAGATTTTAGGATGATGAAATGTTTAAAAGTATTAAGGTTCTTTTGAGGATAGGTTACTTTGGATGGCTTTTTATAGTATGTGTAAACTTAAATTTTTTTATTTGAAAATGATATTCATGGAATAATTATCTTTTATTTTGTGTATAAAGTTATAAAGATCCATTCAGGTTCATATGATCCTTGAATTTGAGGAAATTACAGGTTATTACATTTTGGGATGAAAATGCGAGGTATGAGATAACATTAGTGGTTAAGATATGTTATGGTTATTTTTGAAGAATTTATCCCATTTCTGGGAATGTTATCAAATTAAATAATTTTCCAAAAAGGAAAACACAAATACCATGTGACAACCCGTCGCGTCAGAGAATGCTACAGGAATCAAACCCACAAATAAAGTGCGATTGAGATTTATTACCTACCACCAACCTACTTAAAGTACATGGTTAGTATGTCTTATTAAATTTAGTTAAATGACTTTATAGATAAATAGTAAGTTAATTTTGGGAAATTTTTATTTATCAAATGGGTATCCTTAGTATATAAAAATTATTTGGTGACTAAGTGATAAATGTTATTTTAGTATACATTCACACTTTTGGTAACACAATAAGACTAAGGAAAATAGAATACTATGAGATTTAATTTATAGAGTAATGGTGTAATTTTATTTTTGAAGAGTCTATATTTTTATTGTGGACATATAGTGATTTGGGTTATTTATGGAAATGATTAAACTATCATAGAAAATATGAGACTATGTTAATTACGTTTTAGTATGAGACATTAGGAGTAGCCGATCTTATTTGGAGATAAATGTAAATATTTAACATGGAATACTATGTGATCAAATTCTTATGAGTTTTGGGATTCAATATTAGTTTGGATGTTATTAAATAATATCAAGGACAATTGTGTGTTAATGGTATTTGTTGAACATTGGGTATTGTTTGTTTAATTTTGGATATTTAGTGTAATATTTATTTTTATTATCCTTTTAGGGATTATCTGATCTTGTAATAACCATTTTTGTTTTGGTTAATTTCTAAAGAAATGGGAAATATATAGTTAATCTTTTTTGGATTGTGTGATTCTCTAGAAGTTGATTCTAGCACTCTAGGTGTGACCCAGTCTTCTTGAATACTCATTGTTTGGAGAAAAGATGAATTGTTGGTAATAACTTATTAAAGGATGAAACTCTACTCGAAAATTAAGTATATTTCGTTATGTACTTAGTAAATCTCATAAATAAATTCCTCAACTTTATGAAAAGGAATATAAAACAAAAACATTGTCTGATTACTTTCTTTTATAGCATAATCAAAGACTGTTTTACCCATCACAAGTTTTTTATTTTCTAGTGGTAAACTTTTCCCAAATATTGTTTTCTATCACTCTCCATTAGAACTTGAAACTTATTTTCTCCTCAATATACATGTTTTCATACATGGAATATTAGTAGGTTTTATCTGAGACGATCATTTTACTTCTATTTCTTTCTTTCAAATTGATAGTTTTATTGACTCTTTTTCTAATGTGGAAGTTTTAATGATGTTTATAAACCCAATTTTAAAATTATGAGGATTCAATTGTTAAAAAGGGGGAAGGATGTAACATTCCATTTAAATAAAGAATATAAATTTTTCATATTTATTAATATTTGTGAATTAAATATTAATTTTAATTTCAAGGGGATTCTATGTCTGATAGCATACTCAACATGCAACAACAGGTTTCTTTTGAAATCTTACATTCCACACAACTTTTAGTTATACCAAAAAATAATATAATAATATTATTATATTAAATGGTAGTTAATTCCTAGCCATTGTATTGGAGGGAATGAACAAAACTAACTACAATATTATTACATGTGTTTGTTAAATGTTTTTTATTTTATCCAATAAATTTTAGAGGCTTAAAACTAGAATGAATCCTATTTTAAGCATGAAATACTCTAATATTTATTAAAAGGTCTATTTACCACCTTTTGACAATGAACCCTTTATAAATCTAATTTTTGTCAATATTATATTTTTAATTTGAAAAAATAATCTTCTTATTTAGAAGTGAGACATCAAAATATACTTTGTTTAAAATTTTGGTAGTTTTTTGATAATGTTCTCTTTTTGATGAATAGTGAAAAACACTGCATTTTAATTCAAAACTACCTTTGAATCTAATTTCTTTCTATGATTATCCTATAATATTAATTGGTTGTAAAGTGTAATTAGATTATATTTTTATCATTTAATCAAATTTTGGTCATTTAAAATATTTTCACTTTGAAATGCCCTAAACACATGTCAATCTTTTGGTAGTTTTTACATCTTAAAACACGCTTGTTGGTTTTGACAATGGGAATTAATTTTTAGTTAATTTATGTAACTTCTGTGTTTTGAATTTGGAAAAATTGATTCTTTATTTGGATTCTGGAAGTCCAAATTGCCTAAATAGGTAAATTTTATTTTTTAAAATTGTGAATATTAACTTTAGTAAATATTTTATTTACCATGCTTAAAGGGTAAATCTAGTAAATAAGGGTAATCAAATAATATTATAAAAATAAAAAATTACCCTAACACGTGTACTAGCCCTATTGGATGATACCTATCCGATAATGGGAATCCTTGGGTTAGTTTTGGGACCCCATAGAGCCACTTGTAATGTATAGACCCATGCTTGACGTACATAGACATTACATTACTTTTGAGGAATACTCAATTCAAATCAAAAATAGACACCCAAGGACCGTAATAGTTTAGTGTCTATGGAAACATGGAACATAATATTCTAATCACTGTGAAATATCTTCAATATATCCCATAAATATATTCCCCTTTTGTTTTCATACCTAAAACCTTTATTTATATCCCGGGGAAAAGAAAACATATAAATGGTGAGATTAAATTCTCAGTAAGGGTATGGATGGATAAAATAAAACAATCCATATACATTAGAACATAAATACATGAACATAATGTTTAAGCATCAAAATCTTGAGTTGTGAAATAAATCTTGACAGTTCATAAGGCATATATCATAAAGGAACATTAATCATGATAAAATAGGATGGGAATAAAATATGTATTTGTGGAAAACTAGTAAGCACATGATATGATTTCCATATTAGCCCAGGAATTGCTACCAATACCATCATAGTGGGAAAAGTCCATTACTGAACCGGGTTTACTTGTCATTCCAGCCCTATATTACTAAACCGAATTTACTTTTCATTCCAGCGATGTTTATCTCATGAGATATAAATCATTACCCAATGCATTGGAGGTAGATACAGGTCCCACCCATCTCATAATGAAATCATTCTTTCATGTGCCACAAAATAAACATATATCATTCATCATAACCCAAAGAATAAAAAGGGTATCATAAACATCATCCCATCATAACATAATCCATATAAAACAAATGGATATCATTTCATCATAAGAAAAATAAAACCATTTAAATAATAGAGACATTATACTTGAAACATAAAAATACTAAATAATGTCATCTTAGACGGAAAATAGTTTTGATAAACACATGAAATGATTTCTTGAAGAAAATAACCTCTCTTCTTCAAAATCTTTTTCTTTTCACAAAATGACATGAAATTTTAAACGAAATGGATTTTTTTGAAAAATAATTATGAAATCAGGTAGAGGAAGCTTCATGAAAATAATGCGTTATGAAATTGTAAAAATCAGTTCGTTCCGTATATGTTAAAAAAAACATTCTTCTTGTACTTTTACCGGAAAAGTCAAAAAATACCTCGTATGGTAAACAAAAGAAAGATCCCTTCTATACCTTGTGGTAAAAGTTAAAAAAGGGTAAAAATGAATACAAACATACAAGGAAGAATAGTAAAAATTTAATGAAATCATTTTGAGAAAACATGGATGTGGATGATAAACATAACCCCAGTAAGTACTTACAAATAAATAATCTCGGATAAGAACGAGATTGGAATAATTATCCCATAAATTAGGTCCAATTTCTTCTATATGTGTCCGAAACATTTGTATAGTGGGTTTAACCATATTATTAACTTGTATTAGAACCATAATAATATTTATGATATCATATATGATTCACTTATGACTTTATATTACCCGTTCTTTTGTCAATTCAATGTTAAAGCATCGTTTTGGGTAAAATCGTTTCATTTATCATATGTGTTTGGACTTGTTGTTCTTGATATTATTACTTATATCCGAGTTTACTAAATTCCAGAATTTAAAACATAATATATATTCAACATATAAATATATATGATATATCTATAAATGGAATGAAATACACCGTTCATGGAGACGGTAGGCCGCGCGTGCGTACGTACGACTTACCGTCTCCACGCCGTGGTGTAATATGTTTTTCCACCCCCACCTTACTTGGATTGGTATAATGGTTGAAATAATAACTATATATGATTATTATAACATGATACAAATTCTATGATATTATATAATCCACTCAAATATCATTCAACAATTATGGGAAAGATATCGTCACTCATGCATACATAAGGATTACCGTCTCCACAACCGTGTTTCCTCAATATGTATTATTATTTCTATCCTCCTACAATTGTTTAAATCCAATTCTATCAATTGGTGAATTTTTATTATAAGATATGAAAGGAATATTTTTTTGTTTTTAGTATGAGATACTTCTTCACTTTTCAGGCCATAGTACGAGAAGAATGATTTTTTACCTTATATGGCATGAATGTATTTTTTATGCTTTCAGAGAACATTATTTCCATGAAGATTCTTTTACATGTTTCGAAGTTTATTTTAAATTAACTTCTTTTATTTTAAAATTTCATGACATGTTCAGAATATAAAATGTTTTTGAAGAAGAAAAGATATTTTCCTCAAGAACTAAGTTCAAGTGTTTTATCAAAATTATTTTCTATATAAGATGATATAGGGTTATGTTTTTATCCCTATTATTACATTGAATTGATTAAGTTATAATGGAATTATTTTTATGAAGTCCTTTTATATTATATGGATTATGTTATGATGGAATGATGTTTAAGAATCCCATTCTATTACATGGGTTATGCTATGATGTATGATTTATGATTTTGTGGCACACATAATAATGGTTTCATTATGAGATGGGTGTGACCTATATCTCCCTCCAATTAATTGGGGAATGATTTATATCTCATGAGATATACATTTCTGGAATGAAATGTAAACCCAGTTCAATAATATAGGGCTGGAACAACTGGTAAACCCGTTTCAGTAATGGAATTTGTCCACTATGATGATCTTGGAAACAATGCCTTGGCTACTATAGAAATCATATCATGTGCCTAATGGTTTTCCATAATTACATGTCTTATTCCCATGCTATTTTATCACGATTAATGTTCCTTTGTGATTTATGACTTATGTACTACCAAGATTTATGTCATTACTCATGATAGTTATTTTTATGTTCATGGTTTTATGTTCAAATGTTTATGGATTGTTTTATATTCTACATGTTTACTCTTACTGAGCATTTGAGTTCATCCTTTTTATGTTTTCTTTTCCCAAGGATATAAAGAAAGGTTTTAGGTACGAAAACAAAAGGGGAAGATCTTTGTGGGAGATGTTGAAGATATTTCACCACGATTAGAAGATTATGTTCTGAGTTTCCAAAGAAACTAAACTGATATGGTCCTTGGGAATCTGTTTTTTTCATGTATTAAGTATTCCAAAAAATTAATTTAATGTCCATGTATGTCATGATTTGGGTCTCTACAAGGATATTACCTCTTTTTCGATGCGCCTCTTATAAACCTTATTTAGGGCACTAATGTTGGTATTTGAAGAAGACCAAGACCTCCAGTATGTTTCTAGGGAAGTAGAAAAGATAAATGGATTGGTATTGACTGAGCTTAAAGGCTCAAAATGTTGTTAATAAGAGAGGGAGGATGTACCCTTTTATAAGAGAGGAGAGGGGCACTTTTGGACACCTCTAAAATATTAATTTATAATAAACACAAACACCACCCAAAACCACAAAAATGACTCAAATTCAAATATGGGATGAGATAGGGTGGTAATCGCATCAGCCAATAAAATTTAGACATGTTTGGAATTAATTTTAAACCTTATCAACTTGATTTATCCTTATTTAATCAATTTAATCTTATTTGTGGTAAAA
This sequence comes from Viscum album, assembly GCA_963277665.1. Classification (NCBI taxonomy): domain Eukaryota; kingdom Viridiplantae; phylum Streptophyta; class Magnoliopsida; order Santalales; family Viscaceae; genus Viscum; species Viscum album. The sequence goes on from OY728141.1 coordinate 1,725,254,145, forward strand.
CTTCTCTAAATTTTAACCTGTTATAAATACTTACTTATATGTTGTTAATTTTATATAAATGGATACTTTATGACATTTTATATCATATAAATTTCAATTTATAATTTTTAAATATTTTTTTTATTTTTAAACTATTTAATAATATGTTATTTTTATAAAATATCAATAGTATCAATTTTGAAAGTATTCGTATATTTGAATTCAAATAAAATCCAAACAGAAGATATGTTCGAACCAATAAAATTAATAGATCCCTAACATTTCATATTAATCTAAAAATTTCATGGAGAACATTAATTTGTTTATATAACATTTATTTTAATATTTTTAAAACCATTTATTTGATATTTCTCTTAATAAAATAATTACTTCAACATTTTTGTATAATTTTTTAATATACTTATTTGTTGCATAAAAATTAAAAATAAAATACTATGATGAATATAAATATAATATCTTCCATAATAATACTTTTACTAGAATTTATCATCTTAAAATCACAACATTTAAATTGTTATATTTATTAAATTATTAAGGTGACAAATTGGACATTATTTAAAATAAAATAATATAAATGTCATAATCGATTTTATAAGGCTCCAAATGGTCCGCAATTAAACCATTTGATGATTATGGTTTATAAATACACGACCAATAAGTTTTGATCAGGTTTTTGGGCCTTTCATGGGTATTATTATTTGAATAAAAACTATATTTTTTATTTTTCAGTAAATAAATAATTTCTGCATCATTAATTTATAAGCAATTTAAATAATTAAATATTTCATAAAAAATAACAAATAAATTACCATGACAAATAAAAATAGTTTATCTTTAAAATGAGTATTTATAATCGAAATTATTTTTTGTATAACCTTATATTAAAAATACTTTAATTATTAAAGTTTGAGTGAAACATATTTCACATTCAATAAATAAAATAAATTAAAGGTCTTAATAACATCCAAGTGGGTTCCAATAGATTCCATTTCAATCCAAGAATGATTTAGGGAAAAATATAATCATCCAATTATATTAATACAAGTGTTAGGGTAATTTTATAATATTATATTTTCCCTTAATTACCCGATTTACCTTTAACTATGGTAAATAAAATTTACCGTAGTTACTATTCATAATGCCTAAAAATAAAAATTAGTCTATTAAAAAAATTTGGACCTACTGATTCGAAATATGGAATCCATTTTTTCAAACACAATACACATAAGTTGGGGTATTTAATTTAAAATTAATCCCTCTTTTGGGAAAACGAGTTTTAAAAATTAAAACATTACAAAACATTGAAATGTTTTTACCTATGAATTCAGTGTAAAATTAATTATAATGACTTAAATTATATTGAATGTTAAAAATATATTCTATTTATACTTTAAAACCATTCAATATTATAATTTAACCATATAAATTCTCTCTATGAAATTTTTTTTTTAAATTAAATTTTAACGTATTTTTACTATTCATCAAAATATAAAGGTTATCTGAATAATGTAAAAAACATATCCAAAGTAAATTTTTATATCCTGATTCCAAGGAAGAAGTTTTATTTGTCAAATTGAACTTATAAACATGTAAAAAACTAGATTTACAGTGGGTGCACCATCAAAAGGCAAGAAAACTGCATTTTTTGAAAAATACTTATTTTTCCTAAAAAAATTATTTTGTTCAAATACCATGTTATAGATAACGTGTAAGATGAATGATTATGTTATAAAATTAAAAATGTAGATAATACTATTCATAACGGCTAGTTCATAATAATATGAAAATAATATATCGTTGTTTAGTGAAACTCAGTATTATGTACAACACATGCTATTGAGGAAGGTACCTTTTGCATGCAACAAAAGACAAGAATAATGTTTGCGTATACTACAATATAATAAGGTGTTGCATATAGCGCAAGATAATATTGGTGTAGCGTACAACACAAGACATCAAATAAATTAAAATAATATTTCTCATAAAATCTCAGGGTGTTACATTCTACCCCCCTTAAAATGAATTTCACCCTCGAAATTCGTCATGGTTATAAATGGTTTACTACTTAAAATTTTCTTTCATAGAAACCCACATCTTAAAAAGGAATACTAAAATTTAATTTTAAAAACCAAAGTATGAAACATAATGGTTACCCAAATTAACCTATCACTGGGTTTCCACATAAGAGAACATAGCTAAAAATATGGATATAGAAGAGAAATCTAACCATTAAGTTCTGATGGAGAGTGGTAGAAAATATGGCTATAAAGAAGCCAACAATCAAAAAGCCATAAATTTTTGATGATATAAGGTACCATCTGATTCATCAAATATGAGGGTAATAGGACAACATTTTTAGTTTTCATGATTATTTCCCTAAAGTTGATAAATTTTTGCATAAGGAGTAATACTTACTTGAGTTTAGTGTAATATCATTGTTGGTCATTCCATGAACAATTTCCACTTCATATCTTATTTAATGAAATGAAGTTGAATTTTTCATTCTTGAAGTGTTAGCAAATCAGGCGATAGAATGATAGGTCATTCCATCTGTCTCTATCACAAAAATGATAACACAAGTTGTTAAATATACATAAGTCCATCTATGGTGATATTAATTGTATATGGTTCCAAAAATGGACTTATACTTCATTTATCACACCGCTTAAAAAAATAATACTAATTTCTAAAAACCAAGGACTTCCTATAGGCCAGTGGTAGGTGATAAAGGCAAGTCTCACTTTGGTTGTGAGTTAGATTCTCCCAGTCTTGTCCGACACGATGGGTTGTCACCCTTCATGCAGGTTGTCCTTTTTCTAAAACTAAACCATTATAACATTCCAGAAATAATATCAAAAAGTTCTAGCATTAAACAATACTATCTGATGTCTATATTAATCAATTCCATCATTAAGTCTTATCCAAAATACTTCTATACAAACTCACTTTATAAAGAAAAATATTACTGGTGAGTTCATCTACCCAGCGTGTGAATACCATCATTTACCCCCCATATATCATAAGATATATCTTGTTGGTCATATTCCAAACTTGTGAATACCTTAATCATGTATTCCCTTGAAAAATAAATTACCATATAACTTTAGTGAAAACATGAATTCCATCAAAAGTTAATTATTTACACATACCAAATTCCCAAAATTTCAATATACTCAAATCATGATATCACTTTTTCCTTATATCAGTCATGATCTCATTAATAATTTTCAATTTATTATTTTCTCCTTACCCTTTCATTATGTGTATATCATCTGCTTTCCAAAAATATTTCAATCACTTTTCATGGTTACCATTACCATGTAATTATTGAAACCCATAATAAACTAATACATAGATATTCCAAAATTCCCCGATACTATAAACGAGATTTCACAACACTATTTTGGAATCCCATTACATAAACACTTAATCATTCAACCACTTTATTGTCATATTCAACATCTACAATAGTGATTGTAGGTGACTTAACTTTTTACATTTCCTTAATTGGTTGTTTATATCGACCATCATTAACCCTTGGATTAGGGCATTGGTTAACATAATTCCCCATTACCTTGCACTTGTAGCATTGAAGTGTTGGTGGTGCGTTCTCTGTAGTCTTTTATCTATTCACATCATTTGCTACCTTTTTCCCATTACATCGACACTCATCTTTTCAATGACCTTCATTTCCACACTTAAAACATATTATATTCCCATTAAGACAATCTCAAATATGCTTCTTTCCACACTTTGAGCAGAAGGAAACATTCGTCTTCTTTTCACCATTGTTTTGAGATTTTCCCTTGAACTCCATATTTCATTTCTTGTCAAAACCATGAGATGGATATGTAACACCAAATTCTCGTTCAAAATTGATAGCATAACACACAATTTCATCATAGCTACTGAATTCGCTTATAGCTAATGCCCTACAAAGACTTGGTTTTAATCCACTGAAGAATCGATCAACATTACTTTTAGTTTGGATGATAAATATAGATGCATACCTAGCAAGCCTTGTAAAAGTTTCCTCATATATACCAATAAATTCATCATCCTTTTGCTTATACTCAAGGAAATACTTTTCCTTATTTGTTCTAAGAATACGAGGGAAGTACTTATTGAAAAACAAGTTCTTCAAATCATCCCATTACACGCATTCAATTTCATCTTTGGGCCTTGTATTCTTAATTAGAGTCCACCACTAGTCTGCTCCACCTTCTAAATGGTAAACGTCCCAAATGAATTTTCCATGTTCTGAATATAGAAGTATGGAAAATATGTTTTAAATGGTACTGATCCATTGTTCAGAAATAAGTGGATCAAAAGACCCACTGAAAAAAGATAGATGTTGCCTCATGAAGGACTCAATAGAATATTGTTCTTTTCTCTTCTCATTTGGAAGTCTATAATGATTCATATCTTATGTATGTATAGAAATAATATTTTCACTCTATATACCATAACATTGGTTTGTTCAGGAGGAAAATCATGGCATTTCCCAGGGCATTGATCATTAACACGGTTCTTTCAGGTTCTAGCCATTATCTAAAACCCAAAAAGAATATTATGAGAGGAAAAAATCATGCTAGGAAAACAACATAATAAAGGGGGAGTAACTTCAATATATAACATCTTTGGTTTAATTCTAATATCATTAACATAATTCTAGGACTATAACCTATACTTATACTTAACCTTAGGGACATCCCTAGACATAACTTAGAAATATCTCTAAGGATATCACTAAGGTTTTCGCATCCTAGTTTATAAAGGATAACTAAACCTTTCCTATGATACCAACTATAAAGACCTAAGCTTGAAGTACATGGAAAATACATTACATTTGAGGAATACTTATTACAAAACAAAAATAGACTCCCAAGGACCATAATAGTTTAGTGTCATTAGAAACATGGAACATAATCTTTTAATCATAGTGAGTGATCTTCAATATATCTCATAATGATATTACCCTTTTGTTTTCAAACGTAAAACCTTTAATTATATCCTGGGGAAAAGAAAACCTATAAAGGGTGAGCCCAATTTCCCTGTGAGGGTAATCATGGATAAAATAAAACAAACAATATACATTTGAACACAAAAACATGAATATAAAGTTTAAACATCAAAATCTTGAGTTCTGAAATAAATCTTTCCAGTTTGTAAGGCATAAATCATAAAGGAACATCAATCATGATAAAATAGCATGGGAATAAAACATGTATTTGTGGAAAACCATTAAGAACATCATATGATTTCCATAGTATCCAAGGCATTGCTTCCAAAACCATCATAGTGGAAAAAGTCCATTACTGAACCGGGTTTACTTGTCGTTCCATCCCTGTATTACAGAACCAGATTTACTTTCTATTCCATCCATGTTTATCTCATGAGATATAAATCATTACCCAATGCATTGGAGGGAGATATAGGTCTCACCCATCTCATAATGAAATCATTCATTCATGTGCCTCAAAATTAACATAAATCATTCATCATAACCCAAAGAATAAAATGGGTTTTATAAACATCATCCCATCATAACATAATACATATAAGAAAATGGATATCATTTCATCATAAGAAAAATAAAACCATTTAAATAATATAGACATTATTCTTGAAACATAAACATAATAAATAATGTCATCATAGATGGAAAATAATTTTGATAAAACACATGAAATGGATTCTTGAGGAAAATATCCTCTCTTCTTCAAAATCATTTTCTTTTCACAAAATGACATTCAATTTTAAAGGAAACGGATTTTGTGGAAAATAATTATGAAATCACGTATAGGAAGCTTCATTAAAGTAAGTCGTTATGAAAATTTAATAATCAACTCATGCTGTATAAGTTAAAAAACATTTTTCTTGTTCTTTCTCTGTAAAAGTAAAAAATTACCTCATATGGTAAACAAAAGAAAGATCCCTTCCATACTTTGGGGTAAAAGTCATAAAAGAGTAATAATGAAATTAAAAATACATAGAATATTAGTAAACATTTTATGAAAACATTTTGATAAAATATGGACATGTATGATAAACATAACCCCAGTATGTACTTACGAATAAAAAATCTCGGATAAGAACGTGATTGGAATAATTATCCCTTAACATAGGTCCAATTTCTTCCATATGTGTCAGAAACTCCTATATAGTGGATTTAAAAATATTATTAAGTTGTAACATAACCATAAAAATATTTATGATATCATATATGATTCACTTATGACTTTATATTTCCCCTTCTTTTGTCAATTCAATGTTAAAGCAGCGTTTTCGGTAAAATCGTTTCATTTATCGTACGTGTTTGGACTTTTTGTTCTTGATATTATTAATTATATCCTATTTTAAATAATTCTAGAATGTAAAAAATAATATATATTCATCATATAAATATATATTATAGATCAATAAATGTAATGAAATACACCGTTCATGGACACGGTAGGCCGTACGCACGCATTAACGCTGTTTTCGTTTCCTTATTCAATTGAAGGGAATTAAGTAAATGAAACATATATGTACATAAATACAGTATCATTATTATGTCATAAATTTCATTATTATTTATTATATATTCTTTATAATCATTATTGAATGGTTAACATGGATAATGAATCTCATCCCGTCGTGGCGACTGTAATCCTTACGTACACCTGAGCAACGATATCGTTCCCATAATTATTGAATGGTATTAGAGTGGATTATATAATATCTAAGAATTAGTATCATGTTATAATAATCTTATATAGTTATTATTTTTTCCATTATACCCATACAAGTAATTTGGTGGTGGAAAAACAGATTAAACCACGACTTGGAGACATTAAGACGTACGTACGCACGCACAATGATTTCATTTTTCATAGGATGGATAGAAGGTGAAATAAGGTTTTTTTCATATTTATAATAACATATGAATATATTAGTGATAATTATTTTATTACTTTATTATGAAACAACAAAAGAAGAGGAAGTAGAAGAATAAATTAATTTTAATGAATCGGTAAAGGATATTACCCTTTCTTCGACGAGCCTCTTCTAAACCTCCTCTTAGGGAACTAAAGTTGGTATTTGAAGAATGACAGGACCTCTAGTGTGTTTCTATGGAAGTTTATAATATAAATTTATAGGATTTGGCCAATTTTTAAGGCTCAAAATTTTTTCAAGAAGAGAGGGAGGAGGTTCCCTTTTATAAGAGAGGAGAGGGGTACTTTTGGAAACCTCTGAAATATTAATTTATAATAAACTCAAACCCCACAAAAAACGTCCAAAATTACTCAAATTATAATATGAGATGATATAGGTTTATAATATCATCAGACAATAAAATTTAGACATGTTGGGAATTTATTTTAAACCTTATCATCCGGATTTATCCTTATTTAATATATTTTATCTTATTTGTGGTAAAAATATTCTAAATTTTAAATTCTTATAAATAATTAATTATGTGTTGTGAATTGTAAATAATTAGATGATTTATGATATTTTAGATCATATAAATTTCACTTTATAATTTTTAAATATTCTTGTGATTTTTAAACTATTTAATAATATGTTATTTTTATAAAATATCAGTAGTGTCAATTTTGACACTATTCATTTATTAGAATTTAAATAATATTCACACATAAGATATGTTCGAACCAGAATATTTAATAGATTTATAACATGTTATATTCAACTAAAAAATTATTTTATCACATTAATTTGTTTATATAAAATTTATTTTAATATTTTTAAAACCATTTATTTGATATTTCTCTTAATAAACTAATTACTACAACATTTTTGTATAATTATTTAATATACTTATTTTTTGGATAATAATTAAAAATAAAATATGATAATCTATATATATCTAATATATTCTATAAAAATAATTTTACTCGAATTTTTCATCTTAAAATAAAAACATTTAAATTGTTATATTTTTTAAATTATGAAGGTGACAACTTTGACATTATTTAAAATAAAATAATATAAATGTCATAATCTCTTTTATAAGGCTCTAAATGGTCCACAATTAGACCATTTCATGATTATGGTTTATATATACGTGAAAAATAAGTTTTTTTCAGGTCTGTGGGTCTTTTATGAGTATTATTATTTGAATAAAAACTGTATTATTGATTTTTCACTAAATAAATAATTTCTACATCATTTATGTATAGTCAACTTAGGTAATTAAATATTTATTAAAAAATTACAAATAGATTACAATTACAAATAAAATCATTTCATATTTCAAATGAGTATTTATAAATGAATTTATATTCTGTATAACCTTATATTAAAAATACTTTAATTATTAAAGTTTGAGTGAAACATATTTCAATTTATTTAAATAAAAAAAATTAAAGGTCTTAATCACATCCAAGTGGGTTCCAATAGATTCAATTTCGACCCAAGTATGATTTAGGGTTAAATATAATCATCCAATTATATTAAGACAAGTGTTAGGGTAATTTTATAATATTATATTTACCATTAATTACCCGATTTACCTTTAACTATGTTAACTAAAATTTACCATAGTTACTATTCATAATGTATAAAAATAAAATGTAGCCTATTAAAATAATTTATACCTAATGAATCAAAATATGGAATCCATTTTTCCAAATTCAATACACAGAAGTGGAAGTATTTAATTTAAAATTAATCCCACTGTTGAGAAAATGAGTTTGAAAAGTTAAAACATTGCAAAAGATTGAAATGTTTTTACCTATGAATTCAGTGTAAAATTAATGATAATGACTTAAATGATATTAAATTTTAAAAATATATTCTATTTATACATTAAAACCATTCAATAATATAATTTAATCACAGAAATTATCTCGATGAAAAAAGTTGTTTTTAATTAAAATTTAGCGTATTTTTACTATTCATCAACATTTGAAGGTTATCAGAATAATGTTAAAAATTTATCCAAAGGTAATTTTTGTATCCTTATTAAAATGAAGAAATTTATTTTTCAAATTTAACTTATAAAAATGTCAAAAACTAGACTTACCAGGGGTGCGTTATCAAAAGGCCGCAAAACTGCATTTTATGAAAAATACATATTTTACCTAAAATATTTATTTTGTTCTAATACCATGTTCTAGATAATGTGTCAGATTAATGATAATGTTATAAAATTAAAAATGTGGTTAATACTATTCATAACGTCTAGTTCATAATAATGTTATAACAATATATCATTATTTAGTAAAACTCAGTATTGCATACAACACACGCTATTGAAGAAGGTCCCTTTTTTGTGCAACACAAGCCAAGAATAATGTTTGTATATACTACAAGCTAATAAGGTGTTGCGTATAGCGCAAGATAATATTGGTATAGAGTACAACACAAGAAATCAATGAAATTAAAAATAATATTTCTCATAAAATCTTGGGGTGTTACATGTATGTTAAAATGACATTTTATAAAAATTAATTTAAAGTTAAGGAAAATGTAACTTAAACATATATCATTTAGTAAAAAAATATTTAAATGGTGTTATATAAGTGATATTTTCAACTATTAATAGTTAATATAAAGATAAAATGATTTCCTACATCATTTTATTTTATTTATAATTTTTAAACATTAAAAAAATTTAATTATGACACAATTGCGATGCAATGATTGCTTCATTAATAAAGGATTCAAATAAATGATATTATAAATGTTAAAATAAATTTAATTTGATTATTTTTATATCATCCAGGAATTTTATGGATGATAGTTATAGGTTATATTATTATTAATGAATTTCTTTCAATTCAATCAAGTTGTAATGGATTTTTAAAAAGTCATGATATGAATAGTGTCAACATTGTCATAATTCATATTTTAAAATACAAAATATTTTATTAAATATAATAAAATTTAAAAAAATCTAATATTCATACATACAGTTATCATAAGAATAAAATTTTATTATTGACACTTTAATTGGACATTTTTCATGTTTTGTAACGTTGTTTACTCTCTGAGTATTAAATGCTTGATAAAATGGTTAGAGTAAAAAATGGTTAAATAGAAAAAGATAAGGATTTAAAAAAAATACAAAACCTATCAAATTCTTATTGGATGATTTTATTTAGACATATATTCATCTTATTTTATAATTTAAGGAGTTATGGAACTTTTGAAAACTAAAATCATTTTATAATAAAACAATACATTCAAACTTTGGAACTTTTGAAAACTGAAATCATTTTATAATAAAACAATACTTTGAAACTTTCGTAAAGATCCCCTCCTCCCTATTATAAAGGGCCACCACCTCTAACCAATTACTCACACCTATTAGTCCCATTAGATCATGAAAAATATGATCCAATAAGATCTCAACATCCCTATCTTTCACCTCGAATCTTTACTTTTGGCATAGAAAATTCAAAAAACATTTTGGTTCAAACCAAAGGCACTTAACCTATTTAAAGGAAACAACTTCTCTCAAGTTATTTTCTTTTATTTTCTATATCTAAAACCTTAACTCTATTTAGTCCATTATTTTATATCAAAACAAGAATATTAAATATACAAGGATTTTTTTATGAGAAGTATTCAATCTACTCTTCCACAAACCCCCATCTAATGAATACAAACATACTGTTTCTGTGGACGACGAACTATTGCCTCACGAAAGGATGATTGTTCAATTGTCTCCTACTGCCTCTCATGGTGGAGATTATGATGGAAATGTATTTATAGTTGATATATATTATATTCATATTGTCTCCATTCTTTTGTATTTTTCTATTTATAGAATACCTTTATGGTTTTCATAATGGGTAAATATGATAATTTCATTTAGGGATGTGCGGACTACCGCCCCCTCAAAGTGATATGACTCATTCATGCCATACATGGAATGTATAATAGATAGAATTAATGAAATTAGATATGAAATTATACTGGAATTATAATATATCTATGTATTATTATGTTTTCATTCTATTAAATATGAAATATAAATGAAAGTAGCGCTTATGTGTACGTACGGCTTACCGTCTCCATGAATGGTGCATTTCATTTATTATCTCTAAATGTTATGTACTATTATAAATACACATATATATATAAATGATATATATGATATCTAAATTTTTAATTTCATTCTGGAGATAATTGAAGTTTGACCACATAGAAAACTTGTAATTATAAGAAGATCATTTTTGACTCAAGTACCTAATATCGACAGAATGACCGTTATTAACTTAAATGATTTTGTAATGATTATAACATGGTAATAAGTTATATAAAAGTCATAATAAACTTGATAAATGTTTTGAAGAAATTATAAATTAACATTAGTTTATTATTCAAGCGATTATAGAATGAACGAGTCAAGTTGGACATGAGGTAAGGGACTTAATCTCATTCTCCCATCATTGAGGCATATTTTGGTTTATACACACCTTGCTTTTACCCAGTGTATAATAAACCCATTTTAAATTTAGTTTCATTCCCAGGGAATCTTTTCTCTATGAATAATTTTACTAAAAGACAAAAATAATGTTTCTTTTTAACACACACGGTGACAACGTACTTTCCACCGTCGCAAGCATTATTTGATATTTTTCTTCCTAAACAAGCAGTAGTGTTTTTTAAAAGAAAATAAATACCATATACTATTTTTACATATTTTGGCATTGAAAATGTTTTTGAGAATTTATTGATTATTTCAATATATTGAAATTTTATATTGTGATTGCAATGTGGAAATGTTATCTTTCCTCTATACTTGTTCAGTTGTTATGATTATGTTATGATTCTTGGGGATTGTGTACGCATATGGGTGGTTACATGATAAACTTAGGGAAGGTGAGCCTGAGATATATCTCTAATGAATTGGGTTATATAACAGAGGTAAAAATTAATGTTTCTCCTAAGATACTTATAGAATATACTATGATGGGTATTCCAAACATAACTCCCTATGTAGCAGTGAAAGCTAAAATGTAGTTATGTTATAGATGCCACAAGTTAGATTGATGATTTATGATTTATATGTGTTATTCATAAATCTTTTGATTTCATGAGGTATGTTAAATAACTTATGTTTTTTATGTATTTATGGACTAATGATTTATTTCGTTATTTTAGCACCCTTACTGTGATTTTTATGTTCAACCCATATTTTTGAAATGTTTTTCATAGGGTATAAGGCTGGGTAAGAGAAAGGAATAATTTAAAAATATTATTATCAAGAAAATAATTATTGTTTTCTTTTAAGAGTTATTATTTAATGAAAAAATGGATACATAGTAGAAGTTTTTTACATGTAATATTCAATATGTAATGAAATAGTTATGGACTAATTCTCTAAAGCTCTAAACCTGAAAATATCTTCAATGTGAATTCTTGACTTAACTCAAGAATATGTATTGTTTAAGGCTGGGGCCATTTACACTATCTAGGTATTAGAGGATATATTAGGGGCTTGTGTGTTAGAATTTGTTAAGATATTGGGGGATCACTAGCCCTTGGTTGAGATTTCATAAAACAACAGATACCCATCAACCATGGACATGAAACCTTTTGGGGCCCATTATGGGTGACCCTACATGTCACACTTATACTGGGCAGAGATCGGTGATACAACTCTTGTGATCCCAAAGTTGGGGTAGGTGACAATGGAAAAATTCAATGTAATATGAGAGTAAAATAGGACAACCCAAAGTAGATAAAAATTTACACAGATCATCATTATAAAACTTGGTGTTTGTGCAAGGAGACTACATTTTCCTGATATTATCCCCACGATGTGGATTGTAGTGGTTTGGATAGGGAGGAAATCTATCCTAGAGGTTCATTAGGACAGTTGAGATCATACAGAGGGTTCATTAGGTTTTTTATCACCTCACTCTACCCCTATAGATATAGTGAGTTCACGATGCCTTCCACATGTCATATCTAAGGAGATACATATATGACCACACACACGTAATCGATTTGGGTGCGATGGACATCAAGGATGGATCCACCTATATAGGGAACCTGATGGTGATTGAGGATCGATGTGAGAAGACCCTACATGGATGGACCATCTCTTTGGTTTACATGTTGTGGCAGCATGAAAAATTGCCTGAGAGTTCCTAGGAGTGGGAGAGCCAAGTGTGGGCTCAGTATCCCGAGTTGTTTTCCTTGTATTACCTTCCCAGGATAAAAATAATTAAAAAGAGGGAATGATATAGAGACCTGATTTTTTCCTTGTAAGACCATAATATATATATATATATATATATATTCATAGTCAGGCGTTGAGCTGGTGTGCGATTCTAAATCCCGGTGTGCTTGAAATTAATTTTATAAAATATTAAATATATTTTATATTAAATTATTAATGAAAATAGGATAACTCTTAAATGGTATCTCAGAAAATAAATCCCAGACCGCATTTGAGTCTAGAATATAGTGTTTATGATATGTGTGACATAAAATGTGTATGTGCAAGGTGTTCATACTCCTCTCTCATTGGAGGTACGTTTAGTAGATTAATTCATTATTAAATTAATTAATTAATTCATTTTTTACCTAGAAAAATGTTATAAATATATAATTGTGGAAATTTTTCTAGGGTTATCTGCATAATCAAGGAATCTAAAATGATGATCTCCTTTATCCTTCCTTTAGTGGATCACCTTAGATGATGAAGAAGCATCAGATTAGATCAGACCGGGACATAGTAAATGCAAAAACTTCCTTCAATAGTTAGTAGATGCATTCATAGATGTTGATAAATACATAAACTAGGTAGGACTCATCAATTAGTGATTTTTGTCCTTTGATTAAATTTCTTGCGTAGATCCATCGTTGTTCTTCAGTATGTTCCAATTGTTGATTAAGAATGCACCTAAGTACCGAGTTTAAATTAATTTCATTATGTTTTTTTTAAACCCTAGATCCCTATTATTGATCAATGGAAAAGAAATCTTTGTCAAATATGTATAAAAAATTTATATGGTGCCTTTATCCCCAATTTCTCTTCACGTTTGTCACTATTAGGACCTCGTTCCCCTTGTTCAACATTTCCTGGTATTATTGAACCTGATCGGAGATCTAGAACTTTGAATGATCGATGAAAGAGGAATATATTGGTGAAATATAACCATATCTTGGAAAATAGATATCCATGGATAATTGTTTCAATGATTGGTGATCATATATTCAACTATAAAAGGGCCTAAGGAATGCAGGTAGAGAAAAAAACCCCCGATGAACCAAAAAGAGTCATTTTACAATGAGTGGATATCAAAATCCGTGATCTATGGACCGATCCATAAGTTTAGGATTTATTAACGGTGAGATATATGATAGAATTATCTAATTTCGGTGCAAGAATTAGACCAAAAAATTATGTGAAAACCCCAACTAGACATCGTTTATAAGGATGAACACACGACATGTAGCCCCTCAGTGGCAACATCTAGGGTTTTGAAAAAACATAAGGATGACATAATGTGAATGCTCTCTAACACATAGTGTAACCCTTTCCCAACTGGAGATCCCTTGTAGAGGATCAAACATGTGGGATCTCATGTGGAAGTATATAGCCAGGTATACATCCATGTACCTGAGTACATGAACATGGGGTCCCGTATATGGACACAGGGTCGGGTACACATACAGGACCAATAGGACATGGCCTGGTCCCAGTTAGCATGAACATGCCATGTAGTCCACCTAGAAGATGTGTACTACTACATGGGATTGGATTTGTGATCCGGTTAGGGACACAACTAGGTGGTGTAGTGGGACCACATGTTGTGTAGGTCCCCTAACATGTAGATTACCCATAGTTTCTTTTTTCGGGAGACTTTTACTTTTTGTATCTCCTTTGTTTAAACTTGGTATTTGGACCACAATTTGTCTATCCTGAGTGTTTTTTCCTATAGAAAGAAATGGTTCACTTGGTTTTGGATTTTGAAATTCAATGTGAAATGTTTTGGGCATAGTGATTACTAAGGAAATTCCCGATGACGACAGTGATCAGGTAGGATAACCAGAGTATTCTTCCAAGTGGAACCCCATTACTAAGTAGGGAAGAGGACCTCAGGGACTATAACTGAACTCTCTAATAATACCAAGTTATAGTTCCTTGACTACTAGAGTAGAAACCCCCAACCACATGGGTGTGGGTCCTCCAAATATACTATCTTAGTGGATTCCATCATCAATATGAGTGAATTTCCTCAATGACTAGAGTGGACCCCCCTATGTATCTAGGGTGTGGGTCCTAAAATTTCAAGTGGAACCCCCCAATAGGATAGGACGTGGGTCCTCGATGACCTAAAGTGGAACCCCTTGTCTCACTAGGTTGTGGGTCCTTTATCGATTGAGAGGAACCCCCATCAGTTTGGGTTCTGGTCCTCTACCCACAGAGTGTAACCCCTTATCAACATAGGGTACAAGTCCTCGTGACACCAGAGTGGCACCCCCATAGACATTGGAGAAGATCCTATTAATATACTTATAGAGTGGAACCCCAAAAATATCTAGGGTACATGTCCTCTACATTGAGTATGTGCCCCCTCAATAGTGTGATATAGTGATGAGGCTTGGTTTTATTTTCATAGTTACTTTTTGGTAGACATGTGAGATGATGGGAAGCATTGATGGAATTTTTGAGCTTTTGGATACTCTTATTCATGGGATGATTTGTGAGATGAAGATCAATTTACTCTCTCATTTGAGTTTCTTTTTAATTATTATATATATATTCTTCTTATGTATACACACCTTGGTTTGTTTACTCACCGTACGAGATAGTAAATGATGCACGTGGTATGCCATGTGATTTCGATATTTAGCTTTCTGTAGTTGGATGAGTCTACTCTCCTACTATTGATTTTGAATAATTTATGGTTAGTTCATCTACTCACCGTGTTGAGACCCTTGTGTTTGGATGATTTTATTTTCATTATTTTTTTGGGTGGAGATATTTTCTTTGACTATATATTACTTATAATTTCTTTCTTCTTATGGTATCTATTAATTCTCCCCTATTTAGCTTTCAGGGTGTCCTACTGGGTATGTATATAGTCACCCCTACATGGGATTTTGCCCACCTATTGTGTCTTATTAAGAAGACATAAATTTCAACCGTGACTAAAGAGGATATTTGGTACACTTGATAATTTAGACCACGTACGGTGGTCATAGAGTGGTATTTAGGATTTTGGCTCTCTTAGTAGTTTAATTTTCTAGTTTTTCCAGGTTGTGACATATTTCTGGTTAGGTGAGTATTTTTCCCATTAATTTTTAGTTTGTATTGTCGTACTCTTCTACACCCTAGAGGTTATACATTCTTGGTTTACTTTCTAGCCATGTTTCATATTTTACTCTTTCTTTATGCAATTTTTCATAGTGTTGGTTGTGTGTGTAGGTACTTACAAAAATTACTCCTTGAGTTAGTTATTCCTTAAGCACTTGTTGCTACCCATGGCCTATGGAGGTGGGCTTGGGGTATTTTCAACAGAATCCCTAACTTGGATCAGGTCATGATAGTCCAAAGTCAAATTCCCCAAATATAATTCTACCTAACTAGTAGATTATTATGATCCCAAAACCCTTCTAATAAATTTATAATCTTATAGGTATGATTGATGAATAAATATATTATCATGAGTACACGTATCATTTAATATTGTTTCAATTAATATTTGTCAATTATATATTTTTATACCTTTCCCTCGCATCCTAGATAAACATCAAACTATCAAAATCCAACCCTATACCTCACTAAAACAATTACGTCACACTCCCTATGTGTATTAAACAAAAATAACCTAAAAAATATCCATAATGATACTTGTGTCAAACCTTCTTCACATCAAGAACCATGATGAAATATGTCATAAATAATGACTACTCATATATTCAACTAAAAATGCTTCCAAAAAAACCACCACGTAATGGAAACCGAGAATGGTTTTCCATGAAAGGTAAACAATTTAATAGATAGTAGAATAAAAAATTGACGATGAATAAGAATAATGAATCTGATCGGTATAGTATAAAATAATTCACTATACAATATCAATTCTCCTTAATATAACTATAACCATTATTTCATCTAAATTCTACTCATCATGATCAAAATAAAACTTCTAAACCACATGAAGTCACTGCATGTGATAAAAATATAGACCACTCACCCAAATATAGGTAGATACTTAGGTTAACGATATCCAATGATAAAAGTTTAAAAATATAAAATAGTTATAATTAAAAAAGAAAACCATCTAAGAGAAGTTATTACAATAAAATAAGAATAAAAAATCACTTTATATTCTACTCAAATCATCCATTACATTTCAATAGATGCAATATCAAAACCAGAGTTCAAATGACATTTATTTACTTATAAATGATTCATTATTTCAACAGAAAGGAATAATTCACTCCTAATATTATAATTTAAAATACACAAAACATTTCATATATATATATATAAGAAAACTTACCTCATGAATAATTAATAGATCATTTTATAATAAACTATTGAGGTATAGGGTGACATGAATGTAAACATAACTAGATAAATATTTCTTATTACACCAAAAAAATCATATAATTATTTGTCCTACGAATCTGCATGATTATAAAAATATTAATGGTTAGGAAAAATAATTTATAGTAAATACATAAAATATATTACAAATTGAAATATCATAAGGAATTCCTAAAAGAATTGACCTTATCAATGAAAAAATTATACAGGTAACAACACAATTAATAAGTTAATGATGTTATCAAAAAATTAAATTTATTTAGAATATAATTAATAATTAAAAAATAAAACATTTATGATGTATTATTTTTTTTAAAATTAACCCATGAATATCGGAAAAAAAATTTAAAACACTGATGGTGTTTGAAACCATAAACCTGAATGACCTGTTAGTGAGAACATAACATTTTTTTTCATTCATCAAGAGATTCCATATAAATAATAAATGAATCCTCTTAAAAACTAAACCTAAATCACAAATTTTGAATATCTATAGAAAACTATAATTATTTATCCACCACTCACAAAAAAAATACCAAAATTCTATAACCTGGACAACATTACATATATAAAAAATGATAAATTATTAAAGTATCTTACCAATTAACTCACCTTCAATGATAGTGATGACCATTGGTATGTGTTTAATTTTATCTTACCATATCAAACAATCAAACATGAAATTTTATTTTTTATTGATTGATTTTAGTATTCTATGTGGAAACCCAACACCAGATCCCTGACTCATTCAATTGAAATTTGAGAGTATATAAGAGTAAAAGAAGTAGAGGGAGAAGAAGATAGTATACACTCAATTCAATAAACAGAAAATTCCCTATGAAATCTTGATAAATTTTGGAATAAGTGGAGAATATTGAGATAAAAAGAATGGCCCTTCCTATTTTTCGTACTATAATAACCAACTGGAGAACTAGTAAAAAATGTTTTTTTACGTTAGTTTTTTAGCTTTCTAACGTCGATTTTGAGGCAACATTATTTCGAGAAATGTTAAAAATATGACTTTTTTAAATCAATTATTTAATAACTGACATTAAAAATGGTGTTTTATGGTTTGTGACATCATTTTAAAAAAATTATCTGGAAGACCATCTGGAAATGACATTAAAAAGCCATTTTTACGTTGTTTTTTTATAAAAACCAATGTTAAAATTCATTTTTTATGTCAGTTACTTAATAACCAATGTTGAATGATATTTTTCATGTTAGTTATAAAATAATAAATTTTATTTTTTTACCATGTTGTTGATAATTTCCTTATCTTTTATTTGAGAGGTCATAGAGCTCAAACAAAGTCACATATCAAAAGTTATGAGCATCGTAAGATTGATATTTTTTTCAAGGAATGAATGAATGAGCCACCATAGCTTCATCTTAGAAGGATTTTTTGAATCCAAAATAAGATTTTCAATTTTACCGTGATATAAAACATTATCCATAATTATAATAAAATGAGAATCATTAAATGGTATATTAATTAAGAAAACTACTCATAAAAAAAATAAATCATGGAAAAATAATTATAAATACCTTGAAGAGATTGTGAAAAGAAGAAATAGAGGATTGAAGTGGATGATCAAACAAGTCAATTTGGTGGAATGATAGTGGTTGAAAGAAATTATCCTTAAATGAAATATCAATTAATAAAAAAATCATAAAAACCAAAAATCATGGATTAATAATTACGAATACCATGACGATATAGTGGAAAGAAGAAATAATTGATTCCCATTGAAGATCAAACAAGTCGAGTTGGGGGAAAGATGATGGTTAAAGGAAATGATCATTAAATTAGGATATGTGTATAATCAAAACATATTGTTGAGATGACAAAAGATATTGTAGTATTAAAATATTTAGGAAGCAATTGGAAATTTCAATGACGTGATGTAAAAAATTAAAATTTCACTTTGGCAAGATATTAAAATTATCTTTTACATCGGTTTTATGATAATCATAGTGAAAATATATTAAAATTTTCACTTAGTTTTCACGTATATTCTTATAAAAGAACATGAAAAATCAATTTTCATCAATTTTTTATATTGGCTATTAAATAACCGATGTGAATAATCAATTTTCAAGACCTTTTCTCATCGGTTTTTTAATAACCAATGTTAAAAGTTAATTTTCAAGTAATCTATTAAATAACCAAAATGAAAAATATTTACAAACATGTATTTAATTTCACATGACTTGATTTTATAGGTCACGAAGCTCAAACAAAGTTACAGATAAAATATTATGGCCTTTAGAAATTGGTCTTCCCTAAGACTTAGTTTAGAGATGATCAACTTCTGATAACCATAACCATTGATCTGTATCTTCATTTGAGCTATGTAACCTATCAAATAAAATATTGGGAAATTAAATACATGTTTGTAAACATTTTTCCTTTTTTTATTAAATAAATGACATGAAAAATAAATTTTAACATCGGTTATTAAATAACCAACATGAAAAAGACATGAAAATTAATTTTTCAAGTCGGTTATTTAGAACCGATGTGAAAAAGATAGGAAAATAGTTGTTTCATGTCAGTTATTATATAACCGACATTTAAAATCCTATAAAATGGATTTTCATGTAAGTTATTATATAACCAATGTGAAAAATAACCTTTCATATATTTTCACGTCGGTTTTAAAAAACCGATGTTGAAAATGGTGACGTTAAAAATAGTTTTTATACTAGTGGAGTCATCTATCGTCCCGGACTAGACTTCGTTATAATACAAGAAAATTAAAAAATAACATAGGGTTAAGAAATAGATCCAATTTTCTATGTTAATATTTATGAATTATTTACACACTTTTTGTAAAAAACAAGGTCATTATAAAATTTGATCAAAATTCTATAATAACCTATCCATATATCGGATATTAAAAAAATTGGAACTTGTAAGCCAATGTTATTTCTTTAATTTTATGAAAATATAAAGAAATCTTCATTTATGATAAAAAATAAAAATTACTCTCCCAATAGTCCTTCAAGGTTACCAACCAAATAAACAACCTAATATGTCATTCCAATTAATAAATAACACTACAAAAGTTCAGTATGAAACTAGTTTAGTAAAATCATGAATTCCTCTAACACCCGTATAAACATTTTATATAAAAAAGTTAAAATTTAATACCCTTTTATCTAAGGTGAAGCTTTATTTTTGAGAGCCTACGTGGTTTGAACTCTATAGTCAAGTGTTATTTTCCTATAGTAATGATCAGGATGGGTGACCTCCTAAGAATTTTCTTAGGGTGTGTGTGAGATAGGTGAAAGCACATTGTAAGAACTTGTGTTGGCCTATGGAGATAGTCATTATTATAATAATTATTCCTAATTTGTAATAGTATATTTTTTTTAAATGAATGAATATAATTTATTATTGGATACCCATGGTGTTAGTTGACTAGTTTCATAGCTTGAGATAGGAAGGGTCATGACAAATGGTATCAAAGCCAATATCCAGCTCTCAGTGAAGAGGTACTTCCTGGGTTTCATGTGTGGGGTCCATAAAGAGGTAATTGTGATTTAATGGGGTGGTGGGGGGAGTGTAGCATCCCTAGAAAAGTGATAATTAAAAATTCTAAATATAACTACCCAAGTTAACAAGGTGCATTTTTCTTTGCAGTAGCTTAACTGATTAGAACACCAAAGTTATGTGGTCTAATCATGGAGTAGAGATCTAAATGGGTGAAATCCTAGGATCTTTCCTCAGGTGTGTGTGAGTAAAAAAAATCACACTTGAAGAATATGTGTTGTCCTATGGGTACAATCAGTGGTCTGATAAGTAATCCTTGTGGGTATTAGTTTATGCTTTGATGGGAAGGAAACCAAGGTATTATAGGATACATATAGGGTCATTTGACTAGGTTCGTGGATAAATGTAGGTTAGTTTGTGAAAAATGTTTAGATTAAATTGATTAAAGAATAAAAAATATAAAATTTTAGTGAAAAATTCCTTTGGTTAAAAATACATATATTTAGTCACGAGGAATTCTCAAAACATGGTGAATGTCCCACCTGATTTTTTTTCACCTCTTGGTTTTGATCCAATTCATTGGAATTCCCAATAATTTTCATGGGTTTCAGGTTATATTAAGGTTTAGTTTTGAACTTCTATATATGTATAATCATCTTACCATGGGTGCCCTATAGCATTTGTGGGAGTTTTTGAAGAAAAGGGTGGTTACCTCAAGATTTGGGCCAACTGTGAGCCCATTTCCAGATTTCAAAAAAAAATGTTTATTTTATAAATCATTATTTTTTAATCACTTTTCACTCATTAAACATCCCACTTGAAGAAAAGGACCTATTAAAACCATCATATCCTTTTTGAGCCCCTTATGAATTCATAATCATGGTGGATTTGGGTTATTTATTCAGGTATTGGGCTATGCCATGACCCCATTTTCAGTTTAAAAAAAATAATTTTTTCCTTTTATATATTATTAATTTTTTATATTTTTAGGTAATTCACCCTCTAACTATATGCCAATAACCCTAGGTGCACCCCCAAGTTCCATTTATTCTCTTTTGATCTCATATTAGTCATGGACTTGGGAGACCTTTCTCAAGGATTCTCAAATCATCTAGATTTGGTATGGTAATTTGTTTCATCCATGAATCATTCAATTTTTTCTATTTTTCCCACAAATATTATTTCCATAGTTCCAACATAAATAAGGCTCATCTTCAAGAAGGTACAATCCATTCCATTTCATCTATGGGTGTAGATCTAAGGGAAGATGAAGAGTTCTCTAGTTTCCAAGGTGATATTTTTCTCCTTTATCCTCTATATTCCTTCTAATTACACTTTATATTGGGTTAATCTTATAAAATGGTCATTATTGATATAGAGTTATGTCATGACATGATTTTTGATGTGTTTTTGGTTCTTTTAGGGCTGGTATTCATAGATCTAGAGTGTTGGGAACCGTGGCGGGTGACATCGGGTGTGCTGTTCCTTTCATCCATGGTTTTGAGGTAGGGTATCACATGAAAATGACATTATAATTTATGTTTCATAATTTTATTTATTTTTTAACCCGATATATATGTTTAGAATTGTTTTTTATCCTTTGGATAATTTTCGTGGTGTGCAAAACAGTTTTTAAGCCTTGTTTTGTGAATAATAGTGTTGTTTTGTTATAAACGGGTACACCACTTGCTTAAATAAATGTTTTGTTAGCTTACACACCTTTTTTATGGTATTTTGAAAATGTTTTAGTATCTTGAATAAATTTATTGCATGAAAATGGTATTTAATACCCTTTCAAGTACTTAAAATAAGTTATTTTTTTAAAAGTTCATGTCATGTGTTTGGTAAATTTCCAGTTGGATTTTATGTGCTTAGTAAGATTTAAAATGTTTTTTTTGGATTTATAAATACATGTTCATCATGAAAAATGGTATTTTTGGGTCCTTTAATGGATTTACAAAGTATTTTTGGTTTTATAAACAAATGGGGTTTTTGGTGGTAAACATATTTTGGCCCCTGTTGCCGAAAAATGGCCCTTTAGGCATCCTTATAAAAATGGTTGTGCTTTGGATGTGAAAAATAAATGTTTTAAGGAATTTATGAAATTGGGTTTATGATAAAAATTGTTTGTATACACCTCTTTTTTAAAAGTGAAATTTTTTCCCTTTGTATAAATTTAGTTTTGAGAAATTCTTATAGGCTCGTTTGGAATTTTTCTTGTAAAAATGGTTTCCATTGTATTTCATATTGTATCATTTGGGGAAATATTATGGTCCTAAAAATTGATTTATTGAATGGATTTTGTCCTTAAAAATATGACTTGATATGGTATTGGTGGGATTTTGGACATAAAATATCATTTTTGAATGGATTTTACGTGCAAGTCCTCACTATACTTCTTGAAGGTGTTTTATGAAAATTTAGGGGGTTTATTGATTTGTGAAAGAAATTTGAGACATGTTTGTGGGATATTTGACGTGTTTCTGATTTTTAATTTAAATATTTATGATCAAATCATATTTTATAGATGTGTAAATTTTTTTGAGCACAAAATGGAAAACCCGGGTATCTAGGTATGTAGACGAGTACTAGTATTCTAGTGATCTAGAGGGGTTTTGTCCCTGTTTCACGCAGCAAGTTTAATAATGACAACACTAACTAAAATATGATGATGATGATGTTGGGGAGCACTACGCTATGGATTTTTATACTACTAGTTGATCATGTTTATGAGAATAAATATTTTTTATGGTTACTTTTACACTAAGATATGAGGTACCTAGGGCCCACAACAAACTAGTGCCTAGGGGTGATCCCGTGACTTTTCTCGTTGGAAATTTTGTGCTCAATGTCGGTATATAGTGTGTTTAGTTGGTAAATTCAGTATATTGTGTTTTTTATTTTTCAATTTACATTTTTTAAACCATCCCTCTTGAAAACTATTTTCATTTTAATGTTTCACCTCTTTGAAATATTGTTACATGCATTCTCATTTATAAAACTTGCATGTTTTTGACTAGTAATTTCTGTAGCATGAAACCTCATTTGGAAAACATATTTTTATATATAGTATCTAAATACTGAAAATTATGTTTATTTTATTTTAAAGGATGTTCATTGTGAATCGAATATCCGGATAACCTACTGAGTTTTAATACTCATGCCTATAGTTTTCTTCTGTTTTTAGACCTTGTGCAGGTTTGAGCTTGAGTTCAGTCAATTTGCTAGATGATTATTCATTGTGATTAAGAGTGACAAGTGGGGTCACATAGCATCATATTTTTCTTCAGGTTTGTTTACTTGGTAGTATTTTTTAGTTATAAATTCAGTTTATTGTATAAATAATGTTCAATTAAATTTTATATAAATGTATGTTGGGATGTTTGTTTCATTATCCTACTTAGTTATTGATTATAGTTGGGAGAAATCATTATATAGAGTACTCTATTGATTTCCGACACTAGTTTCAAGCCCATGGGGATTAGGAACACCCTTTAAGCTATGACAGGGATTGGTTTGGTTGCTCGATTCGGGGTCGACCCGGGCTAGTTTGTGAAAAAATGGTATCAAAGGACGTTGGATCCTGGCAGACCTTTTTTTAGAGAACCCTTTGTTATTTGTGGATTCCAGGGTGGATGGAGTAGGATTTTCAGGACTTGAGAAGTAGTTTGAGGAAGAGCGTCGTGAACTCTTGCTCATTTTGAGCCTAAAGTGTCTATAATAAGTCTAGTTTTATTACAGTCTTTGGTACTTATTGATTGTTTAGTGTTGGGATACAAAAAAGGGAGTTTGACTAATAGTATCCATGAGATCAGAGGGCCTAGAAATCCATGTGGAGCCAGGTAATGGTTATAATAATTCTCTCTATGTTGGTAGAGTGTTTGAAATATGACCTCCAACTATATGGTCAAGTCACCCACTAACTCTAGTTTCCTTTTGTGGGTCTCTTGTACTTTTATTGAATTCATAATTTTGGTTTGAAAATCATTGTTTTAGAATTGTGAAAATTGTTTTTGAAGCAATTGTGGTTTTTGAATAGTGGAAAATGTGTTTTCAAAATTTAATATTAGAACAATTTAGGAATATTGGGTTTTGTGAAACAAATCTTGGGGAAAAAGAGGAAATGATTTAATGAGATTGAATTTCATTAATCTAAACTTACAGTTTCTTGAAATGAAATGTTTTGAAATCTAAGATTATTTTAAAGTGATTCTGAACTTTTTTTCAAATGGGGTGTTTTGGGATGTTGAAAAGTATTTTAATATGATGAATTGGTTTTGTAAATTTGGTTTTGAGCAGCTGGTGTTTTTTTGGGAATGGGTTTTGATCGTTGTGGTTGTCGGATTATAAATAGTGACCTTACTGATTTTTTGAAAATTGGAAAGGGATATATAGAATATAATTGATTTTTGGAAGTTCTGTTAAACGAAATGGATTGGGTTTTTAATCCAATGGTTCTTGATGAAGTGTGGTTTGTTTTTTGAAATCTTATAATGGTTTTTGATTTAGTGATTAATGTGATTTTGGAAGGTACATGATCATTTCTAGAGTGATTACTGTTTTATTTTATCCTTGGTGTTTTCATTGGTGCTCACATGCATGGGTTTATAGATATATGGATGAATGGATGGTATGGTACGATGTTTGGGTGCCTGAGGTGGCAAAAAAACGTGAATATGAGTGAGACTTGATGAAACACCAATGGTGAATGAGAAAATCCACCAAGATGGTTTATTTTTCAAAAGTATCTTATGTTTAAAAATTGTGGTGTTTTTTATAAAACTATGGTTATGTGTCTCGTTTTTCTTATATCTTAGAAGTTTTGTTTATTCAGTATGATTTATTCCGGAATAGAAGTCATACTCTTGTTGTGTCTTGATATGGGATCTCATTGGTGGCTCGATTTCTAAGAAATGTTCAGTGGGTTTATAATGATGTGTTGGATGTTTTGATGTGGCCACTGATGGTTATCCATTGAAAATATTTGTAGGTGATAAACCTATGTATTCATTCCAAATGTTAAATCCATCCCTTCAAATGATTCGTCAGCCAGTTTGTTGGAATTAAGAGCTTTTAGAGCATTATTTAATGTTCCTTTCTGTTATGGTGTTTCTCTTGTTGGGGGGTAGTTGTGCTTAGTTATTTTGAAGTTTTTCTCTATGTACCTTGTCTATTATTCTCCTCATTTTATGTGAGAGAAAATAGTGTTGTGTATCTCAAAGTTCTTGTTTGGGTAAAAGTGTGTTGTTTGTGGAAGAGAGTTTCATGGTGTCCCTTGATCTGTTGTTTCGGCCTGGAATTATTATGTCTCACCATGAGGAACTAATGGTAAGAGTTAAAGTTAGGTATTATCAAAGCCTAACGGTGTGGAAGGTGGTTCTTCATCCATCAGATCTCTAGAAAAAGGTCTTGGAGTAAAGTTGGCGCGTAGTCAGGAGTCCTAAGACTATGGGTAGTATTACTAAACTCATGCCACTACCATTGTAGTGAGTTAGTTCCTTTATTTCTTTTGTGATTTTAGTGGCCCAATGATTGGTTCCCCTTCCCACCCTACCCCATGTGGTTGGGGTTTGGATCAGGCAAAAAATGTTGGCCCAGTTCTTGCCCCCTCCATTCGGGAGTTGGGGGGGTTAAATGTTCATGTGGTGTTCCTATTAACATGGATTGATAGGTTTCTGTGGGATATTTGAAGTGGGAATGTGTAGGATAAACCCATCAATAGTCAATGTTTAATTCTTGTTTGGTCATTGATTGTTGGTTCATAATGGTGGGAAGAACTGCCATGGGAATCATAGAGTTTCCTCTTAAGAATTTGCTGAGTGATAGTTGTTTATTGATGGTGGGGATTCCGTTCTATAATACCCTGTAATATTTTGTTTTCATGAGTTCTATTTGGTTTGGGTGAATTTTGGGTTCATTGGGATAAGGACCAATAATCTGATTCTTGGTTTTGATGAGGAGGTAGGGACTCCATCTTTCGGTTGATTCTTGAGAAGTGATTGGGAGTTCTTATTTTGGTTGAGGTAAGAGGCTTGAGTTCCATTAATGTAGAATGAGGTGTCATTTTATTCAAAGTCTATACCACATTTATATGGAATCATTAGGTGTTGATCAATCATCTATAAAGTGGTGTTGCATTCCGGGGTTGGAAATCATTAATGGTGGGGAGAATTGTCACACCCAGTTTTTAAATGTCTTGGTTTTGATCAGTTTTTTTTGGAAATCCCAATACTTTTCACTGGTTTTGGGTGAGATTAATGTTGAGTTTTTAACTTCCATATATGTACAATAATCTTACAATGGGTTCCCCATAACTTTTTTAGGAGTTTTTGGAGAAAAGTTGGTTACTTCAAGATTTGGGCCAACCGTGAGCCCATTTCCATATTTAAAAATAAAATTCATTTCTTTTATAAATCCTTAAATTTTCTACATTTTTCACTAATTTTACTTCCTACATAGCCTAAAATGAACTATTAAAACAACCATATCCTTTTGTAACCCCTTATCAATTCATAATCATGGTGGATTTGGGTTATTTATTCATGTATTGGGCTAGCCTGTGAGTCCATTTACAGTTTTTTAAAAATAAATTGTTTCATTTATATATTATTTAATTTTTTATTTTTTTTTGGTTATTCCACCTCTCACTAGAGCAAAATAACCCTCAAAGAACCCCCAAAGTTCAATTTCCCCCCTTTGGATATCATCTTAGTTTCAGAATATTGATACATTTCTCCTAGATTCTCAAATCATTCAGATTTTTTAAATTAACATGTTTCTTTCATGAATCATTCATTTTTTTCTATTTACCCCTATAATATTATTTTAATGGTTTTTCTAGACAATAGGGTCCCCACCAAGAAGTTCCAAGCCATTACCTTTCCTCTAAGGGTGTATATCTAATGAAATATGAAGAGTTCTCTAGTTTCCATGGTGAGATTCATTCTCCTTTCTCCTCCATCTTCCTTCTAAATCCACTTTATTTTTGTTTCATCTTATCCCATGGTCATGAAATACCTATGGATATGTTATAATAATATATTTTTGGGTTTTTGGTTCATTTAGTGGTTGTATTCATAAATTTGGAGTGTTGGGAGTTGTGGTAGTTGATATCGGGTGTGCGTTTCCTTTCAGCCATGGTTTTGAGGTATGATATCACGTGAACATTCCTTTATCATTTAATTTTAATCATTTTATTGATGTTTTAACCTTATATATATGTTTAGTATTGTTTCTAATCCTTTGAATAATTTTATTTGTGTAGAAAACGGTTGTTTAAGCCTTGTTTCGTTATTAATGTGTACACAGCTTTCCTAGTTTAATGTTCCATTAGATTAAACACCCAGTTTATGTTATTTTAAACATGGTTCAGTATCTTGAATAAATTTATTGAAATAAAATGATATTTTTCCCTTTTGAAATTCTTAAAATAAGTTTTTTTAAAAGTGAATGCCATGGGTTTGGTAAATTGAATTGTTGAATTTTATGTGTTTAGTACGATTAAAAATATTTGTTTTGATTTACAAATACATTTTAAGCATAGAAAATGGTATTTTGGGGTCCTTTTATTTATATAAAAATTAGTTTTGGTTTTATAAACTAATTGGTTTTTGGTGGTAAAAATGTTTTGGCCCCAGTTGCTAGAAAATAGCCCATTTGGAATCCTTATAAAAAAGGTCGTGCTTTGGATGTGTAACCTGAATGTTTTAAGGTATTTATGAAACTAGGATTATATGATAAATGGTTTGTATAAAACTATTTATTAAAAGTAAAATTTGTACCTTTGAAAAATGTTATTTTTGAGAAATGTTTAATGGACCGTTTGACATTTTTCTTGTAAAAATGATTTCCATGTGTATTTCATGTTGTATTATTTGAGGCCATTTTATGGTCCATGAAATTTAATTATTAAATGCTATTGTGGATGAAAAATACAGTTTGATATGGGATTGGTGTGATTTTTTCCTTAAAGTATCATTTTGGAATAGATTTTATGTGCAAGACCTCGTTATAGTTATAGAAATTGTTTTATGAAAATTTAGTTGGTTAATTGATAAATGAAAGAAATGTGAAACATTTATGTGGGATATTTTATGTGTAGATGATTTGTAAATAGATTCAACAAGAAAAAAATGTTATTTTATATATGTGTAACTTGTTTGATCCATAAAATGGAAGACCTGGGTATCAAGGTGGGTGGACGTGTACTAGTATGCTAGTGACCTAGAGGGGTTTTATCCCTATTTCACATAGAAAGTTTTGAAGATTCCAACAATAAGTAAACTATGATGATGATGATGTTTGGTACCACTAGGTTGTAAATTATTATATTACTAGTGGCTCATGAGCCTGAGAAAGAATATTTTTTATGGTTTCTTTTACACTGAGATACGAGGTACCTAGGGCCCACAATAAACTAGTGCCTAGGGGTGTTCCCACGACTTGTGCTGATTGGATATTTCCTACTCACCATCGGCATATGGTGTGTTTAGTTGGTAAATTAAGTAGCATGTGTGTTTTATTTAAATTATTTACATTCTCAAAACTAGACCTCTTGAAAACTATTTTCATTTTGAAGTTTCACCTCTTTGAAAAAATGTTACTAGCATTCCTGTTTGTTAATGTTGAAACTTTTTGTCCGGTAATTTTTATAGCATGAAACCTCATTGGGAAAAAATATTTTTTTATATTGTATCTCAAACATCAAATTAATTTTATTTTATTTTAAGGGATGTCCCTTGGGAATAGAATATCGATATAAACTACTGAGTTTTAATACTCACACCTACAGTTTTCTAATGTTTTTATCCCTTGTGAAGGTTTCAATTTGAGTTTGATCGCTTTGGGTGATGAGTATATGTTGTATTGGACAGTCATAGTGGGGTCCCATGGTGTTAGTTTAGTCATCAGTTTTGGTCGTTTAGTTTTATTGTTTAGTTGTTCTATCAGTTTCTTGTATAAATAATGTTCAGTTTAATTTTTTGTAAATGTATGTTGGGATGTCTGTTTCATTCTACTTCTTAGTTCTTAATTATAATTGGGAAAAATAATTCGCATGAGTACTCTGTTGATGTCTAACACTAGTTTCCAACCCGTTGTGATTACGAGCGTCGTTTGGTCCATGCCACAGATCGGTTCGGGTGCCTGTTTTGGGGTCAACACGGGCTGGTTCATGACAGTGAACAAAATAATTGTTTAAGAATATGGGTAATAATAGGGAAAATTTGAAATTAATAATAAAATCATACCTCATAGTGAATCCAATCCCATTAGTGATCCGAAGTAAACAATTTGGGTAACTTCCAAGAAAACCCCTCTATAAATTGACTAATTACCCATTCTTAATAGGAGTTTTTTAAAATATAGGTAATTATAGTTTAAATAATAGTTTAGTTAAGAAATATTATTTCACCATCTAGTTACTAAATCATCCCTTTAAAATACACTGAACCTATCCAATACCTCACCACTAATGTAACCTATTATCCCAAGTTTATGTTTTGTTTGTTGATATGTTAATAATTCAATTCATATATGTAAGGAGTAATTAACTTGATTAAAATTTAATGCAAGTAACCCAAGGAAATGTGATTTAAATGATTGTTATATTAATAAATGTAAACCCATGATTTAGTCATAAATAATAAAAGGAATAAAATAATTTTCTAGTGAAATTCATAGTGATATAACCATAAATACATTTAATCAAAATTACTTGGGATGAAAATTAATTTAAATAACATTTCACCTATAATTATATACATTTATAATATTAAAAATATTTTATTCACTTTTTAATAATTTAGATAATCACATTATATGATTATATAGGCATAAAAATTATTCACTATACATTCTTTCATAATGTTCCAAATTCATAAGAATCCAATTAAAATGAAAATTAAATATGAAAATAAATAATTAAATTTATAAATAATTTATTAAAATTTAGAAAATTTTGGAAGGTACATCACATAAATAATCTAATTATACCCAAATGAGGATATCATGAACAGCCTTTACAATACATTTGAAATATCATCATCCTTTGATGATGAAAATGCTACTCCTAATATTTTATTAACCAAGTTACATAACAAAGTAAACCCAAAAAATTAAATCCTATAACTGAATAACATAAATACTAAATCAGAACAATAGGAATAACCCAATATTGTCACCTAATACCATCGATCATAAAATAACCAAATCATATAACCTAAAAATTTTAAATTTTAACAAAATTAAATTAAATATTTAATGGAATCGGCTAACAAATAATACTCATAAAAAATGAACAATAATAACCAGTCACCCATGTTTCAAAAGCTACAACTATTACATAGAAAATTATTTTCATTATAAATAAATCAACTATTCCTTGATAGAATCATACAGTAAAATCCATAAAACTAAAATAAAATATAAAATAATAATGAATTTGGATGATGAGAATAAGGGTGAAACATTAACTTATATTGGTGATATAAAATTCCCTAGAATTTCATGGTTAATGAAAGGAAAAAGACAATATTAAAATGGTAGAAATGAGGCAACTCATCAATCACATGTGTCGATAAATAGTTAACCATGAAGGAAACCATAAAGTGGGTTAGTAAGGAAATATGGTAAAATTCATTTCTTCCACAATTTAAAAAAATAAACTAGAGCTCCACCTAGTTCCTAGTAAACCTCAAATAGCCACTCACTGTCTAATGGATGGAGCATTTCCTGATGGTTTGATCCTGGGGTACCTTATGGCAAGATAAAAAATAACCATTAACCACATATAGACACCTCATTTAGATTTTAACTTAAAAAAATCTAAAACCATCAAATCTAATATTTTCTAATCATTCAATCCTCTTCCAATACCCACCTTAAACTATATTGACATGAATAATGATTACAATAACAATCTAAATAAATTTTTTTAAACAATTAAAGATTTAAAAATTCCAAATTATAACTTTAAATACTTAATAATCCATTTATAATATTTAAAATCACAGGGATCATTACACACATTCTTATTAGAAGTGAACCAT
The DNA here is from genome assembly GCA_963277665.1 of Viscum album. Classification (NCBI taxonomy): domain Eukaryota; kingdom Viridiplantae; phylum Streptophyta; class Magnoliopsida; order Santalales; family Viscaceae; genus Viscum; species Viscum album. The sequence goes on from OY728141.1 coordinate 1,725,286,225, forward strand.
AAGGGTGTGTTTTAAAAATAACTACCAAGAGATGAAAATACACCAATTTATAAAAAAACATTCTTGCCACCACGATGTACTCAATGGAACTCCACTTGCCACTTGGTCTCTCAATAAGGACATAAAGTATATCCACTGGCCACTCAATATAAATACAGTGATACTCTAATATTGGTAGGCCCATTGGGTTCCCAATGGTACCATACATGGAACTTAATGGTTATCTATAGCTGCATCACATTTCATTTTCTTTTATTTAATGATAAAATCCATTTTATGAGATTTATTGAACATCATCCCCAATCTAAATGAAAAAATTAAACTCTTAAAATTCATGAAAATTGATATCCTTCTCAAACCAAATCCTGAAATACAAAAAAATATTTTTTTCTCCATCTAATTTATTAATTAAAAAAGTTCAAATTTGTCAAAAAATTCCCCTCAAACATAAAATTGATAGATAATTAAACAAATATGAGTTGTAAAAGTAAATATTAATGAATGAACTTTAAATTATTTGGGAAAAAATGTTTTTGGATAATTGGTTACTAGGGAGGACAATTGAATGAACTTTTAATCACAAAAAGAGAAATAAAAATATTTTTTTTTCTAAAATAAAATTGTTTTCTTTTGTATGAAAAAATATATTTTTTAAAACATTAGAAAAGAAAAATCATCAAGATTTACAATTTAAATTATTTTTTCTTATTTGTAAATATTTATTGACATATGAAAAAACATATCTTTTTAATTATATTTAAAACTATTTTTTAATACATTCACAAAATTGGGTAATTATATTAAAACAATTATTTCAATGACATGATTTGTATTTGATTCAATATGTGTATGGTTTTAGTGGGGTTGTGTCAAGATCAATCACAATAGAGACCCTTATTAATATTAATGATGATAATGATAATGTCCTCAAAATATTATCATTACAAATATATTGGTTTGAGATCAAAATTGAGTTTATAAAACCCACAAATTGAAGAAATTACCCTCTATATAACATAATAAATGGGAAAAAAATGAACTATTATCATTCCAAGACATGACTAACACTAATCATCTAAAACCATAAGTGTCATAAAAAAGTAGATGCATGGATGTTTGGAAATAAGGAATAATACTAAATTAACAAATAAAATATGAAACCACAAACCCAAAAGTATAAAAAACTCAAATCCAAGAATAAAACTATAGTATTTGGTTAAAAATACATATTTGATCACCAATGAGCTTCCATGATATGAACTAATTGATGTGGCTGTTTTTATTAGCACTTTTCCACATCATTTTCACTTTTTCTTAAATTTTTATTATTAAAATATTATATTTTATTCAATAACTAATATTTATTGTCTTTTATTTATAAAATTTATAAAATTTTCATTTTTTTTAAAATATGTATTTTATTGATTATTATTTATCCCTTGGAATAAGTTAAATTTAATTTGATCATTCTGTTTAGAATTCATTTTTTATTCTTTGTTTTTTTAAATAATATATTTTCATTTTTTACTCTTTGAAATATTTTTTTATTTATGCAATTATATTTATTTTCTTTTCTTTTATTTTTCATTAATTTTTGTTTTTTCATCCATTAAATTTATTCATTATTGTTATTTGTATATAAATAAATTTTCACTTTTATTTTTGAAACTTTAAATAATTAAAATAAATTAACAATTTAATTTTATTCACTTATTATTTTTATACATAGTAATATTTAATTGTAAAATATTTATCATTTTATCATTCATTTGGTTTAATTAATATATTTAAATTAATATGAATTATTTGTTTTAAATTTCTTTATTTGTTAACAAATTTTTAAAAAAATTAATTCTTTATAAAATAATTTGTAATTAAAATTATTATTTTTATAATGATTAATTGTAAATTATAATTATAATTAATTTTTTTATTGATTTATTAATTTATAGTTAAGTAGATTGAATTACAGTAACAATTTGTAATAAATCTTATCGTTATTTTTTTACTTTTCCTTGTTTTATGTTTGTTTTTTAGGTGGTGCCACTGCTATGTACTCACCTCTAGTAAAATATAACAGTAGATCTTTAGAGTCTCCATCACAAGACCAAAAGTGACTCATGAGAGTCACCTCCAACCTATACCTCTACTCCGACCCCATAACTCATCACCAACTTCTCTGGCAATGACTCCCCACTCACTGCTAGAGCCCCAACACCTCCACAATGATGAATCCACTAAGTCACTATTCTTCCAACCTCTCCCACTACCGCTGTCTCACCATCGTGGCATCCCATTCCTCCATCGATGACTCTTATGAGTAACTTTTGGTCCATCCTAAAATCTGTATCCTCCTTAACTCACCATTAATGGTGGCTTTCCACCATTTGTTACTATCCATGACTCGCCACCGTGACCCAACAATGAATCCACATTCCACCACTCCCTCACTCACCGCCTCCACTGTAATCAAGTTTGGTGTTACAAGATCCTCCTTCTATGGTTGTTTCCGAGAGGTTATAAGATATGGAATAGACATACATTGTAAAATATGGATATAATCTAGTATATCATTTTATTTACATCTTGGAATTTGATGATATTATGTGATCTGAATTGTTTAATTATTTTTCAAACTCTGAAAAAGTGGAGCCTTCATATGACATTCTCTCCTTTTCCTTAGATGACAGCACACCAAAGGTGTTATGATTTGAAGAAAGTTTATAGGAGGTTGAAAACATCATTTATACCCTAGTCATAATCCTTGGATCACTATTCAACAAGGATGAACAAGATTCACTACTTCAGGGTGTTGATAGTTTTTTGGAAAAATTGGTTTTTTATTTGAATTTTATTTTATTGAAACTGATATTTAATATGTTTCTCCAATTATAGGTATTGAGAAGCCAATCCATTTTTTTGATTTCTGGGAGAGTCAAGAGAGAGTTGAAGTTTCACCTCCTAAGGAATTGTTTGAACTCCCAATTCTAGATGAAAAATCCAGTTTGGAAATTGCTGTTGAAGATGATTTTTTTGAATTGTGAATAGGATTAAAAGTGGATAATGAAATTGTTTGCCAAGATACAATAATTTATTGGACTCAACTAGAAGAAAAGTATCATCCAATAGATACCTTCTCACAACCTATGCATTCCAACCCTCAATATGGAGAATAGAGGAAGTAAACCTACATTTTATTTACCCCTATAGTACTCCACATGTGGTAAACCGCTACTAGAGAGGAATTTTAATGAATACTTCCAAGGGTCACTCCACCAATTTGAAGTTACTGAAGTTGGAAAGAACCAAAACTGATGGTTTCTAAGAAGGAATCCATAACTGCCCTTAGAATAGGTATGATCCATGGACTATCCATCTATGGATAATAAAAATACAACATACCTAAGAGATTTATCCCAATATTATTGTTTTTTATTTCATATATTATTTTATTTATAAATTTTTATTTTAATCAGTGATGTTTTCCGGAATAGTTTAATAATCATAGAGTTAGTTCTATGTGGTGGCAATTCAAGACAAAAGGGAGCAGAACACTGGATTTATTGGATAAAACTCCTCACCTCATAATTTGGTTACATTTTACTTTGACATCTAATTTATGATGACTAATGTTAATTGTTTACAGCTTGTATGCACTTTAATGGAGCCGGCAGAGTTCCTGAATAAATAAAAAATATCAAGGCTTCATTAAAAAAATGAATGAAAATCTTCCACCTTAGTTATAATGCCCTGACCCCAGTTACCCAGTTTTGGTGCATTATTACATAACATTAGAAGGATCACAAAATATCAAGTCTCAAAAGACCGATTAGTTTAGTATCCTTAGAAACACTAGATACATTCATAATTCTTAAATTACATGGTAAAATGGAAAACTACATCAACATAGTCTCTATATTCCGTATTAATAACTTATCAGACCATCCATGTAGGTCAGCCATAAAATACCTCTTCACATCTTGTGAAAACAATAAAACATAGAAAGGGGTGAGTTCATATGCTCAGTAAGGATAAAAATGTAGCGGAAACTTTCATAAATAAGCATAAACATTTAAGGAAATGTATAACTAAAGAAAAAGACTTTTCAACATGAACTTTAGCATAATATGGAAAAAATAAAATGAAATAATTCAATTTTCTTATTCACATGGATATTCTACTAGTCGAATAATCACATGCAATATCAATAACCACTTTCATAATGATGGAATGCAAAATTCTAGACTATCATAACCACATAGTCAAGGACTTGTGCCAAGACTACAAATAATATTTTGTCAAGGCCTTGTGCCAAGACACTAGTTTGTCTCATGAGACCTACCAATGCATCGAGAGGCTATAGCGGGCTCCACCTATCACTTACTAAGTCCAAGGAAATCCTCATATGAACAGTTTCAAACATAACATAAACATTATATTAAAACTAGCATACAAAATGTAAATAATTTCTCCATAAACCATGAATGGTATAAAAATAACACATCCACAGTAAAAAATATCACAAAACCTTCATTACAATACGGAAGTTTTGTATCATAATAAATCAACTTCAAATAAGCTTAAAATCCCGCAAAGTATGTTGACATAGATGAAATCAAAACTATTTGAGAGAAATATATCTTTTTTTGAAATCATTTAAAAGTCACATAATTATAAATGAAAACATTTACTTTGAAAATATTCTTATAAGATTGTAAGGGAAGCTTCAGCAATTTTATATCGGCGGAAAATAGCCGCACCCTCCATATAAGTTAAAAATACATTCTTACCTTAATTTTGTCGAAAAGGATAAAAATGACCTTGTTTGGAAAATGACAGAAATATTCCTTTCAACCTATTTAATAAAAAGTCAAACAAGGGTATAAATAAATTTAACCCATAGTCAAGTAAATATAAAAAATGTTTTGTAATACATATTAAATAAACATGGATTTGGATGATATAGAGGTCCCAGTAGATAATTACGTATAAAAAACATTGGATATTGAAGAGATTGTGAAATTGAAACTTATCTTGTAATTTCCCTTGGTCGAGGGTTGGTTAACCTCATGTATAATGGTGAAATAATTTTTATTAAATTATACAATAATCATATACATTAATATGATATCATATATGACCTTTTAACATTGTTTTGTTAATAATATCTTAGTATTATCGTTGTTTCGGGTGTTAACAGATTCATTTTTCTTTATATTCTTTGTTATGTGAGTCATATTTTTTATGGATGGGATTTATCTTATTAGTATCATAATTATATCATGTCCTCAAACATTATTTTTAATAATCTAATGAAAATTAGTCTTAAATGGATATGATGGGGAATGAATATCATCGCGTTCGTGGAGATGGTAATCTGTACGTACGCCAGAGCGACAATATCATTATTTTGATATAAAAATAATATTTAATTAGATTTTATATCATATATAAAGAATATTTATCATGTTATATTTTTATTTACATCAATTACTCATCCTTATTATACCCATCCAAATAATTATGTATCGAATAACAATTACACCACGACGTGGAGACGGTAAGCCGTACGTACGCATGTATGGTGACATGTCATTCAAAGGATGGATATAATAATGAATTTTTTCGTACCATGTTTATAATAACCTCACAGTATATATAAGATATTGATGTTATTATTTTAGAATGGAAATAACAAAGAAAAAGGAAGTGGATGAAGAAAAGAACTTGAAAGAGCGTGGTGAAATTATTACCTCTTCTTCGGGTTATTCCTTTTGATTTTAGAAAAAGGGCTCCTTAGGTTGGATTTCTGACTAAAGAAGAGCCCCCAGAATGAGGTAATGATATTTGAGACGGTATTTGGGTAGTTTTTGGCTGAAAAAAGTGGCATTGAAGGTTTCAATTAGATAGAAGGGAGAGTGTCCTTTTATAAGAGTGAGGGGAACCTTAGGAAAGGATAGAAATATTATTTTATAATAAAATAGTTTTCGGTTTCTCATGGATTCAAAGTGGATTATTTAAAGTATAAGGTAGTTATGAGTCGAAAAGCACCCAACCAATAGGTTTTATATAGGTTTGGTTCAGTATATTAACTTTATCTTTTAGATTTAACTCTTAGTTAAATAGTTTGACATTTACCATGTCTGTTTTTATTTTTATATTATATGGTTAATAAACTTACTATAAACTTCCAAGAGAAGGAAAATAGGTTAATTAATGTCACATATAATATTATTTAGTACATTTGGCCAAACCATAGACTTTTAGTAATATTATATCAACCAGTAAAATTACATTCGTTTTAAAAACTCATTTATGTCAATTTTGAGATTATTTAATAAATGATTTTTTGTTAAAGTACTAAATACATTATTACTTCAAACTAAATAAATTTAATTAACCCTAACATTTCATAGTCACCTATAAAATTTTTTTATGGCATCAAAACTTTCAAATTATATTTATTTTATTATTTATAGTAAAATTTCATTGATTCTTTCATTAATAAGGAAAATACTGCATCATCATTGTGTCCTAAATAAATTTAATTATTAAATGTATAAAAATTATAAATAAAATACCATTATGTAGGAAATATTTTTTTATTTCTAATTAATATTTATAGTTTAAGAGATAACATGTATAACCCTATGTAAATCTTGTTTTACTAAAAGATATATTCTTATGTCATTTTTTTATTTACTTTAACTTAATTAATATAAAGTGTCTTTATCACTTAGAAGTGGCTCCATGGGGTCCTAAAATAGACCCAAAGATTCCAATGGTTATAAATGTATCATCAAATAGGTTCATGGAACTTTTTAGGGTAATTTAATATTATTATAATATTATTTTCTTATCTTTATTTATCGGATTTACCCTTTAACCATGGTAAATAAAATATTTACCAAAGTAATTATTCAAAATGTCTAAAAATAAATGTTACCTATTTAAATAATATGGAAATACTGATTCCAAATATGGAATCCATTTTTACAAATTCAAAACACATAATTGGCATAAATTAATTTAAAATTAATTCCCACTGTCAAAATAAAAGGATTGTTTTTAAGAAATAATAACTATCAAAAGATTGACACGTGTTTATGTCTAGTTTAAATGTGAAATTATATCCAATGACCAAAATGTTATTATATATTAAAAATATATTATATATATACTTTAAATCCACTCAATAATATAATTTATCTCTATAAATTATTTTTATTAAAAAAGTTGTTTTTAATTAAAGTTTAATAGTTTTCACTATTCATTAAAAATTGGATTTTCTCATAAAAATACTAAAAATTCAACCTAGGATAATTTTGATATTACGAATCCAAAAATGAAGTACATTTTGAAAGATAAAATTTATATAATTTCAAAAAGTGGGTATTACTATTCATAACAGTTACGTGGATTGGTCGCTGTGTGTTAGAATCTTGAAATTGCGTACAATGCAAACTATTACATTATTCAAAGGGAAACGTACTGTGGATGTTTGGGGTGTTACATTCTCCCCTACATCAAATTAATGAGTCCTCACAATTTGAAATTGTTATTCAAAAATAAATGGTTAAAAATATAAAATACCTTTGTGGAAAACACACATTGGAAATAGGGTTAAGAAAATATAGTTTTAATAAGAGGGAATGGGAAATGGGAATGTCACCACCAAATTAGGGTTTCGAATAAGAGAACATTGGGGGAAATTATAGACACATAATTAGAGGAAAAACATAAATATTTATAGGGAGTGATTGAGATCATCAATCACAAATAAGTGTAAAATTGAGGGTCTCAAAGCAATCTATCTATGATGATTTAAAAAATCATCAGTTCAACAAAACATAAGGTATTAGGATAACACATTTTTGGTTTTAATATCCCTTCCCTAAGGTTTAAGTATTAATTTTTTCATATAATAAGGTATATATATATATATACACATGACAAGTAGAGTTTCTTCTTTCAACTAATTTCTACCACAAACTCATCTTTCACTCCAAAAGACAATAGAACTCAAAAATATTATATTTATCCTAATCATATAAGGTTCTAAATATTAAAAAAATACCATTAAAATGAAGAAAACTATTTTGTTATAACCAGGGACTTTTTGTAGGTTAGTGGTAGTTATTAAAGTCATGTCACACTATGGTTGTAGGTTCGATTCTTGCAGCTTTGTCTGACGCGACGGGTTATCGCCCGGCCTACAGGTTGTCCTTTTCCTAAAAAATATAGTATAAAAATATTCCAAAAATAATCATAATAAATGATTTAACCTTAAACAATACTATCAAAAGTTCATCTTAATCCATTCTAAAACTATAGTTATCTAAAGCACCTCTGTCCAGGCTCTCTATAAAAGGTATCTAAATTCCAAAAATCAATTGTAACATCAGATTCCCCAAACAAAGTACTGTTTCTCTTATTGTCACATACTGAAAATATGATAACCTTAGTCGTATTAAAACCTTAATGAAAACAAAAAGTACTGTAGTAAAATCCTTATATACATCACATTATTCTTATAACCAAGATATAGTTCTTGAATCCAAAAACAAAAATACAATAATTATTCGATCTTCAACTGTAGTAACAGCATAATCTTGGAGATGCACCCATGTCCTTTTCTGAGGTTTGTTTTCTTGGATCTTTGGAAGATAATTTTAATAATGCCCCATTTCTAAACAATTATAGAATTCAACATTGAAAGAATCTTTTTCCCTTGAAATCATAATCTTGGTGGCCTTTTTCACCACACTTGTAACAGAATCCCATTCCTTTTAGGCAAGTACCAGGGTGTTTCTTCCCACAATCTTCACATAATGGAGAATCCTTCTTTCCCTTTTTCCTATTAATTGTATATTACTCCACCATTCTCTTATTGTCTTGCTTTACTTTGTTGTCATAAGATTTAGAGATTTCCTTTTCTGTATTGATAGCACATGAGACAATATCTTCGTACAATGAGAAGGATTGTGAGAACAATGCTCGAAGGAGAAATGGTTTTAACACATCAATGAAATGATCAATATTAATTCTTGGGATACGTATATAATCTGTAGCATGCCTCGCTAACCTTGTAAAGTTAGCCTCATACTTTGCCACATTCTCATTCTCCTTTTGCCTCAGACTCAGAAATTGCCTTTCCATATCTACTCAATGGTCACAAGGAATGTATTTTTCTAATAAATGATCTTTAAACTCCCTTAATTCCATATTTTATGCTTCATCATCTTCCTTTGTGTTTTGAATCAACGAACACCATTGATCAAAATCTTCAGTGAGACGGTAAAATACCATGATAACTTTTTCACTTTCGCTACTCCCAAGGCGTGGAATACTTTCTCTAAAGAATGTATCCATTTCTCAGCTACTAATGGATTTCAATTCTCATTGAAATTTTGTTGTTTTTAACTCATTAAGTGATCTAACATTGATCGTCCAGGTTGTGGATCAGGGTGCTCCATACGGGTAAGGTTATTATTCATAACCTGAGTGAGTTTTCCCAGTATGGTGATAAGACGATCAGTACCATTTGTATCACCAGCTCCACTATAATTATATTGAGTAGGAGGGAAATACCAACATGGAGTATGTGAATTGATATGATTTCATTCCTTCCATTAGGTTCCATTTCTAAACAATGACATAAACTAGATTTTTTTATGAATCGAAATACATAATTCCAAATTTGTATAACACTTAACACAATTTGAACAGTTTATGGATATAATCCATAATCATAAGAATTTATTCTTTGAGAAGTATATACTCAAAAACCATTAATAATGGTTTGTAAGGAAAATGATAATTATCCTTAGCATATCCCCCGGGAGTTTCGTAACCAAGAGTGCAGCAAGGCTCGTTGTCGTGCACCAGTTCCAATTCGAGTCTAGATGAAAGCGGTGTTTTTGGGTTTTACCCCTAGGTACATCTGTGCCAGATCCACCTCTACCTACTTGTATCCAGACAAGGATGTATTGCTTGGAAAACTCAAAAAATATCTACACTACCAAAATTTTAGGATGTTCTTATATAATAATCCTCAAAGTCCATCATAGGTCTATATGCTCTAATAAGATTTTATCTAAATCTAGATTCCATGGTTTGTACTAAACATCCTCTAATACCAACTATAACGCCCCGACCCCAGTTTCCCAGAGTCGGTGCATTATTAGATAACATTGACATGGTCAAAAAAGATCAAGTCTCAAAATATCGATTAGTTTAGTTGCCTTGGAAACACTAGATACATTCATAAGTCTTACATTACATGATAAAATGGGAAACCATAACAACATAGTCTCTATAGTCCACACTCATATCCCCTCAGACTGTCCCAATAGGTAAGTAATAAAAAAATTCTTCACATCTTGGGAAAAAATAAAACATAGAAATGGGTGAGCTCAGATGCTCAGTATGGAAAACAATATAGTGGAAACTTTCATAAATAAGCATAAACATATAAGGCAACGTATAACTAAAACAAAATCCTTTTAAACTTAAACATCAGCATAATATGGAAAAAAATAAAATGAAATAATTTCATTTACTTATTCACATGGATTTTCAACCAGTCGAATAATCACATGCAACATCAATAACTACTTTCATAATGATGGAATGCATAATGCCAGACTATCATAACCACATACTCCAGGCCTTGTGCCAAGAATACAAATAAGATTTTGTTGAGGCGTTTTCCAAGACACTAGTTTGTCTCATGAGACCTACCAATGCATTGATGAGCTATATCGGGCTCGACCCGCCACTTACTAAGTCCAATGCATTCCTCATATGAACATGTTTAAACATAACAAAAACATTAATATTAAAACTAGCATACAAAATGTCGATAATTTATCAATAAACCAGGAATGGTATAAAAATAACACATCCAAAGTCAAAAATATCACAAAACCTTCAATACAATATTGAAGTTTTGTATCATAATAAATCAATGTCAAATAAGCTTAAAATCCTTCAAAGGATTTTGACATAGATGAAATCAAAACTATTTGAGACAAATATCTCTTTTTTTGAAATCATTTCAAAGTAAGATAATTATAAAATAAAACATTTAGTTTGAAAATATTCTTATAATCTTGTAAGGGATGCTTCGACGATTTTATATCAGCTGAAAATAGCCACACCCGCCGTATAAGTTAAAAAGACCTTCTTACCTTAATTTTGTCGAAAAGGATAAAAAGATCATTGTTTGGAAAATGGTGGAAAGATTCCTTTTAAACCATTATATAAAAATTCAACAAGGGTATAAATGACTTTAACCCATAGTCTAGTAAATAGAAAAAAAACATTGGAATACATTTTTAAGAAACATGGATGTGGATGATATAGAGGTCCCCGTAGAAAATTACATATAAACAACTTCAAATAATGATGAGATTGTGAAATCAACCCTTAAATTATACTTTTCCTTGGTTGAGGGTTGGTTAACCTCCTCTATAATGGTAAAATAATTGTTATTAAATTATAAAAGATTCATATACATTAATATGATATCATATATGATCTTTTAACATAGCTTTGTTAATAATATCGCAGTATTATCGTTGTTTCGGGAGTTAACAGAATTGTTTTCCTTTATATTCTTTGTTATGTGAGTCATATTTGTTATGGATGGGATTTATCTTATTAATATCAGAATTATATCAAGTCTTAAAAAATTATTTTTAAACATATAAGGAAAATTAATTTTAAATGGATATGATGGGGAATGAATCTCATCACGTTCGTGGAGACGGGAATCCGTACGTACGCACGAGCGACAATATCATTATTTTGATATTAAAAAAATATATAAATTGATGGTATATCATATATAAGGAATCATTATCATGTTATATTTTTATTTAAATCAATTACTCAACATTATTATACTCATCCAAATACTAATGTATTGAATAACAATTACACCACGACGTGGAGACGGTAAGCCGTACGTACACACGTATAGTGACATGTCATTCAAAGAATGGATAGAATAATGAATTTGGTTGAAAAATGTTTATAATAACATCACCGTATGTAGAAGATACTGAATTTATTATTTTATAATGGAAACAACAATGAAAAAGGAAGTGGAAGAAGAAAAGAACTTGAAAGAGGGTGGTAAAATTATTACCTCATCTTCGGGTTCTTCCTTTTGATTTGATCAAAAGGGATCCTTAAGTTGGTTTTCTGACTAAAGGATGTCCTCTAGGATTAAGGTATGATAGGTGAGAGGGTATTTGGGTAGTGTTTGGCCGAGCCAAATGGTTTTGATGGTGTGAATTTGAGAGAAGGGGGAGTGTCCTTTTATAAGAGGAGTGAGGGGCACCTTAAGTAAAGTGAGAAATATTATTTTATAATAAAATAATTTTTGGTTTTAATGGCTCAAAAGTGGATTATTTAAATTATAAGGTGGTTATGGGTCAAAAACCACGCAACCAATAGGTTTTAGACAGGTTTGGTTCAATATATTAACTTTATCTTTTAGATTTAACTCTTAGTTAAATAGTTTGACATTTACCATCTGTCTTTGTATTTTATATTATATGGTTAATAAACATACTATAAACTTCCAAGAGAACGCCAATAGATTCATTAATGTCACATATATTATTATTTAGGACCTTTGTCTAAAACTTAGTCTTTTAGGAATATTATATCAACCAATAATATTGTATTTTTTTAAAAAACTCCTTTATGTCAATTTTGAGATTATTTAATAATTGATTTTCTGTTAAAGTTCAAACTATATTATTACTTCTATATAAATAAAATTAATCAACAATGACATGTCATAGTCGACTATAAAATTATTTTATGGAATAAAAACTTTCAAATTATATTTATTTTTGTATTTATAATATCATTTATTTTATTCTTTCATTAATAAGGAAAATACTGCATCATAGTGGTGAAAATAATTTTTTTTATTCAATGTCTAAAAACTATAAATAAAATACCATTATGTAGGAAATATTTCTATATTTATAATGAATATTTTTATTCTAAGAATAACATGTATTACCCTAGGTAAATTTTTTTTACTAAAACATATATGCATGTGTCATTTTTGTATTTACTTTAACTTAATTAATTTAAAGTGTCATTATCACTTACAAGTTGCCCCATGTGGTCCCAAAATAGACCCAAAGATGACCATGGTTTGAAATTTATCATCCAATAGGGTTAGGATACATTTTAGGTTAAATTAATATTATTATAATATTATTTGTTTACCCTTATTTACCAGATTTACCTTTTAACCATGGTAAATAAAATATTTACCGAAGTAATTATTCAAAATGTCTTAAAATAAAAGATACCTATTTACACAATTTGTAAATCTTGATTTCAAATATGGAATCCATTATTCCAAATTCAAAACACAGAAGTGGCAGAAATTAATTTAATATTAATTCCCATTGTCAAAACAAAAGGCGTGTATTTAAGAAATTATAACTATCAAATGATTGACACATGTTTATGTCCCATTTAAATGTGAAATTACATATAATTAACAACATTGGATTATATGGTAAAAATATATTTTATATAAAATTTTAAACCACTCAATATTATAATTTATCACTATAAATTATTTTGATTATAAAAATTGTTTTTATTTAATTTTTATTATTTTTCACTATTCATCAAAAATTGGAAGTTCTCAGAAAAATGCCAAAAATTCAACCTTGGATAATTTTGATATTTTGAATCCAAAAATAAAGTAAATTTTTAAATATTTAATTTATATAATTTCAAAAAGTTGGTATTAGAATTCATAACGGCTACGTTGATTGGTCGCAGTGTGTTAGAATCTCGAAGTTGCGTACAATGCAAGTTATTTCATTATTGAAAGGGAAACGTACTATGGAAGCTTAGGGTGTTACATTAGTGGTGTATTGTTTTTAATATTCCTAATTGTATATTTTCTCATTCATGTTTCTTGCTTCTTTATATTAATTTCGAGGGATTCCCCCTAATTTCTAGTGAAAATTTTTAATATATTTATTAAATTCGGTGTTTAGCATTCTAGAATCCCGTGAGTTGGAAATTATTTTGAGATGAATTATAAGACATGCTTTCACCAAAAATTTTCCTTTTCATTTAACTAATACTTCACAAAATATCTTATCATTTTTCTATTGGGAATTAAATGTAAAATCTTTTTTCTAATTATAAATATTTAAATGATCTTTTTTTTAAAAAAAATCACTTCATTGGATGGTTGTGGATGGTAGGGGTTTTTTTCTTTTTTTCTTTTTGTGTGGAAAACAAAATTTTTAGCTTCACTTCTACTGGTTCAAAATATTTTAACTAATGAATTTCCCATCCATTTTTAACTGTTTCTTCTCTCACCATGAGAGTCAAAATTGGGGAAATTGTTGAGTTTTATGTATGGGGAAGAGGGGTCTTACTCTCACATCAAATTCCCTTAAAATCCCCCTATATTTTTTTTTTCAAAAAATAGTCCAATTTTTTTTCAAAATTTTTCAAATACTTTTAAAAAATTTCATCTCATTTCACAACCTAAGGGTATGTTCGCTTTTATCTACACGTAAATTATTTCTTTCTCAGAGGATATAAACCTATTGGTTGTTAAGGGTTACACAGATTCTAAAATTATTCGGGATGAGGGATGTATTTGTGGAGTTTCACATTTTTTTAGGGATATATATTTTCAAACTAAGAAACAGAGTGACATGGGATAGTTATTTGTGGAAATATGATCATAAAATTAAGAAACTAGATATGTTTATCAGAAACTAGGTCTATAACCTTTTGAAAAAATCACATTATGGATCCAACTCAAATGGTAATATTAGAAGTATATTGAAACTAGATTAATATAGGTAAATATGATCCCATAGTGAACATATAAGGCTCTCGGAACTTGGTGTGTGTGTGTTATCCATTTGTACATATCAATAAGTTCTTCTTCACAGTGCTTTTAAAGTTCATGGATGGAGAATATAAAAATAGAAAATGAATAAATTTCCTATTTGTCAAAAGTGTGTTCATTATGGTGAGGGGAATTATGAACCTAGATGAAGAATGGGGGAATTGAATTGTTTGAAGATCATTAGAGTTGTGTCAATAAGGTGACATATAAAAAAAATTAGGTACCTAGAAGAAAGTTAAAATTTAAGGTTCCTTCATTATGATCTTAATTACAATAGATCTAACCTATCATCACTCTTAGATTTTGAACATGAATTGTAATTGAAGCAGGGATATAGAATATCTCCTGTAAGAGGCACAACATCCTTAATAGTGAATGAATTTTTGTTCCATTACTTTCAAGTGGATGGTAGAAGCTATGCATGATCCTTTTTTAGTATCATTAGAAAATACTAACTTGGTTTCATGAATCTATTTTAATGTTTTGACATGATCATTTTAAATTGAATTTTAAAAGTCGTTCCTTGAATTTTATAAAAACAAATAGAATGCATTTGTTTGAGGATAAACAAATGTTTTAGTGTGAGAGAGTTTGATGTGGTCGTTTTTTTTCCACTATGACATATCATTTTCAATTTTTCTTATCTTTTTATTATTAAAATAATATAATTTATTTAATAAAAAATAATTGTTGTCTTTTCTTTATTAAATTTATAAAATATTCATTTTTTTTGTGGAAATATATATTTTATTAATTTTTTTTTTTCATTTTTAATAATTTACATTTAATTTATTCATACTCTTTAATATTCAATTTTTATTATTTTGTTTTTGTTTAAATAATAATTTTCTATTTATTATTATTTGATTTCATTTTTTATTTCTATAGTTAGTTTTATTTTACTTTCTTTTGATTTTTTAATTTTAATTTATTTCGTCAATTTAATTAATTTATTTTGTTAATTGTAAATTATTAATTTTTTCAATTTTTTTATTAAACATTAAATAATTAAATTAAGATAAAATTAAATTCCATTATTTTATTATTTTCATACTTAGTAATATATAATTCAAATATAATTCAAATTTTATCATACATTTTGTTTAATTCATTTAAGTAAAATGACATGAAATATTTGTTTTAAATTTTGTTTATTTGTAAACAAATTTTAATATTTATTAATTATTTATAAAATAAATTGTAATTAATTTTTTTTACAAGGTTTAAATTTTAATTTGAAATTTAATTTCATTTGTTTTATTATCGATTTATTAATTTATTGTTAATCAGATTGAATTTCATTTAAAATTGAAAATAATTTTATTATAAATATTTTTTATTTCTTTTTACTTTTTATTGTTTTATGTTTATTTTTAAAGGTTTTTCTACTACTTCTTACTCACCGCTAAGAGAAAAACTAGCAGTAACTCTTTTGAGTCACCATTAGAATAGTAATGATGATATATGGGAGTCAGTGCCAGCCTCTTCCAACACTCCAACCGCACAACTCACCACTAGCTTCTCTGGAAGTGACTCCCCACTCACCGCCAACACCGCATCTCCTCCACAATGGTCACTCCATTGAGTCACCATTCCACCACCCCCTCCCACCACCATTGTCTCACTATTGTGCCATACCATTGCTCCAATGCTTAGTCACGCGATTCACCATTACACTATCCCACCATCAGCCACTTCCATGATTCACCTTCAACGGTGTCTTTCAACCCTTTTATACCATCCATGACTTACCACCGTGATCAAATAGAGACTCCATGAGCTAGTACTGCCTCATTCACCACCTCCTCTACATCTACAAATAACCGCCAACAAATTTGATAATAGATTTCTTTTTACAACAACAGTAGAAACAAATTCACATGACTGGTCACTAGAGTTGGATAATAAAATCCGAAAATTGAAAAATAACCCCATTTTAAAACCAATAAATGAAAAATTGAAAACCAGAAACCAACATCTAAACCCACCCCCCAAATAGAACCATCACCTTCTCATGTGCTCGATCCGAGACTGAAACCCAACCATTTGAAGAAGTCAAATCTCACCGTCCACTACCCACCCCTTACCTATGTTGAAGCCACTGAGCCACACCTATAGATGACGAATATCTGAAGCATCTACCTTATCTATTCTCAACTTGAGCTCACCACCCACACAATGCCTGAACCAGGGCCTCCTAAACCTACCTTTCCCTCTCTTTCTTTGTCGACCCCCTCTCTCCCCCAACGATCCACCCCACCATTCATTCATCTTGTATTTTTTTATATATTTTATATTATATAATATAAGAAAATATATATAATATAAATATAAAATATATAATAATAATAGTAATTAAAATAATAATAAAAATTAATTATTAATATTTTTTAATAATATTAGGTATATTTAATATATTAATAAATTTATTTATGTATATAATTATTTAATTAAATATAATAATAGTTAATTTTAATAATTAAATAAAATTTGTTTTATATTTATATATTTATCTATTTTAATAATAATAAATATATTTAAATAAAATGTATTTATTTTTAATAAAATATGATTATAATTAATTAATCAAAATTATAACATTTATAACATATATTTTTATTATTAATAGTTATTTAATCAAATTATGTAATATATTTTAATGGGATTTATGAAACTGAATAATGAATTTTTCATTTATTTTTTTCTTCAGACAGGATTAGGTGGTCATGGGAAGAAGGAAAATCTGCTCGTGGAGAAAGTGATAATTAAAAGTGATCATGGGTCAATTGCGAGGGGAGGTTTGAGGTCATTACAACAGACTAACTACACCCACCTATAGTTCACTTGAAGTGGGTGACAATCACATCAAAGTATTCCAGGTGTAACAGAGTCTATTGCCTAGAGTTTTAGTTTTTCAACTTTTATATTTTTTTTCAAATAATAGTAGGGCTTATCCTCTCTGTTTATCTAGATATGAAAACCCCAGTACATGACAACACAAACATGCCTATGATGAGGTGTGTCAAAAAAATATTTTTCTGAGTTAAAAATTCATTAAAGTGGTTGACATTGGATATCTTTAGAGAGGCGTTCAAAAACATCACATTTTTCACATGAAATAGTAAAAAAGGCGAGATTTTTTTTAAAATTCTTTGTTTTTGAAAATATAGAATGAAATTAAAATAAAGGCTGAAAACATTTTCATGAAAAGAGTGATGGATATAGGTTAGGATTGAATTTTTCAATGTCACCATGGTCATGAATAACATTCCCCCTCTCTTCTTATTGAATGATAAATGAACAATACCCCGACTGAGTTTTCAATCACCCTTATTTGAAGGAAGTAATGGAAACCACTCTTATGTGCATGATGGTTCATGAAACATTACAAAAGAACTAAGTAAATTCCTAATCATGATTTTTTTTATCCTTATAAATATAGAATAAATTCAATTACCATACACTTATGCCAACGATCTCTAGACACTCACCACCTAACATAATCAGCTCAATCGAGACAAACTGCACTTGGCCAAGGGAGTTTAGTGATCTTAAAAAAAACTATTAGAAATGAATACATAAAATCCAAAACATGATTGCATTAAAAAAATTTATATCCATTGAAAATATAAATAATTCAATAGAAAAATATTGTTTTACATTAATTTTCAAGTCTCCAACATTAAAAAAGAGAAAATATCACCTCCCCAATCAGTCAAAGGATTTCCCCCTCCATGTGAAGGGTAATAGAATTGAAAGGGGAAGAAGTGATCATTATAAAAATAAAAAGGGGAAAATAGAGAATCTAAAACACTTAATTCTTTAAATACTCTAGTATATCCTCTCTTTATCCTTCTTTGACAAGAATATTGAGCGAATATGGAGACATATATTTATAGGTTTGAGGGGTGGAAAATTTTCCCTCTATATTCACTATTCCAAAAGAGTGAGATAAATTATAATTGTAAATGGATTAATATCTGAATGGTTTCTTCATAAATTGTGTTCCTCAATATTTTTTGAAAGATCCCACAAAATATCAGTGTATTTTCAAAAGTTTATGGAACTTTATTCTTTAATTACTAATGAATACTATTTCTGGCCGAGGAGACTGCTCAACTCCCTCCACTTTGTAGAATTTAATGGATAACTTAATGAACTAATTTTCTCATAAAATTTACTTTTAAGTTTATTCATGGAGTCAATTTTACAATATAGTGAAAATAACCTCATTTGAATGTCCCAAGGCCTAGATAAACTTCAATTACTGAGGTGGGGTGTATTCTGTTGGCCAGAAATCTTCTTCTACATGATTGATTTTTTTTGGACATTGTGCGGTGAATTGGATCTAGTTACAAAATAAAAATTCTAATCCCATAAATAAAGAAATACTAAAAACAATTAATCACTTAATTTGGATAAAAATTATATATGTTATGCCCAAAAAACTAAATCTCTATACAACTGCTAAATTTTCAGAAATAACCAATTTTAACACATAATCCAATATTAACCATATTTACTAAAAGGATGAAAATAAGATCAAAATAGTTAATTGTATGGGACTAAATAATTTAAAATCATTATATGAATTATGGAAATATTATCTCTATCAACTCTCCAACACAAATAAATTGGACTCCTAGACAAGTCAACATCAAAATGAAATCAAAGAAAATAAAAAAAAAATACCAATGGGATCCAACAATTACACACTAAGAAAAAAAGATATAATGCCTCATAAAGACCAATATTTTAATTTTTCCATTCAGATAATTCAATATTTTTCTTCTTCATTTATCCACCCACACTCACAAGACACCTAACTCACATGAATTTTCTCTCTTCTCTCAAATGGAAATTTCAAACAAATCTTTTCTCATCCAAACCCATGAAGGGGTGACCATAGGTTTGATAAATTCTAACATATTCACCCAATGTGAGTAAATAACATGTGTTTACCATGAGTAATTTTTAGGGTTATTCTGTGGCATATGATTGATAGGATTTTGATGTGAAAATATATGAGGCTGAATGACGAGGGATTGGATCTATTCAAAGCAAAATTGTAAGATTCAAATTTTAACTCATGTATGAAATCCTCACCCATAAACTTAGTATAAAACCATATCCATCATCATGAAAACATAAGGAAATTAAAAACATTTATTATTTCACCAAAATAATTGAAATCTTCATAAAAATGATTTTTCTTGAAATCTATAAAAAAGTAACAACTTTATTTCTCCATTAGAAGCTCTAAAAAGGAATAAATTCTCTTATCATAAAATCCCTTGAAAAGGAACAGATTTCAAAAAAATGATTTTTTTAGAAAACACATATCTTTATCATTTTATTTTCTACCGAAAATATCACCAAATGAGTTAGAACAACATAAAATAGCTTCCCCTCACACTTAAGTTTAGTTAGATCATGAAATTTCATTTCAAGCGCAGGTTGGATAGGGATAATTCTCTTGTAATGTGTCTAAAATAATAGGAATTTCATTTATTCTATGGGATCAAAGGATTAAATGTACATGTAAGTCCATAATGAAAAGGATTCTCTTGAAAATGGTTCTTTAAAACCAAATAGATGCATCAATATTTTACAACACAAGTACCTAAAGCCCTCAAATTTTGAAGGGAATAAATCAAATTATGGTTAAATAAATAATTATTTGGTTCTCTCAAGAAGTGTGGTAAATGAAAATAATATGAAAAAATGGTTCAAAGGACTCACAGTGAAGTGATTTCAAAGATAAAGGCAGTGAGATGTGGAATGGGATTCAGAAATTAGAGTACTTTTTAAAAAATTCCAAAATATTTGAACTTGAAATAAAGTAATTTTTAGCATTAATTTAAGAAAGATTCATGTAATATATTGACTCACTCATTGAAATGGGTTTCAATGAAAGAAATGATAATCATTTCAGCTCAAAATATTCAGAAAAACTCTAAAATTGGAAAACAAAGTCGTAAAAATTTGAAAAACACATTATTTTCAAGAACAAAAATTGATAATCCTAAACCATTAAGGTTACCTCCCCACACATAAATTATGTAGTGTCCCAATGCATTCAAATGGATTTGACAAGTAAGAATATTTGAAATTTAATCATATCAAGAAAGAAAGTATAAAGGAGAGTTACAACTTGACTTATTAGTAGCGTAATGTTGAGTTAAGCTCTTAACTACTGTACACTAAAAACCTAAAAGAGAAAGTAGAGAAGATAACATAAGATATTTATTAAAAGAAACTAAAGAAATAAATAGAATTATAAAATAAGGATAGATCTTGGTTTAATCCCCCCCATGTGGGCCCTAGGTTTTGACTCCCTCCAGATGGGCAGTTCCAGTTGGTTATCCCCAATCTCTTGGTCGGTGGAGTTTTTTTCCGATAAACCAACAGAACTTCTTCTTTTTATTTTTAAATTCGTCCTTTTTTGAAGATTCCATGGATATATTACACTAAATTATCCCCTAAGATATTGAGATACAACTTACATAGTGCAGTTATAATATATAATGGGTCCCCATCATTCTCAATTTCCACTAGCACAACCTCTTATTCATTTTCTATTCGTTCCTTAAGGAATGTTGCATCAAAAGTATATTCAAAGGGAATATCAATGTGTAATTAATTTTAAAAAAAATTGAAGCATGAAGAATCAATATCAAATTCATCCCATTCAAAGTAAGCATCTTGAGTCTCATTTTCATTTGTAAAAGGCACTTGTATATCCCATTATACTCCCTCTAACATGTGTTCAACAAGTTCAGGGATCTCCACATGTTCCTCTTTAGGTGAATTATCTCATTCATCATATTCTTCCAAGGAAAAACTTGAGTTAGAAGATTCATAAAATTTTAAACAAATGATGGTAATACTCAATTAAGATTCAATAAAATTATAAGGCAATGAGTTCAAGAAAAGATAATCTCCCTTAATCGGATCTTATTCAATTTATTCTTTAGGGGTAAGTGCCTCTTAGAGTAGTGTGGTAGTAGATAGAGGCTGGTAGTCAGGCTCTTATATTTTCAAATATGAGTTGGGAAATCACATCCTCTGGTTGTTTAAATTATAGTTCAATTTGAGGTCCCTAATATAATGTTACTTACTCATTGATCATAAATATTTTATAATTATTTTGGACTTGATCGACCATGTCCATTAGTTCTTTAAGAGGGATACCTATGACATGGCAATTTAGAATATTCTTGACCAATATAGCGAGTTCATAAAGCACTTATAATAGGGTCATATCATAATTATCAACTATTTATCCTTTTAATAGTGAGTTATCAATCCATGAAGAATAATTTAATTTTTCATATATTGAGAATTTTGTTTTAGTTTTTTTTAAATGATAGATAAGAAAATATTTACAAAATGTTAGAATTAGATTGTTGGCCCAACCTCCCAAACAATGAACCCATGTTCTGACATGTGACTATAATTTGGTGTAACAAAAACAAATATTTCCTTAGTTAAAAATGAAATAAAGTGGTTGACCTAGGATTTTCTAGAGAGGAGTTAACAAAAATTACATTTGTCACTTGAAATAAGATAAACACAAGGGATTTTTTTTAAAATTGTTTGTTTTTGAAAAGAAAAAAAGAAATTAAAATAAAGGTTTAACAGAAGTTGATGAAAAGAGTGATGGGGTTTGGGTAGGATCACATTTTTGAAGATCATCATGGTTATTAACATCAT
This sequence comes from Viscum album, assembly GCA_963277665.1. NCBI lineage: Eukaryota > Viridiplantae > Streptophyta > Magnoliopsida > Santalales > Viscaceae > Viscum > Viscum album. Next base: position 1,725,308,864 of record OY728141.1, read on the forward strand.
TCCCCTTCCCTTACTATTTAATGATAAATTAATGACTCCTCAATTGACTTATCAATCACCCTTGATTGAAAGAATCAACAGAAACCACTCCTATGTGCATGAAAGGTTATGAACCAATCCCAAAAAACAAATTAAAGTCATTATCAGGATATTTTTATACTTATAAATATAGAAAAAATTAGCATATCTCACACATGTGCCAATGATCTCTATATATTCATGACCTAACACAATGTTATCAATCAAGATAAACTATACATGGTGGAGGGAGTTCAAATATCATAATACAAATATATTGAAAATGAATACAAAAAAACCAAAAACATGATCTCATTAAAAAAATTGAGAACCAAGGAAAATAGAAACCACTTAATAGAAAAATAGAGTTTTACATTAAATTATATTACTCTGATATTCAAAAAGTAAACCCCCCATCCCCGATCACTCAAAGGCTTTACCCATCCATTTAAGGGGTAATAGGGATGAAAGGGGAATAAGTGAAAATTTAAAACTAAGAAAAGACAAAAGATAATATACAAATAAATTCAAGACGTAAATCCTCCATTACATCCCCTCTTTATCCTCCTTCAACAATAACCTTGAATGTTTTAGGACACAATTGTTTATCGTCTTAAGGGGTGGAAATATTTCCCTTTATATTCAATACTTTTAATGTTTTAGTTAAATTATAATAGTAAAATGAAAAAATATAAAATGTTACTTAGAAAAATTTGTTCCTAAATCTCCTTTACAAGATTCCACAAAATCTAAGTGTATTTATAGAATTTTTCTAAAATTTATTCTTGATTTATTAATGAAGAATTTTTATGAACTAGGAGATTGCTCAATGGCCTCCACTCTTTTGAATTAAATGGATGTTTTAATGATCCAATTTCTTCATGGAATTTAATGTGAAGATGTAACTAGGATCTTGATTTCCAATACATTTGGAATCACCAAATTTTGTTGTCTCTAGGATGAGATAAGCCTTAAATACTGAGTTAGGGTCTATCCCATTGACGAACAAAAGTTTTCCACTAAATTGATTTTTCTAGGCCATTATGTGTCGAATTGGATCTAGGTCCCAATGAAAATTTCAATTCTTATGAAAAAAGGAAGCCTAAAAAATGAATAACTCAATTCGGATAAAAATTTTAGATGTTATGCTTGAAAAAAAAAGAATCTCTAGAAAACTGCTAAATTTCCAGAATTATCCAATTTTCATAATTAATCCGAAAATTCAAAAAATTATTAAAATGATACAAATCAGATCAAAATAATTAATTTGAAGTTTTAAAATCATTGAAAATAATATGATTAATTTTGATAATATTAGTTCTATCATGAACAATCTTCTTCCTAAAGATGGCCACCCAATCCTTCCTCATCCTCTATTTTCTCCTTTTTCATTTACTTCTGTTTTATATTAATATAAATGTGAGGCTCTATTTTGTGATTAGAATTGTGATTTATGTTTGTTTCTCCTCATTTGTGTGATGTGTTCTCAAATCTCCTTATATGGGGATGTAATTTTTGGGGCATGATCCAGGTAGTGAAACACGAGGCTACATGGAGATCTGATTGTCATTGTGATCATCATCTTTTTCTACATCACCATAGAAGATTTCTATTGCGAATTAGGGTGAGTGAGAGAAGAATGCCAAACATTAAGCGTTTTATATTTCATTGCCTTATGTATTCTTCCCTTAATTTCTCAAATTCTCTAAATGTGCAATTGAGTTGGGTTATGAGATCCGATGAGATCAGATGGACCATTCTAGCTTATAAAATCCTTGTTTTAATGATTCGATTAAGGGATTAATTATTTAATTTGGAGGGAAGGATGAGCATTGGATAACTTTTTTGTTGTATTATCTATTTTTTAAGTGAGATGTGTGTGAGATCTTAGTCATCAATCATGCATTGAGAGAGGATGAGAGTTTTTGATTATTTTCATAAGATGATATATGAAATAGAGTATTGGGTGGATCAACCTAGATCTACGATTATTCTTGATGACATTATTCTATGTCTTTATTCCTTTTATTTTAATTCATTTTGTTTTGTATCTTCTATTTGTCTTCAGTTTTTTTACATTTTCACCACATCTACTATGTTTTTTCAACGTTATTTTTTTTATGTTTTATAAATATTAAAAAAACAAAAACATTTTCAGAAATTCCACTAAGTCTCTCAACACTGGGTCCTTGAGAGAGACCCTAATGTTATTCACTATGATATATATTGGGTCATTAAAATGTATATTTTACCATCCTTGTGTCAAGGATACCATCACTATTGTTACTCAAATCTACCAACATATTAATTTTGAAAATATATATGTTAATACAGTGGTGATTATTCCTATATTCTTAGTGGATCATCACCATAATTACTATCCAATAACAACAAAATAATGTATATATAATAATAATGTATTCAAATTTTTGATATATAGCTTAGACCCTTAAATAATACTCTTATGTCAATGATTTGGTGAAAATACTAATAAGAAAAAAATAAATCATCATATTAGTTAAAAAAATATAATGTATAATGTGTCTAAAAGCATCACTAAAAGAGTGTTAGTTCACTGGTACACCTTTTTAGTACCATATTGATACTTGGGGGAATTAGCATAGATTGAACTCTTTCAAGACTTGAACATTGTTTATATTATGAATATGTTGATTAAAATCTATTTCCTACATAAGGAACATGAAACTATCTCTCATCATTGTTTCTCGCCATTGGTAGTCAATAATTACCCATAAATAGATTTTTTTTAAATGAAATTTTTTTTCTTTTATAAATGGGAATTCTGATTCTTCATCAATATAATAATTATAAAACATCATGGATTTTTTGCACCCGGATTTGGTGTTTTCCGTTTAATATGGGAGAAAAATATCCACTTAGAACATGGGAAAAAATATAGATTCATAAGTCCCTGATATGGTTTCTTCCACCATTGTGGAGGATTTTTGAAACAATCATCATTCTAGAGGAAATGTGTTTTCCTTTGAGGATGTTCTATCAAGGTTCCCAAATCTAGGGAAACTAAGATTATTAAATTAGAATATGGGAGCTTCTCAGTAGAAAAATATCCTAATGATCTTTAGAAAATACTTTAATTAAATAGTTTCTATCTAATTAGATGAATCCCCTATGAAAAATGGGGTTTTAGATGGCCTTATAAATATCTCAAAGCCAAGAAATCTCATTATTGAATCATTAGAAACTGGAAGCATATACTGATTGGAAAAAGGTTACGTTAACATTATCCTTAATTATATAGAGTATCACATGAAATATTATGGGATTTAAAATTTTCATATAAAATTTGGCATTCATAAAATTTCTAAAAGGCTTATAATTTTTTTTTTCACAAAAAAACAATTCAAACCCCAAATTTAGATGAGATGGTATACCATGATGTGGATGTTTTGGCACCCAAAAATTCTAAGTGACATTTCTTCATGAAATAGAATCCCTAAAAAAATAAACTAGAACACATTGGAGGGAGAACTAGGTTTCTATGATCAAATTTTGGTGTATTCAAAATTGGATTCCATAATTCTTGATAATAAAACATTTATTTAAAATAAGCAAATGATTGAGGTTAAGTATGGAAAAAATTGTGTGTCATTCCATTTATAATTTTAGGGTGATAAAAATTTCGGAAAATCTTCCTCCTAAAAAAATTATGGATGGAAATTAGATAGAAAATCCTGCGAATATAAGGTTGAAGAGGTAGAATATATGACTTATTATAATATAGTTAAAGTTACCCCCTCCAGCCCTAATAAATCTATCATCATTGGGGACATGACACTAATTGAAAGCGAGGATCAAATCATTTTCTTATAAATTTCTAATGGGATCATTGAATATGTATGTCTCATTAAAAAAGGAGAAGGTGGCCAAAGATCTATAGAGATTCCCACAAATTCTAATATTAATTTTGAAAAGGATAATTGAGAGTCTAACATCCGACCTAGTTCTCCTAATAAATTCAATGAAGATATAAAAAATATTACTAATACTTAAATGGTAGAGGGGGAACATATATTTCCCATCAAAAAACCTTAGAAACTATAGTTGATGATTATCCTACAATTAATAAAAACAACTATGTAATCCATACTTCTCCCTTAAAGGGATATTGTTAACAATTCTAGTAACTTTCTCTCAAATACTGATATTGATTCCATAGTAAATTAAAGGAGGGAATGCATAGAAAAAGAATAATATACTAAAACCACTGAAATAACTAGAAAAAATAAACCATGTTGGCATTAGGGCTCATCTTACTACAAAAATTAGGGGGAAATGGGTAGTAATAGGCCCCAAATATCAAATCCAAATCAAAATAAATATTCTATTTTTGAATTTTCAATAGTTAGATAATCTTGAAATAGTAAACTCTTTAATACTACACATTTAGAGACATAAAACCAAACTCTTTGGTAGGTATGAACCAAAAATTCTCTTCTCATATAGTATTTCTAGTCTTTAAAAGAGGGACGGTCATCTAGTAAGCACCACCAATTTTACTACAGAGGCTTAAATTCTCTGAGAAATTTCTCTTTTTCCCTAAAGAACATTTCTCTAGTTAGATCTGATGATCAAATCGATACATATGTGTTTAAAATATGTTCCTTCATCAATACTCAAAATAGGTATCAATATAGGAGAATGATTAAAAATATATTAACTTAATCAATAATAGGATCATTGGACCATGGATTTTCCTTATAGACTTCAATTCCATTTCGAGTCCAAATGCGATATTGGTTTATATAACACCCCATATATCCTCCATGTAATTTAAGTTCTATTTTGAAATTAATATCATAGTGGAGGTCAACCATATTTATGTAAAATACAATTGGTATAAATGCATCTCAATAAAATAGTTTCTAGAAAATTTATTAGGGACATTATCAATGAGTTTGAACTCGACCCATGAGATTCCTTTTCGTCCAATACTATTTCCATGATTAATTTAAATCATCAAACTATCTTAATAATCCACTTGACTACTGATATCAATATTCTCATTCATTTTATATACAATAATTCTTCGGTTCTATAACCAAAATGTTGTAAAATATTCCATGAAGATTGAAACTCTGTTGATTTCAAAAATGATTCCTTTAGTTATGCCATGAATCTTAAACTATTAAAGATAAAATTTATGGAATTTAGTTTGGGAATATTTATCTCCTTGGAAATTAAAATTTTGTATATTGAGGAGATCCTCCAACATCTTTATGAAAATAACACATGTTGTTATCTAACTTGAGATCTTGAATAAGTAGCTAAGATCTCTATTTGGATCAACAATATTCTTAGCCTTAAAGGGGTAATTAAAATAATGATGTTCATGGATCACTGGATAAAATAATGGGATTGTAATTCTAGTTTTATTAATTCCATTCAAAGAAATAGTAATGATAGAATTATTTTTTCCTTTCTTATTGATCGAGAAAAAATCATGGATAATAGAAAATCCCTATCAAACCACGTCTTCTCCTACTATATGAATGTCTTCAATGGTCCTACCCATAACAATGAGCATCTAATGACATTATCCCTATATTTGTAAGTCATTATGAAAATACTAGGCTCACTTATGTGACTCCTGATTCTGAGATTAAAGAGACAATATTTGTTCTCAATTATGGAAGTACCACTAGACGAGATGGATTTACCAATTTTTTATTTCAATCTAAATGGGACACCATTCGACATGAAATTTATAGGATTATAATTTTTATATAATTATTTATCCTTGGATGGGGTAAATTAATAGTTTATATACCTTATATAAAAGATTTATAATTCCATAAAATCCTTATGTTTAGTAAAGTTTCACTAATAGACACTCTTTACTGAATCATTTGAATTATTTTGGATAATAAGATGGATACTTTCTCAAACAAAATTTTCACGTAAAATTATATTAGATTTATCAAAATTAAGTACTATACGTAACTAAATTATCATACCCTATAACTATGGTAATCTACTAATATAACCCACAATATTTGGATATATTGTTTTGAAACTTGAGGTCAGAAAGGCCTTTGACTTGATGGGTTGAGGTTTCATTTGGAATGTCTTAAAATTTTTAAATTTGATGGGATATTTATTAAATTAGTGAAATATATTATATCTTTAGCTTACATATTTAATATTATAAATGGTTCTATAGATGGGAACTTTCTAGGTTTAAGGGGAGTAAGAAATGGAGACCCCCTCTAGGCCCCTATTTTTTCCATTTTTGAGGATTACCTCAATAGAATCTTTTCAAATATAGTTGAGAATGGAATGTTTAAACTAATCATTACTACGTAGGGTCTTACTGCTCTATCACATCTATTTTATTCTGAAGAAATAATTATATTCATTCTAGGAGATAATAATGAAAAATGATTCGTCAAAGAAAATCTTTTACACAATGAGAATGTCTTGGGATTTGAGATTTGATGGAAAAAGTCCGTCTATTTTAAGAAACATATTTCTAATAATAGATGGGTAGACATCATCAATGGGCTCATAATTAGAGAGGTAGGTTTTCGTTTCACCTACCTTGGATATTTTATGTTTTATGGGATACATAGAGTTGGATGCTTGACTGGTATTATTTTCCAGATTAGGAAGAAAATTGCTTCATAGAAGTGAAAATATTTATCTATGGATGGTAGAATATGTCTCATTAAATCTATAATTGTCTATAAAATTTTATACTAATTTAAGGTCTATAAATTGAAATAATCCCTAATTAATAGTATAATTTTATCTATCAAGAAAAGTTTTAAGTGTGTAAGTCTCCTTGAAAATAAATTCATCATTAAATCATAGAAAAAATGTTACAAGCCTTACAAAGCTGGGTGCAGGGAATGCAAAATGTTCACATATTTAATGAATCCCTCCAAGAACATTTTTTTGAGGCATATAAATGATAAATATGAATCTAATATGTTTATCTAAGTTATAATTATTGGAAATATTAAATCTATAAACTCTAATTACTCGAAATTATCTATTTGGACAACATTAATATCCTCCTTCTCCAACATTCTCCCTCAATCATATTGGATTTCTAGAAGGGAATCCTCCATCAACATATAGATCGATAAATACATTGTTAATCCTCTTATAAATTATCTTTGTAATTATAATCCATCACATGACCTGAATTTATTAATTAGAGAACAATTGAAAATATATCTGAGTGATATACCTATTGAAATCAAAACTATTATGAATAATTATACATTCATTCCACATGAAGGTTTCATGATTTATGAGCCTGAAAAAAATAGAATATTATCCACCAAGTTTTGTAATAGTGATTTCACTAATTAATGCACCATAGGTCCTGATTGGATTATAAATCTAATTAGGTTATCGATCGAACTCTCTAGATTAACGCTAATATAGAGGCTTGTTCAAGGAAGAATGCCAATTGATGACTTCATTAAATCCTTTTGAATATCCTTATGCTTTATAAGTGTTCTATGTCAAAAAATAGGGTGGGAATTTATAATCTTTTCCTTAGATATATTATAGCCTCATCCGTGTGGAAATACCAGTTTGATATGTTTCAATCAAATCATCTCCATTCTTCTTCTCTCGTTGAGTTGATGCAAGGATGAAATAATATTTCCCTTTCCCCTCTTATTTTAAACTCCTTCCAAGAAGCTTATATTTATTAGGAATATACTATTTGGCATGATCACAATGACACGACACATAGAAAATTCTTACTAAATATCCAATATTCTCTTGCTAACATAATGGTTTCTACCATACATGCCAATACCCTATGAAATGCTTTCTAACACATCTCAATCCATGACTTCTATATATTGAAATACCTTATAATTGATTGTAAATTGTAGATTCTTTTTGGAATCATTGATGTTTTTGGGTATTCTTTATTTATAGGACGTATTAAACTCGCTAATTATGGATATTTTAGTGGTAATCCCAAAACATTGGGATATGGGTCCATCTTTAGGAATCATAATAGTGATTCCATGGGATGTCTATATGGCCCTTATGGTGTTTCCTCCTCTCTTGAAGTTCTGATTATTTTCCTATTACTATGGTTGTGTATAAAAATTTATGTGGCTAGATTAATCTTTGGTTGTATTGAGTATCCACTATAATTGTCCATACTATATGAACTGGTTCCCTCCAACTATTTTGGAAGATAACTAGTCGGTTGATCAGATTCTTGGATATTTATTCCTCTATGAATTTCATCATCACACATACATATTGGGTTTATAAATTTCTTATGAATGGGCCTAAATATAAGGGAACTAACTATAATGCTCTTATCTGAAGTGATTAGTTACCATCTTAATTGAGATCTTTCTTTCAAAGATATCACTGAAAAAATCCTTAATTTAGTCTCCTATAGCTCCTATATTTAATCAAGGAGCCTTGGACACCTCAGATAGGGTCTCATCCCTTTTGATTCTGTCTAAGAACCCATAAAAAACCTCCCAATCATTAACAATCTTAAAATAACTAATATACATATAGAATCAAACACAAAAATATAGAAGGGACCTAATATTTAACACCAAATAGTTAGTAGAATGCTCCTTCAATGGATAAAATCATAAAACTAACACTAATGTGAGTATATCTAAACTATTGGGGGAGAAATAAATAAAATAGATAAATTACCTATCCAAATATTAAAAAGATCCCTATGATCTTATATATATAACCCTAACTTGTGTATATCAAAACAATTATAGTAAGTGTAGGAAACAATTTACACTAGATATTAGATTACACCGATAAATCTCCTCATATAGTTTTCATTATAGTGAATGATACTATTGTCATATAAATAATATAAAAATATTATAAGTAATGTTCTTAAAATAAGTCATAATGACTATTCAATAATCCTAGTAAAATAGGCCATATTATTATTCAATCAACCAAGTGAACCAATCCAAATGATGATGTATTAAGTTATTTCAAATATTCCATATGACTAACTAATGATTTAGGAATAATTTCACTATGACAATCCAATAATTTGGTTAGATAGTAATCATGACTATTCAGTAAGCTATATGACTAGTCCATATAAATATTTGATCATTTCTGTTAAATAACCCACATGATTATTCAATAACATGGTCATTTAGTGTATGTTATTTTCTAATAGATAAGGTCACTATTCTAAATGACCACCCAATCATCCTGGTCAACTAATCTATAAGATTATTCAAACATCCCATCACAACACTGACCTTTACCTAGGTACTCTCATCTAAGGAGAAACTATCTACATAACATACCATGGGATAGGAAAATATGTGAGGAAGATATCAGATAACAATATACCACACACAAAATAAATATGATCTTGAAAATACATTCCAAGGTGGTCTACAAAATCACCCTATCAAACCAATTCATTGTAATACATCGTTTACCTCATAACATCAAGGTGTGATTTCAGCCATATTTTTGGAATTTTTAGTGTACCTATGATACATCATTTTCTCTACAAAAATTAATAATATCATACTGCCGAACAATTTTCCTTTTATATATTTTTTAACAACTAGAGAACCATGTCCTTTAATGGAGAGTAACATTTTGATATACTCATTAAAATGAGTTAAATGACACCCTTGTAATTTTTATTCATCCATTTATAGATAAATGAAACATTCAATAATTTAAAATTCCAAAAAACACCCACTAAATATTATTTATTGACATTAAAATTCTCTCCACTTGGTTTTAAATGGATAATTATGTGAAAATATCTATTTAAGTGTGTGTTTTTACCACCAAAGTAGGGAGATATCATTTTTTCAACATATGTCGATATCTTGTTTCCAACAAAAAACCATTTATGTGAATATATATATATATATATATATATATTCTAAAGGAACTAGAATTCCTCCCACCTTTTTTCACTATTAAATTGAGTTGGGCCACACCACCTGACCTACACCATTTTCCTCATATTACCCCTTATAGGCTAGATCTATCACAATTTTGAATTTCCTCTTATTCATCTTGAGAAACATCTACCCAACTATTTTCTTCCTAAGAAAATGGTCCAAAGATGAATGCCCTCATAGCTATGTGAATCTCTTATATATAATGTATTATCATGAGATCATATATATGGATTGATTCCAACATTATAAGCTACTCATATATAAATCCTTCCCGTATCCTGTGACCCATTTATTGGCTCATAACCACCAATGTATATTAAAACAACCACTTATTATTGTTTCATTTTAAATTTAAAAGGATTTTTCATCTCATATCTCAATGAAGAATACAAATTTGTCAAATATTTTGACTGATTAGACTTTTATAATATAGATCTCACACAATAGACTCATAGTTAATGACTCGGACATAATCCCATGTCACTTCTCATTTGGTAACTATCACCAACCATATTCAAAACTCTTTTTCCAAACCAATTCACATATATTTTTTAGAAGATGGATCGATAGAGACTTTCCCATTGATTGATTCAGTCAAATGATACTGTTTGGTCATGTATAGTACCTCTATTAGGACATAAATCTCTATTCCTTCCTAGAATTTGGCTTCCCATCTCTATACGAGATATAATTTGAATTTGATCTACCTCGTTAGAATCATAGTAGTAAGTAGTTCAATCCTATTACATCCTTTTCTTGTTTATCTCACCACATAGTATTCTAAATCCATGCAATATATTTTACCCTACATTTTGGGAATTTTTCTAAAACTCTGATTCATCTCATTTGGGATTGAGTTAGAGGCCAATATTCAACAAGTGAGAACCTACGAGTAAAATTTATTTGAAACCTATATTTTCCCTTATTTCTATAGGTGTTTCATGGTGCATGAATCGATGCATATATTGGGATGTTTGTGTGATTCCCTTAATTAAATAAATCATCCATTTAAATTGATTAATTGATGTTATAGTATTCTATTGAGCATTACCTAGTTCATATAAGAATTCTAATCCAGTTAAGGGTCTATTGAAAAACTATGGAAGTTATGTTGATTATTTATTTTAAATTATTTAAATGTGGTATCATTTTATTGGTTCTATGGGAACATGTGGGGCATGGACTTAGGTACTGAGGTGATGTTGATCACCAGGACTGAGAAGACATGGTTTTTCAAACTGAGAGAATGTTCCAAGACACATGGTGGTGATGTTGACCACCAAGTTGAGGTGATATGGTCTTTGGGTTAAGGTGATGAGGTTGTTAGTATAAGGGAATGAATCTAAGGACTTGGTATGGTGTTGAGTAGTAGACTTGGTGATGTTGTTGTAGGGGAATGATGTTCCAAATGATGCGAAATATGTATTTTTGGTGAATTATGCTAACGGTTTCTGGCCGATGAATCCTTGGAGTCATGTTCACATTAATACAACTCTATTGAAGTGGTTTTGACCACTAATTGTTGGTACATGCTTCCATAGATATTTCAGATTATGGGTTGGTGTTGACCATTAATTATAATGAGGGTTATCACCATAGGAATCTATTCCATCCATATATATTTTTATTAAAAGATACTTTTTGTAATGTCCCAGTTCCGGGTGCCACTCAATGGGTGCCCCGAACCCGGTTCGTCATGTGACCTTAAGCGCATTTCCCCAAACACCAAAGGCTGCCGACTAGCAGTGAGGGCCCAGGTCTGATAGTGGGGAAACAATGACCTCATTTGTCAACGTGTAGCACAGCGGAATTAAATAAAACATACATCAACAGCGGAAGTAGTAAACCATACACAGTAGAAATAAACAAATGCAGAAGATATAACAAACAAGGTATATTAAAATGATGCAACATGTATCAAGTTCTAAGAAAAAAGTCAGAACATGTTACATAGCAGTACAATATAATACAACTGAAATATAGGTACTGAAAGAAAAACAGAACAGCCCGCAGCATCACGAGCTAATTCTCGGTCCCATGCTCTCCTACACCCAGCAAAAATCAAGTACCTATATAAGGACCCTTTCCATTATCTACACCTGCAGAAACGTAATCTGTTTGTTCCGAAAAGCATGACCCAAATAGGGTGTGAGAAATAATTCCTAATAGGCACCCAGCAAAGGCCCGTTCTCTACTATGTGTAAAAGACGTAAAAATAGTGTGCAACAGAAAAATGAAATAGTAAGTAGTACTTAAATGTAACTAACATAACCAATTATATTTCCACTTTATATCCATTTAATCATTTAATTTAAAATATCACCACATTGAATATTCTAAGTAAACTGCTAATGTCTTTAGACACGTAAACTCCTACCCTCAGGTAAAGAGCATCCAACACAAGAATTTTCCCATAGGCATACGGATATTTCCCAGAGGCGTAAGTAGTGTCGCCCATAGGCACCAAATCAGGTGCCCACAAGCACGAAAGAAGTTTCCCTCAAGCTAGGATAAAAACTGCCCTTCGGCTAAGAAAACAACGCCCACGGGCTAAGTAAAACACATACCTCAGGCGCAAGTAACCGGGCCATGCCCAACATGTAAATAAAAATTCACAATCAATTACTCTCAAGGCAATTTTATAATCATTACTTTATAGGCATACCCTCGGGTATCCTGGCCAAATGGCTAAACAGAGGAACGCACCCATGGAGTGGTCTTGGATCCAAGCAGTGATCCCAAACAGTATATTAATATCAAATTAAATTACCTACACAATTCTAGGTATTAAAATAGCTACGACCTCAGCCACATGACACCCCAACATGGGCTCGTGGCACAAAAACGCACAAAACGCACAACAGTTCGAAAAATAAAAACCAAGCCACCCACCTTAAACACCAACGAACGATATAGGCGAACGATGCCTTCTAAAACGTCCATGAACACCGTAGATCTGAGGTAAAATAATTCTCACTTAAACCCAAGTAACTCGTGTTAGAGGAAGAATTGGTAAGAAACACACCAGGAGAAGGAAGCTCTTACCCGTGCGGTTCCACCAATATCGTACGAGGTGGAAACGGATTCCCGACGTGCGCCCGGTGAATATTCGAAGCTCCAGCCTCCTCCTTTGGATCCAAAACAGCTCAAATTCCTCCTCTTCCAAATGAAGAGGCTACTTCACTTTTTAAGCAAAAAAAGTACACGGCGTGTACTTCCCATTTTTAAACAATTCCTCTAGAAGCTTCCCACCAGCACGACACTGTTCACCTACCGACATGACTACATGGCGTGTCTTTATTAGTACAAGGTGTGTGCTATCACACAGTTTTCCAATGCCTAACTATTCATCTGCCAACTGACTACACGGCGTGTAAAAGACCACTACACAGCATGTAGTCTGTTCCTACAACCTTCATCAATGGCATGACCACATGCCATGTGTACTCATTCCACATAGCCAGAATTACATGGCGTGTGGGAAAGTACACGGTGTGTACATCAAAAATTTGGGATTTTTCACCAATTCCTTATTTTCTCAAAAACAATGAAGGAAAAGAGAAAACAAGAAACCTGAACCTCAAAAAAAGAACCGGGTTCTTACAAACTTCCCTCCTTAAGTCAATTCATCCCAGAATTTCCCTTCCAGTGGTGGCGATGATAAAGCCATGAACAACTCTGTCCACTGAGAACATACATCTATCTCCCGCTCCTAGGTTTTGTCCTGCACTTGGCCATGCTGCCATAGCACCCATACGAGAGGAACTGAACGGCCTTGAAGAACCTTCGTGATCCTATCAATGATACGAATATGATGCTCCTCAAAGGACGCATCCATCTAAAGCTCAACCTCCTCGAGATGAAAGATGTGAGATGAGTCTGAATGATTGCGACACAACTGAGATACATGGAAGACGTCGTGCATGGCCCGGTACCTCTGAGGTAACTACAATCGATAGGAAACTGTCCCGACTCTCTCTAGAATCTAAAATGTCCCCACATACCTCAGTGAAAGATTACCTTGTCTTCTAATCCATCTGTGTCCCAGCCTCGGCGAAACACGCAAGAAAACCTGATCCCCAACCATGTACTCCAAAGGTCGTCTGCAGCGATCAACATAAGATTTCTGGTGAGATTTCATGGTAGCCATCTGCTTCTGAATCAACTAGTCCTACTCAGAAGTCTCCTGCACAAGATGTGGTCCCAATAAATCTACCTCACCTGCCTCTAACCAGCAAAAAGGTGATCGAAATGACCTCCCATATAAAGCCTCGTATGGCTCCATCTCGATAGATGCTTGAAAACTTTTATTGTAGGAAAAATCGACTATGTGTATATGCTTCTTTCAAGATCCCCCAAAGTCTACGACGCATGCATGCAACATGTCCTCTAGAACTTGAATCGTACGCTCTGACTGGCCATCGGTCTGAGGGTGGTATGCTCTGCTCAGAAGCACCTGTGTACCCAGTGCCCTTTGAAAACTCTGATAGAAATGAGATGTAAAGTGGGCATCCCTATGTAAAATAATATAACAAGAGACCCCAATAAGACATATGATCTCTCGGATATACAACTTTCCGAGCTCGTCAACCCCAAAGGTCTCCTTGATCGGAAAAAAGTGAGCTACCATTGCGAGTCTATCCACAACAAACCACAAGGCATCATTGCCTCTAGGTGACCTCGACAACCTAGTCACGAAGTCCATCGAAACATCATCCCATTTCCACTCCGGGATGGGTAACTGCTGTAACAGTCCGGCTGGCCTCTGGTGCTCCGCCTTCACCTGCTGACTGGTGGAACACCTTGTAACAAAACCAGCTACATATCCCTTCATACCCAGCCACCAGTACTAACGTCTCAAGTAACGGTACATCTTGGTAACACCAGGATGAGATTCCCATGATGAAGCATGAAACTCCCGCATCATCTCCTCGCGCATATCCCCTAGAATCCACACTCGTCCATGGAAACATAGAACCTCATCATCGCCTATTGTCCAACCAGGATGAGGGTCCGCACTTGCCAGTGACTCCCGTAGAACTAGGCCTTCAGAATCAGATAGCTATCTCATCCTCACTCTATCCAAGAGGGTATAAGTCACAGCTAAATATGAAAGATAGGTTTTCCCCTGACTATTGGGCACCTCCAAATGCATCTCAGAGAACGTATCCATAAGCTACCACTCACTACTGGCATCTTGCACTGCCTGTATCTGAGTCTTCATGCTCAGTGCATCAGCCACTGCATTACCTTTATCGGGTGTATAGGAAAGCTCAAAATCGAAGGACTGTTGGTATTCGACCCACCTCCTCTGCCTCAGATTCAGGTCACACTGAGTAAAGATATACTTCAGTCTTTTGAACTCGATGAAAACCAAAAAATGCTCTCCCATTAGATAATTCATCCAACAGCGCAACGCATGCACAACTGCAGCCAACTCGAGATCATGCGTTGGGTAATTCCTCTCATGTGGCCTCAACTACCGAGACCCGTACACAACTCGATCGCCCTGCATCAACACTGATCTCAGCCCAATACCTGATGCATCACAGTAATCTATAAAGCTCTTCCCCTGCTCTGGGAGTATCAGGATCGGTGCTGATGTCAACCTTCCTTTCATGTCCTGAAAGGTTGTCTCGCAAGCTTCCAACCAAACAAACTTCACACCCTTCTTAGTCAAACCCATCAACAGTGCTTCTAAGAGAGAGAAGTCCTGTATAAAGCGTCTGTAGTAACCAGCCATCCCTAAGAAACTCCATATCTAAAAAACGTTCATAGGCTGCTCCTAGGAAGCTACTGCTCTCACCTTCTCTGGGTCTATGGAAACTCCTGCCTCTGAGATGATATGACCTAGGAAGTGAATCTGGTCCATCCAAAAGTGGCACTTTAAGAGCTGAGCATATAGCTGATGCTCTGTCAGTGTACTCAATACGTTATCAAGATGGGTGGCATGGTCTTGTCGAGTGTGAGAGTACACCAAAATTTCTCCCACGAATAATACCACAAAAGAGTCCAGATAATGATGTAACACACGATTCATCAGAGCCATGAAAACTGCTGGCATGTTCGTGAGTCCAAACGGCATAACCAAGTACTCATATAGACCATATCTGCTCTGAAAAGATATAAGCGGTATATCTGATGGTATCACGCGCAACTGATGATATCATGACCTCAATTCAATCTTCGAGAACACTCGTGCTCCACAAAGTTGATAAAAAAGAAGACCAATTCTTGGCAAGGGATATCGGTTCTTAACCGTCTACGGGTTCAGCTTCCGATAATCCACACAATGTCTGAGGGTACCGTCTGCCTTCTTTGCAAAAAGGACCGGAGAACCCCACAGTGAAGTTCTGGGTCAGATAAAACCCTTTGTCTATAACTCCAATAACTTCCTCTTGAGCTCCTGCAACTCAGGTGTGGGCATCCTATAAGGAGGAATAGACACTGGTGCTGCTCCTGGCACAAGCTCAATAGAGAAATCCACCTCTCGCTCCGGAGGTAGACCTAAAAAGTCGTCTGGGAATACATCCCTGAAACAATCAACCACTGGAGATAAATCCATATTAAATGTCCCCTAATCATCCATATATAAGATAGAAATTTGGGTTGTGACTCCACCTCACCCACGATTCTCTGGTCCATTTATCTCTTCCTCTTGCCAGTAGAAATAGTACCAGTAACAGGTGCTGAACTGCCCTGGCCCACACCACTAGATTCCCATAGGTTCCTCTCTGTAATAAACTTCTGGTTCATAATAGCATGTACAGTATGCAACCTAAAAACATTCACCAATGCTCAGATTACATAATGGAGACCATCCTCAAAGCGCTTGGCCCTCAACGTCTCATCCCCCACTAGCACCGGTGAAAAAAGTTGATGCTCGGTAAAGCAAGCAGAATAGTCCATCACTGACATAGCGCCCTGCAGCAGATTCATGAACTCTCGAGATCTATCTTCCCTCAATATCTCCGGGAAATACAAGTCATAGAAGACTGCCTGAAAATATTCCCACACCATGTCTCTTTGATGATATGACTGGGTTTTAAAATCCCACAACCTATTGGAGGAATCACGCAGCATATCAGTCGCGAGCTTGACCCACCGCCCTGGAGGCATCTCAAGATGCTCGAATATAGTCTGCATCGACCCCAGCCAAGACTCCGTATCCTGTTGTCCACCATCCTCTGAAAACATAGGCGGATTTTGGTGCTGGAATATACATGTCAGCTCGGCCATAGATGTAGCAGCCTGTGGTGCTCCCTAAAAAGTTTGAATGAACTGTGTAAAGCCTTCACGGAACTGCGCCTCTGCGCCTGGGTCCGGTATAACGGCTGGCACCACATCTGGCTCTACTGGAGGATCAAATGGTAGCCCATGGCCCACCATCACTAGAGTATAGTTTCCGTCGCCCTCCTGGTGAACAAAGGGTGGTCGTCTAGGCGGCATGACCCTATGAGTTCAAAAACACGCCTTAGATCAAGATTTATCAAGACTGAAAGTGATGGAACCGGAAAGGGAACAAGATGAAGAAGGCATTTCAAAATTTGAAAAAAAAGACTACATGACATGTACAATGACTACACGACCTGTACATGACTTCCCTTCCCCTGCCCGGGTCCTTCGACACGGCAAAGCCACACAGCTTCCGTTAAAAAAAACTACATGGTGTGTATAATATCTACATGACGTGTATGGTGTTATTTTATAACTGTCTGTGTCATTTGTGACATGGCCGACTACTCAGCTTGACTCTTCACGGTGTGTTACACCTGCACACGGCGTGTACATCACCTCGTTTCCCAGCCACATGGCTAAGTCCACACGGTCTGTCCTCAGACAAGACTACACAGCGTGTCCCACAAGTACACGGCGTGTACTATACGAGCTTCGCCGACCTGTGTTATCAGTTACATGACCGGGAACATGGCTCATAATACATGATGTGTTCGATATACACACAGCGTGTAGTCAAAGGGATTACACCGACCCGTGTTGTTAGTTACATGCTCGGGTCCCTAGGTAAGACTACACGGCGCTTTCCATAATAGACACAATGTGTATATCTTAAGGTTTCCTCCGCCCGTGTTGTTAGTTACACGGTGGGCACCGGGTCAACACTACACGGCGTGTACAAAATCTACGTGACATGTTTTCACCAAACTCTTCCCTTCCTCGTGTCATCGCCCACACGGTTTTTGACATAGGAAGAGACTACACGGCGAGTACTCGGGGTACAAAGCATGTACTCAAAAATTTTATTTTCCTTCCTGAATAGAAGAACATACACGACGTGTTTAAAGTACTACATGGCGTGTATACTGGGTTTTCCGAACATTATGCCTCAGAAACTTCCCCGGAACCCAGAAAATACTGAAAAAAACATCTATGTGTCAAATTCCGATCCGTGAGGGCCCATACTCCCCATGAATAAAAGTATTGCATTTTATCTGTGTTATAACAAAATAAACAGTCAATGATCCACCAAATTCCGGTTAATGGGGGCCCATAATCCCCAAAAACCAAAGTTTGGCGTCCATTCTATCAACAAGATCACACAAGGAAATACCCTATCAAAATGCATGTATCTATCAAGCAGCTATCACAACAGCATGCTTTTCAAGTAGAACAACTATCACAACAGCATGAAAATTCTAATGCACCTACATGGCATGAAAACTATGCATGGCATGTGATTTCTATCATGTGCCTATATGATGCATGATATGGCATACCCTCATTTCATCATGTTGCAACTAAATAGAACCCATAGATAAAATACAACCATCACAATACAAGTGTGTAACCCAATGGTGAAATAAAATCAAGTGTAAATTGCAAAATCAGAAAAATTGCAACACGAGGTAAATTGGATTTTCCCTGTACGCGGGTTAGCTACACCCTGGAATAGCTTATAACCAACTATTGGTCCATCTTATCCCTAACTAAGGCTCCAAATAGTAATTCAAAGAAAAGAACCCCTATGATACCACTTTCTAACGTCCCGGTTCCAGGTGCCACTCAACGGGTGCCCCGAACCCAGATCGCCACGTGACCTCAAGCACATTTCACCAAACGCCAGAGGCTGCTGACTAGCAGCGAGGACCCAGATCTAATAGTGGGGAAACTATGCCATCATTTGTCAAAGTGTGACGCAGCGGAATGAAATAAAAAATACAGCAACATCAGAAGCATCTGACAATACAGAACTGAAATAATCAACTACAGTTGATATAACCAACCAGATATATAAATATGATGCAACATGTCTCAAGTTCTATGAAAACATCCAGAACATGTTACATAGAAGTAAAATACAATAAAACTGAAATACAGGTACAGAAAGCAGAACAGAATAGCCCACAACATCATGAGCTAATGCTTGGTCCCATGCTCTCCTACACCCAGCAGCAATCAAGTACCTGTATATGGGCCCTTTCCCTTATATACAACTGCAGAAAAAAAATATGTTTGGGCTGAAAAGCTTGACCCAAATAGGGTGTGAGAAATAATTCCCAGTAGGCACCCACCAAAGGCCAATTCTCAACTGTGTGTAAAACATGCAACAATAGTGTGCAACTGTAAAATGCAATATGTTAATCAGTACTAAAATGTAACTAACTTAACAAAATATATTTCCATTTTATATCCATTTAATCATTTAATTTAAAATATCACCACAGTGAATATTCTACGTAAATAGCTAATGTCCTTAGACACGTAAACTTCTAACCTTAGGTAAAGAGAATCCAACACAAGAATCTACCCACAGGAATATGGATATTTCCCACAGGCGTATGTAGTGTCGCCTAAAGGCACAGAATCAACTTCCCACAAGCATGGAAGAAGTTGCCTTTAGGCTAGGATAACAACTGCCCTCGGGCTAAGCAAACAACCCCCACGAGCTAAGTTACACACTTCCCTCAGGGGAAAGTAACCAGGCCATTCCCAACATGTAAATATAATTCACATGAAATTCATCTCAAGGAAATTATTCAATCATTACTTTATAGGCATACCCTCGGGTATCCTCACTAAACGGCTAAACAGAGGAACGTACCCCCAGGGTGGTCCTGGATCCAAGAAGTGATCCTGAACAGAATTTTAATATCACATTCAATTACTTATACAATTCTAGGTATTAAAATAGCTATTGCCTCATCCACACAACACCCCAACATGGGCTCGTGGAACAAAAACGCACAAATTGCACAATAGTTGGAAAAATAAACACCAAGCCACATACCTGAAACACCAACGAATGATCTATGCGAACAACGCCTTCTAAAACGTCCAAGAACTCCATAGATATGAGGTAAAAGAAATCTCTATTAAACCCAGATAACTCTCGTTAGAGGAAGAATTGGTAATAAACACACCAGGAGAAGGAACCTCTTACCCATGCGGTTCCAACGAGATCGGCCGAGGGGGAAATGGATTCCCGACGTGCACCCGACGGATCTTCAAAACACTGGCCTACTCCTTTGGCTCCAAAGTGGCTCAAATTCCTCATTTTCCAAATGAGGAGGATACTGCCCATTTTAAGCCAATAAAACAAAGTACACGGCGTGTACTTTTAAGTACATGGCGTGTACTTCCCATTTTTAAACTGTTCCTCTAGCGGCTTCCCGCCAGCACGGCACTGTTCACCTACCAAGATGACTACATGGCATGTCTTCACGAGTACACAGGGTGTGATGCTGCACAGCTAGCCACTGCCTTATTATTCGTATTCCAATTGACTACACGGTGTGTAAAGGACTACTACACAGCGTGTAGTCCGTTCCTACACCCTTCATCACCGGCATGGCCACACGCCCTATGTACTCATTCCACATTGCCAGAAGTACATGGCGTGTGGGAAATTACATGGCGTGTACTTCCAAAATTTTGGGTTTTGCTCATTTTTCTTTATTTTCTCAAAAACACAGAAGGAAAATAGAAAAGAAGAAACTCATACCTAAAAAAAATAGGGTTCTTAAAATTTTATAGAGAAAGTGTGAAACAAACAAGTACAACCAAGAAATCACAAGATAAATCTCATAATAAATTATTAAAAACTATCTTGAACCCATTAGACTTAACTTACTTAAAAAATTTCTAGGAAAGAGTTGTTACCTATTTTCCAATGATTTCCCTGATAATTTCATCGAAATGAGAAGCTACCTTACCCCACAGTCACAACAACTCCTCTACACCTATTTTATTGTTATTGAAAGCTCTAACAAGGATTATGTTTTGTTTTTCAATCCAATCACTTTTATTCTTATTCATGTATACTTGAATCGATCTTGATTGCATTCTTTCAACAACCTCAACAGAAGCACATATGGATACCACCTTCTCTGCAATCTCTTACTTAGATTATAATAGCATATCTCATGGAGATTCGCTAAACAGAACTTCTCCTTCCAGCTTCCTAGGAATCCCCTCCGCTCCCTCTTTATAAAGTGAAACGGATTCCCTATCGGGCTCCTCTACTCCCTCTTTATCCACCATAATGGATTAGTCGGAATCGATACCCATCGATAGCTCCCTTGGTTTCCCATAGGAATCCACAATTGATGTTGATGGACCATCAATATATGGTGTTGAGACCATAAATTAGGGGATAAGGCTTACCATTTTATTTTTTGTTGATTAGCTGGGATTATTAGATGATGGATATCACCATTCCTCAGTACATTAAGATATTGATCCGATGGTGATTTATTATACATTGGAGTAATTAAATCACCATTCCTTGGGACGTCATGCAGTGAGAAAAAGTTGAAATTATAAGTGATGGTCTAAGGGACCTAGTACTTATATATGGGAGTGTCTCTTGGACACTGGACCCTTGAAGGGTGGCACATGAGGTGTCAGATGGCATGAGGTGATAGTGATACATTTATGGGAGACGCCTGAGTGATCTCTTGCCATAATATTCTTCTGGGGATGCCTAGACATTAAGTCTTGGGTCCACGGAACTATAAATATATATGAATATATGTACTGTATTATATATATATATATATATTTGGGGGAACATATTCATTGAAATATAGATGTTGGATAAAGTAGATAAATGATCACATGTGGTTGTTGAGCATAAGTGGAGCGAGTTAATTATTACACCTGTTAGTGTTACCTTTTTATTTATATCACGCAAAAACTATATAATTATTGATGTAAGATAGGAACACCATAGTGGTGGACTACTGAGTTTATTTTCAAACCTTACATGGCCCCATTAGGATGAACACATACTTTATGGTTTTAAGATTAGGCTATGGATATATCTTGGGAGCTAGACCTTTGGAATCAGAGATATAACACATTTTCATGGAATGGATGATAGTGGAATTGGTGGTTCCTCTACACCAGGATGGACCTTTATTTGGTACTTTTATATTTCTGTAGTTATATGTTCACCCATGAAAAACCCTACTTGTCTATCGTTTTTTATTACCTAATTTCTTTACTTATCTACATATGGTATTGTGCCTTTTTTCTTGTTGATATTAATACTATTTATTATTCATCTATTGAGTTTTATTGTTTCTTATGGAATTATGCTCCTTCTTCCACTATGTTATATACATAAGGACCATTATTATTATTATCATCCCCAAAGGGTATAGTCTACCCAATTTCACCTAATCAGAAACTCAATAGTAGTCATCAGCCTTTGTTATTTGGGGGGGTAAATTATTATGGCCCAATGGCCAACTATCCTCTAGCATAGATAAAGTGTCAAACTGGGTTGGGGCACTCCAAATGGTATCAGAACAGGTAATTTGTTGGTGTTTCCTTTCAATATCACAAGTATTGGGTATAAAATGATAACCATATTTGACTGGTTACAAATGGTATCAAAGTATTTATTTTTCTTTTGGTCTAACTATTTATGCTATGGTAGAATGTAGACTATGATATTATTGGAATTGGGTAAAGTTATTGTGTTTTATCACAATTAGGTGTTATGTTATTGGATTATGTGGTTTGAAAATTGGACTAATATAGAGGGGAGGGGTATTTATACATCATGGTTGGCACTTAGGCCACATGATGTGGGTTTTTTTATAACTATAATTGGGAACCTATAATTCTCTAAGAGGGTTTGGGCTATTTAAAGTGTAAAAAAATATAAAAAATGTTTTCCTTCTTTTCGTTTTTGGTAGAATTCTACTCATCCGTACCGGGTATGTATTTACTGATGAGATTAGATGTGATGCTATGTTTATATAGTATATACGGGCCTAACTATATTAAGGGTTGGAATGAATATTAAAGGAGGAGAGTAGTTTAAAATTTCATCAAAATCTAGACAATATTTTTCTTGTATATACTTTTGGTGAAATTATACTCTACAACCTAATATTTATTATATATGATGCATATGATATGTGATGCCTGACTCTAATATGAGCATATAGGATTCCATCATTCCTAATGATATATGATACCTGAATTCGATATGGGTAGGTAAGGGGACAAGTGGGTGGATTTCAAGTGACACAAGTGTGGTAGGGGAGTGTCAGGGTGGTGAGACAAACTGCCAATTATATATTTCTCTATCTATAATATATATGACTGTTATGGCTGTTTTTACCATAGTATTTGGTCTTATTTGTGATTCAACCTTGGCATATTATGGTGGAGCATCAGGAAGAATGAAATATGGTGTCCCTTGAGTGTGCATGGGATGAGGCCCCTAACGGTGGGTTAATCATGATCCATAGGAACAATTGGCATTGAATATGGGGCATCCAAAAGATATGGTATATTATAGGACATGGATTGGAGAGAAGTTTAGGGAGAGCTTGGTATGAGTCATATTGGGTATCTATAGGGGATCTTAGGGAGATGAGTTTTCCATGGTGTATTTGATCCATGATTTCTAGTATCAACACCCATTGTTATTATAGTGTGAGGGTGGACCACAGGTTTTAGAGAATTGGATCGTGTATGTGTAGAAAAGTTTCAACCAGCTTAAGCCACACCAAGTAATAGGGCGATAATGGCTATATATATTCTCAAATGATTGGAAAAAAACTAGTGGAATGTGTAGGCTCAGGAAGGATGACATGAATGCTAGCTTAGAAGAATTTAAGGATCAGGTTCTTTGAGAACTTCTCCCCAGAGATATCGAGGGTAGATAAAGTCCCTATGTTCATAATCCTCCTGATGGGAGACACATATGTTCTAGATAATAGAGTAGTATTAATAAAAAATTTTCTATTTGAAACTACTATGGATAGAGATGAAATTTCAAGGGTGAGGGGATTTGAGGATGGATTGTGGTACACAATAATATTTCATGTAAACATCTTCAAGAAGACATCATTCTCTTTGGTGGTAAATTTAGAGTTGATAATCGAGGGAAACTTGAAGGAGAGGTCTTATTAAAGCGAAGTGATGATGCTAGTTAGATTAGTGGTGATTATTTTATAATTTTAAAGTGATACTACGAGATGTATCAAAAGAATCATTAGGTCAAATATTTAGGCTAGCCAACAAGGAGTGTCTCTTTGATGGTGTAATTCCAATGTGGGTTTCCTGGATGTGTTCAGACACAGTGTGAGCGTGATCCAAAAGATTGTAGGGGATGTGGTCAAAAGGGGTATATGGAGAGGTTCTACAGGAATAATTATAAGAAATTTAGTATCCATGGAATTGGTCAGACTTAGGGATCTAATGTATGACTAGGAGAAGTACTAGGAGCTAGTTGTTAGGATTAGACCACACACATAGGTCATGGTAGAGAGAGAGAGAGACCCTGCATTGGGGTCAATGTCCAATGGATGGATCTTATCCATAGTAATAATAAACCTCAGGTTATTGAGCTTTAGTATAGGTGTATGAAGTTATGAAACTAAGTTCAAATCAGGCCAGGGATCTATTGACAGTTAAAGATACAACATGGGAATGACAGTGTTTTATTTTGTTTGGGCATGGATAGTTTTGGAGCACGGGGAAACATGTGTTGTATTGAGACTAACCAAGCACTAGTCAGTATGTGGGTATCAATTATTATGTGTGTTATGTATATTGAGTGTAGTAATTATAAATATTATGGGAATTCATATATATTTAAATAAATTGGGAATTTTTTTTGAGCATCTGTTGAGATGCAGGATTTATGGGCACCTGGTGAGATGCAAGACTTGGCGATTTTCACGTATGATATAAGAATGAATTGATAATCTAATGAGGTTAATGGATTATTTTATTTCATGGTAGGAATTTTCTGTATAGGGATGGTTGGTGGAACTATCATATATTTAATTTTGGATCTGGGAGCGACCCAGTAGGAAAATCTTAATGTGGGGAGTACCAAAAGGGGAATTGACTACGAATTATAACCAGGATATACAAGGTTGATGTTATGATATGGGTTTGTTTATTTAAATCAATATGTGATGACACATTGATCATAGATGAACTATCCTAATGTGGGCATACATTAATGTCCATGGATTTTGAGCATGTCCAAATTCCAAACCATTTTTATTTTTTTGAGTTTGGTGAGTAAACCAACTTGGATTCTAGAATTCAGAACCTAATTCTGAGTGTTTTATTGATCAAAATAATTTTCATACAGCAGTTTAAATCTATTCAGGTGAATTTTGTGTTTATATTTGATTTTGGTGTGTCAAGGCCTAATAAACCATTTTTCAGATGTTGTAGAGAGAGGCACATAGTTAGATTTAACTTTGTGTCCTTTTAGAGAAACCATGAAAGGATTATAAAGGTATTAAAAGAGGATACACACATTCTACGAATAGTTTTTCAAGTTTTATGTCCAATCCTATAATCCTAGTTCCAATTTGGTTGTTGGATTTCATGGTTGGTGTGTGGTCTGTCCAAAGGTTGCAGCCTAACTGTGTGACCTATTTTAAAGGGGTGACCCTTTAGATAGAGCGTGTACAAGGTTAGAGCATGGTTAGCCAAACCATGTGACTTAACCATGAAGCTCTTTAAAAAGTTTCAAATTACCAAAATTTCCATTATTTCATTATTAACCTTTCTCCCTAATTTTTAATCCCATGCATGCAGCACCTTGATTATGCTTTGGAGCTCTCCTCCTCCCATCTAAGGATTTGGATTCCTATATAGGTATGAGCCTCAATTATAGCTTTGTATCTCTCATTTTAAGCATTTATGTAAGGAATTAAATACTATTACTTACAATCATTATTTATATCTCCATATGGTATGCTAAATATATGCCAAAAGTTTTTCCCTATATTATTGAGTTTGTTTAATACTCCAATTTCTCTCATTTCATAATGATTTAGAGGATGATATTCATTGAAAGAGCCCCTGTGAGTACAATGTTGGTGGTTAATGACTTTTTTATAAATTTTAAAAGTATTTTTGGGTGTGTGAATTTATATTAAAACTATTTTTTATAGTGGGAACATTAATTAAATAACACCTGCCTTTGAATTGACTAATTAATGTTATGGGATGCCATTGAGCATTACATAGTCCATATAATTATTGAAAGCCAGGTAAGGAGATTTTATACCAACTGGGTAGGTTAGTCCTGGTTTTTATTTTACTTTAATTAAATATGGTATAATTATATTTGTTTCATGGGAACATGATGAGAATGGATCAAGGTACTTAGGTGATGTTGTTTATTGGGACTTAGACGACAATGTTTTTTCAATTGAGGGCATTCCCTAAAATATGTAGGGTGACATTTATCAGTAGGTTGAAGTGAAATAGTGTTCACATTTAGGCAATGATTTTATCAAGATAAGGGAGTTTATCACTCAATTTGGTATGATGTTGACCATTGAACTTGTGATGTGGTTATAGGGGAACAAGGTGATATATAATGTTGAATAAGTATTGTTGGTGATTTTCACCCACCTTTGTTGGACAACATGATTTTGGAGTTGTGGGAATGAATGTTGGAATTAGTTGAGGTGGTGTTGACCACTCATTGTGTATGGATTCCTCTGTATATATTGTGGATTAGGGGATAGTTTTGACCATTAGTAATTGAAGAGGTTACTACAATAAAAATCCAATGTTTATGGTGATGGACCATCAATAGATAGTGTTAAGACCATCAGTTGGGGGGTTTAGGATCACCTTAATATTAGAGGGTGATGGGTTGAGATAATTGGACGACGGATATTTCCATGCCTCATGATGTTAGGCTATTGATATTCCTATGATTTGTCATACATTAGCGGACATACATCATCGTGCCTCAGGATGTTGGGTTGTAAACCAATGGAAACATTCTGAGTGAAGGTCTGATGGTCCTAGGAATTATATATGGGCATGTTGTTTGGACTCCATACACTTGATGATTATAACCTAACATTTCATATGTCAGGAGGTGTTAGCGATGCATTTATGGGAGATACTCGAGGTATCTCTAGGTATGATGTTTTTAGTGAATTACTAGGAATTAATCCATGTGTCCTCACAACTGGAAATATATATTTTCAAACATATAATATATTCCCTAGATATATTTGGGTGCATGTATTCAGTTATATAATGATGTTGGATGATTTAGGAAAGCACTCACTTGTGGCTACTGAGAACAAGTAGAGTGGGTTAATTATAAAATGTGTCTGTGTTTCCCTATTATTTATATATTTCATATACTGTATAATAAAAGATATATGATAATAATATTTTGGTGGTGGAATACTAATAAATACGTAAACCCTACATAGGACCTATGGGACACAATTAGACTTTATAGTTTTGATATTGAGTAAGGGATCAGGCTCAAAAGCAAGACCTTAGTGATAAGAGGTGTACCTATTTTGCATGGGATAGATGGCAGTAGCCCTAGAGGTTCCTATGTATCAGGATGGGTGTACATTTTGGTTATATATATATATGTACATATATGGTTTCTCATGGGTTACCATTCTTTTATGTCATTTTGTATGAGTTTAATTATTTATTTATCTACATATGGTACCATGCCTTTGGGATTATTCATAATACTTCTATTTGTTATGATTCCACTGAGTTTTATTATTTATTTTGATGTTATAGTCCTTATTCCACTATGTTATATACATATAAACCATTATTACTTTCAAAACCCAAGGGCATAGTCTCCCCACTCTCACCTAATCAACCCCTCACTGCAAGTCAACAGAATTTTGTGTATGGGGCGGTGATCCTAAGGCCCAATGGACAACCCATCCGAAGCATATATAAACTGAAAAATATAGTCAGGATGCTATATATAAAATTTTTTCCTGACGTATAATATCATTATGTTCCCTCTAAGACACAATTATCTATCATTCATCCTCTACAACATGTATGGACTAATAATTCCCAGGTCTTCAATATCTACCTAGTATAATAGGGATCAACAGGTCATCTATATAATTCCTTATATTGTGTCTCCTAAATAGAGGAGTGGTTTATAATTTAAAGGAAAAATCCATAAATGGTTTTTCCACTAGTCCTGAACCAATAAAATATAGAATTCCATCCAGCAACATGTTCCCTAGGGTATGAATGGACCTATAATCAAAAATATTAGTTTCTGAGTAAAATGTCATGATATGGAACAGGTGAGTGAAAAAATAATTCTATAATCATCATTTCACCATAAAGGAGTACTAATAGTCATTATATGATATAATCAACAAGAAAACCATGGGTTTAATCACCACTATTGAGATATAGAGATATATTAGGGACCAAACTAATCATTGGACCCTGATAGGGATGAAATGTGATGTATTTTCTAGCTGATTAATCAGTATACATATATAATTATGACTCTTATATATTCAAGGTAACTTAGTCACAAATTCTCTAAAATTATTAGTATACTTAAACTCATTTATCAATAATTACCATAATGAAAATTTGAAAACATGGTGCTAAACCTTTACTTACTTATAGGTAAGAAAACTGACCAGAAAATCATCTAGAGAACACACCAATCCCATAAAACAATACTGAGATCTCATTTCAGGATTAATCTTCCCAACTCTATGACTTATATCTATGTGTTAATGGTGGAAAACATGTATTAAATTCCATTGAATACCCTATATATATAACATTTATTCATAAAAATAGTAACATATGATTCACACTTCTTTTAAATTTAACGAAAGAATCTATCTAAAAAATAAAATTAGGAAAAAATATTATATTTGGATTAACCAAAAAAGAATCAACCCCTTTATATAAAAGGTATTGTTAAACTAAATATTAAAATTAAAATACAATCCCTATATTAGTACCATATCAAGACACAATGTTATTACCAAATTCATTATCATATACTCATTCCATTACTCTTGAACCACATTACTATATGATTTCTATCTAAAGGAATTAATGATAACATGATCCTCCCCTATGGTATAGATGATTATGAAGAAGAATTCATATAGGAACCAAATATACCCCATTGGTTAGAAGTTAATATTCCTCTTTTAAAATTTATTGCATTTACTCTTATGATTAGTTAACAACATAAATCATTCTCTATAGGGATAGAGTCACCATAAATTTAAGTAAAATGTCATTATATCTAGTTCCATGTCATGAGTTGTATAGTCCATTTAATTACCAATACATTAGAGGGAAATAAAAAACTCACCCATAACATATCAAACAAAGACACTTAATGTTTTTGGGTTCAATCCCCAATCCCACTTTTATTAATAAAATTTTAGTACTATATCATTAAACAAAACACATGTAAGCTTGAATTTCATCAAAACTATCATATATTTATTTACCCAAGAAAAAGAAACAATCTTCCCAAATATTTATTCCAAATTCATCATAGTACATTCATAGAAAAGAAGTAAAAGATATAAAAATATTATACCCCCAATGAATTGTAAGAATCATTGACAGAAGTTCAAATAAATGAAAATAATTTTAAAATAAAATTCAAAACATTTCACTAAAAACATGGAAAACACTCTTTTCTTTTGGTATCATTTTAAATAAAAATTCCCATAATAATGAAAAAAATATTTTATTTTAAAATGCACATGGTAACTTGTAATGAATTATAAAAAAAACAAAGGCCATGACAGTGTAAAATTCTATTCATGTAATTAATGTTAAAAATAAACATTCCTTTAAATCTTTTGTAAAGACAGCTAAAAGTAACATGTGCGAAAAACCTTCAAATTGTTTGTTTTAAAATATTTTAAAATATTATCAATGATAATGGAAAATAACATTATGATGTAATTTATATTTAAAAAAAATTATTGAAATAAGATAAAGAACATGGGGGAATAGTTTTGTTAAATGTATTTAAAAACTATAAAGATAATTTAAAAAAAACTATTTATAGTCTCTAAAAACTAAAAAACCATTGAATGTATAAAAATAAAAAGCATCATAAAATACCATGACTATAAATGTTTCATGATATTTTATTTCCCAATTTATAATATACATCATATAAATTAATATAGTTTCATCAATCAAAACATGTCAAAAATGGAAGTTGGACATGATTAACCCTTTTAAAATGGGTAATTCATGAATAAAAAAGCCATTTAATGAAGGAACATAACATGATTTTGTAAATACCATTATTTATATGAAATAATATCTAATAAAAATTAAAGGGGTAGTAATTTCATCATGTAAAATAAATCATGGTGCATAACATGAATTATGTCTCAATGAATTGAAATTGAGACCAAGAAAACACAAGAAAATTTTATAAAATATGAATCAATATCTCACGATAGAGTGAAATTTTGAGGAACAAAAAGTACCATGATCAAAGATTCACTCTTTATATTTTATCATAATAGGTATTATATACACACTATATGATGAAGTAGGTTCACAATACAATACATGTCTTGATTAAAATATATTTCAATGAATAATCCTTATAGTGATCATATAATTGATGTTATAATTAATCAATGAAGTGATTGTGTGTAAAAATTGTAAAACCAAAAGAAAAGTGGAAATAAAACATAATACAATCAAAGGAAATTTCTCTCATAATCTTGGTATAACATATTAAATGATTTATATGTATAAAATAATTAATGGAAATTGATTTAAGATACCCCTTAGAAAAAGGAAATACTTTCTATGTATGTACTTTAATGTCATTATAATAAACTTATATTAATTATTTACTCATTTAAGAATTGATTTATATTTACTAATTTATCATCAAACCATTTATTTTATTTCCTTCAATGAAATATTTAATTATATAATTAATTATGTCTATGTTGTGTGTTTTGAGGATCCTTTATTAGAAATTTAAAATTTTCTTTGTTAGACTGGCCAGGGTCAAAGGGGTTATTGTTCCATCATCTATAGAATAATAGTAATGAAATAATTATATTTTTTATAAATTAAATACCATTTTAAAACCATTTATAAAAGGTTTATTTAAAAAATGAATCACATTATTTTATGGAGGCAGTAATCCACACAAACATATGAACGACATTACCATTTTCCAACAGATATAAGGGTATTAAAACAAATGACATGTTATCTTTAGATAATGATAAGTATGAAACGAATTTCATATATATATATATATATAATTATATATATATATTAAATATGTAAATATAAACATCCATGAGAGGAGATGATGAAAAATGAAACACATCACTTTATGGAGGTGTTAAGAAATTATTTATACATTAAATATTTTTCGATTCCACATAGTGTAAGGTCCTAAATTTCTAAAATCCTTTAATTTATGTTTTTTGAGGCTGAGTTGAGTTAATAGGGTGTTCGAAGTATTTTTTTAACTTTTTATATGTTTGTTCATGTCATCACTTGTTTATTTTTCATAATCAATTATTTGTTCATGGAATCATTTTTTTTCTTCACACGATCACTAATTTGTTAAACAATTCCACTTTTCCCTTCACATGGGAACATGTTTGTTAATATAGTCAATTTTTTTCTTCACATTATCCTTTTTATATTCATGTGGTCACTTTTTTCACTTTATATGACCACTTGTTTCCATCATATAGTCACTTGTTTTTTCATGCATTAGATAGGTAAGTCGCGTTGTCAGTTAGTATAGTTACTAGTTTTCTTGTGAAGTCACACATTTTCTTTAATACATTCACCTTTTTTATGTGTTATTTATGTTGTTTGTGTGATCAATTAGAATGATCCCTTGATTTTTTGCACAATCATTGGTTTATTTCTTGTGTTCACTAGTTTATTCACATGGTAGGTTAGTTGGTATACTCAGTTTTGAACATAACAATATATTGAAATTTACATATTTCCCTAGATACCACTTAATTTCACGAATTTTACTTTTTAGCTAAAATCATGTTTTAATGATTTAATTAAGGGGTTCTAAAGGCTATTTCAAGGATGGTAATTATATCCTTGAATTTTCTAGATGAAAAAGGCTTTTAATGAGTCCTTCCACATGTAACTTAATGAGATTTGTATTAATGGTTAATTAAAATATTATCTAAAATATGAAATCATGATGATTTAATATATTTAATTATAAAAAAATTATGTGAATAATTATATCCTAATTTATCTCTATTGAGATGTAAGATTCAAGACCCTTTAATTAGAGTCATCGAACCTTACAATCATTGGTTTGAGTTTATCCTACAGCGATTCCATCCAAGGAGTGAAACCCATGCCTTGGTTAATCTAATACTATGTATATTATTTCTTCTAGGTAGGCGATATATTATTTATATTCTAGTTGTAAATGTAGAGTTATTATGAACTTTTTATCTTTGTGATGATAGCATGCATTAGCCTAATGATGATAATAAATTGGTTTTGTTAAAATTGAATTGAAATGGGAATGAATAACATGATTTATAGAATTAATTAACTTGTCATTGAGATTACACATGCTAGTTTTACCCTTAAAATTGTGGATGTGGGGAGACATGATTGTGCTCAATATTGATGTGTTGTGGATCCCCAGTTCGTGTGACTATTTGGTATCATATTGAATAAAAATGGATAATCACATATATATAAATTATAAAATGCAATCCCCATGAAATTCTGATTTTTTAGAATTACCATGAGAATTTAAAGTAAATTTGATGATATTACAATTTTTAAAATATGAAAGTAGATATTTGTTTAGTGTAAGATCTGGTTGTGAAGTATGGCTATGGTGAGTGGGGTAGATGTGATGTGATATGAATGTGGCATGCAGCAGTTGTGATGAGGAGGTGGTTGTGAGGTGTGGTGGTGATAATGTAGAGATTTTTTATAATGAATGAAATGTTTTTGTTGTGTTGTGTGTGATGTGATAGTTTCCTAGTAGCAATGAAAATTAATTTTTAATTATGAAACTAAAATTGAAAGGGTTGAAATGGATAATGAATGCTTGAAATAAAATAGACAATGTTTTTTAAGTGGTAAATACTTAAATATGAAATAAATAAGGTGGCTAAGGAAAATGGATTTATAAGGGAAAATATAGAAAATGGATTAAATTAAAAAGTAACATGTCTTGTGTCTTATATTGCCATGTTTTTCTTTTATAGGTGGTAGTGAAAGTGGAATATATTATTATGCATAGTGGTAATGTTCTGAGTTGGTTGATATTCTTGTTTTCAACCAATAGGTTGGTCTTGTGTGTGGATATAAATAATTATAAACAATACACATTCACTATGATTTCTATTGGCACCCACCCTTGTTCAGAACTGTGTGCCGTCAAACCAAATATCGTGGGAGTGTTTTCCAAATATCCTGGTAGTGAGGATGGAAGGCCAAATACCCCCATTTTTTTGTTCTCTCTTGTAAGAGTGCATGATATGCATGGTTTGTGAAATAAAAGAGTAAAAAATTAAACTAGTGGTGTTTTTTATGAGATAATGAGGTGGCTATAGTGGGGGACATGCATTATTGGAGGAGGGAACATGGTTTATGTACTTTGTGTTCATGGTACTCTACTACTATAGTTATGTGGATGTAGATGTTGTTTCATAGCTCAAGTGTATTTGAGTGATATGTGATGTGATGGCCAATATTTCATTGAAAACAAATATGGTACAAAGTGATGTGATGGCCAGTATTTCTTTGAAAAAAAATGTGGTATGATGTGATATGATGGAAAATGTGTGTTCGGGTAGGGTTACTATATAAAACATATGGGTTTTCTAGGATATACAATGTTGGGGTTGTGAGAGCAGAAAAAAAGCAGAAAGTTATATTGGGCACCCATTTTACAGTTATGCTTATTATTATTTTATTATATATGGATTCATTAGTTGATGGGTTTTCCATAGTGAGCATGAGGTTGGATAATTGACCTATTTAAGTAATTTTGGTTCTGTTGTTTACTCACTCATGAATTAGTATATTCTTTTCACATGTGAAAGGGAAAATATAGGTTTGATCCAATTAATTGATAATAATTATATATTCATCCTATGTATATACATTTTTTTCAGGTTTATAGGAGGACAATGTGGATAGTTATAGACATTCCTACCTCATACATTGGGAATGTTACTATATCAGAGCTTTATGCCTTTCTTTTGGGAATTTATTTTGGAGAATAATGCACTTATTTACAATATACATTAATTGTTGAATGGTCCTAGTTTAATTTATTTTATATTTTCTCTTAGAGTTTTATTGGTTGTTAATATCCTATCATCTAATCTGATATATATTAGAGGGTAGTGATTCCCATATTTTAGGTTTTAAACTCTCAACTCTGGTCACTAACTTGGGCCCAACTGGAGCTAATAATTATGGGTCATTATCCATATTCCCAAATTTCATTCCTAGCATGGGTTCCTTTGGAGAGAGCGGTCCATGAAATAGTTCTATTAGTGGTTTTTAAAGGGATAATATAGAGCTTCGAGTTAAGATCTTTAATTATAACAAGGTTTGGTATAAAAAAGACATTAGTTTATCTTAGTGCATGAAATATTCAAGGGAATACTGTCCAAGAAAAGGTACATTAGGGCCCCCATTGTCTAATTCAAGAATCAAAGTCTAATTAATTCCCAATTTATGTGGTTCTACATATAGTTTATAGACCTATTAGAGGTACATAAATCACCATTTCTAGTGTTGTTGTTTTAGTTGGGTGGTTTTGAGAAGTTAAAATGAATTTAATGAATATTATTAAATTTAAATACTACAATGCATCCGATGATTTTTTCCCATTCATATATGGATCTTGGATGTTTTACGCATGTTATCTAATCTATTGAAATTACATAATCAGTCATGGTTGAATGCTAGAGGGTTGAATTAGTTGAGGAGGATGATTAGTGGCAAAGGGTGTTGTATGCCTTTAAGGGCCAAGATTTGGTGAAGTATGATTATAGTAATTCTAATCTAGATATAGAGATAATGTAGGAGGAGATCTAGATTTATTTGGGCCACAATAGAGTAATGGGTTCCATTTGATGTTTTTTATATGTCAGGGGTTTCATGTGATTCATGAAAGATGTATCCTGGTGAGCCGAAGGAGGAAGCTATATCATGGGATGAATTTTTAAAGTAGTTCGAAGTGAGTATCCTCTCCATGACACTGAATGTAGTAATGTGGAATAAGATACTCTCTCAACAGTATGGTAAAATGCCTATGCGTAAGCTTGGTATAAAGTTCTAGGATTTTTTTACTTTCAACGTGGATATTTTTTCTAATGAGTAGTCCAATGTGTAGTATCTTTATGAGGAACTCTGTCCTTTTATCAAGTAGACAATTAATCATTTTTAATTTCCAATGTAGATGGAGGTGTAGATGAAGGATAATGTGATTGAGTGTTTGTACTCACAAGGAGGATTACCATGAGATGGGAATAAGTAGAGTTACTTGAGGATATGAGTTATCAAAGATAGATCTCAGGCACTAGGTACTTTGATGTTTTAACCCATGGGGAGTAGTCCTCTTCAGCTTCCCTTCTGGGAATCAGGGGATTGTGGTTTACATGATTTCATAAAGGGAATTATTGTAGTGTATTTCACCTATGGGTGTCATATCCATTGTCAAAATTAGTTCTCTGTGGTTCATAGTGCTCAACCTAGTGGTGTTGGTCTGGTTCAACATTATCCTTAGTAGTAGCTGACATCAAGCCCATTTTAGTAGGAAAGGTAATTATAACACATTTTTATGCTTGCCATAATTCCATGTCTTATTCCTAATATATTTTTTAATGTCTTATTTTCTTTATATATATGTGATTCATGTATTATGAACTAACAAGACTTATTCCATTATTAATTTTTATAATCTTTGATATGTAGGGTATTATATTCTAATGTTATTATCATGTTCTCATACCCCTATTCTCATGTTTATTCTTACATGTCTCCCTTTTTTACCCTTACTAAGCATCTAAGTTCACCCATTTTTATGTTTCTTAACCCAGGTTATAAAGATATGTATTATGTAGGTTTTTTATGATAAGGGTTCTAGTCATAAAGAACCAAGTGGGTGACAATATAGCTTGCTAATGTACAAGTGTTTATGTTTCCATGTTTCCAAAGGAAATAGACCAATTATGGTCTTTGGGAATCTGTTTATGTAATTTTTAAATTATTATGAAAAAGTTATGTAATGTTAATATATGTTAGGATTGGGTCATTATAGTTGGTATTAAAAAAAAGATTTCAGTAAAATTTAGAAACCAAGATGAGAATACTTTAGTGAGATCCCTAGGGATATTTCTAAGGATATACCTTGGGTTGTATCAAATGATAATTATAATGATGTGATAATGTTTAAGATAATGTCCTAGAATTTTGGTAAAGGATAGAGTGAGTGGTTTATTATAAATACATATTTATATGTATACAATAAGTGGATGTGGCTTTGTAATAGATGTACCTAGGGTTAAAAACTCTGATAAGTAGTCTCGGGCTTAACTGGAGGTAATATGGTACATGACAACTTGTCTTGATGCACACCTAATTTTACACTCTCAGGGGATATGCTTTGGGAATGCATAACCTCTTTTCAAACTATCATAAAGTATTGAAGATGAAAATTAATGTTAATAATCTAGGATGAACCTTGGGTTTTATAGATTAAACAAGTAGGTTCAACGAATTAGACATCCTATAAGTTTTTTTCATTTTTATTTTGTTTTACAATATGATAAATGTTTCTACTACCATGATTTCTGGTTTTAGTCAATAGAACTTGGTTAACAATTAATGTTTCATAAGTGTAAAGTATTGAGATTATGAAAATCAATTTCCTAAGTGAAAATGTAATGAATAAAATAAAGAAGGTGGAATGATTATTGGTTATATCATTGAAGATAATGATAATGTGAATGAAATGTGAATGGTATGGGATATTCATATAGTATTGTTTAAATTAAATTTAAGAAGCATGATTAGATTGAGGATAATGAAAATTAATACACGATTCATATTTTATATTCTAGGAAAGTGATATTAAGGAATAAGTTGATGAATCCTGAGTAATAGTTTAAGAATAATGTTGTATGCATGAAGTATTTATTACTAAAAATTCAAATATTATGTTATCTTAATCCTAATATATAAATGTATTTTAATTATAAGATTTAATTAATTATTAAAAGGATATGTTTAATGGTGATGATGGATTAGAAAAGTGATATTTTGATTAAGGGAAGGTAACCCTTAATGTGATCTAGATATTGAGAAAAATGTGTTTATCTTGGATAAAGAGGTGATTGATTTGGATAAAGTAAGCCATATATCACTGATTAACGTGTATCTTATTAATTATTTTTTGACAATGTGGCCCATGTCATCATTGATGAAGAATAAAACTTCTTGGATTCAACAAATATATCTATTAACCTTTATAATATGGAAAGATGCATGTATTACAAAAGGAATTACAGTAATTTAGGTTACTACCATGTTTCAAGAGGTTTCACAATTAGGGTATTCACATGTTTGGAATTTGAATACCAAACAATAATTTTTTATATGTAGAGGTTCAATGTTATGATGATTTCGTAAACTTCTTTCCAATGTTTTGGATTTTCATCTTCCAAAAGGGTTATAAGGATAACCATTTATTGAAAGGTTAATTAAAATGTCAAATAAAGTATGTGTGACTAATGTATTATCACACTACATGTGGATTCATGTATATTGGATAACCTGTTCTAACCAATTTCAGTTGATGGTAGCTGAAGATAGATGGGATGACTTATCATGAATCTCATTATGTGTTAATGCTTCAAGAATTTCAAAATCACCATAATTTCGTTGAATGAGAGATTAAGTGGAAGTTGATAAAGGAACAACCAAAGGTGAGGTTGTCCTAAAATCTTTAAATAATGTCATTTCATAATATTTATTTAAATTTAGGAAAAATGATCTTGAAACCAAAAAATGTTCTTATAGTACCTTCATTTCTGATGAATCAGATAGTCCCTAAGATCATCATAGATTTATGGCTTGTGGATTTTCAACATTCTACTAAACTTTTTCTGTATCACTTTCCCTCAGAACGTGATGGTTATATTTCTCTTTCATGCCCATTTTTCACTTCCCACTCATGTTCTCCTATGTGGGAATCTAGTTATGAGTTACTTTGGGTAACCGTTATGGTTCCATATTTTTTAATGGAAGTTTTATTGTTCATTTTTATGATGTGGGATTATGTTAATGGAAATATCATGTATTAACATTGATAAACTAGAAGAGTTTTGAGGCTGAAACTCATTTTAAGGGTGTTAGAGTGTAACACCCCGATATTTTGTGATTTTTTTAAATTAAATTAATCTTTCTGATATATTTAATTTTACAAAACACATTATATAGTATTTTATTTATATAAATTCAACAAAAATAATTTTTTCTTATGATATATGAAAAATCATGTTAATCTTGAAATACACACAACACTTTGAATAGCTTTCAGTTCACGCAACACTGTGTTAGCTTATATTACACACAATCCTGAGTTTTATCGCTTTTTAATGATGAACCATTTTTTAAACTAAATTTTGACTCTTTAATTAATTTTATTCTTAAAATTAAATATCATTTTTGAATTCAGAATGAAAAAATTATCTTATGTTGAATTGATTGGATTTTTTTTGAGAAACATCATTTTTCATGAATAGTGAAAAATATTTTAATTTAGTTAAAAACGCCTCTTCACATAAATAATTATTAATATTAAATTATAGTTTAAACTAGTTTCTATTGTCAAAATAGATCAATTATATATGTTTTAATCCAATTTTATTAATTAGAATCATTTTTATATTGAAATTAGATATAAACATTTATTGATGTTTTGAATGTTTTTACTTTAAAACCCACTATCTCTCCACATCTACGGGATTAGCATTAAAATTATTTTTCCCGCTAATGTGATTTCAATTTGAAAAAATAGAAATAAAAGGATTTAATTTGTATAATATTTTTGGTCTAATAATATCAACTTAATTTTTGACCAAGATGATTAGTGAAAGTTATTAAAATTAATTATGGAGATTAAGGTAAAATTAAGCTAAATAAGGGACAAAAAATTGAAATTAAGGACCAAAATAAAGTAGACATTTTTTCAGAGAAAATTGGTTGCTAATAACTTGAAAAAATCCCATTTTTTTCCTAATTTTATGGTTTATTGTGATATTTTTTAAGGGAATTTCCCTATATAAAATGTTACGTAAATAAAACTGACATAAAGGGAGTTTTCCTTACCTTTAACATTTATAAAACTTTGAGATACGTACATAAAAATAATATTTTTGGTTATACATATCCATTTGAAAGATAAATGAGGTATTTTTATCAAAATAATTTATCATTAATTTTTAGGTATGACAGAGTTATATAAAATTATCAAGAAACGCTAATGTAGTGATTATTTAGTTAATAATTAACTAAAATAAATAACACTATAAATATTAAAAGTGAAGTACATTGATCAAATTTTTACCTCTAATTATTATTTTTAGATGAAGATATGATGTTACACATCTTTTTACTTAGTATA
This sequence comes from Viscum album, assembly GCA_963277665.1. Taxonomy (NCBI): domain Eukaryota; kingdom Viridiplantae; phylum Streptophyta; class Magnoliopsida; order Santalales; family Viscaceae; genus Viscum; species Viscum album. The sequence goes on from OY728141.1 coordinate 1,725,348,767, forward strand.
TTTTAATTACAATAATGTTATGATATTTTAAAATTAAAATTTAATTAATAATGTCAAAATTTAAATTAATGTTATTTTAAAATAAATGATATTTTATTAAATGATTTAAAATTTATTAAAATTATATATTCAAAAAATAGATTTGAAACTATTAATAAAAATTTAATATGGTCTATTAATGAAAAAATATATCTATGATAATTAATATGTTGACTCATATATTGTAAAATCATTTTTAGCATGGAATGAGTTTAAGTAGTGTTTTTTGCACGTCACATGCAATTATTTTAAAATTAACTGCTAAAAAATGTGAGTTTTTTATTTTGTAAAATATTTATCATATTAATAATTAATTGTAACTATATTTTTTAAAAATATCACTTTAATCTAGTATTAATGGTTAAACTAAATAGGTTATAAAACATGTGTTTTAAATATAATCCAAAATGATAAAATTGGGGAAACGTAGAAGTTAAGGAACCAAAATTTTAAAATGCACATATTTTTGTATGTTGGAGTTTTTAATAGAACATTATTTACCTTTAATACATGATTTTTTCATTTTGAGTAACATTAGGAATGGTATACCTCCCGTTAATGAATACCTTTTAGTTTTTATAAGAGTGCCACTCCCTTTCCACTAAAAAACGAAAAGCACTCTCCCACTTCCTCACACTTCTCAAACCACTTAGTTTCATCCATGATATTTGAATTTTTTTTCCCAAAAAACCCTAAATTACTCCTTGAATCCTTAATTTGGGCATAAATACTACTAAGTAATCTCATTTATGAAAAAAATGAGTTACCCTATTAAGAGGTAACACAGTCCCTCAAGCCCTTTTCTTTTATTTCCACTCTCCACTACCTGAAATCTTATTATTGCATAATTTTTTATAAAAATAGTATCCTCAATATAATAGTATGTATTTTTTCTAAGGTTTATACCTAAAATTACACACACTTCCATATAATCGGTAACAAACATATTGTCTACATGTTTGGTGATCTAATGCCTCACGAAATGATGATTGTTCATTTTTACTTTACCACTTCTGATGGTTGAAATTATAGTGGAAACTCTATTTATATATTATATCTATTATATTTATAATGTATTTATAATTATTTAATTTTTCTTTATAATATAACCTTATGCTTTCCATCTTGTGTAAATATTATTATTTTTTGAGGATGTGTTGACTACCACACCCTCAAAGTGATGTGATTGGTTCACACACTACATTGATGTCTTAAAGATATGTTTACTGAATATATATGATATATGTGACAAAATAATTATAATTTAATGATATTATATACATATATACACAGAAATATATGTCATTCACTTAGTTTCTTTCAGTACACTAATAAAATGGAAGTAACATTAATGCTTACGTATGAACTACCGTCTCCATGAATGGTGTATTACATTTCATACTTATATATTATATAGATTATTATAATAAAAATAAAATTAAAATTAATTATATTTATATAATTTTTTAAATTATTGAAATCATTATATAAGTATAAGTTCCAAATATATAAATAACTAAGGAACAAGTCAATAACAAAGAAAATATTACTCGAAGTGTAACCTTAATATGAAATTGACAACAATAGGGTAATATAAAGTAATAATAAAACTATATATGATATTGGATATAATAATATTTTTCTTTAAAATATTTATAATAAACTTAAATTTATTATACATGAGTTGTGAATGAGTATGATGATAGTCAATACACAAGGTAAGGGATTTCATTTCACTTTTTATTTTTTTGGGATACTTGCCTTATACCACACTCAATTATTTTTTGTGGCATATATACATACCATGAATTTATTATATTAATCTTCTAGTTGAATTTATTAATATTTTAATATCTATTTTATTATCATTCTCACATGGGGTTTAATTTTTAGAAGTTACCAAATCGGTAGTGTTATTTGTTTCCTAATTTTCCTTCTTTGAGACACATGCCATGTTATGAACCTATGTTTTTATATGAGGTGTTTAAAATACCATTGACATTTAATATCATGAATATATTTCTTTTAAGAATTTTTAAGCTTAATTTAATTTAATTATTTCAATTATCATATGATTCAAAGTATCAAAAGTGGTAACTGTTTATTGCTACAATCTCATAATTTATTGTGATTATTTATGATTGCGATTACATTGATGAAATATTATGATCAATCTCTCAAGATAACTTATTAATTTTATTATCCACATAATCATTTATTGGTACCATTATTCTACTATTTGGTAAATAAGATGATTAAGAAATCATTTTTTATGAAAATCAGACCTTACCAATCTCTTCTGTTAGAAATATATGCTCTTTCGAAACCATGGTTTCTAAAAATAATTTCAAAATGTTTTAAATAATTATTTATATGTTTCCAAAGTGTTTTAAAATAAATTATTTTCAAAAAGTTTACAATATTTCATTATAAGGTTCTAAATTATTTTCAATGAAATGTTTTTCAAAACGTTTTGAGGTTTTCATTATATGTTTTTAAATAATTTTCAATAGAAATGGTTTCAAAAATGTTTTAAAAGATTTATTACTAAGTCTTCAAATTTATTTTCAAGAAAATGGTTTCCAAAAGGTTTTATATTTTAAAAATAAAATTTGAAATAAGAATGGATATTTACCTCAATAAATGTTTTCAAAATATCCTTCCAAGTTATTTTTCATCTAATATAACGTGTATTGATGTTACCCATACCCTTCTAGAAAATTATATAATGGTTACATTCATATTATAAATTGGGTGGTTTATGTTTTTATGGAAGAATTATTATGACACCCATTTCCATTACATGGGTTATATGATTTTGAAAACTACTTCTTTTAACGGGTTATACATTGATGAAATATTTATGAAACCTATCCCTTTTCCACATTTTATGATATGATGAAATTTTAATGATACCCATTTCATTTCTTGGGTTATGATTTGATGTTTATTGAACCCATATCTTCTTTTTCATGATTATATGATGAAATATTTATTATCTTATGAAAAATGTATGAATTATTTTATTATGATATGAGTTGGACATATATATCCCTCTAATTTATTGGGTAAATATTTATATCTCATGAGATAATGATGCGAATCAAGTGGATGAGATTGAACCACTATGGGAAGATATTAAAAAATGACCACTTACACTAAAAAAATATTATTGGGGACAGTGTTGTGTCCCTTCTAATAGGTGTAGTAACCATTAATATGGAATATATAGAAACCCAATCCACTATGGGGAGATAAGAAAACCGGATCCACAATGAGAAGATTGGGAAACTCAATCCCTTATAAGGAAATGACTGCACCTGGGGACAATGGTGTGTTTCACTTAGTAGGTGTAGTTCCCATTAAGTTACTTTATAAGTTCTAGAAATTATACTTGAATTATATGGAATGAAATCACATGTTTATTTACACCACAATTCCATGTCTTATTCCTAAGTTATCATTTCATGGCTTATGTTCTTTATTTTCCTTTGATTTATATCTTATGAACTGCTAAGTTCTATACCATTATTTCGGTTTATGATATTTTATATCTAGTTTATGATATTATAATTTTATTATCAAATTATCATACAAATATTCTAATGTTTATGCTTAAATGTCTCCCTTTTTAACCCTTACTGAGCATCTGAGCTCTCCACTTTTTTAGTTTCCTTCCCTAGGTTACGAAGATATGTATTAAGTATGATGTTTCTCAGAAGGGTACTAGTTTTGAAGAACCTAGTGAGATATAATCTTGATAATTTTTTAGTTTTTATGTTTATATGTTTCCAAAGTCACTATACTATTTATAGTCATTGGGAATCTATTTATGCAATGATTAAAGTATTCCACAAAAGTTATGTAATGTTAATGTATGTTAAGACTAAGTCATTATAGTTTTAATTAACTAAATAATATTAAGTGATGTATAATTGATCTAAATATACTTTAAAACATAATTAAAACATAATTTATCTATATAAATAAATTATATGATAATGTGGTTTTTAAATAAAATTCAGTATTTTCACTATTCATCAAAAAATTAAACATCTCAGAAAAATACAAAAAATTTACCCAATGTAAATTTTTATATATTTATTTCAAAAATAAAGTATATTTTTTCAAATATATATTAAAAAGAATGTGAAAATCATATTTAAAATTGATTCTCCATTAAAAGGTGGTAAAATAACTTTTAGAAAAAAAACCTCTTTTTATACATAAAATTGGATTTCATCTTATATAATATCTATAAAATATATTGGATGAGTATAAAAAATATTTATTGAATATATAGTATATAAATTTTATTAAAAACATAGAACAAATTTCTTTTTATAAATTATTGTGATAAAACTGTGTCTTTACATAGAAAAATAATTTTCTTATAAAAGTAATTTCTTTATTTTCTTATAGTTCCTTAATTACATTATAATATTTGATAACCAATGTATTAATTTTATATAAATGAGTAAATAATATATTCAAAATTTAGTTAATCTTATTATTAACTTCTATTCTAACAGCTAGGTGGTAGCTATAAAAATATTTTAATAATATTATTAATAGTATATTGTAGTCCAGTAAAAACTATAACTTGTGTTTAATGAAATCTATTCAAGGGACATGATATTGTGTGTAATAAAATCCAAAAATATTATGTCATGTACTGTAATATAATCTAGGTTTTGTCTTATGGTGGAATATTAACTTGGTGTTGTGTATAACGCATGCCAAAATTAGAACTTTTATATTAATAAAAATATTCAGTGTTGCATAAAATGAAAAATATAAAAAATACTAAATTATTTTGAAAAAAATATTCCAAAAAATCTTGGGGTGTAAGAAGAATAACATTGAAAAATAAAAGTAAATGTGAGGATATGACCCTTATTTAAATTTGAAATAGGATTTGTGTTTTTTGTGATAAGTAGGGTTGATGTATGGTTTTTGTGTGTGGGGTGGATGTGATGATATGTGGATGTCGCATGTAGTAGTTGTTATAAGGATTTGGTTCTGATGTGAAGTGTTGGTAATATGGTTATTTGTTTCTTAAAAAATATTTGTTGTTTTTTTATTGTTAGGTTCTAATTTTCTAGTCTAAAATCATATTAAATGTTAATGATGAATCAAAAATGAAATGGGTTAAAATGGACAAGGAATGCTTGAAATAAAAAGGGAATTTTTTTTATAAGTGATTTCTTCATAAATGTGAAATAAATGTGATGGTTGAACAAAACATGTTGTTAATGGAAAAATGGAAACATAATTATCTTGAAAAGTAATGTGTCATGTTGATTATTATAGGGCGTTGTTAATTTTTTGGTGGTAATGAAACTAGAAGATGTGGAAATGATTGGTGGTGATGTTGTGAACTAGTTATTGTTTTTTTTGTGAAGAAATATATTTGAATTATGTGTTTATATATATATATATCATTCACTATGATTTCTATACACATTCCACCTATGTCTAGCACGATGTGCCGACAACCAAATGTTTTGGAGGTGTTTTTCTCAACATCCCCTTATAGAGGATAGATGGTTTGATACCCTGTATTTCCTACTCTATATTCTAGGTGAGATTTATATTCCTGGGATATAATGACCAAAAGTACAAAATTATACTTGTGGTGGGTTTTTAATGAGATGATGAAGTAGCTATAGTTTGGGTCTTACATAGTAGGAGGAGGGCATGAGGTTGATGTCCTTGTTCACAATACAATACTACTATGGTTATGTGGTAGTGGATGTGATGTGATGGGATAGGTTTATTTAGGTAAGATGTAATGTTATGCGATGTTCTTGGTGTCTTCAGGCAAGGTTTGGTATGATGTGATGTGATGTATCATGTGTTTTTGGGCAAGGTTACTATACAAAGTAAATTTGAGTTCCATGACGTATGATGTTAGTGTGTGAGAGTGGAAAACTAATGGGAAAGCAGTGTTGGGTAACCATATTACCAATAGGATTATTATTATGTAATTAGACATGTGTGAGTTATTTTTTGTGAGTGTTCCATATAGTGGATGCATTTGGATAGTTGACCTGTTTAGGTGCTGTTGGTTCTACTGTTTTCTCATTGGTTTATTAGTATATTCTTTTCACATGTGCAAAAGAGTATTTGGGTATGATCCTACTAAGAATTATTTTAATGTTAAAACTACATATATGAAAACCATTTTTTAGGTTTCCAGGATGACTATGTGGTCTATTGTAAACATGAATATATTGGACCTTGAGGCTGTTGTCGTGTCACATCTTAAGGACTTTCTTTGGGGTATTAATTTTGAAACTCTTCTACTTATTAACGTTATACATTCATTGTGGGATGGTCTTGGTTTATTTTATTTCATATTATGTCTTGTAGTTTCATCATGGTTGATATAATATCTCATAATATTATAAATTTTAGAGGGAAATTCCTCCCATATTTTAGATTATGTAACCTTGATGATAGTCACCAACAATGAGTCTAATTGAGGTGGGACTACGATGGCATTATCCTCCTTCCTTTATTTACAACCCATGAGGGGTAAATTTGGTGGGATTGTGTTGGGAATTAAATTATTTAAAAGATGATGAATAATGTTTCAATTTGATATTTTATTATATTTTATTCTTTAAATAATTGTGATAGGTTATCTTACACGCAACACCAATTTTAAGAGAATCATGATATACTATGTAAATATTATTATTTATACATGAATGTTATAACCTAGAAATTAAAATTGGTTCTATGAGTAGGATTTTTTAAGATAATGTATAAAATTATGTAGATAAAAAAATATATTGGAAAATATGTACTCAATTTTTAGTAAAGTCTTCATATACTCGAAAAATATATTTTTCCTTAATTTTTTTTATTTTTTTATGAGAAAATTATTTAATTAATTTTATTCACATTTAGAGATTTTATTGTATTAAATTAAATTATTTTTTGAAATAATAATATCAAATATATATTAATGTAAAATATTATGATTTTTCTGAAATGATTGATTTTTCAGTGAATACTGAAACATACTGATTTTTTAAATACTTTTATTTCTTATCATTATGTAAATTAATTTAAAAGTACCATTATATTTTGGAATTTTATTATTAATGTTATATATTATCCATTTAATTTATTATAATATAATTTTAATCAACACTTTTCATGATTTTGATATAATTTAATTTTTGTGCAAAATATTGCATTTTTCTAAAAAACCGATTTTCTTTGTCTAGTGAATTAATATTAAAATTAATTTCTGAAAATTATAGAAATAGAATATTTAAAAATTGATTCCATATTTTTAATTATTCCATCCAAATATGGAAAATATGTCTCTTATAATTTTGGTCATTATAAATAGTAACTATAGTAAATAATTGGCACCATAGTAAGGGTAAATTGGGTAGTTATGGTTTAAAAATATTTTTGTACAAAAAATGCCTCTAAAAAATTAATTTATAATATTTTATGAGTATATATTAGACATTTAAATCCATTTTTATAATATATATAAATGTGAATCCGTATTTATTTGATTTTGACCTTTATAATATTTAAGTAAAAGAAAATGACGAAAATTTCACTTTCTTACCTTTAATACCTATAAATTTTTATGATAGAGATAAATACAACTTATGTTCAGGTTTAAAATTTAATTTTAGATATATATTATTTATTTATATCATGATTTTTTTAATTGTTTCTGATTGAATAATTAGCATAAATTTATATGCAACACCAACACAATATATATCCAATTAATAGAAAAATAATGTAAATTACATTAAAAATATTAAAATTAACAGAATTCTATTGAGTTTTAGTGTCCCATTTATTTTATAGTTATATTTGACAAAATTTATATGTATTATATTTATAGATTCAAAATAAATATTTTTCTTATTTTCTTCAAGGTAAAATTAAATGCAGTGTCAAAAATGACATAATTTATATTTTATGAAAATAATATTTTATTAAAATATTTAAAAATAATTAAAATATTTAGAGGATAATGGTATAATATTTTATATAATTTTTTTCCCTTTTCTATTTACAAACTAATTAAAACCTTATAGGTAAAATTATAACTCTTTAAGATTTAAAAAGTCGTTACTGTGGTTAAAATTAAAATTAAGGAACCATGGGGTTAAACGAAATGATAAGGTTTAAAATTACAGAAAAACCTATCTAATTTTTATTGGATGAGTATATATAAAACTTATACAATTTTTATTTGAATATATAATCATTTGGACCCATTTTACTTGAAAATAGATTAATTATATTTTAATATTTTTAGAAATTTCAATTGTGTCATTTCCCTCCCTTAAAAAAGGACACCCATTTCTCCAATTGTTTCACACCACATTGGGCTATCATGATAAAATAACCGTTCCAAATATCTTATAAATATATTAATAATATTTATAGAGGTTTTTTACCTTCTAAATTACCATCCCTAGTACTTTTAATAGGATATCTATAGTAATTATACCTAAGAAGATGTAATTGTCCTTACCAACTCTTTTAAGTTTATATCTTCTTATACAACTTATCAATGTGTTAAAACCATCCTAAAAATAATAAATAAATTTTTATAAATATAATAATATGTTATTATGATTATGTTACAACCATATTCCATTGCTTATTCATAAAATGAAGAGTGAAAACATCGCTCGTGCATATGTACGGCTTACTGTCTCCACGTAGCAGTGTAATTCATTTTTCATCACCTCTTTACATGGATGGTTATAAATATGGAAATAATTAATATATATGATATTTATGAACTAAATATTTTTATATAATTTTAATATAATATGTATTTTCTTTCCTTCTAATCCTTTGGTAAATGGTAATGTCACTCATGTGTACGTGTGGACTACCACCTCTAAGAAGCGATGCGATCTATTTTTTCATTTTAGAATTTCATAGACGGTAATAAGGATAGATTTAATGAATATATAAATATATAATATAAAAATTATCATATAATGGTTAATTATTATTTACCTTACTTTTATTCCAACCATCAAAAAAGTGAAAACAACATTCATGCATAAATGAGACCTACCTTCTCTATGAATGGTGTAATTCATTTATCTATATCTAAATTTTATGGATGATTATATATATATATATTTAATTTATATTATATTTATATATTTAATATCATCGTGTATATTATGGAATCCTAATGAATATTTAATTACTGAAACTACTGAACAAAAAAAAACATGAAAAAGTAATCAGTTAACACTTGAAATAATGAAAATAATACTATATTGTTAACAAATGGGTGATTAAATGTTATAAAAGGACCATATAAAATATTATAGAGAAATATAGGTTTATGGTATATAATTAAAAAATAAATAAATTTATTACATGGGAGTTTAAAAGAACTTGTGAGTAATGAAGAACACAATTTAAGGGATTATCATAAATTTATTCATGATGTTATATGTTAAAAATTAGTTTTAATATTATAAGTAGTTTTCATATTTTCATCCAAATTTTCCTCTCTTTGGCGCATGAATCATGAAATAAAATGTTTAAAAGAAAATATGATATTATATCTCTCTTAACCCGGTATATTTATATTCAAAGTTCATATTTTAAAAAATTGTTTTACAAAATTAAATTTTATATATTCAATGTAAATTTTAAGGAAACCTTGACTTTTTAAAAGGTATTTAGATTAATATTTATAATTTTTTCTAAAAGGGTAGTTTTTGAATTTCATTACAAAAAATCAAAGAGAAATGTTTTTTTACGTATACAATGTTGATGGATTTTCGCAACACCCTATCTATTTTATATTATTAACTTATTATATTACTGAAAAAAAATTTATAAGTAAAAATATTTTAATAAATATTATTTTTATCCATTTTCTTTTATACTTTAAAAATATGGATTTATTTCAAAACCTGTATTTCTAATGAATTGAAGGACATATTTTATCTTGAAACATTTACTTTATTATGATAAATATTCATTAGACATTACATTTCTCTAATATATACATTATGTATATTCTTATATCTTAAATTGTATATCATTTCATCATATGGGTTTTTACTATGAAAGTTATTTGATTAATTAGGGAAAACCTTGATTAATATGTATTTTTTACTCAAAAAAATTTGTTGGTAAGTAAAATTATTTATAAATTTAATTAATCATTTAATAAATGAGGAATGAATTTTATATTCAGTTATAGGTGGGGAATAGAATTATATAACCCCTTGATTCCTCAATAGGTCTCGTGAGACAAATCAGTTTGCTAAATTAATTCAATTCTTGATGTATTCCTACCCTTAGTTTAAACTGTCATGGAACAAGGAATTGAGTATAGAGATATCATGATGTTTGAGATCATGATGTAAAAAATATTAAGCATGTACTTCATTGATAATTAAATTATTATTATCCATGATATTATTTCATTGATATTTTCTCAAGATTAATTTTGTACTCATGTTAATGATGAAATGGTACGTTTTTTTAGTTATTTACCCAACCATATTGATTATGACTTATTTACTTATTATATATTCTTCTATATAGAAACCTTACCGAGATTATTAGTTCTCCCTTTATTTTTTTATTTTCATTAGGATATGAAGATGGATATTTTGAATAAAATCGAGTATGTAAGAATATTTTTATGCTATGTATTTTACATATCCAATGGAAAATGGGAATCATGGGTATATCTGGTTCATCAAGACTATTAAAATAGTTGGTCATTCGAGATATGATCATTTATATCTTATAAAAATGTAATAATATGATCAATAAATCTTGGATACTAAGGATTAAGTCTTTATAGTTGGTATCTATGGAATTATAGTAGAATCATTTGGACCTAGATTTTATCTGAACATAGATTACATTAGACTTATGATAATCCCTTAGAGTATTTAATAGCTTTTACCATTAGAGGATTTTTATTTTATATCTCAATATTCATGATTATTATGAGTTAATTTAGTGCGTTACATTATTTAGTGAAATAAATACCTAGAAAATAAATAGATTACGCTGTAGAGAAAACTCATTTAGGTGGTATTGTATCTAGGTTGATCATGTCCATATTGGGGTAGCCTACTATAGTTATGACAAATAAAATTTTATGTATGGAACAACCTATTGTTTTACAACATGTTTAACCTATTTTGGATTGTTTAATGTGATAGAAGCCTCGATATTTTACTAAAACCATTAATCTATTGGTAGTGAAATAATGGATTAAGTCCCTCGAAAAAATATCTATGGATTTGGGAAGTAATGAAAGTGAAATGGATATTCTAGAAGTTAATTGTTTGAAATGAGATGAAAATAAATTGTGGTCATCAATACATAACACCATAGAGGTTGATGAATTAGAAATCATGGAATAAAAGAATTTTAATGTGTTATTTTTTAGGAAATAATTTACTCATGATAAATGAGATGATATAGAATGTAAATTACTCAATATAATATATAAGGTAGAGGGACATATTTCTGAGTATGAGGAAAAATATATAGGATTAACAAGGCATGTTATGGACTACATATGTAATAAAAAAACAATATCGACCATTTATTTGATGGGATTAGGGAATGTCTCTAAAGGTAACTAGCTTCCCAAATGTTTTCGCCATATGATTATATAGTATCATGTTCTATTAAGATATAGAAATAATTTTTTGGATCTTATCTCTTTATAAAAAATAATGATAAGAAGAGATCTATTGAGAAATATGAAAAAGGAAAAGCGTCAAAGATGAATAAGGGTACAAATAAATCTACATCATGTTAAAATGTTATAAAGAAACACCCTAGTTATTTCTTAAAGGGAATGATAGTTTTATTCATGTATAGAGATAAATACCATATGGTATGGGAATGAAGGGTAATAAATAAGCCTATAATGTTTAGTGTTTCAAATATAATGATATGGGGCACTCAGTAAATAAATTTTCCAAGATTCAAGAGTAAATACCTTAAAATATACAAAGGGATAAAGGTTAAACTTGTGAAATTTCTAAATCTAAAATTGAATTATTGATGTTTTTATGTATTGGGATTTATTAATTTAGTTATAGGGTAGTTTTATCAATGGATTTTTTTGTTTTCGGAATCTTGAAACTTATTAAGATAATTCTACATTAGTTTTCTTTAAGGATTATAAATCTTGTGTTAAATGGTATCAAAAACCAATAAAAGTGATTTTGTGGTAAGATGATATTTTTAGAGAATAAATGAATAAGGGAAAGATAACCCTCAATTTGTTCCAGATATTGAGTTAATAAAGTTTAGTAGGGATAAAGATAATATTGACTTTGAATAAGTAAATAAGATAATATTGGAGACCCTTAAACCAATTAGTGGTTTGATGGTATCTATTCTAAAGTTTACTGCATTTTCTTAATTAATGGAATATATTTAATCATATAAGATTTTAATTAAGTAATAAGGATATAATGGATTTTTAGAAGTAGTTATCTTTTCATTAAGGCTTTATGGAGATCAATGTGTCCAATGATTTGGTATGTGACATCAAGGGTAACTTATGTTAATTTATTGACATTATTTTTGGATTTTGAATTTCATGATTCATAATTTAGAATTATTTTATTGATAAATACTTATAAAATGTATTTAATTAAAATTTGGATGTTTTAGTTGAGATTGTGAGAATAATTTATTTTATTGGATAATTTTTTCTAACCATTTGGGTTTGGTACATATTTAGATAACTAAGGGAAGAGATTTCATTTTCATATAAATATTTTGATTTGTTAAAAGTTTGGTTTAGTGCTTCAGGAATAAAAAATTCATCTTGGAGTAAGAGATGAAGGGGAAATTGATCAATGAAAAACCAAATAAAGAGTTTTGTTATTAAATAAAAATATATCAAGTATATTTTATGATGTTATCAATATTGATGGTAACATAAATCATTAACTCTAGGAAAATGATATTGAAACAAAAAGGTTATCCTATTATAGATTTTCTGATAAATTGATGGTCTTTTCACCAATCACAGATACATAATTATGTTTTCATAATCTTTCTCATCACGATACTCTCTATCACTCTGTATTAGTATTTTGGCATTAGTTTAATCCAACATGTCTATATTTTCACTTCTTAAGTATATTCTTTTATTTGGAAAACTAGTTTTTTTATTCAAAATGACCTTCATATTTCCAATTCCCAATTTTAAAGAGAATGATTTATTACCACCTTTTATGATAGATTTTCTACAAATTAATTTTCAAATGTTAAACCATTGATTATATATAATAAGTTAAAATAGGAAGAATGAAATTTATTAAAGGGGGGAATGTAACACCCAGATATTTTAGAATATATTTCTCTTTAAATAAATTTTAAATCCTGTGTTCACTTAATACCATGTTTAAATAACCGCGATATACTATTACAATATCATTATTTAAACATGAACATTATAACTTAGTAGAAAAAATTGATGTTATGAATAATATTTTTTTAGAATCATGTATAATGGTTGAAGATAAATTATATCCAATTCTATATAAGTACACAATTTTTAGTAAATATTTTTATATGCCTTAAAAATATATTTTTCCTCAAAAATTATTTTATTGACTTTTATATTAAAATAATATAATATATTACCAGATTTTTTAGAATTTTTATAATAAAAAATGAATTAATTTTTAAAATAATCATATCAAAATTATCAAAAGGGAGAAATTTTGGAGTTTTTCTAAAATGATTGATTTTTCAGTGAATAGTGAAAAATATCGACTTTTCAAATACTATCATTTATTTTCATTAAATAAAATAATATAAAAGTTCCATTATATTTTGTATTTTTTATAAATTTAATATATTATCCATTTTATTTATAATAATTAAATTTTAATTAACTATTTCATGTTTTTTATATAAGTTAATTTTTCTACTTAAAAATGATTTTTTTCTAAAAAGTGTTCTTCATTGTGTTTTATCTATTTAAGTTAAAATTAATTTATACCGCTTATATTAATTGAATTTTTAAAAAATCATTCCATATTATTAATTATGAGGATAAAATTTTATAAATAGGTCCCTTTTATTTTTTTCAATATGAATATTATCCATAGTAAATAATTGTAACTGCAGTAAGAGTAAGGCAGGTAATTATGGCCAAAAATTATACAATAAAGTCTTTAAATGACCCTAGCACTGGTATTTATCATATTTTACGAGTTTAATTAGAATGTTTACTTCATTTATTGAGTATATAAAAACTTTGTGACATATTTCATTGATTTTAACCTTTATACAGTTGATGTAAAAGATAAATCTTAAAATGCCGCTTTCTTTCTTTTAACAACTATTATAATTATTGATGGGATAAATAGAATTTTTTTAGTTTTAAAATTTAATTTTAAATATAAATGATTTTTTCTTATCATGGTAGTTTTATTTTAATTTTTAGTGGTTTAATAATTAGATGAAATACTTACACAATGCTGACACAATATTTATTTAATTAGGAAAAAAATAATGTAAATGATTTTGAAAATATTAAAAGTTATAATTGTTGTTTTGAGTTATAGTGTACCGTTAATTTTTCATATAAATATATCACATATTTTAGTTTTGTTAAAATAATTTATTCAAATTATAAATGTTTCTTTATGTCATTGAAGTCAAATTAAATGAATAGTGTCAAAAATGATATTATTGTTATTTTATAAAAATAATGTTTTATTAAATAATTTAAAAATAATAAGAATCTTGAAAGACTAAATTTTTTATAAAAAATGGTTTAAAATTTAATCTATTATAAATTTATGAAAAAAATTATTACCTTATAAGTAAAATAAAAACCCTTTATGATTTAAAATTTTGTTTCCATAGTTAAAATCAAAATTGGTTAACCGAGGTGTTAAATCAAACAATAAGGTTTAAAATGGAAAAAAACCTATATAATTTTAATTTTATTAGGATCTTTAGGCCTTATAATTTTTTTAATATAATCTATATCCATTTATAATCTTTTTTATTTATAATTACTTAGTTGTACTTTAATTTCTTAAAATTCTAAGTTTTTCCTTTGCCTCCCATATAAAAGGACACCCATTTCTCTCAATTATTCACACCACTTTGATCCATATATCTCAAAATAACCCTAAATATTTAAATTATATAAATAATTAGTTAATTTATATATGAAATATATATTTCAAAAGATGAACACTTGTTTTTGAAGAGGATCTCTAACGAAAGTCCACCGAAGAAGAAGTAACTATCTTTACTGACTCCTTCATGTTTATGTGGACTTATACTTCCACTTAGTGTGTCATAACAATCCAAAAATAAAAAATATAGTATTATAACTGTACTAATATGATATTATGATTATGGTAAAACCATATTTCATCTCTTTTCCATCCTATGAAAAGTGAAAAATAAACCATTCATATATATGACTTACTATCTTCATGTAGCGGTGTAATTGGTTTTCCATCACCAATTTACAATGATGGTACTAAATATGTAAATAATGAATATATATGATATAAATTTCATAAATATTCTTATGTATTATAATATCATTTATACCTTCTTACCTTATTATCCTTTGGAAAACAATAAAGTCATTTGTGTGTGTATATGGACTACCACCTCCATGATATTATGTGAGAAATTTTTTATTTCCCCATTAAATAGACGGTAAGAAATTTATATTTAATAAATATTTAAGTTATATATGATATATAAATTTTACAACAAGGGATAATTTATATTTACCATTCTTTCATTCCATCCATCAAAAAGGGAAAAACGTTCATGCATATATACAGACTACCGTCTCCATGAATGACGTAATAAATTTTTATATCTCTATTTTCATGAATAATTATAAATATATATCTACTGAATATATAATATATTTTTATATTTAATACCATTATAGATATTATAAAACCAAGACCAAGACCGAAGGACTAAAAATTCTAAACCAAAATAAATGTGAAAAACAAAGTAGTTAACACCTGAAATAATGATAAAAAAATTCTATTAACAAATGAGTAATGAAATATTATAAATATATCATTTATTATATTATAGATAAGTATATGGGTCTATTAGTTTATTGTAATAAATATAAATTTTTTATACAAAGGGTTAAAAGAACTCATGAGGCAAGTCGAGCATTAGGTGAGGGAATTCATGTTAATTTACACTCTATTGAGCCATATTTGGTACTGTACACATGCATAAATTTATGTATTCTATATAAAATAATTTTCAAGAATTTAACAATAACATATATTTATTAATTATGATTAAATTTTCCATTTAATTTTACTAATTTAATAAGTTTCCATATTTTCTTCCAACTTTTCCACTCTTTGGCATTTCAATCAAGAAACGAACTATTCAAAGGAAAAAACAGTTCTTATTTACCTTTTGATTAAGTGTATTTCAATTCCTTGTCCATATTTGTAAAAATTATTTTAAAAAATTCATTTTTATTTATAATAAGTAAGTTTATGTAATTTTAGAATTTTTATAGGGTATTTAATTAAATATTTATAATGTTTTCTAAAAGGTATATTTTGGACATTATTTAAAAAATGTCAAAAGTAATGTTTTTATGCATACGGTGTTAATTTATTTTCTTGCCTCCATAACTATTTTATACACCGAGTTTCTTCAATAAATATTCAATGGGTTTACAATGAGAAATATTTTAGGAAAGATTATATTAATCTATCTTCTTTTGTTCTCCAAAACACGTGGTTTTATTTCAAAACCTATTTTTCTAATGAAGTGAAGGAAATATTTTAACTTGAAATATTCACAATCTTGTGATCATATTTCATTGGACACTACATCTATCTTAAATATCCATCATGGATATTCCTATTTCTTAAAATTATATCACTTATATATATGTTGTTTTACCGTGAAAATTATTTAATTTCATTGGAAAAAATTGATAAATATGTATTATTTACTCAATATAGTTATTTTTTCAACAAGTCATACTATTTATAAATTTAATTGATCATTCAACATACGAAGAATGAAATGAAATTGTATTGATGGGTTATCTTGAAATTATATATCCCTTGATGAATCAATAGGTCTCATGAGATAAATCACTTGTCCAAATCAATTGGGTTTTTTCTAAAGGTATACCCATAATTTAAACTTTCTTGGTACAAGGATTTTAAGGTAGATATTTCATGATGGTAGTGGCCATGACAAAAAAAATTAAGAATTTCCTTCTATGATAATTATGCTATTATTATTCATGATATTATTGTATTGAAATTATCAATGGATGAATTTTTTTATCATGTTATTGATTAAATGGAATTTTGTTTTAGTTATTTACATTTCCCAAACTGATTATGCCTTATTTATTTAAGATAGATTCACTTTTATATAACCCTTAATGAGTATCTAATCACAGCCTTTATTTTCTTTATTTTCCCCCATGATATTAAGAAGAATCTTATGAATAATACCAAGGATGCATGGATTTTTTTATTCCATGTATTTTATATTTTCAATGTAATATGAGAATCATGTATGTATCAATTTCATTAAGACCATAAATTGTTCAGTCCCTCAGGTTTAGATACTTTGTATCTTATATCAACGTAATAAAGTAACCACTGTCTCTAAGATACTAGGGTTGTGGTATTTACAAACAAGGATTTGAAATTAACAAAATAACTACTTAGTATTTGAGAGATATTGATTTTATTATATTATAATTGATAGGATATAATTGTATGAGGTATAAGAAGAAGTAAAATGAAAGCACTTAGTTAAGGTGATTGCCTCATATTTTAATAAAATACTTTATATCTCTCTTTATGGTCCATAGGATTTTCTTTTAAGAATAACATAACAGATATAATTTTTGTGTGGAAGATAATAAGTGGGTATTAATGTGGTTTTTGAGTTATATGGCTCTTGATATTTGAGGAATAGATGGGAAGGGGTATCTTTATATAAGAGAAGAGAGGGGAACCCTTGAAATTAAATAATGTATTAAATTAATAAAAATTAATTTTCATTTTAAAGTGGATTGAAATGTATATATTTAGAATATATGATTATTATTTGTAGAAATAATCTCATACAATAAAATTTAGACATGTTTATGCATTTTTTCACCTTATCTCTTACTTCTAACCCTCATTAACCCTTTTTACAATGACCATTATATCAAAGATTCTTACTATTTTGTGGTCATGAAAGTTACTATATAAGTAAAAGTGATCCATAAGTGGAAAACAATTACTATGATAGAATATTACAATTCACATCTCTAGAAATATGATTTTATATATTATATATCATTTAATAAAATATTAATTATTATGAATTATCTTTAAATACATTTTTGGGACCATTAACATAATTAGTTTTATGTAAAATATAAAAATAGTAATATATGTATAATATAATCTTTTAACACATAAATAATAAATTAAAGTTCTATAAATAATTCGTGGAACATCATAAATCACCCAAAAAATATTACTATTAATTTTTTTTAAATCATTTACATTAATTTTCTACTCCTTACACATGCATTGTGTTAGTGTTGCATAAGAATTTAAAGTAATTATTTCATCCATAATATTAAAAATACATTAACATGATAAATTGTTTTCTTAATATTTTAATTGAATACTTATAACATGAAATAAACTCATTTTATCCATAATAAAAAGTATTACACTTATTAAAACAAAGTGACATTTTGTATTTATCATTTACTTAAAATAATATAAAGGAGATTTTAATTGAAAAATGGAACCAAAATAACAAATTTTATAAAATTTTGTGGTTATGGTTATAGAAAAATTATCCAATGTAAATGAGGTAGATGTTATGGTGATTTTAAGTCATTTTTACATTATTTTTAAAACTAGTTAACCCAATTTTCCCTTTATCGTGCTGATAAATATTTTCCATTGTTACTATTCACTATGAACATAAATAATGATGATATATTTACCAGATATGGACATTTTAATTCCAAATTTTTTAGTCCATTTTATCAAATTAAATCCATATATGTGGAAGAAATTAGGTTTAAAATGAACCCATAAATATCGATGAAGGATGATTTTCCAAAAAAATGATGTTTTTAGTATAAAATGGTTTTATACCAAATTCAATAATTAATTCAATTTAAATTACAATAACTGTAGTTTATTTTAATAAAAAAGAACTATTTATATTTCAAAAAAAAAAACTGAAAACAAAATTATTGGTTTTAAATTATTGAATAGATAAATAAGTTTTTCCAAAAAATCCGTAATTTTTCACTATTTAATGAAAATTAAATCTTTTAAAATAATACCAAAATTTTAACCTTAACATTATTTATATATATATATTTTAAAAAAATATCATTTTTATAAAATGAAATACCAAAAAATAAAATAAATTAATTATTATATTCATTCATAAAAATAAATAATAACTATTTTTGAAGCATAAATTAGCTTCATTAAAAATTGAGTTCTTATTTCATAAGAACTCAAAAATAATTTTTTATTAATATTGTATATATATATATATATATTATAATTCAGTTATTCTTATCCATAACCTCCTATTCAACTGTTTGGATATAATGATCATATTATATAATATTTCATGTCTATTAAAGAATAGTGTTGCATGTCCCGTATTTTATAAAAAATAATTTTCCTAAAAAATATAAAGGAATTATATCATATAATTATATAAATTATATCCTAGAAATTTGAGCTTGATATTTTTGATTTTAGGTTTTAGTATTTTAAAATCCATTTGTCGAAAAACCGCACCATAAAAGGTGTTAATAAAACATACCATGATAAGGCAAAGTGGGAAACCAAATGGTTACCTAAAATAACACATCAAAATGTTCCCAGATAAAGAGAAAACTAGTGATAAGTGAAAATGGAGGATAAAATTAATGTCCAAATAATAATGGAAAGTGATAGAGAACATTAACCATGAGAATGTGAATGATAAAAATAATTTCAATGACCTCAAAACCAAAAACCAATAAAGTATTGAAGAAGACCATAAATTCACCATAAATGTAAGTAATGTGATAAATTTTTATTGAAATATCATTTTTCTATAGTTCAATAATTCCTTTACCATTTTGAATATTTAAATAAAGGAAATATACATACTTCATTTTCTCAATACCCATATATTCAATTTTATCCTTTGGTTGCGTGTTTCAATCAATTTCCACATTTATCTCATCATTTATGCCAAATGATGAGTATTAATAATGAATCATTCATAGGCCTAAAGAAATATATTTTAATGGATCATTAAATATAGAATTTTGTAAAAAGTTAATCCTCTTATAAGTAAAAAACAAAAAATTAATATCAGAGTGAAATATTATACCCAAAATGAACAAACCTTCTTATGAATACCTAAAACAATTAAATAAAAATATTCCATAATAAAACCAACGGTTAAATGTATATCATTCTTTAAATAAATTACCCTATATCCCAAATAACCTTAAAAACCTCAAAATTGAATAATTTCTTAACCTTAAAGTTTATCTCATCCCTTTCTGTTTATATCTTAGAAAATTTAATGACATTCTTCCCAAATAATTCATCACATTAAACTGAAGGGAAACATATACCTCAACCTAATAAAATAACCCCAAAATATCATTAATAACATAAAAATACGATAACCTAAAATTAAAATGGGGGTGGGTATGACATTGAACTTTTTATAAACCTTAATCATATAAACCAATGATGGTATAAAAAATCTTTTGTTAACCTCACATGAAAAATCGTAATCCCTAAATTCTCTAAACCCTTCTTTGATACTAATTATAGCATCCATGGAATCTCATTTCATGATTTTATTTTTAAAAAATAATTTTTATATTCTTGGATTTGATAAAAATTATTTTAACCCATTTTTTTGTAACACCCAACAAATTTAGTTTAAAATAATTAAAAGAAATATAGCTTTCTTAACATACAATATCGACCATTAATTGAATTATGATACACTATAAAAATATTATTATTAAAATATAACTATTATAACCTAGTTATTAAATTTTTGGTAATGAATAAGTGTATCCAAATTATACAATATTCTAATAAGAGTTGGAATAAATAAAAATTTATTGATTAATTATTTTGAACGAAGAACTTATTTTTTAGTAAAGTAATTTTATGCTTTAAAAATATGTTTTCTTATTGAATGATATTTTTTCTCTTTTTGAGTAAATATTATAATGAAATTTTCAATTTTTATGAATATTATTTTATATATAGTATATCATTTATTAAATCATAATTTTAAATTTATCTTAGGGTGAAATTTTGGAATTTCTCTAAAAATAATTATTTTTCAGTTAACAGTGAAAATACTAAAAACGGTATTTTATTTTCTTGTATTAATATTGTAATATTTTTATTTCAATTGGTTTTAAAGATAAAATAGTAAATATATATTAAATATAATAAAATTTATTACATTTTATTTAATATTATTCGTAATTTTTTTTATAAAAACATTTTTATATGTAAAAATGCATTCATATAGAAAAATAATTCATCAAATTTTGTGGGGGGGGGGGGTTAAGGTAATTTTAACAAATAATTAAGATTAAATTTGATTAAATGTATTCAATATTTGGAAGCATATTTTAAAAATTTGGAAAATATTTCATGTTTATTTTTTGTTATAATTAATAGTTAACTATTGTAAATATTTTCACCTTAGTTGGGGTAAATAGAGTAATTGAGGTTAAAAATAACATGATAAAGATTTAAAAATAAATATAAAACCCATTATATATATATTGGATAATTTTAGTTAGACCATTTCAATTAAATATTCTAATATATGAAAACGTTATGCCATTTTTCTTCCATAAGGACCTTAATATTGATTTACATAAATAATAAATTGAAGATGTTACTCTGTTTTAATAGTAGTAATATTTTTAAATAGGGATAAAAAGAGTTTATGATTGGTTATAAATGGTTAATTTATAGATGAATGAATTATTTTTATGATAGTTATTTTTTTAATTTTCAATTATGTAATAATTAACATTAATACATACATGATTCTAATATCTTTCCTGTGAAAGAAATATAAAATTCAAGTTAATTATTTTTAAAAACATAAAAATTCAATTTTTTTGGATTAATTATGGTCTTCATTGATTTTTTTGATAAATATTATATATTATGTATGTGGTAAAATTTTATATTTTAATTACATTAATTGTAACGACACAATATTTTTCAATAGATATTCACTTATAAATATGTCTTAATCAAATGAAATCGAAACATAATGAACTAATAAGATCTATGTTACCCTTGAACAAAAGTTTTTCACTTCCATGATGTGAATTTCAAAAATGTGAAATACAGTGTTGTGATCAGTAAGTTATTTGGAGTCCGATAAGAAAAACATATTTTTTGGTGAATAGTAACCTACCCTTATGAAATGTTACATACCCTTTTGAATAGTGATATACCCTAATTAATAGTAACCTTACCTATTATAGTAGATAAATAATACTAAAGTGGATGTACGATATACCTATGTTTTAGAATAATTAAATAATTTTTTAAAACTGTTTTTTAGAATATATTACAATTGTAATTAAATATTAAATTGATCATATTTTTAAAATTATTTTTGAAAAATGGACTTTATTTTTTGATTCTACATGTCGAAAAATGCTTTGGGTTAATTTTTGGGATTTTTTTGAAATACATGAATTTTTTACGAATAGTCAAATACCATAATTTACAAAATAGGCAAAATACACTGATTATTGAGTCACGTATGATGTTCTGCTGATGTATATCCAATTTATTCGCATTCACATGATATAATTACTATTCTTGGTCATGGAAGACTCACTATTCCCTATCTTGTGGAGAAGTAATAAATTAATGAATATAAAATTGACAAATCCCCTCTCCCCTCCACTATAAAAACCTCCGATCACTCCCTCTTCTCTTCACTCCTATAAGAATTTTAGATCCTCAAAGTTATGCTCGAATATCTTTCTCTAGTCACTCGCCACATCCTAGAAGCTCTTTTTCTTTCAAAAATACCAAAATCCTTTCCCTTAAGGAGGTTCTTTTGAAGGTTATTTCAAGTGGTAAAACACCTTTCTTTTTCATTTAGCCTCATTTCAATTTATATTCTTTTGTTATTCTCTCCCCACATCCTCTATCCAAATGACCATGATAAATCTAGAATCATCTATATATTGTAATTATATCATGTTAATGGAATAACAATCATCAATATTTTTACTCTCTCCCTTTTATTTTATAAACGAAATCAACGTCCACAAAGTTCCAATTTATAACCTTCATGGATGATGAAGTTTCATTCTTCAAATTATCCTTTATTACTAGTCATGAAACAATTTTTATGGTTGAAATAGAATTCAATATATTTATTATAACCTAATTACGATTCAAAAACCAGAATATCTACATATTATTAAATCTTATGACCAAACTAGTTCCTAATAATAAAAATACCGCTAAATAATCTAAGTGAATGTCATAAATATTTCATCAAATGATTAAACATATTTACATGTAACCAAATGATATAAATTTACATTAACACTTCTGGATTTTAATAAATAATATATAATTTCAATTCTGTATATTTACATCCATTCCACTCCAATACTTAAGAACATGTGAGCCAATTGTGAAAATAAAGAGAACAAACACTCCGGAACGATGAAATTCAATATCATAACTTATGACTAAAAGAATAAATTAACTAAAAAGAGTTATTATAAAATTAATACATGTATAATAGATTTTTAAATAATTTATTAATAAGTCTAGTTTCATATTCTATGAGCTTAAGTTCAAGAGAGGAACCCATTCAGACTTAAGGTAAGGGGTTTTCCACCGGAATATCCATTTTCCTTCAGGTTACTTTTACTGTCTAATTAGCCCAATGAAACTCTTTTGTATTTTTAGTTACTCCTAAAATATTATGTGTGTAGGTTATATATAATTTTATCAACAAGAACCTTTCCTTATATTATGGATGGTTACTTTTATTATTAATAACATTCAAAATAATTTCCGAAACACATTCCCAATCCAAGGGAATTTCTCTAATTCTTACATATTTTCATGGTCACTATATTATCTGTTTTTAGAAACCATTATATTTAAAAAATTACACATTTTATTATGAAAATATTATATTACTTCACTTCTAGTTTTCTAAAAATATTTTTATAAAGAAACTCTTCTTTTCAAAGGAAAAGAGTTTTTATCTCAAGATTTACTCGAAGATTTTATAAGAGCATCTTCATCTATTTCAACAATCTTATTTATTCATATGTATTATTGGGATTATTATTCCATGTTATCATATTCCATATTTAATTTAATTATTTGTGATTATTTTTTATGTGGAGGTGCTAACTTAAAACCATTCACCAATTTACATTGAATGGTTAGGGTTTATGCTTAAAGTTCAGGTAATGTTATTTTCATTTCATATATTAATTTAGATATGAATGTATATATTTTTTATGATTATCCCCATTCATATGAGGAATTATTTTTACATAGTATGTGTCGGTTTGTCTCCTCTATAGCCCCTTGGTTCATCAATAGGTCTCATGAGACAAACTATAGTCTTGGCACAAGGCCTTGACAAACTGATTATTTATAGTCTTTGCACGTGGCATTGATGGTATGGTTATGTTCTCTCATATTATGCATTCACTCAATATGAAAATATTATTGATGGTTTATGTGGTTATTTGACTAGTAGAATATTCATGATTATATATTTTTTGGGAATATTTACTCAGCTCATATTTCTACCATATTATATTCATGTTTATTTTTTAAGGCATGTTTTTTAAATTATTCACCATGTCTAATTATTTTGTTATCTACTGTTGTATTGATTACCATTATTGATCGTTATATCTCACACCTTTTTTATATTTCAATTTCTCCGAACATGAAAATTTTTATCATGAATTACATGCTAAAATATCTTAAGAGTTATGCAAGTTGTCTTAAGATTTTCTATATTGTTTTTCATTTCAAGTTGTAATTTTGAACTTATGTACATATCATGTTTCAAATAATACTAAACTACTCGGTCTTTTAGGATTATTATCCTTTTTTGTATGCCAGTGTAATAAAATCAGGCACCGACACTATGATACATGGGTCAGGTCCTTACATTTGGTATCAAATAAAGTTTAGTAGAAAACTTAGAAACTAGAATTAGAAAATTTAGATTAGGGAAGAGGCCCTAAGATTGTATTTGAGGATAAACATATAAGAACGTCTTGGTATTTTGGTAAGGAATATATTACATGGATATTTCAAGAAATACATCACTATCTTGATACGAGCATGTAGAGGTGGCTCTGAAACAGATGTACCTAGGAGTGAGAGGTCCGAAAAGGAGTTTCAGGCTTGACCTGGGGTATCTGGGTACATGATAGCAAGCCTTGTTGCACTCTTGGTTACAACACTCGCAGGGGATATGCTTAGGATAATTCACATTTTATTTACATGCCATTATGAAAGATTTAAATGTAAATTTTTCCTCAAATATTCCATGTTTATGATTAAGAGATTAGATATGCATATAATTTCTATTTATGCTCAGTATTTTCTACATTGATATTATACAATATGATTCATCCACTAATCTAGTGTATTCCAATATGTAGAAATGGTGCCTAGTGGAAGGAATGGAAACCACATGAATGTGTGTGTACCCTGTAGGGATTTCCCACTAATGCAAGAAAATGATGTTGGATCTAGTGATGTGATTGGTGATTAGCATGTTTCAACTATACTGGGGAAATATACTTAGGTTATGAATAATAACCATACCAATATGGAGCATCCAGATCCAACATGTGGAGGATCTATGTTAGATCACTTTATATGACAACAGCCTCTATCGTTACATGGGACTACAAACCCATTTGTATCAGAGTAGTGGATATGTTCCCAAGATAAGATATTTCTCACTTTGGGATGTCATTAAAGAGAGAAGGTTGTCATGGAAGTATATCATCTAACAGAAGATATGGATTAGTGGTCATCATTAATACAAAACAAAAAGGAGGTGGAAGAAATATAATATATGAAAATGATGGATTTCAAGAAAATATTCTTAGAAAAATATTTCCCAAGTGAACAATGAGTAGATATGGAGAGGAAATTCTTGAATCTGAGGTAGATTGAGGATGAAAATGTTTCCAAGTATGAATCCAACTTTACAAAGCTGTAAAGGCATGCTGTGAACTAAATACGTATTCCAAGTAGAAAAATTGGTCGATTATTTTATGGTTTAAAACCATTACTTATAAGGGCTCTAGTCTCCCAAAATTTCTCATCACATGAATACATAGTTTCATATGATATCAAGATGAAAAATGAATTATCTGAGTCTTATTACTTTAAGTGAAATGAAGAGAAGACGATGGATTTTGAAAACTACAGTAAAAGAAATAATGAAATGGGGAAAAAGGGAAGAGTATAATATACATACTATGAAAATTGTGGGAAGAAACACAGCAACACTTTCCTGAAGAGAATGGGAGTATGTTACAAGTGCGAAAAAAGGACACCTAAATCGAGATTATAAGTGGAATAATGAAGCTACATATGTTCAACGGTACAATTTCAAGGAGGTGGGACATTATGCATGTGAATGTCTTAAGCATCAAGGGAATGTTCCCCAATGAAGGACAAGGGAGTAGGGACAAGCTTATGCATTCACAACCACAGAGGTTGATGTTCCCAAGAAAGCGGTGGTAGGTACATTGATTGTTTCATCAAACGAAGACAATGCTTTTTTTGATTCTAGATCATCATATTCATTTATATATTCCTAGTTTTCCAAGAAGATTATATATGTACAATTTGATTTAATAAAGCAGTTATCAGTCAAAACCCAAAGTAGATGTATCATTACAACAAAGGCATGTCAATTAGTCCCCCCCATGACACATAAACATGCTTTAGAGGAAGAAAATATCATCATTCCAATGACTGAATTTAATATAATTCTCAGTATGAATTGGAAATCAATTTATGATGTGAATATCTATTGTAAGAAGTGGGAAGTTACAATTTTTGAGAATGGTGTAGAATCCCTTATCTTTAGAGAAGATCCCTCTCCATCAGATTCTCATCAAGATGTATCCACAATAGCTCTACTAGATTCAATTATTAGAAAAGAAGGGATGAAATAAATATGGGTGATGAAAGGAATGTACAAATAGAGGATTTACAAATTGTTTAAGAATATGTAGATGTGTTTCCAGAGGATTTACCTAGAAATCCTCGAGAATGGGAAATTGAGTTTTCAATTAACTTAATTCCTGTTGCAAGGCCCATATCGAAGACCGCTTATAGAATGGACACTGTGGAGTTAGTAGAGATAAAGAAACAACTAGAGGAATTGAGTTGTAATGGAATTATTCACCTTATTGTTTCCCCAAGGGGAGCCCCTTGTCTTTTTGTTAAGAATAAAGATGATTCTACGAGGTTCTACATTGATTATAGGAAAATAAATGCTATTAAAATAATTAATAAGTATTATCTACAATGAATTGGGGATTTATTTGATCAACTTCATGGAGCTAAATATTGTTTCAATGATTGACCTTCGATCTGGATATCATCAGTTTCTTGTGAGTAAGGAAGACATTCCAAAAACAGCATTCCCAACCAGGTATGAGAATTATGGGTTTACAGTATTTCATTTTGGACTAACTAATGCACCATCTATTTTCATGGGTCTGATTAATAGGGTTTTCAAAGAATATGTTGATGAATCTTTGGTGGTGTTTATTGATGATATTCTGGCATACTCTAAAATCTATGAAGATCACAAAAATCACTTCCGCACTATTCTGAAGTCTCTCAGAAGAAATGAATTATACAGGATGTTTAGAAAGTGTGATTTTTGGATTTAATTAGTCTTTTTTCTATTCCACATTTTCTCTAAGGATCTAATATCTATATGTCCTATGAAGACAAAGGCTGTGCAATAATGGCTTACTCCAATGAACATAACCGAGGTACGTGGTTTTGTTGGTTTAGCAGGTTATTATCTAAGTTTCGTTCAGAACTTTTCCCATTTATCCAACACAATTACTAAGCTTATATGAAAATGGGTTATGTTCGTATGGAATAAGGAATGTGAAAAATATTTTGAAAAATTTAAGAGGAGTTTATTGAATTCTTCGATCTTAATCCTACCACCGGGAAATGATGGGTTTGCTATCTATAGCGATGCATCAAAGAAAGGACTTGTTTGTGTCCTTATACAAAATGATCAAGTGATTTTCTATGAATCTAGGAAGCTAAAAATTGATGAACAAAACTATCCAAATCATGATCTTGAGTTTACAGCAGTAATCTATGCTCTGAATATTTGGAGACATTACCTCTTTCGAAAAAAATGTGAGATATATAAAGATCAAAAGAGTTTGAAATGTATATTATCATAGAAATATCTCAACATGAGACAAAGGAGGTGGATTGATCTACTCAAAGATTATGATTTCACAATACACTACCATCCGGGGAAGGAAAATAAGGTAGTATATTTCTTGAGTAGAAGAGACCACAAAATTATGAACAAGATGAGAGTTAAAAGGGATCCTTTTTCATGGATCTAGTAAAGATGGATATGGGATTTATCAAAAAAGTTATCAAATCACAAAATTTTCAAATGGTTTCCAAACCTTTTTTATTGGAAACGATAAAATGTTTTTAGACTGATGATGAGGAGTTTCAAAAGAAAATTAAAGCCATAAATGATGAGAAGTTTAATAACTTTGTATATGATGGTGGAATTTTGAAATTCGGAAAGAGGATTTGTTTACCCACTATTCGTAAGATAAAGAGGGAACTATTAGATGATGCTCATAGCTCTAATATCTCTATACAACCTGGTATCACAAAGATGTATTGAGATTTAAAGGAACATTTTTGGTGGTAAAACATGAAGAGGGATATTGCTAATTATGTGTCGAGATGTTTGGTTTGCCAATAGGTAAAGAATGGAATAAAAAATCCTCAAGGAGTCATAAAACCACTTCTTATACCTATGTAGAAATGTGATTACATTTCAATAAGCTTTTTCATGGGACTACCAAAGACTCCAAGAAAGAATGATATGATATGGGTCATTTTTGACCATCTTACAAAATCAGCACATTTTCTTGCTAAAAGAGAAGATTTACCAATTGAATGCTTAGAAATACTATACATTAATGAAGTTGTAATACTTTATGGTGTAACTTTATCAATTGTTTCTGATCGTCATCCCCATTTTACAACACAATTCTGGAAGAGTCTTTAGAAGCCTTTAGATATGGATCTTTGTTTGCGCACTGCCTATCACCCAAAAACTGAAGGATAATTAGAACTAACTGTTCAAACATTGGAATAAAATTTGAGGTCTTGTTTACATAAATTTCATGGCATGTGGGATAAATATTTACCTCTCATATAATTTTTCTATAATAATAGCTTACATTCAAGTGTTCAGATGGTACCATATGTAGCGTTGTATGAAAGAGATGTCGTACACCAACTTGTTGGGATGATGTTGGTGAAAGAAAACTCATAGTCCATGAACATGTTGATGATACAATGGAAAAGGTGAATATTATCCAAGACCATATCAAAACATTCTCAAAGTATGAAAAAGTGATACGTTGACAACTAAAGAAAGGATTTGGAATTTGAAGAAGGAGAACTTGTTTTCATAAAGGAATCTCTATGGAAGGGTATTATAAAATTCAGTAAGAAGGGAATATTGAGTCCCAGGTACGTCAGACCATTTGAAATTATGCATCAAATTGGAGCCATAGATTACTGCGGGGAAATACCACCATGTCTCTCCAATGTTCACAATTTGTTCCACAAGTCAATGTTAAAGAAATACATGCCAGACCCAACACATGTACTCACCTATGATGAAATAGAACTTGAGCACGAACTTTCTTATTGTAAAGAGTCTATCAAGATTCTTGATACTAGAGAACAATTATTGAGAAATTGAATGACTCATTTGGAAAATGTTCATTGGAGGAACCATAATATGGAAGAGGCCACATGGGAGCCTAAGGAGCTTATGTTAAAGACATACCCGAATCTTTTTAGGTAACATTTTATGAATTTCGAGGACAAATTTTTTTGTGAGGGGGGAATTTAACGACCCAATATTTTTCAATAGAAATTCCTTTCTAATAAATATGTCTTAATAAAATTAAATCACAAAATAATGAACTACTGAGTTTTATGTAACCCTTAAACATAAGTTTTTCACTTATGTTATGTGAATTTTGAAAATCTGGCATACATGATTGCGATCAGTATGTTATTTAAAGCCTGATAAGAAAACCTTAATTTTTTTGAATAGTAACCTTCCCTTAAGAATATTAAAATACCCTTATAAATTGTGATATACCTTAATGATTAATAACCTTACCTAGGATTTTAGATAAATAATATTCTTGTGGAAGTATGATATACCTTTGTTTTGGAAAATGTAAATAAATGTTTTAAAACTGTTTTTTAGAATAAATTATTATTTTAATTAATTTTTAAATAAATTATACATAAAAAACTATTTTTTAAAAATGGACATCATTTTTTGATTCTACACGTTGAATAATTACTGGGGTGAATGTCGCGGATTTTCTTGAAATACTTGAATTTTTGATGAATAGTGAAATACCATAATTTATAAAATAAGCTAAATACACTAATTATAAGTCATGTATGATGTTCTTCTGATGTAATACCAATTTATTAGGATTAACATGATTAAATAAATATTCTTGTACATGGAATAATCACTATTCCTTGTCTTGTGGAGAAATAATAAATTAATGAATGTAAAAATGAGAAATCTCTTCTCCCCTACACTAAAAACCCCCCATCACTCCCTCTTCTATTCACTTCTACATGCTTTTAATCTCTTCAGTGTTCTGCCCAAAGAGCCTTCCCTAGTCACTACCCACATCCAGGAATCTCTTGGTCTTTCCA
Source organism: Viscum album (assembly GCA_963277665.1). Lineage (NCBI taxonomy): Eukaryota > Viridiplantae > Streptophyta > Magnoliopsida > Santalales > Viscaceae > Viscum > Viscum album. The sequence continues at coordinate 1,725,379,939 of OY728141.1, forward strand.
AAATACCAAAACCCCTTCCCCTAAGGAGGTTATTTCAAGTGGTTAAACACCTTTCTTTTTCATTTAGTTATATTTCGAATTATATTTTTTTGTTATCTTATCCAAAAATACTCTATCAAAATGACCATGATAAATCCAATATCATCTATATACTGTAATTATATTATGTTAATGTAAGAACCATCATCAATATTCATACTCTCTCCCTTTAATTTTATAAATGAAATCAACGTCCATGAGGTTCCAATTTATAACTATTGTGGAAGACGAAGTTTTATTCTTCAATTTCTCCTTAATTACAGGTCATGAAACCATTTTTACAGTCGAAAAAGACTTTAATATATGTATTATAAACAAATTACGATTCAGGAACCAATATAAAAACAAATTATTAAATTGTATGACATAACTTGTTTCTAATAATCAAAATACCGCTAAATAATCTAAGTGAATGTCATAAATATTTCATCTAATGATTCATCCTATTTAAATGTAAAAAAATAATAGAAATGAATATTAAAACTTTTTTATTTTCATAAATAATATGTAATTTAAATTCTGGATATTTACAACCATTCCACTCCATTACATAAGAACAAGTGAACCAACTATGAAAATAAAGAAAACAAACACTCTGAAACGATGAAATTCAATATAATAACTTATCACTAAGGGAATAAATAAACTAAAATGAGTTATTATATACTTAATAAATTCATAATAGGTTCTGAAATAATTTATTAATAAGTATAATTTCATATTCCATGAGCTTAAGTTGAAGAGCAGAACACGTTCAGACTTAAGGTAAGGGTTTTTCCTCCCGAACATCCATTTTCATTTGGGTTTCTTTTATAATATAATTAACACAATTAAAATCTTTTGTATTTTTATTTAATCCTTAAATATTATGTGTGTGGGTTATATATATATTTACCAACCATAATCTATCCTTATTTTATGTATTTTTACATGTTTTAAAACGAAATTTTAAAAATATTTCTGAAATACATGCCCAACCCAAGGGAATTTCTCTAATTCATACCTATTTTCAAGGGCACTCTATAATATTTTATTGGAAACAATTATATTTATAAAATCAGTAATTTTATTATGAAAATAATATTTTACTTTACTTCTGTTTTTTAACAAATATTATTCCAAAAGAACTCATCTTTTCAAAGGAAAAGTGTATTTATCTCAAGATTTACTCGATTATTTTATAGGACTATCTTCATCTATTTCAACACTCTTATTGATTATTATGTATTATTGGGATTATTATTACATGTTATCATCTAAAATATTTAATTTAATGGTTTCTGATTATTTTGGCTGTGGAGGTTCTCTCTTAAAACATTTCACAAATTTACTCTGAATGGTTAGTGTTTATGCTTAATGATCGGGGAAAGTTATTTTCATTTCATATATTAATTTTGATATGAATATTTATGTTGTTTATGTTTACCCCCTTTAATATGAGGAATGAATTGGACACAATTTTTGTCAAGTGGGACCCACTATATAACATTGATTCATCGGTAGGACTCATGAGGGAAACTACGGTCTTGGCACAAGGCCTTGACAAAATAAATATTTAAGGTCTTGGCATGAGGCCACGATGATATGGTTATGTTGTCCCGCATTATGAATTCCCTCATTATGAAAATATTATTTATTTTTCATGTTTTTATTCTACTAGTATAATATCAATGATTATGTTATGTTATGAAAATGTTTACTCAGCTCATATTTCTTCTATATTATGCTCAAGTTTATTTTTAAAGGCATGTGTTGTCAATTATTCACCATATATAATTATTATGTTATCTTCCACTATATTTCTTACCCTTACTAATCATTTAAGATCACCCCTTTCTTATGTTTCAATTTCTCAGGACATGAAAAATGTTATTTTGAATGACATGCTGAAATAACCTAGGAGTTATGTAAGTTGTCTAAGGAGTTTCTATGTTGTTTTTCATTTCAAGTAGTAATGTTGAACTTATGTATGTATCTTGTTTCCAATAAAACTAAACCACTCCATCCATCAAGATTATTATTACTTATTTGTATTCCAATGTAATCAAATAAGGAACCGTCTTCAGGCAAATGGGGTCAGGTTTGTACATTAATGCATTTACTTTTTTAAATTCAATTATTTGAATACTATTGAAAACAACTTTCATGGAATATTACATTAAATAATATTTTATTAAATGATTTAAAAAAATTTATCACTAAATAAGTGAATATTATATCGTTTATAATATCATAAATTTTTATTTATTGGTAAGAAATCATTTTATAGAAACATTCTTGACACTTAAATAGAATTGTTTTGATATCACAGTATTCATGAAAAGGGATAACAGGGGTTAAAACTATTATATATGGGTAAAAACATCATATAAAATAGAATAAATATTATTTTATGAGATTATATAAACTTATATTAATATTATATTCTAATTATATCTATTTGGAGCCATGTTAAGATGAAAATTAATTAATATTAATTTACTAATTTATGTGATTATAAGGGTGCTCCACTCCTCTCTTATAAAAGGACACAACCTATCTTCTATTATTCACACCACCATGATACAATTAACTCAAATAAACCCTTCTAAAACCTCTCATAAACATCCTTTTATATTTTATATAGGTTACCTTCTCTTTAAAATACCATCCCTAGGGTACTTAAGAAGAAATACAACGGAGGTCTCTAAAAGAAGAGGTAATTGTTTTAACTAGTCTCTTTCATTTTTATTGTTCATATAGACATTTAAATTCTACCATAACCATTAAAATATAATAAATTTAGAATCTATCAAATATTTATATGTTATTATGTTAATTTTAGGACAATATGCATCTCATTTTCCATCATACGGGGAATGAAATCATCATTTGTGTGTTTGTCTGGTCTACCACCTCAATGAAGTGTTATGTTTCGTTATTATTCACCAAATCACATGGATATTTATTAATATGGATTTAATAAATATATATAATATCAAATAAATAATTATGATTTTATAAGGATAACATGTTACTTACTATCTTAAACTTTCACGTATTAAAAAATGAGAATGTCGCTTGTGTGTATGTGTGGAATATCATTTCCACAAAGTAATGCGATTATGTTTTCATGTACATATTTTATGGGTGATTAGAAATTAAATTTTATAAATAAATGTTTTAATTATTTAATTATTATTATACAAGAGATAATTTAATTATAAACACTTTTACCACACTCAACCTACAAAAGTCAATTTTCAATTATGAACCAATGGCCTGGAAAACAACTGACATAGACTTAAATAATTAAATAATTATATATTTCACTTCAATAAATTAATTAAATTTTCTAATTATATTGGGATTGATATTAAATTTAAATATTTAATACAACCATATTATATATGATATTATTGTACGTATATAAGAACTTTGGACTTAAGGTAAGGTATTTCTCAACTCAATTTCCATTCCTTGGTCTACACTTCAACTTCATCGACTGTGTTCTTCCATGATTATGTGTGAAATTAATTTGTATTACAGTATTTATGATTTAATTTTTTTTTGGTTTTATTATTTTAAAAAATATTCACTTTATTAATTGTAACTTCAATGATATGATCTTTGAAATGATTATTCGTCTCGATATTGTTTCTTTGAAAAATGTATTGTAATATGATCCTATATCCTTTTATAATGGTTATATAAAAATCATTCAGATATTATATCATTAATTAATATTTAATAATGATATTTTATGTTATTTTTAAATTTGTTTTAAGTTATCCCTTTCATGTGATATTGATTCAAATGTTATAAAATTTTAAAGGGGTTTTATAGTCTTAATTTCAATTCTTTGAGTCATAATTCATGTTATCCACCATGTTTTATTTTATATGGAGAAATTAATACAATATCAATGTTTTCTAAATTATTATTTTAATGAAATTATGGGTTTTTAAAAATCATTTAATGTTCCTTCATTCAATGGCCTTTTGATTCATGAATTACCCATGTGGTAAGGGTTTCTGGACTCAAAAATCATTCTCTAAGACATGTTTTGATTGATGCTCCTATATAGATTTATTAGATTTATATAGATAATTTTTAAATATAATACCATGCATATTTTTATACTCATGATATATTATGTTACTTTTTTTATTTTTAGGTTTTTTCTTTTAAAAATCAAAATTGATATTTCTTTAAAAATATTGTTTTAATGTTTTTAATGACTTTTTACCAAACTCATCCTCCATTTTATAAATATTATCTGGAGATTTTTTTTTGAAAATGTAAATTATTTAATAATGTTATTTTCCATGATATTTTAGCTAATTTTAAATGGTTATAAAAGTAAATTTCATAGCATTTTTTTCCCAAATTCACTTTTGACACTCCTTAGAAATTTTTTAAAAATTATGATTCTTTTTAACATTTACGACATGAAAAGATTGTTATACCATCATGTTCAATATATTATTCAAATAATAATTTATTATAATCCATGGTAATCTTAAAAGAAAATAATTTCCTCAAAATCCTATGAATTTTCAGTTAAATTGTTATCAACGAAAAATAAAATTTTCTCATTTTTTAAAGAAATTGTCAAATGATATTTTAAATGTATATTTGTCTATGTCAAAATCCATTAATGATTACTGTTATTCACTAGGGATATGATATTATGATACCATTCAATTCATTACTTGGAATTATTTGTGATGATGTTTTAAAATATATTTTTAGGAATCAAACTTCTTATTCACGGTTAAATGAAGGTATGCTAATTTTGGTGAAATAAAAGATTTTTTTTCACGATGTGGAAGTTGGACATTATTTATGAAGGTGTGATTTGGGATCGAACCCAAATAATTATGGTAAATAATCTTATTTTTGAAGGTTTGGTCCATTAGAGCCCTCCATTTATTTGTGTTTTGATATAGTTTTTATTGTATTGATGTTAATCCTAAGATATGATCTTGTTATGTTACGTTTGAGAGATTAAATATTTTACTAATTATAAGTTAATCACAATAAATGAATTTTTTACAAGTTATATGTTATGACTACAAGATATATTAATTATATGGTTAGGTGATTCTATGATTAATGCTTTATTTCCGAGAAACATACATATTTTTTCAGTTCTTTTTAGGATTACCTATGGACACTTATCTCAATGTTTGTTTTGATATAATTAATTTTTTTGAAATATATGAATCTTATCTTATGTCAAATATTTATGTCATGTATAATGGCTTATCATCCATGTTTTTATGCTTATTAATTGTCTTATACTATTCTCATGCAATTTTATTATGTCATCATACCCTCATACTTATCTTATTCTCACCAATGTCATTCAATTGTTAATGCTTTTGTATACCCTTACAAAGTGTTATAGATCACACTTATTATGTTTTCCATTTCATGAGGTTTTAAATATTAATTTTAAATGATATATGACTAGAAATGTTTCATGAGTGAAGAATTTTATGATGCATGTTGAAGATGTAATGTAAATAAGAAAATATGGGATTAGTGGGGAAAATTATCACTTGAGTACATGGATATTGTTAATGAAGAGTTTCTCCTAATTCTTTAAAACAATAAAAATAAAAGGTCCTTGGTTATGAAAATAGTAAGACATTTCCAATTAATTTAATATCATTTAGATGGATAATATTAGGTCATGTTTATTTGTATCAAATATAAAAATTTATTGACATCGTTTTTATCATTGAATATAGGAATACAATTTTTGGGCCATTATAATTGGTATCAGAGAAGGGATTCGATTAATTTGAAGATTAATATTTTTTCATGAGAGTTTAACATAGGGGTTTTGAATACCATATGGGTTTATATATATAAGGTTTATCATAATTTCAAAGTCATAGACACAACTTTTTAGGATTTATGTTATGGGAATTTAAGGTGATTAAAGATAGTTTTGAAGACATTTTATTTTGTTGAGTTACAAGAAACCATTAGGTGTACCATGTGATTTAATATAAAGGATTATTTAGGAATTATGGTATTATTTTTTTGGGATTTAATTTAAAAGGTATGAGATAACATTTGGGGATGAAAAATTATTTAATGTTGATGTTATTGAGGATAATTGTGATATTGGGTATTATATTTACAGAATTATCTTGGTTGATCCATTGGTGTAATTGTGGAAATTTTGGATTTAAATATACTATTTAAAGGTATATCCATTTTGGGTATTGTCGTATTATGTGATAACCATTTTTGTTATAGTAAAGATAAGAAGAATAAATTTTTAACATTTTACATACCTCATGGTTCTATAAGTTTATTATAGTGATTTGGGTATTATATATTCACAGTCATCGTTTGGAGTAAATGATGAGATAAATATAGAAACTAATTAAATCATGAAACCAAATGATGAAATTGGGTTGATAGATTTGAATGAAGTAAATTAAGCATGTTTCCTTATTTTATTATTATTAATGGTAACATAATTATTCAAATATAGGAAAAGGCTCATGAAATATAAATTTTATCCTACTATTTTCATTTAGGGTAAATTTATGGTATTGCTAATCTACTAATTATTTATGGTTTTTTGTTATTAAATTTCACATGATATGATCTATAACACTATTCATTATTTATTGGAAATTATTTTCATACTCTATGAGAATCATTTGACTTCCCACAAATGGTCTCCAAATCAGAAAACTTGATTATGTTTTATATCTGTTAACCTTTATGCTTCACACATCAATTTGAAAGGTAGTTTTATTATCCATTTGTAAGATGTGTGTTGTAAAAAATGGTATTTCCAAATGTAGAACCATTGATATCTATGATAAAATTTAGAGAATGATTGGGGGGGTGAATTTTACACCCATACTTCTTTAAAATAATATTATCCTCAATATCTTTCATAACATGGAACATCGAGATTTATGCTAATTGTGGAATAATTTAAAAATATTATTATTTAAATATGACAGTTATAACCAAGATGTTTACTTGGTGGATATTAATTGGTGTAAATTCATGATGAATTATTTCTTTAATGTACATACTCAATATAAATATATTTATTAATTATTATGAAATAAGTACTCAATTTTTAGTTAAGTCATTTTGTGCTTCAAAATTACATTTTTAAAAATGGTTTTAGTTTCTATTTTTGATTAAATATTATAAAAAATTTATAATATTTTAGAAATTTTGGTTTATAAAATTTTTACCATTTTTTAAATCATCATATTAAAATTATCATAGGGTGAAATATTAGGATTTTTTTTTGAAAATATAGATTTTCAGTGAATAGTGAATAATATTAAAAACATTCTTTTCACTTTATGTATTTATAGAGTCCCATTTTTTTGAATTGGTTTCAAAATTTAATTTTTTTATTTTTTTAAATGTAATCATATAAATTATTGATTCAACAATAATATGTCTAATTGTTGCATAAAAAAAATTTAATACTTAAAAATCCTTTTTTTTTTGAAAATCGTTTTTGTCGCATATTACATGTTTATGTTAAAAATATTATTTTTCTTATTATAGGGATTGAATTAAATAAAGTTGAAGACAAATATTGAATAAAAATTCCCATATTTTTAAAATATTCCATATTTATTATTGATCATATTGAACAGTTACCATGGTAAATATTTGTCACCTTGATAAGCCCTAATTGAGTAATTAAGGTTAAAAATATTGTGATAAGGCATTAAAAATTTATCTAAAACCGACCTTACATTTGATGGATGAGTTTAGTTCTAAAATCCTCATAAAATATTAAAATATAACGTAATATGAAGCCATTTTTACTTTATAATTACCATAATATTATTTTATGTAAAAAAATACTAAATGTCACTCTCTTTATTTTAATGCCTTATATTTTTTCATAGGAATAAAAATAGGTTGTTTTTTTAGAAATTATTTTCTAATTTTAATTAACATTCATAATAATAGTAATTAATATTTAATTTATAGTGATATAATAATAACCTTAAACTCTTATACAACACCAACACAATGCTTGAGAAGGTAGTAGAAAAATCAAGTATATGATTTTAAAATATTAAAATTTTATAATTTATGAAAGAGTTACGGTGTTTGAAAAATTTGTTTCCTTAAAAAATTTATATTAGGGATGTGTTAATGATTTATATTCAAATTAAATTACTTTAATTTTTTTTAAAAAATTTAATTATGTGAGTTGTCTCAAACATAAATTTCATGGAATTCGATTGTTAAATAATATTTTACTAAATAAATTAATGATTATAAAAATATTATATTTTAAAATTTTAAGGGTATATGGTTTATAATATCCTTCTTTTTTAACTTATGGGTCACATTTCCTTTTATATTAACATTCTTTACCACTAAAGAGAAAAAAATGATACCATGCTAATCGTTGAAAGGGTTAACGAAGGGGTTAAAACATAGATTTAATGGTTAAAACATCACCTATAATTGTTTGAATATTAATTTATGAGATTATTTAAACATTTATTCATTATATATTATAAATATATCAATTTGGATCTAATTAAACTTGAAAATAAATTTATATTAATTTAATACTTTATTTATTCTAAGGGTTCCCCTCTAATCTCTTATAAAGGACACCTCCTCTCTTCTATTATTCCTACCACCATGAGATAATTAGATTGTAAAACCCCATAAAAAACTCTTTTTAACATCCCTATTAAAGTTATATAGGTTCTATTGTCTTTAAAATTCAACCCCTAGAGTGAATAATAAGAAATCACAAGGAGGTCTCTCAACGACGAGGTAATCATTTTAACATATCCCTTCCATTTTACATATTATTATACATCCTTAAAATCTTTCCTAAACATTAAAATATAATAAAATTAGTATTTAAAAATAAAAATATTTAATTATGTTCAATTAAAAACTTTGTTCATCTCATTTTCCATCCTACGGGGAATGAAATCATCTTTCATGCGTACATATGGAATAATACCTCCATGAAGCTATGTGTTTCATTTTTCTTAAATAAATTACAAGGATAATTATTATTAATGTTTTAATAAGTATATATGATATTTATTAAATTATTAAGACTATATGAAAATAACATACTACTTATCTTCTAACCCGTCCAAATGTTAAAATTTGATAACGATACTCATGTATATATCTGTAATACCACCTCCATAAAGTGATGTGATTTTTTTCATGTAATAATATCAACGGTGATTCTAAAATTTTATTTTATGTATGAAAATTATAAAAATTTAATTATTATTATTCTGTAGATGATTTAGTAATGACCCATTTGACCACAATCAACCTATCAAAGTCATTTTGTAATTAAGAACTGAACGCCCTCAAAAAACCTAACTTGGACATATCCATTAAGAGAATAAATATTTTATTGTAATTAATGAAATTAATTGTTTAAATATAAGGGAATAAAACTATAAATTTTTATGAAAAAATAAAATATTTAATTAGACTTTTTTATATATGATGGTAATGGATGTATATGGAATGTTTCGACTCGAGGTAAGTGGTTTCATAACACAATTTCAATTCAATGGGTTATACTTAATATTCATTGAATATGTTATGAAAAAAATTATTTGAGAAATTAATTATTATTTAATTATTTTTAGTTCCACTTTTATAATATGTATTTAAAATTATTACAAATAATAACTTCATTTATTAATACTAACTCCAATGATACGATCTTTAAAAGGATTATTAATATCAATTTTTTTGATACATGTCTCATAATATGACCAAATTCTTTTTATAAGGTGTATATTCTCCTTACTGAGGTATAATATAATTAATGAATATTTATTAATGTTATTTTTATTTTTCAGGAGATATTAGTATTATAAAACTTTAGTGAGAACCTTTATGAAATGTCTATGTATAGGATAAAATCCTAATATTTTTGTAATGATCATGAATGACCTAGGTCAAACTAAGGTGTCATACAAGAAGGTGTTATGATTTGGACATCCTATAATTTATTTTTCTGATTATGAGTTTTGAATCTATGATTATTATTTCCCATAGTATACCTTTTTTTACAATAGACAATGTAATGATTGTCTTCCTAAGAAACCAAATGTAATGGGAGTTGGGATAAAACATATAATCTTATTATCAGACATATTTCTATAGCTATGAATCTGGTTGAACTTATTGACAAACCATGTAAGAAACAACATTCTACTAAGTCATTGATGAATAAATGTTCACCTTCTTTTAGTGGTTCCACAGATCCACTAGTTTTTAAGCAATGGTTTAGTACCATTAAATACATATTTTCCATCATTAAGTGTTTATAACATAAAAATTGGCTATTTTTCATTTATAAAGTGAATAGGATCAATTTTGTACTCTTATCGAGAATATGACGTAATAGGATGAAATATACTCCATATATTGGGATGAGTTTCAGTTATTTTTCAATATGTACATTCCTCGTATTCCTTATATGAAAATGAAAAAGGAATTTCTAATGATAAGGTAGAAGGATTAGGAATATTCCGGTACCTATGAGGTATTTTTTATATGGACCATGATGTATCCATCTTGTATTATCATCCAATAGAAAATTAAGGTTGATACATTCATTACTGGCCTAAGAACAACTCTTTGATTGGTGTTACTCAAAATGGAATTCAGCAACCATGAAAAAATTGTTCGATGATCTATCAAGGTGGATATGGAGATTTTTGATTTCTTATCAATTTCATAGGTTTGATAAGAAATGAAAGATAGAATTAGAATGAAATTCCAAAAGACATAGAGAAAATCATAACAACCCTCCATTATGCTCAAAGTATTGAATGAAAAATGAAGGAAATTTACATAAGGGAATTGTTAAATGTTTCAAGTTAAATAAGGAAGGTCATCGAGAAATTGAATACTAAATTAATGGGAATAAAATAGATAATTATGTAAATAGAGATATATCTCCAAAAAAATAAACACACATACTCCTGTGTAATAAATTAAAGTATCATGGGAATTTTTGTGAATGAATTACTCGATCTTTGATATAATAAGTATAATAATCCATGAAAACCTATAAAGGAAATCAAAAAAGGGAATGATTATAAAATCACAATAATTATAGTGAATCATGATAATTAGGGAACAATTATCCCTCTCACTAGTGATGTGATTTTTATGTTGAAGTTAGTATGAATGCACCCTATGAAAATATTATTGTTCATCAATTACTAAAATTTAATCGGATTATGACTAATGATTATCTATCTCTAAACATATTTTGGAATAAATAAATCAAATTTGGAATTCTGAATCATCGTATGATCATTTATTGGTGCAAGGATGTACCCAAACTTCCAATAGAAATTTTTTTTGATAATAAGTGATCGTATTTATGAAATAAAAGTAGAATTATCTTTTGAAATGATGTATGATTTTATTACGATGTAATTCTAGTATATGATTCGACCATGTAAATATTTTATGAGACTTTATAAGTGATTAAAATAATTTCCAAATAATCATTTAGTTGATCATGGAATGATATGAGATCAAATATTTCCAATATTCTTGATTCAATTTGTGTCAGTCGTATTTTGAAGGAACCTTATAGTTGACTATTTATGGAATGGATTAAATTGAAACATGGATGTTATTAGATAAATTGTTCTATATATTATTATTTGGGTAAACATTTAGTGGTAAAAGGAATGACTTAATGATTTTATGAATGTTAAAATTCAATTTTAGTTCTTTATATAAAAAAATTTTGAATACTCATTTCCTATATTAAGAGATCAATTGGAAATAAATCAAACCAAAATTGAAGGATGAGATTAGAGAAATAAATCTATTGGGATCTGAGCTAATTGAAAAAATTATTGAGAAAGATACAACCATTCAACAACACATCAATGTTGTTCAGTGTTGATAAAAAAGTTATATTAACAATCATCGATGTGACCTAGAATTTGAAGTTAATGAAAATGTTTTTATGTGAATTTTTTCATGATAGAATGTTAGGAGATTCAAAATGAATAGAAACATGAGCCTTAAGTATATTGAATCTTCCACAATTTTTAATCGAATAGGGATAGTATCTTATCGCTTGGAACTTCCTCCAAAACTCTCCCAATTTCACAATGTCTTCCATGTATCTCTCACGAGGAAGTACATACATAATACATTTTATGTATTGAATTAGAAGTTATAAAACTATAATATAATATTTATTATGAATAAAAACTAAAATAAATTATTAATCATTGTGATAAATTTATATAGAGCAATACTACTCACCTAGTTAATGTTCTCTATAGAAATCACAAATTTGAAGAAGCTGTATGGGAACATGAGGATATAGTGAAATAAAGAAATAATTATCTTATTGTTTTAGAGTTGATAATTTTAAGGTAAAATTTCATTTTAGGGAGGTGGGGGTGGAATGTAACAACACGATATCTTATAAAATAATTTGTTTGAAATAAATTTAAGTTCTTCGATAGCTTGTGTTACACACAACATTGTCTTTAAACAAATAATGATATACTATTAAAATATTGTAATGTGGTTGTTATAACCTAGTCATAAAATTGGAGTGTATGAATATGATTAAATTATTTATGAGTTATATAGAAATATCATACTCATTATAAATATACTGATTAATGATTGGAAATAATAATTTAATTTTTAGTAATCTTATATTATGTTAAAAATATATTTACATTAAAAAGATTTTTATTATTTTTTGTCAGAAAATATTATATTTAATTTTTGACAATTTAAAATATTTAATTTCATAGAGCTAACTAATTTTTTTTAAATTATTAAATAATATTATATTAGGGTCAATTACATGGGTTTTTCTAAAAAATACGTGGATTCCAATGAGTACTGAAATATAATTATTATTTATTCGAAGCTGTATTTTTTTCAAAAATGTTAAAAATTAATTTTTTATAAAATGGTTTCAAAGTAAAATTAATTTAATTATATTATCAAATAACTAATAATGTTTGTTTTAGTCAATTTCATGTTTTAATTTGGTATAAAAACATTTTTATACCTTTTAAGAGAATTTTCTGAAAAATTGTTTTTATGCACATGATGTATTTTTATCATAATAAAATAAATTAATTGCTACTCATGAATTATTATAATGAAATATATAGATTATATAGAAAACAATTTTTTTAAAATATTATTTTGTTTTTTTCTATGTATGGGATAATAATAAACCATGTTTATGCTTAAAAATGTTTTTGTTTAAAAATAAGTTTTTATTACATGTTGAGAACTTATTTTAAAATTAATTTATAAAACATTTAGAAATTGAATATGATAAAATAGATTCTATATTTTTAATCTAGAGTTTCAAATTATATAAATAATTCCCTTTTAATTTTTGGTCAATATGAATAGTAAATGTGTTATAATTTATAAATTTTTTTAAAGGGTAAATCAGGTTAATCTTATTAAAAAATAAATGATAAGACCATAATTATTCACCTAAATTATTATTTTATTAAGGTAATTCCCTCTTTATCACCATAATCTCTAAATTGAGTTGCTTAATTTATAGTTTTCTACGAAAATGACAAATATATTATTTTTAATGAAAAGAAGGTTAGAAAATGTCACTCTATTAGTTTTTAAATATATATTATGTGTTCAGCTATGGAAAAGTACTTCTTGTTAATTAATATTAGTCGTAATTTTGTAAATAAAAAAATTATATTCATTATGTTAATTTATTTATAATTTTTATTGATTAAATAATTACCTCAAATTCTTATGTAACACCGATGTAGTATTTCATGAATTAGTTAATCAAATGCTTATATTTAAAATATTAAAAGTTATATAATTTTAGTGAGTTAATGTGTTCCAAAAATTTTATAAGTTAATATTACATATTAATGTTATATGAAAGAATTGGATTAATATTTTACGATTTTCATGGTGTATTTAATGTAAAATTGAATGAATTGTGTTAAAGAATGAATTAATGATATTTTATAATAAATAAAATTCATAAAAAAACTAATATTCAGAAAAATAAATGAGATATTGTTTTAAAAACAATATATTTTATATTAAAAGAAATTTTTTATTTTTATAGTAAAATTATTATCCCTTAAATGCTAGAAAACATTAATAATACAATAAATATCAAACGGGTTAACAAATTGTTAAAAAAAAATTAATTGGAAAAAATGATATCCAAATTTGTCCAAATTTTATTCGATGAGAGGATTCAAATCATCATCATGTTTGAATTTAATCTTATCAATTGGGGGGGGGTCATTTTCACTTCACAATTAACTTATATTACTTTAATATTCTAAAAATCTAAAGGTGCCCCTCCCCTCAATTATAAAATGTCACACCTCCTTTCTCTTTTCCCATCACATTGAGTAGTTTATCTTGACTAATATCTACCAAGATCTATTCTTCACTCAAATTTACACATTCTATAAGTTATGGTATTCCCAAAATACCAAACCTATATCCATTAAGAGGATATATAAAGGGATTTTTTCAAAGAGGAGTAGATTCTAACATGTACTAAGGAAGTAAGACCTAAGGTAAGGGATTGCTAGTCTCACTTTTATTTTTGGGTGACTTATGAATAATCCACCACTTATTTATTTTGAATTGTTTACATAATACCTCTTTGATTTTTTTATCATGAATATCCTTATTTTGATGAAATTTAATGTTTCAATTTCAGTTATTATTTCAAGGGGCTTATGATACAAATGTTACCAACATGGTTCAATATTTTTGTCTCACATGTATTACTATGGGACACATTCCATATTCACCACTTGTTTTTTTATGTGGTGTATATACTACCCATGAATTTATTTTATGATTCTTCCCATGAAAAATAATTAGGGTTTATGTATCCATATAATTTTATTCCCTTCATGTGGATTGTGACTCAAAAAGTTACCAAAATGGTAAGGGTTTTCTGTTATAATCTCATTATTTATCCAAATTGTTTATGATTTTGTTTCCAATGACGAAAAATTATGACCTACCTCTCAATAAACTTATGAAATTTAATATCCTTTTTTATTTCTTTAAAATACATATTTTCCTTTCTTTTTCCTCACCATAAAAACTCAATAGACTAAAAATATATTTTTATATAAAATTGGCTTTATTTGTCTCTTCAGTTGAAAAAAAAAATTATTCCATATCCATGTATTTGAAAAATGTTTTAAAGAATGTTTTTTCTATTCTATAATTATTTTAAATGTCTTTTTTATGTTGTGTTGTTATTTTTAAAAACTCGTTTGAAATGAATCACCTTATTGATTTCCAAATGAAGTATTTTGGACTTTCTCTAAAAATGTTAAAGTAATGTTTTCTTGTATCATATATAAAAAATGAAATTTCCCACTATAATGAACACTGATGGTTTTAAATATTCCAGTAAAAATTTTCAAAGTAATTT
This sequence comes from Viscum album, assembly GCA_963277665.1. Lineage (NCBI taxonomy): Eukaryota > Viridiplantae > Streptophyta > Magnoliopsida > Santalales > Viscaceae > Viscum > Viscum album. Next base: position 1,725,395,447 of record OY728141.1, read on the forward strand.
TCAAATTAAAAATTTTCCTTAATATTTAGGAAATTTTTATATTTTAAAAACATCATTTCAAAGTAAAAATGGATATTTTTCAGAAGAAATTTTATAGTGATCCTTAATGTAATTTTTCATCTATGATAACATCCTTTGATATTACTTATGATCTCATTCAAATCTGATCCAAGGATACCATAATTATTCATCATATATATTATTTATTATTTTTATAAAATTATTTGTATGAAATTTATTTCTTTTACATGGGTTATGCTATCATGAAATGATGAAATATTTATGAAACCCATTTCTTTTCCATGAGTTATGATATGTTAAAATATTTATAAAACCGATTTATTTTCAGTAGTTCCAGTATAATTTTTTTATGATTTTGTAGAATATATATGATTGATTTTCATTATGTAATAGATGAGACCTCTATCTCCCTCAAATAAATTAGGTAATTTTTTATTTTACATGAGATAAATATGACTGGAATGTAAGGGACTCTATCCACTATGATATTATTTATAGTGAACCTTGAATACTACAATGGTTTGGGGAGTGAACCCATTTACTATGATAGTCACTTAAATTATCCATGATAACTATGTAAATTATTTTCTATTCTTATGTGCATTCCACCAACTTATGTATTATACTAATGTTATTCTCTAATGGATTATGTTCTTTGATTCCATTATTATTCATTCCTATTGAACTACCAGTATTTATTCCATGACTCAAGATTATGATCTATGATATGTATGATATGAATTTAAAATGTTATTATTGAGTTATCATTCCCTTATATTCATGTTATTCACAAGTAATTATTGATATATCCTTTGTTTACTGTAAATGAGAATCTAAGCTCACCCTTTTTTAGGTTTCCTTTCCCAAGTCTGAGAAGAAAATTTCTATATATGATATGAATAATAAGAATGACAGTTATTAAACCCTAAGTGGGAGATTATTTAGATATGTTATGAACAAGTAGTTTATATATCCAATTTTCAAGAGCCACTATACCGAAAATATTATGTCTTGGATTGTTATGTAATTTAATTAATATTAATATAAAAATATGAGATATATATGTATGAAATGTTTATCTCACAATAAAAAGAGTAAACCCAAAACAAAAACAAGAAAAATTACCAATACTAAATCACATCATAGGTACCAAAGGATACAGTGTCCTATATATGTCAAATAATTTTTTTCCCAATGGATTTTCACATTCTATAAGAAATTTCTGAAAAACCCATTCAATTAAAAACATTAATTTAAAACAAATTTCACAAAAATATTCATCATACTTTAAAAAATATCATTCCTTTACCCAAAAAGGTGAGAAAATATATTTTATCCAAATACATTTATGCATGAATATCACAACATCATGAATAAGGAATCAAATTATTTAGATAATTATTTAGAAATCCAAGGGAAACCACAGTTCACTAAACATTGGATAGATTCAGAACCACAAACCTCACACATGGTTTTTATAATAAAAATAATTTAATGCACAAAAAATATAGAAAGAAAAAACAAAGAAATCAAGAGGATGACCTAAACATAAATTAGCACATATTTGAAATGGTTTCCTATAACTATAACTTTACCAAAGTGGATAGATCAACACATACATCCAAGGTCACATACGCCTCAACATAATCAAAACCAGATATAGAATCTACCAGACAAAGTCATGGAAAATATAAAAGGTTGATAGGGATCAAAACCAGATTGATATATTTCTATAATGATGCGTATAACCATTTCCAATTATTAGAAAAATATAAGAAATATGAGGTATTCAATCAGACTTACCAATGAGGGAACAAACGATCCACCAGATATCAAGACACCCAGAAACAAAATTGGTGAAAACCCAAGATTTACATAGAGAGACCCTAGATTCATAGAATGTGAATTAGGGTAGAATGGGTGATTATAGATGAAAAAGATGAGTTTTTTGGGCTTGAAATACTGATATAATCCTTATTAATTCACCCCATCCTAAAATCACTAACAAGTTGGAGGTTTCAAGGAGAGTTCCTTCACCAATGGAAGTCCCACTTGTTGGCCGGTGGAGTTCCAATAGTGACTCCAATCTATCAGTATTCCATTGGCTAGCCAATATCTTCCACCATCTAGTTAGTGACCTTATACAGTCCTCGATTATACCCCTTCGGTTTCACCCTTCTATGAACACCCAACACCCTTTCCTGTAACCTCCAAACAAGATATAAAACATGAGAAAGATATATAAATGTTATTTTAAAGGGATTGTACCTAAAATTATAAATTATTTCACAGTTATCCACACTATAGGACTTTCCATACCTAGAAGTCATCTAGAAGAAGGATTCTCTAGGAAAAGGTGAGGCCCATACTCCCTTACTGATTATTCATGGACCCAAGTATCAAGAGTATCTAACCCATTCGAATGTAATATTATAACCAAAAGAATAGGACTCCCATGAAGAACCCTCATATGATAACCAAAAATATCTATTGGATGTTCCAAAACTAAAACATCTGGATCCAACTAAACTTCATCGTAATTCAGAACATCAGATGGAATGGGATTACACTTATTGAGCTAAGATATGTGCAAAACATTAGAACTTTCGGTAAACTAAGCCATAAATCCAACCGATAAAAAACACTTATAACACAATCAATGATATAAAATGGAAAAAAATATTGGACCCACCTTCACATGTTCACTAAGTTGTTAGCGAACTAACCAAGGAGAAACCCTTACAAAGACTCGATCATGAATTAAAAACTCTAGTAGATGGTATTGATGATACACATAAACTCTATTCTGACTCTCAGATATAACCAACCATATGCAAATATCCTAAATCCTCACCCACATATCTAGATTGATACTCAATCCCATTAGAGGGATTTCACCCAAATTTTTCAAATAAATAGGTTACCTACATGGGTGACCCTACAAGGCTTGTTGGGATATATTTTTATCAATGACTATTATGTGTTATTATAAGGAAAATAGTATTTTCCTAGATGGTTATCTAAAGATACACTAAAATCTAGGACATATTCCTGGAGAATATCCTCCAGACTCTAAATAACACACTTTTTCTGGCCATATATATGAAGATGATATGTTATAATCAGTCTAACCTATGTCCTCATAACCTCTTTGAGACTTATCTACAATCAGGAGGTAAAACTAAAATCCATAATTGAAAAAACAAATAAGGTGACCCCATGAAACCACAAAATTTCTTGAATTTATATCATAACCAGATATTCAACATTTTTAGTTACCAAATCAGAATGAAATTAGTTGAGTTCATCAGCCAATCATTCATCACATAGTTAATATTCTTTCCTCAAGGTGTGTATGGTAATCTAACTATTAATTCATGTGATACTGCATCCCATTTACATAGTGGAACTGAAAGAGGGTGAAGAAAACAAAATTTCGTTATGTATTATTCCTTGATCTATTCATTGGTGTAATAGTGAAGCACATAATTAGAAATTTTATCCTTCATACTAGGCCACCAAAACATCAACTCATGCTATAAAAAATCTTCTTAGTGACAAGATAAACTACAATAAATGATCTATGATAACCAAACATCACCATTTATCTAACAGACAAATGGATTATGCAACAAATTCTAAATTTAATTGTTCCATCAGAGGAGAGAGGATAACTACGAATTGTCTCCCCAATATAAAAGGATTATATGTTTCCTCTAAACTCCTCACCCTTCGATAGGACTTGAATAATCATCTCATAATGATATGATGGAAGCTACGCACTAGAAAAATCCATAATGGAATCCTCTTTTGATATATATAGATGCAATTGAGTAAAAATGATCAATAAGTATTAATTACTCATTCACTTCCAAGAAATATTGAGAAGGAATTTTTATATAGAGAGTATCAAAAACCACATTTTCCAACTATTGGCTATAGATGATGTAAATAAAAAAGATCTTTAGGTACCCCAAACATCACCAATTCCTGAGGAAGAAATATTTATAAGAGAACAAATAGTTTATTAATTATTACCAGAAAACACTATGAACATATCACCAAAAAGACAACATTTCCCAACCATGAGAGCATTCATAATAGTGGTGATATACAAGTTAGGATTTTTATAATTCTAATCATGCGGCCAAATATGACATGAACAATACTCTACAATATTATCATCTTGCATACGAACACATCCTATACTAGAAACATTAGTATAAAAATAAACCATATAGACCATACCATTTAGTGGTTCTTCCCAAAATAAGACTAACTACACCTTTTTAAGATCAAATGAGAGAAAATATTCTGAAATCATGTTCCCCAAAAAACTAAATTCATAAGGTACTCATATTATTGCTTATTTATTTAATAGAGTATAATACCATCCATTAATAAAAAAATAATGGTATTGAGATATAGGTGGAATATATTTTTCATTAAATCCATAAACAATGTAGGACTATTAGTTAGTCTAAATGTTATAACAAGATATTTTGATTGGTCACACCTGCTCCAAAAAAGTGGTCTTTGGGATATTGAATTCATTAACTATAAAATGTTGGTAACCCAACCAAATATCCATTTCAAAAATATAGTGTTCCCCATTTAATAGATAAATCATGTATTCTATATGTGGAAAAGGATACTTGTTCATAACTATTACTTGATATGATTTAAAATATTCAACATAGAGTTTCAAAGAACCATAAACCTTATTAGAAAATCTCATAGGGTATGCCCATGGAGAAACACTCATAAATCTAAATACTTTATCTTATTGGACATCTAACTCAATCATAAGCTCTTTCATCCCATATGGTTCCATATGATAAGATGGTATAGAAATTGACAGCATACCATGCCCCAATTGATAAATATATCTCTGTCAATTTCTTATGGAATACTAGAGAAGTTGTTCAGGAAAACCTGAAGGAAGTCTTGGAATACTAATGAAATATTACTAAAAGAAGATACATCATCAGGATTAACAAAACAAAATACTAAAAAACACTTCAGTTTCAGATGAGAGGGTCCAGTGTGACCAAACCTGGGGTCCCACTCTCTAGAAATCACAAAATATATCTTCTTAATTGTAGATATTGAGATAGGTCAATGATAAAAATCACTCTTATCTTGGTGAAAACCCATCTAATCCATCCCGATGATAACATCAGAAAGATATAAATCATGAAACATAATTTCCAAGACTAACTCAACATCAACTATCAAATGAGAACACAAATAAAAATAAAACACATAATCTTTTCTCATTCTAATAGGATTTTACATCTCCATAACATATTCCATGAGATCTAAAAAAAATATTATATTAAATAAAAAAACGAAATATATTAAAGTGTGTAAATAATAATTATCAAATAATTAAGTTTTTATAAAATACGAAACATAAAATGGTACCTCTAACTATAGTTAGGCCCTCATCAAATTTCATAAAAAAACTCATCTACTAAATGAAATTACATCACTCTAGAGGGTTGTCTCTAGAGCCCGAATGGCATTGAAATTTCTAAATACCCTATATCGAACTTTTGAGTTAAGGATCCCTATCCTTATTATGGTATTTATAGAGCCTCATAGAATCGTTGTAGCTTAACCTGATGACCACAAGAACTATAATTCTTCGGAGGTATGGGGTAAGTGTGCCCAAAGTTCCCTACATTTCCAAATTATTAGTAAGTGAAGAGTTAACTACTATCCACTGATTATATATTAGACAAATCTCACTACTATGAACTATATCCACCATCATTGTGATTATCATTTAACTTAGTCATCTTCCCATGTGCGCTATAAGAACTACCACAGGGTGTAAGGGAAAATTGAAAGAAAACATGTCTTTCCATCAGTATTAATCTCTTACATCATAAACTTATTGACCAATTCAAAATAAGTGGTGATATTCAGTATATAAACATATGATTAAATATTTTACCACATGAAATAGATGTATTTTTGAGCCTTTATCTTCTAATTCATCACTACCTCATGAGAAAAAAATTGACTTTGAAAAATGGTTGGTGTACTCTGTCAACTAACATTATCCCTGTAAAAAGAGAGGAATGCCATATACATTTCCATCATAAATGATTTTAGATTAAAATTATAGCAAAAATGGTCTTGAAGTACTTCAAATATATTCCCACATTCTAATTCTACGTTTCCATATAATTCTACCAAAAAATGTTAGTAATCTCAAGATTAAAATTCACAGACTTCACCTTTACCTATTCAGGTATGTCTGGGAATAAAATACCAAATCAATTTTTTATATCCAATCTACCACCACTCATGGTTTATTTTTAACCTTAATATATAGGCACTTCTAGAATATGAACTATTTCACTCAATCTTTGTCTCCTCAATTTCTTGGTTTTGCCTCTATATCATATTTATGAACAAGAAGTACATTCTATTCTGTGAAATGATATATCAACATGATAGACTATAGGATCTTTTTATCAATAAGTGGATTCAATTTGGGAGCATTATCCATTGAACCCTCATATGTAATCTCTGAAGACATCGTAGAAGAAAGATTCAATATACCAAAACAGAATAAAATGGTTCAGATAATGATACAATATCAGTTTAAACACAAAAGTATATAATAGGATATAACTTTCTCGATGCAAACCCCAAAGCGGATAAAAATATTCCAATATCTTATGGTTATTAAAGGCTCATTATGATTTTTGGAGGACTAGATCTCACTCTCAACACACCCCGTAAGTCTCAATAATACTATCTCATATCTACCAACATCCCATGACTGAGAAAAACCCATCTTTGATACCAAACTGTCACAAACCGTGCAGACAATCAACTCAACAGGGTACCAAACTGGATTGCATCAAGTCCAGAAGGGCTTTCATGGTCCCTATGGGCTGGTGGAAAACACAAGGGAATCCAACAGTGGCAATATGGAACAATTTTCCCATACTAAAAATGATATTGAGAATACATATAGAGAAAGATAACCAAAATATAAATATATCATTGTCCGAAATAATAACAATCTTAGTGATAAAATGAAAGTAACAAGACCAAACCAATGTACAAGACCAAAAAACAATCCAAAATGGGATAACCCAAGCTGTCACATTTTAGACCATATGATAGGTGCAAAACATCCCACTGTCTCACCACAAACTACCCATGCCAAGCTGACATACATATTTCAACATCTCTATGGTTCCTTTCCCTTTTTTTATTAGACAAAACATGGTATACACATCGTCGAGGGATTATTGAAGGTGTGATAATAATAGACTAAATATGATTCCATCCAAGTGTTCTATAAGAAGTATCTATTATAAAATCATAATATTTTATATACATATAAAATTCAATGATAAATTATTTTTCACATTTATTACAAAATAATGGTAAAAAAATTCTCATATTCACACTTCAAACACAAAATCATATTTGTATAGTTTCATCAACATTTCAAATAAACTATTTTACATATATTAATCATGTATCATATATCATATCGAAACCAAGAAAATTCAAATTTAAAGCATGGTAGAGATCACACCTTGCATAAAACTGGTCCGAGCTAGCTAGGTATATCATAAATAAAAAAACATCGGGACATAATGAACTAGAAAAGTCCCTAGGACACATTTTATAGGAAATAGACGAACAAAACATGAGTAGAATCCCAATAATGTCATGTAATTAGGTCCCCTAGACACATGTCTTGTGAAATAGAGGAACACCACATGAGAGAACACCCTAAGGAAATAAGGATAATACCCAATACTAAACCCACTCCTAGGTACCTAACCCCCCCATGTTCTACATATATCAAATTTGAATATTTTTCTAAGGGCTTTTCACGTTTTATAAACAATTTATAAACAACTATTTTTATAAAAATACTTATTTGAAAACCAATTTCATAAAGCATTTCATGGTGATTTTAAAAACCCTATTTACTTTACCAAAATAATGGGGAACCCATATGTTATAATAATACATTTTAAAACACATTTAAAAAATTTAGAATCATTTGAAATAGCATTTAGAAATAAATTTATTAAACCAAGTGTATATACAGTATCCAAAAAATAGGATGCAGATTGAACAACCTACCTCAAACTTGGGAAACAAGACAACCACAATGTAATACACACAATTTAAGGAAATTTGAGACTATATGAATTTAAAGGAGTCCCTAAATATCTTTTCCAAAATCAAAACATCATGTTTCCTTGAGAATATGGTCATCAGAGTTGATAGATCAATACATACCTCAACAGTAACACATTCCACTCCATAATTAATAATAGATCCATCGTGTGGGATATAAATACATGAAGAATATATAAGGGGTTGAGAGATATCATAATATGACTGAGTGGTTCTAATAACACAATATAAAATCACTATCGATTCCAAGATAAATAGGGTACACAAGAGGGATTCAATCAAACTTACCAGAGAGGGAAAAATCGATAGACCTGAAATCAATCTGCCTAGAAATAGAGATGAAGACAGGCCAATAAAAACATAAAGATCCAATAGATTCATAAATGGTGAATTAGGGTATAAGGGTTGATTTAAGTGGTTGAAAATTGGTTTTAGGGGAAGAAAATACTAATCTTTCCCTCAATAATTTAGCTTAGCCCGAGGAAACGAGCTAGCCAATGGCTACCACTTTCTACCCAGTCATTCTAGGAAGAATTACTATACCTATGAATGTACCACATGTTATCAATTTAGGTTCTTATAGGAACGTTAATAATTCAGTATTTCTCCTGCTGGTCGGTGGCCATATGAAACCACTGATTATCCCACTTTTGGTTTTCCTCTCCTATGAACACCTAACACCCATTAATATGATGATAAAACAAGATAAAAAGCATTCTATAGTGGTAAATATATATATTAAATGGACAATACCTTGGGTTATGATGAGATGATACATAATAGGAGAAATATATATTTCAATAAATTCAAAGATTCAAGTGTATATGACTTGGTATAAGATCAAAAACTCCATAAGACATAGTGTGAAGAATTATTCTAGAGACACAAACTGTGTTGGAAAGAAAACATCAATGATAGATGTTTATTTATTATAAAATTTAGTTGAAATAGTATTTAGTGATAATAATAAATCTTTTATACTATTATTAAATAATATCAGGCTAAAATTTTCATGTTGATTTGAGCATAGTAATGGATTTCATGTAACAATATCCAGTTTTTTGTGGTATCTTTAGTTGATGTAAATCCATTGGTGGGTATTAATCAAGAAACAAGATATTTATGGTAAACATGGTTTTAATAATATATGATTGGTTGTTAAGGTTTCAAAGAACATTAATGTAGTTACTTTGAAAAAATATGTCTCTACCAAACACTATGATAAAATACATTATAATTCTAAATTTCGTAGCAACATTACAAGAGAATAAAATTTGGAAAATTAATATGAAGATAATAATTATTGAGGGAAAACTTGTGGAATATTTCTATACAAAAAAATCATAAGGGTTTTGGTCACCAAATAATTCTAATATGTTATATAAGTTGAAATAATCCATTTATTGGTTTAGTAGTATCATGATCATGGAATATTCATTTTAATGAAGACATAAGGAAAAATGTGAGACATGTTTCTAAAATTGATTAGTAGGTGTGACATAGTATTCAATGATAAATATGTTATTATATATATATATATATATATGTCTTATAATTAGTTCAGAATAATATAAAAAATATATTTCTCTAAGAATGATTTCATATGGAATCCCATATTATATGGATAATGATTTATAATGATTTTTCTATGGGAAAGATTAGATAACTTCATAGTATATACATCAAAAAATTATTGAAATTATTAAAGATATAATTGTTCAAGATAAAATTATTACCCAGGTCACATAGAATAAACGTCAATCCAAGATATTATGTAAAGTAATAAGAGAATATTTTTATAAAAACATTAATTTCATATGCTTAAGTGTTTGAATCTAAAAAAAATTATGATATAAATAAATATATGATTTATATTATGTGTAAATTATAGTAGGAAAATTAGAATTTGAACCATGGAAACTGTATAAGTTAGTTTTTAGAAAATTCTAATAGCACTCGAGAATGTATATAGAATATGTTTCTAGTAATTAGAGAAGTGGTAAATCTAGTTATTCAGGGGAATATAAATATTTTTCAAGATTTTAATTTTTTCTACTATTAAATAATGGATAAAAATTAGAAATATAAGCTTATTAATGCCCATAATAGTTAAACCCACATAGTCCAAGAATGTTGTGACTTATGATAGTATTATGTCATATATACAAGACAAAAATTCAAGTTAAAGTGTAAGGAAAAAAGGTAAAAACATAGGGATATTAATTTTTATTACATTTTTCATAGAGAAGCTAAATTGAATTAAATAGGTGATCCATATGAAAACATGAAACTACCAATGTATATTTTCATTCCTCAACATACGAGTGCTTATTATGTGAGAGATAATTGGTATTTAGTTTGTTTTTGGCTCTAGTGAATGTTGGGGTCCAATGGAGTTGGTTCCCAATAACCAAATGAATTTTTTACATATGATTATTAGTGTATTATTAAATATCATATCACACAATGATTTTTATTCTATATAACATTAATATTGGAAAAACCCATATATAGTAACATGGTATTAGTGGTTATTTTATAATAATAAAAATGAATAATGAGATCTCAATATATAAGATTCAAGATTTTAGTAGCATCTGGAACTAGATATATAAATGAACATTAAATTTTATTAGATACATTTGATATATAAACTAAATACATGAAAATTTATTTATTTCTCCTTAAAATTACTTACGTCACACATAGTAATCTTTATGATTTTCATGGGAAATGGGAAACAACATAAGGGGGTGAGCTCAGGCACTCAATAAAGGGTATAATACAATAGAAGCTAACATGAAATAAGTAATATAATGGGAATATATAAACAAAAGATTCCATATTAATGAATACATACACCCAAAATAACAAATGTATAGAAAATTAAATAAGTTAGTTAATGGTCACATAATGATGGAAGTTTTTGGATAGTATAATACCAAACATCATAAACTTGTCATCAAGGACTTGTACTAAGACCTCATACATAAAGGGTATGACCACTTATTTTACCATATCATAGTTGTATCATTAGAACTACCATCACACTAAGGGGATATATAATTATTGGACCTATCCATTACATAAATTTCATATTTATTCCATTATATACTAAATGGATATTGCATAATGTTCAAGAATGAACCACATAAGAATAATTAGAATAAATTATGAATGAGGATTTTCTTACAATATTTTCCTATATAAAATAATATATTATACGGTAATGAAAATATTTTTCTATAGTTAATGATTAAATAATTATATCTTTGTTAATTCTCTTGAATCATGTAAGGAGTAACTACAGACTCACAATGTTAAAATAGTGACACTTAACAAGTGAATATATATATATTTTGTTATTAGGCAGTTTATGAATAAATAAGGATTATAAATGAGTTTGGGAAAGAGAAATGATGAATTATAAATGGATTGATACAAAAAAAGTGTGGATAAATCCCCATATTAATTTAATAAAATCCATTGTTATGGATGGTAAAAATAATGTGAATCATCTATAACACACCCCTTAAGAGCATCCAACCATGTGTGCAACAAGTCCCACTTGTAATTCACTGATTAAATATCAAGTGAATATCTAACCAGACTATTTTATGGGGTTTTACACTATTTGAATATATTATAGATCCATATCCACTTGTTTTTATCTAGACAATGATTTCATTTATTAGAAAACCACATCCACTATTCTCTTTACAAAAATTTAGGATGATTTCTGGAAATGGGAAATTATGAGCGTTATAATAACTTATAATTATAGTATAATGATAGATAATAGTAATATATAATTGATAATATAAAAATGAATGTGTTCAAATAAGAAAAATTAAAATTTCACAATGAAATGAAAATGAATTAAAAGTAATAACACAATTAAATAAATAGAAAATTTTAATAACCCTTACTTCAGCTTAATAATGACTTAGGGAAATGATATAATGAGATAAAATAATTACTTTATCATTTATAATATATAAAATGGATGATAAAAAATATAATTATAAGAATAAAAATGTATTAATAGATCTTAAATGATATTATAAAGAAATAATTTTTAGTTTAAATGGAAAAATGGGGATTGGAAAACATATACCATGATAAGTAGTAACTTAAATCATGTGATGGGATCCTTAAAACCTTGGAAACTCTTTATAGAGACTTTTAAGATAGAAAACGAGAGGATATTGATGATAAATATATTTGGGGTTAAGATTAATGTGATAATGGGTGGGTATTTATAGTAATTTATGGGGATTTATTTATTTTGTTTTAAATATAGGCCTTAGAAAGATAGGTTGTAGAAAATGAAAACCCATTGGATTACCAATGCTATTAGTTAATGATTTTTGAAATTTTATACATGGTATTTTTTATTTTAATTTATTATAACAAGAATAAATTATTCAATGTTACTTATGATCATGGGATAATTATTTTTTGACAAAATATTGTTTTTAAAACCCTAATTTCAATTAAAGACATTGGAATGTTATTTATAGGTATGTAAAAAAATTTCATTATTAAAATATATTATATTAATTATATATGTTATGTTTTGTCATGATTTATCTTATATTAATTATTATATCATTTCTGCATCATAATTAAGTCATAATACAAAGCCAATTTTTCATATTTTATTATTCCACTTAGCAAATGATTTTTTTGTTTAAGAAAATTATGAAGAATTAACTACAGAATAATTAGGAAATTATAATTCATAACATAAATTCCATTTTAGGAATATAAATTTTTATCTATGTGAAATCTAAATATTAAATAAAATTATTTTGTATTTTCAAATTATGAATTTGCAGTTAATAACTAAAAACTCACTTCTAAAGAGTATACATATATATTAATTTTTTTATTAGAGAATATATATATATTAAATAATTTATAATTTTATTATCACAAAATTAGTTTGTCTATTTATAGTAATCTTATATAAATAATGGAAATATTACATTTACAATGGTAAAATTCTAATGGGTTTATGAACCCTTATTTATACACTCAATATTAACATCTAAATTCATTAATATCATTACCATATCCACCATGTATAATTCTATGTTTAATGTTGTCCTCATAATAGAAATTTACCTCATATAATTGTTATTCATTGTTGAGTGTGACCCCTCGGAGTATAATATTAAATTGTTGGTTCATATTTAAACATGTTTTATAGTAATTATTTTATATTTATTATCAATATAATTACCTAGATTTATGTTTTATTATAATGTGAAATATTGTTATGATTAAAAAATGATTGCAGAAATTTTGGTGATTGATGCATTTATTATAGTAGAATCAGGGGTATTTAGTTGGGGTATTGGCCTTATGGTAAGATAGCTTCATAATAATGAATAAAATCATGGTTCAAATACCAGTGGTCTCCAATTATTGAGATGTAACCCAAGAGGAATGTTTATGGGGGAGTTTGTGTGGGGGTCAACCTGTGAGGATCGAGCAATGGTAGAATCTACTTGAGGCATGGTTTTGGGGGTCTAGAGAATTTGATGTGTCACAACGACTCTTAGAGTAAAAGTTCAATGATTACAGTAGCCAGGCCCTATGTTGGTCTTCAGTAGTATCTATGATAGAAAAAACATAGATAATTTGAAGAGGCAGTGTTGGAATGTTCCGTAGCCCTGGGATATTTAGGCAGTATCAGGGGATTCGACCCAAGCGAAACCTTTCATGTAAGTGGCACTAGTTTGATTAAAGAGGGAACTTTCACTCTTGAGAAATGTTAGGAGATAGAAGCATGGGAATTGCAATGATGTTGATGGAATAATTGATGGGCTGATCGACGTCTGTAATCCCCATATCTGGTTGGGTACTATTGGAAGTAACATTGGGGTTAGGCCTATGGGTTTATGTAATTAGGATAACTCCCATAATGTGTTGGGTGATGTAGGAAGTAATCTATAGGTCAAGCATATAGGCAGATGTAATTGGGCTACATGACTCTAGGACTTTTTATCCATGTAATGGGTTTCTAATCCCTAGAAATAAGTGGATTTCCATGGTTCAATAAAATAAGGGGGACTTAGCCTACCATTAAAAAAATATAGTATAATCATGGGTATACAAATTGAATTTTTAGTGTGATGCATACAATTAAAAAATTGGAAATATAGTTACAAATATTTCATTTCAAAAATAATTTAATCATTAATAATTCTTTAACTATAGATACATAACCCCTATCACATCCACATAATCTCTAAATGTGAGGTGTGTAATTGTAGTACATTAATGGGGTGGTTAAGCCAATATTTTCATAGTAGTGATCCATACTATCTTGAACTCATCTCATAAAATGTTTCACTGTAACCTATATTGTTAATGTTATTCTTGGTATTTCTGAAGAGAGAATTCTAGTGATCCAACATCTATATGAATCTATGATAAATTTACTTCATAAGAAATGTTACTATTTAAAAAATCTATGGTTCTTCATATATGTTATAATTTACTTATGTCATTACCCTTATTATTCACTAATAATAATTATCACTTTATAATAACTACATTACCAAGATGTAATGGCTATATTCACAAAGATATGTACTATATTAAACTTAAAATTTTTCTAACAAGACATATATGATATTAGATTATTATGTGTTGGGGTATCATAAGACATTCCAAATTCTCATAATTAATTTTTCACTTAGTAATCTATAGGAAGGTAGGTCATGAGGAGAAAGCCATAAATCGACCTGTTTTATGTGTAATTGGACATTCCTATTTGAAAAATTGTGTATTGGTCCTATAATTTGATAACACTACTAATGTTTATCAGAAATATTTAACACTAATATGAAGATTAAAATCATGGAATCATATGGTCACATAAATGTAGCATATATTTGCTGCAATAGAAGTGATATGGAATTAATTGAAAAATTTAAGAATGGATTTTTTTCTTTCTAAGTTAATTGAATAAGGTATCTCATGCCAAAATATTTAAGTGAAACTTTTTGATTAAATACATGACTATGTTAATTCACAAATGGTATTATTTTAGAAATTAAAAGTCATACAAATGATGTGTTTATAGTGATGACACATCAATAGAGAAATATATTATATTACATAGTAGAATTTGTTGGTAGGATGTTGTTATTCAGATGCTAACTTATTTCCTTTTGGTTTTATTTATGCATTATAAGATGTTAATCATGAAATTTAGGTAAGATCACATAATTCCACTATGAAAGAGGCCTAAAGGGTTGTACACTCATTATATAAATAATATCTTTAAATTTCATTTAATGTGATATCAAAAATAAATATTATTCTTATATTTTCAATAATATTATTCAAGTATTATTGATAGTATAAATTTAATAATGTGATATATATTTTTAGAATATGTGATTTAAATTTTATATGTTTTCATTATTCATAAGGTAATAAATAAATAATTATTTATCCTTCTGTTTAGTGAATAAATTAATATAAATATTTACTTAGTTACGTGAGTACAAAAATAAATGTTTATACTGAACATTAGGGAATATATTATTTTTTTGTTGGATGAATAATATTTATTTAAATAAATATTTTATTATTGAACATTTAGTAAATACCATAGTGTGATTAATGAGACAAGTAAATTGATTGATTGAAATGATATATTTTGTTTAATATAATTTAAATATATATTTATATGTTTATTTCATTAATTATATTAAACTAAATACATTTCATGGAAATTATAGTTTATTATAATTATTTGACATGAGGATTACTTTGAGTAAACAAATTGATTAAGATCATTTTGAAATTTGATTTGTTTTAAACCTACATATAAATTCTCAATTTTATCATTTTATAAATTAAATGATAATTTTTTTTCACAACATAGAATAGAGTAGAGAATTATTTCCTACTTTTCAAGCACCCAAATATTCAATAATTACATTTGTATATTCATGGATCATGAATGGATACAACTAAAGGATTACACATTTGGATTCTCAAGGATAATAACAAAAATAAAATAGTGGTAAGAGATTTTGATCAATATAATTCTGGATTTAAGGTAAATAAATATTATAAATTAAAGTTAAATTAAATGTGATGGATTAAACCTAGGATATTCCAAGGTTTAATCTCTTTAAATATTATCCATTGAAACTAATAAATATATAAATATAAACTCCAACCCACATGCATTCGTTCCACCCTACGACTTGAAAACATTATGGTTTATAAATACATATATATTAAAACTACCTAATGTAGAAATCTATTTAGATAAAAATGAAATTGATTTTTTAATAATCAAATTAAACTTATATTTGATTTAGTTTTTTGTTTTTTTAAATTCTAATTTTGGGTGATTAGTAAAAATATAGTTTTAAAAATATTGTAATTTTATGATAAATTTGTAATATCAAAATGAATTAATAATTAATAAAATAAATTAAATGTGTTTAGAAATTAATATAATTTACTTCATAATAATAAACTTATTTTCGAAATCTATAAATAAATTTACACAGTCTCTGTAATATTTTATTCTAATAAAATATATTTTTATTTGTTTATGTTGAATTAAATAATTATAAGATTCCATTTTGGAAGTGTTAAAATGTAAATAAACTATATATTTTCCAATCAAAATCTATTATCAATAAAATATTCAAAATATTAACAATCTTGAGAACAAAAAAAAAATATTTTATTCAAAAATACCCCCTCTTTCACCTATAATTATAATTATACTCCCATCATTTCCCTTAACTTATAGAATTACTACCATGTCAGTAATGTACGAGAATACCACATAAAAAACTAATTTTAGAGCCCTGTTTTTCCCTGTAATAATTAAGAATATTTCTAAAAATATTTATACATTTAGGCACTGAGACGACTTGTTATTCTAAGGACCAAAGTGCCAAGAATAAATTAAAAAAAAATATTAAGTCTTTTAATACTATACAGATAGAGGATTGGGAAAATATCACAAATGGTAGCTCAGATCAGAAAATCGATGTGATGGTTGAGTGTGGAACATGCCTTTTTCCCCAAGTGAGGTTTAACATTTGTGGGTGAAAAATTTTCGTAAAAAGAGAAATCAAGGACATAACTGTAAATAAACTAAAAAAATAATTTTATTTTATTGGGACATTACTCATGATAAATTCTGAATGGATATTCAGATTTGAAATCCAAGAGCACCATTGACTTCATAGATTGATGTTTAGCTTAGGGGTAACCACAGGTGAGAGGGTTCAGGAGGTTCAGATTCCAAGACCATTGGAAGTTTCCTATAAATAAGAGTTTAGAAATTTTGAGCTAGGGATAGCTCATTTCTCTCACGGAGAGAAGATATTTGTCTATATACATCTGAAAACGATTCCAATATCGAACTCAGCTGATTACGATGAAAATTAAGGCTCTTTTAGATCAGAGCATAGCGAACACAACGACGAATCCAAAATCGAGGAAGGATTTCTATTTCGGATTCTGCAGCCCTTGATGGAATCCTTTGCCTTCAATTTCAAGTTTTGTTTGAATTTTATGCTTTAGAATCCTTTTTTGATGGTCGATCTAACAACTATCAACATCTATTTTGATTTGGGATCACATGTTCTTCACATTCTTCATCGTTCATTGATGTTAGATTTTCACGATGCTCAAAAACCCTCTGATCTTGGATAAAGACACATATCTGTGAAGCTATCCAACTAAGGAGCCCCAATTTATGCTCGGATTTGAGTTTCAAGTGTTATAGGAGGTGCCACAGTGAGTTGAAGATTCTCCAAATTTTCTACATGATGAAACAGGAAAAAAAAATCAAGCGGATTATGAAACAGTGTTGATCAAGATCCGAGGATCCCAGATATAGTGGTAGATTAATTTTCAAACAAACGGATCGGTCCCAGTGTTCTGTGGAAGGTGGTGGCAGTATGAATCCATCAAGGTGGCTTCAGAAAGGTGGGGCATAGACTCTGTAGGGAGACATAGTGGTGTAAAAAGGAAGATTGGTGGTGTCTTCATGGAGGTGCGATGGAGGGTCTATGGGCCATCGGTGGCGGTCTGAGAAGGCCTTCGGGCTAGGGGTGTTTTGGACCCCCGTAACTCTCAATTCGGTTGTCAGATTTGAGTACTGAGGCAACAAGGCACTTGATTCAAGATGGAACTTTTGAGGCTGTTTTGGGATTTGTATAATTCATGGTCGAGGCTCGGTGGCACAAAAAGTACATAATAATAATAATAATAATAATATAATTATTGTTATTTGAGATAATTATATCGGACTGTATGTCTACAGATGATGTTTGATTGGCATGTTGTCAGAGGCATTGCGATTCTGCTATTCAGGCAGACTTTTCAAGACTAATTTTAAGACCTTAATTTGAATTTGAGATGAGGCACCTAGGAGGCCCATATGTGGAATTTACTATTAAATATTGCTTCTTCACCGACTATCCATTTGGGATGAATGAATAGCCAATACCATGTGCCTTTCCGAGGGGATCACAATGGTACAATCTGTTTTGATGTCTTTTGAGATCATGGTGTGGTTCTCATGAAGCATTGTTTGTGTACAATGCTGTGAAATGTAGTTTTTCACTAGAAGTATGATTTGGGAAAATTAATAGTCAAACATGTGAATTTATCCACATTGATCGGGATGACTTGATTTATTTGATTATTCTGAGCCTTTTGAAGAGGCAGTTCAATAAAATTACATTTTTCCCTTCAGATCAAACAACGAGAATCATACACTATTCAACCTTTCAAGACAGAGGTTCCATGCACTCTGGGACTATGCTGACAAGCTTATGGGTACTTGTTCACAATTTAGTACCCGAGTATGGATTGATACAGAAATTGGTGGTGAGGTGGTGCTACATGTCGTGTTGGACCCATACGCTCCATGTACCACAATAAAAATCATCTTCTTCTCGTATATTCTTCACTTGTACGTGGAATTTGGCATGTGGTTATCCTGTCCTGAGTGTTCTTCCACATAGAACGCAATGGTTCCCTTTGTATTGTCTTTTGAGATACGATGCAAGATGTTCTGAATTTGACTCTTATTCAGGTTATGTCCAATGATGGTAGTGATTAGGTGTTTGTATATTAGTGTTTTCTAGGAGGTACCATCCAAAAGGGATGACCAATGTAGTTCCTCGATAGCTTTTGAGTAGAGTCCCCATACCGGACAGGGCATGGGTCCTCAATGACCTAGAGTGGAATCTCCTATCATCATGTGTGTGGTTCCTCTACGACTACTATGAGAGTGGAGTCCACCTAACACACTAGGGTGTCGGTCCTCTACGACTACTATGATAGTGGATCCCCTCATCGGCATGGGTTGGAGTTCTCTACCAACTACTTCTGAGTTAAATCCCCATGATTCACTAGGGAGAGGATCCACGATGAACAAGAGTGGAATCCTCTTGACGCATCAGGCTGTGGGTCCTCTACAATGAGTTTTAGAGTGGAATCCCACTGACACATCATGCTGTGAGTCCTCTTCAATGACTATTAGTGTGCAATCCCCATGATTTATTAGGGTGTGTGTCATCTATGATGAGTATTAGAGTGGAATCCCCCTAACAAACTAGGGTATGGGTCATCTACTAATGTTTTACTCTTTCAAGCTACTGACTAGTGGTGAGACATGTTTTGATGTTAATGTAGACTCATGAGTAAGAGGGGAAGTTACCCAACCAATTCAAAACCTTGTGATGAAACCTAATACCTTATGGGTGAGACAGACCCACCCAAAAAGGATAGTATCATGGTAAGCTAATTGAGTCCCTTTGGATTACAGTTCAGGGCTGATGGGAGGAATTCTAGAAATTGTTGGTTGTTACTTCTAGAATAGTTAGAGACAGTTTTTCTGGACTGAGATCTAAGATGGAGATCCCCTTAATCTCCATTTGGTCTTCTTTGATTGAGAATATATATGTATACTATTTTAGTATCCACTCCTTGGATTTTAGTTACTCTCCATAAAATAGTGGCAAATGCATGATGGGTATGCCATGTTCTTTTTATGTCTAGATTCTCATGGTTGGAAGAGTCTACTCTCCAACTATAGATAGAGAAGACTCGATGATAAATTCATCTTCACACAGTTTCTATCTCTTTGTGTTTTGGATGGGTATACTTCACCATCTTGTTCAGTTGAGCTACAGACTTTTACTATACCATGTTCTATCTACTTCTCCCCTCTTCGGTACATCTTTTATTGCTCCCTTCAACTTTCGAGGATTCCTACAAAGTATTTTTAAACTCACCCCAACTTGGGATTTTTAGGAACTTGGTGTGACCTTTCATATAACATACATGATGATCATGAAATCATAGAATCTTAGGGATATGGGGTGCTTGGACCATGTGTGGGGGTCGTATCTTGGGATCTAAAAGCGGGGATCTCTCAGTTAGTTTACTTTTCCACTTGTTTCTGGGTTGTGGAACTTTTTTGGTTGGGCGTGTATTTTTCCCCAATCCCTTTTAGTTAAATTCTATGTAATTATAATCATTAGTGGTTGATTCATGTTTGGATTCATTTTTATATAAGTATTATAAAATTTTTCCTATCCCTCTTCTCTTTTTCATTGAGTGGGTATCGTGTCTATGTATGTGTTCGTAGGCAATGTCCTACATGATTTTGTTGTGCAGTCAATGCTTATCGCCACCCATGTCCTATGGAGGTGGGTTTAGGGTAGTTGCGGCTCGAGCCCCGATATGGGCCGGGTCATGAAAAAGTGGTGTCAGAGGTGGTTCAACCCTGGGGACATTGTATGGATGTTTCCTGAAAAATGAGGACTTGGTTGGGTTTAGGGAAACAATGTCAACAAGTCTTGAGGGAGACACTATGGCTACAGAGTCTAGTGATGGTGTAGTAACCGGCATAGCTATTCACCAAGACCCTAATTACCCACTTGTCTACTCAGAATGCTAGGACATTTGTTATAGGTAGATTTGGTACACGTATCATATAATATTGAGCCTTTGATTTTCCTTCTTGAGTCAGGTCTCATTTGTTTTTGATATATATATATATATATTTTATTTGACTGAGGTACTCTTTGATGGATTCGAGATTCCTCTACGATGAAAGATTTCCATGATACTAGATTTGGTTCCTAACGATGATTCCATGAGGGATGAGTCCTCAGTTCATGTTCCATCATACGATCCCCCATTCTCCAGGTGGATAGGTAGTAGTACCTTCACCAGTTGAGCAGCATTTAGTCTTAGCAGAGTAGACTGAAGACATGGATAGGTTGAGTGCATTCTATGAATTCTAGCATCAGATACTGTTGAGGTTCCATAGTGAGATAGACCATTAGGAAGTAGAGGTTTGGATAGATTTGGTGGTCTTCCTCTTCCAGATCATTTTTAGATACTGAAGGATCCATTGGGGGCTTTGACAGCAAGTATATTCCATGAAGCGACAGGATATTGGTGGAGTTTGGTTACATAGATGCACATGAGTTGATAATCACATGGGTTGACATCCACCATTTATTTCTTGAGGAGTAATACCCCTCTTTCTTATTCTATGTTCAGTTTCTATAGCTTCAGTAGGGATGGATAACAGTGGATGAGTAAGCGACTAGGTTCGTAGACTTTAATCGGCGCTCTCCAAACAAGATCCATGATGGATATTTACTTGAACGAAATTTTGATATTGGAATCTATAGAAAGATCTATGTCGAAATATTTTTATTTTTCATCCCCACCTTAGTGGAGGTGTTAGAGTGGGCACCGGTGGTAGAGAGATGAGATGTTTTCCACAACTAGTGGACATCACTTTGTTGGGCCTCAAGGCCAGAGGCCTTCCCATGATCAAAATCAGGCACATGGTCTGGGATAACATAGATCACATAGGAATCCCAGGGTGGGATGATGTTATGATTGTTATGGGATAAGACACATGGCATAAGACTGGTTGACTGAGCATGCTGAGATTTATAGAAAGATGGTAGATGGAAATCCATGGTAGAGACAACGTCATAACAAAGTATCTCCCATGTGGGGACATGGTGTTCCCCAGGAAGGCAGCGGTAGAAGAAGTGTGGGAAGAGCTATTTTTGGTGGAAGATGCTATAAATTCCTTACACCACCACCAGGCGACCCATGTCAAGTTCAAGGAGCCAACAGCCGGGGTCGCCGGTAGCCGCATTCTATGGATGTTTATGATCCTAAAACGCAAGAGATTATAAGAGATGCACCCAATGTCTTTTCTACCATTTTTAGTATAACTTGTTAGTCACTATGTGAGGTAATATTTTCTAAATTATTCTTTCTTGAGGTTTTACCATGGTGGCTTGGGGTTGTCGGTGTAACCCTATGTCAATGTTATTCAACTTATATTTGAATTCACAAGAAAGAGGGGTCCCTCCCCCACCAAGACATGTTTCTGTAATGCGATAAAAACTGTGACTAAAAGTCACTACCAAAAAAGGGATAGTGTCGAGGTGTGGTAGATGAGCCCCCTTGACTTGTTAGTTTATAGAGGGGTTGGGTAGTAGAGTGTCAGAGCAGGTCCTAGATTTTCTAGTAGTGTTTTTATGCTTCACTTACTTTTTCTTGGAGTTCCACTAGTGGTTATGACAAAGTGTTTTATTTGGGGTTAATATCCTACCTAGAGAGGAAAAGACACGTAGGGTATGCCACATGCTTTCCATGTCTAGATTCTTGAGTTTGGATGAGTTTACTCACTAACCCTATTCACTGGTACCTTTGCCTACTCAACGTCAACCTTGATATAGTAGTTACCAAGTACAGGTAGAGGTGATGGATACCCAAAGAATAGGACTACGTGAATCACTAGCTAGTGCTGACAGTAGTAATCTTCTATTTGTGTCTGTGGAAGAACTAACTTTTAGAAGAGTGTTTTGTGGTTTTTTCTTACCATCGGAGTCTCGGGTACATCTCCACATAGATATACTTGAACCCAATACCATGATGTCGGTTGAAATTATTACAAGACTATCAAGTAGAGATAGTATATACTCCAAGAAAGGGAGAAATTGTAGCATATTACCTTAGTAAGAAGTATCTGGCTCTCCTAGTGCAGGAAGTTTCAGAGCAATTTTCTTCCCTGCAACTGGCCCAAATAGAGCATAAGGGTACAACATTTCTTTAGTTGGTGGTGTTGAATAATCCTCTTTTAGAAAATGTGAGAGATTATTAGCTACGAGACATTGACCGAGAGATCTTCTGTGACTCATATATCGACATCTGATGCACTAAATAGATATTCTGATGGAGGGAATCCATAGACCTTGTTTAAGAGACACAATGGTTCTGGTTGTGATACAGGAGGAGCTGATGTGAGAGTTCTACATTTATCCCTTACCTATACATCCCAGTATAAAGAAGATGTACATGGATCATTAATGGATGTTTTGGTGGTTTGACATGAGACAATGAATATCTAAGTTCATCTCATTATGCCTCACCTATCAACAGGTGAAGGCTCAACACCACATTCCGATGGGTTATGCACCATCTCAAAATCCCACAGTGGAAATGGGACGACATATCCATGGACTTCTTCATAGGGATTCTACACATATTAAAGGACCATGACACCATCTGGATAATAGTAGGATTACTCACAAAGTGTGTGCACTTACTTGTTATCAAGGAGAAGAGTTTGGTGGAGAGTTTGGGACAGTTGTACGTGTGGAAGATCATCCGCCTTCATAGGGTTCCCTAGACTATTGTCTATGATCGTGACACATTTTTTTTTCATGGATATTGAGAGGATTACAGGTTTAATTCAGGACCTATTTATATATGAGTATGGTTTACAAGCCCCAGATCATTGGGTAAACCAAGCACTCTATCCAGATGTTGGAGGATATGATGTGGGCTTGCGTGTTAGATTTATGCCGGAGCTGGGAGTACCACCTACCTTTGGTAGGTTTTCATAAAACAAAAAACCACTATACTATCATCATGGAACCTAATGAGGACCTATATGGGATACCATGTATGTCACATTTGTTCTAGATGAAGTTTGGTGATTCATCCCCCATGGGACCAGAGTTAGTTCATGCAACGATGAAGAAGGTGCAGGTTATCCATGAGTGGATGAAGAAGACCAAGAGAAGACATAATTCCTAAAAAGAATTCCATAATAAACCCTTGTATTATGATTAGGTAGACCATTTCTTCTTGATTATCCCCACGATGTTGAATAGAATTATTTTTCTGGGGAGGAATGTTATCCCAGAGGTTCATTGGGTTATTCGAGATCATTCAAAGGTCTGGAAAGGTTAAATACCACCTTACCCTACCCCCAAACCTACAGAGGGTGCATCAAGTATTCCATGTGTCACTATTGAGGTGATAAATCCATGATCCAATTCACATCATCGACTAGGGAAAGATGGTAATTAAAGATGGATCCAACTTTGCGGAGCACCCGGTGACGATCAAGGATCGTCAAGAGCAGACATTATGTGGATGGGCCATACCTTGGGTCTGCGTGCTATGGTAACAAAAAAATGTGTAGGAGTGTTCTTAGATATGGAAGATCCAGATGTGGGATAATTATTCTGAGTTGTTTCCCTAGTTTTTATTTTTGGGGACAAAAATATTGAAGGAGGGAATGATGTAGAGACATAGTTATTTAGTTGTAAGTCTTTGGAATATTTATAAATATATTTCTAGTTCCAAAAGATGAGATGGCATGAGATTATGAGTTTTTTAGTTCCTAGAATAAATTATTAAAAAATATTAAGTCTTTTTGTAATATGAACACTATGGATATGACATATCTCTCAAACGGTAGTTCATATTAGAAAAATGAGGACATAGTTGTGTTTGGAGTATGCCATTTAGCCTAGGTAGGGTATAACATTTGTGGGTGTCAATAAAACACTATTATCGAGGATTTAACCATAAATATAAAAATAAAACTCTATTAATTTATTTGGATTCTACTCTTGATAACATCTTAATAGAGATTCATATTATAAATCTAAGAGCACAACTGAGTTTTTAACACAATGTTTAATCTAGGGGCGACCTTAGGTGAGAGGGAATGAGAGGATCAGATTCCATGAATGCTATAAGTTTCATATAAATAAGAGTTTAGAGAAATGAGGTTGAGTTAGCTCATTTATCTCATGGAAGGAGGAGCTCTGGTTATCTACATCCAATGGAGATTTTACGTCCTAACTTCATCAAATCGCAATGAAAATGAATTTGACAGTGGATTAGAGTGTATGAAACACAACAATGGATCCAAGATAAAGTTAGGATATCTATTTTGTTTTCTGAATCCCCCCAATTTAACCCTTGTTTGATTATTTGAATTTTTGTTTCAATTCTCTACTTTATAATTCTTTTTTTATGTCCAATCTCACAACAACCATCATTTTTTTTATTCGGGATCACCAATTCCTCCCGTTCTTCATTGTTCATTGATGATAACTTTTCACCATTCTCAAACAAACTATTATCTTTGAGAAAGATGCATATCTATGAAGCTCTCAACCAAAGGACTCTCGATCTATTCTTGATTTCATGTTTTGGGTGCCAGAGGAGGCTTGACGACGGGTGTATGATCTGCTAACAATTCATCTTGACAAAACATGGATGAAACATCGATCAAAGAACATGGTAGTGTATATAAAGATATTTTGATCTCATATATAGTATAAAATTATTTTTCAAACCACTAGAGTGGTCTTGGTGGTCTACGGAAGGTGGTAGTGGCGCAACTCCGGTGAGGTGGCTCTGACAAGGTGGTGGCACGACATTTCAGGTGGTTTGGAGGAGGCCATAGGGTGGCATGGCGGTGGAAGTAGTGAGGATCAGTGGAGGGATGGTGGTGGCGGTCTGGGATGGAGAAAATAGGCTGGAGTATTAGGGTAGACCGACTAAAATGGTCCAGTCCAGAGAGGCCTTTAGGCCAGGGGCATTTTAAACCCCTATAACTCTCAATCTGGGTGTCTGATTCATATGTCGTCTATGAAAACACGAACCTTGAATTGAGGAACTTTTGGGGATATTTTGTGATTTTTTAATTAATTATAAATGCTAAGGAGAAATAAAATTCATATAAAAATAATTATAATATAATTATTATTATTCAAGAAACTTCTATGAGACCGTAAATCTGCATACGACGTTCGATTAGTACACCATCAGAGGCATTGTGACCATGGATTTGAGGAAATATTTTAGAAAAATATTCTAGGATATTAACTTTAATTTGAGGATAGGGTCCCACGAGGCCCGTCTGGGGTGTTTATGGTGAAATTTATCTTGTTCACTGAGTATCTAGTTGGAAAAAATGAATAGGCAATACTGTGTGCTTTGTCGAGAGGTTAAAAATGGAGTAATTCTTTTGATGTGTTTCAGTATCATGGAATGGGTTTCATAAAGGAACATTGATATGAAATTCTGTAAAATAAATTTCTTTCACATAAAGTCTGATTTGGGTGAATGAATAGTTGATCCAATGAATTTTTCAACAAGGATCATGACAGTTTTATTTTTTTGATTATCCAGTTCCATTTGGAGAGGGTTGTCTATAGAATTATTCTTTCTCAATTTGGATCAAACAATGATCAAAATTCACTATTCATCCTTTTGGGCTAGAGGTTCTACGTACTATGGGAGTTTGCTAGAATGCTTATGGGTATTTATTCATACTTTAGTACCTGAGTATGGCTGGGTACACATCCATTCAATGAGGTGGGGAAACACATCATGTGGTCCCCAGAAGCTCCGTATAACACACTAAGAATCTTACACATATTGTATATCATTATTTTGGACTCATATTTTGGCATGCGAGTAGCCTATCCTGAGTATATTTACATTTAAAATGTGATGGTTCCCTCTGTAGTGGCTTTTAAGATAGGATGCAAGATGTTCTAGATGTGAACCTTATTGAGGTGACTTCCGATGATGGTAGTAATTAGGCGCCAGCATACCAATGCTTTCTGAAAGGTACCATCTAGCACGAATTTACAATGTAGTTCCTTAATACCTTTTGACTAGAATCCCCTTCTCAGGTAGTGTGTAGGTCCTCAATGAATTAGCTTTGAATCCCCCATCAATATGGTTGTGGGTCCTCTATGACTACTATGAGAGTGGAATACCCAGGATGCACTAGGGGGTGGGTCCTCAATGACTACTTTGAGAGTGGAATCCCCTATCGGTATGGGTGTGGGTCCTCTACCAGCTACTTCTAAGTGGAATCCACCAAACACATGATTGTGAGGGTCCCCGATGAACAAGAGTGGAATCCCCCAAATGCATCAATGTTTGGGTCCACTATGATTTCTATTATAGTGGAATCCACCTAAGGCATCCATGTGTGGGTCCTATACAAAGACTATTAGAATGGAATTCCCCTCACGCATCCAGGTGTGGGTTCTCTATGAGGAATATTAGAGTGGAATATTCTTGAAACACTAGGATGTGGGTCCTCTCCATTAGGTTTACACATTCCTATTGCATACCAGTGGAGATACATGCTTTTATCATACTTTTGACTCAGGAGTAAGAGTGGCACTTTCTCCACTGACACGCATCCTAGTGGCACGACTTAAAACCGTGCAGGCAAGAGATACACGCCCTAAGCAAATAATATAAATTTGAGGTGATTGAGTCCCTTTGACTAGTAGTTTAGTGAAAATTTGAGGAATTATAGACATCATTGGTGGTTAGTTATAGAATTGTTGGTGATTCTATTCATGAGCTGAGATATGATATAGAAATCCCTTTACTCCCTCTTTTGGTCTTCATTGACAAAGAATATATATGTATCCTATTTTAGTACCCAATCCTAGGGTTTTTGTTACTCTTATTACAGGAGAGGCGAAGACACACATGGATTGTCACATGCTTTTCGTGTCTCGATTCTCATGTTTGGATGAGTCTACTCTCTTACTCTATGTAGTAAAGAATCGATGATAAGTTTAATTTATCCCCATTTCAAGATCCTTGGGTTTTGGATGAATATTTTTGTGTTTAACTTTAGTCTTTTACTATACCTTGTTCTATATAATTATCCCTTCTTTAATACATATTTTTCTACTCCCTTGATCTTTTGAGGCATCGTACTATGTATTTTTATACTCACCCCTTCTTTGTCTTTTCCCACACTTATTGTACCCCTGGAGATGATAGATCAGTTGATCATGAAATCATAGGATCATAGGAATATAGCGTCATTAAACCACATTCAGTGGTCATATCTTGGGATCCAGGAGTGGGGATCTCTCAACTATTTTAATTTTCCACTTGCTGTCAGGTTGTGGCACTTTTCTGGTTGGGCGGGTATTTTAACCCTTTCCCATTCAGTTTAAATTTTTTACTTTTTCTGATTATAGGATTATTCTTGTTTGGTTTCATTTTTAAAATATTTTTTATCTTGTTTTACTTTCCCTCTACACTTTTTCATTGAGTTTGATGTGTGTGTGTGTACATGTTCTTTGGAAAAGGCCTCCCTATATTTGTTGTGCCTTTAGAACTTGTCTCCACCCCTAGGACAATAGGGGCATTTTTGGGGTAGTTGTGGCTTGATCCTCAACATGGGTTGGGTCATGAAACTAACAACCATGTTTTGGAATATCTAGGTTAATGAAAAGACCATTCTGATAATTCTTAAGATGAATAATAAAGGTGGTATCTCAAATATTAAGGTATCCATTTAGAATTCTAAGGAATCCATTTTCTCCCTTCTCTTATAAATTATTTATATCCATGTTATCATTATAAAACATTAAAATAGTTGAATAATTTTATAATAATTTACTTTTTTAAATGAAATTTTAATTAATTATCACCTTCTATTAAACTCTCCTAAAAACATTATCCACACACGGTGGGATTATACTATCAAAGTCAATTATGAAGATTTATTTTCACTTCTGTATTCCATGGTTGTTCTTAATATTTTTTTCATGTAATTATATAATATTAATATTGAATTAATTTAATGATTAAAATTTTAATGCTAAAATAGGGATGATATTAGTAACATTAAAAATAATTAATAATTTATTTTTTAATAGCTTTAAAATATGGTTACTGATTAAACATATTTTAAATTATATCTATTTTAGAGTATATAATAAATTAGTTAAATCCTACACTATAGGAATGATATGACTATGTGCCATGAAACTTCTTAATATTATATATACAAGGGAAAATAAATTGATTATCACTCATATTCAGAATCAATTTTCAAATTGAGGACCGAAAGACCTCAAACTATTCTCATGAAATAAATGATTCCAACACATGAAAAATATATGATAATAAATAATGATTAGAATAGAAATAAAAATTCATATTATTTTTTAATATAAAAAAAATTATGTAATTTAACTATTTTTGATATATAGAGAAGCATCCAAAGGGAGTCAAGACTCAAGGAAAAGTATCTCTCATATTCCATTCTTTCTTGATGTTATTTTATCTATCACTATATTCCTCATTATAATATATATACTTAATTTCCCCTTCTTTTTCTAGGTATATGAATTTATTTTTTATACTTTGAACATTAAAATGGTAACTTCTAAATTTTCATTCTTCTCTCCTCAATAATAATTATATTACTTCCTCAAGATTTATAATTCCCTTTATAGGCTATAAATTTTCAATATTTTTTACTCAAATATTTACCCATCAAATACGATATATTCCCTTCATATTTTTAATATAAACATGATTCTATATTTTAATATGCATTTGGATTTTATTAAATGATCAATTTATTTATCATAATATTGTTTCATATTTCTTTAGGATGTACGTTTATTTTCTATATAGACAATATTTATATATATATGACATATTATGATTCTACAGGTGGTTTATGTATTACATAACACCAAAATGAAATATTTAATACCTAAATCACATGAGATTATATGTATACCACACATGAAATAAGCATAGATAATCATTCTATATAGTCCAAGTAGTGTGCTATGATTTATTTTTTTTATAACATGTCTTACATTTGTGTTATGTTCTCATGCTTCACATGATATCCATGTCTTTATTATTCCATTACCCCTATTTCATGCAACTAAGTGAGTATTAACAATCCTTTACTTTTAGGATCATGTGTTTTCTTATTGGATCAAATATATCATCCCCGTGTTTGTTAACCCCTTAATGGGATTTTTTATCACATCTATCTTTTATGTATGTCCATAGTATTTCATATGTAGTGATAAATGTATGATGAGATATTGGATCGTATAATGAAGATATAAATAAAATATATTTTTTTGTTTTTAATGAAATTTTATTATTTAGATAATCACCTAAATAGAGTAAACCTCTATATTTATAGGTCTACTTACGAATATTTATGTTAGAAATTATATACTATAATTTTGAAAAGTTGTGGAACATTATATCAGTGTCCATGGAAATTAGAAATAACACTAGAAATGGCCTCTTGATGCTTAATTTCAATATCTATTCATTTATATATATGTATAGTTTGTTTCGATTTTAGTGTCCTCTCACTTCAACAAAACATATATAATCCCAATGATTTCACTAATTTTTTTATCATAATTTTCATTAAGTTCTAGTATAGTTGATAACGACTTTGTGTTAACACTTTTAAAATGATGAGATTTTAAAATTATAGTTTTTCTATAATTATTTTGTTCCAGTGGTGTAAAAAAACTCGAGTACAGGGGGGTGTTCTATGGTCCCATTGAAACTATTTTGTAGATGAAGTATCAGAATGATGATGATAGCTGAATAATCAAGTTATAGGGTTTCTAATTTTTATCAATAGTTATATATGGGATTAATTTTTATTGGGCATATAATTGTACTTTTTCATCTCATCCACATCCCTATTGTTACTATTACAAAAGTAAATTGAATGATACAATATTTTTTATAAAAAATCACTCACTCTAAAATATAATCAAACACATTTCTGAAACACTAATAATATAATAAGTAAATTTATTTTTTGTGAAATAACTAAAATTTAGGAAATTATTTTATATTAATCCATGATATATTCTAAAATAATATTCATATATATAAAGGATTGTATTTTTACATGATCCATTCCTTTGATAATCTAGGGTTCTTGGTGGAAGGGGAGAGGTTTCACATTTTAAATGTTTTTTTAAATTGGGTTTATAATCATTAAATGTGATTTTAATGTGTGAAATAATTTTAGATGTCCATTTGGGGTTTGGGAATAATAAAAAATGTTATTTTTATTATTTTTAATATTTGGAATTCCAAGTTATAATTTATGTCTTTATTTTATAAAAAAATTATTTTTTTAAAATAAATTATACCCTTAAGTAAATACAGCTTCATGCGTATCGGTTAACCAATTTTCCCTTACATTTTGTTTTTTATTGATTGGGTAAGGTTAGACCCATTTTCCTTTTATTCGTAAAGGTAAGTCTTGAGTGTAGCTATTGAAAAAAAATGAGGGGATCTTGTTATAATATATGTAAAGGTTGTGAGTCTTTCATGAGGGTATGATTTTTAATTCCTTCAATGCCTAAGGGTAGCATGGAATTCCCTATTTCAATGTAAATGGAAGGCTCTTTACCCTTAGGAATGTTGGATTTTATGCATTGAAAAAGGGTAAGTCTTTTTAACATTACATAGTTCAGGTTTCTTGTGTTGCATAAGGGTAAGATTAAACATACCCATACACAGAACAATATCCATGTTCTATATAAGGGTAAGAAATATTACCCTTATACAAACCCTCTAACCTATGTACACGTACTTGTTTGTACGTTTTTCCATGTTTTATTATTTATTACAACCCACAACAATAATTTAAGGGAAGAAATTGAAAATATAAGTTAAAATCAAGGGAAAAATGTGTAAAATTGTGGAATTATTGTTTTTAAAATTTATATATTTCATATTTAATGATTAAATAGAAGAATAAATAATTAAATTATTTATAAATACACCTACACAGAGAAATAATGAAGCATACCTCTATATTTTATTTACCCATGTTGGTTGGTGTAAAAAATTACGTTGAATGAATGTTATGATGTGGAGAATTAAATAAACACATTCCTCGAATTTTTTTACTGAATTAAGACTGAACTATACAACACTCCATTATTTTAATTTTATATCAAAGTCTATTTTCACTACATGGCTCCCATTTTCTTCTTTCCTCATTTTTTCCTTCAAGTGTTTCATGAAAAAGATTCCAAAGTGAAAATATCCAATTTTTAAAAATTACCACCTTACTTAAAAGTAGATTAAGTAGAATTCC
Source organism: Viscum album (assembly GCA_963277665.1). NCBI lineage: Eukaryota > Viridiplantae > Streptophyta > Magnoliopsida > Santalales > Viscaceae > Viscum > Viscum album. The sequence goes on from OY728141.1 coordinate 1,725,427,956, forward strand.
CTCACAAATCCATGTTTGTGTGATATCGCTAATCTCATCCTACTCGTGTGCAGTGAGTCAATACATTTGATAATTTTATATAGGGGACCAATTAGATATATTTTATTTATGTGTAATTGATGGATAATGATGATATGGTTTTATTTGGATAAAAATTTGGTATAAACTACAGAAATAATAAAATATAAAATATTAATATTAACTGGGAAGGGACATGATATTTTCACAATTATATTCTTGAAATATTTAAACTGAAATTTTAACCTAGTGAAATATATTGGTTTTCATATCATCCATCTAATATATAATTTCTATAACCATATTAGATCATTGTATGTGATTTAATGATTTATGTTAAGATAATAATTATTTACAATGTAAATATAATATTCATACTTAATGAACTAGTAATGGTTATTAGTTTCATATAGTCATAATTATATAATAATTATTGATTCTTAGCACTATTAAGTATCTATAGTTGTTGAAACTTGTTTTATAAAATTAAATATTTATTAATGTTATGTAAAGTTGTGTTGTTGGAACTAGATAGCCACATGAAATATTTCTTGATGTTTGTAATTGTGTTTACTCAATGTGTATTGGGTTTCATAATTTTTAAAACCTATAATTAATTAATTAATTAATTAGAGTTGGAATACAAGAATGGTTTCTACTAGAAATAATTTATTAATATTTCTTGATGTTTATCTTGGATTATTTTATTCTTGTGTATTTATTTTAAATGATCTTAGTTCTCTCTTGGAATTGTTTTTTTAAATTATATATGATCCCATACATTTATATGATAGTTCATTTTTGAGGATTTTATATGGAAAGTTCTCTATTATGTTATTCATTGATGTTCCAGACATATCTATTAGGTTGTGGTAGTGATTGGGGTGTTGGGGTTGACAACGAGACTGATAGAATATGTTAAAATTAGGATTACCTAATTCCTTGTTGTAATAACATGAATATCTATATTGATAGTTTAGCTAATGTCATGGAATACCTTTGGATATGGAATGAAAATTTAATTATAATTAATCCCATCATATTGGAAACTAATTTAGTAAATGATATTTTAATTGACAAATTGTTTGATTTTGATGAATTATGAAATTCTTTAAAGAGAATTTATATTGGGTTCATAAAAAATGGCAATTGATAAATTAAATAATAACTCAAAAAAATACAATTTATGATTTTTTTATTAGATATTCAATATTATTTTCCTATAGATGGTATTTGGGACATCATGCATGATGGTAAATATAGATTGATTCCAGGATAGGTAGATACCACAACTATGGATGCATGATATTTATGTTCTTATTTTATGTGATTTATTACACTCCACAACTAGATTCGGTTCGGGTGGCCAACATCTAGTGAGTACTTAATTTATATTTATTTCCCAACATTAAGGTATTTGAGGGATTTGATGAGTAACATATCCCAATATCCCTCCCTCTACTATGGGAATAATATATATATGTGAATACCTTGGTTTTTAGGGCTTACATTGGAAAGGTATTTGCTCATACAAGATGTGATGAGTCACTATTAAACCACACACACACACACATATATATATATATATGCAGGATATAGAGTCTTGATGTTACAATATATATTGGTATTTTAGCTATGCTATATTTTGTTATTACAGGTTATCGCATGTGCAGGTTGAAATAACCTCAAGTGTAGTGTGAGTTATGTGGTTTTGGTTGCCTCCAGACTTAAAACCTAGTCATGAGATGTGAATATGGAATATATATGGTAAAAATAGATGATTATGATATGAGTATTATGGGATTAATGAGTTTTAGGATGTGATGTTGATGATGTAATTTCCTCAATTAGTGAGATAACTTAAGAGGATAAAAGTCCTCCTGGATACAAGTTATTAGAGTATATGATGAGTGATTCAATGAGAATGTGGTGGTGGGGTATCCTTATATATAACAACATGCTTTGATATGATTCTACTATAATCTATGCATAACACGGTGAGTGGGCCTTAGTGATGATGGAAACATTGTATACTTGATTGGGTGATGAGTTGGTTTCACTATTTATTCACCAAATATTTAGTATGATTATTCAATATTTTCATTAGATGTTTTTGAGATGATCCTACTGAGTATACATGTATTCTCACCCTAAGTATATATAAATAGTCTTCCAAATCAACACATGAGAGTGGATGATCAAGATTGTGATAATATCTCATGAGGTTGTTCATGAGTTGCTAGAGTTCATGGTTGCTACTGTAATGAACCGGAAATTCCATGTACATTTTTTTTAATTATATGGGAATTTTATGAGTCTGTAATAATTGATGGCATGTGATTCCAAGGCCTGGTATGACTGAAATGAATTTCTGAACTTTTCTTTAGGTACGTTCAGTAAACATGCGAGTGAGTTTTTGTAACTTTTGAACCAGTGCATGGAATTGATATCTGAGGACACTGTTGAACTCATAGCATCGATATTCAGTTAAGGAGACTTTCACCTCAACGGTAGTTGGTCGAGGGTGAATGTTAGTTTTCATGTTTTTTGTGGAAAAAAATTGAAATTACAGAATAAATTTTATTTTATTTTTGTCCTCCCCATTGAATGTTCTATGGTGGGGACAACCAGAGCCTAAAACCCCCAAATTGAATTCTTAAAGGTGGGGATCACTCGACTCTTGAACTCCATCTTTAATGACGGAGGTGACTTTAGGTTTTCATTACATTAATTACGCCTCATCAATTGATTAATGATGCCAAGTTAATTTGTGCCAACAATTCAAAAATGGAAAAACATATTTTTATTTTGGCTTGATCCTATTTTATCTTTTGAGAAATCATTGGTGAAAGGGAGGTTTGGAGAGAGATCTTGGAGAAACTCATCCTCCAATGAAGAACGTGCATTATTCTCCAATGAGGAATGCACTAACTTCTCTAATGAGGAACACACCACCTCCAATGTGGGAGGTCTTCAACAATGAAAACCCGACGTCTGTCCTTCCCTCCTCATCGATGCCAATGAACCTTTGATATATGGGTGCGTTTTAAATTGATCAACATTATTTTTTATCTCATGTTGAATCACCTCCCTTGAGCAGCTTGCTATCACTCTAACACGGAGGGTACGGGCCAAACGGACATGGCCAGACCCCTCTGCAAATCTTGTAGTTCTTTTGTATTATTCGTGATAGAGGAGGATGGAGACCAACAATAGTGGGGCTCGGGAATGGAGGACAGCACCACGGCTGGCCGAGACGAAGGCGGTAGTGCGTCCGTGCCATCGGAGAAGAGCCGCAGCCCGTCGGCCATGACAGTGGACAGACAGCAGCCGACGTTCGGCCGGCCGCTGAGGGGCGGTGCACAACGCACCGCCATAGCAAGGGGCCGCAGAGCACCTGGTCGCAGTGGATGGCAGAAGGAAAACCGTGTTTGGCCAGCCAAGGAGGGGTGGTGCATGACGGGCTGCTGGGAAGAGAAGAGGTCGGCCACTTCGGCCGACCGAGCAGGACCGAACGAGACCCGCGGTAGGTCTCACGTGCCCCCTGGAAACAAAACAGCTTCGGCCATTCGGTGATTCAGAGCGGGGGGGCGCGTAACTCCCCCTCACATGCAGCCAGGCCAGGCCACCCATCGCGGGTCGGGCCAGACCCAAAAAGTTGGGCTTATTTGAATCGGGTTGGGTTGACCTTGGATGGGTCATGTTAGTCCAACCGGGTCAGACCAGACCCAAACCAGTTTCGACCCTATACGTTATTTCACCCATAAAATAAGCTACGAGTGTCCGCTTGAAGAACCGTCTATGGCGCCAGAAACCGTGGAGCGAGATAGTCCTTTTAGTATACCCAACATGAGATTTGGGTAATGTTGGGGTATAGTTGGGTTGGATAGAGAACAAATCCAACCGGGCCCTCAGAACTAAAAGGATAATAACTTACAGACCGAGCGTCTCATTGATGCACCATCTATTGCATTGAGTCCCCTATTACCTGGATATACTTTGGGATAATATTTCATATGAATTCGTTGATGTTGGAGTATAGAATAGTGGCTTGAGGTGCGGACCCTCCCTAAGATAACCAAGCTTATTGTGGGAACCCTGTAGTTGGTTGTAACATGAGAATGAGATCCTTTGTGGGTTTTTATTTTGGGATCCCACATTGAGAAACTCTAGGAATCCATGTGGGACTAATTTTGGATCCTTTGTGGGTCTGTTGTACAAGGATCTTGTGTGGGTTAAAAGATGTACTAGGATCCTGTGTGGGTCTGACAATGTACTAGGATCCTGTGTGGGTCCGACGATGTACTAGGATCCTGTGTGGTTCTGAAAATGTACTAGGATCCTGTGTGGGTCTGATGATGTACTAAGAACCTCTATGGGTCTGATGATGATTTAGGATCCTACGTGGGTCTGACTTTTAATGGAGTAAGATGATTCAGTAGTTATATCTAATCATCTTTACTACCGTACCTAAGTTATACCTAGTATGAACTGAGTCCTTAACATCGTGGTGATACATTTTTGGTATTCTTATATGTGGCATACCTATGTGGTAATTTCCCACAGAGTGATACATTGGTGGTATAATTCTGTGTGGCGTACCTGTGTGGTACTTACCATCGTGGTATTCCTTCCTTTGTGGAACAGTTGAGCTTTGGGATTTTGAGTTGGACCCTATGTTTTCCCATGACTGAGATTGGTATACTAGATAACTTATGTATATTTATGGACATATACCTAATTAGGGTTGTCATTTGATTTCATTATTTGTGGTTTATACATTATGGATTTTGTGAGACATTGAGGGTCTTGGGGTTCCTACTGAGTATCTTTATACCCACCCCTACACGGGCTATGCTCGCACCTTGTTGTGTTTGGTGCAGATGATGGACAGCTCTGACTGAGGATGAGAGTACCTATACTGGAGGTAGCTCGGTGGTGAACTGAGACTAGGTGTACGATTGAGACGATCGTTAGAAAGTTGTTGTTACCTTTCAGGTATGATCCTTGGCGGGTGTTCACAAAAGCTATTCAGTTTACTTGTAAGTCCCAATTTTACTTGTACTTTTCAGTTTTCTTCTACTTTACAGTTGTTTTGTATTATGGACCCTTTTTCTTACCATAATTTTTTTTAATATACATGTTACTTTTTTTTGTATCATTCGATGTTCATGGTTGTGTTTTTTTACAGGTTATAAAGGCAATGTATTCCCAGTTTAAGAGAATACGCCTTTCGGTGCTAGTCTCCAGCCCCCGGCCTATGGAAGGCTGGCTTGGGGTAGTCACATCACAAGCCCCGAGGGATGTGTTGTGATAAATTGGTATCAGAGGAGTAGGTTCTACCATAGAACATTGGACTCCGATCTTTTTTTAATGAACTACTGGAAAAGAAGGTTATACCAATGGTTCTAAACCGTTGGTATAGGCTGGAAAACCGTTGGTATTTCCTATACCAACGATTTTCCAAACAGTAGGGTAGTAAGCCGTTAGGAATGACCTATACCAACGGTTTGATCTAAGCCTTTGGTATAGGCCACTGTATGTATGAATTTACCAACGGTTGTATTCTAACCATTGGTATTTGTTTGTATAGAATTTTTACCAACGGTTACAATGAAACCGTTGGTATATATTGAAGACTAAACACTATACCATTGGTTTTAAAACCATTGGGATATTTTTAAAAAATTTCTCAAAGTATACCAATCGTCTAAAACTGTTTGTATTGGGTATTTCCAGAACTATTTCACAACATCCCTTCCATTATCCCCTCCAGTATACACCTGCATAAAAAATAGCATACCAAAAACATACAAACAAACATAACACAACATACAAAACACCTGAAATAGCACTAAAAAACACATAAAATCATCAAAATATTCCAACCATGTCATGTACTACAATTCCCTATTTCAATATTCATATGAAAATAATCTTCCAGTATAGTTGAATAAAAGTTTCAATAATTCAAACATTATTTACACCCATTTCAATCTTCATATGACAACCACTCTTCCTGTAGTAATTTACCTCATCCCTGCACAACCCCCCAACCAACACAGCCCCCACCTCCCCATCAAATTCTAATATGCAGTATAGTTTGAGAAATACTTATTAGAGTTGAATAAGGGTTTGAAATTGGCTCAAATCATATATCTTTTTTCTGATCCTACATTTCGGTATGTAATTATTTTTTATGAATTTTACATTGAACATGTATTTTTATAATATATGGTGAAAATGTAATTTATTTGGTGTCTCAACACTTATGACCGCATTAGTGAAACTACCCAACTCATGAAAAAGAGTTTGCGACTATCATTGATGATTGTAAATTTCATAGATGCCACCTCTTTGATTAGAGACATGTTATATATACAATCTGAAATGTTGTTGTTGTTTTCAAATATTTTTGGTCAGTTTTTCGTATGTCAATTGTTGTTTTAACATAAAATGTTGTTCATTTTAAAAATATTGAGACACTTATGGTGATATCGGCCACACCATGACTCAGATGGAGGCGGGGTTGACTCGTACATGTCACAAATGACACATGTATCATTGTCCTAAAGTATTAATACAATCTGAAATCATTTTGTCAATTTTCTATAAGAAAGTTGTTCTTTTCACTTAAAATCATATCCATTTCAAATAAAAGAGAGACACTTTGAGTGATACCAGCCACACCATGCCCCGAATTGAGGTGGGGTTGACTTGTACACGTCATAGATGAATCATGAATTGTTTTCATAAAGTATCAACATAATATGAATGTGTTTGGTCAGTTTTCCATATTCCAGTTGTTTTCACTTAAAATGTTTTCCATTTCAAATAAAGGTGAGACACTTTCAGTGGTTTTGGTAACAACGTTCCTCATATTGAGGTGGGGTTTACTCATACACATCACATACGACCCATGGATCATTTTTCTAAAGTATCAACAAAATCCAAATACATTTGGTCGGTTTTCTGTATGCCAGTTGTTGTTAATTATAATGATGTCCATTTTAAACAAAAGAGAGATAGTTAGAGTGATACCGGCCACACTGTGCCTTTTATTGAGGAAGAGTTGACTCTTAAACGTCACATTTTACCCATGGATCGTTTTCCTAATGTTTCAAAAGAATCTGAATGCGTTTGTTCAGTTTTCCGTATGTCAGTTGTAGTTTTCACTTAAAATGATGTCCATTTTAAACAAAAGAGATACACTTTGAGTGGTGTCAGCCACACCGCACCTCGTATTGAAGTAGGGTTACCTCTTTCACATCACATATGACCCATGAATCGTTTTCCTAATTTTTCAATAGAATCGGAATGAATTTTGTTGGTTTTCCTTATGTCAATTGTTGTTTTCACTTAAAAAGATGTTCATTTTTAACAAAACAGAGATACTTTGAGTGGTTTCATCCAAAAAAAACTTCTGATTGAGGCAAGGATGACTCGTACACATGACATATGACCCATGGATCGTTTTCCTAAAGTTTCAACAGAATCCGAATGCATTTGGTTGATTTACCTTATGTTAGTTGTTGTTTTCACTTAAGATGATGTCCATTTTAAACAAAACAGAGACATTTTGAGTGGTGTTGGCCACACTGTGCCTCAGATTGAGGCTAGTTTGACTCTTATAGATAAAAAATGACCCATGGATTGTTTTACTAAAGTATCAACACAATCTGAATGTGTTTGGTCGGTTTTCCATATTCCAGTTTTTTTAACTTAAAATCTTATCCATTTCAAATAAAAGTGAGACAGTTTGAGTGGTGCCGGCCACACCAGCCCTCTGATTGAGGTGGAGTTTACTCTTAAACATCACATATGACCCATGTATCTTTTTCCTAATGTTTCAATAGAATTTTATATCCTTTGGTCAGTTTTTCGTATGTCAGTTGTCGTATTCACTTAAAATGATTTCCTTTTGAAACAAAAGAGAGACATATGAGTGGTGCCGACCACACCGCGCCTCGAATTGAGGCGGGGTTGACTCATACACGTCCCAAATTACCCATGGATCATTTTCCTAAAGTATAAGCAGAATCCAAATGCATTAGGTCGGTTATCCATATGCCAGTTGTTTTTACATAAAAGAGTATCCATTTTAAACAAAAGAAAGACACTTTTAGTGGTAACAGCCACACCGTGCCTCAGATTGAGGCGGGGTTGACTCATATACGTCAAAAATGAATCATGGATCGTTTTCATAATGTATCAATAAAATCCGAATGCATTTTATTAGTTTTCCATTTGCCAGTTGTTGTTTTCACTTAAAATGTTGTCCATTTCAAAGAAAAGTGAGACACTTTGAGTGGTGCCGGCCACACCACACCTCAGATTGAGGTGAGGTTGACTCTTACATGTCAAAAATGACCCATGGATAATTTTTTTAAGTATCAATTCAATAATAATGGCCTTTTTTGGTTTTCATATGCCATTTGTTGTTTTCACATAAAATATTGTCCATTTCAAATAAAAGTGAGACACCTTGAGTGGTACCGACCACACCGCACCTCAGATTATGGCAGGGTTGACTCGTAAATATAAAAAATGACACATGGATCATTTTCCTAAAGTATCAACCCAATAAAAATGCATTTGGTTGGTTTTTTGTATGCCATTTGTTTCAATTAAAATCCTATCCATTTCAAATAAAAGTGGGATAGTTTGAGTGGTGCTGGCCACACCGACCCTCAAATTGAGGCAGGGTTGACTTGTACATGTCACATATGACCCATGGATCGTTTCCCTAAAGTTTCAATAGAATTATAATTAAATTGGTCAGTTTTACGTATGTTAGTTGTTGTATTCACTTCCAATGATATCCTTTTGAAACAAAATAGAGACACTTTGAGTGGTGCCGGCCAGAACACACCTGGGATTGAGGCGGGGTTGAATCATACATGTCACAAATGACCCATGGAGATTTTTCCTAAAGTATCAATAGAATACAAATGTGTTCGGTTAGTTTTCCATATTCTAGTTGTATTTACTTAAACGAGTATCCATTTTAAACAAAAGAAAGCACTTTGAGTGGTACTGGCCACAGTGTGCCTCAAATTGAGGCGGGGTTGACATGTACATGTCACAAATGAATCATGGATCCTTTTCCTAAAATATCTACAGAATCTGAATGCATTTGGTTGGTTTTACGTATTCTATTTGTTGTTTTCACTTAAAATGTTGTCCATTTCAATGAAAATTTAGACACTTTGAGTGGTTCCAGCCATACCACACCTCATATTGAGGCAAGGTTGACTCGTACATGTCAAAAATGAGCCATGGATAATTGTGTTGAAGTATCAACATAATACGAATGTTTTTGCTCAGTTTTCCATATGCCAGTTGTTGTTTTCACTTAAACTGTTGTCCATTTCAAATAAAAGTGAGACTCTTTGAGTGGTACCGGCCACACCATGCCTCGTATTGAGGCGGGGTTGACTTGTACACGTAAAAATGACCCATGGATCATTGTGTTGATGTATCAACACAATCCAAATGCGTTTGGTCAGTTTTATGTATTCCAATTGTTGTTTTCACTTATTATGTTGTCCATTTGAAAAAAATTGAGACAGTTTGAGTGGTACCAGCCACACCGTGCCTCAGATTGAGGCAGGGTTGACTCGTAAACATCACAAATGACTCATGGATACTTTTCCTAAAGTATCAATAGAACCGTAATGCGTTTTCTCAGTTTTCCATATGCCAGTTGTTTTTTTCACATAAAATGTAGTCCATTTCAAAGAAAAGTGAGACACATTGAGTGCTGCCAGCCACACCGCACCTTGGATTGAGGATAGGATGACTCGTACAAGTCAAAAATGACCCATGGATCGTTTGTTTGATGTATAAACACAATATGAATGTGTTTGTTCAATTTTTCATATTCTAGTTGTTGTTTTCACTTAAAATGTTGTCCATTTCAAATAAAAGTGATACACTTTGAGTGTTACCGGCCACACCGTTCGTTATATTGAGGCGGGGTTTACTTTTACACGTAAAAAAAAACCCATGGATCGTTTTTTTGATGTATCAACACAATCAGAATGCATTTGTTTAGTTTTTCATATGCCAGTGGTTGTTTTCACTTAAAATGTTGTCCATTTCAAATAAAAGTGAGACACTTCGAGTTATACAAGCTACACCGTGCCTCAGATTGAGGTGGGGTTGACTTGTACAGGTCAAAAGTGACCCATGGATCGTTGTATTAAAGAATCAATAGAATTATATTGTGTTTACTTAGTTTTCCGTATGCCAGTTGTGGTTTTCACTTAAAATGTGGTCCATTTCAAAAAAAAGTGAAACACTTTGAGTGGTATCGGCCACATAGTGCCTTGGATTGAGGCGGTGTTGACTCGTACATGTCACAAATGACTCATGGTTCTTTGTGCTAAAGTATCAACACAATCAAAATCCTTTTGGTCATTTGTCTTTATGCCAGTTATTGTTTTCGTTTAAAATTTTTTCAATTTAAAATAAAAGTGAGACACATTGAGTGGTACCAACCACACCGCACCTCGGTTTGAGGAGGGATTGAATCGTACACGTCACTTGGGCGTTTTGAGTGCCATAAAATCTTCCCCCATTGACTATGGGTGGGTAATGTATCTAAAACTCTATCTAGGTATCATACATCGAATTTTGATAGGACTACGAACCACCCAAGTGTGTAGTCCTAGAGCAGGGCCAAATAACAACATTACTTTGGCGTGACCACGGAGTAACCATGTCGTGACCGCAGCGTGACTGTGGCGTGACCACGGCGTGATCGTGGCGTGACCGCGACGTGTTGTCTTGGTGCAGCGACATCCTCGGGGCAACTTCTTCTATCCAGGAGCGAAGGAAGCGGGAGGATGTAGGGAAAAATTCTTGTCGTCACCTCCCTCCCCATTAACTATGGATGACTAATTTATCTAAAAATATATCTAGGTATCATATATCGAATTCCTACAGGATAGAAAACAGCCACGGGTTGTTGTCCTAGAGCAGGGACAAATCATGTATCACTACAGCGTGACCGCAGTGTGACCGCGGCGGGACCACGACATGACCGCAGTGTGACCACGACGTATTAGTCCAGTCCAGTGACATCCATGGGGCAGCATCTTCTGGTCAGGATTCCAAATAAATGCTATGTATTTTTCCTTCACATTATAGAAATTGATCTTATGTTATAAAAAATAAACTCTTGATTCAGGATTGTGGTATGATAAAGATATATTTATTATATTTATTTATTTTATTTATTTTTTCAAAGTGGTACTAGGTAGTTGAAACTATTGATTGAGAGTCAAATTATGTAGGTGTTTTACTTATCAATGGTATATGCATTTCTTGGAACTCTACTAATAAAACTTTAGTCACCTTGAGAACAATAGAATTTGATTATGTTTTAACATCTCAGGATGAAACACAAATCTTATGGGAGAAGTCATATATGTATAAAATTAGATGTGCATCGAGGCCAGGAAAACAACCCAAATAGTGTTAAGATTAATCTTAAGGGGAGGAGAACCATAAGACTGATAGGTGTTAAAAAATGACACCATCAGTGTTTTTAGATATATAGGTTAAGTTAAATGCCATAAGGGGTGGCCTTGGGGCCAGGCAAACACCAGAAATGGGTTTCACTATAAGATAAGGTCACAACTGACATTATAGAAAAAATCAACTGTTTAATATGTTATAAAAGGGATTTTCGAAAGGTTGTAATGAGCGGCAAAATGACACAACATCTAAAGGTAAACAAAATGACGGAAAAAAATCATACCCCCTAAACTATCATTATAAGTTTTCGTAGAAAGCGCACCTCCGTTGGAGGGGTTTTATTATAAAAACCTGACTTTATTTATCAAATGAAACAATTATATCAAATAAAACTTATTCGAGATATGAAATTCAATATAATTAAGTAGAATTAAAAAATAATCTAAATTCAATTTAAAGCATTCTTAAATTAAAGAGGCTACGAGAAGGACTCTACATCAAGGTGGAACTAAGCCGTCCACATCGGCTCTTGGAGCTTTCTAACTAAAAGATTCTACTCCTCCACTGGGTATATGCACCTTCACACACATTCATGGACACCTATCCCCTATGCACACACCAGCGTGGCCATGAGCCTGTGAAATGGGATCCTTTCACATATGTTTAGATGCATATATCAGTCTCCACTCACCATCGTATGCATATATATATATATTTATAAATGGTCACACCTAGCCCCATATGTGCATAATCACTACCATGGGTGACTATACACGTAACGGGAGAACCCACATACATAAACTTACTTACCTATGCACACGCAGGCGGGTCGCCCTTGACTTGGCGACTCGAACCCAATGAGAAGGGATCAACGCACTACAAAAAGGATATTAAGAACCTTAAAACACATGAAGGACGCTACATAACCTGTGAGAAACCAACCAATGGCATTAAAGCCTTACCTAGACTGGAAAAAGAGAACCAAGTCCACCCAAACCAACATGAAACGATCCAACGCCCTACCGAAAACATAATATGGAGTAAAAAACACTAAATACCCAAATAAATAATGTACAAGACAAGTAGTAACCATAGAACCTTACCTCAAATCAAAGCCGGTGGACTAAATCAATCTGAACTCCTTCTGGAACCCTTTATAGAATATGAATACCCTCTTTCCATATATAGCAGTCAATGATAAGTGACCCATGTGGTAAAGAAAATAAAATAAAAACTAAACTAAAACATACATGTCTCCGATGACTATACCTGTCACCACCCAACATATAAGTACCACAGTGCCCCATGGGTCATGTCATGTTCCTACAAGTAAAGGGTAAACAAATCAATGTTTTAAAATGATACTATCAAATAGTACATTACTTTTAATTAAAAATTAATGTTTCTATTAATGGTATATAATCAATTTGGCCTAAGATTCAACTTAGTTTGGTTTTGTTCGATACAAGGGATGAGGCCTTATTATTCTTGGTTTTTATGTTTACACTTGAGATATTTATTTAAAAATGATGCATGTATTTGGAATTATTATTTATAGTTTTAGTTTTTATACTATTTCCATGGGGCCTGTCCTCATGAATAATTGATGGAATTCATGGTTCAGTTGAAATTTATGCGCTTTAATGCGATTTATGTCACTAGCGATGAGGATTTAGATCAATTGAAATATTCCTAATTGGATTGGGACTTGTACTGATAGGTGTGGCAACTGTACATCTAGTATTTGTTGAGGAAATACATATGAGGATGGATTGGAAGCTTGGTAGGTTCATAGAGTGGGATGGTTCCTCTCAGTATATAAAATTTATTATGAAAGGTTTTACTCCATTTAATCTTTCAAGAGTTCAACTAAAGAGATGGAGGATGAGATGCTAGTGTCGGTATTGGGTATTGTCTGGAAGATTGGCATTATAATTCCAAGAGGCTTGGTGTAATTTTTCTTAGGATGGAACCTGGTTATCGAGGATGTGTTATAATACATGAATCTGTTGAGGTTATTGAATAGATTTTTGAGAATATAATGTATATGGGTTTGACATGGTGTGATTTTGTGACAAGGAAAGTCATAAGGTGAAAACCCTCTTTTTCTAGTTGGATGATGAGATGTTCATCGAGGCATGGGATAATCCTCAAGAGATGAGTCTAGACTATGTGAGTGAGAGGATCATCTAGGATAGGTCTGATAGGATTGGGTGAGTGGCCAAACCATGTGAGGATGATACGATGTATGGAGACACTTGGGGTTATTTATGCTATCTCATGGAGACACTTGGGGTTATTTCATGACTCCAACATACTCCAGAAATGTTCCCACATAATGTTTTAGAAAAACAATTCCATCTCATGGAAGACCCCAAGGCTCCTCTATCTTCCAATGCTTCCTCTCACTCACACCTCATGGTGTTACAGTATACAAGTGGTCTACATCAACTAGTCATGATAGCATCACTACCCTCCATTTGTAGAAATAAGTAAAATACCTAAGTGTCCAATGAGATAATGAAAATAAATTAAAAAATAAACAAAAACATATGTGTTTCCTTTGACTATAAATGTCACTACCCAATATATAAGAACCACACCGCCCCATGTGTCATATCATGTTCCTGCAAGCAAGGGGGAAACAGTTCCATTTAATAATTTCTTCATTTTTCATTATGCTCCTTATATAGCACGTTGTGGGAAAAACCATACTTGTACACTTATCCATTGAATATGCACCTATTATAAATTAGTTGAATTTAATAATGTGTACATAACCCTCATCAATATTCAAAGGACCTTGAAGGGACCACAATCAATGTTTAGTAGTTGATACTACTCCTGAACCTAGTTGGGAACTAGTCCATGAACTAGATGGTCTACATGGTAATGAGGGTGTAAACCATTTTATTATAATATACTAAGAATAAATTTATTGGTATCTTATCTACTAGCAATGGGAATTTCTCAAGGCTTGAGTGCCAATCGACTCAACATCCAATGTTAATGGAACCTTAACTATCTGTAAGATTCACGGGGTGTCTCCCATGGGTGTCTTTTGGTGTGTAGTGTCTATCTATGATTTCTTTGTTGCTTCCATATTATGGTAAATGTGTATTGCATGGCCAATTTACTAAATACATTATTCATTTTGAAAATACACCCATAGTCAATAGAGATATACCAACTTTTGATAGAGAATACCATCCAAATAACCAACTCATAAATTCGAGACCAACATTTTACTTAACCAATTCCAATTACATAATATATGGAGCACCAACATATGTTTTATGAACCAATCAATTAAATGGAAAGAAACTCCTCACAATAACCCATAAAATCTCATATAGCATCACTCACCTCCAATTATTTTATATGGTTCACTAACTACACAGAAGGAGTGGCTATGAAGACTTCAAATAAAGTTGATCCATACAAATAATGACGCTTAAGTGATGAAAAAAATAGAAAACTAATCAATGTTCACTTATTTGTTATGCCATTCCAGGGACATCACAACTTGGTTTAGAAAAAAATAAAAAAAATTAAAAAAATAATAGATGCAAAACATTAAAACTAAGGTAGTAGTTACAAATTTGGAGTGTAAAACTATTTTTTTTATTTAAGATGGATCTATTGGGTGGAAGCAGTTTCCCGGCCTGGGTAAAGAGAAAGCCCTCTCATTTAGGACATATAAAAATAGAGAAGAAAAAAATAGATTAAGAACATTAATAGTGATTTATGACTTACAGATTTGATGTCGATTGAAAGAGGATGGAAGGATTTTCCCAGCCTGGGTAACTAGAGAGCTTCGACAGATCTCATTTTTAGGGTTGTAGTCACCCGAACAATAGGGAATTGGGGCTGCTATATTTTTTGGGAAACCTTTCCCAACAGTTATTAAAAACTGTTTGGAAATTTATTCAATACCAATAGTTTTCAAAAACCATTGGAATATGTTGTTGTAATGGGAATTTAAGCAATAGTTTCATTTAAACCGTTGGGAAAGGAGGCATTTCGCAACGGTTTTTGCAAACCATTGGGAAAGGCTGGTAAAAATGTGATTTTACCAACAGTTTGTTCGAACCATTGGGGTAGTCCATCTATGCCAACGGTTTGTTCAAACCATTGGTATTACAGTGTTGGTATATCTCCGCATTCTAGTAGTGACCACAATAGTTTTATGTTTAGTGAGTGTGGATATTAGTTTAGGGAATCCAGTGTTGGTGCGATGACCGACATATCCATACACCAGGACCCTGACTTCTGATTTCTGACTCAGTGCCTGAAAACACTGATTTCATGTGTGTTTTGAAAATTTTTCTTTGTGAACTCTTTGAATCAGCTCAGTAGGAATAACTTATTGACTGTGGCATACCAGCTTCTTTTTAGGATGCCTCCAGGCAGACAGCCAACTAGGTTTCCAGGTCATGTGCGCACTGATAGCCCACTGAGCGACAGGGCCTCGGTTAAGGGCCCTCTTCCAGTAGAGGAAACAATGGAGGCACCAGTGGTACCATTATCCATTGGTCCACCGATGACACCATCCCTAGTAGCAGAGAGTGCACCCCACTTGAGCGTGTTTCATGAGTTCCAGCACTAGAGTCCACCCATGTTTAGGGGAGCGACAGAACCACAGGCAGTTGAGGATTGGCTGGAGGCTATAGTGAGAGTCTTCTGACTGGTAGGGACTTCGGCTGATGTCATGGTGATGCTTGCCGCCAGTATTCTATAGGTAAGAGTAATCAGATGGTGGATCTTGATGCTCTAGGTTCACGATGAGGTGACGCTTCTCTGGGCAAACTTCAAGAGCCTGTTTCATGAAGAGATTTTTCCAGAGACTCTTTGTGAATTGTGCATAAAGGAGCTTCTTCGTTAGTAGTAGGGTAGCATGAATGTGGCTCAATACTCAACAAGGATCATTGAACTCTCACTCTACTCCACTAATATGGTGCGGGACCCATTCTTCATGGCCCGGACCTTTGAGCAGGGACTCAGGCGGGAGATCAGGGATTCGATGATTTCTCTCAGCATCCCAACACAGGCGGGGGTGTTAGACCGAGCCTTCTTAGTGGAGAGTTTTCTTTCTGATGAGTCACCCATAGTGAGACCCACCACCAGACATCACATAGCAGAGTCTTCTGCAGTTGGTAGTAGATAGATGTCACATAATTCCAATAGGACTAGACCGACAAGTGGATGACCACAAGATTTAGGGTCAGTTGTGTGGGGGAACCAGATACAGATCCAGTTATGTGGGGAATAGGCAGTGTTACACATGCAGAGGGTAGGGTCACATGGCTCATGAATTCCCGACCCACTGTACAGATGATTAGCAGACGGTTGAGGGACTGCCCAGTCAGAGATAGAGGTTCGACTAAGGAGGTCCGTAGGGAGTCAGTGGACATGGCAGAGGAGATGGCCGTGTAGCTAGAGGTGGGAGAAGATTTGAGATATTACCGGCACCACCACCAGGCGGTCCACCCTGACCATAGAGAGCTAGGGAATAGGTGCGAGATTAGCTCAAAGTTGCTGAGGCCTACAATCATGGAGCTCCAGAGATGATACGAGGTATGATCTCTGTCTAATCCACCTTATCTGTAGTACTTATAGACACAGGTGCTAGTAATTATTTTATTTCCACTTCCCTCGTTCAGAGCTCGGAGATTCCGACGGAGCCGTTGGCTCGATCCTTATGTCTATAGAATCCTACGTAAATGGATTCAATGATTATACACTAGTAACAATAGTTTGATCTTACTCTAAGAGGATAGAGCTTTGACTGGGATCTCCTAGTAGCGGTGTCAAGGCCTTATGATGTCATCTTGGGTATGGAATGGTTATCTATAGTCCATGCTTAGATAGACTATATTAGCCGCAAAGTGAAGAGTGTCTGCATGGATGGGACTAGGTTTACCTTCAACTGTAAGAAGGGGGCCTTTGCAGCACAGCATGGAATTACCCGGAGGAGAGTAAAACCGATCACTAATCAGTTAGCTAGACATTCTCTCGAAGTAGTAGATGTGGAGAGTCTGAGCTATCCTGTTGTAGTGGACCAGTACACAAAAGTCTTCCCTGATTATGTTATGGGTCTACCTCCTCACAGAGAGGTGGACTTTTACATTGACTTGTACCCCAAGCCAGCACCGATATCTAAACCATCATATTCGATGGCTCTCACGGAGCTTCGTGAGCCTCGGGTACAACCAGAGGATTACAAGGCAAGGGGTTCATCCGACCCTATGTTTCTCCATAGGTAGCCCTGATTTTGTTTGCCAAGAATGTGGATGGGAGATTGAGACTTTGTTTCAACTATCGGCGCCTGAACCAGGTGACCATGAAGAACAAGAACCAACTTCTGAGGATTGACAACCTCTTTGATCTGCTGAAGAGAGCATGTTGTTTCTAAAAGATAGATCTTAGGTCAGGCTATCACCAGATCAGAGTGAGAGATGAGGACGTGTAGAAGATGGCTGTCAGATATTGGTATGACCATTACGAGTTCTTGGTTATGTCGTTAAGCATAACCAATGCTCCAGTAGTGTTCATGGTACTCATGAACATGATATTTCAGCCATACCATGATCACATTGTAGTTGTATTCATAGATGACATTCAGATCTACTCAACTACTAAGGAGGAGCATGCCTATCATTTGAAGATAGTTCTGGACACACTCCAAGAGAACCAAATTTATGGTATGCTCTCGAAGTGCCAGTTCTGGATCTGAGAGGTTCAATTTCTAGGACATGTTATCTCAGAGGCTATATTTGTGGTGGATACAATGATGATTGAGGTGATACATGCTAGTGATCCACCCAAGAGTGTGACAGAGGGATAGAGTTTCCTGGGTCTGGCCAGATAATACCAGAGGTTTGTTCCAGATTTATCCAGAGTTTCATCACCTTTATCAGCGTTGACGAAGAAGGTACAACCCTTCGTGTGGTCGGAGAGATTCTAATGGAGTTTTCAATAGCTGAGGAAGAGGCTGACTAGTGCCCCCATCTTGAGGCTACCAGAGGAGGGTGTTGGGTATGTTTTTTACAGTGACACATTAGGGACCAAACTCAGATGTGTCATGATGCAGAAGCGAGCAGTGATCCCATATGGTTCTTGATAGCTGAGACAACATAAGAAGAACTATGCAACCCATGGCCTGGAGTTAGAAGAAGTGGTCTTCACCTTGATGATGTGTCAACATTACTTGATGAGAGAACATTTTATAGTCTACTCAGATCACAAGAGTCTCAGGTATATCTTCTCTCAGAAGGACCTGAACCTAAGAAAATGATATTGGATTGAGTTTCTCTAGGACTATGACTTCGATATAGTCTATACTCCTGGGAAGGGGAACATTGTAGCATATTCAAACTGCATGAGATCTGGTATATAGCTTCTAGGTGAGGCGACAGAGCAAATGGCGGCTTTTAAGATATCCTTTGTGGATCGAAAAGGAGAATATTTTCTTTAGTCTCTTACATTCACTCCCCCACATCTTCAGTGAGTTATGGAGGAGATGTGTAGGGAAACTAACTGTGAGGCTTGATGAGCCCAGATATCTATATGACATGCACCTAATGGATTTTTTGAAGGTGGGGAGCATGTCATCCTCTTCAGAGGACATACCATGGTACCAGTGTCACCTCAGAAGGAAGTGTTAAGGGAGTTCCACACATCCCCTCTAGCAGTACATCTAGTAGTGGCGAAGATGTACAAGGACCTCCGACGACAACACTGGAGGATAAGAATGAAGAAACGAGTAGCATAGTTTGTCTCTCGGTGCCTCACTTGTCAGCGAGTGAAGGAAGAGCATCAGGTACCAGTAGGCTTAGTTCAGACATTATAGGTCCCAGAGTGGATGTAGGACATGATATCCATGGACTTCATGAAGGGACATCCACGTATATACAGAGGTCATGATTCTATCTGGGTGATCATTGACTGAATCACCAAGTCGGACCAATTTCTACCAATCAGAAAGTAGGGTTCTGTAGAGATCATGGGACACCTCTATTTATAAGAGATTGTGCATCTACATGGAGTAACCTAGATGATTGTCTCTGATCATTATGCATGTTTTACATCCTAGCTATGGAAGGGGTTGGAGGATGTTTTCGGGGCATAGCTTCATTTAAGCACTGCCTTACATCCTCAGAAGGATGACCATACTGAGAGGACTATTCATACCCTTGAGGAAATTCTACGTGCTTACGTCCTCGACTTTGGTTGAAGCTATGAGGATCACTCACCTTTGGTGGAGTTTTCATACAACAAAATCTATCACTCCACCATTGGGATGACACCATTTAAGGCATTGTACATGAGGCCTTGAAGATCACCCTTATGTTGGACTGACCCAGGGGAGTTAACACTTGTCAGACTAGAGATGGTACAGGCTACCATAGAGAATGTGCAGATCATCTTGGAGTGGATGAAGACTGCACGGAGCAAGCATAAGTCTTACACCGACATGAGATGGAGACCTCTGGAGTTTGAGGGTGGTGACCACATATTTCTACGGGTCTCACCCCAACAGGGTTTGTAGAGATTTGGCTGGGGTGGAAAGTTATCTCTAAGGTTCATTGGTGCCTTCCAGGTCCTCAGAAGAGATGGCGAGGTAGCTTTCCTCTTAGCACTTCCCCCTTAGTTGAACTAGGTTCATGACTTCTTCCACGTATCCCAGTTGAGGAGATACATGCATGACCCTTCTCATATCATCGACCACGAAGAGCTGGTCATCGATGATGCGGTGACTTTTACAGAGGTTCCAATAGAGATTAAGGATCTCCATGATCAGTTTCTTCGTGGGTGCTTGATACCTTTGGTGCGTGTACAATGGAAGCACGAGAACCTCCAAGAGAGAACATGGGAGGGAGTGGCTCAAATTTGTGCTTAGTCCCCATCTTGTTTTCCTTGTTTTGAAAATGTGGATTTTAGGGATGCAGAGTCCTGATGTGGGGATAATTTATTGACCTGAAAATTCCATGTAATTTTTCTAATTATATGGAAATTTTACAAGTCCATGAAAATTGACGGCGTCTGATTTTGATGCCCGGATTTCCCGGAATGAATTTATGACCTTTTATTTACGCACATTCAGTAAACGTGCTAGTGGGTTTTTGTATCTTTTGAACCAGTGATCGAAATTGAAATCAAAGGAGACCGTTGAACTCGTAGCACTGATATTTTATTAAGGAGACTTTCACCTCGACTGTAGTTGGTGGAGGGTGAATATTAGTTTTCATATTTTTCATGGAATAAAAACAAAATTATAGAATAAATTTAATTTTATTCATATCCTCCCAATTGAATGTTCTATGGTGGGGACTACCAGATCCTAAACCCCCCAAATTGAATTCTTAATGGTGGGGACCACCCGACTCTTGAACTCCCTCTTTAATGAGGGAGGTGACATTAGGTTTGCTTTTACCTTAATTATGCCTCATCAATTGATTAATGATGCCAACTTAATTTGTGCCAACAATTTAAAAATCGACAAACATATTTTTATTTGGGTTGGCTCTTATTTTTTCTTGGGAGAAATCATTGGAGAAAGGGAGGCTTCGAGAGAGTTCTTGGAGAAACTCATCCTCCAATGAAGAATGCACCATCTTCTCCAATGAGGAACGTGCCAACTCCCCTGATGGGGAATGTTCCACCTCTAATGTGGGACGTCTTCAACGATGAAAAAACAAAGTCCGTCCTTCCCTCCTCATCGATGTCAACAAACCTCCGAGGTAGGTGTGTTTTTTTGATAGATAAACATTAATTTTTCTCTCATGTTGAATCACCTCCCTTGAGACGCTTGCTACTGCTCTAAAGCAGAGGGAACATGCCAAACGAACATGGCCCGACCCCTCCGCAAATCTTGTAGTTCTTTGGTGTTCTTTGTGATGGAGGAGTACAACAACTGACACTGGTTGGGCTCGAGAATGGAGGCGAACACCATGGATAGCCACAACGAAGGTGGCAGTGTGACCAAACCAATGTAGAAGAGCTGCGGCCTGTCGGCCGCGGCGGCGGACAGAGGGTGGTTGGCTTTCAATCGGCCGTGGAGGGGTGGCGCACAACGCACTGCCGTCAGAGAAAGGGGCTATGGTAGATTGCGGAATGCAGCTATCATTCGGCCGGCCGTGGAGGGGTAGTACACGACACACCACTGGGAGGAGATGAGGCTAGACATTTCAGCCGGCTGAGCTGGACTGAACGGGACCTGCGGCGGGTCTCGCGTGCTACCTGGAACTAAATGACTTCTTTCATTTGGTGATTGAGAGCGGGGGGCGCGCGACTCCCCCCCGCATATAGCTTGGTCGGGCCACTCAGTGTGGGCCATGCCAGACCCAATGGCCGGGCCGAACCGAAACAGGCCGAGTCATCCCATAATAGGTCGGCTCGGTCTGACCACGTCAGACCGGACCCAGACCAGTTTCGAACCTATACATTCTTTTCCCATGACATAAGCTAAGGGAATCCATTTTATGAACCGTATGTAGTGCCAAAAACCTTAGAGAGAGAATTTCGTTTTGGTATACCCCACTAGAGATTTGGATAAAGTTGGGGTATGTTTGGGTTGGATCAAAAATGAATCCAACCGGGCCCTTGGGACTAAAAGGCTAATAACCTAAAGACCAGGTGTCAAATTGATGCACCGTCTATTGTGTTGAGACCCTTATTACATAGAAGTCCTTTGGGATAATTATTTGTGTTCCTTCATGGCAGTTGGAGTATCGACTAATGGACTGAGGGGTAGACCCTCTCGGAGACGAGAAAGCATATTGCAAGATCCCTGTAGTTGGCTGTGACCTGAGAAAGGGATCCTTCTGGGTCTGTATTTTAGAATCCCACATGGATCCTCTCTAGAAATCCACGTGGGACTACTTTTGGATCATGTATGGGTATGTTGTACTAGGATCCTGTGCGAGTCTAAAGATGTACTAGGTTCTTGTGTGGGTCTGACGATGTACTAGGATCATGTGTGGGTCTAATGATGTACTATGATCTTATGAGGGACTGACGTTGTACAAGGATCCTATGTGGGTCTGACGATGTACTACGAACCAATGTGGGTCTGCTGATGATGTATCATCCTACATGGGTTTGACTCTTAACATAGTTAGATGATTCAGTAGTTATATCTATCCATATTTACTACCATACATAAGTTATACATGGTATGAGCTAAGTCCTTACCTTCTGAGGGATACCTTTGTGGTATTCTTCTGTGTAGCGTACCTATGTGGTACTTTCCATTTTGGGGATACCTTGGTGGTATTTTTTGTGTGTGTCGTTCCTATGTGGTACTTACCTTTGTGATATTCTTTCCTTTGTGGAATAGTTGAGCTTTGGGCTTTTGAGTTAGACCTGGTGTTTCCTCATAACTGAGATGGGTATACATGATAACATAGGTATACGTATGGGCATATACCTATGTAGGGTTGTTAGTTGATTTCATGTTTGGTGGCTTATCTTTTTTGGATTTTGTGAGACCATGAGGGTCTCAGGGTCCCTACTGAGTATAGTTATACTCACCCCTGCATGGGATATTCCCGCACCCTGTTGTGTTCGGTGTAGAAGACAGAAAATGATTACTGAGGATGAGAGTACCAGTACTAGAGGTAGCTTGGTGGTGGACTTAGATGAGGCATAACAAAGAGATGATAGTTCAAGAGTTGTACCTAACCTTTAGGTAGGATCATTGGCGGGTGATCATAGGATCCGTTCAGTTTTCTTGTACCTCCCAGTTTTACTTGTACTTTTTAGTTTTCTTGTACTTTACAGTTGCTCTTGTATTCTGGCCCCTTTTTCTTACTTTACAAACTCTTTTTAATATACATGTTACTTGTGTTCGTATCTTTCTCTATGCTTGGTTGTGTTTTTTTATAGGTTATAAAGGAAATGCCTTCCCTATTTTAGGGAATACGATTTTCAGTGCTAGTTGCTATCCCCTGTCCTATGGAAGGCGGGATTGGGTAGTCATGACATGGGCCCCGGGGAACGGGTCGTGATAACTACCTCATTATTAGTTCATGTTTTTATTTTTAGTTTTTATTTTCACATTTTATGAAACATCATGCATTGGAATATTTAGTTATACTCTTTATTAATAAATTGGAGTTGGTTAGTGTATTTCTATTCATTCATGGGCCTATTGATGGTAATGCCTATTATTTTTTTAAACGATACCCTTAGCTCTTGTCAATAACATATATCCTATTGGAGGTGGGATTTAGGAGATCATTACTACCTTTACTTCTCACCCATAACGAGTTCCAATGGGGGTGGATCATGAAAATGTTATATGAGATCCTGGTTGAGAGATAATATTGATCTTGGGGATAGTAATGAGTGAGTATTTCATGTGTTGGTATAGAAATATTATCATATGATCTTAGAAGATGATCCAATGAATGCACCATATGTTTACTAAACATGTAAGATATGTGATATTATTTTCATAGTAGATACCAAGGTGAAGATCATGAATCGAGATTGTTTATGGTTGTGATTGAAATTGGTTTTTAATGAAAATTCCGTTAAATCCTAATAGATTAATCTTCATTATTCTATATTTCGGTTTTATGTAGTTCTTAATATTTTCCCCTTTTGTGGGTATGGATCATGGTTGATGTCTATGTTATGTTCGTGATGATGAATCTCAGTAAGATTCCCTAGTAATCCACTGATGATAATGATTCTTGAATAAAGAAACAGCATGAGTTTCAATATTATGGACTATTAAAGTATGGGGGATCTATATTAGATCAGAGGACTGGGATTTGGTTAGAGGAGATGGAGATCTCCTTCAATTCTATTTATTCTTCTAGGGATAATTGTGTTCCATTTTTAATTAGTACACCTCATGGGGAAGATTGGTAATGATGGTTTTTATTTTTGGGTTACTATTAGGAGTCACTAGTATCATGGAAGAATTTATATAATCACTCATTGGTAAAATTTATTTATTCAACTGTGAAGAAATCCTATTGATAGGAGATTATTACTCTTCATTCGGTAAGTTCCAATGTGCAGGATTTTAACATCAATTTTAAGAATCATATTTTTTATGAAATAGTCCTTTATCTGTTGATGAATTTAGGGAAAGGAATTATAAATAGTCCTTCTATATATAGATCCACTTTTATGTCACCTTGTTTATGTTATCTACATATACCAACATTTTGGTAAACATAGACATTATTGAGAGATGTTTTCTAGGATAATATCCTCTTTGGAGGGGGAATCTAATACTCCATGTAGAGTTGAATGGTGGATAGAGATTATATGATTCATATATAGTTGATGTTTCACATATCAATGAGTCATTTCTATCCATTTACATCTCGTATCACCATACGTGGAAGCACTCAGGCCCTTGTCATATGATCAAATGTTGTATGTTTCACAAAGAGAATGTCATGGATATATGTGGGTGGATTATCTAATTTTCTAGGGTAGTCATCCTGGATTTGGCCTTCCCCTTCACTTTTGTTTTCTGTAGTAGTATTTATTGAGCTAGTAGAAGGGAACTCCTACCTTTAATAAAAATAGACATCATGAGGAAGGTAGAGGGAATCTACATGATGCTTCTTATCCATAGGTAGATAGAGAAGATTTTTCCCATGTAATAGGTCACCGTTATGGTTAGAGATGATATAATGTATTACATTAGAAGATCCATGCCTTTGAGGTTATATATATAGGATATATTGACATCAAATGAGGTATCATCGATTTAAATTCTATAAGGATGAATGATTTATTCAAAATCAGAGCTACACAATCTTTCATTCCATCAACCCAGTTCTATGCTTTGGGAATTTCATAGGAGAAACATAAATTAGCAATGGTGTTAACTACCCCATTTGGGGGGTGAGTTAACCGTTATGATGTGTTGAAATATTTTGATCTTGTGATTGGGTAGTGTCTATCCTTGAAAGGTTTCCTATGTTTTTATATGCAACCACATAAAATCATATTTGGCATAGATTGAATACAATCAGGTTTGAATATTATGAATTGATTCAATATGTGAGTTGTGTTTTATTATTCCTATGATGACACCAACATGTTACTAGGTGATCCCAACCATTAGATTGACCCGAATCATAATGAGTCCCTACCATTCATGAAGGTAGAGTTGGTGATGTTTTTAGTGGAAATTCAGTTGGTGGTGTTTTGTAGGGAAGTGGAATAGTACCCTGACATCATCCCTCAAGAGGTTTTTCATTACACCCTTGATTAGAGATTTATTGTGGAATATATTTGATGTTGGTTGTATCTCATATCTTAATCTCTCTGCATATAATGGGGTCTATTGAGTTGTGAGAGATATGGATCTAGATTTATGTTCTCCTACAATGTAGTTTTATTCAATCCAAGGTATCACCTTGGGGTGAACCTGTTATGTTTATTAATAAAGAAGATGGAAATATAATTTTTTTCATCAATTATCATTTCTTGAAGTAGGTGAAAATAAATAAATTTTACCATGCCCCATGTATTGATGGTTAATTTGATAAGATGAATGGATCTAGATAGTTCTTTATGATCTATTTGTGAATGATATATCATCCAACATAAGGGAAGGATGATGTTATTATGAAGACTATATTAAAATATTGGTATGGATAATATTATTTCATAGTTGTGATTTTTGGTGTCATGAATGTAGTATCCATGTTTTTAGGTCTGAAGAACTCAATATTTTTTATGTTCTAAGGGTGGTTTTTGGTTGTATTTATTAATAAACTTATTTTATATTTTCGTTCCAAAGAGAATATAGTGTATATGAGAAATATTTTGGGACACTTTATCATCAAAATATTTTTGGAAATATTTAAAAGTGTAAATTCATAGTTTTTAGGTGCACTTACTAGGGTAATTCATTTCTCATAGGGGATTAGTTGTAGATCCATTTATATTTTAGGAAGTTGTTTATTGGTTAATCCCTAATAATGTTTTGGAGGTGTAGAGCTTCCTTGGTCTTTCAGGATATTATTGAAGATCCATTCCCATATTTTCTTAGATCATAAATCCTTTGAAAAAATTATACTATAAGTATCATGTGTTTGTATTGTCTAAACAGTGTCATTGAACTTTATATTATCTAAAGGAGAACATTTAGTCATTAAATTCACCATTTTCTTATAGAAGGAGTTCAGTCGAGTTGTTCTAGATTGATCCCCACCTTGGATAGTGTTTCATGTTAAGAATTTAGAGAGTTTTTTTACCTTATATGTCTTGGTATTTACATCCTCATGATCATAAATAATTAACTAATGGTCTTGAGATTGTTGTGGTTGTTTTTTTAAGTTGTTAAAAAATTACCTCATCAATGAATGATTTGTGGCCTTCTAATATCACAAAAGCATGAGGAATATATTCTTCCATATCAAAACATGAACATGAGACAATGATTATGGATAAAAATATTGCAGGATTATAAATTTTACATTTTCTAGAAACTAGGTAAATAAAATGTTGAGAATGAATTGTTGAGTTGGATGTCAAAGGTGATGTTTTATGTGAGTCTAGAATTGATGGTGTATGGTGGAGGATATATTCATGAAAAAATGTATATGAGATTAGTAAATGTTAAATGATTTATATTCTTGATGATAATTAAACCATATTTGGTTCCACAAGTGGACGATTCCCAATTAGGGGATTTTATGGTAGTATTTTTGAGAGATTGACTAATTTATGGTGATTCCTATGAGGGATGTTCTAAGGATGATTATAGTCATGTGTTATTTCAAGAGGTAATCTTCATTCCATTGGTGATTTTTAATTTGGTTTTCTATGATTTCTATAATTCACTCTTGGTTGTACATCCTGGTGTGATAACTATGTATTATTCCTTGGGGGATCGTTTTGTTGGCATGAGATGAAGAATTCTGTTTTTGTGTTTGTCTATCGATGTTAGTCTACCAAAAGTTTAATTTTGAGCATTCTATATCCTTTGGTTTGGTTTATCTGCTTTTTGACCCCTAATTAATGTGTGTTGAAATCTTAATAGATTTCGTCATTAAGATTCCTCAAGCACCTGGAGGTTGTGATGAAATATGGGTGATCATAGGTTTTTTGAAAAATTAATATCACTTTATATTGATTAATGAGATGATATCCGTGAAGATTTTGTCAAGGAAATATATAGAAGAGGTGTTGAGGATTTATAGGGTTTTGAATATGATCATCTCTAATCATGATACCAGATTCACCTCCAGGGTTTAGAGAGGCCTACAACATGATTTTGGCTCTTTAGAAGTAATTTTAATCCACATATAGATTGTAAAATGGGGTATTCTATTCAGTCTCATGATGATATGTTGCGTAAATATGTCATGGACTTTGGAGAGTTGTGTTTGAGGCACCTTCCCTTTATATATTTTTCTTATAATAACTGATAGTACTCTACCACTGGAAATTTTTTTTATTAAGCATTGTTTTTTCATCCACAATTATGATTATTTTAATGGAATGAGGATATAGAGTGAGATGTGTATATATTTATAACAGTGATAATATTGATATTAAAGGTATCAATAAACTGTGAGTGAATTAAGGTAGTTCCTGATCAATATAAGTCGTATTCTACTCATTGGTGGATGCATATGAATTTCAAAATTAGAGACAATATATTATCTAAGGGATCTTCTCTTCATGAGAAGTGGATGTTCGTTACTCGCTGTAATCATTCCTCCTATTTTTAAAACATTTTTTCAAGTTTACACATTTTGGAGATATGGAATATATGTTAGAACACCCCCTCTGATGATATTGATATGTGCAATGTTCCATGGGTAGTAGCTTGGCTAAAATCAAAATGATGATTCCCACAACATTGATTTGGGTGAGATGGATGTTAAAGAAGATGAGACTTTTTAAGAATGGAATATTAATATTCAAGATCATTAGAAGACACTGTTTTATGGGAATGTTATTCCATTGGTTTTTTCCTATAATAACATGGTGTTTTAGGGGAGAGTACATTAGGTGTGAATAATAAATTCATGCTTAGTGTCCTAAAACATTTTTTATTAATCCCATTGTAATGAATGTAATGTTTTTGGTATGGTGATTTTTTAAACATTGTATTTGTTTTGATGAGATTGTTTATATTCATAGATTTTTTTTTCTAGATGGTTTTATTCCCATTTGAGAGGCCACTCCCCTGGGAGTGTGTTTCAACAAGATTTATGATGTTCTTAGTTTGTGTGCTCTTTCATCAGGATGTGTTGATTTTTCTTGAATACCATGGATTAATTGAGAGTTCTCTCATTGGTTTTCGAGTTATTATTCTTCCATTTCCTTCAAGAGATGGGTTCTAATTCTTGCGGATAATAAATTACCTTGAGTGGAATCAGATTTACAGTATTGAATTATTCATTGAGTGTTTCCCGTTTCAATTTGGGTTTCTCAGTGTGTAATATGTGGTCTGATATTTTAATTTTTTTTTAAATATTTTTAAAATATATGAATGTAATTTGAAATTGTTCAATTTTTTTTTAATTTTTTGGATTTTTGAAATAACAATAAATTTTATAATACATTATTTTCTTTAGATTTAGAAGTCCCCTTTTTTTATTTATAAGTTTATTTTATTGAAAATTTTAATTTATTTAAATACCTTTTAACCATACACTACGGTAGTTTTCTTTATTTCATAATGTTAAACCCCCATTTTATGTTGATGTATAAAGATAGAGACAAAATTTTTTCATTGTTTAAATCTATGGTATTTTTATAAACTATGTAAAGGTACTGAGTATCTAAAAATGGTAATTCTGCCAATTCTATCTCTATACAAGGTAATATTTGAATTCCCCAACATTTTTTAATGGTAAGGAACATTACAATTACGTAGGTCAGATTTCATAAGATTCCTAAAGGTAAATCTGTTTAGAATTAAAAAAGTCAACTTTAATGCACTACATAATAATAATATTGAAATACACTGACATTAGTCGGTCTCCATGGGTTGCATAAGTGCAATAATATTACCCATACATAGACCCCCAACAATCATATTTGTACCTCCTTGTTAATTTTTTCATGTTTTCATCATCTGTATAATCTATAACATGAATTCAATAGGGGGGATAAGAATAATAATATATAATAAAGGGGAGTAAATATTTAAAATCATGGAAATATTTTGTTACAATTTAAATAATTAAGATGCATGGATTAAATGAATGATTTAAAAATTAAATGATTAAGAATAGAAAAATATACACTTTCGCAATTAAAATATAAATAAAGCCAAAATATTTCATTTTCCCATAATAGATGACAAAACAATACGATTGAATTAATTTTTCAGTGTGGTGAATTGAATTATAGCATTCTTATGACAGTTTGTATTGAATTAATAAGGCCCGGTAAGCCTCTCAATTATTTTCATTATATATACTAACTCTGTTTTCTCTCCTACACACATTTTTTAATTTTCTCCAATATTTACTTCTTGTGTTGAATGACCAAGATTTCTAGAGGATCATCCCCATTTCCTACAATGTAGAAATATCCATCAATTTAGATAAATATGTGTTCAATTAGAAATCTTAGGTTGTGACAACCCTCCACTTTCCTCCAAATCATGAACAACAAGTCTATCCAACCAATAATTTGTGGTAGGGGATATGTTACATATATTTTATTTATTTGTAAGTATAAATAAAAAATAAAATGGTTTCATTTTTATAAATAATACAGATTAACTTAAAAGATAATGAAATATTTGTTATTAATATGGAATGGTAAGTGAAAAGATATTTTCATGCTAATATATCCAAAACCTTGAATTGTATATTTAATTTTAGTTTCATATTTGTTATGATATTATGATTAATATATTAATTTTATATTATCAAAGTAGAACATAAAAATTGATTTAAAAATGTATTCTAGGATAATAATGATTTAGAATGGAATGATAATATTCTGCATGTGTCATATATTAATGGTTAGGAACATTGTATGTTCATAATACTAGAATAGTATGTAATACATATAATTGTTAGTTTGTTATAATTTATAAATATTGTTTTAATAAATAAAATTATTATTGAAGTAAAATATAGTTTTTTTGCTGGAACTAAATAGCCTAATAAAATATTTTTGGTAGTTTATGATTTTGGTTACCTTATTTTTATTTGGATTCTTGATTAGTGAATCCTAAAAATAAATAATTGAATAATTCATGTTGATAAATGAGACTGACTCATATTGGAATAAATTTTTTTGTTATATTTGTAACCTATCATGGAAGGTGTTATTATTTTATGCATGATTGAATTGGACCTATTCATCCATTGGAATTTCTGTGCCAAATTATGTATGTTGATACAAATTTATATGATAGATCCCATGCAATGATTTTAGGTGAAACCTTGTATGGATAGTATTTAGTTAGGGATGGTCTAGAATTATTGGGTTTTTACAATTATTGGTGTATAAAGGATGACAATATGACTATTGGTATATGTTAATATAGGGCATGTGTACTTCCTTGGTGTAATTGTGTGGGTGTAAAGATTTATTTTTTTGGGTTAAGTCATAGAATACTAGGAATATTGAATGATAAATGAATTATACTTTAACCTTTGTAATTCAGAGTTGATTTTATAAATGATATTTTAATTGTTAAATAATTGTATTTAGATGAATTATGAAATAGTTAAAAAATAGTTTTTATTAGGAATATAAAGAAAATGGTAATTCTAAATTATGTAATAAATCATATGAGGAACCTTTTATGAATGTGTGATTAGATTTATTTGTCTAGTTTAATAGATGAAAATTGGGATATGATTGTGTGATTAGATATTATTATTGTGTGATTAGATATTATTTGAGATATTATTTCTCAAGTCAAGGATATGTATATTCCCATAGTGTGGTTTTGTGATATATATATATATATATACTCTTATGTTATGTGGTTTATTTTTCTCCACCACCCTAGTCATTTGGAGTGTCTGTTGCCCATTTCAGCCTTAGTTTTCATGTGTTTACCATCTCCTGGTTGTTGAAAGATCATAGGGTTGACTACTCTTCCTATCCAACTCAATCTTCTAAGAATACTATATATTTTTACATATTGGGGTTGTGATGGCTTACTATTATGGGGTATATACTTATATGGTCTACGTCGGTTCATGATTACTCCATACTTGTATATTCAGACTGTTGTGGCCTAATGATATATCATATACCTTTATTTTATATTTAATAGACATGGTTACTAATGAAATACTCATACATAGGTTGTAATGGATTGAGGTCTAGTGCATGTGATGTGGTCTATGGTATCTTATTGGATTACCACATAGTTACAATATTTGTTAATGGGTGGCATGTTGTGTAGAGAGGTGATAATGATGTTGGTATGATGGGTTACATGAGTTTCATTATCTGACAGGGATTATGTGATTTCCTCGATGATAATGATAACTTAGGATGAGATTGGGGAACCAAGAAATGATCTATCAGTGTCTAGGGATACTTTTTTAACAGGAACATGGTACAAGGGTACCTTTATATATCTACATGCTTTGATATGATGATACCATCTTTTATTTGTTACTTGGATAGTGATAATTTGTGAGGATTGAAATATAGTAAGCTTGATTAGGTGATGAGTTGTTTTATTTATTTATTTATTATGGATTTAGTGTACTTCTCTCATATTTTCATAAATGTTTTTAAAGAGGATCCTACTAATTATAATTTTATATTATGGATTTGTTTGGTGGTTTTTTCTGTATATCAAGGATCATTAAGGGTAATGGATCCCATTTATTTGTATGATACCCTCAATTAAATTAATCAACATTTGTCCAATTGGAGCCGACCTTTAAGGGATCACTGGTTGGATTTATATCTATCCTATGATGGGTACAAGTGGGGGTAGGTCATCAATTTACATAGAATTATTAAATAGACAATAAATTTTGATAAAATAATAAAATATTTCTATACAAGTATATATTTGTACGACAATACAATCAACATTAATGTTTTAATATATTATATTTCTTAAAAAATGGTTTTGCATAAGGTTTTTTATATTATTTAAATTAATAAGTTAAAAGTGATAAAAACTAATTCACAACCTCTTATTTAAGAAAAGATAACAAAAAACAGAAATAATATATGCATATAATCATATGATTTTTACATCCATCAAAATAATAAATATGATAATGCTCCAAAAAATGATAGAATGAAACAACACATAGATACATTTATCTTTTATGATGGTTAGGTAAGAATCATCAATATCTGAAGAGATATATGTTTAATATTAAAAGTGTTGATGAAGTATAATTCATAGAGAATAAACCAACTACCTTCCAAGAAGACATTAAGATTTTTGATTCTAAGAAATTGTTTTTATTCCAAGTGATCTGAGATGGATTTCCTGTATAAAAACCAGATTTTGAAAATTATGGATAAACATGTAGGGTTATATCTATATAGTGATTGTGATTTTTCTATAATAAACCATACACTAATGGTATATTATATACCTATAAATATCTCTTGGTGGAGAAAAGGTTATAAAACAATTTCTTTTATAGACAATAAAGGTTATATTTTACTGATAGAAATTATATAATCAATTTAGATATTGTATTACATGGAATTTCGTTGTAATTATGATATATAAAAATTGTTATAAAACCCATTTTCCAAAAAAAAAATTAGTTGAACACACATATAAAAAACAATTCATCGGTTTTGAAGATATAAATTGTGCTACTATAGTGAATAGGTTTTTAGAATATATTAAAATAATAATTTTTTTAGAGTAAAAATATTTGGTTCAAGAAGAAAATACATATTTTGGGATTCATTTAGATTGTGGAAGAAGATAATATCTCTTAAGTGGGGTAAAATTCCCATAAGTGATCTTAGGAAAAAGTTTTAGGGTATTTTTCATTTCTCTTTGGATATTTTTCTTAATGTGGAGTCCTAAGTTCAATGTCTTGATGAGGAAATCCATATATTAATCAAGTATAAAATTAATTCATTTTAATTTCCAATGAATATGGAGGTTTAGAAGAATTAGAATGTTATTGAGGGTATAAACTCATAAGGAGGATTAAAATGAGAGGTGAAATAGTAGAGTTACTTTAGGAGAAGACTAATCAGTAATATATCTTAGGAACTAGGGCCTCTGTGGTTTTGACCCATGGGGAGTTGAACTCATCATATTCCCTTCCAAACATTTTGGGATAGTGGTTTACATGATTTTCTTGGTGGAATTGTTCTAGTGTATTTCACTTATGGGTGTCATATCCATTGTCAAATTCAGTTTCTCATTGTTCTTGGAGCTCAACCTAGTAGAGTTGGTATGCTTCAACATCAACCTTTGTAGTATCCAACATCAAGGTCCTTTAAGTAGAAGAGGTAATGATATCACATGTTTAGGCTTTCTACAATTCCATTTCTTATTCGCATGATATTATTTCATGGAATATGTTTTTTATTTCCATGCGATTCATGACTTACTAACATCCAAGATCTATTCAATTATTTATTTTTATAATATATGATATAAAGGGTATGATATTGTAATGTTATTATAATGTTCTCATACCACTATTCTCATGTTTATGATCATGGGTCTCCCTTGTTTACCCTTACTGAGCATCTGAAGTCATCAATTTTTTGTTTCTTTCCCCACGTTACAAACATTTTTTTGTGTATGATGTGTCTAATAAGGGTTATAGTCATGAAGAATCTAGTTGGAGATAATGTAGCTCACTAATGTACTAGTTTTTATGTTTCCATGTTTCCAATGTAAAAAGACCAATTAGGGCCATTGTGCATTTGTTTATGTAATTCTAAAATTATTTTAAAAAGTTATGGAATGTTAATTTATTTCAAGATTGTGTCTTTATAGTTGGTATTAGAGAAACGATTTAGTTAATCATTGGAAACTAGGATGATAAAACTTTAGTGAGATCCCTACGGACATTTCTAAGGATATAACTAGGGTTGTATCTAATGATAAGTCTAAGGATAAACCAATGTTTAATATAATGTATTGGAATTTTGGTAAAGGATAGAGTGAGTGGTTTACTATATAAACATCCCTATCAGGATAATATAATTGGATG
Organism: Viscum album; assembly: GCA_963277665.1. Taxonomy (NCBI): domain Eukaryota; kingdom Viridiplantae; phylum Streptophyta; class Magnoliopsida; order Santalales; family Viscaceae; genus Viscum; species Viscum album. The sequence continues at coordinate 1,725,462,596 of OY728141.1, forward strand.
TATGGAACAAATGTATCTAGGGGTAACTACTCTGACAAGATGTTTGGGGCTTGACTAAGGGTAATATGGTACATGACAATGGGCCTTGATGGACATCTATTTTTACACTCCCATTAAAGATGCTTTGGAATTCATAAACACTTTACTAACCATCATAATGGATTTATGTTGAAAATGAATATTAATATTCTTGGATAAATCATGGGTTTTATATATTAATGAGGTAGGATCCTTGATTTAGATATCCTATATTTTTTTTACATGATTATGTGGTTTTACATTATAATAAATGTTTATCCCAATATGATTTCAGGTTTTAGTTAATAAAATTGGTTAACATTGAATGTTTCATATTTGGAATGTATGGGAATTATGAAAGTCGATTTCCTAAGTAAAATATCATGATGAAAATAAAGAAGGTTGTACGATTATTGGTTATATTAATGAAGATAACAAGATTGTGAACGACATGTGATTGGTATGAGATGATCTTACAGTTTTGTTTACATTAAATGTAAGAATCATGATTAGATTTAGGTTAAGGAACATGAAAACATGATTCATATTTTATATTCTATGAATGTTTTATTAAGGAATAAGTTGATGAATCCTGATTAATGGTTTAAGAATTAATTTGTATGAATTAAGTATTTAGGACTCTAAATTCAAAGAACATGTCATTAGAATCAAAAAATATATACGTATTTTCAGTGTATGTTTTCATTAAGGATTTAAAAGGACATCTTGAATTTTGATAACGAATTATAAAAGTGATATTTTGATTATTGGAAGGTAGCCTTAATGTTATCAGAATATTGAGAAAAATGTATTTAGATGGGATAAATAATCTATTGATTTGGATAAAGAAAACTCTATATCACTGATCATCCTAGATCATATTGCTTATATTTTTTGAAAAAGTTTTCTATGTCAGCATGTATGATGTTCAAAACTTCTTGGATTAAAAAAATATATCTAGTTATATTTGGAATAAGGTAGCATACATTTATTCAAAAAGGATTTATATTAAATCAGGGTATTACCATGTTTCAAGAGGATTCCTGAAGAGGGTATTCACATGTTTGGAATATGAAAACCAAGAAATAATTTTCTATATATGGAGTTTCAATTCTAACATGATTTCGTGAGCTTGTTTATAATGTTCTGGATTTTCAACATTCAGATGTGATATAAGGTTAAATATTTATGGAAAGGTTAAGTTAAATGTTGCATGAATTTTGTGCAGTTAATGTATTATCTAATAACATGAGGATTTTAATATATTGGATAACTAGTTTTCTCCAACTTTTGTTGATGGTATCTAAACACAGATGGGATGACTTATCATGGATCTCATGTTGTGTTAATGATTTAGGAATTAAAAATTTACCCTCATCTTTCAGAATGAGAGAATAAGTGGAAGCTGATCAAGGCACACCAAAGGTTTAGCTTGTACAGAAATCATGAAATTATATCTTTTCATGATAATTATTTAACTTTAAGAAAAAGATCTTGAAACAATGAAACATTATCCTAGTACCTTCATTTCTGATGAATCAGACAGTCCCTTAGGTAATCATAGATTTATGGCTTTGTGATTGTTAACTTTCTAATTAACTTGTTCTATATCACTCGCCATTAGAACTTTATGGTTGAATTTCTCTTTCATTTCAATGTTTTTACTTCCCACATATGTTCTCTTATGTGGGAATCAAGTTATGAGTTACTTTGGGTAACCGTTATAGTTCCATATTTTTAATGGAAGTTTTAGTGTTCATTTTTATAATGTGGGTTTTTATAAATTAATATATCTTGTATTACCATTGATAACCTATAATAACTTCGAGTATGAAATTCATTTAAATGTGTTAGAATGTAACAACCTAATGTTATGTTATTTTTTCGAATTAAATTAATCTTTGTGGTATATTTATTTTTACAAAACACTTTATATAGTATTTTAATTATATAAATACAATATGAAATAAAATTTCTTATTTTATATGAAAAAATCAGTTGATCATGCACTATAGGTAACACTTATATTTTCTTTCATTATATTCATCACTAAGTGAGCATACGTTACATGCAAGATCGAGTTTTACCACCTTTTAATGATGAACCATTTTTAAAACTAAATTTTGGAACATTCATGAATTTTATTTTCAAAAAATATACATAATTTTTGAGTTTATAGCTTCAAAATTATCTTAGGGTGAATATTTGGGATTTTTCGAAGAAATATATTATTTTGATGAATAGTGAAAATACTCTATTTTAGTTAAAAAATGTCTCTTCGCTAAAATAATTATTAATATTAAATTATATTTTAAATTAGTTACTAATGTCAAAATAGATCATTTATACATATATTAATCCAATTTTGGTTAGTGGAATCAAGTTTATATTGAAATTACACAGAAACAACAATTGATGTTTTTAACGTTTTTTCTTTAAAACCAGCTTTCATGCCACGTCTGAAGGATTAGAATCAAAATTAATTTTCCCAATTATATGATTTAAATTTTTAAAAATTTAAATAAAATATTATATTTAGTAAATTATTTATATTCGAATAATATCAACTAAATTTTTGATAAAAAATATTAGTGAATGTTATTAAAATTAATTACGACGATTAACGTAAAATTATGCTTAATAAAAGACTAAAACCTAAAATTAAGGGCTAAAATGAGCTATAAACTTATTCAAAGAACATTGGATTCCAATAATTCAACCATATCACAAATTTATTTCTTATTTTATGGGTTATTGTGATGTTTTTGAAGATAATTTTCCTATATAAAATGTTATGTAAGGGAAAAGGTAAAAAGGGAACATTCCTTACCTTCAACATTTATAAAACATTGAGATATATAAAAAAATCATATATTAGTTTATAGGTATCCATTTGAATGGTAAATGTGGTATTTTTATCATAATAATTTATCATTAATTTTTATTAATAATTTTGTTACTTAAAATTCTGAAGACACACCAATGTAGTGATTATTTAGTTAATAATTAACTGAAATAAATGATAATATAAATATTAAAAGTGAAGTACATTGGTCAATTTATTATATCTAATTATTATTTTTAGATGAATATAACAGTTTAAAAATATTTTCACTCAATATATTTTACTTTTAATATTTTTATGATAATTATAATTAAAATTTAATAAATAATGTCAAAATTGAAATTAATGTTATTTTACAATAAATGATATATTATTAAATGATTTAAAATTAATAAAAAACAATATTCAAAAAAAGTATTTTTAAATATTAATAAATATTAAATATGGTTTATCAGTGGAAAAATTAGTCTCTTATAATTAACATATTGACCAATAGATTGTAAAAAACGTTTTACCATAGTCCAAGTTTAAGTAGTGTCTTTGTGCATCACATGCGATTATTTGAGAATTAATTTCCAAAAGGTGTGAGTATTTTTTAAAATATATATCATAGTTATAATTTAGTGTTACTATGTTTTGAAAAAAATCTCACTTTGAATCTAGTCTTAATGGTTAAACTACATAGTATAGTAAACTAGTTCCTTTAATACAAACCGAAATGATAAAATTGGGAAATCATAAAAGATAAGGAACCAAATTAATAAAATTCACATATATTTTTTCTTAGGTGTTATTTATTGAAAATTATTTCTATTTAATCTATATGTTTTTCATTTTTCAATCACATTAGGTAAGGACTACCTCCCATTTATGAATACCATTTAGTATTTGAATGTGTACTACTCCCCTTGCACTATAAAAAGTAAATAACTCTCCCACTTCCTCACACCTCTCAAACCACTTATTTTTATCCATTATATTCACAAAACACTTCCATAAGACCCTAAATTCATTTTTTAATCCTTAATTTGGGCATTAATACTTCCAATGAACCCCTTTGGTGCAAACCAAAAACAGTTACCCTATTAAGAGGTAACACCATCCCTCATGATTCATTATTTTATTTCCATTATCCACTCCCTAAAATATTCTTATTCCATGATTTTATAAACAAATATTATCCTAAATATAATAGGATTTTTTTATTCAATGGTTTTTTCATAAACATTCACACACTTCCATATAATGTGTAACAAACTTATTGTTTACGTGTACGGTGAATTACCACATCATAAAATAATGTTTGTTCATTTTTACTTTACCTAATATCATGGTGGAAATTATGATAGAAACTATATTTATATATGATATATATTTTATTAATAATGTTTCTGCTCTTCAATAATTTTTATTTATAACATACCCTTATTCTTTGCATCCTGTGTAAAAATGATAATTTGGTTTGAGGAAGTGTGGACTACCGCCCCCTCAAAGTGATGTGATTCATTCACAAACTACATGGATGTATTAAAGATATTTTTAGTGAAAATATATGATATATATGACATAATAATTCTACTTTAATGATATTATATACATATATACAAATACATATATGTTATTTACTTACTTTTATTCAATACTTCAATAAAATTAATGTAGCATTGATGCATACGTATGACCTACTATCTCCCCGAATAATGTTTTCCATTTCATAATTCAATATTATGTAAATTATTATAAAAAAAATGTACATAATATAAATTATATTTATATCATGTATTAAATTATTGAAATCATTATATGTGTATAATGACCAAATATATAACAAATTAATGCGCAAGCGAAAAACAAATCAAATATTACTCTAAGAGTAACCTTACCATGAAATCGTTAATAATAGGGTAATATAATGTAATAATAAAACCATATATGGTATTATATATAAAAATATGGTTTTTAAATGATTTATAATAAACATACATTTATTATACAGGAGGTTTTAATGTGTATGATGATATTCAAGACATTAGGTAAGGAATTTCATTTCACTTTTTATTTCTGTGAGATACATTCCTTATTCACCACTCACTTCTTTTGTGTGTTGTATATACTGACTAGGAATCTATTCTATGAATATTATAATTAAATTTATGTGTATTAAAATATCCATTTTATTATCCTTCTCTCATGGGTTTTAATTTTTAAAAATTACCAAATTGGTATAGTAATTTTTGTCTCAATTTTCCTTATTTGAGACACATGCAATATTATGCACCTATATTTTTTATATGAGGTGTTTTTAATAAGTTTTACATGTTATTTCATGAATATATTTCTCTTCATGATATTTAATCTTCATTTAAATTTATTATTTCCATTATATTATGATTTAATGTTACCATAGTGGTAACAATTTATGGCTTCAATTTCATCATTAATCAAAATTAATTATGATTTTGTTTCAATTGATTAAATATTATGATCCATATCTCTAGTGAATGTATGAAATTTATTCAACAATATATATTCATGATATATTCCTGTATTATTACCATTATCATTATTTTTGGTAGATTATATGATTAATAAATTGTTTTTATGAAAACTAAACCATTCATCTCTCTTCGGTCGAAAATAATTGTTCTTTTGAAACCTTGATTTCTAAAAAAAATTAAAAATGTTTTAATGAATTATTTGTCAGTTTTCAATGCATAATAAAATGAATGGTTTTTAGAACTTTTTAAATATTTCTTTTTAAGTTTTTAAATTATTTAAAAGACATGTTTTTCAAAATTATTTCAAATTATCTTTCTATGTTTTCAAATAATTTTCCAAGAAAAATGTATCTAATAAGTTTTAAAAGAATTAATAATAATTTTTCAAAATTATATTCATGAAAATTGTTTTCAAAAGGTTTTATTTATTAAAGGTAAATTTTCTAATAATAAAGTATATTTAACTCATGAAATGATTTCTAAATATCCTTCCAATTTATGTTGCATCTATGATGACATTTGTTGATGTGAATCATACCCTTCGAAGAAATTATCTGATGGTTCCATTCATATTATATCTTGATTGGTTTAGGTTTTGATGGAATGATTCTTATGAAACCCATTTATCTTCCATGGTTTAGAGTCTTTTGAAACCCACATTCTTTCATAGGTTACGAATTGATGAAATAATTATAAAAACTATCTATTTTACATAGGTTATGATGTGTTTAATTGTTAATGAAACCCATTTAATTTCATAGGTTTTGATTTGATGTTTCTAGAAGCCATATCTTTTTATAAGTCATGAAATGATGAAAGATTTATTATCTTGTGTCACATGTATGAATTATTTTATTATGAGATGGGTGGGACATATATTTCCATCCAATGTATGGGGTAAAGATTTCTATCTCATGAGGTAATAATGGGAATCAAGTCAATCAGCTTAATAATCTATGGAAAGATAAGGAAACCCAATCCCTTATATGGAAAGGAATGTGACTGGGGATAGTGGTGTTTCCTGCCTAGTATGTGTAGTCACCATTAATATGGAATATGGGGAGAACTGATCCATTATGGGGAGATGGGGAAACCTGATCCACAACCTGAAGATGGGGAAACCTGATCCCTTATAAAGAAATGACTACAACTAGGGATAATGGTGTGTCCCAACTAGTAGGTTAAATTCCCATTAAATTCCTTGACAAGTTCTAGAAATTCACATTTAATTATAGGGATTGAAAACACATGTTTATCCATGCCACAGTTCCATGTCTTATTCATTAGTTATTATTTCATGGCTTATGTTTTTTTATTTTCATGTGATTCATATCTTATGAACTATAAATCTCTATACCATTATTTTTGTTTGTGATATTTGATATAAATTTTATGAAATTTTAATATTATGATCACATTCTCATACCCCTATTCTCATGTTTATACTCACATGCCTCCCCTATTAACCCTTACAGAGCATCTTCTCTCACCCATTTTTATATTTTCTTCCCCAGTTTTTGAAAATACGTATTAAGTATGATGTTTCTAAGAAGGGTACTAGTTATGAAGAACCTAGTGGAAGATAATATAGCTATCTAATGAACCATTGTTTATGTTTCAACGTTTTTGAAGTCACTAGGCTATTTATGATATTTAGGCATCTATTTATATAATGTTTAAAGTATTATATAAAATTTATGTAATGATAATGTATGATAAGATTGAGTTGTTGTAGTTCCAATGACCTAATTACGATTAAGTGATGTTTAATTGATCAAATTATACTTCAAAACAAAATTAAAAAATAATCTATCAATATAAATAAATTAGATGAAAATGTTGTTTTTTAATTAATATTCAAGTATTTTCCCATATTCATAAAAAATGAAACTTCTTATAAAAATACCAAAAATCAACCCAAAGTAAAATTTTATATTATTATTTCTAAAATTAAGTATATTTTTTCAATTTTAAATTATATAAGTGTGAAAAATCACATTTAAAATGAGTTATCCATTAAAAGGCGGTAACATTACCTTTTACAAAAATACAAATTTTTTATCCATAAAATTGGATTTATTCTTATCATAAAACTATAAAATCTATTGTATGAGTATAAAAAATATTTATTTAATATATAATATATAAATTTTATTGAAAATAGTAACGAAAAGTTTCTTGTTTAATTTATTGAGATTAAATTGTGTTTGTATATAGAAAAATAGTTTTCTTAGAAAAGAAAATTCTTTATTTACTTATAGTTCATTCATTCACTTATTTAAATTTATAACCATAGTATTCATTTTATATAAATTATTAAATAATATATTCAAAATCGATTTAATATTATTCTTAACATCCATTCTGATGGCTAGGTGGTAGCTATAATAATATTTTAATAATCATATTAATAGTATATTGTAGTCTGCTAAAAACTAGGCCTTGTGTTTAATGAAATCTATCGAATGGACATGATATTAACTGTAATAAATTTCAAAAATAAGGTTTTATTTACCATAAGATAATATAAATTTTTCTAATGGTGAAAGATTAACTTGGTTTTGTTCATAATTCAATCCCAAATGAGTTCTTTTATATAAAAAACTATATTTAGTGATGTGTGAAATTAAAAATATCAAAAAAGTTAAATTAATTCAAAAAAAAATTTCACAAAATATAAGGGTTTTATAATATTACCCATTTAAAATAAAATATGATTTCAGTATATGACCCATTTTAAAATTGAAAATAATATTTGTGTTTTTTGTGAGAAGTAGGTTAGATGTATGTTTTGGTTTTTGGGTTGGATGTGATGATATGTGGATGTCACATTTAGTAGTTGTTATAAGGATTTGGTTGTAAGGGGGAATGGCGGTAATGTGGTTTTCTTCCTTAAGAAATATGGTTTTTTGTTTTTGTTTATGGTGATGTGATAGTTTCTTAGTTTTAATAGAAATTAAATGTTAAAGATGAAATTGAAATGGAATGGGTTAAAATGGATGATAAATCATTGAAATAAAAATGAATGTTTGGTTAGAAGTGGTTTCCTTTTAAATGTGAAATAAATTGTATGGTTAAAAATATAAGTTTTTAATGTAAAATATGGAATTTGGATTATATTGAAAAGTAATGTTTCTTATGGATTATTGTGTGCTGTTTTGATTTTTGACGTGGTAATGAAACTAGCAGATGTGGCAATAATTGGTGGTGATGTTGTAAAGTGGTTAATGTTCTTACTGTGAATCCATATGTTGTAATTGTTTATATATATATTTATATCATTCACTATGATTTCTATACATATGCCACCTGTGTTGAGCACTATGTATTGACAAACAAAAGTTATAGAGGTATTTTTTCCAACATCCCTGTGTTGTTGACGGAGGGTCCGATTCCCTGTATTTACCACTCACTCTTTGAGGTGAGTTTGATATACACACTATGAAATTACCATGAGTAAAAAAGTATATTATTGGTAGTTTTATTGAGATGATGAATTGGATATAGTGGGGGTCTTACATGGTAGGAGGAGGGCGTGAGGTTGATGTCCTTGTTCATAATACCCTACTACTCTGGTTATGTGGTTGTGGATGTGATGTGATGGCCTAGGTTTCAAAGGTAAATATGTGATGTGATATTATGGTCATGGTGTATTCAATCAGGAAGTGTTATAATGTGATGTCTCAGGTGTTTTTGAGAAAATTTATTATATAAAATATATAGGAGAAAAATGACGTATGATATTGGTGTGTGAGAGAAGAAAACTAGTGGGAATGTAGTGTGTGGTAACCATATTACCATTATTCTTCTTATTGTTTCATTATACCTGTGTGAATTATTTTTTTTAGTGATCCAAAATGAGGATTCATTTGTATAGTTGACCTGTTTAGGTGCTGTTGGTTCTAAACTTTTCTCATTGGTGCCTTAGTATGTTCTTTTCACATGTACAAAAGATTCTTTGGGTGTGATCCTTATAAGTATTCTTTTATTTTCAATATAAATATATAAAAACCATTTCATAGGTTTCCAGGTGGAATATATGGTACTTGATAAACATAAATATCTTATACCCTGAGGTTGTTGCTGTGTCACTTCATATAGACTTTCTTTTGTGTATTAATTTAGAGACTCCTGTACCTGTTTACATTATATATTCATTGTTGGGTAGTCTTGGTTTCTTTTATTTCATATTATGTCTTTTATTTTCAGAGTGGTTAATATCCTATCTCCAAATATTATATATTTTAGGGGTTAATTCCTCCCATATTTGATATTTTATACCCTATGTGTTAGTCACCAACAATGAGTCCACTAGATGCTGGACTTAGAGGTCATTATCATTCTTCCTTTATTAAAAACCCATGATGGGTAAATTTGGTGGGATTAGGTTGTGACATAAAGTATGTAAAATATTATGAATAATTTTTTAACTTGAGAGTTTATAATATTTATCTCTTTAAAAAATATTTATAGCTTACCATACTCGCAACACTAGTTTTAAAAGAACCACGATATACTATCAAAATATTATTATTTAAACGTGATTTTTATAACCAAGATATTAAAATTGTATCAATGCTTAGGAATTAATTTTTAATATAATTTATGAAAGTATGTAGATAAATAAAATATACTGGAAAATGTGTACTCAATTTTTATTAAAGTCTTTTTATGCTCCAAAAATATATTTTTCCTAAAAAATGTTTTTTATTTTTTGTGATAAAATAATATAATTAATTTTAACCACTTTTAGAAATTTTATTTTGTAAAACTAATTTTATTTTTGAAATCATAATATCAAATATAACTAAAGGTGAAGTTTTGGGATTTTACTGAAATGATTGATTTTTCAGTGAATAGTGAAACATACGGATTTTTCAAATAATTTCATTTCTTTTCATTAAATAAATTAATTTAAAAGTTCCATTATATTTTTAATTTTTAACTAATTTTTAAACCTATCCATTATATTTATTATTATATTATCTTGATAAGGAATTTTCATGATTTTGATATAATTTATTTTTTATGCATAAAATCACATTTTTCTAACTATTGGTTTTCATTATGTCTTATGCATTTATATAAAAATTAATTTATTATAATTATAGAAATATAATTTTTAGAAATGGATTCCATATTAATATTATTAAATCCAAATATGGAAAATAGGTCTCTTTTTATTTTGGTCATTATAAATAGTAGCCATAGTAAATAATTGTCACAATGGTAAGGCCAAATTGGGTAATTATGGTTTAAAATAAAATTTTATGGACTAAAAATAACCCTGAAAATTATTTTATCCCATTGGATGAGTGTATTTTGGAAATTTAAATCTATGTACATAATATATGTCAACTTGGAGCCATATTTATATGATTTTTAACTTTAAAATATTTAAGTAAATGATAAAGATGAAAATGTCACTTTCTTTTTTTTAATACCTAATATATTTTATGAAAATATATATAAAAATTATTTTCTTATTTAGAATTTATTTTTAAATATATATGATTTCTTTATATCATTATTTTTTTAAAATTTTTATTGAATAATCATCTTAAATTCTTATAAAAACCCAATACAATATATATCAAACTAATAGAAAAACAAAATAAATTATTTTAAAAATATTAAAATCGGTGACATTTTGTTGATTTATAGTGTCCCATTTATTTTATAGTTATATAAGGTATAAATTATATGTTCTAAATGTATATATTATAATTAAATATTTTTCTTGTTATCTTTAAGGTCAAATTAAATGAATACTGTCAAAAATGACATAATTTATATTTCATGAAAATAAAATTTTATTAAATTATTTAGAAATAATTAAAATATTGATAGAGGAATATGGTATACTATTTGGTATAATATTTACCCCTTTTCAATTTACATACTAATTTTAACCTTATAAGTAAAATTATAACCCTTTAAGATTTTAAAAGTCATTACTGTGGTTAAAATTAAAATTTGGTAACCATGGGGTTAAACCAAAATATAAGGTTAGAAATTACACAAAAACCTATATAATTTACATTTTATTCGTATATATAGAACATATACTATTTTTATTTTCATATCTATTTGTTTTGATGAATTTTTTTTAGAATGGTAAAATTATATTTTAATATTTTTAGAACTTTCAAGTGTTTCATTTCCCTCCCTTATAAAAGGACACCCAATTGTCTAAATTTTTACACCACATTTAGAAATAATGATGAACCAAAAACTTTCAAATTCTATTATAAATATATTAATAACCGTTATAGATGTTTTTTACCTTCATAAATACCAGCCCTAGGTCCTTCAATAGGATATCTAATGAATTCTACCTATAAAGAGGTAAATTTATTTGCCGAATCATTCAAGTTTATTTCTCCTTATATATCGTATAAATGGGTTATAAAGATACTTAAATAATAAATAATGTTTAATAAATTTAATAATAACTTATTATGATTATGGTACAACCATATTATACCTCTTTTACATCATATTAAAAGACAAAACATCGCTCGTACGTACATATGGCTTACTATCTCTATATAGCAGTGTAATTTATTTTTCATCCAATCTTTACATGTATGGCTAAAAAGATGGATACAATTAATATATATTATATTTATGGATTAAATATTCATATATAATTTCAATATCATATATAATTTCTTACTTTCTAATCCTTTGTAAAATGATAATGTCGCTCGTGTGTATGTTTGGACTATAACCTTCAATAAGAGACGTGATCCGTTTTTCATTCCCGAATTGAATATATGGTAATAAGGATAGATTTAATAAATATATTAGAAATATATTATAAAAAATTATCATATAATGGTGAATTATTATTTACCTTACATTCATTCCAAAAATCAAAAAAATTAATACAACATTCATGTGTACACGCGACCTACCTTCTCTATGAATAATATAATTCATTTGTCTATATCTAAAGTTTATGGATGATTATATATATATTAAAAATATATTATATTTATATATTTAATATATATAATATTTATATATTTAATATCATTCTTTATATGATGGAAACATGATGAATATTCGATGACTAAAACCACTAAACCAAAAAAATGTGAAAAATGAAAGACTTAATACTTGAAATATTAATAATAACAAAATATTGGTAACAAATAGGTGATTAAATGTTATAAATTTACCATATGAAATATCATAGATAAATATATGTTTGTGTTATATGGTTATAATAATTCTAAATTTATTACACAGTATGTTAAAAATACTTATGATGAAATTAGAACCCAATTTATGTGATTTCATTTCAATTTATATTATATTAAGAATTATTTGATATTATGAATATATTTATTTTTATGTGATTCATATACATAACCATTTATCTATTTAACATTAATATATATTTATTTATGATGTTTTATGTTTACATTTATGTTTAATATTATAATTAGTCTCCATATTTTCATCTTACATTTCCTCTCTTTGGCACTTGAATCAAGAAACAAAACGTTTAAATGAAAAACCGATCTTATCCACCATTTTACTATGAATATTTATATTCCATGTTCATATTTTTTACAATTTTTTAAAAAATTCCATTTTATACAATAAAAGGAAATTTTAAGGCAAACTAGACTTTTAAAAATTTCTTTAGAGGAATATTTATAATCTTTAATAAAAGTATAGTTTTTGACTTTCTTTAAAAAAATTAAAAAAATAGTTATTTAAAAATACAGTTTTTATGGATTTTCATAGCACCCTAAATATTTTAAATGATTAACTTATTAAATAAGTTTTAAATGTTTTTATAAATAACTTTTTTAATAATTCCTATTTGAATACATTTTCTTTTTATACTCCAAAAGATATGTATTTATTTCATAACCTGTATTTATGATGAATTGAAGGTCATATTTTATCTGGAAACATTCAATTTATTACGATAAATTTTTATTAGACATTACATTCCTCTAATATATCCAAAATAGATATTCTTAATTATTAATTCTTAAATTGTATATCATTTCTTCATATTGTGTTTTATATGAATGTTATTTGATTAATTTGGGAAAACCATGATAAATATGTTTTTTTACTTAATAAAATTATTCTTTTAAAAAGTAATATTGTTTATAATTTGAATTATCATTAAATAAATTTAGAATTCATTGGAAATGTAGCGATATGTGGGTTCTAGAATTGTATTTACCCTCTATTCCTTGACAGGTCTCATGAGAAAAATCAGTTTCCTAAATTAGATGGGGTTTTCATGTATTTCTACCCTTATTTTAATCTCTCTTGTCACAAGGTATTGACAATAAAGAGATCATGATATTTGAGATCATGATGTAAAAAATATAAAGCATTTAATTCATTGAGAATTAAATTATTATTATCCATGATATTATTTCATTGATATTTTCCCTAGAATCATTTTGTACTCAAGTTATTGATTAAATTAAGATAATTTTCACTTATTTACCCTACCATATTTATTATGAATTATTTACTAATGATAGATTCTTATATACATAAACCTAACTTGGAATCCGAACTCACCCTTTATTTCTTTCATTTCCTCTGGATATGAATATGGATATTTTGAATTATATCGAGGATGGAAAAATATTTTTATGTTATATATTTTATATTTCAAATTTAATATGGGAATCATGTATATATCTGGTTCATAAAGACTACTAAAATAATTAGTACTTAATTTTAAGGTCATTTATATCTTATAAAAATGTAATAAATTAATCACTAACTCTTGGATACTATGGTTGAAGTATTTATGGTTGGAATCCAAGGAAGTCTAGTGAAAACATTGGGACCTTGATTTAAACTGAACATAGATAACATTAAAATTATGAAAAATACCTTATAGTATTTGAGAAATTTTACCATTATAGGGATTTTTATTTTAGATCTCATTATTAATGATGATTATGAGTATATTCAGTGTTTAACCATATTTTGTGATGATACATAATAGAATAAAGGAAATAAATACCTATAGAAAATATGGATATTTCCCTGCTAAGAAAGCCAATACAGCTGGTATTGGAACTGAGTAGATCATGTCCAAATTAGGGTAGCTTACTCTGGTTTTGAAAAATATCATTTCCTGTATAGAACAACCTATTGTCCTATAACATGGTTCACCTATGTTGGATTTCTTAATGTGATAGAAGCCAAAATGTTTTACCCAAACCACTAATATATTGGTAGTGGAATAATGGATTAAGTCCCTTGAAAAAATATCTATGGATTTGGGAAGTAATGAAAGCTAAAAGGCAATTATAATAGTTTATTATTTTAAATGAGATGCAGATCAATGGTGGTCGTTAATACAGAACACCATAGTGGTTGATGATTTATAAATCATGGAATAAAGAACTTTTAATGTGTTATTTTTTTATTAATTACTTCCTCATGATAAATGTGCTAATATAGAAATAAAATTACTCAATATAATATAGATGGTATAGGGATACATTCCTTAGTATGAGGAATAATTTACAGTATTAACAAGGCATGTTATGTAATACATACATAATCCAAAAAACATGATTCACTGTTTCTTAGAGGGGATGTCACGACCCGTCCTCGGGGCCCGTGCCGTGACTACCCCAAGCCCGCCTTCCATAGGCCAGGGGCTGGCGACTAGCACCAAGGCGTAAAATCCCTGTAAACAGGGAAGGCATTGCCTTTATAAGTAACAACCACACAGAGTCAGCAAGCGGAAAGTAAAGTGCAGAAAAGTAAAGGGGGCCGGAAATACAAGCCCAACTGTAAAGTACAACTGAAAAGTAAAGTACAGCAACTGAAGAAAAGACGGCGGCCTCGTGTCGTCCACTGGCAATCCCACCTGAAGGGTGGGTACAGATAGCCTCCAGGCTCCTCGGGTCCCACGTCCGCTCCGAGCACGTCCCGCCCAGTGGTCCACCTCCAGGTACCGTCCTGCTCCACGCCCCAACCGCGATCAGCGCTGTCCGTCGTCTGCAACCAACACAACAAGGTGCGGGCATAGCCCGTGCAGGGGTGAGTACAAGCTACTCAGTAAGGACCCCGAGACCCCCGAAGGTCTCCCGAAATCCACAAAGGATATAGCACAAAAGAAAGATGCAATCACGAAGTAACATCTGACTCGACTTAGGTATATGCCCATACATATACCTAAGTCCCCAATTCTAGCTCTGCTCACGAGCTCAAGAACAACTCAACCCACAAAGGAAGCAAGACTCAAATCCACAAGGAGAGTAACAGTAAATCCACATAGGATAGTTCAACACAATCCACAAAGGAGAGTAACAGTAAATCCACATAGGATAGTTCAACACAATCCACAAAGGAGAGTAACATAAGATTCAGCTCAACCAGGATTTTCATTATCGAAACCGTAAATGTTGAAGAGCCCCATCTCTGAAGTGTACAGTGGTCCTGTCACGACTCCGAGGTACTGCTCACTAACCTAAGACTGCTGAAGTACTCCTCCTGTCGAGTACCGCGGGTCTGCTGCCAACTACCGGGCACTCCGTCCGCTGAGGGTCTGCTGCCAAATACCGGGCGCTCACCCAAATAGCCTACTGAGGTACTCCTCCTGTCGAGTACCGCGGGTTTGCCGCCAACTACCAGGTGCTCCGTCCGCCGTGGGTCTGCTGCCAACTACTGGGCGCTCCGTCCACTGGGCTAGTCGACTCACTCCAAGTCGAGTCGGTCAAGCAGTCGTCAGGTCTCAGTCATCTACACGGTCTCCGTACTCCGCACGCACGTCTCCACCGTCGCGGGTCTGTCGCTACAACCAAGCGCACACACTCCGTAGAGTATCGCGGGTCTGCCGCTACAACCAAGCGCACACACTCCGTAGAGTATCGCGGGTCTGCCGCTACAACCAAGCGCTCCACCGCCAAGGGTCTGTTGCTGCATCCAAGCGCACCACCACTGTCAAGTACCACGGGTCCGCCGCTACACCCAAGCGCTCCACCGCTCAAGGTAAAAAGAAGATTCAGCTCACACAGGATCGGTAGCACTGTTCCACGTAGGATCGCTGAGTGCAGTAGTCGACGCAGTCCACGGAGGATCTCTGCACAGTCGTCGCCGCAGTCCACGAAGGATCTCTGCTCTGCCGTCGTCGCAGTCCACGGAGGATCTCTGCTCTGCCGTCGTCGCAGTCCACGGAGGATCTCTGCTCTGCCGTCGTCGCAGTCCACGGAGGATCTCTGCTCTGCCGTCGAAGTCACAGCCAGCACTAGGGTTCCCGCACATAGCGAGCTCGTTAGGAGGGTCCGCTCCACGAGCCGAGAGGCTCATACATCAACTGACACGTAGTCCGAAGTTGATGTATCCAAAAGTTCCGTATCGACAACAGGATCTCAACGCAACAGACGGCGCGTCAATCGGACGCCCGGTCTGAGAGTTATTGGCATTTTCGTCCCAGGGGCCCGGTTGGTTTTTAGGGCAAAACCAACCCGACCGTACTCCGCCTGTGTCCGATCCTCGGGCGGAGTATGCCAAAAGTTCCGTCTCACTTAGAGGAAACTACCACAGCTGACGGTACGTCGATCGGACGTCCGTAGCTCAAGTTATGAGCGTTTCCGCTCCGAGGGCCCGGTTGGTTTCGTGTACGAACCAACCCGGCCGAACCCAAAGTCTTCCGAAACCTTGAGTGTAATATACTGAAACGACCGTCTCGATCCAAGGATCGCGTAGCCGCTGACGGTTCGTCAATCGGAGGTCCCTGGCCCAAGATATGGACGAAAGACCGAAGAAGGCCCGAAACGGGGGTTCTGGGCCCGGGGCGACCCGGCCCGAACCCCCCCCCCCCTTGGGTCGGCCGAACCGGGTCGGCCCGAACCGGCCCGAACCGGCTCGGCCGGGTCCGGTCCGGCCTGGGCGCGGCCCGGCCGACCGGACCGGCCGGCTCGGCTTCGGCCGAGCGGCCGAGCAGGCCGCCGCCGCGGGTTTGACCCGCGGCATTTGGAGAAACGCGGCCCCGCGGGGGGGCCGCCTGTCACGCGGACGCGGCCGGGCCGCCGCGTCCGTTCCCGGTTCCGCGCGGCCGCGGAACCGGCCGCCACCGCCGCCGCGGCTTCAGCCGCGGCGGACTTCCTCCACGGCGGCGCGCTGGGCGCCGCCGCCTCCGGTCGCCGGCGCCGCCGCGCCGGCGACCCGCACCGCCGCTGCCTTCCGCGGGCCGCCGGAGATGCTCCGGTGGCCCGTTTTGCCTCCCGTCTGCGCCGATGCCCCTCCCGGATGCCGACCTTCACTGCGGAATCAACGGATCGCCACTGCCGCGCGGTTTGTCGTCGTCCGTCATATCCGCACAACAAAAGAGATCGGCGGAGGGTTGTCGGGTCTTGTTCGTTAGACCCGCACCCTCCGCGTTAGCCATAATCAACGGGAGAAAAGAAAAATATGATCAACACATGATCCAACAATTTTATTTAAAGATAAAATTGTTCGTTTGAAACCGACTTTTTAAATTTTCAAGAACGTTCACGAGAAAATTTAAAAGGGGTAACTTTTCCAAAATAAATCCCTACCTCGAAGTCGTCGTCGGACGAGAGGTCGTCGCGGAATCGCTCGTCGCGGAAGAAGGAGATCGTCGCGTCGTCGCGGTATCCGGCGTCGCGTCGCCAATCTCCGGATCAAGAACAAACGGATTTAATTAATTAAATCCGTTGTTATTGAAATTAAGAAGGGAGAATTTAGAAGTTTCGATTCTCACCTTTAACCGCCGATCGCAGGTTCGCCGCGGAAGAAGAGGCACCGAAGAAGAAGAAGGTCGCGGAAAAGCTGTTGACGTCGCGGATCGTGCGTCGTCGGATTCCGGTTCCGGCGTTCTTCGCGTTCTTCGCGTTCTTCGCGGAGAGGGTGGAGGAACGAAGATTCTCTCAAATCCTTTCCAAGGATTTTTAGGTTGGTCTTATTTTATAAACATGCCAATACGAAACCGGTTAAGAAACGATCCATCAATTCGAAAGAAACGACCCATTTAATTCACGAAGAAACAGTCCATTTAATTTACGAAATAAACCGCCCAATTAAATGGTCTGTTAAGAATTAAAGAAAACGCGTCGGTTGACTTTTCAGTTACTTTGACGGGTTTTCGCGGGTGCGTTACTTAGCGAAAGAAACGGCGGGGCTCGTGCGGGTCCCACCGCACAAATATCCTACCAAGGGGTAGGATATTTCTGGATAGCATCCTATCCAGTTCAACTCAGTTCAAGCCGCCTTTAAGTTACTTTAAGTGGCTTCCAAGCAGTTTAAGTGAAATAAAATAAAGTTGTCGCACAACTTTATTTTATTCTGACTTAAAGCCGCAAAATTTAAAAACCACGTCTTGAGCAAACGCAACTCCGGAAGAGGCGTTTCTAAGCAAATACCGGCGCTGCGATTTCATCGGTGCCCTCAGAATTCGATTCCGGGCACCGGTTCAAAAGATAGAAAAACCCGCTCGTCCGTTCACTGAACGTACCCGAGCCAAACTTCGGAAATTGATTCCGGGCACACCGGGCCTCGGAATCAGGTGCCGACTGAAGCTGGGCCCTTGTAAAATTCCAAGAAAATTAAGAAAAAAAATTTCCTTGAAATTTGCGGGTCTTTACATTACTCCCACCTCAGGGCTTTACGTCCCCGTAAAGATACATCAAAAACTAGGGGAACAAATGGGGGTACTGAGCACGCATCTGAGCCTCCCGCTCCCAAGTGCTCTCCTGGAGGTTCCCGTGCTGCCATCTGACGCGCACAAGAGGAATCGACCGCCCACGTAGGACCCGCTTTTGTCGATCCTCGATCTCCACTGGGACCTCCGCAAAAGTCGCCCCATCGTCCACGTCCAGCTCCCCAAAGTCGATGATGTGCGTCGGGTCGTGCACGTATCTCCTCAGCTGAGACACGTGAAAGACATCGTGCACCCGGTGCAACTGAGGTGGTAGAGCCAGGCGATAAGCCACCTCTCCTATCCTGCTGAGGACCTGGAAAGGCCCATCGAACCTCGGAGATAACCTGCCGCCTCGGCCACATCTCCGAAACCTCATCGGGTTGAGACCGTATAAGAACGTGTTCGTCCCCCTCGAATTCAAGAGGTTTCCCTTTTTAGGTTAGAACTGAAACTCAAAACTCCTGCTGCCACAAGGGTAGGGTTGACCAACTCAAGAGTGATCGGCCACACCCTCTTATGCCTGAGTTTAACATGTGCTGCCCAGGGTTTCCTTTTCGCCGACCAAGGAAAACCCATTCCGACGTTTGCCTAAAACAGTCAACCGGGGTATGATTTGTGAATCATACCCAGATCAACGTCGTAAGGCCTCTACGCTGCCACCAAGAGATTCCAACCGAAACTCTCGCCTCGAGGTCAAATCACACCATCGGCGTAAGTGTGATTATCGAGTCTCCTCCCAAAGGTATCTCCAGACGTGAGGGTCAAGTCTACGGCTTACCCGGAACCTCTAGGTCTGGGACATGATTCGTGGAAGGGTTGAATGATCGGTTCCTATGTCTATAGATATGGCAGCTCGTAGTAGACATAATTCGTACCCCGAATCATTCATAGAGTTCCTGGGTCACACTCCTTGACCGCAATGCAGCTACTCTCCTCCCCAGCCCTCCTGCTCCCTGAGCCTGGCGGGGACTACTAAGTCGGGTGGTCGTAACATGTCGAAATGTACACCACCATATGCTGCTCTCTAAGCTCCGCTTCCACGTCTGCTACCCTGCAGATTCATCTGTCCTTAGCACTTCCTCCTCCTGAAACATTTTACACGCCCGAGTCTCTGAGACTGGCGCTAGTTTCCTGCCTTTCACTGCTAACGTTCACAACCACAAAGGTTCTCTCTAGCATCCTAGCATAGGTAGAAATGCATAGAGGAAAAGTAATGGTTCGGATTTCCCTTAGACACACTTCGCTCAGAAGTTCGAGTCTAAGGAACTGATCACAACGTAACCAACGAGTACTACGATTGATTGGTAAGCCACGATGAGTGCTCTGCTTCCGACATGTCGTACTGTCGAAGCTGTATTAGCTCCAGAAAACTCACAACCACCTCCTCAAGCCAGTCCTCAGCCGCCTACGAGTCAGGCTCACCTCGAAACTTGAGGGATATCTGGTGCTAAAACATATGTAAGGCACTAAGCCTGTGATTCTCTGCTACCGGTACCGCCGGTAGTGTCTACTGACCAACAGGTAGTGACATAGCTGGCGCACTACCCGTAGGTACTATCCCAAGTATCTGTTCGCGTACCGAAGCCTCATTACTATAAGAACCAACCTCATGGTCACTCACTGGAAACAACAGAAGCTAAGATCATCATCCGCTCTACTAGTAACCAAGCTAGGCGTAGAACTCTAGCAACCGCCTCCATCCAGTCCACTGCTGCCTGGGAAAACTGTCTCGCCTCGTATCCTCAGAGGCCTCTACTGCTGGAACTCGTGCATCGCGCTCTGCTAGCGTGCACTGTCAGCTAGTGGCATCCTCTGCCTAACGGGTGGTGGTGCTGCTGGTACACCACCCGAAGGTGCCAACACTGAAAAAGGGCCCTGCACCGGAGTCTCGCTGCTCGGTGGGCCATCATCGAGAACTCTCTCAGAACTCCAGCTAACTATCTGCATGGTGACATCCTGAACAGTTGTGTCACGGTCAACGATTTATACCTGGTGAGCTGACCTGGTTTGAGCTGACTTTAAACCTTTTGGGAAACACACACGCAATCAGTGTTTTCGTGCATTAAGTTGGAAATCAGAAGTCAGGGTCCTGGTGTACGGATACGTCGGCCGCCGCACCAACACTGGGCTCCCTGAACTGATAACCACACTCAATACACTAAACACTATTGCTTCACATAGAAAGAAAGGACGATCAGAGTCCGCGGTAGAACCGACCACCTCTGATACCAATTTGTCACGACCCGTCCTCGGGGCCCGTGCCGTGACTACCCCAAGCCCGCCTTCCATAGGCCAGGGGCTGGCGACTAGCACCAAGGCGTAAAATCCCAGTAAACAGGGAAGGCATTGCCTTTATAAGTAACAACCACACAGAGTCAGCAAGCGGAAAGTAAAGTGCAGAAAAGTAAAGGGGGCCGGAAATACAAGCCCAACTGTAAAGTACAAATGAAAAGTAAAGTACAGCAACTGAAGAAAAGACGGCGGCCTCGTGTCGTCCACTGGCAATCCCACCTGAAGGGTGGGTACAGATAGCCTCCAGGCTCCTCGGGTCCCACGTCCGCTCCGAGCACGTCCCGCCCAGTGGTCCACCTCCAGGTACCGTCCTGCTCCACGCCCCAACCGCGATCAGCGCTGTCCGTCGTCTGCAACCAACACAACAAGGTGCGGGCATAGCCCGTGCAGGGGTGAGTACAAGCTACTCAGTAAGGACCCCGAGACCCCCGAAGGTCTCCCGAAATCCACAAAGGATATAGCACAAAAGAAAGATGCAATCACGAAGTAACATCTGACTCGACTTAGGTATATGCCCATACATATACCTAAGTCCCCAATTCTAGCTCTTCTCACGAGCTCAAGAACAACTCAACCCACAAAGGAAGCAAGACTCAAATCCACAAGGAGAGTAACAGTAAATCCACATAGGATAGTTCAACACAATCCACAAAGGAGAGTAACAGTAAATCCACATAGGATAGTTCAACACAATCCACAAAGCAGAGTAACATAAGATTCAGCTCAACCAGGATTTTCATTATCGAAACCGTAAATGTTGAAGAGCCCCATCTCTGAAGTGTACAGTGGTCCTGTCACGACTCCGAGGTACTGCTCTCTAACCTAAGACTGCTGAAGTACTCCTCCTGTCGAGTACCGCGGGTCTGCTGCCAACTACCGGGCGCTCCGTCCGCTGAGGGTCTGCTGCCAAATACCGGGCGCTCACCCAAATAGCCTACTGAGGTACTCCTCCTGTCGAGTACCGCGGGTTTGCCGCCAACTACCAGGCGCTCCGTCCACCGTGGGTCTGCTGCCAACTACTGGGCGCTCCGTCCACTGGGCTAGTCGACTCACTCCAAGTCGAGTCGGTCAAGCAGTCGTCAGGTCTCAGTCATCTACACGGTCTCCGTACTCCGCACGCACGTCTCCACCGTCGCGGGTCTATCGCTACAACCAAGCGCACACACTCCGTAGAGTATCGCGGGTCTGCCGCTACAACCAAGCGCACACACTCCGTAGAGTATCGCGGGTCTGCCGCTACAACCAAGCGCTCCACCGCCAAGGGTCTGTTGCTGCATCCAAGCGCACCACCACTGTCAAGTACCACGGGTCCGCCGCTACACCCAAGCGCTCCACCGCTCAAGGTAAAAAGAAGATTCAGCTCACACAGGTTCGGTAGCACTGTTCCACGTAGGATCGCTGAGTGCAGTAGTCGACGCAGTCCACGGAGGATCTCTGCACAGTCGTCGCCGCAGTCCACGAAGGATCTCTGCTCTGCCGTCGTCGCAGTCCATGGAGGATCTCTGCTCTGCCGTCGTCGCAGTCCACGGAGGATCTCTGCTCTGCCGTCGTCGCAGTCCACGGAGGATCTCTGCTCTGCCGTCGAAGTCACAGCCAGCACTAGGGTTCCCGCACATAGCGAGCTCGTTAGGAGGGTCCGCTCCACGAGCCGAGAGGCTGATACATCAACTGACACGTAGTCCGAAGTTGATGTATCCAAAAGTTCCGTATCGACAACAGGATCTCAACGCAACAGACGGCGCGTCAATCGGACGCCCGGTCTGAGAGTTATTGGCATTTTCGTCCCAGGGGCCCGGTTGGTTTTTAGGGCAAAACCAACCCGACCGTACTCCGCCTGTGTCCGAT
This sequence comes from Viscum album, assembly GCA_963277665.1. Classification (NCBI taxonomy): domain Eukaryota; kingdom Viridiplantae; phylum Streptophyta; class Magnoliopsida; order Santalales; family Viscaceae; genus Viscum; species Viscum album. The sequence goes on from OY728141.1 coordinate 1,725,485,766, forward strand.
CCTCGGGCGGAGTATGCCAAAAGTTCCGTCTCACTTAGAGGAAACTACCACAGCTGACGGTACGTCGATCGGACGTCCGTAGCTCAAGTTATGAGCGTTTCCGCTCCGAGGGCCCGGTTGGTTTCGTGTACGAACCAACCCGGCCGAACCCAAAGTCTTCCGAAACCTTGAGTGTAATATACCGAAACGACCGTCTCGATCCAAGGATCGCGTAGCCGCTGACGGTTCGTCAATCGGAGGTCCCTGGCCCAAGATAAGGGCGAAAGACCGAAGAAGGCCCGAAACGGGGGTTCTGGGCCCGGGGCGACCCGGCCCGAACCCCCCCCCCCCCCCCCCCTTGGGTCGGCCGAACCGGGTCGGCCCGACCCGGCCCGAACCGGCTCGGCCGGGTCCGGTCCGGCCAGGGCGCGGCCCGGCCGACCGGACCGGCCGGCTCGGCTTCGGCCGCGCGGCCGAGCAGGCCGCCGCCGCGGGTTTGACCCGCGGCATTTGGAGAAACGCGGCCCCCGCGGGGGGGCCGCCTGTCACGCGGACGCGGCCGGGCCGCCGCGTCCGTTCCCGGTTCCGCGCGGCCGCGGAACCGGCCGCCACCGCCGCCGCCTCCGTTCGCCGGCGCCGCCGCGCCGGCGACCCGCGCCGCCGCTGCCTTCCGCGGGCCGCCGGAGATGCTCCGGTGGCCCGTTTTGCCTCCCGTCTGCGCCGATGCCCCTCCCGGATGCCGACCTTCACTGCGGAATCAACGGATCGCCACTGCCGCGCGGTTTGTCATCGTCCGTCATATCCGCACAACAAAAGATATCGGCGGAGGGTTGTCGGGTCTTGTTCGTTAGACCCGCACCCTCCGCGTTAGCCATAATCAACGGGAGAAAAGAAAAAGATGATCAACACATGATCCAACAATTTTATTTAAAGATAAAATTGTTCGTTTGAAACCGACTTTTTAAATTTTCAAGAACGTTCACGAGAAAATTTAAAAGGGGTAACTTTTCCAAAATAAATCCCTACCTCGAAGTCGTCGTCGGACGAGAGGTCGTCGCGGAATCGCTCGTCGCGGAAGAAGGAGATCGTCGCGTCGTCGCGGTATCCGGCGTCGCGTCACCAATCTCCGGATCAAGAACAAACGGATTTAATTAATTAAATCCGTTGTTATTGAAATTAAGAAGGGAGAATTTAGAAGTTTCGATTCTCACCTTTAACCGCCGATCGCAGGTTCGCCACGGAAGAAGAGGCACCGAAGAAGAAGAAGGTCGCGGAAAAGCTGTTGACGTCGCGGATCGTGCGTCGTCGGATTCCGGTTCCGGCGTTCTTCGCGTTCTTCGCGTTCTTCGCGGAGAGGGTGGAGGAACGAAGATTCTCTCAAATCCTTTCCAAGGATTTTTAGGTTGGTCTTATTTTATAAACATGCCAATACGAAACCGGTTAAGAAACGATCCATCAATTCGAAAGAAACGACCCATTTAATTTACGAAGAAACAGTCCATTTAATTTACGAAATAAACCGCCCAATTAAATGGTCTGTTAAGAATTAAAGAAAACGCGTCGGTTGACTTTTCAGTTACTTTGACGGGTTTTTGCGGGTGCGTTACTTAGCGAAAGAAACGGCGGGGCTCGTGCGGGTCCCACCGCACAAATATCCTACCAAGGGGTAGGATATTTCTGGATAGCATCCTATCCAGTTCAACTCAGTTCAAGCCGCCTTTAAGTGACTTTAAGTGGCTTCCAAGCAGTTTAAGTGAAATAAAATAAAGTTGTCGCACAACTTTATTTTATTCTGACTTAAAGCCGCAAAATTTAAAAACCACGTCTTGAGCAAACGCAACTCCGGAAGAGGCGTTCCTAAAAAATACCGGCGCTGCGATTTCATCGGTGCCCTCAGAATTCGATTCCGGGCACCGGTTCAAAAGATAGAAAAACCCGCTCGTCCGTTCACTGAACGTACCCGAGCCAAACTTCGGAAATTGATTCCGGGCACACCGGGCCTCGGAATCAGGTGCCGACTGAAGCTGCGCCCTTGTAAAATTCCAAGAAAATTAAGAAAAAAAATTTCCGTGAAATTTGCGGGTCTTTATAGGGGATTGAGGAATCTTCCCAAAGGGGACTAGTTTTCAAAATTCATTCATCATATGATGATAATGTATCATATTCCATTAATATAGAGAAATAAATTTTTAGATCTTATATGTTCATAAAAAATAATGAGAATAAGATATATATTGAGAAATAAGAAAAAAGGAAACGAATCAAAGAACAAGAAGCGTATGAATAAATTTACATCATGTTAAAATCTTATAAAGAAACACCATAGTACTTTGTTAAAGTGAATGGAAGTTTTCTTAATTTATGAAGAGAAATTACATCAGGTATGGGAATAAAAGGGTAATAAAAAATCCTATAATGTTTAGTGTTTCAAATATAAGAAGATATGGCACTAATTAATTGAATTTCATAATATTCAAGAGAATATACATTAAAATATGCGATGGGATTAAGGTTAATCTTATGAAATTACTACATCCAATATTTAATGATTTATGTTTTTATGTATTCGGATTTAAGAATTTTGTTATAAGATACTTTTATCAATGATATTTTTGTTTTAGTAATCTTGAAACTTATAAGGATTTTTGTACAATATTTTTAATTTAAGAATTTTCAATCATGTGTTAAATGGTATCAAAAACCATTAAAAGTTAATTAGTGGTAGGTTGATATTTTCAAATAATATATGAATGGGGGAAATATAACCATTAATATTTTCTTTATATTGAGTTAATAATTTTTAGTTGAGATAAATATAATATTGACATTGAAGAAGTAAATATGATAATATTGGAGACCCTTGAAACAATTAGTGGTTTGATGGTATATTTTCTAAATTTACGACATTTTTTTGGATTCATGGAATATGATCAATCATATAAGATATTATTTAATGAATAATGATATAGTTAATTCTAGGAAGTAATTATCTTTTTATTGAGGTTTTATCGAGATCAATGTGTTCAATGATTTGGTATGTGACCTGAATAGTTACATTATGTTAATTTATTGACTTCATTTTGGGATTTTGAATTTGGGTACACATATTTTGGAATGAATTTATGGAAACTAATTATCTAATGGATTGTATTGAAATTTGTATGATTCAATTGATATTTTTGAGAATAATGTATTATACTGGATAGATTTTTCTAACCATTTTGGTTTTAGTAAATAAGTAGAGAAATATGGAAAGAGATTTAATTTTCTAATAAATCATTTGATTTTTAAGATATTATTTTAGTGATTCAGGCATAAAAATTTCATCTTAGAGTAACAGATGACGGGGAAATTGATTGATAAAAAACCAAATAATTAATTTTTTGTTTGAAATAGAAATATATGAGGTATATTTTCAAATGTTCTCAAAATTGATGGTAATAGAATTCATTACCTCTAAGAAACAGATATTGAATAAGAAATATTATCCGATTATGATCATTTTTGATGAATTGAATGTATTTTCACAATTCACAAATTCATGGTTTTATGGTCATAAAATTTCTCATAACCATGCTCCATATCACCCCTATTAGTATTTTGACTTTTTTATATCCACCATGTACATATTTTTACTTCCTACTTATGCTATTTTAATTGGAAAACTAGTTTTTTATTATTATAAATAACCTTTATATTTCACATTTCCTCTATTAAATAGAATGATTTATTACCCCGTTTTACGATGGATTTTCTACAAATTAAATTTTAAATGTATAACCCTTTATTATCATGAAAAAGTTCAAATTGTGTGAATAAAATTTATTGAAGGGGGAATGTAACACCCATATATTTTAGAATATAGTTCTATTTGAATGAATTTTAAATCTTGTGTTTACATAACACCATGTTTAACTAACCAGGATATACTATTACAATATCATTATTTAAACATGGAAATTATAAAATAGAAGATAAAACTATTGGTATGAATAGGAATAATTTTTTATAATTATGTATGAAGGATTTAGATAAATTATATCCATTTTTAAATAATTACCCAATTTATAGTAATGTCTTTATATAATTTAAAATATATATTTTTCCTCAAATATTATTTTATTTATTATATGAAAATTATATATTTTATTTCTAAAAATTTGAGAAATTTTATTATACAAAATGAATTTATTTTTTAAACAATCATATCCAAATTAACAAATGGTGAAATTTTGGTATTTTCTGAAATGATTGAATTTTCAAGGAATATTTAAAAATATAGATTTTTCTAATACTATCATTTATTTTCATTAAATAAAATAATTTAAAAGTCATATTTTTTTTTATAAAAGTTACATATTATCCCTTTTATTTATTATAATATAATTTGAATAAATAATTTCAGGGATATAATATTAGTTAATATTTATACTAAATAATGAAATTTTCTAAAAAAGGTTTTTTATTTTGTTTTATAAATTTATATTTAAATATATTTCTACCACATTTATAAACTGAATTTTTAAAAATTTATTCCATATTTGGAATTATGTGGACCAAATTTCATAAATAGATCCTTTTAATTGTTTTTCATTATGAATTGTAACCATAGTAAATAACTATAACCACTGTAAGAGTAAATTAGGTAATTGAGGTTAAAAATAATATAATAAAAACTCTAAATGACCCTAAAACTAGTATTTATCCTATTTTACACGTTTAATTAAGAAATTTACATCCATTGTTTTAATATATGAAAACTTATTGCCATATTTCTTTTATTATAAACTATATAACATTGATGTAAAAGATAAAGTTGAAAATGTCACTTTATTATTTTAATATCAATACTATTTTATGGTAGAGATAAATAAAAAATTATTGGTTTTAAAAGGTAATTATAAATAAAAGTAGTATTTTCATATCATTTTAGTTTAATTTTAATTTTCAGTGGTTGAATAGATTCCTTAAATACATACATAATGTTGACTCAAAATTTATTTATTTAATATAAAAATAAAGTAAATGATTTTTAAAATATTAAAATTAACACAATTTTTTTGAGTTATATTGTCCCATGAATTTTACATTTAGATATGACATATTTTACTTTCTTTAAAATATGTTTTTCAAATTATAAATTTTGTTTTATGTCATTGAAGTATAATTAAATGAATACAATCAAAAAAATACATTATTGGTATTTTGTGAAAATAATATTTTAGAAAATTATTTAAAAATAATGAAAATATTGAAATAGTACATTCAGGATAATAAATGGATTAAAATGTAATATATTATCCATTTATGAAAAAAATTATTAACTTTTATATAAAATTAAAAACCTTTATTATTTAAAAAGTTGGTAGCATAATTAAAATAAACATTGATTAACCGAGGGGTTATTCCAAAAAAAAAGTTTTAAAATGACACAAAACCTATATAATTTTAATTTTATTGGTATATTTAGTCCTCATAATTTTTTTATTATATACTATAATCCATTTGGAGTCATTTTTATTGAGAATTAATTAAATATATTTTATTTTTTTTAATTCTATGTTTGTCCATTACCTCCCTTATAATAGGACACCCCTTTCAAAAAATTATTCACATGACTTTGAGACATATATATAGAAATAACCCAAAAAAATTCCCTTATAAAAAATACTTATTTAACTTCAATATTATATATCCATTACTTATGACCAACACTTGGTTTTTTAAGAGGATATCTGAAGGAAGTCTACCGATGAATTAATTGTATCTACCAATTCCTTCAAGTTTATTTGCACTTATACATACTCTTAATGTGTTGTAACCACCATAAAATAATAAATCCAGTATTAGAAATATACAAATATGATATTATTATTACGGTAAAACCTTATTTGATCTCTTTTCTATCTTATGAAAAGTGACAAATCTCTAATGCGTATATTTGACTTACTATCTTCACGTAGCGGTGTAATTTGTTTTTCCACACCAATTTACACTGTTGGTAATAAGGATGTAAATAATGAATATATATGATATTTATGTCATAAATATTCTTCTGTATTATAATATCATATATACCTTCATACCTTCTTATCCTTTGGAAAATGATAAAGTAGCTCGTGTGTTTGTGTGGACTACCACCTCCCTGATGCGATGTGATACATTTTTTGTTCCCCCTTTACATGGTTGTTAATAAGGATATATTTAATAAATATATAAGACATATATGATATATAAATTTTCTTATAAGGGAAAATTATTATTTACCATTCTTTCATTCCAACTATAAAAAAGTGAAGAAAACATTCATACGTATACACTAACTACCATCTCCATGGATGACAAAATCCATTTTTCTATCTATATTTTTATAAATAACTATATATATATATATATTTAGTTCATATATAATATATTTTTATATTTAATACCGTCTTTGATATTATGGAACCCTGACCCAGACACAATGGCAGAAAATAAAAAACCAAAACACATGTGAAAAAATGAAGTAGTAAACACCTGGAATAATGATAATAAAGATAAAAATACTAACAAATGAGTAATAAATGTTATAAATGAATAATATATGATATAATAGATATTTATGTTGTTCTATTATATTATTATAATAAATATAATTTTTTATACTATGGTTAAAAGAACTCCTGAGGAAAACTAAACATGAGGTCAGGTATTTCATGTTAATTTCCACTCAATTGGGACATATTTGGTATTATGCATATGTTTAAAATAATGTGTTGTATATACTAAAATTTTTACGAATTTACCATTAATATATATTTAGTCATTTTGATTAAATTTTCCTATAAATTTTACTATTTTAATTACTTTTCATATTTTCTTTCAACTTTTCCTCTCATTGAAACATCAATTAAGAATGGAAATGTTAAATGGAAAAAAAATAATCTTATATCCCTTTTTATTAGGTATATTTCAATTTCTTTTCCATATTTTTAAATATTATATTTAAAAATTAATTTTTTTACTACACGTAATTTTATGTAATCCATGAATTTTAAATTTTTTTTAATAGAATCATTATAATTTTCTCTAAAAGGTTCATTTTTGAAGTTCTATAAAAAAATTCAAAAGTAATGTTTTTTATATATATGGTATTAATTTATTTTATTTCTTCCAAAACTAATTTATACTCCTAGTTTCTTCAACATGTTTTCAATTGGTTTAGATTGGAAAATATTTTATGACAGATTATATTAATCTATTTTCTTCTATTCGCCAAAACACAAGGTTTTTTTTTCCAAAACCTATATTTCTAATGGTGTGAGGGAAATATTTTATCTTGAAACATTCACTATCTAGTTATCATATTTCATTGGAAATTACATCTATCTTAAATATCTGTCATGGATATTCATATTTATTAAAGTATATATAATTTATATATACGGTGTTTGATTATGAAAGTTATTTGATTGACTGGGTAAAACCTATAAAAATTTGTAATATATACTCAATAATCATATTTTTTCAACAAGGAATACTATTTATAAAGTTATTTTGTCATTCAATATATGATTAATGAGATTAAATTGTTGTAATGGGTGTGGTTTGAAATTATATAGCCCCTTGATGCATCAATCGGTATCACGAGACAAATTCTGTATCGAACTTAAATTGATTTTTTCTAAATACATACCCATAATTTATTCTATATTAGTTTAAGGATTTGAAGGTAGATATATCATGATGTTTTTGGTCATGACATAACAATTTAATAATTTCATTCGTTGATAATTTTGCTATTATTATCCATGATATTATTGAATTTAAATTATCAAGATATGAATTTTTTATCAAGTTATTGATTAAAATGAATGTGGTTTTAAATATTTACCTTTTCATATTTACTATGACTTATTTATTCAATATATATTATAATATATGTAATCCTTTATGAGTATTTATGTTCAGAATTTTTTTCTTTTACCTATGATATGAAGAATAATATTATGAATAATATCAAGGACACAAGGAAGATTTTATTCAATGTATTTTATACTTCCAATGTAATATGAGAATCATGTCTGTATCTATTTATTTAAGACTACTAAATTGATCGATACCTTAGGATGAGATCCTTTATATCTTATACCATTGTAATAAATTAACCACCATCTATAGGATACTAGTGTTCCTGTATTTAAAAAATGGTTATAAAATTAATATTATAAAAATGTTGTATATGAGATATACTGACATTATTATATAAAAATTGTTAGGATATAAAAGTAGGAGGAAGAAGAAGTAGTAAATTGAAAGTGCCTAGTTAAGCCGATTACCTCCTCTATGAAGAAAATCCTTTGGGTCTATCTTTAAGGTCAATAGGGTTTTCTTTTAAGAAAAAAATAACCAATATAATGTTTCTAAAGAAGTTAATAAGTTGGGTTTAAGGGGGTTTTTGAGCTACATGGCTCATGAAGTTTACAGAAGATAGGGGGAGTGGTGTCCTCGTATAAGAGAGGAGAGGGGAACCCCTGAAATAAAAAAGTTATTAAATTAATATAAAATAATTTTTTTAAAGTGGAATAAAATTGATATATTTAGAATATAAAATTATTATTTTTTTAAATAATATCATCCAATAAAATTTAGACACGTTTTGTACATTTTTACATTATCTCCTAGTTCTAAAACATGTTAACCCTTTTAATGATTATGTTTATGGTTATTACAATGGATTTAATAAATATATATCATATCAAAGAAATAATTATTATTTTATAAATATAACATATTACTTACTTTCTTACCCTTTCACCTGTTAAAAAATTATATCGTCGACTGTGTGTACGTGTGGAATACCACCTCCACAAAGTAGTGAGATTCATTTTTCATGTACATATTTTATGGGTGATTATAAAATTATATTTTATTAAGAAAATTAATAATTATTTCATTATTATTATTATAGATAAAAAAATTTTATTAACACTTTTACCATGATCAACCTACAAAATTAATTTTTCTATTATCAACCAAAGGCCTGGAAAACACCTAACCAGATTAAATAATTAAATATTTTAATTCAATAAATGAAATAAATAGTTTAATTATATGGGAATTAATAATAAATATTTTGTTAAACATTTAAAAAATTTATATAAATCTATTATATATTATATTAATTGACGTACCTAGAATGGTTGGACTCGAGGTAAGGGATTTCTCAACTCAATTTCCATTCATTCGGCTATACATCAACTTCATTGACTTGGTTTTTCCAATATTATGTGTGAAATGAATTTTTATTATATAATGTTTTATTTAATATTGATTTATGTGGTTTTATAATTTTTAAAAATATTCACCTCCTTTATAAATTCTAAATTTAGTGATATAAAATTTGAAAATATTATTCATCTCAATATTGTTTTTTTAGATGTGTATGATAATATGCACCTATATTTTTTATAAGGGTTATACGAAAATTATTGAGATATGATATCATGAATGAATATTTAATAATGATATTTTAAGTTCCTTTTATGTTATACCTTTTATGTGATATATATTCATTTGATATAAAAATATTAAGGGATTTTATGGTCTTAATTTAGATTCTTTGAGTCATAATTCATGTTATACTCCATGTTTTATTTTATATGATGTAATTACAACAATATTTTTTTCTCAATTATTATTTCAATGAAATTATGGGTTTTTTAAAATCATGAAATTTTCCTTAATTAAATGGACTTTTGATTCAAGAATTTCCCATGTTTAAGGATTTCTAGTCTCAAAATTCACTCCTTGAGATATGTTTTGATTGATGCTCCTATATGAATTTATTTTGTTTATATAGTGAATATTTAAATATAATATCAAGAATATTTTTATACTCATGGTGTATTGTGTTACATTTATTTATTTCAAAGTTAAGTTTGGTTTTGAAAACCATAAATTATTTTTTAAAAATGTTGTTTTAATGTTTTTAAAGACTTTTCACCAAACACATCCTCAATTTTCATTATCTTATCTCTAGAATGTAGTTTTTTAAATTAGAAATTATTTCATAATTTTATTTTCTATGATATTTTATCTACTTTTAAAGGGTTTTAAAAGTAAATTTATTATCATTTTATTCAATATTCACTTTTCCTCACTTTATGAAAGTTTAAAAAATAATGTTTCTTTTTAACATTTACAAAAAGAATGAATTTTCCTAACATAATGGAAACTATTTTTTTCAAATAATTATTTATAATAATCCATGGTAATATATAATGAAAATATTTTCCTCAAAATCCTGTAAATTTTTAGGTAATTTTTATCAAGGAAAAATAATATTTTCTCACATTTTGAAAGAAATGTTCAAATAATATTTTCAATATATTTTTATCTATGCCAAAATCTGTAAATAGTTCCTATAATTCAATACAGATATGAACTTATGATACCATTAAATTAATTTCTTAGAATTATTTTTGAGGATGTTTTAATGTGTTTATTAGGAAACCTATTTCTTATTCATAGTTAAATAAATATAGGACAGTTTTGGTGAAATATAAGAAAACATTTGTTTTTTTTTTCCTGATATGGATGTTGTAAATTATTGATGAAAGATGGATTGGGGAGTGGACCCAAATAATTAGTGGAAATAATCTGATTTGTGATGGTTTGGTCCATCATATCCCTTCATGGATTTGTGTATTGAGATATTTTCTATTGTATTGATTTTAATTCAAAGAGATGATTGTGTTATGTCAGTCTAAATAGATGACAGATTTAGATGATTATAAGTTAATCATAATAGGTGAAACAATTAACCAGTTATATGTTATGACTATGATATATAGTAATTATATTTTTAAGTGATTCTATGATGAATATTTTATTTTCAAATAGACATATAGAGTTTTTCAGTGCTTCTTAGGAGTTATAATGGATACTTAACTCAATAATTGTTTTCCCATAGATCAATATTTATTACTTATATGAATCTTATATTATGATAATGATTTATTTCATGTATAATGGTTTATCATCCATGTTTTTGTGGGTATTAATTACATTATATTATTCTAATTCACTTTGATTATGTCATCATACCCTCATACTTATCTTATGATCGCCAATGACATTCAATTATTAATGATCTTTTTTACCCTTACAAAGTGTTATAGCTCACCCTTTTTTTCATTCCACCAGGTTTTTTACATTAATGTTAAATTAAATATACTACGAAATGTATCATGAGTGAATAATTTTATGGGACATGTTGAAGATGAACTACGAAATAAGAAAATATAAGAGTAGTGGGGAAAATTATCACTTGAGGACATGGGTATTTTTAATGAAGAGTTTTTCATAACTATATAAAACATTAAACCCAAAAGGTCTTTTTTTAATAAAATAGTAAGATATTTACATGTAATGTAATATGATTTATTTGGAAAATATTAGGTCAAGTTAACTTTTATCAAATCTAGTAATGTAAATATTATGTTTTTAGCATTGAAATAGGGAGTACTGTTTTTGGGCTGTTATAATTGGTATTAGTTAAGGAATAGATAACTTTAGAGAGTAATATTTTTCATGAGAGTTTAACTTTAAGTGTTATGGATAACAGAATGGGTTTATATATATATGTTTGATCATAATTTCAAAGGTAGATAAAATTAATTTTTAGGTTTTATGTTATGGGATTTAAAAGTGATTAAAGATATTTTGGGTGACATATTATTACATTAAGTTACAAGTAATCTTCGGTGTACCATGTGATTTAACATGAATAATTATTTTAGAGTTATGTTATTACTTTTTAGGGGATTTAAGATAAAATGTATGAGATAACATTTTGGGATAAAAAACACTTTATTATTAATGTTATTGAGGATAATTTTGATATAGAGTTATTTATTTTTAGAATTATCTAGGCTGATCCATTGGTGTTATTATTAAAATTTTGGATTTCATTATATAATATGAATGTTTATCCATTGTGTGTATTATAATTTTATGTGATAGAATTTTCTATTTATTACAAATAAGAAGAATTTATTTGTATGATTTTACATACCTCATGGTTAATCGGAAGTTGATTATAGTGATTCGAGTATTAAATATTCATACACATCATTTTTGAGTAAATGATTAGATAAATGTGAAAACTGGTTGAAACATGAAACCAAATAACGAAATTGGGTTGATGGATTTGAATAAAATTAATTAAGTATATTTCTTTATTTTCTTTCTATATATTTTAAGATAATTATTCGACTAAAGGAAAAGGATCATCAAATATAAATGTTAACCTATTATGTTCATTTATGAGGAATTGATAGTATTCTTAATATATTATTTATTAATATATTTTTGTCATTAAATTTCACATTATCATGCTATATATTAATATAAATTTGTTATTGGACATTATTTTCATCCTCCATGATCATTTTATAACTCCCCCCAATGGTATCCATATCCAGAAACCTAATTATGTGTTATATCTAGTAATCTTTATGTTTCACACTAGTCATTTTCAATGGTAGTTTTATTATCTATTTGTAAGATGTGTGTGTTCAACAAAGGTATTTGCAAATGTAGAATGATGGATGTTTCAGAAAAAATTGATAGAATTATTGGGGGGGTTGAATTTAAAACCCCTATTTAAAAAAATTAATATTAACCTCAATAGCTTGCATAACACGCAACATCGTGCTTCATACTAATTTGTGTTATATTATAAAACTTTTACTATCTCAATATAGATTTTATATCAAAGATGTTAAATTGGTGGATATGAATATGTGTAACCTCATGATGAAATATTTATATAATTTTCGAACTCAATATAAATATATTTTTTAATTATTAGGAAATAAGGACTTAATTTTTACTAATGTCAAGTTGTGATTCAAAATTACATATTTAGAAACAGTTTTTAAATTTTCAATCAAATATTATAATAATATTATAATATTTTATATGGTTCATTTTTCAAAAAATTTATCCTTTTTGAATTCATCATATGAAAATTATCTTCGGGTGATTTTTTGGGATTTTTGTGAAAAGAATGATTTTTTAGTGAATAGTGAAAAATATTAAAAACATTCTTTTCTTTTCAAGTATTTCTAGAATCAAATTTTTTTTACCTCATTTCAAAATTAATATTTATAATTTTTATTAAATATATTAAAATTAATTACATTCTCATCGATAACATGTTTAATTTTGGCATAAAAACAATTTAATTCTTAATTTTCTTCTACAAAACCATTTTTGTCGCATTTTTCATGTTAATATTAATACTAATTTTTTCCAATTTTAGGTATTAAAGTTACTAAATTAGATTCTAAATTTGGAATTAAAATTTCTATATTTGGTAAATATTTCATATTTATTATTTATCATAATGAATAGTTACCATGGAAAATATTTTTCACCTTAGTAAGGGTAAATTGAGTAATTAAGGTTAAAAACAATGAGATAAGGGATTACAAATATATCAAAAACCCAATTTTTTTTCTACTGGATGAGTTTTGTTTTACCATCCTCATGCAATATTAAAATATAAGGTAATATGATTAAATTTTTTCTTCATAATGACCTTAATATTTTTTTATGTGAAAATAAATACAAATTTAACTCTCTTTATTTTAATGTCTAATATTTATTCCTAGAAATAAAAATCATTTATTTTTTAATATAAATTATTTTTTAATATTAATTAACTTTCATAATCAGGGTAATTAATTTTTAATCATTAGTTATGGAATAATTAACATGAATGCTTAGGCAACACCAACAAAATGCTAGTGTAGGTAGTAGAAAAATAAAGTAAATAATTTTAAAAACATCAAATGTTATATTTTTGGAAAGAGTTATAGGGCTAAACAAATTTTTTGATTAAAAATAATTTATTAGAGAATTTTTAAAGGTTTATATTAAAATTAAATTAATTTATTTGTTAAATATTTAACTATATGAATAGTCTCGAAAATGAATTTAATAGTATTCGATGTTAAATAATATTTTATTAAATAAATTAATGTTTATAAAAATATTATATTTTAAAAATATAATGGAATATGGTTTATAATATCAACATTATTCACTTATGGGTCACATTTCCTTTTATGTTAACATTCATTACCACTAAAGCATAAAAAATGATTGTGTGGTACTCGTCGAAATCGTTAACAACGGTTATAACATAGATATAAGGATTAAAACATCACCTAATCTTATTTAAATATTAATTAATGATATTATTAAAATATATATTTATCATATATTCTAAATACGTTAATTTTGATCTACTTAAACATGAAAATTAATTTATATTAAGTTAATTCTTTATATATTTCAAGGGTTCCCCTCTCATCTCTTATAAAAGGACACCACTTGTCATTAATTATTCCAACCACCATGAGTCAATTACATTTAAAACCACAAAAAAAACATCTTCTCAAAATACCTTTAAAATTTAAATTGTTTTTATTATCTTTAAAAGACCATCCCTAGAGTGAATAAGAAGAAATCTAAAGGAGGTCACTCAACGATGAGGTAATCATTTTAACTGATCCATTTCATTCTACATCTTATTCCACATCATTCAGTTCTGTCCTAAAAATTAAAATATAATAAAATTAGTATTTGAAAATAATAATATTTAATTATGTTGATGTAATAACATTATTAATCTAATTTTCCATACTATGGGGAATGGAATCATTATTCATCCGTACATGTGGACTATCAGCTCCATGAAGAAATGTGTCTTGTTTTTCACCAATAAATTTCAAGGATAATTATTATTATGGTTTTAATAAATATGCATGACATTAATGAACTTATTATGATTATATAAATATAAAATTATACAATGATTATTACCCTTCCAACCATTAAAAATTGATAATGAAACTCTTGTATACGTGTGTAATACCACCTCTATGAAGTGATGTGATTTGTTTTTCATGTAATCCTTTCAACGGTGATTAAATTTTTTTATTATATATATAAAAATTATGATAATTTAATTATTATTATTTTGGAGATGATGAAATAAGAGGCCATTTGACCGTGATCAACCTAACAAAGTCATTTTGTAATTGAAAACCAAATATCATCAAAACAACTGAGATAGACTTAACCAATTAATAAAATAAATATTTCACTATAATACATGAACATAAGGGTTTAATGATAAGGGAATAAAACTAGAAATGTTTCTTAAAAAATAAAATAACTAATGAAACATTGTTATATATGAAGTTAATGGATGTATATGGAATGTTTGGGCTCGAGGTAAGTGGTTTCGTAACACAATTTCAATTCATGGGGTTATACTTAAAATTCATTTAATATGTTATGAAAAATATTATTTTTGAAATTAATTATTATTTTATTATGTTTAGTTCAACTTTTTTCATTGGGTTTTAATATTACTTCACATAATTACATCATTTATTAATTCTTACTCCAATGATACGACCATTATAAGGATTATTCATCTCAAAATTGTATTATGAGACATGTCTCACAATCTGCACAAGCTTCTTTTTATAAGGTGTATATTCTTCTTATTGAGTTATAATATAATGAATGTATCTTTATTAATGATGTTTATAGTTTTTATAACTAACCTGCACTTTATTAAACACTTAAATATGATTTATTACATAAAATTTCACTTAAGACAACTTTGGGGATCTATATTTGAAGCATCTTTAGAAAATTAGAAACATTACATAACAAATTATAACATAAAACACAACACCTTTATTGAAAAATAATTTTATAGGACCACAAAATTCCTTCATACTTAGCATTGAATGGGATAACCTGAGGACATTCATAAGAAAAGGGGGAAATATAAATCCTAATAATAGAGTAAACAAGGCATAACATGAATAATATAGTACATGATAGGAAATAATAATATCAATGGAGCAAAATAGGAACTTGAACATAATGTAATGATATAGAATAATTATAATAACATGGAAATGTGGCAACACCATTTAACATGATATTAGCATAAGCCAAGGATCATTGCACATGGAGCAAGATTAAACCCTCATTTCACTTCAATTATCTTGAGTAAACTCTCATTACACTTGAATTAGCATGAGTAAACCCTCATTTCAAATGGCGTATCATGATACTATTCTTTTCCCAATGCATTAGAGCATTATCAGGGTGCACCCTTTTAAAAATTTCATTGCTTATATAAGTGTCCCACAAGGATTCATTAAACAACATAAAATATTACCAGAATAATAGATGTAGAATAAATAAATGTAAGTACTCAATCAACAAGTACATGTGAATAAAGGTGAATACCCTTGAGAGAGAAAAGGTCATGGTATTCACATATATGAGGATTTTGGAATGGTAAATTTTGCTGTAACTTCGATAGCATAACGATGTCAAATAGAAACTATAAAATGGATTTATGAGATAAAAATGGGTATCTCATCATTTATAAATGAAATTGATAGTAAAGGGGTGACGAAACATAATATCCCAACATATGTAATGGAATTGTGATGCATAATATGAAGTAGTTTCATGAATGTTAATGAGGAGAGATGAATCACTTACTGAATTTCACTTCGATAACTGGTGTACACGGGAGGAATTAATGATAGATAAAGGGGTATCTAATCTTTCAAACATTAGTAGGGATATTTAGGGAAGGTGAGAAATCAAACCACAATATTTTTAATTGAAAATAAAATCTCATAACCATATAAGGAAACTTGGACATAAATAAGGAAGGAAGGAAAGTGAGGATCCCATACATGGAAGTGTGATCACAGAGGCTCGGGAAAGGCTTGAGAGAGGATTATTGGGAGCTTGGGGTGACGTGGAAGGAGTATAGAGAATGGGGGGAAGAATAGGGACGTTCCCAAATGGTTTAGAGGGCAATTAAGTTGGATATTGGTTGGGTTTATATAGAAAGATAGAGGATAATTCTTTAATATTTCATAAACATAGGTTTTGAAATTTATATAATTAAATATTTAAAACCAAAAAACCAAACATTGGTTTTACCATTTTTTTCTCCAACGGGGAGTGTACAAATTTATTTTATAAAGAAAATGATTTAACAAATTAAAATATTTGGTTTTCTTATGTGGAGGTGAGTCACACTCTCAAGGAAGTCATTTTAAAAAGTTAAAATATTGTATAAGTCTTAGAGAGTCCACTATGGCATCATTGAATTAATCAAAAAAATATAAAATCAAATTAATTTAGAGGTAAAACTTGTATTTTCAGATCATATGTTAATATTATTTTATTAAATCACTATTGGGTCATTAAAATGTAATAAAACACATTATATATTTATAAGATATTTAAATTTTTCAAAAAAAATTGATTGTATCAGAAAATAATAAGAAATTCACCGTTAGATAATTTCGACATCCTGAATCCAAAAATGAAGTTTATTTTTTCTAAATAATTTTCTAAATAAGTGAATTTTTATTTTTAAAATAAAAAGTGACATTTATTGAAAATTCATGGGTTTTGGAAAAAAATGTTTTCTAACCTTAATAAAAATTAAAATTGTATTCCTAAAATTTAGATGATAATTTATATTTAATAAAAAGTAATTTATTAATAATATTTTTATTAAAAAAAAATTTTATTCAAAAATCCATTTAATTCATCAAAATATATTTCATAATTGAATTTAAATATTAACTAAAAATATTATTTGTGGTTTTAAAAAACCATTTACAAAGTAACAATAATAAAATGAATGTAAATGAATGTATATTCTTTATAAAAAATAATGCACATGATCATGGTGTTAGGGTATTTTTCATAAACCCTCATAAAACATGTATAAGACCTAAGGGTAATGTGTGCAATGGTGACAACTCTTGGGTCGGCTTGGATAACATCGCTTGGGTGGTAATCTCTATTAACTTCCCTTCTTCTGTAGGCAGTTCTGTTCAAGAATAACATGTTGAAGCTTAGCTTCAGCTTGGACATGAGTGAACGCCAATGACACTACCTCATTTCCAAGATCTAAAAAATGTGCATCATATATAGAAATTATACTCGATGAGGCCATATCTTCCTTTTTCTAAGTATATTAGATTTGTTAAAATCCTATATTTATAATAATCACGTGATCACTGTTCAAATGCTATATTAGCAACAGTAACAATTATTAAAGTTTCATAAAATCCAGAAACATAAAATCAAGGAAGTGAATATGTTTTATATAACCATTTAACATAATAATACAATTAATTAGATCAAGAATAATTTTTATTAATAAATGTTTGGGTCATTAGAATCATCCCCACTTAAGAACTATCTCCCTCAAAATTTCCTTTTCCCACACTAAAACATATGTGGGTAACTGCACCTCATCACTTCCTTTGATTCCCAAATTTCCACTTTAAACTTGTGGTTTCACCATAATACCTTGACTAGGGGCATTGTATTATTATGTAGATCTTTTTCTCTATGATCTGTGTTCTTCACTGACTTTTCTTCATAGGATAGGTCATTCTCTAATGGTACCACCTATGGATTGAATACATGCAATGGGTCAAGTATGTACTTACTCAAGAGTGATACATGTAATATATCATGTACTTGAGATACGTTTGGTGGGAGTTATTGTCTATATTCCACTACTACAATGAGATCAAGGATATCAAGAGGTACAATGAACCTTGGACAAAACTTTACCTTATTCTCAAATCTCGAAACTCTCTTCCTACGTGATTTGTGGGGGAATAACACTTATCCAACATTAAACTCTATATATCGTTGACGATTATCAACATATCTCTTTTGTAGAATTTGAGAATATTTAATGTGCTACTAAATGATCTTAACCTTCTCGACTATTTCATTGACCATTTAGGAAACTAAGAGTTCTCTCCCCCCAACTTCATCCCAAGATGTCGGTTTTCTGCACCTCTTCCCATAAAGGTCTTCATAAGGATCCATTTGGATGCATGATTGGAAACTAGTATTGTATGAGAAATCAACCAGATGCAGATTTTGATACCATCCTCCTTTGAAGTCTATTGAGAATACTATCAACATGTCCTCATGTGTTTGGATAGTTCGCTCAGATTTGACATCACTTTGTGGAAGATAAGTCATACTAAAGTTCGACTCAGTATTCATATCAGGTTTTGGATTCATCCAAAAATTAGAGGTGAATCTTGGATCTCAATCAGATACAATAGATTGTGGTACTCCATGCATCCATACCACTTCTCTAATGTATATCGTCTCCAGTCGATCCAATGAGAAATACTCTTAAATTTCAATGAAGTGTTCAGTCTTTGTAATATGATCCACAATAACCCATATTTCATTTTTTTCATTTGGATGTCTTCAAAAGTCAGGTGTTGAAGTCCATGGTGATGTTCTACTATTTCCATGTTGGTATGGGTAATGGTTTCATCATCCCCTTAGACTTATGCCTCTCATCCTTTACATGATGACATACATGCATTTTATGTATACTCAATGATCTCTTTATTCATGTTATCCCACCAATAATTCTCTTGGATATCTCTTTACATCATTGTGTTTTCTAGGTGAATGGAGAAATTTGAACTGTGTGCATCTTCTGATATTTCATTCTTTAACTCCAGATTTGATGGAACACATAGTATTGACCCAAATCTCACAATTCCTTCTTCATTAACATCAAACTTCTAGGATTTCTCTTTTCTGATAATTTATAATTTCATCTGAATTCCCACATCATCCTTTTGAGAATCCATTATCCTTTCCAAAGGATAAGGATGAAAAATAATATGTGAACGTATTGAAGATGTTCAATACTTTATGATTCCCATGTCTGTATTCATGAAATCTAAGAAGATTGGATCTTTTTCAATTATCATCAATGATAGAATTACTAGGTACTTTCTACTTAGAGAATCCTCCACCTTGTTCTCTTTCCCTGGGTGGTAATGGATTTAGTAGTCATAGTTGTTGATCAGCTCTAACCATCTTCATTGGAGTATATTTATCTATTTCTGGGTGAATATATACTTGATGCTTTTGTGATTAGTATATATTTCAAACTTCTCCCCAACAAGGTAATGTCGCCAAATTTTTAATGTGAAGATTCCTACATCCAACTTCAGATCATGTGTTGGATAGTTTTTCACATGAACTTTCAATTTCCATAAATCATAGGAAATGACTGTGTCATTTTGCATCAAAACACAACATAGACCATTTTCCAAAAAATCACTAAATACCACAAAAATTTATCCACTTGTGGTTACTGTGAGCACGGGCATAGAGATAAGCCTCCTTTTAAACTCCTTGAAGCTATCTTTGCATCATCACTCCAAGAAACCTTTACTCTCTTCCGAGTAATCTTGGTAAGATGGTTTTACAATCATAATAAATTGCTCACAAATAAGCGATAATGTTCTACTAACCCAAGGAAGATACAGATATCCATCCCATATGTTGGCCTCAACCATACCTAAATTGAATTTTTCATAGAGGGTTCCACAAATATCCTATTTCTTGTGATTATATGACCTAAGAACGAGACTTCCTTCAATTAGAAGTCACAATTTCTGTACATTTCATAGAGATTCTTATTTTTAAAGGTCTCTAGTACAGTGCTTAGATTCCCCTCATGCTCCTCCTTGTTTTTGGAGTATATTAGAATATCATCTATAAAGACCACATTAAATTTAATGAGGTAATATTTTAAAAATATATTCATCAAGTCCATGAATATTAATGGAGCATTAGTGAGGCCAAATTAAATTACGATTAATTCTTAGTGCCCATCCCTTGTACGAAAATTATTCATGGGGATATCCCCATTCTTCAACCTTATTTTGTAATATACCTACCTCAAATCCACCTTGGAAAAGTGTTGTGCTCCCCGTATATGACCAAACAACTCATCATTTCGGGTAAGAGGATACTTGTAATTTATTTAGATTTTTTTGATCTCACGATAATCAATGCAGTGGATCATTTTCCCATCCTTCATCCTAACAAAGAGGACTGGTGCACCACATGATAAAGCACTTGGGCATATAAACCCTTTATCCAGATTTTCATGTACCTGTTTCTTTATCTCCTCAAGATCCTCAACAACCATTCTATATGGATTATTAAATATCGAAAAATCCCCAGCTATAAGATCAATCGAGAATTCATCATCTCTTCTAGGAGGAAGAATAGGAAATTCCATGAGAAACACTTTTGTTAATTCCCTCACAATAGGCATATCTTCAAGGTTAGTTTCTTGCTTAGACTAAATCATCTGAGAATGATAGATGTTATCATAAGATAGTAATATCCATTCTTAAGATGGTGTTTCTAAATAAGATTCATCCTACTACATGCACCTGAAAAGAATTGGGGGTTGATTCTCCATATGTAGATTGATTTCACTATCATGGGAATTTATGTTCACTCTATATAGGTAAATCCAACCCATGATATGAATTTAATAAAATTCAACTAGCGGGAGTATGAATAGGTTCACTGAGAAGTTCAGACATCAAATTTTGACAGGGGAGGATTTATATTCATGGGATTCAATGATTTCCCCATTTTTCGTATTCACCGACATATGTACTTCCATGATTTGTTGTGGTGTTGTGATTGTTCTAAAAAACTTTTGGGATATAAAATAATGACTATAACTAGAATAAAAAAAGAACACTCACTGTTCTTGAATGAATAACTAGCGTACATGTCACCACATCGTTTTTAGGGTTTTATTCGACAAATAGTGATAGAAAAATATCTCCCTTTCTGCCTTGGAGGTTGTTCATTGTATCTGAAAACCCTTGGCTTAGGGAACTAGTTTGCAAAGTGCCTTTGATTTTTGCAGTTGAAGTAATAAACAATGCGTTTAGGGTCAAATAGAGAATTCCTCTCATCTATCGTAGTAGTGGGGTTTTCATGTCAGTAGTTAATGGTCAGGTTCACTTCTCTTCCACACCTAATGCATTTCCTCACCCCCTTTAGTCAATTTTTGCGGCGATTCTTTATGCACCTTTGGAAAGTAGGGTGCTATAATTTCATAGCACCATTGGATTTATCCATCGAACTGCTAGAATTAATATCCACTTTCTGCTTATTATCCCAATGTTACCCCGAAGATTCACAGATCTGCATTTCGACTTTGAGGGAAAATCAGACAATTTTCTCATAGGTATCGATTTTATGGATTGCCAAGGATTTCTGTAGGAAAGGTTTTATACCACCAAAGAAGCGGTCAACCTTGAATTTAGGGGTAACAAAAAATTCAAATGTGTATCATGAAGGCCTTCTGATGTATTCCTCATATGCTCTAATTGATATTTCATATTTCTTTCTTGAGGGAAAGGAAGTTCGTTTCCATCTTAAGTCAGAGGGTGGATGGAAAATATTTGTTGAATTTTTTTATCGAAATCCTTCCATTCCAAAGCCTCGATCTTTTCCTTAGGCTTTGTGTTTTTTATAAATGTCCGCCACTGATCAGCATCACCCTCCATACGATATGTATCCATAAGAACCTTCTCTTTTTTGGAACATTGAAGGATGGAGAAGATCTTTTAAATGGAGTTGATCCATTGTTCGGTGATTGAGGGATCATATGATCCATTTAAAGTAAGAGGTCTTTGTCTCATTAAGCTCTCGGTTGTTGCTTTTTATTTATTATGGATGGTTGAACATTACTCTTGCCCAAAGTCTCTATTCAAAACATGAGTTAACTGAGAGAGTATCGTGATAACGAATGTGATTCCTACTCTCATCGGATTGGGCATCTCATTGGAATAGTCATCACATTGATCTTCACCTCAGTTGTTAGCCCGAGTCCTCCTATTACAGACCATTTTCCAGAATAAAAGTAATTTTTGGGGTACCACATAAAAGAAAATCTAATCAGGAAAGGGATATCTTATAAATTAAATTTATTTCCTTAACTTATGAATTTTTAGGATTCAATATATATTATCCATGATCCACTTCCCAATATATATTCTTAGGGGAATTTTTTTTATTCCCCTAATAATTTTTTGTACTAAGCTTATGAATTCAGTAAATAATATCCCCCTGGGTGTTTTGTAACTAAGAGTGTAGTAAGGCCTGTTTTCATGCACCAGTTCCCATTCAAGTCTAGCTCAGAGCTGTGTTTTCATGTTTTAACCCCAGATACATCTATACCAGAGCTACCTCTACTTGTCCGTATCTAGATATAGATGTATTTTCTTGATAAAAAACTTACAATATACTTAGAAAAATTTAGGGATGTTTTTATTATACATAGTCTTATCCCTAAGTCATTCACAAGGGTTTTCTAATCCTAATCCCAAAAATAACTAAACCTATCCTCTGATACCAACTATAACAACCCTGAACTTTATTACACAATTAATCACGATTTATTACATAAACATGAACATAAGAAAATTATATGGATTAACAGGTCTAGTGTCTTAGGAAAATTCGGAATATTATATAACAACATATAACATAAAACAGAATATCCTTATTGAAAACTTCTTTTACATGACCACAACATTCTTTCGTACTTAGAATTGCATGGGATAACCTGAGGATATGTATAAGAAAAGTGTGAGCTATAAACCCCTATAAGAGAGTTAATAGGTAATAACATGAATAATATAGTACATATAAGTAAATATGAATATCAATGGAGTACAATAGAAACAAGAACATAAATGCATGATATAACATGATTACCATAACATTGAAATGTTGTAACAACATTTAACATGATATTTTCAGGATCCAAAGCTCATTGAAAATGGAGCATGAGTAAACCCTAATTGCACTTGAATTAGCATGAGTAAACCCAAAGAGGGGTATAGCTTCTGTGGGAAAAAACTTTTGTAGAAAAAGTTATTGGGGACAGAACCATAAATAAAATATTTAAATAATATTATTTTATTTGATTGTTACTCTTGATAACTTCTAAACAAATATTTAGAATTGAAATCTGAGATTTCCATTGAGATTGAATCACAATGTTCACCCTAGGGGTAACTTATGGTGAGATGGTGATTATGGTTCGGATTCCGTGACCGCTTAATGTTTCCTATAAATAATAGTGTAGAGAAATGAGCCAGGGTAAGCTCATTTATCTCATGGGTGGAAGAGCTGTAACCATCTCCTTTCGATGAATATTTGACCTTCATAGTAAATCAGATCACAAGGAAAATATGGGCGCTAGTAGATCAGAGATAAAAAACACAACGGTGTATCCAAACTCAAAGTAAGATTTCAATTTTTTATTTTACATCCCCTATATTGAATCATTTATTTTCAATTCAAATTTATCTTGGAATTTTCTTCATTAGAATCATTTTTTTAAGTTCAAAATAACAACACCATTACCTGTTTTGATTTGAGATCGCCCACTATTTTTATTCTTCTTCATTATTTAGTGGTAAATTTTATCCATGCTTAAACAACCTCCAATAATGGATCAAGACTCACATATATATAATGTTATCAACCTAAGGAGTCCTGATAAATGTTCTCATTTGAGTTTCAGGTGTAGGAGGTGGTGCGACGATGAGTGGAAGATCCACCTACTTTTTGATAGGATGAAACATGGATGGAACTTTGAGAAAAGCATGTGAAAGTGTCGATCCTGATCTGAGAATCCTGAATATGGTCTCAAATTAATTTCGGAACCACTGGAGTGGTCCCTCTAGTCTGTGGAAGGTAACAACAACACAACTTCGGTGAGGCAGCTCTAAAAAGGTGGGGTGTGACAATTCTAGTGGCACAACGACTTTAGGGTGGCACAGTGGAGGTCTCGGGGTTGTGAATTGGAGGGCTGATGGTATTTAGGTGAATGATTAGGCTGGCATGGTTGCACCGACAAAGAAGGTTGGACCAGCCAAAACGGGTTGGTCTAGGAATGCCTTCAGACTAGGGGTGTTTTAAAACCACATAACTCTCAATCCAAGTGTCTGATTCAGGTGTTGTTTGAGGAAACCCAACCATTGATTTGAGGAGGACCATTGGAGTTTGTTTTGGGATTTTTATAAAAATTTCTCAAGTCTCAGTGTCACAAAAATTCCAATTATTATAAAAATATAATTATTTCCATTTGGGAAACTTTTAATAGACAACACGTCTACATAAAACATTATATTGGAGAGATTATAGAGTCATTAAGACTAGGTAGTTGAGGTAGAACTATCAAGACTAATTCTGGATGCATAATTTGAATTTGAGATTAGGGCCTCACGAGGCCCATCTAGGGCATTTATGTTGAAATGTATCTTATTCACCAAATATTCATTTGGGACAAATGAATAGACAATATTGTATGATTTTCATATGGGACCACAACATCCCAATACATTTGATGTGTTTTTGATTAATGGATTGGGTCCCACAAAGCACTGTTCGCGTGTAATGCTGTGAAATGCAGTTTCTTTATGAGAAGTCAGATTTGGGTGAATGAATAGTCGATCATGTGTGTTTTTCCATAAGGATCCTAATGGATTGATCTGTTTGATTATCTGCGGCCATTAGAAGAGTCATGTTAGAAGAATTTCGTTTTTTCTCATCAGATCAAACAATGAGCATTATCCACTCATCAACATTTTGGGCTAGAGGATCCATGTACTCTAGGAGTACGCTGGCATGCCTAGGGGTACATTTTCACATCTTAGTACCAGAGTATGTTTGGGTACATGACCAAGCGATGAGATAGGGCCACACATCATGTGAGTCCCATCACTAATATAAAAATAGTCATTTGTGCCTAGGGAATCGGGAGACCGCCAGCGGCGGTCGCTATAGATAGTATTAGTGACCACCAATAGAAGCCACTAATACTGAAAAGAAATGCGCGGGATAATTCCTGCCCCCACCGCTGTCTTCCCCGATTCCGCCAATGCAACTCCCTCCATGCACAGTGTCACCCTCGTCGCCGCCCTGCGGCCTACGGTCACCCCCCATCACCACCCCACGTCATCCCACATTTCTTATTCCACACCTGTCGCTAAACCCCTTGTCCATCCCATGTTCAACCGGCTTCCCAAAATACCTCAACGTCACACCAACCCCTCTTCCAGCCGCTGCAGATCGGCCATGGTCGGTGGCCAGATCATTTGGTCTGTCTCACCCCAACAACAAGTCCCACCTGCATCCCTATTCGCACCGAATGCACCAGCAACATGAAAAATCAGGTGGGGTTTTAGGGACCGCCAACAGCGGTCGCTATTGATCATTACCAACGATGCAATTTCGACCTCCAGAAGAGGTCACATGGCAGTATCTATAGGCCTTTAGCGATCGCTTTTGGCAGTCGCTAAAGGCAATATATCTAGTAGTGCATACACTCTATGTACTACACTACAAATATTCTACCTCTCCTATCTTATTCTTTCGGATTTTGATTTTGACTTGCGAGTATCCCATCCAAAGTTTTTTTCCATATAGAACATGATGGAGCCCTCCAAAATGGATTTCCAGATATGATGCGAGATGTTTCGTATGTGATTCATATTTGGGTGAAGTCTTATGATGGTAGTGATAAGGGGATGACATATTAGTTCTTTTTGATAGGTACCATACAGTAGAAATGACCAACGATGTTCTTAGACCCCTTTCGAGTGTAATCACCCTACAGGGTAGGGAATGGATCCTCGATGACCTAGAGTGGAATCGTCCATCAGTATGGGTTGGGGTCCTCTAAGAAAACTATTAGATTGGAATCCCCCTAACACACTAGGGCCTGGGTCCTCTATGACTACTATGAGAGTGGAACCCCCCATCAGCATGGGTGTGAGTTCTCTACTAGCTACTTCTAAGTGGAATCACATGGATAGTGTAGAGCGAGGGTCCTTAATGAACAATATTGGAATCCTCCGTGATGCATCCGGATGTGTGTCTTTTATGAGGACTATTAGAGTGTAATACCCCAGACACATCAAAGTGTGTGTCATCTTCAATGACTATTAGAGTGGAATCCACCTAATGCACCAAGGTGTTGGTCCTCTTTGATAAATATTACATTGGAATTCCCTGAACACACTAGGGTTTGGGTCCTATACTTTGGGTTTACTTTTTATGCTTGCAGACTAGTGGCGAGAAATGTTTTTATGTTACATTGGAATAAAGAGTAAGAGGATCACTTTCCCGAATAAGATGCAACCTTATGCTCTGACCTAAAACCTTGTAGGTGAGAAAAACCCGTTGAAAGCATATAGTATCAAGGTGTGGTGATTGAGTCCCTTTGACTTGTAGTTCAGGGCAGATATGAGGAATGTTGGGCATCATTAGTGTTTACTTCTGGAACAATTGGAGACTCTTTTCATGGGATGATCTATGATTTGGAGATCCCCTTACTCTCTCAATTGGTCTTCTTTGACTATGAATATATATGTATCATATTTTAGTACCCACTTATTGGGTTTTGGTTAATATCCTTTCAGTAGAGGAAAAGACATGATAGGTATACCACGTTCTTTCCATGTCTAGCTTCTCATGCTTGGATGAGTCTAATATACTACTATAGGTAGTGAATAATCTAATATAAGAACATATTTTCATAATTTTTCAATCCTTGTGTTTTGGATGAGTTTATATCACTATATTATGGGGTTTACCTATAGTCTTTCACTATACATATTTCTATCTACTACTCCCTTATTTAGTACATCTTTTTCTACTCCCTTGAGTCTTCAAGAAATCCTACTAAGTATTTTTATACTCACCCCTACTTGGGATTAACCCACACATGGTGTGCCCTTGCAGGAGACATATAGGATGATCATGACATCAGAGAAGATTAAGGATATAGGGTTCATGGACTATATGCAGTGGTTGTAGCTTGGGATCCATGAGCATGGTTCTATTAGCTGTTTTACTTTTCTAATTGTTTCCATGTTGTTGCACTTTTCATGTTGGGTGCATATTTTTTCCCTTTACCTTGCAATTTAGTTTTCTATACTTGTATTGATTAGATATTAATTCATGATTTTTCCTATTTATAGTTGTTTTGTATCTTGTTTTCCTTTATCTCTACACTTTTTCATTTTTTTGGGATTTGTGTGTGTACAGGTTCTTAGGAAAAGGGCTCCTTGAGTTATTTGTGCCTCGGATGATTAATGCCACACCTGGCCTGTGGAGGAGGGCTTGGGGTAGTTGAGGATTGAGCCCCAGCATCGGTCATGTCATGAAAAAGAGGAATCAGAGGTGGTTCGACCCTTGATACATTGTTCGGATGTTTCCATAAAAAAGAGGTCTTGGTTGGGTTTAGGGAAATGATATCAACATGTATCGAGAGTGGATATCAGGCAAGGGAGTCCTATGATGGCGCAACGTCTGACGTATCCATTCACCAGGATCCTGATTACCTATTTGTCGAATCGATATTCTGATACATTTCTTACAGGGTACTTTGGTGAGTTCACTATATAGGATTGAGTCTTTGACTATACTTCTTGATTCATATACCCATTTTATATATATATATATATATATATTCTCTTTGACTTTGGTACTCATTGATGGATTCAAGATGCCATTGCGATGACAGCCAACACAGATACTAGTTGTGGTTTGTGACTATGATTTCATGAGTGACAAGGCCTCTATTAAAGATCCATCATATAATCCCTTCCTCTAGGTGGGAATGTAGCAGCACCATCACCAGTTATACATAAGTTATTCCCAACATAGTAGGTTGAGGAGATGCATAGGCTAAGTGCACTATGCAAGTTCTAGTGCTAGATATGATTCAGGTTCAACAGTGATCTATATCCCTAAGCATAATAGGTTTGGATAGAGTTAATTGTCCAACTCTTTATGATTTTTCAGACACTGACAGATCAGATGGTGGATTTGATAGCCAGTCATTTCTATAGAGAGGCTGGATGTTGGTGAAGTTTGGTTACACAGATGCACGTGAGTTGGTAATCACGTGGGATGACATCCAGCAACTACTATGTGAGGGTTAATACCTCACCTTATTACAATCAATTTGGGTTTTATTGATTTAGAAGGGAGGGATGATAGTGGATGATTACATGGCTAGTTTCACAAACCATACTCATCACTCTCCGAACATGATCTGTGTTGGATCTTACAAGAAAAAAAAGTTTAGTTAGGGAATCTGCATTGATATTCTTGTTGATGTAGTGACCTTTTGAATCCCCACTGATTTTGGGGTGATGGATAAGGAACCATTGGATGAGAGATGAGATTTCTACCATAGCTAGTGGAAATTAGTTTACAGGCCTCAATACGGGAGGCCTTCCCATGACAAAACTCAAGCATGTGGTTTGGGAGAGCATAGCACACTGAGGAAGCCCAAAAAGGGATGGTGTTATTCTTGTGAGGTTCCGTGACACATGGAATGATATTGGATGACCATACGTATTTAGATTTCTACGAACATGGTACATGGACCAGTATGGTAGAGACAACATCAGGATCGTGGATCTTCCATGTAGGGATTGGGTGGTCACCAGAGTGGTGGTGCAAGAAGAAGAGCAAGGAAAACTGTGTTTGGTGGATGAATCTATGAATTCCTTCCACCACCACCATGAGGCCCACATCAGGATCATGGAGATGGCTTTTAGGGCCGTAGGTAGCGATGTTCTATGGATTTTTATGATCTTTCTGTGCACGAGATGATAAAACATATTCCCTTTTTATTTTCTAGCTTTTTTCAGTAAAACACGATACATACATTGTGAGGCACTCTTTTCTCCCTTCTTCATGCTTGAGGTTTTACTAGGGTGATGTGGGGAATTGGTGTAGTATTGTGTTGCTGTTTTTCGATATTTATTTGAATTAATTAGTAAGTGGGGTCCTTCCCCCATCGAGACATGTTTTTGTTACCTGAGGAAAACTATAAGGGAGGGTTAGTGTCGCCCAAAGTGGATAGTGTTGAGGTGTGGTGGATGAGTCCCTCACACTTGTGCCTTCATGGAAGGGTTTTGTAGTGGAGTGTTAATGTTGGTACTAGCATTTCAAGTGTAGTTTTTTTGATTGACCTCCATTTTCATAGAATAATTCTAGTGTGTATGACAGAGTGTTGGGTTTGGGCTTACCCTCTTTCCAAGAGAGTAAAAGACACGTGGGGTATGCCACATGCTATCTGTGTGTAGCATCTTGGAGTTGGATGAGTTTACTCACCTCCTTAATTCATTGGTGCCTTTCCATGCTCAACATCAACCTTGATACAGTAGTTATCATGTATAGGTCAATGTGATGGAGACCCCATGAACTGAACTACCCGACTCACTACCTGGTGCCATAATTAGTAGTCTTATCTTTGAGTATGTGGAATTAATATCATATAATAGATTGATTTGTGGTTTTTGGATACCACTGGAGTCTCATGTACATCTCCACCCATAAGGACATGAACCCGAGACAATGGGGTTGATTGAAATTACTGCATGACTTTGAATTTGAGATATTCGATACTCCAGGGAAGGGATAATTTTTAGAATATTCTATTAGTAGGAAGTAATAGGCTCACATTGTGAAGGATGTTTTAGAGTAGTTAGCTTCCCTATAGCTGGCCCTAGTGTAGAATAAGGTTACAACTTTTCTCCAGTCAATGGTGTTGAATCCTTCATTTCTTGATCATGTGATAGAGTCCCAACTATGAGACATCGACTGAGAGATCTTATGTGACTTAGATATCTACATGAAATACACCAGATGGATATTCTGAAAGGGGGAATCATGAGACCTTGTTCCAGGGACATAGTGGTTCTGGTTGTGATATAGGAGAAGGTGAAGTGGGAGTTTCACACTTCTCCATTAACTATACATCCTAGTGTGGGGAAGATGTACATGGATTTTCAATGGCAGTTTTGGTGGTCCGAAATAAGGTGATGCGTAGCTAGGTTCATCTCATGATGCCTCACCTATCAGTAGGTGAAGTCTTAGCACCATCTTCCAATGGGTTTTGCAGCCTCTTGAAATACCATAGTGGAAATGGGATGGAATATCCATGGACTTCCTCATATAGCTTCCACGGACAGTGAAGCTCATGGAAAAAATGTGGGTAATAGTAGACCGAATCACATAGTTAGTGCACTTACTTTATATCAGGGAGTAGATTTTGGAGGATTGTTTGATGTAGTTATATGTGCGAGATATCGTTTACCTTCACGGCATACCCATGACAATTGTCTCTTATCGTGACATGTGGTTTACATCACTGTTGTGGAGAGGGTTGGAGGAGGAATTCAGGAACTAGTTGCAGATGAGTACAAATTTTCTGCCCTAGAATTATGGGAAAACCTATCACACTATCCAAGTGAAAATTGAAATGTTGAAGGATTGCATGATAGATTTCTTCTGGAGCTACGAGGACCACCTTCCTTTGGTAGAGTTTGCGTAAAATAACAACTACCACTATACCATCGGTATGTAACCTTTTTATGCCCTATATGGTAGATCCTACAGGTATCCTTCATGCTAGACGTAGGTTAGGGATTTATCCCTCGTGGGCCCATTGTTGGTGAAATAAATGACAGAGAAGGTGAAGGTCATCCTTGGGGAGATGGAGACAGACTAGGTCAGACATAATTCCTACAAAGACTGTTATCAAAGTCCCGTGGAGTTCAAGTAGGGAGAACATGTCTTCATGAGTCTCCCTGCGACATGGAATGCGGTGGTTTAGAATGAGAGTCATGTAATCCATGAGGTTCATTTGGTTGTTTGAGATTGTGTGGAGGGTTGATGAGGTTTCCTACCACCATTCTCTACCCCAACAATTGAATTAGATACACGATGTCTTCCACAAGTGGTTGTTGAGGTGATTCGTCTATGATCCTTTACATGTCATTGACTAGGGTGATATGGACTTTAAATATAGAGCCACCTTTACAGATCACTAGGTGGTGCTCAAGGATTTTTAGGATCATACTTAAGTGGATAGGCCATACCTTTGGCTTACATGCTCTGATAGTATGGAAATGTGTGGGAGAGTTCTTTGAAATGGTAGTGGTAGATGCAAGATGAATATTATGAGTTTTTTCCAATGTACTTCTTTTTAGGGGTGAAAATATTGAAGGAGGAAATGATTCGGAGACATAATGTTCTCTTTGTAAGACTTTATAATATTATAACATATATTTCCAGATCCAGGAATTGAGATAGAATGCGATTCTGAGGCATAGAGTGCACAGAGTAAATCATACAAAAAATATTAACTCTTTGTATACTATAAAAGTGGAGGAGAGGAGATATCTCTCAAATCGTAGCTCAGATCAGAATGTTGAGGCCATGGTTGAGTTCGAAGAATGATTTTTACACTCGGAGGGGTATAACTTTTGTGGACATATGTCTTTTCTAGAAAACGTTATCCATGACGTAAACATAAATAAAATAATTAAATAATATTATATTATTGGGAAGATACTCCTGATAGCTTCTATGTGAAGATTTGGATTTGAAATTCAATAGCACCATTGAGTTGTAGTGCACTGTTGAGCCAAGCGGCGACCTCAGGTTAGAGTGTATAGGAGGTTTTGAGTCTGCAACTGATGGTAGTTTCCTATAAATACGATTATGGAAAAATGAGATAGGGTTAGATCATTTATCTCCCAAATGGTAGATCTTTGGCCATCTGCTTCAGATGGAAACATGATGTCCGAACATCATCGGATCAAGATGAAATGGTCGGAGCTAGTAGTTTAGAGCACAGGGAAAAAATGGTGGATCCAATGTCGACGTAGGATTCCTATTTTTTATTCTATATCCCCTGATTGAATCATTTCTTGCTGATTTCAATTTTTTGTTGGAATTCGCTGTTATAGAATCCTTTATTGATGTCCAAACTATCAAATACAATCGTCTATTTTGATTTAGGACCGCTCGTTAATCACATTATTCATCGTTCTTCGATGATAATTTGTCTCCATTATCAAAGGACCTATGATCATGGAGAAAGACACACATATGTGTAGATCTCAACCCAAGGAGCCTCGATCTACACTTATATTTGTGTTTTGGGTGTTGGAGGAGGTACAACGGTGAGTGGTTGATTGGACAAATTATTATCAAAATGAAACCTCAATAAAACTTCTAGAGGAGCATCATACAGTGTAGATCAGTATCTGAGTATTCGAGATCTAGTCTCAAGATTATTTTTCGGACCATCAAAGTCGTCCTGGTGTTCTAAAGAAGTTTCCGATGACGTGACTCTGGTGAGGTGGCTCTGAAAAGGTGGTGACATGATGGTTTAAGTGGTGAGGTAGAGGGATGGTTGGCTGGCGGTGACAGTCCAGGCTGGACTTTAGACCAAGGGTGTCTTAAACCCCCATAACTCTCAATCCAGGTGTCTGATTCATGTGCCATCTACAGAAAATAGACCCATGATTCGATGTAGACCTTTTGAGGTTATTTTAGGATTTTTTATATTTCATTCTAGAGGATTTTTGGCATAAATATTATGATAATAATTTTTATTATTATATAATAATTTTTATTCAGGAAACATATAACAGACTGTACATCTGCATACGATGTCCGATTGGTGCACCATCAGAGGAATTTTGACCCTGGTGTTGAGGAGTAATTTTACAGACTAATTTCAGGAACTTCATTTGAATTTGAGGTGAGGTCCCCATTAGTCCTTTAAATGGTGTTTGTTGTGAAATGTAGATTCTTCACCCACTATTTGTTTGGGATGAATGAATTGGAAATCCCATGTGCTTTTCCAAGAGGATTGTAGTGGCATAATCCGTCTGATGTGTTTTGGGATTATGTTACTAGTACCATGAAACACCATTCATGTGAAATGCTATGAAAAGTAGTTTCTTCACTGGAAGATCGATTCGGGAGAATGAATAGTCAATATGGTGTGTTTTTCTATAAGGATCATTATGGTGTGATCCATTTCGTTATCTGGGGCCCTTTGAATAGGCATGTCTGTTGAATTACCTCTTCTACCTTCAGATCAGACAATGAGCATCATGCGCTCATCAGCCTTTTGGGACAGAGGTTCCATGTACTCTAGGAGTATGCTGGAAAGCCTAGGGTGTAGTTATTCATAGTTTAGTTACTGAGTATTACTGGATACATGACTAGGATTAGAGGCAGGGATATATGATTTGTGCTCCCTTCATCCTCCATGTAAAACACTATGAATATTTTACATCTCGTATCTCCTTCTTCTATACTCATGTTTTGGTATGCGTCTATCCTATCCGAAGTGTTTTTCCAAATAGAACACGATGGATCCCTCTTTATTGGCATTAAAGATATGGTGAGAGGTATTCTAAAGGATAATCGTATTAAAGAAACATATGATGATGGTAGTGATATGGTGCTGAAATATTAGTGTTTCTTGGTAGGTACCATCTAATAGGGATGAACAATGTAGTTAATCAATACATTCATATTGGAATATCCCTACCTAGTTGGGCATGGGTTCTTGATGAACTAGAGTGGAATCCCCAATAAAATGGTTGTGGGTCCTCTATGAATACTATGATAGTGTAATACCCCTGATGCACTATGGAATGGGTCCTCTATGAATACTATAAGAGTGTAATTCTCCTACAAGATGGGAATGGGTCCTTTAACAACAACTTCCAAGTGGAATCCCACTAACACACTAGGGTGAGGGTCCTTAATGAAGAATTGGGTTACCCCCCTAACACATTAGGGAATGGGTCCTATATGAAGACTATTAGAGTTGAATACCTCTCATTCTTCAGGTTGTGGGTCCTCTACAATTAAAATTAGAGTGGATTCCCTCTGACACATTAGGGTGTGGGTCCTCTATGATGACTATTATAGTTGAATCCCCATTATTTAATAGAGTGTGGGTCCTCTATTTGGGTTTACTATTTCTGGTGGCAGACAAGTTGAAAGACATGCTTTAATCTTACTTTGGACTGACAAGTAAGTGGTTTTCTTTCCCTATAGAGACACACCCTTATGAGACGACCTAAAATTTTGCAAGAGAGATAGACTTGTCCAATGATAATAGTATCAAGGTGTGGTGATTGAGTCTCTTTGACTTGCTGTTCAGGGAAAACATGACGAATACTGGGCATCATTGGTGGTTACTTCTTGAAATGTTGCTGAAACAATTTCTGGGCTGATATGTGAGATGGATATCCCCTTTCTCTCTCATTTGGGCTTCTTTGACTGAGCATATATATATATATATATATACTATTTCAGTACCCAGTCCTTTGGTTTTTTACATTATTTCTAGGAGAGGCGAAGACATAGTGGTATGCTACGTGGTTTCTAGTACAAGCTTATCATGGTTGGAAAACATTACTCTCTTATTATCGGTTGCAAAGACTCGAAGAGAAGTTCATCTTCTCACCATTTTTAGTTCCTTGTGTTTTGGATGATTTTACATCACTATCATGTTTGGTTAAACTATAGTATTTTACTGTACATTGTTCTATCTACTTCTCCCCTCTTTAGTACATCTTTTTCTGCTCCCTTGATCCATCATGGAATCCTATGGAGTATTTGTATACTCACCCCATTATTGGGCTTTGCCTACAATTGGTGTGCCTTTACAGATGAAGAAAAGGATGATTTTGAAATCATAGCATCTTTGGGATACTAGGTTCTTGGACTGTGTGTAGTGTTCATAGCTTGGGATCTAAGAGAGGGGATCTCTTAGCTATTTTATTTTTCCACTTGTTTTCGGGATATTTCAATTTTCTGATTGGGACTATTTTTTGCCTTTCCCTTTCAGTTTAGTTTTTTTCACTTTTACTTATTAGAGGTCGATCCTTGTTTTTTTATTTATAGTTGTTTTTGTCTTGTTTTACTTCCCCCTTTCACTTTTTCATTGGGTGGGATGTGTGTGTGTGTATAGGTTCTTCGGAAAATGTATCGCTTTGTTTGTTGTGCCATCAGCACTTATCACCACCACTAGTATATGGGGGCGGGACAAGGGTAGTTGAGGCTTGATCCCCAAAATGGTTCATGTCATGACACTAATAACCATGTTTTTGAATTTATATTATAATGAAAATACCATTCTATGAATTCTTAAATTTAATACTAATGGTGGTATCTCAAAGAGTAAGGTATGCCTTTCGAATTCAGAGGCTTCCATTTCCCGCCTTCTCTTATAAATTATTTATATCTAAGTTATAATTATAAAAAATTTAAATTGTTGATTAATTATATAATAATTTATTTACTTAAATGAAATTTTGATTAGTTTTTACTTTCTTTTAAACTCTCTTAAAAACATTATTCACCCATGTTGGGATTTTACTACAAAAGTAAATTATGATAATTTATTTTCATTTATGTATTTTAGGATTATTAGTAATATTGGGTTTCATGTATTTATATAATATTAATAATTAATTAAATTAATGATTAATATTTTAATGATAAAATAGGTATGAAATTAGTAATATTAATAATAATATATATTTTTTATATATTTCTTCAAAACACATTAACTTTGTAAAAATATTTAAAATTATATCTATATTAGAGTATTTAATAAATTATTTAAATGCTTTACTATAGGAATTATATTAATTTATACCATGAAAATTAACAATATTATATATCCAAGGGAAAAAATATTGATTATCATTCATATACAAAATAATTTTCTAATTGAGGACCGAAAAACCTCAAACTATTCTAATGAAATAAATGATTCTAACAAATGAAAAATATGTGATAATAAATAATGATATGAATTGAAATAAATCTTTATATTTTTTTAATATTAAAATGACATATTTAATTTAACTATTTTTCATATTAGAAATCATTTAAAGGGATTCGAGACTCACGTTAAGAGATCTCTCCCACTCATTTCTTTTTCGTGGTTATATTATATATCACTATATTCCTCATTATAATATATATAATTATTTTTTACATTCATTTTATAGGGATAAGAATTCATTTTTTATTCTATAAACTTTAAATTTAAAACTTTTACATTTTCATTCCCCTATCCTAAATATTAATTTTATTATTTCCTCAATATTTATTATTCCAATTATATGATGTATTTTTTATTTATTTTATTCAAATATTTAATCATCCAATATGACATACTACATTCTTATTTTTTTTATATACATTATTCTCTATTTGACTATGCATTTTGATTGTATTATATGACCCATTTAATTCTCATAATATTATTTAATTTTTTAGGATTTATGCTTCTTTTCAATATAGAAGTCATATAAATGACATAATATGATTTGAAAAATGGTTTAAGTATTAAATAATCCCTAAATCAAATATTTAATTTTTAAATATCATGAGATTATTTGTATACTACATAAAAAAGTAAGAATAAACTATCATTTTATATAGTCATGGATGTGAGCCATGATTTTTTAGGATAACATGTCTTATATTTGTGTCACATCCTCATTCTTCAAATGATATCCATGTCCTTATTATTCCATTACCCCTATTTCATGTTCCTATGTGAGTATTCACAATCCCCTACTTTTATTATCACATTTTATGATTATTGGTTCAAATTTCTCATCCCCGTGTTTGTTCACCCCTTAATGATATTTTTTTCTCAATTTTCTATTTTATGTATGTCCACAGTTTTTCAGATGTAGCAATAAAAATATGCTGATTTATTCGACCATATAACGAATATATAAATAAAATATATTTTTTTAATGACTTTTATTATTTAGATAATCACCCTAATAGATTAAACCTCTATATTCCTAAATCTACTTACAAATAGTTATGTTTGAAACTATATAATATAATTTGGATACGTTTTTTTTCATTATGACAATTTCCATGGAAATTAGAAATGGCACTAGAAATGGCCTCTCGGTTCTTAATTTCAATATCTCTTCATTTATAGACATGTATAGTTTTTGGCCATTTTTGTGTCCCCTCACTTAAACATCACATATATAATCCCAATGATTTCGCAAATATTTTCTCACAATTAAATAGAATTCCTAGTAGAGTTGACAATGACTATGTGTTAAGCCTTTTATAATGATTAGAATTTGAATTTATGGTTTTTCTTTTATGATTTTGTTCTAGTGGTGCAAAAAACATCGGTATCAGGGATAGGTTATATGGTCCAATAAACACTATTTTCTTGATAAAGTATTAGACGATGATTATGATTGTGGAATAATCAATTTGTGGGGTTTCTAATTTTTTATAAAGGTTTATCAATGGAATTAATTTTTATTGGGCCTATAATTGTTCATTTTCAAGTCATCCAAATACCCGATGTTTCTTTTACAATAAATAAATTTAATGAAATAATTTTTTTATAAAAATAATATCTCACATAAAAATATAATCAAATCCATTTCTCAAACACTAAAAAAATAATCATTAAATTGATTATTTGAAGAATAACTAAAATTTATTAAAGTTGTTTATAACAATCCAAAATAAATTCTAGAATAATATTTTCAAACAATAATATTAATATATGTATTGGATGGGATTTTTACCTGATTATTTTCTTTGAAAATCTATGGTTCTTGGTGGATTGGGAAAGGTTTTATATTTTAAAATAATTTTTGAAATTGGTTTTATAATCTCTAAATTTTATTTTAATGTGTTAAATGATTTTAGATGACAATTTGGGGTTTGGAAATAATAAAAAATGTTATTATTCATTATTTTTAATATTTTTATGTCCTTTTATAATTTATATATTTATTTTATATAAAATATTAGGTTTTTTAGTAATTTTTACCCTTATGTAAATACCCCTTTCATGCTAAAGGTCATCCTATTTACCCTTACACGTGATTTTTTCTTGATTAGGTAAGGTTAAACCCCTTTTCCTTTGATTCGTAATGGTAAATCTTGAGTTTAGCTATTGAAAAAATGAAGGGTTATTTTTATAACCTATGTGAAGATAGTGCCTCTCGCATGTGGTTAACTCTATTAATTCATTCACTACAAAAGGGTAGCATGAAATTCCCTATTTCAATGTAATGGTAAGGCTCATTACCCTTATGAATGTTGTATTTTATGCATTGAAAAAGTGTAAGGCTCTTTATAATTACGTAGTTCAGTTTTCTTGTGTTGTATAATGGTAATATTGAACTTACCAATCCACAAAACAGTCTCCATGTTCTTCATAAGTCTGAGAAATATTACCCTTATACAAACCCTCTAACCTATGTACATGTACATGTTTATATAGTTTTTCATGATTTTTTGTTTATTACCACCAACAACTCGAATTTGAGGGAAGAAATTGAAAATAAAAGCTAAAATAAAGGTATATATATATATGTAAAGTTGGGAATTTTTTTATAATTTAAATATTTCAGATGTAAGGATTAATCAGAATAATAAATAATTATATTATTGAAAAAATACACCTGCATCGAGAAATAATGAAGTAGACATATATATTTTATTTACCCATGTTGGTTATTGTAAAACATAACATTGAATGATTGTTGTGATGTTGAGAATTAAATCACCACATTCCTCACATTATTTTTGTTGAATTAATATGGTATTGTAATACTCTAAACTATTTCAATTTTATATCAAAGTCTATTTTCACTCTATCACTCAGATTTTCTTCTTTCCTCAGTTTTTTCTTTCAATTGTTTCATGACCACGATTCCCAAAGGAAAATATCCAATGCCTACATAGTAACATTAGACATAGATGTAGATTAAGTATATTTCCCTCACAAATCCAAGGATGTGTGACCCCTCATATCTCATCTTACCCTAGTGTAGTGTATCAATATTGTTGATAATTTTATGTAAGGGATCAATTACTTATATTTTATTTATGAGTATGTGATGGTTAGTAATGATTTGGTTTTATTTGGGATTTTTTTGTATTAACTATAAAATGAATAAAATCCAAAATATTAATATTGAGTGGTAAGGGACATGATATTTTTACAATAATGTTTTTTATATTGAAATTGATATTTTATTCTATTAAAATATATTAGTTTTCATATTATCTATCTTAGATTTAATATCTATTACCACATTAGAACTATTCATGTGATTTATTGATGTATGTTAAGATAATAATTATTTAGAATATAAATATAATATTCTTCATTAATGAACTATTGAGGGTGATCAGTTTCATATACTCATAATTTTACAATAATTAGTGCTTCTTATATATATTGAGTACCTATAGTTGTTGATTTTTTATAAAATTAAATATTTATTAATGTATTGTAAAGTGGTGTTGTTGGAATTGGATAGCCACATTAAATATTTCTTAATGTTTATGGTTGTGGTTACCCAAGGTTTATTAGGTTTATTGATTGAGAAATCCAATAAATAATGAATGAATTAATTTGATTTGGTAGACAAGAATAATTTCTACTAAAAATAAAATTTTATGGATTCATGAATTATATATTAGATTATTTTATTCTTTTGTTCTTGTTTGAAATGACCTTAATTTTCCCTTTAAATTTTTGTTTTGAAATTATACATGCTCCCGTGAATTTATATTATAGTTCATTTTTTAGGATATTCTATAGAAACTTCTATAGTATGTTATTTAGTAAGGTATGGGACAAACTCCTTAGGTTGTGTTTGTGATTAGGGTATTGGGGATGATAATAAGACTGAAAGAATATGATAAAAGTAGGATTACCTAATTCCTTATTGTAATAATGTGAATATCTGTGTTGATAGTTTAGCTAATATCATGGACTAACTAGGATAAGAAATGTAATGTGAAATATAATTAAACCCATCAGTTTGGAAATTTATTTAGTAAATGATTTGTTAATTGGTAAATCATTGGATTTAGATGAATTATTAATTTTTTAAATAAAATTCATGTTAGGTTCATAATGTAAATAAAAATTGATAATTTCCATAATAAGTAAAATAATGTATGATTGATGATTTTGTGATTATATATTTAATAGTATTTTTTTATAGATTGTAGTTAAGTTGTCATGCATGATGGTAAATATAGCTTGATTATATGATAGGTATATTCCACAACTATGGTTGTGTGATATTTATATGCTTATTTGATTTGGTGTATTACACTCCACCACCTGTTTTAGTTGGGGTTTCCAACATCAATCGTTTACATAAGTTCTATTTATTTCCCAACATCAATGGTTTTTAAGGATTAGATTAGTAACTTATCCCCTATCCATCACTCTCCTCTAGAAATACTATGTATATTGCATTTCCATGGTTTTTATGACTTAATTTGGTAAGGTTTATGATTATACGGGATTTTATGCCTCACTATTAAACCATAATTATATATTCAGTATTTAAAGGATTGGGGTTAAATATATACCGATATTTCAGCTATAATATATTTGGTTATTATAGGTTTTCATATGCACATGTTTCTAAAACATTAGGTGTAGTTTAGGGTATGTTGTTTTGGTTGCGTACCGACTTAAATCATAGTTATGAGATGCGAATATGGGTTTTATATGGTACAAATAGGTGTTTATGATGTGGGTATGATGGGTTTCATGAGTTTTAGGACGTGATGTAGATGTTGTGATTTCCACAACCAGTGAGATAACTTAATAGAATATGAGAGATCCAAGATAAGATTCATTAGGATTCAGGATGATTGATTCCATGAGAATGTGGTGGCAGGGTATCTTTATATATATACATGCTTCGATATTATTCTTCCATTATCTATCCATTATATTGGGAGAGATCCTTGGTGATGTTGGAATCATAGTATACTTGATTAGATTATGAGTTGGTTTCTATATTTATTCACCAA
This sequence comes from Viscum album, assembly GCA_963277665.1. NCBI lineage: Eukaryota > Viridiplantae > Streptophyta > Magnoliopsida > Santalales > Viscaceae > Viscum > Viscum album. Next base: position 1,725,527,448 of record OY728141.1, read on the forward strand.
AGAGTTAGTATTCTTATCCAATATTTTCATTATATGTTTATGAGTGGATCCTAATGACTATAATTATATTCTCACCCTTCGTATATGTAAATAGTTTTTCAATTCATCACGTTAGAGTGGATGATCAATCTTATGATACTATCTCATGAGGTTTTTCTCGAGTTTCTACAGTTCATGGTTATTACATTGTTAGTGGTTTACGGTTTTATTTTTAGTTTTTTTTTCAAATTTCATAAAACATCATGAATTTTAATATTAATTTATACTCTTTTTTAATAATATGGAGTTTGTTTGTGGATGCTTGTTTATTCATATGTTTATTTATGGTAATTCCAATTATTTTTGTATATTATACCATCAGTTCTTGTCACCAACTTATGGCCTATTGGAGATGGGATTTTGGGGATCATCACTGTCATCTACATCTCACCTAGGACGTGTTCCAATAAGATTGAATCATGAAAATTTAATATGATATCCTATTTGAGAGATAATATGGACCTCAGGGATATGAACTAGTGATTATTTCATGGGTAGGTATAGACACATTGTCATATGATCTTAGAAGATGTTCTAATGAAAACACCATATGTTTACTGAACATGTAAGAGATGTGATATTATTTTCATAGTAGATACCTAGGTGAAGATCTGGCATCATGATTATTTATGCTTGTGATTGAACATGGTATTTAATTATAATTCAGTTAATTGATGATATATTAATCTTCATTGTTCTGTATTCTAGTTTTAGATAGTTCTTAATATTTTTCTCTCTTATGGGTATGGATCATGGTTGGTGTCCCTGGTAGGTTCGAGATGAATAATATCAGTAAGATGCACTAGTGGGTCATCGAAAATGATGATGCTTGATGAAAGACACTTCAAAAATTTCAATATTATGGGGAATAATATTATTAAGAATCAATATTAGATCTAGGGACTGAGAATTGGTTAGAGGAGATGATTATCTCCTTTAGGTCTATTTATTCTTGGAGGGAGTACTGAGTTTCATTTTCTATTAGTAAGTTGTATGGGGAATCTCGGTAATGGTGGTATCAATTTTGGGGTTAACATGACAAGTCACATGTATCACATAAGAATTTATATGATCACTCATTGGTAGATTTTATTTATTCAATTGTTTAGGAATCCTATTGGTATGAGATTATTAATACTTAACAGGGAAGTTCCAGTGTGTAGGATTTTAACATCAATTTTAAGAATCATATTTTTTATTAAATAGACCATTATCAGTTGAGGAGTCTAGGGAATGGAATTTTAAGGAGGCCTTGTGTATAGAGATCCACTTCTAGATCACATTTTCTAATTTATCATTATATACCAACATTTTGGTAAACATATATATTATTGAGAGGATGTTTTCCCTGACTATATCTTCTTTGGAGGGGGAATCTAAAAGTCATTTTATCCTAGAGTGGTGGATACATATTTTGTGCTACCTATATAGTTGATGTTTTATATAACCAGGATTCATTTATATCTATCTACATCTCGTATCACAATAGGGGATAGTTCTCAGGCCCTTTTCATATGATCAAATGCGGTATGTTTCTCAAAGGGAATGTCATGGATATATGTGTCTAGATTAACTAATTTTCTAAGGTAGTCATTATGGAGTTGGTGTTTCACTTATGTTTTGGTTTTTGTAGTAGTATCTATTGTGGCATTAAAAGGGAACCCATACCTTTAATAAATAGTGACAACATGGGGAAGGTATAGGGAAGCTACATGATGCTTCTTATCCTCAAGGACATGGAGAAGATTTTTTCCATGGAATGGGTCACCATCATGGTTGGAGAGGATTTATATTAGGGAATTATTAGATATATTCCACTAAGTTTCCATATCTAAGAGATATTGAAATCGTATGAGGTATCATTCATTTATATATTCTATAAGGTTGAATGATTTTTTCAAAATCGGATCTATACAATCTTTCATTTCATCCACCTAGGCCAATTCTTTGGGAGTTTTGATCAATAAACATAATGTCCCATTGGTGGTATATACACAATTTGGGGGTTGAGTTAGAATTTATGAAGTGTGTAAATTTTATGATCTTTTGATATAGTAGTGTATATCTTTTAAAGGTTTCCGATGTTTATATATATAACCATATGAAATTACATTTGGAATGTATTCGATACAATTAGATTAGGATATTGTGGATTGATTAAATACGTGAGTTGTGTTTTATTATTCCTACGATGACACAAACATGTTCCTAGGTGATCCAGATCATAAGATTGACAAATATAATATCGATTCCCTACCATTCATGAAGGTAGAGTTGATGATGCTTTTAGTGGAAATTCATTCAGTGGAATTTCCCAGGGAAGTTGAAGAGTACCATGACATATTCCCTAAAGAGTTTTTTTTATTTCGCCATTCATTATAGATTTATTTTGGAATATAGTTGATATTGGTTGTATATAATATCTTAATCTCTCTATATAGGTTACAGCTTTCCATGTTCAGAGATATATGGATCTATATTTTTGATCACCTAAAATGTGGTTTTATTCAATCTAGGGTATCACCTTTGGGTGAACTAGTTTTTTATGAAGAAATCATATTAAAATATAATTTTTTCTTATCTATTATCACTTCTTGAATTAGGTGAAATTAAATAAATTTTATCCTCTCCCCTGGATTAGTTTTTTATTTAATAAATTGAAGGGATCGAGCTAGTTCTTTATGATCTATTTGTTATTGAGATAACATCCCACATGAGAAAAGGATGAAGATATTATTAATTTTATATTCAAATATTGGTATAAATAATATGAGTTCATGATAGTGATTTTTTGGTGTTATGAATGTACTATCCATGTTTTTAGCAATCAATGAATCTATATTTTATAATTTCCAAGATTGGTTTGTAGTAGTATTTATTAATGAAATACAAGCATCTTTTTTATCCATAGATATTGAAATATATATGAGAGGTGTTTTGGGACACTATATAATCAGAGGATATTTAGAATGCTTTAAAAGTGTAAATTCATGGTTTTTAGGTTTATTTACTAGGATAATTCATTTATCTGAGGTGGGTATTTCTAGATCCATCGATGTTTGAGATTGTTGTTTCATGGTTAATCCATGAAAATGTTGTAGAGGAGTATAGTTTTCTAGGTCTTACAGTATATTATAACAGATCCATTACCATATTTTCTTAGATCATGAATCCATTGAAAAATGTATACAATAAGGATCATTCCTTTGTATATGCTAATCACTATTACTGAACATTCTATTATCTAATAGAGAACATGTTAGTCATAAAATTCTCCATCTTTCAATGGGGAGAGTTCAGTGCAAGTTTTTTCTAAATTGTTTCCCACCACAGATAATCTTTCATGCTAGGAAAGTAGATATTTTTTATACCTTACATGTTTTAGTATTTATAGTTTCATGAGAATATATATATCAATAATGGTCTTGAAATTGTTTTGTTATTTTTTCATTTAAGATGACAAAAAATTACATCATCGATGAATGCTTTGTGGTCTTCATAGATCACAAATGATTGAGGTTTATATTATTCCATATCACAACATGAACATGAGACATTGATAGAGGATAAAAATCTTGTAGGATTATAAATTTTATATTTTCTAGAAACGAGGTAAAGTAAATGTTGTGGATGAATTTTTGAGTAGGAAGTCAAAGGTGATGTTTTTTGTGAGTCTAAAATTAATAATGTGAGATGGATGATATCTTAGTGATACAACTAGATGTGAGAGTAGAAATTGTTAGATTATTTGTATCTTGGATAATCATGCAACCATATTTGGTGCCTCTAGTGATTGATATCCAATTGGGGGATTTTATGATAGAAGTTTTTTAGAGATAGATTAATTTATGGTGATGAATTTGATGGATGTTGTATGGATGATTATAATATTGTGTATTTCAAAAGAGGTTATTAATTCCTTCAGTGTTTTGTAATTTAGTTCTCCATGAGTTTAATATTTCACTATTGGTTTTGCATCCTCAGGTGAAAATTGGGTATTATTCCATGAGGGGATAGTTTTGTTGACCTAAGATGAAGAATTCAGTTTTTGATTTTGTCTATCGATGTTTATTCTACCAAAACTTGAAGGTTGAGCATTCTATTCTTGTTGGTTTGATTTATCTCCTTGATGTTCCCTAATTAAGGTGTAATGAAATCTCCAGAGGCTTTTTCATTAGGATTCATCAAGTACATGGAGTTTGTGATTCAATATGGGTGATCATTGATTTCATGACAAAGTCATATCACTTCATATAGATTAAGGAAATGAGATCCACAGAGGTTTTGTCAAGGAAATATATTGAAGTGGTAGTGAGGAATTATAGGTTTCTGAATATTATCATCTCTGATCGTGATACTGGATTCACCTCTAGGGCGTATAGAGGTCTCTAACATGCCTTTGTATCTTTATCACTATTTTCCATCCCCATATGGATAGTAAAATGGATTTTTCTATTCAGTCTTATGAATATATTTCACATAATAAGGTCCTAGACATTGGAGAGATGTGTTTGAGGAACCTACCATTTATAGTGTTTTATTATAATAACCGATGATACTCTACCATTATTATGAATCTTTTTAATGCTATATTGGGATAAACATTATTATCTTTATTTTATTGGACCTATGATATAGAGTGAGCTATGCATAGATTAATAATAGTGAGAATATTGATAGGGAAGGCATCAATGATTCGTGAGTGAATGAAGGTAGTGCATGATCATTATAAGTCACATTCTAGTCACAAGAGGTGGAATATGGACATCACCATTAGAGATCATATATTATTGAAAGGACTTATCTTCATGAGAAGTGGAGGTTCGTTCATGGTTGTAATCATTATCCCCTATTTTTTAAATTTTTTTTGGTGTTTACACAAGTTCGAGTTATGTAATATATGTTATAAAATCCCCCTCTAATGATATAGATATGTGAAATGTTCTATGGATTGTATCTTGGATGAAATTATAATGATGATACCCACAACACTGATTTGGGTGAGATGATTGTTAAAGAATATGGGGTATTTTAATAACATCATATTAATATTCAAGTCATTAGAAGAATGTGTTTCATTGTCTTGATATTCCATTGGTTTTTTCCTATACTAACATGGTGTTGTAGAGGAGATTACATTAGGTGTGAATAATAAATTCATCTTTACTGTCATAAAATATTTGTTTATTGATATTATTTAATGACTATGATGTTTGAGTTATGATTATGTTGTGTACACCATGTATTTATTTTGATGAGAATTTATACCTTACTTGATTTGGTGCATGTGGATGGTTTTATACCCATTTAAGAGGAAAATCCCCTTGGAGTGTATTTTGACATGATTTATGATGTTCTGTGTCTATGTTCTATTTAATTTGGATGTGTTTGTTTTTTAATTTTATGGATTAATCAAGAGGAATATCATGAGTTTTCATGTTACTATTCTTCCATTTCCTCCCCAGGATGAGTTCTAATTCTTGGGGATAAATTTTTTTGAGTGGTATTATATGTAAACTATTTAATTATACCCTAATAATTTCCTATTACATTTTGAGTTTCTCGGTGTCTTATAAGTGGGTTGATATTTTAATTTTTTAAAATGGTTTTATAATAAATGAATGTAATTTTGAATTGTTCAATTTTTTAATGTTTCTATTGGATTTGGGAAATAATAATAAATTTTATAATACAATATTTTTATGATTTAGACATCCCCTTTTATTATTTATAAGTTTATTTTATTAATTTTTTTAAATTTTTTAAATAAATGTTTTCTATATGCTATGGTAGTTTTCATACCTACAGAAGGGTAAACCCTGATTTTATGTGGATGCATAAAGATAGAGATATAATTTGATCATTATGTAAATCTATGGTTTTTTATAAACTATGTAAAGGTATTGAGTCTCTAAAAAGGATAAGTCTACTATGTATATCTCTATGTAACTGAATATTTGAATTCCCAAACATTATTTATGGGTAAGGAACTTTACCCTTAATGTAGGTCTATTTTCTTATTATTCCTAAGGGTAAAGCTGTTTAGAATTAAAAAAGTTAATTTCCATGCACTACGCAATAATAATACTAAAAAACATTTACATAGGCCAGTCTCTATGGGTTTCATAAGTGTAAGAATATTACCCCTACATAGACCCCCAACCGGCATATTGGTACCTCATTGTTCACGTTTTCAAGTTTTCATCATCTTTATAATCTATAAATTTTATTAGGGGGGGTATAGGAATAATAATCTATAATAAAGGGGAGTAAATATGTAAAATCACAAAATTGTTTTTTTATAAGTCAAATAATTAATATGGATGGATTAAATTAATTATTAAAAAATTAAATGATGAAGCACATAAAAATTTACACTTATGAATTAAAAATATACTAGAAAACACACACACACATATATATATTATTTTCCAATGATGGACAATGAAAAAATATTATTGAATGAATGTTGCGATGTGGCAAATTGAATCACCACATTCCGCTCAGTGTTTTTATTGAATTAAGAATGCATAGTATACCTCTCCAATATTTTCATTACATATGTGAAAAAAAAATTGTAACACCCCTAACATCCAGGTTACGTTTCCCTTTGAATAATGCAATAGCTTGCGCTATACGCAACTTCGAGATTCTAACACGCCACAATTAATCAAACTATCTATTGTGAATAGTAATACCCAATTTTAAAATTTTTTATTTTTTTTAAATGGACTTCATTATTAGATTCTGAACTTCAAAATTAGCTCAGGGAGAATTTTTGGTACTTTTCTAAAAGCTTTCAATTTTTTCTGAATAGTAAAAAATACTAAATTTCAAATAAAAACAAAATTTTTAATTGAAAAAATTATAGTGTTAAATTATATATTTCAATGGTTTTAAGTATCCTTAGATTATATTTTTATCATATAATATAATTTAGGTCATTGGATATAATTTCACATTTAAACTGGACATAAAAAAGTGTCAAACTTTTGATAGTTATTATTTCATAAAAACACGCTTTTTTTTGACAATATGAATTAATTTTAAATTAATTTCCACCGCATATGTGTTTTGAATTTGGAAATATTGATTCCATATTTGGAATCAGGATGTCCAAATTGTGTAAATAGGTAAATTTTATTTTTAGACATTATGAATATTTACTTCAGTAAATACTTTATTTACTATGGTTAAAGGGGTAAATCTGGTAAATAAGGATAAAAAATAAAATTATACTAATATTAAATTAACTTAACATGTGCTCTATTCCTATCGGTTGATACATGTCCGACAATGGGCATCCTTGGGTCAATTTTGGGACCCCATGGTGCCACTAGTGAGTGATAGTGACCATTTATATTAATTAATTTAAACTAAAGGAAAAAATGACATAAACATATATATTTTAGTAAACAAAATTTACATGGGGTTATATAAGTTTTCTCTTCTACTAAAAACATTAATTTGAAATATAAAAATATTTCTTGCATCATGGAATTTATTTTATAATTTTTAGACTCAAAATAATAAAAATTATTTATGAAACAATAATGATGGAGAGTTTACCTCATTAATAAATAATTTATATAAATGAGATTATAAAATTTAAAACAATATCCAGAGCCTTTCTAATTCTTATTGGATGATTTTATTTTGAAAAGAATTAATCTTATCTTTTACTTTAATGTGTTATGGAACTTTAGAAACTAAAAATCATTTTAAAATAAAATAATATTTTCATACATTCTTAAAGAGCCCCTCCCCCCTTATAAAATACCCTCACCTCTAACCCATTTCACACACCTCTCAAGGTACATGGCTTATCCAAACTCTTCCCAATTAAGCTCCATACTTCCATCTTTTCCTCTTAGAAGCCTTACCTTATGGAGAAGGAACTTCAAGTAAGCCTTTTGGTTCAAACCAAAGGGAGTTACTCGATTTAAATGTAACATATTTTCTTAAGTTCTTTTCTTTTATTTTACTTCTCAAAACCCCTAAACTATCATTATTACTCAGTTTTATAAAAAAAGTATCATATATATACTAGTCTGTTGTTATGAGAAGTATTTTGTAACACCCCAATATTTTATAGTACGTTATTTCTTCATAGTAATTCAATAACTTGCACTACACGCAACACCGAGTTCAAGCACACCACGACATACCAAACTAGCCGTTCAAAAGTGGTTATGAATAGTATTAACTGAATTTAGAATTTTATATACTTAATTTAATTTTAACATCCATATTATGTGTCTCATAGACACAATACATGGAAAAATTCAATTTTTTAGATAAAGGAAGTATTTTTAAAAAAAATGTAATTTTACCACCTTTTAATGGTGACCCCTTTTTTTAATCCAATATTTGAATGTTTTATATATTAAATTTGACAAAATAAACTTCTTGTTTATAATATAGACATCAGAACATTGTTTCAATAAATATTTTTTGTTTTTCGGATAATTTTCATATTTGGGTGAATAGTGAAAAATACTATATTTTAACTGAAAAAACCTCTTTAATCAATATAATTTATAGTGTTGAATTATAAATTTTATTGGTTTGGAAGTATAATTAGATTTTATTTTTACCATTTAATCTAATTATTGTAAATTTAAGTAATTTCACTTTGAAATTGGACACAAACAAGCGTCAATATTTTGATAGTTATTATTTAATAAAAATATGCTTTATGATTTTGACAACATGATTTAATTTTAAATTAATTAATGAAACTTATATTTTATGAAATTGGTAAAATATTATTCATATTTCAATTCAGAATATCAAAATTATCTTAGGGTGAATTTTTGGTATTTTTCTGAAACATTCAATTTTTGATGAATAATGAAAACCAACGACTAATTGTTTAAAACTGACTTTTTATTTAAATATTTATTTATTTTATTTAAATTTAATTTAGGTCAAAATAGATACATAATACCTATTTATGTTCAATGTAATTAATTGGAGTTAGTTTATAATAATTTTAGAAATATAAAAATTTTATTGAACATTTTACCCACTTTTACAAACCTCCTAGGAGCTTTTGCAAATTTACATAAAACATAGTTTTACCACTTATGAGAGTTGAATTTATAAATTCTAGAGACATTTCTGATACCAGTATGTAATTTTTTTTCAATGAGATGAATATAATTTTTGGTGAATAGTCACTTCTTAATTTTATTTACCGCGGTTAAAGGTAAATAGGGTAATTAAGGGTAAAAATGATATTATTATTACCCTAACACATGTAATAATTCTATTGGATAAATATAATTCGAACAAAAACAACCTTTGGAATAAAATATTATCCTTTGGGTCCACCTGGATTAGATTAGGAAATTTATTATTATTTTATTTAAAGAAGAGTTAAAAGATTTAAAATTAATGTTTAATAACTAAAAACATTATATTATAGGGTTATACATAAGATAAATTTGACTATAAATATTAATTAGAAAGATAATATGATTTCCTACATAATGGAATTTTATTTATAATTTATATACATTAAATAATTAATTTTATTTATGACACAATGATTATTCAATAATTACCGTATTAATGAATGATTAAAATAATTGATATTATAAATATCAAAATAAATGTAATTTGAGACTTTTTATGAATTAAACTAATTTTATAGGTTAATATGACATGTTAGGATTGGTTAGATGAAATGTTTTCGAAGTAATAATGATATTATAATTCTAGAAAAAAACAAAATAGCAAATAGGGTCAAAATTGACATAAAAGAGTTTTTAAAACAAATATTATATTATTAATTTATATTCTATTCCTAAAAATATAAGGTTCAGCCAAAGGTCTTTAATAATATTATATATGTCATTAATGAACAACATGAGGTTCTCTTGGAAGTTTTTAGTATGTTTATTAACCATATAATATAAAAATACAAAGAGGCATGGTAAATGTCAAACTAATTAACTAAGAGTCAAATCTAAAATATAAAGTTAATATAATGACCTAAACGTGTCTAAAACCTATTGGTTGAGTGGTTATCGATGCATACCCACCTTTTAATTTAAATAATTTCTTTTTTATCCATTATAAACGAAAAATGAATTTATTATAAAATAATATTTCTAGCTTTTCCTATGGTGCCCATCACCCCTCTTATAAAAGGGCACTCCCCATTCTCTCTTAATCACACATTAAAAGCCATTTCGCTCGGCCAAACCCTGCCAAAATACCCTATAAAATGTCCTCCCTTCATCCTAAAAGCCTTAATTTAGTCATAAAGCTAATGTAAGGAGCCATTTTGATCAAATCAAAAGGAATAAAACGAAGAAGAGGTAAATATTTCATCACCTCTTTCAAGTTCTTTCTTCTTCCACTTCCTCTTTATTTATTATTTCCATTATAAAAAAATAACTCCAGTATCTTCTATATACTGTGATTTTATTATAAATATCGTACAACCATATTCATTATTCTATCCATCTTTTTAATGACCTGCCACCATACGTGCGTACGTACTACTTACCGTCTCCACGTTGTGGTGTAATTGTTATTCAGTGCATTTTTATTTTTATTGGTATAATAAAGAAGATTAATTTATGTAAATAATAAATATAACAAGATAATTATTCTCTATATAAGATATACTATCCAATTATATGTTATTATAATATTAAAAGAATGATATTGTCGCTCGTGTGTACATACTGATTACTGTCTCCACAACCGCGATGAGATTCATTTCCCATCGTATCCGTTCAAGAATAATTTTAATTAGATGATTAAAAATAATATTTAATGACTTAATATCATTCTGAATATGAATAAGATACATCCTATCCGTAACAAACATTTCTTACGTAACAAAGAATATAAAGGAAAACGAATCAGTTAACACCCGAAATGATGATAATACTAAGATATTATTAACAAATCAATGATAAGAGACCATATATGATATCACATTAATTTATATGATTCTTTTATAATTTAATAACAATTATTTAACCATTATACTGGAGGGTAAACTACCCTCGACCAAGGAAAAGTACAAGGTAATGGTTAATATCATAATCACATTATTATCTGAGGTTGTTTTGACGTAAGTGTCTACTGAGACATATTTATTATCCATGCCCATGTTTCATAAAATAGTTCTCAAAGGGATTATTTTCAAGGGAATTTTATACTAAAACATCATTTTAAATGTTTTAATGATTTTTTCTTATAAACCATTCTCATTAATTTCAATGCCTTCAAAATGGTTTTAATGATTTATGTAAATGGGCATGACTGTTTTAAAATGCTAATTACATTCAAAAGTTTCGAAGTGGTATGAAACAATTTTATTTAAAAATTTAATTAAATGTATTCCTTTTTAAATTGTATGACTATTAAATGTTTTCATGAAAGAGGAATTTTTTTCTTAAAGAGTTTTACAATCATTTTCATCTATGTCCAAATCCATTAATGGATTTTAAACTTCTTTGAAGATGATTTATTATGATACAAATCTTACATATTGTTTTGAAGGTTTTGTGATATGTTTTACTGTGGATGTTTTATTTTTATACCATTAATGGTTTATGTGTAATGTATTGACATTTCGTATGCCGGTTTACATACGAATGTTTATGTTATGTTTAAACCTTTTAAAATAAAGAATGAATTTGACTTAGTAAGTGACGGGTAGAGCCCACTATATCCCCTTGATGCATCGGTAGGTCTCATGAGACAAACTAGTGTCTTGGTACAAGACCTTGAAAAAATCTTATTTTTAGTCTTGGCATAGGGCCATGACTATGTGGTTATGAATTTCTGGCATTATGCATTCAATCATTTTGAAAGTGGCTATTGATATTGCATGTGAATATTCAACTAGTATAATATACATGTGAGTAAGTAAATGGAATTATTTTGATTTATATTTTCCATATTATGATTAAGTTTATGTTGAAAACACTTTTGTTTTAGTTCTATACACTGCGTTAAATGTTTATGCTTATTTATGAAAGTTTCCGCTATATTTTCATCCTTACTGAGCATCTGAGCTCACCCCTTTTTATGTTTTATTTTTTCCAGGATACGAAGAAGTATATTATTACTGACCTACAAGGATAGTCTATGGGATCTCAGTGTTGTCTATGGAAATAATTTTGTTCTATTTTTTCATTTTATGACGCAATGTAAACCTTATGAATGTATCTTGTACTTCTAAGGATACTAAACTAATCGGTCTTTCGAGATTTGATCTTCTGTGATCATGCCAACGTTATGTAATAATGGAATGACTTGGGGTAACTAGGGTCGGGGTGATACAGTTGGTATCAGAGAATGTTTAGTACAAACCTTTGAAACTATATTTAGATAAACTCTGATTAGAGCACATATCCCTAATATAGAAATTGAGGATTAGTATAGAAAAACTTCCTAGAAATTTGGTATTGTAGAGATTTTATTAGTTTTACAATAAATACATCCATATCTGGATACAAGCAGGTAAGGGTAGCTCTGGAATAGTTGTACCTAGGGGCAAAACCCCAAAACTCTGCATTGAGATAGACTCAAATGAGAACTGTTGCCTGACAACAAGCCTTGATGTACTCTTGGTTACGACACTCCCGGGGGGTATGCTTAGGATAATTATCAGTTTCTTTACGAACCATTATGAAGGTTTTATGATTATATACTTCCTGAAAGAAAATATTTTTATGATTATGGTTTATATCCATAAACTATTCAATTTATGTTAAGTATTTTACAAGTTTTGATTTATGTATTTCAATTCATAAACTGACCTAGTGTATGCCATTTTATATAAATGAAACCCAGTAGAAGGAATGTGAACACTAGAAATACGAATGATCCAATGAGTAAGAAGAATAATATATGTCATCGTATAAAGCCAACATTTACAATATAAATAGTCTCCCATGCATTCTCAAAATATGAATAAATAGTATCATGTGTTAATAAGATAAGTAACGAATTCTATGAGTCCTATGGATTTGAGGGGAAGAAAGAGAAGAAATGTATTGAAGAGAGAAATATGGATAATGGGAAGAGGGAAAAGAAGGACCTTTCCATATGTGATAACTGTGGAAACAATCACCATGGTAAATTCATGAAGGGAATAAGAGTTTGTTATAAGTGTGGAGATAAAGGACACCAAGTACGCGATTACAATGGTAGGAAAAGAGTCTCAAATGCATAATGCTTCATTTTCAAGGCATTTGGACACTATAAGAATCAGTGTCCCAGTCATACGAGTATACTTTAAATGATGCTATTGGTTAATAATCAAGTTACGATACTACCGTAGATGAAGAAAAATGACTAGTGTTATTATGTTGTTATTATAGAATTAATTCATTTGGGTTTTGAATCAATAATATACTGGTTATATGAATTATAGATATAAATAAGGATTTTAATTTAGTATTATTTTATTAAGGATTTGAGATTATATGGTTCTATGAAAAGTGACTTAATAGTAAGCTACACTTTTTGAAAAAATGCATGGTCGAAGCAAACGCAATCCTCAATATGGTCCTGATAATGACGTAGAGATTTTGGAATAAGAGAAGTTTGATTTGGATAAATTGTAATGGATATTATTTACTTCCTTGGAAATGATTAATAGTTTGTTTATTTCATCATTTTTTGAATATTCAATAATTTTGGGATATTAGGATTATATCTAGTATTATATAAAGGATAAGGGAGAATTAGTGTTATCAATAAGGTTTTATGGTAATTCAAGGTGTTACCAAGTTTAAAAATAATACACGATGAAGGTGTTCGCATGTTATTACGTGACAAAAAGGATCTTCATTGTGTTTAAATTCCATATAAAGTTTGGACAGTGAGTTTGGATTGAATTATTTTAGATAATTATAAAGGATGGAGTGGATTAAGTTTAAAATTGGATTCTACTGTTAAGGTTATTTTTGGATTTTTATAAAAAGGACAACACGCAGACCGTGTGACAACCCGTCGCATTGGACAAAGCTGTGGGAATCGAACCCAAAACCATAATGTGATTGGGATTTATTGTCCACCACTAGACTACGTGAAGTCCCTAGATTGAATAATGTAGTTCCTTTTTTTAAAGGGTCTTATAGGTGAATTATAAATTCATTTTTTTGGAACCCTATATGAATTGGATAAATATAATATTTTTTTAGTACTATTATCTTTTAGAGTGAAAGATGAGTTTGTGGTAGAAATTAGTTAAAGGATGGAACTCTACTTGTCCAGAATATTTTTTTCTTCTCTTATACTATGAAGAAATTAATTCTTAAACTTTAGTTAAGGGATCTTAAAACTATAAATGTGTTATCCTAATACCTTATGTTTTTTTTTGAAATGATGATATTTTAAATCATCATAGATTGGTGGCTTTGAGGCCCTCAATTCAACAATTGTTTGTGATTGATGACCTCAATCACTCCCTATAAATATATAAGTTTTACCTCAAATATATGTGTCTCTAATTGCCACCAATTTTCTCCTCATCGATGTCATAATTTGGTGGTGGCTTTTTCATTCCCCTTTTCCGATTATTAAGAATAAATTTTATTAACACAATTTCCTATGTGGGTTTTCCCACTAAGGTATTTTCTATTTTTGACCATATATTTTTGAAGAATAATTTCAAATAGTGAGGACACTATTTATTGAAGGAGGGAAGAATGTAACCCCCCAAGATTTCACAGTACGTTATTTCTTCAAAGTAATTAAATAAATTGCACTACAGGCAACACTGAGTTCATGCGCACCACTACTTACCAAACTAGCCATTCAAAAGGGGTTATGAATAGTATAAATTGCATTTTGAATTTTATATACTCCATATAATTTTAACATCCATATTATGTGTTTCATAGACATAATATAAGAAAAAATTCAAAATTTTAGATAAAGGAATTATTTTTCAAACAATGCAATTTTACCACCTTTTAATGGAGAACGCTTTTTAAATTCAATATTTGAATCTTTTATATATTCAATTTGACAAAATAATTTTTTCTTTAAAATCAGGAAAAAAGAATTTAGTTACAATAAATTTTTGGTGTTTTTCTAATAACTTTCTTATTTGGATGAATAGTGAAAAAATACTATATTTTAACTGAAAACAACTTTTTTAATTAAAATAATTTACATAGAAAGATTATACATTTTAATGGATTGGAAGTATAATTAGATTATATTTTTACCCTTTAATCCAATTATGGTCATTGTAAGTAATTTAACTTTAAAAGTTTACTTAAACAAGTGTCTATTTTGATAGTTATTATTTCTTAAAAATACGATTTTTGGTTTTGACAATGGAAATTAATTTCAAATTAACTAATTCATTTTCAATGTTTTGAAATAGGTAATATAGAATTCATTTTTCAATTCAGAATATCAAAATTATCTTAGGGTGATTTTTTGTATTTTTCTGAAAAAAATCATTTTTTGATGAATTGTGAAAAACACAACGTTATTGTTTTAAACTGACTTTTCATTTAAATATTTATTTATTTTATTTAGAATCATTTTAGGTAAAAATAGGTACATAATACCTATATAATTTCAATGTAATTAATTGGAGTCAGTGTATAAAAAGTTCAAATATATAAAAAATTTATTGAACTTTTTACCGCCTTTTACCCATCTCCAAGGAGCATTTGCAAATTTACACAAAACATAATTTTACCACTTCTGTGAGTTGAATTTATAAAATTCAAGTGACATGGTTGATATCAGTATGTAAAATGTGGTTCAATGAGATGAAAATAATTTTTTTTGAATAGTAACTTTTTACTTTTATTTACTGCAGTTGAAGGTAAATAGGGTAATTAAGGGTAAAAATGATATTATTATTACCCTAACACATGTCCTAATTATATTGGATAAATATAATTCTACCAAAAAATTCATTTGGAATAAAATTGATCCTTTAGGTCCACTTGGATTATATTAGTACATTTATTATTATTTTATTTAAAGAAGAGTTAAAAGAGTTAAAATCAATGTTTATTAACTAAAATATTTTTATTATACGGTTATAAATAAGATAAATTCAACTATAAATATTTATTAAAAACCTAAAAGTCATTCCTAAATCATGGTATTTTATTTATAATTTTTAGACATTAAATAATTAAATTTATTTATGACGCAATGATGATGCAGTAATTACCATATTAATGAAAGATTAAAATAATTCATATTATAAATATCAAAATAAATGTAATTTTGGTCTTTTTATGAATTAAACTAATTTTAAAAGTGAATATGACATGTTAGGGTTGGTTAGTTGATGTTTTTTCTAAGTAATAATGATTTTATAATTTTACCAAAAACAAATTAGAAAATAGTTTCAAAATTGACATAAAAGAGTTTTTTTAAACAATATTATATTATTAATTGATATTATATTCCTAAAAATCTAAGGTTCGGGAAAAGATCTTAAATAATATTATATATGTCATTAATGAACACCTTTAGGTTATCTTGGATGTTTATTGTATGTTTATTGACCGTATAATATAAAAATACAAAGAGACATACTAAATGACAAACTAATTAACTAAGAGTTAAATCTAAAATATAAAGTTAATATAGTGACCCAAACCATTATAAATACAAATGGTTGAGTGGTTTTGACCCATCCACACCTTATAAATTAAATAGTTCATTTTTTATTCATTAGAAACAAATAAATTATTTTATTATAAAATAATATTTCTAGCTTTTCCTAAGGTGCTCCTCACCCCTCTTATAAAAGGGAACTCCCCATTTTCTCTAATTCACACCTTCAAATCCATTTTTCTAGACCAAAACCTACCCAAATACCCTCTAAACCGTCCTCCCTTCATCCTATGGGACTTAATTTAGTCATAAATCCAACCTAAAGAGCCCTTTTTATCAAATCAAAAGAAATAACCTGAAGACGAGGAAAATATTTTATTACCTCTTTTAAAGTTCCTTTCTTCTTCCACTTACTCTTTCATTTTTGTTTACATTATAAAATAATAACTTCAGTATCTCCTATATAATGTGATGTTATTATAAATATGGTACAAAAATATTTATTATTCTATCCATCCTTTGAATGACATGTCACCATACGTGCGTACGTACGACTTACAGTCTCCACGTTGTGGTGTAATTGTAATTCAATACATTATTATTTTGATGGGTATAATAATGATGTGTAATTGATGTAAATAATAAATACAACATGATAATGATTCTGTATATATGATATACCATCCAATTATATATTATTCTAATATTAAAATAGTTATATTTTCACCCGTGCATACGTACGGATTACCGTCTACACGAACTCAATGAGATTAATTCCCCATTGTATCCATTCGAGACTAATTTTCATTAGATGATTAAAAATAATGTCTAGAGACTTAATATCATTATGAATATGAATAATATACATCCTATATATAACAATCATTACTTACTTAACAAAGAATATAAGGGAAAACAAATCAGTTAACACCAGAAACGACGATAATACTAAGATATTATTAACAAAGAAATGTTAAAAGATCATAAATGATATAATATTAATGTATATAATTCCTGTATAATTTAATAAAAATAATTTCACCATTATACATGAGGTTAAACTACCCTCAACCAAGTAAAAGTAATTTCATAGTCTTTTTGTTATCCGAGGTTGTTTTTATATAAGTATCTACTGGGACATATTTATTATCCATGTCAATGTTTCATAGAATATTTTTCAAAGGAATTATTTTTAATGATTTTTTTACTAAAACTTCATTTTAAATGTTTTAAAGATTTATTCTTCTAAACCATTCTCATTAATTTCCATGTTTTCAAAATTGTTTTAAGGATTTATTAAAATGGACATGAATGTTTTAAAATTTTAATTACTTTATAAAGATTTAAAAAGGTATGGGACACTTTGATTCAAAAATTTATGTAAATGTATTATTTTATAAATTGTGTGACTTTAAAATGTTTTCATGAAAAATGGATATTTCTCTCAAAGATTTTTAAAGATCATTTTCATCTACGTCAAAATCTGTAAATGGATTTTAAACTTGTTTGAAGTTGATTTATTGTGATACAAATCATCCATATTTTATTGAAGGTTTTGTGATAAACTTGACTGTGGATGTGTTATTTTTATACCATTCATGGTTTATGGGTAAAGTATTGACATTTAGTATGCAAGTTTTAATATGAATGTTTATGTTATGTTTAAAACTTTTCATATTAGGAATGTATTGGACTTAGTAAGTGATGGGTGGTGCCCGATATAGCTCCTAGATTAATTGGTTGGTCTCATGAGACAAGCTAGTGTCTTGGCACAAGGCCTTGACAAAATATTATTAGTAGTCTTGTCACAAGGCCTTGACTATGTGGGTATGGAAGTTTGGAATTATGCATTCCATCATTATGAAAGTGGATATGGGCATTGCATGTGATTATTCGACTAGTAGAATATCCATGTGCGTAAGTAAATGGAATTATTTTTATTTATATTTTCAATATTATGTTGATGTTTATGTTGAAAAGACTTTTGTTTTAGTTCTATACATTACCTTATATGTTTTTACTTATTTATGAATGTTTCCGCTATATTGTTATCCTTACTGAGAATCTGAGCTCACCCCTTTCTAAGTTTTATTTTTCCTAGGATGTGAAGAGGTATATAATGACTGGCCTATTGGGATAGTCTATGGGATCTCAATTTTTTCTAAATGTTGTTGTAGTTTTCTACTTTATAATGTAATGTAAACCTTATGAATGTATCTAGTACTTCCAAAGGTACTAAACTAATCAAATTTTGAGGCTTTAACTTTTGTGATCATACCATTGTTATGTAATAATGCACTGACTATGGGTAAAAAGGTTTGAGGAGTTATATATTTGAACTAAACGTACACACACCTCTATCTAATGGCTATAGAACATAATCTTTTTGTGGACAGTGAACTACTGTCTCACAAAACGCTGATTGTTCAATATTCTAGTACCACCTCTTATGGTGTCCATTATGACAAAAATGTAATTATATATGATATGTATGATATTTTTTTTATCTATAATCTTATATAGTTCACTTTTATAGAAGAAATTTATTCTTTTAATGTTGTATATATACGAGAATTTCATTTGAGGAAGTGGGGACTACCGCCCCCTTGAAGTGATACGACTCCTCCATAACATTCAAGTAAAGTATAAAGAATGTGTTTATGAACTTACATAACATATATAAAATATTTGATTAAAATAGAATAATAGTATACCAATGTATCATTTGGTTTTGCTTCCTTTTAAAATAAAAAAAGGAAGTAGTGTTCGGGCATACGTACGAATTACCGTCTCCACGAACGCAATGAGATTCATTCCCCATCATATAAATTCAAGAATAATTTTAATTTGATTAATTAATACAATATTTAATAACAAAATATCATTATATATGTGAATCAAATACATTATTTCCAAAAAAAATATAACTTAAGTAACAAAACATATAAAGAAAAACGAATCAGTTAACACCGGAAACAACGATACTACTAGAATATTATTAACAAAGCAATATTATAAGATTGCATATGACATAATATTTATGTATGTAGTTCCTGTATAATTTAATAATAATTATTTAACTATTATACATGAGGTTAATGTATCATCGAACAAGGAAATGTACAAGGTAAGGGTTATTTTCACAATCTTATAATTATCTGAGGTTGTTTTTACATAAGTATCTACTTGGTCCTCTTTGTCATCCACATCCTTGTTTCATAAAAATTTATTTCAAAAATTTTTTACTATTTACTAGACTATGGGTTAATGTAATTTATACCCTTATTTTACCTTATATGTTTTTAAATGAGTCTTTCCATTGTTTTTAAAACGAGGAACTTTATGACCTTTTCGACAAAATTAAGGTAAAAAAGTGTTTTTTAACTTATACGGAAACTACAGCTATATTCCACCATTATAACAATGTTTAAGCCTCCCTTCAAAGATTATAAGAATATTTTAAAATTAAATGTTATCTTTTATTTATTATGCGACTCTTAATTGATTTCAAAATAGAAAGGGATATTTCTCTCAAATAGTAATGATTTCATCTATGTCAACATCCTTCGATAAATTTTACACTTGATTGAAGATGATTTATTATGATACAAATATTCTAAATTGTATTTAAGGTTTTGTGATATGATTGATTGTGGATGTGTTATTTTTATACAATTCAGGTTTTATGGTTAAAGTATTGACATTTCATATGCTTGTTTTAAGAAGAATGTTTATGTTATGTTTCCACCTTTTCATATGTGGAATGTATTGGACATAATAAGTGATGGGTGGAGCCTGCTATAGTGCATTGGTGCATCGGTAGGTATCGTGAGACAATTAAACGAGGAATCGGTCATGGAATTTTCCTATTTTATATATGGTTTTGGATGAGGTTGTAATCCTTTTTAGATGTCTTGGTCCATTCCTTGGCAAAATGTTTCAGAATATCCCGCATTATACATTCCCTCATTATGAAAATAATATTGATGTTTCATGTGTTTATTTGACCAATAGAATACCCATGACTTTGTTTTATTATGGAATTATTTACTCATCTCCTATTCCTTCCATAAAGTGTTAATGTTTATTATTTATAAAGGAATGTGTTTCAATTATTCACCATGACTAATATTTATGTTATCTTCCTCTATATTTCTTACTCTTACTGAGCATTTGATCTCACCCCTTTTTTATCTTTCATTTTCCAAGGATATGGAGAAGTTATTTATGAGTGAATTTCAGGCATAATATATGAGGCATGGATGTTTTTAATGGAATAAATTAGCGTTGTATTTGTTCCTAAGTTGTAATGTTGATCTTATGTATGTATCTTGTTTCTAATAATAATAACTGATAGGTCTTTTAGGACATTATTCCTTGTATCATGCCAATATTATGTAATAATGTACCGACTCTAGGTACCTAGGGTCGGGGCATTACAGTTGGTATTAGAAGAAGTTTAGTACAAAACATGGAAACTAGATTTAGACAAAACTTGAATAGAGCACATTACCCTAAGATTGAATTTGAGGATTGGTATAGAAAAACATCCTAGAATTTTGGTAATGTGGAGATTTTGTTTATTTTCCAA
This sequence comes from Viscum album, assembly GCA_963277665.1. Taxonomy (NCBI): domain Eukaryota; kingdom Viridiplantae; phylum Streptophyta; class Magnoliopsida; order Santalales; family Viscaceae; genus Viscum; species Viscum album. The sequence goes on from OY728141.1 coordinate 1,725,548,653, forward strand.
GAAATACATCCATGTTTGGATATGAGTAGGTAGAGGAGGCTCTTTCACAGATGTACCTAGGAGTGAAAACTCCGAAAAGGATTTTCAAGCATGACTTGGTGTATATTGGTACAGAACAACGGGCCTTGATGAACTTTTGGTTATGACACTCCAAAGGGATATGCCTTGGGTAATTAACATTTTTTTACAAAACATTATGAAGGATTTATGAGTATACACTTCCTCAAAGATTTTTTTTTTAAGATTATGGATTATATCCATAAACTGTTCAATTTCTGTTCTGTGTTTTACATGTTTGGAATTACATATTGCGATTCATAAACTAATCTATTGTATGAAATTACTTAGAAATGGAGACTAGTTGAAATAATGGAAATTGTATCAACACACGTAATCCATGTAGGGACTTCCCTCCTACTCAAGATAATTATAGTGGAGCTGGTGAAGATACTGGTGCTAATCATATTATCACCACACTGGAATAACTCACTCAGGTTATGAATAATAACCTTACCCATATGGAGCAACCTGATCCACATTTTGGAGGATTAATGTTAGAACGCTTCATGAGGTAATAACCAAAAACATTCAATGGGTCTATAAATCCATTTTTAGCTAAGTAATGGATAAGTTCCTTGGATAAAAATATTTCATGCTTTGGGGGGTAGGGAAAGGGAAACAGTTTTCATATCAGTTTATCGCCTCACATGAGATGTAAATAAATGGTGGTCATTAATTCAAAACACAATGGAGGATGAAGAAGGATCATGAATGAAATGGGGGGATTTTAAAGATATTTTTTTAGAAAAATACTTTTTTCATGACCATCGAGTGAATATGGAAAGGCAATTTCTGAGTCTGAGGAAAAAAGAGGATGATAATGTCACAAAGTTTGAAGCTAACTTTACAAGGTTAGCATGGAGTGCTACATATTATATACATAACTCAAAGAATAAAATTGATTGGTTATTTGATTGATAAAAACTTTTATTTCTGTCCATTATTAGTTTCACAATCCTTCTTATCATTTGAAGATATTGTCTCATGTGTTATAAAGACATAAAAGGAATTCTCTATGTCATAAAATTTTAAAGAAAAGGATGGGAAGAAGAGATCTTCTGAACACTCTTGGAAAGGAAATAAAGAAAACAGGCATGAAGGGAAGAGTTGAATTTACACCCTGTGATAATTATGGAAGGAATCACCATGGTGCCTATCTAAAAGGAAAAGGATTATTCTACAAATGTGGATAGAAATACCATCTTGCTGGTGATTATAAGGGGAAGAAAGAATCTACCAATGTTTAATGCTACAATTTCATAGAGATGAGAGATTATTCAAATGAATGTCTTTAGAACCAAAGAAACATACCTCAGAAAAGGCCAAGGGATCAAGTCCAAGCTTATGCGATCACTTATACTGATGTTGAAGCTCTGAAAGACATGGTGGAAAGTAATTTAGTGGTTTCCTTATGTTTAGCCAATGCCTTATTTGATTATGGATTATCATATTGTTTCATATCTTCCCTTTTTCTAGGAAAATTAGATATTCTCAGTTTTATTTAAAAAAGGATTTGTGAGTCAAAACTAATATGGGATGTATCATTGCAATTATTTTTTGTGAATCCATTCCCATTAGGGCATATAAATGTTCTTTATCTGTAGATCTCACTGTCATACCCATGATTTAATTTGATATAATCCTTGCTATGGATTGGATTTAAGACCATTATGTGAATTTTTATTGTTATAAGAATGAGGTTACAATTTTCGATGATGATAATGAGTAGCTTATATTTAGAGAAGAAATATCACCTTCTGATTCTTATCTAGATACACCCCCTATAGCTCTAATTAATTCAATTATTTGGTAGGAATAGAGGGAAATAATTACGTGTGAGGAAAGGAATTTTCAAATAGAGGATGTTTCTATTGTACAAGAATATGTTGATGTATTTTTTAGAGGATTTACCTGGACATCCTTGAGAATGTGAAATTACGTTTTCCATTTATTTAATTAATGGTTCAGAACCCATATCTAAGACCCCTTATAGAATGGCCATTGTGGAATTAGTGGAGATAATGAAAAAAATTGAGGAGTTGAGTAATAAATGATTTATTCTCCATTGTTATTATCTATGGGGATCCCATTTTCTTTTTGTTAGGAATAAATTTGGATCTATGATGTTGTTTATTGAATACAGGGAGACCAATGCTATAACAATAAAGAACAAGTATCCCCTAAATCTCATTGATTATTTATTTGATAAACTTCATGGAGCAAAATATTTTATAAAGATTGACCTTTGATCAGTATATCATCATTTGTGTGTGAATAAGGAACACATTCCAAAGATATCATTTCAAACAAGGTACATGCATTAAAATTTTACACTAATGCCTTTCGGAATGACTAATGCCCCTCTTTCTTCATGGATCTAATGAATAGAGTTTTCAAGGATTATATTGATGACTTGGTAGAGGTATTTATTGACGATATCTGGGTATACTCCAAAATCTATGAAGATCTTGAAAATCACTTGCACACTATTCTAAAAACCCTCAGAAGAAATGAATTATATATAAAGATTATAAAGTGTGAATTCTCGCTTTAGAATATTTCTTTTCTTAGACATATTTTCTATAGGGATGGAATCTCTGTTTATCCTTCAAAGAAAATAGAAATCCATGAATGGCCAGTGCTGAAAAGTATAATTGAGGTATGCAGTTTTATTGGTTTAGTAGGTTATTATCAGCATTTTGTCCAGAATTTTTCCCGATTGGCTAACCCATTAATCAAGCACCACGTAAAGGGGTTAAATTTGTTTAGACAAAAGAGTGTGAAGATTGTTTTAAAGAACTGAAGAGAAAATTAGTCAATGTTGCTATCTTTAATCTTTCATCGATGAATGATGGGTTTGTTATTTATAGTGATATTTCAAATAAAGAACTTGGTTTTATCCTTATATAGATTGATAGAGTTATTGACTATGCATCACGAAAACTAACATTTCATGAACAAAACTATCCTACTCATGATATTGTGTTTGTAGCTGTAATATTTTCTTTGAAGATATGGAGACACTATCTCTATGGTAAAACATGTGATATATTTACTGATCAAAAGAGTTTGAAGTATATATTCTCATAGAAAGAACTCAACATGAGGCAAAGGTTATGGCTTTAACTACTCAAATATTTTGATTTCAGTATAAACTATGACCCAGGGAAGGAAAATAAGGTGGCATATGCTTTGATCAGAATTGATTATGGAGTTATGAACCAAATGAGAGTTGAAAGGGATCATATGTTCGTGGATCTAGTAAATATGGATATGGGAATAATCATTAAAGGTGAAACGTCGATACTTTTTTAAATGATTTCCAAACCATCTTTACAAGAAAAGATAAAAAGTTCTTAGATTGATGATAAGGATTTTCAAAAGAAAATTAAAGCAGTGAATAATGGGAGATTGATTGACTTCTTATATAAAGATGGAATTTTGAAATTTGGGAAGAGACTTTTTGTTCCTAATACACCTGATCTAAAAATAGAATTTTTGGTTGATGCTCATTGATCAAAATTCTCTATAAACCTTGGTAGTACTAAGATGTATAGATATTTTATGGAACATTTTTAGTGGGACATCATGATGAGGTAGATTGCTGATTATGAGTCAAGATGTTTGGTTTTTAAAAAAGTGAATGCTGGAAGGAAACATCCTGGATGAGTCATGAAACCTCTTCCCATATATGAGTGTAAATGGGATGATATTACGATGGACTTTGTCATAGGACTACTAAGGAATCCTTGAAGTAACGATGAAATATGGGTCATTATTGATCATCTTACCAAGTCAAAACATTTTATTGGTATAATAGAAGATTTACCACTTGAACATTTAGCAAGACTATATATTAATGAAGTTGTAATACTTCGTGGAGTAACCCTGTATATTGTTTCTGATTGTGATCCCCATTTTACATCCAGATTTTGGAAATGTATTCAGAAGGCCCTGGATACTGAGCTTCATTTGAGAATTGTTTACCACCCTCAAATTGATGGACAATCAGAACAGACTATTCAAACTTTAGAAGACATGTTGAGATCTTTCTCACATGACCTTCAAGGTATATGGGATCACTATTTAACTCTATTATAATTTTTTTATAACAATAGCTTCCATTCAAGTATTCATATGGAACCATATGGAGTGTTATACGGAAAGAGATGTCTCATACCAACTTGTTGGGATGATGTTGGTGAAAGAAAACTCATGGGACCAGAACTTGTTGAGGAAACAATGGAAATAGTTAAGGTTATCCAAACCCACATCAAAGCAGCTCAAATTTTGGAAAAGAGCAATACTGATAACAGAAGGAATCATTTGGAATTTTAAGTAAGGGTCTATGTTTTATTGATGGTATCTTCATGGAAGGGTGTTATACAATTCGGTAAGAAAGGAAAATTAATTTTCAGGTACATTGGACCTTTAGAAATTATAGAACAATTTTGAGTTGTATCTTATCATTAGGAAATGCCAGCAAGTCTCTCCAATGTTCATGATGTGTTCTACGTATCACTGTTGAGAAAATACATCCATGACTCAACACATGTACTCACATATGATGAAATAGAAATGGAACTCAATTTGTATTATTGTGAAGAGACTATCACAATTCTTGATACTAGAGAAAAAGTTTTGAGAAACTGGACAACTCGTCTGGTGAATGTTCTATGGAGAAATCATAATATGGAAGAGGCAACGTGGGAACCCAAGGAACTTATGATAAAGAACCACACAAATCATTTTATGCATTAAGATTCTAGAAATTTCGAGGATTAAATTATTTAAAGGAGGGAATAATGTAATACCCCATGCATCTATGGTACGTTTCCTTTTAAATAATGCAATAGCTTGTGATGTACAAAACATTGAGATTCTATCACACCATGACCAATCCAACTAGCCGTTAGGAATAGTAATACCCTCTTTTTGAAATTTTGTAAATTTCGTTTTTCAAAATGGAATTCATTTTTGGATTCAGAATATCCAAATTATCTTAGGGTGAAATTTGGGTACTTTTCTGAAAACTTTCATTTTTTTATGAATAGTGAAAAATAAAAAAATTTAATTAAAAACCTCTTTTTTATTCGAAATAATTTATATTGTTAAATTATAAATTTGAATGTTTTTTAAGTATCATTAGATTATATTTCTATTATTTAATATTATTTAGGTCATTGGATGTAATTTCATGTTTAAATTAGACGTAAACAAGTGTCAGTATTTTGATAGTTATTATTTTTTAAAAACAGGTTTTTTGTATTGGCAATGGGAAATAATTTTATATTAATTTCTGCCACTTCTGTGTTTTGAATTTTAAAAAATGGATTCCATATTTGAAATCATGATTCCAAATTGTGTAAATAGGTAACATTTATCTTTATACTTTATGAATATTTACTTTAGTAAATATTTTATTTTCCATGGTTTAATGGGTAAATCTGGAAAATAAGGGTAAAAATTAATATTATAATAATACTAAATTACCCTAACATTGGGTCCTATTCCTACTTATAGATACATATACGACCATGGACATCATTGGGTCTATTTCGGGACCCCATGGATCCAATTGAGAGTTATAATTACACTTTATATTAATTAATTTAATGTAATGACAAAAATGACATAAACATATATCTTTTAGTAAAAAAATATTTACATGGGGTAATATAAGGTATATCTTTGAATAAAAATATTAATTATAAATAAAAAAATACTTAATACATCATGTTATTTTTTGTATAATTTTTAGACATCAAATAAATATAATTATTTATGACACAGTAATGATGCAGTGTTTAACTCATTAATGAATAATTTAAATAAATGTGACTATAAAATTTAAAAAAAAATCGAAATCCTATCCAATTCATATTGGATGATTTTATTTCTAATAGGAGTCATCTTATATTCGACATTAATGAGTTTTGGACCTTTAAAAACTGAAAATAATTATAAAATTACACAATATTTTCAAACATTCTAAAAGAGACCCACCCCCTTATAAAAATCCCTGACCTCTAACCCATTTATCACACATCTCACGCCCTTTGGCTCATCCAAAATCTACCCAATTAATCTTATTATATACCTATATTCTTCTCATAATCCTCACCTTAGTCATAATACTCTTCAAATAAGCCTTTTGGTTTAAACCAAAGGGATTTACCCGTTTTAAAGGTAACATCCCCCTTAAGTTCTTTTCTTTTATTTTACTTTTAATACCCCATAAAATATATTTTTTCCTTTATTTTATAACAAAAAAGTATCATAAATATAATTGGTTGTTTTTATGAGAATTATCTGAACTAAACGTACACACACCTCTATAAAATGGGTATAGAACATAATGTTTTTGTGGACAACAAACTACTGACTCACAAAATGATGATTGTTCAATCTTCTACTACCACCTCTTATGGTGGTCGTTATGATGGAAATGTAATTATATGTGATATTTATGATGTTTATTTTATCTATAAGCTTCCGTAATTATCTTTTTTATCATACACTTATTCTTTTCATGTTGTATATATATGATAATTTCATTTGAGGAAGTGCGGACCACCACCCCCTCGATGTGATATGACTCGTTTATACCATACATGGAATGTGTAAAGGATGGTGTTAATGAACATAAGTAACATATATATAATATTATATTATATGAGAATAATAATATACCTATGTATCATTTTTTTCTATCCTTTTAAAATAAAAAAGGGATGTAGTGTTTGTGAGTACGTACAGATTACCATCTCCACGCACGCAATGAGATTCCTTCCCCATCGTAACCATTCAAGAATAATTTTTATTTGATTATTAAAAATAATATTTAATAACATAATATTATTCTGGATATGAATCAAATACATCTTATCCATAACAAACATGACTTACATAACAAAACATATAAAGGAAAACGAATCAGTTAACACCCGTAACAATGATACTACTAAAATATTTTTATAGAAGCAATATTAGAAGATCATATATGATATCATATTTATGTATGAAGTTATTTTGTAATTTAATAACAATAATTTATGTAACACCACCAACCTCATTGGCTTGAGGAGGCGGTGAGGGTTACATGGCCTTAAGCGATGTTTCCATGGCGCCAAAGGCTGGTAATAAATGCCTGGGGCTTCAAGAACAAGTTGGGGAACAATTTTCCCTTAAGATGAAACCAATGAAACCAAACACTATCAATAAATATGTGATTCAAGAAATTTCAAACCCAAACATGTATTCCCAAAATAAAACCACGTTGTTTCACTATACAACCAAAAACCAATACAACTAGACATGTCCACACAACATCGGAGTACACTACGGAAACTAAACAACCAAACACCACAATCCATGACACCACCACAGCTCCACGCCAAGATCCAATCTCCAAGCTCCACCAAGGGATCACAATTCTCCCCTAAAGGATGGTGATGCCTTACCTTTGCCCACATCACGGTACACGACATCTGCAAAGACACCACAGTTCCAAAGTAGGGGGTGAGTACTAAAACTCTGTAGGATTTCTCCAAATGACTTCCCTACACACACCACTAGGATAAAACAGTTAGCCCATTTATATAAAACATTTTATATAAAATAGATCACAAGTGCAACCATTTTCATAAGACAAACATGCCCTTACCAAGCCATCACACCCAAACCAAGCAACTAAGGTAAATCCAACCCAACATGCCACAAGTCATTTCATCATTTTTCATTAGCACCACAAATTATATCTTTCCAAGCAATGAACAACCAAAACAACAAAACAATCAAACAACCAAACGGTGGAGCTTCCATCCAACTAGTTCACCCATTCACACTTTAGTGGCACTTCCCGTCCACTTACCATTGATGGAATCCCTTAAATCTGCTATCCATCCCATTTTTATAGTGGAACTTCTCACCACTTCCACACAACATTCAAACAAGCCAATGTCAAGAATATAACCCATCAAGGTCACAACCACATGCAATCAACCAATTCCATTGCATATCAATCCACTTTAATAAATCACCCATTTATTGAAAATCATTCTCCATTCCAAAAAACATTTCAATAAAACAAACCTTATATTTAAAACCATTCCATCAATAAATTTTACAATTTGACCATAGTATACCATTTTCAAATCTCCATTTTAAAATCCAGAACAATAGAAGTTCACCACAAAACCCTCTTTTTCAAAAAAAAATCCCAAAAACAACACCCAAGGGATTTTCTACAAATTTCTCACAAAAAAACAGAAATAATTTCAATCACAACAAATTAATTGTTACCAAAACTATTAGATCTAACCATTTGGAGTCGAGAGAGAAGCCACCCACCCTTAGGGTTCCCAAGAAATCGACCCAAAAGCTACCACACCTCAAATCTGGTGAACTCACCCTCGAAACCTCTCAAGATCCATTTCCCTAACATCCACAAGCCTTAATATTAACATACAAGGTAAACACAACCATAGATCTACACACAAAAAGTTTACATCTAGAAAACCAAGAAAGAGAGGGATGTAGATCTAGAGGAAAACACAAGGGAAAAAAGAGGAGAGACTTACCCAAGAGAAACCACCTTCAATCCGCCAAGAAAACTCTTTAAAAAGCTTCCAAAATGAGTGGTAAAGCTCCTAAACCCCTTGAGAACCGAAGAACAAGAGTGATCCATGAGTGAGAAGAAGTTTGGAGTTAAATAGGTTAAGCCTGAGGGATCCTGGAACATATATCCCTATTTTTATGTGGCTACACAGTTTGACAAACCGTGTCATAACTGTGCGCACGATACGGCCTCGAGAGACAGGGTCCGCACGGTTTCCTCACACGGTTTGGAAAACCATCCACAGGCCGTGCGAAGCCTACTATCTCCCTTGCATGGTCTCCTGGGGAATCCGCACGGTTTCTACTAACTGTGGTCAAACAATGCACCATTTTAAAATCCTCCAAAGTCAGCCAAAACCATTCCAAACTCTCCCAACCTATTCCAAACTCAACCCATTCACTTAAAACACATAAAAATGCATAAAAAGGCCACATACGTCAAACTATGGGTACTAAATTCTCCCCACCATTGGAATTTCCGTCCTCGGAAAGTAATGAACCCGCCCTATGCCGAAAGAGCTTGGGCCACTGCTCAACCATCTCTTTCTCCCGCTCTGATGTCTCCTCATGAATCTGACCATGTTGCCACAAAACATGAACTAAATCGATGTTTTTACCATGCAAGACTTTCTATTTCCTATCCATAACCCTCACTGGCATGTGCACCAATGAAGAATCCAGTTCTAGGTCAACACGATCCCATCGAATCACATCGTCACAATCTGACTGATACTTTTTCAATTGTGACACATGAAACACATTGTGCACCACACTGATCCTAGGTGGCAAAGACAAATGATAACCCACCTCACCAACCTGCTCAACAATCTCAAAAGATCCAATATAAATTGGAGATAACATTCCCTGCTTTCCAAACCGACGATGTCCCAACCTAGGAGATATCCTCAAGAACACATGATCACTCACCTCAAACGACAACTGCCATCAACAATGATCCGCATACAATTTCTGATGACTTTGAGCCATCTCTATTCCCTTTCTAATCAACTTGATCTTCTCCATCATCTCCTAGAAAAGGCTCTATCCAATCATCGAGGACTCACACATTTCCACCCAACATAGTGGAGAACGACATGGCCACCCATAAAATTCTTCAAACAGAGCCATCGATATGGATGCCTGATAACTATTATTGTACAAAAACTAAACCAATGACAAGTGCTCCTCCCATGAGCCACCAAAATCCATAACACAAGCCCAAAACAAATTCTCTAGAGTTTGTATCGTCCTCTTGGAATGACCATCCGTCTGAGGGTGATACCTCATGCTCGTAGTAAACTGCGTCCCAAGGGCTTACTGCATGGATTTCTAGAAACGAGATGTAAACATCGTATCTCTATCTTATACAATCAAATCTGGGACACCATTCCACTTTACCACCTCCTGGATATAGAATTTGGATAGATCCTCCACCGTATGAGATTCACGAATCAGGATGAAATGGGCTGACTTTGTTAGCCGATCAACTATCACCCAAATGGCATCGTGATTTCTGACTATTCCTGGGAGACATGTGAAAAAATCCATTGCTATCTGCTCCCACTTTCAAATAGGGATTGGTAAAGACTGCAACAATCCTTCTGGCCTCTGATGCTCTGCCTTTACTTGATGACAAGTTAGGCATCTCGAAATATACTAAGCCACACTTCATTTCATACCAGCCCACCAGAACTGTGCCTTCAGTGCTCTATACATTTTCTAAATTCCAGGATGAACATCCCACCTGGATGATGATACACCCTGAGAAGATCCTCTTAAAAAGCAACTGGTACAACCATACTATTTTGGAAACACAAAAAAAATCTCCATTCAGTTGCCAACCCTTAATGGTATCCCCACCACTGAGTCTCGACCCCATGGTCACACACTCAGAATCGGATATCTGTGCCTCCTTAACCAGGCTAACCAATTCAGGAATCAACAAAACCAGAAAGAAGACCGCTCTATCGCCCTGGTCCTCACATTCCAACCACATATCGTCTATAATCGATATCAACTGCCACTGGTCCCATGCCTATTTTACCACTTGAGCATATGATTTTCTACATAATGTATATGCCACCGAATTTCCCATACCCGGTGTGTACATCATGTTAAAATACAACATCTGGTGATATTCCATCTATCTCCTTTGCTGCAAGGTCAAATCCCTTTGTGAGAAAATGTGCTTCAAGCTCTTATGATCTATATATACTGTGAATTACTCACCGAAGAGATATTGACACCACACTTTCAAAGCATTGACCACTACTGCCAACTCCAAATCATGGGTTGGGTAGTTCTTCCCATACACCCTTAACTACCATGATCCATACACAACTACATGATTCCCTTTCATGAGAAAACACCCCAAACCTGATCTCGATGCATCATAATACACCACGCACCCTTTTCCTGGTTCTGGAAAAACCAAGACTGGTGTTGATGTTAGGTGATCCTTTAGCTCTTCAAAACACTGCTGAAACTGCTCATTCCACTGGAATGGAACATTATTCTTTGTCAGAGTTGTCATTGGTGAAGCCAAACGTGAAAAACCACAAACAAAACGCCGATAATACCCAGCTAGACCATGAAATCTCTGTATCTCAAAAATATTCCTTAGTGGTTTCCACGTGATAACAGCCTCTATCTTTTCTGGATCCACTAAAAAACCACTTTCTGAAATCACATGGCCATGAAAACGAACTTCCTATATATGAAAGTCACACTTTTACAATTTGGCATACAATCGATGATCCCTCAAGATCCCTAGCACTGTCTCCAAGTGCTGCTCATGCTCCACCCTTGTCTTTGAATACACCAGAATATTATCTACAAACACCACCACAAATGAATCTAGATATCTCTGAAATATCCGATTCATCAATTCCATAAACATCGTTGGTGCATTTATCAGACTAAAGGGCATAACCACATATTCATAATGGCCATATCTACTTCTGAAAGCTGTTTTAGGAATATCCTCCTTCATCACCCGTAATTGATGACATATTGACCTCAGGTCAATCTTGGAGAGCCACTGGTCTCCCCTCAAATGGTTGAACAAATCATCAATTCGTGGAAGTGGATATCTATTCATTGTCGTAACTTGGTTAAGTATATGATAACCAACACATACCTCAATGTTCCATACAACTTTTTCACAAACAACATCAGCGCTTCCAATGGAGACGTTCTAGGCCAGATAAACCCTTTGTTTTATAACTCTTCCAACTGAACATTCAATTCCCGCAATTCAGAAGGTGCCATCCGGTAAGACGGAAGAGAGATAGGATGGGTCCCCAAAAAGAGATCAATCGTAAACTCAACTTCTCTTACTAGAGGTAACCCAGATAATTCTTCAGGAAAAAAAATAAATCAACTAATCCACCACTGCCAGGAGAATAGTTTTCTCAACACCCTCTTCCGATTCCAATGACAATACCGCCAAATGATATAACAACATACCCACTACTGGTGCCAACAAACCTGTTGCACCCTGCCTTTCATGCTTCTCTCGTCTAAAGAGATGTCTAATGACATCATGTGTCATAAAAGATATTGTTCTCTCATTGTAGTCTATGTTGGCCTTAAACGCCACCAGCCAATCCATTCCCAGGATTACATCATACCCATCCATCTCATGCACTAAGAAATTCCACACTAGCTCAACCTCGCCCACAATGATACAACATTCTCTACACGGGAAGGCTCGACACTCTCTTCGACCCAGAGGAGTTTGAAGTTTTTAAACTGAGGTCATCATTTCTACCCTAAAACCCAGGAAATCAACCACACATGAAGTAATAAAAGAGTGTGAATCACCCATATCAAACAACACTTGAATCAAGGTATAATTTAAAAGAATGGTACCTCACACCGTGGATGGTCCCGACCGATCATCCACCACAACATGCTCGGCTCCGAACACATGTTTTCTTGAAAAAATCTTCTCTTTATTACTCTATTTAGGTGTTGTGGTATTCCAAGAATCACCATGACCCACTTTACTCTGCTGAAGAGGGGTATGCCGCTGTCCCCGTACCGTCGAAGCATACGACGTCTGCGATCCCTGAGGAGTGTCACTTGTACCCGAACATGGATAATTCCGAAAATAACACTGTAGATGCCCCATATTCTTACAATTATGACATGATCAAGGTTGTGTCGTACAATCCTACTTGATGTGGCTCATAGAACCACACTGAAAACATCTCGTATTGCTCTGGGGCATTGAAGGAAGATTTACTGATCCTGTCGTTATATTATATGCCATATTTCATCCTTGGGAATAAGTGGCCCTCCTTATCTTCAACCTAACATTAGTGTTCCCACTATTCCCCATGGGTTCCACCATGCTTCCTCCACCCAGAGCACCCAACAGATCCCTGTCAGCCCTCGAGGATCAATTCACCAACTCTGTGTAATCATCTATACACAGAACCACTATCTTTGAACGAATTTCTTACCTTAACCCTGCTTCAAATATTTTTTCTGTCAAAGACGTGCTACCCACAACTTTGGGTGAAAACCTCACTAAGTTCATAAACATATTTGCATACTCTTTCACAGTCATATTCTCTTTCTTCAAACCGAAGAAATCAGTTGTATGAAGAATTATGAATGTATGTGGGTAGAATTGTTTATTTAACAATTCTTCAAAGCCTTCCCACATCATACCATGGTCCATCCCATCTTGGACTACAAACTCCCACCACTGAAGGGAAAAGTCATACAACATATAAGTGGCCAAATTCACCTTTAAATCTACCGGTGTTCCCAAGAACTCAATGATCTTGTTTATTCTATTCAACCATGCTTCTGCCCTCTCTGGCTTTGAATTACCCCAGAAGATGGGAGGATTCTAATTTTCAAACTAAACTGCATGATCCACATGCCTTGGTTCATCCATTTTATTTCCACTTTCCACAGCTTAGAAAGATGGCACTATGCTTTGCACTAGCTGCTGGTTCACTAGAGGCTCTGGTGCTAACACATTCTCACCAGCCTCCTCCGATTGGTCTCTACGACGCCTACCCGGTGCCATTTCTATAAACAGAAAACAAACAACCATGAGTCTCACTTCTTGTAGACATCACAAAATCCCATTTCAAATAAAATTATAGAACAATTTCAAAACAAGGCTTTACATAAGATCACATTTCCGATGTTTCACCACTTTGAAAATCATATAATTTTCAAAATATATAATTTATTCACATTACGTTTCACACAAAAACCATTTCGCAGTTCATCCCATAGATCATTATACCCCAATGAAATATGAATCCTAGTGGGAAGTCATTTATACCATGCATGTCATGCTCATCTCATTGACTACACCCACAATAACGATATATCCTATGCCTATAATTCTCTCTAAAACACTTATGTACCCAACTCCCTATTAACTTGAATTTCATCATGAATGGCTTAGCTACGTCCTTTTATTATACACATTCAATGTTCTGACATTCCTATGCCATGCTACGATCCAGACTCAGGGAATGTACCACAACAAATGTCAACACCAAATCTGAGAAACAACTGTAAAGGACCGAAAAAATTGATACCACTTGTAACACCCTGCCCTGACCTCATTGTCTTGAGGAGGGGGTGAGGGTAACTTGGCCTTAAGAGATGTTCCCAATGTTCCAAAGGCTGGAAATAAATTCCGAGGGCTTCATGAACTTGTTGGTAAACTATTTTCCCTTAAGAAAAAACTAACCAAACCATCCACTATCAATCACTATAAGATGCAATCAAATTCAAACCCAAACATGTATTCCCAAAAGACAACCATGTTGTTTCACAATAAAACCCAGAACCAATACAACTAGAAATGTCCACAAAATATTAGAGTACACTGTGGAAACTAAACAACCAATCACCACAAGCCATGACACCACCACAGCTCCACGCCAAGCTCCAAGATCCATGCTCCACCAAGGGATCACAATGCTCTACTAAAGGAGGGTGATTCCTTACCGTTTCCCACATCACGGTACACGAAATATGCAAAGACATCACAGTGCCAAAGTAGGGGGTGAGTACTAAAACTTAGTAGGATTTCCCCAAATTACTTCCCTACACACGCCACTAGGATAAAACCATTATCCCATTTATATAAAACCGTTTATATAAAATAAATCACAAGTGAAACCATTTTCATTATCCAAACATGCCCTTACAAAGCCATCACACCCAAACCAAGCAACCAAGGGAAAGCCAACCCAACATGCCACAAGTCATTTCACCATTTTACATTAGCACCAAAAATTCCATCTTTCCAAGTAATGAACAACCAAAACTACCAAACAGTCAAATAACCAAACGGTGGAGCTTCCTTCCAACCCGTTCACCGATTCACACTTTAGTGGCACTTCCCATCCACTTACCGTTGATGGTGGCCCTTCTGTCCACTATCCATACCCATTTTATAACGGTACTTCTCACCACTTCCATACAAAATTAAAACAAGACAATGCCAAGAATATAACCCACCAAGGTCACAAACACATGAAATCAAAAAATTCCATTGCATATCATTCCAGTTCAATAAATCACCCATTTATTGAAAATAATTTTCCATGCCAAACAAAATTTCAATAAAACAATCCTTTTATTGAAAACCATTCCATCAATCATTTTCACAATTCGACCATATCATCCCATTTTGAAATCTCTATTTTAAAATCCACAACAATAGCATTTCACCACAAAATCCTCTTTTTACCAAAAACCTCAAAACATCACCCAAGGGATTTTTCACCAATTTAGCACATCAAAACAGAATTAATTTCAAACAAAACAAATTAATTAAAACCAAAACCATTAGCTCTAACCAAGTGGAGTTGAGAGAGATGACACCTACCATTACGGTTCCCGAGAAATTGACCCACAAGAAACCGCAACTCAAATTTGGCGAACGCACCACCAAAACCATTTCCCTAAAATCCACAAGCCTTAATATTAACATCCAAGGAAACCACAAACCTAAATATACACACACAAAATGTAGATCTAGAAAACCATGAACGAGATGGATGTAGATCTAGAGGAAAACACAATGGAAACAAGAGGAGTGACTTACCCGGGAGAAACCAACTTCAATCTGCCTAGAATCCTCTTTAAAATGCTTCCATAATGAGTGGGAAAGAGCCTACACCCCCTGAGAACCTAAGAACCTGAGTGAGAAACGCGTGGGAGAAAGTTTGGAGTGAAATATGTTAATCCCGAGGGAGCTCGGAACTTATAACCCTATTTTTAAGTGGCCGCACGGTTAGCCCACACAGTTTAGAAAACCGTGCGCTAACCGTGCGCATGCTACTACCTCGCGAGCTAGGGTCCACACGGTTTCCTCGTATGGTTTAGAAAACCGTGCGTAGACCATGTGAAGACTACAATCTCCCTTGCAAGGTTTCCTAGGGAATCCGCAGGGTTTCTATTAACCGTGCCCAATCCATTCACCCCTTTAAAAGCCTCAGAATCATCCAAAACCATTACAAACTCTCCCATCCTCTTCCCAACACATCCCCTGCACTTTAAACACATAAAAATGCATAAAAAAGGCCACATACCTCAAACCATGGGTGATATAATTTAAATATTATATAGGAGGTTAGCATACCCTTCACCAAGGAAAAGTACAAGGTAAAGGTTAATTTAACAATCTTTTAATTATCCTAATTTATTTTTTAGATAGTATCTACGGAGACCTCTATATCATCCACATTCGTGTTTATTAAAAATGTATATCAAGAAATTTTTACTATTTACTATACTATGTTTTAAATTCATTTATACCCTTAGCTGACTTTATATGTTCTGAAAGGAATCATTCCATCATTTTCTAAATAAGGTAATTTATGACCTTTTCATCAAAATTAAGTTAAGAATTCATTTTCTAACTTATACAGCGTGTGCAGCTATTTCCCACCATTATAACATCGTAAAATATTCCATTAGAAGCTTATAATAATATTTTTAAAATAAATGATTTCTTTTATAATTATGTAACTCTTAAATTATTTCAAAATAGAAAGATATATTTCTCTCAATTTTTTTTGAATTCATCTATATTTACATCGTTCGATAAAATTTACACCTGTTAGAAGATGATTTATTATGATAAAAGTCATTAATATTTTATTTAAGGTTTTTTCATATGTTTGACTATGGTTGTATTATTTTTTCACCATTCATGGTTTGTGGTTAAAGTATTGACATTTCTTATGAAAGTTTTAATATGAATGTTTATGTTATGTATCAACCGTTTCATATGAGTTATGTATTGGACATAGTAAGTGACGAGTGGAGCCCGATATAGCTCCTTGATGCATTGGTAGGTATCATGAAACAATTAGATGTGTAATTGGACAAGGCCTTTCCCAAATTTATATATGGTTTTGACCGAGGCCTTAATCATTTTTACACATCTTGGCTGGGGCCATGAAAAAATATTTCAGATTTTTGTGCATTATAAATTCCCCCATTATGAAAATATTATTGATGGTTCATGCAGTTATTTGACTAGTAGAATACCCATGACTATGTTTTATTATGGAATTATTTACTCAGATCATATTCCTTCCATAATGTGTTCATGTTTGTTATTTGTAAAGGCATGTGTTTTCAATTATTCACCATGCCTAATGTTTATGTTATCTTTCGCTATATTTCTTACACTTATTGAGCATTTGAGCTCACCCCTTTCTAATATTTCATTTTTCCAGGATATGAAGAAGATAGTTATGAGTGAATTTTGGGCATAATCTAGGATTCTTGGATGTTTATAATGGAATAAATTATTGTTTTATTTCTTTTTCAAGTTATAAGGTTGATCTTAGGTATATATATTTTTTCCAATAATACTAAACGGATCGGTCATTCAGGACATGATTCCTTGTATCATTCCGATATTCTGCAATAATGCACTATCTCTCGGTAACTATGGTTGGGGCGTAACAATTTTTTCTTCCATACCCATTTTATTATTTCCTCAAACATTTCTATAATGTGTTGAATGACTAAGATTATTATAGGATCTTACCCAATTCATAAAAAGTAGAAATATCCATCAACTTAGATAAGATGTGCTCAATAAGAAATCGTAGGTTGTGTCATCCCTCATGTTTCCTCCATATCATGTTTAGTGAATCTATCCAGCCAATAATTTCATGTAGGGGATATGTTACCTCTATTTTATTTTTGGTTAAGTATGAATTAAAAATAATATGGTTTCTTTTTTATGAATAAAATATATTAACTAAAAATATAAGGAAATATTTATTATAAATATGGAATGGTAAGTGAAATGAAATTTTTATGCTGTTAGTTTTGAAACATTGAAGCTTATATTTATTTTTAGTGTCATATTTTTTATTATATTATAATTTCTATATTAATTTCATCTTATTTAATTAGAACCTAAAATGTTATTTAAATACGTATTCTAAGATATTAATGATTTGGAATGGAATGGTAATATTTTGCATTCATCAAATATTAATGATCATGAACATCATATGTGAATAATATTAGAATAGTTATAAGTACATATAATTTTAAGATTTTTATAATTTATAAAACTTCTTTTAATTAATAAAATGATTATAGAAGTTTAATAAAAAAAATTCCTGTAACTAAATATCCTAATGTGATATTTATGTAATTTTATAGTTTTTTTACTTGATGTTTATTTGGATTCTTGATTTGTGAATCCTAAAAATAATTAACTAAATAATTCGTGTTGGTAAATGAGAATGACTACTATTTAAATAAAAATTTTAGATTTATTTAAAGCATATATTTGATTCTTTTATGCATTTGTACAGGTTTGAAATGGCCTTAGTTTTCTCTTAGAATTGTTTTTTCAAAATTATGCCTGTTGATATGAATTTATATGATAGATCCCATATAATTATTTTTGGTGAAACCTTATATGGATAGTTATTTAGTTATGGATGTCCTATAATTCTTGTGTTGTCACAGTGATCGGGTATCATGGATGAAAATATAAATGTTAGTATATGTTAAGATGGGGCTTGTGTACTACCTTTGTGTAATGATGGGGATGTATGGATTGATACTTTGGGTTTATTCTTAGAATTGAAGGGATATGGAATGATAAATGAATTATACTTTAACCCATGGGATTTAGAGTTGATTTTATAAATGATATGTTAACTATTAAAGAATATTATTTAGATTTATTACGAAATATTTAATCTAAAAATTATATTATGGTTATGAAGAAAATGGTAATTTATAAAAAATGTAATAAATTATATGAGGATCCTTTGATGATTGTGTGATTAAATATTATTGGTCTATTCCCAGAGACGGAAATCGGGAATTTCATGTGGGATAGTAATTATAGCTCAAGTCAAGGATAGGTATATTCCCATAGTATGGTTGTGTGATATATATACATATACCCTTTTGTTATATGGTTTATAATTTTCCACCAACTGAGTCATTTGAGGTGTACGATACCCATTTCAGCCGTAGGATTCATTTGGATCCCATCATCTTGGTTTGTTGAAAGATCATATGGTTTACTACTTTCCCTAGCCCATTATATCCTCTAAGAATACTATACATTTTTACATTCTCGGATTGTGATGGATTACTATTATAGGGTATATAATTATATAGTGTATGATGGATCATGGCTGCACCATACTTGTATATTAGGACCAGTGTAGCCTAAAGCTATATCATATAATTTTATTTTTGATTTAATAGATTTGGTTACTAAAGACATACTCATGCATATGTTGTAATGTATTGATGTATAGTGCATGTTATGTGGTCTATGGTAGCTTATGGTAGTACTACCTAGATTTAAGATGTGCTCGTGGGATGCATGGTTTGTTGAGAGGTGATGATGATGTGGGTATGATGGGTTACACGAGTCGCATGATGTGATCGGTATTATGTGATTTCCATGATGAGAATGATGACATAGGACGAAATTGGAGCACCATGAAATGGGAAATTGGTGTCTAGGGATAATTATTTTGTGAGAACATGGTACTAGGGTACCTTTATATATATAAATTAGTTTTCATGATGTTACCTTATTTTATGTGTTACTTTCTTAGTGATACTTTGTGAGGATTGAAACATAGTATACATGTTTAGGTGACGATGTGATTTATTTTTTTATTTATTGGGGATTTAGTATACTTCTATCATATTCTCATGAAATATTTTAGAGAGCATCCTACTAATTATAACTGTATACTCACGAAACATATATATAAATATTTTTCAGTTTATCTAGTGATTTTGGGTGATGGAACTAATGATACAATATCACGAGTTGTTCATGAGATATTTGAGTTCTTTCTCACTATCATAATATTGGTACATTGATTTCTATTTAGTTTTCTTACCATATCATATTACAAAATGTATATGATTATTTGGTTTTACTCATTAATTATATTAAAGATTAGGTTGGTGGATATTTTTTTATCCCAAGTATCATTGAGGGTAATGGATCCCCTTTATGTGTATGATACCCTTAATTCAAGTCATCAACATTGGACTAGTTGGAGGCATCCTTCAAGGGATCATTATTTTCCTTTATCGGTAGCCTAATAGGGGTAA
Organism: Viscum album; assembly: GCA_963277665.1. Classification (NCBI taxonomy): domain Eukaryota; kingdom Viridiplantae; phylum Streptophyta; class Magnoliopsida; order Santalales; family Viscaceae; genus Viscum; species Viscum album. Next base: position 1,725,568,951 of record OY728141.1, read on the forward strand.
AAGTTGGTGTAGGTCATGGATTTACCTAGAAATATTAATTAGAATATATATTTTGATATTTAAAATAATATATATTTATACAAGTATATATTAGTACATCAATACAATAATAATTAATGTTTTAATATATACTTTTTTATAAAATGATTTGAAGGATATTATTTTATATTATTTAAATTAATAACTTAAAAGGGATAAAAAAATCACAACCTCTTATTTAAGAAAAAATAACAAAAAAATAAAAAATAAATATGCATATAATCATATGATTTTGACATCTATTAAATTAAGAAATATCGAAATTCTACACAAAATGAATTAATGAAACAAAACATAGATATATATATCTTTAATAAATGTTATATAGGATTCATCAAGATCCTATGAGATGTATATTTGATAATAAAAGTGTTGATGGAGTATAATTCATATAGGATAAAGAAACTACCTTCCAAGATGACATTAAGAATTTTGATTCCAAGAAATGGTTCTATTACATGATATATGAGTTGGATTTTTTATATAGAATCCATGTTTAGAACATCATGGATATACATGGAGGGTTATATCTATATGGTGATAGGTCCTATTCTATAAGAAACCTCACACAGATGGTGTATTATAAACCTATAAATATCTCTAGGTGGAGAAATGGTTCTAAACAATTTCTATTACAGACAATGAAGCCTCCATTTTACTTATAGAAATTATAAAATCAATTCTGATTTTTCCTTACATGGAATCTCACTATAATTATGATATATAAAACTTGTTATCAAACCCATTTTGCTTAAAAAAAATTGTTGAACACACATATAAAATACAGTTCATAGCTTTTTAAGATATAAATTGTGCTACAATAGTGAATAGGTTTTAACATAATATTTATATTTTTAATTTTTTTCAGAGTTAGAATATTTGGTTTGAGAAAAAATAAATATTTTTGGTTTCATTATTTTTTTTGTTTGGTATTTTTGGTTTCATTATGATTTTGGATGAATACTGTGGATAACTAAGATAATGGGACTGTTTCAGAATTTATGGAATTTTATTTAAATCACATAACACTCATGAGAAATGATATAAAAAATTATTATTCTTTAAAATTATTGTTAGGAAAATTATTCACAATGAAATATGTTATGCAGAATCCCATATAATATGTTTGCATAATTATATAGATAAATCCAATATTTCTTGGTCTGTTTAAAACATATACATTATCTATGTACTAAAGAGGTTTTCAAATATAAATCAATGGAGACATATTTTCCATGTTTCATGGTGTGAGTTTTTGGAAGGATCAATATCATCATCATATATCACATTCCTTATGATATAAAAATAAGATTTATCATGTATACCATGATGATTACATGACATATTATCTCACATACTTTGAGCATTACTTGTAGGGAAAAACTCAAATTGTGTTTGTTTTACCATAATTCTATGAGTAATATCCTTATGTACATAAAAAACCAAGGATTTGATCTTAATATTTGGAGGTGAGCGAGAGATCCTTGTATTATGTTACAAAAATGATAACTTCAAAATAAAAATTAATATTAAATATATAAAAACTCTTTAATTTCTCCCCAATGGTTGTGTTATTAGTTGGAAGAGTTTCAAACAACTCATAATGATGGATTAGATAATATATGAAGAGAAAAATGAAACATCGGATTCGGAAAAGCAAGTTGTTGTAATTAGGAATTTAATCACTACATTTTGGGAAGTTTCAAGCATATTCAGATAAATATAGATCTATTTTATTGATAATGGACTAATTTATCCTAGGAACCTCATCCATAATAAATAAATAAATTCATCCATCACATATATCATGTTTTTAAAGAAATAGTTGTCTGGGATAATGGATTTTCATTGTTTGGGTGTATTGGAAAATAAAGTATATCAATTGAAAAATCTACTAACACTATTAAAGTATGAGTGTCATGTAATGTTTCATGGAATTATATATATTTTATATGGATTTAATAGTATTTTTGAATAAAAATGATTCATGGTTTTATAATAAAGGCAATCATGATTTATAAATCATTATTTTATGAGATTATAATTGTTGAAACCTATAAAATTATTACTTTTATTATTCCATAATCAATGATTTTCATTGAGCTTTATGGGTTTTTAAGATATGTTAATATTTATATAAGCAGAATTTCTTATTTTATCTAGTATATACTCATGAGATAATAATTCATGAAATTTTATTTTGATAGTCCCAAATATGTATATAATATACAAATTCATATATATAGTCATTAATCAACTTATGGGTGTATAGATTATATGAATCTCTATTACCTAATGTTATCTAGTAACCCACATGGGAACCTTGATCCATTTATATAACAAGCCTAGCTTTAAATATATTGATAATACTTCAATGTTTCAGAATATTCATTACAAAATATTAAAAATCCATGATAGGACCATATATGTATAGTGCCTTTAAAAATTGGGATACATAGACAAATGTTTCATAAGAAATCATTATTGCCTCCCACTTATATTGTCATAACCAGACCCCTTTTTGAAATATCTTACTTAATACCCTTCTTCATGACCTAGAGAAAAGAAAAATATGAAAGTTTGAGCTAAGATACCCAATAAGGGTAACAATGGAGATATAAATGATATCAAAATCATAATACATAATAACATAACATTTGAAAATCTTATCCTGTAAAAGGATGATTGTGATATCATGCAATGGGATATATCATGAAATTTGATAAGAATAAATGAATGTAATCCCAAAAGTGATAAAATAAGACATCATGCTTTTTGGAATATATATAATCATAGAAAATCATTTCATATTAGCCAAGGATCATTTATAAGACCATTATAGCAGAAAAAGTCCACTACTAAACCGTGTTCACTCCTTGTTCTAGCCCAATATTTTTAAACATAGACCATTTCCCATTCTAAGAATGTCTATCTCATTAGAAATAAATATTTACCCAATTAATTGGTGGGAGATATAGATCCCACCCATCTCATAATGAAATCATTCTTACATGTGCCACAAAAACAAAAATAGTTTACCACAACATAACCCAAGGAATAAAATTGGATTCCTAAACATCATTCCACCCCAATCCATATGAAACAAATTAATTTCATAAATATCATTTCATCATAAATAAAATAAAATAAAATTAAAAATAATGATAAAAACATGACCCTTTTTAGAAGATGTCATCTTATATGGAAAATTATTTTGATAAGACACTTGAAATTAATTCTTGTGGAAAATATTGTTTCTTATTAAAAAACATTTTGTTCTCTTAACATGACGCACAATTTTAAAATAAATTAATTTATTTGAAAATAAATATAAAATATTTTAAAGGATGTTTAATTTAAATAAGGTGTTATGTAGACATAAAAATTTGTTCATGCCGTATAAGTTAAAACACATTCTCCTCATAGTTTTTCCAAATAAGTTAAAAAGTCCCTCATATCGAATAATGACAACGATTACATTAATACTATTAAATAGAAATTCACCAATGGTTAAAATTTACTTTCAAAAATTTTATTATAATATAAATAATTTTAAAAATATTAGAAATGTGGATGTGAATGATATATATACGCCATTAAATACTTACGTATAGACAATCTCGGATAATAATGAGATTATTAAATTCTCTCTTACCTTAGGTTTGCTTTAGTTTTTATATATCCGATCCTCATGTATAATTATTTAAATATTTTAATTGATTTATTTTAGAATTATATTCATTTTTATGATATCATATATGATCATATTATCATCTGGTTGTTAATAACTTTTCATTATTACTTGTTTTTCGGGAATTAAATGTTTCAATTTTGTATGTCTTTTTGTCAAATAAGTTATGGTTCCCTTTCATAGGTCATAGTTATATCGTTAGAAATTTATATTAACCTCAAATATATCATATTTATTCATTATATACATTTATATAATCATTATTTAACGAATATCATGTAGAATGAATCACATCGCTTCGTGGAGAAGACATGCCATACACACGCACGAGTGACAATATCATTCCCATAATTGTGTAGTGGTATTAAAGTGAATGGTGTATAATGTTTTAGAGTCAATATAATCTTATAATAATCATATATAGTTATTATTTCTATAATTATACCCATCCATGTTTGGTTTAGGTGCAAAAAAAATTTCGCAACGACTTCGAGACGTTAAGTCCTACGTACTGCGTGGTAATTTCATTTTTCATAGGATGAATAAAAGTTGGAATATGGTTGTTTTATAATTATATTAACATATATGTATATAAATGATAATTTAATTATTAATTTATAATGAAACTACTTTTTATGACAAAGTATTAGAAAAAATAATTTTTATATAATTGGTAAAGGAGATAACCTCTACTTCGATGTGCTTTCTCTAAATATCCTCTTAGATCACTAGAGTTGGTCATTGAAGAAAAACAAAACTTGTAGAATGTCACTAAATTAGTTAAGGAGGTAATTTTTTATGAAATTTATAACCATTATGTCTTAAATTTAAGTGACTAGGTGAGGGAGGAGGTTCCTTTTTTAAATTGAGGCGAGGGACACTTTTGGGATCTCCAAAAATATTAATTTATAAGAAAATAAACAGCATCCAAAAACCTCAAAAATTACCCAAATTAGAATATGAAATTATATAATGTTTCAATATCATCAAAAAATAAATTTTTGTGACTTATTTTTTTTCAATTTAGTACTTATAATTTTAATTAACACTTTGTTATCTTATTTAATTTTTAACTATGGTAATAAATATTTCAATATTAAAAGGTTGTCATATTTATTTATATTATGTCATTTTGACCATAAATAACTACCTTATAATTTTTTTGACCAAATAATAATTATTATATATTTTTAAAATGTTTTATTATTTCTATATAATTTAATAATACATTATTTTGACAAACAATCAATTTTGTCAATTTTGTCACTATTATATTTATTGATTTTAAAAAATATTAATTTTACAAAATTTCTTCAAACCAACTATTTTATTATATTTCTAGAAGGTCATGTTCTTATATAAAATTCATTTTAAAAATTAAGTATCCCAAATTATGTTTACTTTAATATTTTCAATAACATTTATTTGTTATCTCTATTAATTAAATAATTACTACACTAATATTATGTAATTATTTAAAATACTTTTTTATTTAATAAAAATTAAAAATAAAATACTATGATGAAGATGAATTTATTATATTTAGTAATTATTTATTTAGACAATTTTACCTTCTGAAAAATTCATCATTTAATATTTTATACTCATTAAATTATTTTTGTGACAACTTTAACATCACTTTAAATTATATAATATATGTATCACAATCTCTTGTATCTGGCTCCAAATGGTTACTAAATAGACCCTTGGATGGTTATGGTCGAGATATTGTCATCCAATTAAATTTTTTTCTAGTTTTTGGGTCCATTGATGGTTATTATAAGTTTAATAAAAAGTGTTTTAATGAGTTATTATTAATTATTTAATTTTTTACATCATCAAAGTATAAGTATTTGAGGTAAATATTTTTTCCCTAAATATTAAAATAAAATTAACATAATAAATAAAAAAATTTAGCATTAAAATTATCATTTATAATTTAATTTATCTTCTATATATCCTTATATAAACAATGATTTAGTTATTAAAATTTGAGTGATACATATTTAATTTTTCTTTAATTAAAATAAATCAAATATCTTAATCTCATCCATGTGGCTTCCAAAAGACACTATTTCGACCCAAGAATGATTTAGGTAAGGAAATCATCAAATAATATTAATACAAGTGTTATGTTAATTTTATAATAATATTATTACCCTTAATTACTAGATTTACCCATTACCATATTAATAAAAACATCCAAAGTTAACATTCATAATACCCAAAAATAAAATAAATATATTTAAATAATTTTGACCTACTATTTCAAACTATGGAATTAATTTTTAAAAATTCAAAACATATATGTTTTATTAATTAATGTAAAATAATTCCCATTTTAGGAAAGAGATAATGAGTTTTTAAAAGTTAAAACATTGCAAAATATTGAAAAGTTTTTACATCTCAATTCAATGTAAAATTAATGCTAATGAAAAAAATTATATTGAATGATAAAAATTTATTATATTTATACTTTAAAACAATTAAATATTAAAATTAAATCATATAAATTATTTTGATAATTTTTTTTCAATTTAAAGTCAGTGTATTTTTAATATTCATCAAATTTTGAAGTTTATGAGAAAAATATTAAAAATTCATACAAAGTAAATTTTTTTATCCCTCTTAAATTTAAATTTCTTTTTCATATAAAAATTAATAATTTTTTAAAATAATAATTTAAAAAGTTTTCATCATTAAAAGGTGGTAGAATTGCATTTTTAAAAATATAGGTTATTATACATCAAAGAGAGTTAATGCGTACCCTATGAAAAAATATCTATTGGATGAATATCAAACATATTTTATTATTTATATAACATATATTTAATTAATTAAATCTACTAAAAGTAATTTCTCAATTTATTAATACAAAAAATACCAATATATAATTGATTTATATTTTTCATAAATAATTTGTAGCGAATGGCTTTACATTATCTATTAATAAATTTGATGTATTTATTCTTGATAACACAATGTCTTTGTTAAAATTATCTTTTTATACTAAGGGAATCTCATGGTTCGTTTATACTCAGGATTTTGTGCAATAAATGCTATTTAAGATTTAAAATTATTTAGAGAAAATATTTCATAGAATCATTCGGGTGTTACATTCTACCCACCATAAACTGAATTCCACCCTTGAAATTCATTACATGGATAGAAACAGATGATGATATATCTCCCCCATCATATCCACAAGTTCCAATGTAGCTTCCTCAAATTGGTGTTTCCACCACCATAATTTAACCAAGTGAGTGGTCTTGTTTTGCAAAACTTTTTCTCTACAATCCTTAATCTCTATCAGCTATTCATCATAAGAATGATCATGATCTAGTGGCAAAAATTCTGAGTTTAGTACATCAGAAGTGTCAAATATGTAATTTATCAGGAGATATAAATGAAACAAATCATGTACTTAATTGATATTCATTAGAAGATCAAATATCTAAGCTATATTCTCAAAACGATCCATAAATTCAAAAGGACCAATATACTTGGGGATCAAGTTGATCTTCTTTGTAATCTCATTACTCTCCTCTAGGGTGATGTTTATAGAAACACCTTATAACCCACTTCAAAATCTAGGTATTTTCACCAATTGTTAGCATAAAATTTTTGTCAACTCTGAGTTTCTCTTATGTGTTGTTGAATTAGTATGACCTTTTCTTCAATTTAATCAACAATATTAGGTCGTAATAAATTTCTTTCCCCAAATTCAGCCCAGTAAGATAGAATTATTCAGTTCTTTACATTGAGGGATTCATAAATATCCATCTAAATACTGAATTGAAAGCTATTTTTGTGTGAAAACCCCATCAAAGGCAGGTGTTGATTCCCACCACTTTTAAATAAATAGAGCAATATCTCAACATGTCTTCAAGATTTTTAATTGTCCTCTCGAACTAAACATTTTTATGAGGATGATAAGCAGTGCTAAAACATAACTATGTATCTAGAGATTTCTAAAGAATTCACCAAAACGTTGAGAAAATCCTTGGATCTAGATAAGATATAATGGAAAGTGTTTCACCTTGAAATCTTAACACTTCCCATACATATATCTTGGAAATCTTATCAAGACAGAAATACTCTCTAATAGAAATGATGTATGTTGACTGCATAAGGTGATCAACTATAGCCCATATTGCATTATGGCCTTTAGATGTTTTGGGAAGTCTGATGACAAAGTATACAGTGATGTTTTTCAATTTCCAATCTAGAATGGGTAATGGTTATATCATCCCCTTAGACTTCTTCCTTTTATCTTTAACATGCTAACAAACTAAGTACCGAGAGAAATATTTGAAAATACCCCTTTTAATTCCATCCCACTAGATATAATATTCTAGTTTTTTATACAACTTTGTACATCCAAGATTAATTAATAATGAATAATTATGATCCTCATCGAATAGATCCTTCATTAATTTTGGTATGGTATGAATACAAACATGATTCATGAACCTTATTATTCCATCATAATCAAGGTTTAATTCATAAACATTACTCACCTTATTTTGTACCTCGGTATATTCCTTATGTGCCTCCTTAATCGTCACTTGTATAGATGGTTGAGCATTAAATTATGATAGATAATATTTCTCCCCTTCCATTAAAATTTCAAGATCCATCCTTTGAAAATTGATAAATATTGGATCTTATTTAATCATTATCATAGATAGGATATCATGGTGATTTCGACTCAAAGAATCTTCCACATAGTTCACTTTCTCAATGTGGTAGTGTATTGAGCAATCATAATCTTAAATCAGCGCCAAACTTCTTCTCTAGAACGTATTTATATCGTTTTGTGTGAAAATATACATTAAACTTTTATGATCAGTATATGTATTACTATGTTCACCCTAAAGATAATGCCTTCATATCATTAGTGCAAATATTACAACAAATAACTATAAATCATCAGTTGGGTAGTTTTTCTCAGGGAATTTTAAATTTTCATGAGGAATAATTTATCACCAAATATTTTTTTCATGAGAACACAACCTAAACCCTTTTTGGATATGTCACTGTAGATCACAAACCTTTATCCACTATAAGATAGTGTGAGCATAGGTGCACTGGTTGAACATCATTTGAGATCTTTGAAATTCCCTTCACATTCGTACATCCACATGAACATAAATCCTTTTCAAGACAACATGGTGAGTGGATTAGATAATCATAAAATATATTCCACAAAAAATCGATAATATCTTTCCAAACTGTAATGACCCAAACTTTTTAAATAGTATATTAACTTACTCTTAACGATTTCATAGAGATGTTAATAGTTAATGCAGAAAGAGGAGTCGATGGCTTCATCCAGTATACTCGAACCATATGAAGCCCACTTATCAGATCATGGGAAAGAGGTGGCATCTTTCAGCTTCGCTTTGGACCAAGCCCAAGCCAAACTCCAGCATGTCAAGATTGAATGGAAACACCTGCAGGAGAAGTTCATGTTTGTAAAGATTACTAATACGGCAATGTTATCTGAGCCTCCCTCAGATTCTCTCACCATAGCACACCTTACACTTAGGTCATATACTGGGGTTATAAGGGGCAATGTGACGAGACTGTAGCTTCATTGTGTAATCATTTGGGATGAATAAATTGAGATTTCTTCCTTTACTGATGTTTGTGAAATTTCAAATGTCCGAATAATTTTAGGACTTATTTTATTGATGAATATTAGAAAAAATAATATTTTAAAATATTTATATAAACCTTAAATAATTAATGATGTGTAATGATTTTCAAAAAATGGTCTTCTGCAAAAGTGTTCAGTAAGGAATTTGGAGTCTAATAATATCAACATAATTTTTTGATTAATAGTAAATTATGAATAGTGATTTTATGCTTAGGATTAGTAATGTGACCAAATGGATTAGTAATCTCACTTAAAAAAAGTTTTAATATAATTTAGACACCTTGATTTTGTAATGTGATTCTATAAAATGGTTAAATAACGATTTCATAAATTATTATTCAAGTATTAGTTTTTTTGAGTGAATAATGTTTTTTATTTAAAAATGTAATTTAAAATATTTAGAAAATTATTTTTGTAAAATGGACTTTATTTGTGAACTCAGAGCATCGATATTATGTTATGGTAATTTATGGGATTTTTCTGAGAAAGATGAATTTTCAGTGAATAGTAAAAATGCAGTTTTAGGGTTTCGGTATGTTAAATGACATCATAACTCAGTCATGATGATGTCAGGATATATTTTAAGGGATGGTCGACTAAAGGGGATGAATTATTGTGTGAGGTGTCCCTTGGCCATTAATGTCATGTCCCCTCACTTTTCCTATAAATACCAAGACCTCCTCTCATCCATTTGACTCCAAAACCATCCTCAATGAAGTTCTGGTCTCCTTACCTCCCAAGGAGTCCTCCCAAGGTGCCCCCAATCCCTCAAGGTCCAAACCGTTGAGTTTTAAGAGTTACGTTTTAAGGTAAGGGATCTAACCCCTCTCTTTCTTTTCAAGTAATCTCTTTTATGCTCCATGTTCTTATGTTGGAGGATGTTATTCTATATTCATCTTACTTCCCTTTTCATGTTCATATGATGAGAGGCCCCCTCTTTCTCTCATCAATTCGTTTTAAGAATGTTTAAGTGGTGCCGTTAGGCTGTCAAATTTTTAAGGGATTCATTCACCTATCTCATTTTTCAACATTCTACTTTCATGTCAAGTCTTTCGAGTTCTTTTTTAATTGTTTTGGGGTATTGTCTCTATATATATCATACTGAACTCTTATGTTCATATGATGAGAGACCCTATTTGATCTTTTCAATTCATTTTTTTTGCAGTTTAAGTGATGTCGTTAGGCTGCCAAATTTCCATAAGAGAAATCTAATTTTTTTATTCCTTCCATGTTTTTCATTTCAAATGGTATGTACTTAAAATTACATTACCATGTTCATATATTATTAATATTTGGTCCCTATAAGGTTTTATGGGTCATTTTATGATTGTTTGACCCATGTCCCCTTTCTTTTTAATGTTTTCTAAAACCTCGTAACATAGCTGTTATGCTGCAGAATGTCCGTCTCAAAATGTCTCTCTCTTTTTCTATAGTTATTTTATTTTATTAAGTGAATACTCAAAGCTATTTCTTCTAAAGGGGTATTCATATATATACCAAAATGTTCTATTTTAAATTATGGAATTTACAAACAAGAGACCCACCTTCATTTTCTCTGTGTTTTAAAATGACCTAAAGATCCTGTCTTTAAAGCAGTTTTAAAACATTATGATTATGAAATAAATCCCATTTCTTTTATGCTATATGGGTTGTTTATGAAATGATTGATGATGATATATGTGGATCACATTATAAAAAAGTAAAATTTAAGGGTGTGCCCTGATAGCGATCCAATGCATTGGGTAAATACTTAATCTCTAGAGATGACCATTTAGACAGATACCTCGGTGAATAACCTTGGTAATTTTTATTGACACCTTGGGGATGGACCTTGGTGAAACAGAAATGATTTTATTTATAAAATGTTGTAGAAACATCTTCATGTTATGAAAAATGTTATTTTTATTATGATATGCCTCATGATATCATTCTCATGCCTTAAAGTTCTTTTCATGACCTTATTGAAGTATCTCAAGTTCACATGTAAAATGTTTCTCTTGTTTTCCTTACTGGGCCTTCTGCTCACCCTTTCTTTTGATGTATGTCCCCAGGTTATGAGATGCAGTAATGAACCTGGGATGAACTTAAGGAGAATCCTTTCATGTGTTTAAGAAGAATTTTTTATGTTGTTTTCATGTATTATGTTTCTGGTTTCCAAGACACTAAACCTTAAAGATCTTTAGTTTTGTTTAATGTACTGAAAGTTTATGTTATAAAAATGTGGGATGCCACAGTTGGTATCAAAGTATGGTTTAGTTATTTGTGGAAATTAGGATATAAAATCTTTAGGAAGAACCCTATAGAAAAGTTTGATTATAGGAAAACTTCATGGTATTTTGGTAAGTATTGAGTAAGTGGTTTATCAAACAAATACATACCTGTCTGGATACGAGCAGGTAGAGGTGGCTCTGGCACAAATGTACATAGGGGTAAAACCCGAAAACACTGCTTTGAGCTAGACTTGAATGGGAACTGGTGAATGATAACGGACCTTGCTGCACTCTTGGTTACGACACTCCCAGGGGATATGTTATGTTAATCACAAGCTTTTTATGAATCATTAAGAAGGAATTATTAAGAAGTATAATTGTCTAAGCATGAAGTCTTAGTTAAAAGATTCATAAATGAAATAAGTTTCTTACTAAGGTTTTATTCTTTTAGAAAATGGAGGGAAATAGGAGGAACCGTGAAAATGGTGACCGCAATGTACCATGTGCTGACGACCCTCCGATGGAAGCCGGAATGGAAACATTCTTGAGAATGATGAACTAACTGAATCAAGTTATGAGTAATAAACTGAATAAAGCTGAGAAGTTGATCTCACCACAAAGGGAAAAAAATCTATTGAGTCTTTCATGCGTCAAAGACCACCAATATTCAGTGGATCTATTGACCCATTGGTTTTGGAACAATGGATAAGCTCCATTGGAAAGATCCTTTCTGTACATCATTGTTCGGAACAAGAAAAAGGCACCCTTGCTGTTTACCGCCTAGAGGGAGAAGCTGATCAGTGGTGGTCACTGATCAAAAACACAAAGCCACGAGGAGATATGGAAGCTATGGAGTGGGAAGAGTTCTGGAGAATATTCTTTAATAATTATTTCCCTCATTCCATGGGAACGAGAATGGAGAAAGTGTTTCTCGAGCTAAAGCAGAAGTAGAATGAATCTGTCGGAAGCTATGAGATGAACTTCACCCAACTTTCATGATATACCTCTAACTTGGACATGGATCCAAGAAGGAAGGTTGACAAATTTTTTGTTGGACTGAGACCTCATCTGCGGAAGAATCTAGCCAACTGGGACTACGATAGCTATGAAGAGATCGTGTGGAGTGCAATGAAAGTCGAGTTAGATTTTGGTGAAACACAGTGGTCTCATATATCAAATGACAAGAAGAGATCGTTGGAGCCCAGTCTAGAGAAGACTTTTGATCAAGGAAGAGGTGGAAAGAAAATGAAACTTACCACATGCAATAAATGTGGGAAGAAGCATCTGGGGAACTACTTGATCAGAAGTGGAAAGTGCTACAAGTGTGTAAGAGAAGACCATATTGCTCGGAATTATCATAGTGAGGTGAAGCCTCGACTTCCCAATACTAACGACAGAGGAAATATGGTTCCGGTCCTACCCGAAGTCAAATGCTTCAAGTTTAGATAGCTTGGGCACTTTTCTAATCACTGTCCAAATCTGAGGGTTGTAGAGGGGAATCACTATCAACCTCAGCAAAGGCCAAGGGAGCAAGGTCATTCTTTTTCTATCACAACAACTGAAATTGAAGTTCCGAATGATTTGGTAGAAGGTAATCTTGTTGTCCTCTCAAAACTAGAAAGTAATTTGTTTGATTCTGGTTATATGCATTCCTTTATTTCCTACAAGTTTGGGAATGATATAGAATAAATCCTTGAACTGCTTGAGGTAGAATTATCAGTCAAGACTCCAAGTGGGATTATCCATGCATCAACAGTGTTTACAGATTCTAGTGTTTACTTCAGTGATCACAATCTTATCGAAAATCTAGTATTCATTCCCATGTTGGAATTTGACATTATACTAGGGATGGACTGGCTCTGAAATTATAATGCTAATATCAAATGCAGAAGTAATGAAATCTCAGTAGTCTTGAATAAACGACCTACAATTATCCTCCAAGGAGAGATATATCGAACTGATCCCTATCTAGAAGCACCTCCTATAGCTTTCTTTATGGAGTTAATCGGAATGATGAAGAAGGAAAAGGGAGTATAAAAATAGAAGATGTTTCAATTGTTCAGGAATACCTGGATGTATTTCCTGAGGAGTTACCTGGACCTCCCCCAGAAAGAGAGGTAGAGTTCTCCATTGAAATCATACCTTGATCTCAACCGATATCAAAGACCCCGTATAGAATGGAAAATGTGAATCTAGAAGAGTTAAAGAAACAACTCCAAGACTTGTTGGAGAAGGGGTTTATCCGACCATGTGTGTCTCCTTGGAGAGCACCCGTTCTCTTTGTGAAGAATAATGTTGGATCAATGCGGCTATGCATTGATTATAGTGAACTGAACGAGATCACAGTGAAGAACAGATACCCTCTTCCAAGAATTGATGATTTATTTGACCAACTTCGTGTGGCTCAATTCTTCTCCAAGATTGTCCTTCGATCTGGTTATCATCAACTGAGGGTGATGAAGGAAGATATTCCAAATACTGCCTTCTGATCATGATATGGGCATTATGAGTTCAATGTTATGCCCTTCAGCTTAACTAATGCTCCTGCTATTTTCATGGATTTGATGAATAGAGTCAATAAGTACTGCCTTCAAAACTTTGGGGTAATTTTTATTGATGATATTTTGATATATTCAAAAAGTCATGATGAGCATGAAGATCATCTGAGGGTTATTTTGAAAACTCTACGGAAGGAGAGGCTCTTTGGAAAGTTCAGCAAGTGTGAGTTTTGGTTACAACAAGTGGATTTCTTGGGGCACATCATAACCAATGAAGGAATCACGGTTGACCCTGTAAAGACAATAGTTGTGTAGGAGTGGCCTCAACTATAACGACCCATACTTTACATACATTGTTAATACTTCAAAATTGAAGCACACTTATTACAACATATGACAAAACCACAAAGGATCGTATAGGTATAGTGTCTTTAGAAACTGGGAAACATAAACAACTGGTTCATTAATCTTCTACAATGTCTCCCATTTATTTCAACATATCTAGGGTCCCTTTTAGCATATTCTACTTAATATCCATATTCCTGACCTGGGGAAAAGAAAACATAAAAGGGTGAGCTCAAATGCTCAGCAAGGGAAAATAAAGGAAATAAAAATCATATCATATCTTTTTGAAAATCATAACCTGTAAAAGAGATCATAATATCTTAACATGGAATAAATCATAGAAGTGAAAATTAGATCCCCATAATCATATCATGAAACTTGAAACATTGTGGCATGCACACATAATCATGGAACATCATTTCTTGTTAGTCATGACTCATTTCCAAGACTATCTTAGTGGACAGAGTCCCTTTCTGAACCGAGTCACCCTCGTTCCAGTCCTGTTTCACTGAACCGGTATAACCTACCGTTCCCGCCATGTATATCTCATGAGATATAAAATATTTACCCAATGCATTGGAGGGAGATATAGTTCCCACCCATCTTATAATTTATCCTTTCTTATGTGTGCCACATAATCATAAATCATACATCATCGCATAACACATGTAACAAAAATGGGATTCTTGAAACATCATGACATCATAAAACAAATCATATAAGGTAAATGACTTCATAAAAATAATTCCCTCAAAACATAATCAAATCAATGTAATAATAGGGATAAAAACAGAACCCTATATTATCTTAGATGGAAAATAATTTTGATAAAACACTTGAACTCCATTCTTGAGGAAAATATCCTTTCTACTTCAAAAACATTTTTCCTTTCTTAACATGTCATACGACTTTAAAATAAAATAAGTTGATTAAAAATAAACTAGAAAACTTTTAAAGTATGATTCTTGGAAATAATGTTTTAAAAATCCATTCATGCCATATAAGTTTAAAAAACATTCTTCGTACTTTTGTCGAAAAAGTCAAAAAGTAACTCGTATGAAAAAACGACAAAAGATTCCTTTCATATTCTTTACTAAAAACTCACCGAAGGGTAAAATTGGATTTAAACTATTGTAAGTGGATGGAAACAATATTACATATTGAGGGAACATGGATGTTGATGATAAAATACACCCCAGTAAATGCCAAAGTAAAAACAATCTCGGATAAAAATGAGATTGTGATATTTTCCCTTACCTTAGGTCTGATTTGCTTTGTACGTGTCTGAAGCTCCTTTATACTGGTTTAAATAATGTTATTGACTTATTCCATAATCATAAATATTGATATGATATCATATATGGTCATATTCTTAGCTTCTTGTTAGTAATATTTCATTGTTACTTGTTACTCGGGTCTTTATTGCCTTTTGTTCTTATGCCTGTTTTGCCGAATAAATTCTTATTCATCTTTTATGGTTATAGATACCTTATATCCAGAATGGTATTAGTGTAACATATATAATATTTATTCATTCAATTCATTTATATAATTACTATGTAATGATGATCATGTAGAATGAGTCGCATCACATCGTGGAGACGGTATTCCGTACCTACGCACGAGTGATGATATCGTTCCTATGATCGTGGAACTGTATTGGAGTATATATATATTATTTCAGTATCAATATTACTTTATAATAATCATAAATAGTTTCTCATTACACCATTATACCCATCCTATTAAGGTGATGGTGGAAAATAGATTACACCACGCCGTGGAGACGGTATTCCGTACGTACGCACGCGCGGTGATTTCGTTTTTCCGTAGGATGGATAGAAGGTGAATTAGGGTTGTTTCATATTTATAATAACATATCAGTATGTAATTAATACTGATGTTATTACTTTATCATGAAACAACTAAAGAAGAAGAATTTGAAGAAGAAAGAAATTGAAAAGATCGGTAATGGATATTACCTCTTCTTTGGAACGCATCTTTGAATCCCCCACTTAGGGAACTAAGATTGGTCTTTGAAGAAGACCAGTACCTCTAGGATTATTCTAGGGAAGTGGAGAGGAGAAAATGGCATGGGTTGGCCTATCTTGAGTGCTCAAATTGGTGTGAGGAGGAGGGGGAGGAGGTTCCCTTTTATAAGGGAGGAGAGGGGCACCTTAGGAATATCTCAAAATATTATTTTATATTAAAGTAAAAATAGGTTTATAATGGTTCCAAGGGGTCTTATTTAGAAGATAAAGTGGGGATGGGTCGAAATACTATCAACAAATAGGATTTAGACAAGTTTAGGGTATTATTTTAACCTTATCAATTAGATTTAACTCTAAGTTAAATAATTTAACTTTTACCGTGTCTTTTTGTTTTCTTTAACTATATGGTTAATACACTTACTATAAAATGCCAAACGAACCCCAAATTGTTTATTATTAATATATATATCATTATCTAAGTCATTTGGCCTAACCATAGATTTTTAGGAATAAAATAACAATTATTAATATAATATTTGATTTAAAAACTATTTTGTGTCAATTTTGACACTATTTGATATATGATTTTTGTGAAAGTCATAACAGAATTATATTTTCGAACCAAGTTGATTAAATCAACACTAATATATCATAGTAACCTAGAAAATTATTGGAATTCATAAAAAGTCTCAAATTACATTTATTTTGGTGTTTATAACATCAATTATGTCAATATTTCATTAATAAGATAATTACTGCATCATCATTGTGTCATAAATAAATTAAATTATTTAATGTCTAAAAATTATAAATAAAATACCATTATGTAGGAAATATTTATATATTTCTAAGGAATATTTATAGTCTAATTTTTCTTATGTATAACCCCATATTAAAAATGATTTACTTATTAAACTTAGATTTTTACTATTTTAGCCCTTCTTTAAATAAATTAATAATAAATGTCCTATTCTAACCCAAGTGGGCCTAAATGGTCATATTTTATTCCTAAGTTTGTTTTTGGTCTGATTAAACTTATCCAATAGAATTAAGACATGTGTTAGGGTAATAGTAATATCATATTTACCCTTAGTTACCCTATTTACTATTAACCGCGGTAAAAAAAAGTAAAAAGTTACTATTCACCAAAAAATTATTTTTATCTCATTGAACCACATTTTACTTACTGATATCAACTGTGTCTGTCGTATTTTCGAAATTCCATTCAAAGAAGCGGTAAAATTAAGTTTTATGCAAAATTCATTTTTTAACCTATCACTTAGTGGTTTCACTATTCATCAAAAATTGAATGTTTTCAGAAAAATACAAAAATTTCACCTTAGGCTAATTTCGGTATTACGAATCAAAAAATGAAGTCCATTTTGAAAAATAAAATTTATAAAATTTCAAAAAGTGGTTATTACTATTCATAATGGTTAGTTTAATAATATTTTAATAGCATATCGTTGTTTATTGAAACTCGGTATTGCGTACGACGCAAGCTATCGAGGAAGGTCGTGATTGCGTGTAAAGTAAGCCAAGCAAGTGTGTAGTGAAATATTCCTTTGATGATATATAAAAACAAAATATTACTCATAAAAATCTCGGGTGTTACATTCTACCCCCCTTAAAAAGAATTTTGCCCTTGAAATTCGTCACTTTGTAACAAACAGATGATGATACTTCTCCCTCATCATATCCTCAAGCTCCCATGTAGCTTCTTCAAGTTGGTGGTTCCTCCATAAAACTTTCACCAAGTGAGTGGTCTTGTTTTGTAGGACTTTTTCGCTACGATCCAGAATCTCTATTGGTTGTTCTTCATAAGAAAGATCTTGCTCCAGCGGTACAACATCTGAGCTGAGTACATGTGAAGGATCAGGTATGTACTTTCTTAGGAGAGATACATGGAACACATCGTGAACTTGAGGGAGATTCGGTGGAAGTGCCAATCGGTAAGCTACCTTTCCAACACGATCCAGTATTTCGAAAGGACCGATATATCTAGGGCTCAACTTCCCCTTCTTTCCAAATCTCATAACCCTCTTCCAGGGAGATATTCGTAAGAACACTTTATCACCCACTTCAAACTCTAGGTCTTTTCTTCGGTTGTCGGCATAACTTTTCTGTCGACTCTGAGCTTCTCTTATGTGTTGTTGAATAGATCTGACCTTTTCTGCCATTTCATCAACGAGATCAGGTCCTAATAGCTTTGTTTCCCCAACTTCATCCCAGCAAGTTGGAGTCCTGCATTTCTTTCCATAGAGAGCTTCATAAGGATCCATCTGAATACTGGAGTGAAAGCTATTATTATAAGAAAATTCAACCAAAGGTAGGTGTTGATCCCAACCTCCTTTGAAATCCATATAGAAAGCTCTCAACATATCTTCTAGGGTTTGAATTGTTCTTTGAAACTGACCGTCTGTCTGGCGATGATAAGCAGTGCTGAAACTCAACTCTGTATCCAGAGTATGCTGAAGACTTCACCAGAACATCGAGGTAAATCTCGGATCCCGATCAGATATAATAGAAAGTGGTACTCCATGAAATCTTACCACTTCCTTTACATATATCCTGGCAAGATGATCTAGAGAGAAATCCTCTTTAATAGCAATGAAGTGTGCATACTTTGTAAGACGATCAACTATGACCCAAATAGCATTATTGCATTTGGATGTTTTAGGAAGTCCTGTGACAAAGTCCATAGTGATGTTTTCCCATTTCCATTCGAGTATGGGTAATGGTTGTAACATCCCCTTATACTTCTGTCTCTCAGCTTCAACTTGTTGACAAACCAAGCATCGGGAGACATATTCAGCAACATCTCTTTTCATGCCATACCACCAGAAGTACTCTTTCAGGTCTCTATACATCTTCGTGCTTCCAGGATGAATAGAGAATGATGAACTATGAGCCTCATCCAGTAGCTCCTTCTTTAATTCGGGGATGGGAGGAACACAAACCTGATTCCTGAACATTATTATCCCATCACAATCAAGGTTGAATTCAGGAACATTTCTCACCTTCTTTTGTAACTCGACATCTTCTTTCTGTGCCTTTTTAATCTTCACATGTATAGATGGTTTAACATTCATTTGAGAAAGAAAAGATTTTTCCCCTTCCATTATAATTCCAAGATCCATCCTTTGTAAATCCATAAATATTGGATCTTTTGTGATCCTCATCATGGTTAACTAGCATGGTCTTGTCGACTTAATGCATCTGCAACCTTGTTTGCTTTCCCAGGGTGGTAATAGATTGAGCAGTCGTAATCCTTAATCAGCTCCTACCATCTTCTTTGACGCATATTCAACTACTTTTGTGTGAAAATATACTTTAAACTTTTATGATCAGTATAAATATCACACCTTTCACTATAAAGGTAATGCCTCCAAATCTTTAATGCAAAGATTACCGCAGCCAACTCTAAATCATGTGTTGGGTAATTTTGCTCATGGATTTTCAACTGTCGTGAGGCATAAGCTATCACCATATCATTTTTCATAAGAACACACCCCAATACCTTCTTGGATGCATCACTGTATATCACAAACCTTTCTCCACTACAAGGTAGTGTGAGCACAGGTGCACTGGATAACCTTCTTTTCAACTCCTTGAAATTATCTTCACATTCTTCCGTCCAGACAAACTTAACTCCTTTCCGGGTCAACTTGGTGAGTGGATTAGATAATTGTGAAAAATCTTTTACAAAACGTCGATAATATCCATCCAAACCAAGAAAACTTCGGATCTCAGTTACTGTTGTTGGTCATGACCATCTTTCGATAACCTCTGTTTTTGCTGGATCCATAGATATCCCCTCTTTTGAGATTATGTGACCCAAAAATGCAACTTTTTGAAGCCAAAATTCACACTTGGTAAATTTGTCATAAAGATTCTCCTTTCTCAGGGTCTTCAATATAATTCTCAAGTGATCTTCATGCTCTTCCTTGCTCTTTTAATAGACATGAATATCGTCTATAAAGACTACCACAAATTGATCAAGTTAGTATCTAAAGACTCTATTCATTAGATCCATGAAGATAGCAGGGGCATTAGTAAGACCAAATGGCATCACTATAAATTCATAGTGTCCATACCTTGTACGGAAAGCCGTCTTTGGTATATCCTCCCTTTTGACCCTTAATTGATGATACCCTGAACGAAGATCAATCTTGGAAAATTATTGAGCTCCGTGTAGTTGGTCAAATAAGTCATCAATGCGTGGGAGAGGATATTTGTTCTTGATAGTGATCTTGTTAAGTTCTCGATAATCAATGCAGAGTCTCATTGATCCATCTTTCTTCTTAACAAATAGAACAGGTGCTCCCCAAGGTGACGCACTAGGGTGTATGAATCCCTTATCAAGATTCTCTTGGAGTTGCTTCTTCAATTCCTGCAACTCAATTGGGGCCATTCTATATGGTGTCTTTGAAATTGGTAAAGCACCAGGTACGAGTTCTATTGAAAACTCAACTTCACGATTTGGTGGAAGACCCGGTAATTCCTCCGGAAAGACATCATCAAACTCCCGTACGATGGGCATATTCTTAATCGTGAGTTTGTCACCAACCATTTGAGATAAATAACCATCCTTTAGTGGAATCAAGACCCATAAGATGGAAGAAATTTCCACTAGAAGGTTATATTCATCCTTGCATCGATAGACGATCGTAGATTGATCTCGAATATGAAATGTGACTTCCCTTCTTTGGAAATTGATATGAGCTCCATGTAGAGAAATCCAATCCATGCCAAGAATCACATAAAATTCCACTAAAGGAAGGATCACAAGATTTACAGGAAGCACTTTCCCACAAACTTCGATCAGATAAGAATTATAAACTTTTGATGCGACTGTTGTGCCATTAGGTGTTGTCACAGATAACTCAACATCTAATTGTTGAGGTAATACAGTGATACCCTTAGAAAAATTTTCAGAAATAAAAGAGTGGGTGGATCCAGAATCAAATAAAACATTTGCTACTTTAGAGTGGACGGTAAGTGTACCTTTCACCACTTCGTTATCGTACTCCACATTGCTGATAGAAATTGCATGTGACTTTCCTTTGTCTTTAGCCTTAAGATTTTGTTGACGTCGACCATCATCATCAACCCTTGGATTTGGGCATTGATTGGCATAATGCCCCATCTCCTTGCACTTGAAACATTGAAGTGTAGTAGGTTCATTCTGTGTATCCCTTCCTTTGTTTGCATCATTAGACATCTTCTTCCCATTATCGCGGCATTCAAATGCCCGATGACCTTCCTTTCCACATTTAAAACATTTACTTGTCCCTTTAAGACAACTCCCTCCATGTTTCTTTCCACACTTTGAGCATAAGGGAAAGCTCATCTTCTTTTCAGGGTGCTCTTTAGATTTTCCTTTGAATTCCATCTTCCTCTTCTTATCAAACCCATGTGACTGATGGGTTACTCCAATCTCCATCTCGACTTTGAGAGCACATCGAACGATTTCCTCAGAGCTATTGAAGTCCCTTATGGCTAACTCCCTTCGAAGACTTGGTTTTAAGCCACTAAAGAATCGATCGATCATACTCTCAGGTTGGATAACAATACCAGAAGCGTACCTTGCAAGTCTTGTAAAATTTTCTTCATAGGTACCAACAGATTTATCATCCCTTTGCTTCAGTTCAAGAAACTATTTCTCTATCTTTGTTCGGAGAATACGAGGGAAGTACTTATTGAAAAATAAGTTCTTGAACTCGTCCTATTCCACAGACTCAATTTCATCCCTTTGCCTCGTATTCTTAATAAGATTCTACCATTGATCAGCATCTCCTTCCAAATGATACACTGCTAGGATGACTTTATCATGTTCAGAACATTAAAGAACTAAAAATATCTTTTCAGTAGTACTAATCCATTGTTCAGCAACTAATGGATCAGCAGACCCACTGAAAGAAGGTGGACGCTGCCTCATGAAGGATTCAACAGAATGTTGCTCCTTCCTTTGCTCGTTTGGAAGTCCTGCATGATTCATAGCTTGAGAAAGTTGTGTGAGCATGGCTACAAGATTTTTCATTCCAGCTCCCATATCGTTTGGTTGCTCAGGGGGACAATCATTGCATTTCCCATCGCATTCCGCATTAACACGGTTCCTTCGGGTTCCAGCCATTGACTAAAACCAAGAAGAATAGTGTGAGCAACACTAATTATAATAGGAAAACCACATAATCAAGGATAAAATATCACACTTAAGGTCTTATCCTAGGTTATTCATGTCCATTTCTAAAACACTAAGATTGTGTTCTATGCTTAGACTTATCCTTATGGTTCTTACTAAGGCTTTCACATCCTAGTTTCCAAAGGTTGACTATACCTTTCCTCTGATACCAACTATAACGACCCATACTTTACATACATTGTTAATATATCAAAATTAAAGAACACTTATTACAACATATGACAAAACCACAAAGGACCGTATAGGTATAGTGTCTTTAGAAACTGGGAAACATAAACAACTGGTTCATTAATCTTCTATAGTGTCTCCCATTTATTTCATCATATCTAGGGTCCTTTTTAGCATATTCTACTCAATATCCATCTTCCTGACCTGGGGAAAAGAAAACATAAAAGGGTGAGCTCAAATGCTCAGCAAGGGAAAATAAAGGAAATAAAAATCATATCATATCTTTTTGAAAATCATAACCTGCAAAAGAGATCATAATATCTTAACAAGGAATAAATCATAGAAGTGAAAATGAGATCCCCATAATCATATCATGAAACTTGAAACTTTGTGGCATGCACACATAATCATGGAACATCATTTCTTGTTAGTCATGACTCATTTCCAAGACTATATTAGTGGACATAGTCCCTTTCTGAACCGAGTCACCCTCGTTCCAGTCCTGTTTCACTGAACCGGTATAACCTACCGCTCCAGCCATGTCTATATCATGAGATATAAAATCTTTACCCAATGCATTGGAGGGAGATATAGGTCCCACCCATCTTATAATGTATCCTTTCTTATGTGTGCCACATAATCATAAATCATACATCATCGCATAACACATGTAACAAAAATGGGATTCTTGAAACATCATGACATCATAAAACAAATCATATAAGGTAAATGACTTAATAAAAATAATTCCCTCAAAACATAATCAAATCATTGTAATAATAGGGATAAAAACATAACCCTATATTATCTTAGATGGAAAATAATTTTGATAAAACACTTGAACTCCATTCTTGAGGAAAATATCCTTTCTACTTCAAAAACAGTTTTCCTTTCATAACATGTCATACGACTTTAAAATAAAAGAAGTTGATTAAAAATAAACTTGAAAACTTGTAAAGGAAGCTTCTTGGAAGTAATGTTTTAAAAATCCATTCATGCCGTATAAGTTAAAAAAACATTCTTCGTACTTTTGTCGGAAAAGTCAAAAAGTACCTCGTACGAAAAAAAAGACAAAAGATTCCTTTCATATTCTTTACTAAAAACTCACCGATGGGTAAAATTGGATTTAAACTATTGTAAGTGGATGGAAACAATATTACATATTGAGGGAACATGTATGTGGATGATAAAATACACCCCAGTAAATTCCAAAGTAAAAACAATCTCGGATAAAAATGAGATTGTGATATTTTCCCTTACCTTAGGTCCGATTTGCTTTGTACGTGTCCGAAGCTCCTGTATAATGGTTTAAATAATGTTATTGACTTATTCCAGAATCATACATATTGATATGATATCATATATGGTCATATTCTTAGCTTCTTGTTTGTAATATTTCATTGTTACTTGTTACTCGGGTCTTTATTACCTTTTGTTCTTATGCCTGTTTTGCCGAATAAATTCTTATTCTTCTTTTAAGGTTATAGATAACTTATATCCAGAATGGTATTAGTGTAACATATATCATATTTATTCATTCAATTCATTTATATAATTACTATGTAATGATGATCATGTAGAACGAGTCGCATCACATCGTGGAGACGGTATTCCGTACATACACACGAGTGATGATATCGTTCCTATGATCGTGGAACTGTATTGGAGTATATATATTATTTCAGTATCAATATTACTTTATATTAATCATAAATTTTTTCTCATTACACCATTATTCCCATCGTTGTAAGGTGATGGTGGAAAATAGATTACACCACGGCGTGGAGACGGTATTCCGTACGTACGCACACGCGGTGATTTCATTTTTCCGTAGGATGGATAGAAGGTGAATTAGGGTTGTTTCATATTTATAATAACATATCAGTATGTAAGTAATACTTATTTTATTACTTTATCATTAAACAACTAAAGAAGAAGAAGTTGAAGTAGAAAGAAATTGAAAAGATCGGTAATGGATATTACCTCTTCTTTGGAACGCCTCTTTGAATCCTACACATAGGGAACTAATATTGGTCTTTGAAGATGTCCAGGACCTCTAGGATTATTCTAGGGAAGTGGAGTGGAGAAAATGGCAGGGGTTGGACGAGCTTGAGTGCTCAAATTTGTGTGAGGAGGAGGGGGAGGAGGTGCCCTTTTATAAGGGAGGAGAGGGGCACCTTAGGAATATCTCAAAATATTATTTTATATTAAAGTCAAAATCGGTTTATAATGGTTCCAAAGGGTCTTATTTCGAAGCTAAAGTGGGGATGGGTCGAAATACTATCAACAAATAGGATTTAGACAAGTTTAGGGTATTATTTTAACCTTATCAATTAGATTTAACTCTAAGTTAAATAATTTAACTTTTACCGTGTCTTTTTGTTTTCTTTAACTATATGGTTAATACACTTACTATAACATGCCAAACGAACCCCAAATTGTTTATTATTAATATATATATCCTTATCTAAGTCATTTTGCCGAACCATAGATTTTTAGGAATAAAATAACAATTATTAATATAATATTTGATTTAAAAACTATTTTGTGTCAATTTTGACACTATTTGATATATGATTTTTGTGAAAGTCATAACAGAATTATATGTTCGAAACAAGTTGATTAAATCAACACTAATATATCATAGTAAACTAGAAAATTATTGTAATTCATAAAAAGTCTCATATTACATTTATTTTGGTGTTTATAACATCAATTATGTCAAATTTCATTAATAAGATAATTACTGCATCATCATTGTGTCATAAATAAATTAAATTATTTAATGTCTAAAAATTATAAATAAAATACCATTATG
Organism: Viscum album; assembly: GCA_963277665.1. Lineage (NCBI taxonomy): Eukaryota > Viridiplantae > Streptophyta > Magnoliopsida > Santalales > Viscaceae > Viscum > Viscum album. The sequence goes on from OY728141.1 coordinate 1,725,594,578, forward strand.
TAGGAAATCTTTTTAGATTTCTAATGAATATTTATAGTCGAATTTATCTTATGTATAACACCATATTAAAAATGATTTACTTATTAAACTTTGATTTTAACTATTTTAACCCTTCTTTAAATAAATTAATAATAAATGTCCTAATCTAACCCAAGTGGGCCTAAATGGTCATATTTTGTTCCTAAGTTTGTTTTTGGTCGGATTAAACTTATCCAATAGAATTATTAAATGTGTTAGGGTAATAGTAATATCATATTTACCCTTAGTTATCCTATTTACTATTAACCGCGGTAAAAAAAAGTAAAAAGTTACTATTCACCAAAAAATTATTTTTATCACAATGAACCACATTTTACTTACTGATATCAACCGTTTCTGTCGGATTTTCGAAATTCCATTCACAGAAGCGGTAAAATTAAGTTTTATGCAAAATTCAGTTTTTAACCTACCACTTAGTGGTTTCACTATTCATCAAAAATTGAAATTTTTCAGAAAAATACCAAAATTTCACCCTAGGCTAATTTCGGTATTCCGAATCCAAAAATGATGTCCATTTTGAAAAATAAAATTTATAAAATTTCAAAAAGTGGTTATTACTATTCATAACCGTTAGTTTTAATAATATTTTAATAGCATATCGTTGTTTAGTGAAACTCGGTATTGCGTACGACGCAAGCTATCGAGGAAGGTCGTGATTGCGTGTAAAGTAAGCAAAGCAAGTGTGTAGTCAAAGATTCCTTTGATGATATATAAAAACAAAATATTACTCATAAAAATCTCGGGTATTACATCAACCCACAATAGTAACTGAGATTCATAGTTTCCTTGGTTTAGCAGGATATTATAGGAGGTTTTTGAAAAACTTTTCACATCTTTCTAATCTGCTAACCAAGTTGACTCGAAATGGGGTTAAGATCATCTGGACAAACGAATACGAGGAAAGTTTTCAAAGAGCTGAAGAAGAGATTGGTTACTGCACCTATGTTAACACTACCCTCTATTAGAGAAGGATTCATTATTTTTAGGGATGCATCTATGAAAGGGATTGGGTTCTTCCTCATGCAAAATGACAAGGTAATTGCTTATGCATCTCGACAGTTGAAGATTCATGAGCAGAATTATCCTACACATGATCTAGAGCTAGAGGCAGTTGTTTCTTCTCTAAAGATATGGAGGCACTATCATTATGGGTAGAAATGTGATATATACACCGACCACCAAAGTTTAAAGTATATTTTCACGCAGAAAGAATTGAACATGAGTCAAAGGAGATGGTTGGAGCTTATTAAAGTCTATGATTGTTCAATTCATTATCACCCTGGAAGAGCAAACAAAGTCGCGGATGCATTAGGAAGGAAATATCTTGTTTTTCTGGCAATAATGAGGATCCTAGGAGATCCCTTGATTAATGGTCTAGTAAAACTAGACATGGGAATTGTAAGGTTAGGGACATCATCAACCTTATCCCAAATGATTTCTCAACCTTCATTACTAGAGAAGATCAAGAATGCTCAAAAAGACGATCCTTTGCTATTGGAGATGTTTGAGGCCGTAATGGATGGGAAGTTCCCTAATTTCAATATTGATCAAGAAGGTGTATTGAAATTTCATACAAGACCATGTGTTCCATATATTGCGGAGATAAAGAAATAAATGATGGATAAAGCTCATAGATCGACATTCTCTATACATCCGGGAAGCACTAAAATGTATAGAGACCTTCGTGATCATTATTGGGGGATAACATGAAGTGGGAGATTGTTGATTACACTACAAGGTGCCTGGTGTGTTAGAAAGTAAAGGCAGAACGACAACTTCCTAAGGGGGTATTACAACCGCTACCCATACCAGTATGGAAGTGGGATAATATCACTATGGACTTTGTAACTGGTCTCCTGAAAACATCCAAAGGAAACAATGCGATATGGGTGATTGTGGACCATCTCACCAAGACCGCCCATTTTATCTCTATTCGGGAAGATTTATCTCTTGATCAACTTGCCATGATATACATAAAGGAAGTGGTAAAGCTTCATGGGGTACCACTATCCATCGTGTCTGGTCGTGATCCAAGATTTACATCAAAATTCTGGAGAAGTCTTCAACATGCTCTGAGTACTGAATTGAAATTTTTTACAGCCTATCATCCTCAAACTAATGGCCAATCTGAAAGGACTATTCAGACACTCGAAGACATGCAGAGATTATGCTCAATGGAATTTAAAGGTGTATGGGATCTACACCTCCCATTAGTTGACTTCTCCTATAACAACAACTTCCATTCAAGTATTCAGATGGAACCCTATGAAGCTCTTTATGTAAAGAGATGTAGATCTCCTACTTGTTGGGATGAAACTGGTGAGAGAAAGATTCTTGGCCCTGATCTTGTGCAAGATATGACAGAACAGGTTCATACCATCCAACAAGACATAAAGGATGCTCAGAGTCAGCAGAAGAGCTATGCTGACATTCATCGAAGGGACATGGAGTTTGGTGTCAGCGACAGAGTCTTCCTTCGAATTTCTCTAGGGAAGAGAGACATGCGGTTTGGGAAGAAATGGAAGCTCAGCCCTAGGTACATTGTCCCTATGAAATCCTTGATCGCATAGGAGAAGTGGCCTATCGTCTAGCACTTGTACAAAACCTAGATCAAGTTCACGAAGTCTTCCATGTATCTCTTTTGAGGAAGTACATACCCGAACCTTCGCATATACTGAACCCAGAGGTGGTACAAGTGGAACATGACCTCTCTTATGAGGAGTAGCCAGTAGATATCTTAGACCATAGAGACAAGTTTCTACGAAACAATACTACCTACCTTGTGAAAGTGTTGTGCAGGAATCATAAATATGAAGAAGCGACTTGGGAGCCTGAGGAAACAATGAAGCAAAAGCACCCTCACCTTTTCGACTACGCCTCAGGTATATAATTTCAGGGACAAAATTTTTTAATGGTGGAAGAATTTAATGACCCAAACTTTTTAAATAGTATATTAACTTACTCTTAACGATTTAATAGAGTTGTTAATGGTTAATGAAGAAAGAGGATTCGATGGCTTCATCCAGTATACTCGAACCTTATGAAGCCCACTTATCAGAGCTTGGGAAGGAGGTGGCATCTTTGGGCTTCACTTTGGACCAAGCCCAAGCCGAACTCCCGCGTGTCATGCTTGAACGGAAACACCTGCGGGAGAAGTTCAAGTTAGTAGAGATTACTATTAAGGCAATGTTATCTGAGGCTCCCTTAGATTCTCTCACCATAGCACACCTTATGCTTAGGTCATATGCTGGTGTTATAAAGGGCTATGTGACGAGACCGTAGCTTCTTTGTGTAATCCTTTGGGACGAATAAATTGAGATTTCTTCTTTTAGTGATGTTTGTGAAATTTCAAATGTCCGGATAATTTTAGGATGTATTTTGTTGATGAATTTTGGAAAATAAGAATATTTTAAAATATTTATATAAACCAAAAATAATTAATGATGTGTAGTGATTTTCAAAAAATGGTCTTCTGCAAAAGTGTTCAGTAAGAAATTTTGAGTCTAATAAGATCAACATAATATTTCATTAATAGTAAATTATGAATAGTGATTTTATGCTTAGGATTAGTAATGTGACCAAATGGATTAGTAATCTCACTTAAAGAAAGTTTTAATATAATTTAGACACCTTTATTAAGTAATGTGATTCAATAAAATGGTTAAATAACGGTTTCATAAATTATTAATCAAGTATTAGTTTTTTCAGGTGAATAGTGTTTTTTATTTAAAAATTTAATTAAAAATATGTAGAAAATTATTTTTATAAAATGGACTTTATTTTTGAACTCAGAGCATCGATATTATGTTATGGTAATTTTTTGGGATTTTTCTGTGAATGATGAATTTTCAATGAATAGAAAAAATGCAATTTTAGGGTTTCAGTATGTTAAATGACATCATAACTGTGTCATGATGATGTCATGAGATATTTTAAGGGATGGTTGTCTAAAGGGGATGAATTATTGTCTGAGGTGTCCTTTGGCCATTAATGCCTTGTCCCCTCACTTTCCCTATAAATACCAAGCCCTCCTCTCATCCATTCGACTCCAAAACCATCCTCAATGATGTTCTGGTCTCCTTACCTCCCAAGGAGTCCTCCCAAGGTGCCCCCATGCCCTCAAGGTCCAAACCATTTAGTTTTAAGAGTAACGTTTTAAGGTAAGGGATCTGACCTCTCTCTTTCTTTTCAAGTAAACTCTTTTATGTCATTTATTTTATGCTCCATGTTCTTATGTTGTAGGATGTTCTTCTATATTAATATTATTGCCCTTTTCATGTTCATATGATGAGATACCCCCTCTTTCTCTCATAAATTCGTTTTATGAATGTTTAAGTGGCACTGTTAGGCTGCCGAATTTTTAAGGGATTCATTCACCCTTCTCATTTTTCAAAGTTCTACTTTCATGTCAAGTCTTCCAAGTTACTTTTTAATTATGTTGGGGTATGATGTCTATATCTATCATACTGAAAACTTATATTCATATGATGAGGGACCCTATTTTATCATTTCAATTCATTTTTGTTGAATTTTAAGTGACACTGTTAGGCTGCCGAATTTTCATAAGAGAAATCTAATTTTTGTCTTCCTTCCATGTTTTTCATTTAAAATGGTATGTACTTAAAATTACATTTCCATGTTCATATATTCTTCATATTCGGTCCCTCTACTATTTTATGGGTCATTTATGATTGTTTTACCCATTTCCCCTCTCTTTTCAATGTTTTCTAAAACCTCGTAACGTAGCCGTTATGCTGCAGAATTTCAGTCTCAATATGTCTCTCTCCTTTTCTAAAGTTCTTTTATTTTATTAAGTGAATACTCAAAGCTATTTCTTCTAAAGGGGTATTCACATATATACCAAAATATTCTATTTTAAATTCTGGTATTTACATACATGATACCAACCTTCTTTTTCTGTGGGTTTTAAAATGACATGAAGATCATGTCTTTAAAGTAGTTTTAAAACGTTATGATTATGAAATGAAACCCATTTTTTATGCTATATGGGTTGTTTATGAAATGAATGATGATTATATATGTGTCTCACCTGATAACAAATGAAAATTTAAGGGTTCTCCCTGATAGCGCTCTAATTCATTGGGTAAATAATTAATCTCTAGAGACGACCATTTAGACTGATACCTTGCTGAATAAACTTGGTAATTTTTATTGACACCTTGGGGATGGAACTTGGTGAAACAGAAATGATTGTCTTTATAAAATGTTATAGCCACATCTTCATGCTATGAAAAATTTTATTTTTATTATTATATACCTCATGATTTCTTTCTCATTCCTTAATGTTCTTTTCATGACCTTATTGAAGTATCTCAAGTTCACTTGTAAAATGTTTCTCTTGTTTCCCTTACAGGGCCTTCTGCTCACCCTTTCTTTTGATGTGTGTCCCCAGGTTATGAGATGCAGTAATGAACCTTGGATGAACTTAATTAGAATCCTTTCAAGTGTTTAAGAAGAATGTTTGTTGTTTTTTTCATGTATTATTTTCCTGGTTTCCAAGACACTAAACCTTAAAGATCCTCAGTTTTGGGTAATGTAATGAAATTTTATGTTATTAAAAGGCGGGATGCCACACAAACCAAGAAAACATTTGATCTTAGTTGCTATTTTTAGTCTCAGCCAACAATCAATAACATATATTTTTTATGGATTCATAGATATCCCCTCTCTTAATATTATATGATGCAAAAATAAACCTTTACCAAGACAAAATATTCACTTGGTAATTTTTTTTCATAAAGATTTTCATTTCTCAGGGTCTTCATTACAATTCTCAAGTGATCTTCATGTTCTTCCTTTCTCTAATAATAGATAATAATTTCATCTATAAATACTACCACAAATCGATCAAGATAGAATCTAGAGACTCTATTCATTAGATCCATGAAAATATTTAGGGAATTAGTATGGCCAAAATGAGTCACTATAAATTTAAAGTGTCTATACTTTGTACAAAATTCCATATTTGGTATATCATGCTTATTGACCATTAATTGATGATATCCTGAATGAATATAAATGCTGGAAAAGTATTGAGCTCCACATAGTTGGTCAAATAAGTCATCAATTTAGGGAAGATGGTATTTATTCTTGATAGTGATCCTGTCAGGTTCCTGATAATCAATGAAGATTCACATTGTTAAATATGTATTCTTAAAAAAATGGAATAGGTGTACCCCAAAGTTACCCACTAAGTCATATGAAACCATTTTCAAGATTCCCTAGAGTGGATTCTTCAATTCCTAAAACTCAATTAGGGCCATTCTATATGGTGTCGTCAAAATAAGAATAACACGAAGTATGAGTTTTATTGAAAACTCAACTTCACGATTTGGGGGAAGACCTGATAATCCGTCCATAAAGACATCATAAGACTCTTGTACAATAGGTTTATTATTAAATATGAGTTTCTAAACAACCATTTGATATAGATAACCTTCATTTATAGTTATCAAGACCCATAACATGGATGAAATTTATACCGGAAGGTCATACTCATCCTTGAATCAACAGATGATTATAGATGCACATAGAATATGAAATATGACTTCCCATCCTTAGAAATTGATATGATCTCCATATATAAATTCCAATCCTTGCAAAAAATCACAAAAAATTCCATTGTAGGAAGGATCATAATATTTATATGAATCACTTTCCCAAAAACGTCAGCTGGAGAAGAATTAAAAACGTTTGATGTGATAATTGTTCCATTAGGAGTTGTCACATAAATCTCAATATCTAATTGTTGAGTTAATATAGTGATACCCTTAGAAAATTATTTAGAACTAAATGAGTGGGTGGATCCAAAATCAAATAAAACATTTTCTACTTTAGAGTGGATGGTAAGTGTAACTTTCACCACATCTTTATCGTACTCCACATCACCGACAATGATTTCTTGTGAATTTACTTTATATTTGGACTTAAGAGTTTGCTGTTGTCAATCATCATCAATAACCCTTGGATTATGTCATTGACTGACATAATTCCCTATTTACCTACACTTGTAACATTTATGTGTTGGGGGTGTATTATTTGAATCCATTTCTCTATTAAAATCATTAAACATATTTTTCCCATCACTTCAGCATTAAACTTCTGGATGACCTTCTTTTCTACACATAAAACATTTATCAGTACCTTCAATACAATTTACTCTTTGTTTCTTTACACACTTTGTTAATAAGGGAAAAGTAATATCCTTTTTATTTTGGTCTTTATATTCTCTCTGGAATTATATTTTTATTTTATTATCAAACCCATAGAACTGATGGGTTACACTAATATCTATATCATCCTTCAGAGAACATTGAAAGATTTATTCATATATATTTAAGCCCCTTATGGCTGATGACCTACAATGACTTGGTTTTTATACACTAAATAATCAATCAATTTTACTCTCAGGTTGGATAATAATTCCATAAGATCACGTTGTAAGTCTTGTAAAACTTTATTTTTAGGCATCAATGGATTCATATTAATTTTTATTAAGTTCATGGAAGTCATTCTACATCTTTTTTCAGAGAATACAAGGAATTCACTTAGCAAAAAATAAGTTCTTGAACTCATCCCATTCCCTAGAATCAATTTCATCTCTTTTCCATGTATTCTTGAGGAGGTTCAACAATTGATCAACTTCACCTTCAAAATGATTGGTTGCTAAGATTAATTTATCATGTTTTGAACATTTGATAACTGAAAATATATTTTTAGTGGTACTTATCCATTATTCAGCTACTAATGGATAAGAAGACATGAGGATAGAAGGTGGACGCTACCTCATGAAGGACTCAACAGAATTTTGTTACCTCTTTTTCTCGTTTGGAAGTACGAAATGATTCATAGATTGAGAATGTTATGTGATCATAACCATAATACTTTTAATTCAAGCTCCCATTACATTTGGTTTCATAGGAGTAAAATCATTTCATTTCTCATCACATTCTACATTAACATATTTCATTTAGGTTCCATCCACTTACTATAACCAAGAATCATAGTGTGATAAACACTAATCATAATTGGAAAAACCACATAATCAATAGTAAAATCTCAATTTAGAACAATTTAGTTTTTATCCTTGGTTATTCATGATCATTTCTAAAACACTGGGATTGTAACTTATACTTTGATATATCCTTTAGGTTCTTACAAAGGTTTTCTCATCCTAGTTTCCAATGGTTAACCATACATTGTCTCTGATTCCAACTATAACGACCCATACATTACATACATTTATATTACATCAAATTTAGAGGTTATTCATTAAAAATATAAATAATCCATGAAATTAACATATAGGTATAGTGTCTTTAGAAACTGTGAAACATAAACAACTAGTTCATAAAACATCTCTATTTTCCCCCACTTATTTGTTCATAACTAGAACACTTTTTGACATATCTTACATAATAAACTTCTTCATAACATGGGTAAAGGAAACATGTGAAAGGGTTAGTTAATATGGACATTAAGGGTAAACATGAGAGATATAAAACATATTATAATAACAAGTAAAAAAACATAACATTTGAAAATCATATCCTGCATAAGAATGATTGTGATATCAGGCCATGGGATAAATCATGAAAGTTCATAAGAATCAATGAATATAATCACAAAATTCATAACATAAGACATGATGTTTTGTGGAATACACAAAAGAATATAAAATAATTTCATATCAGTCGATACTCATTTTTATGACCATCATAATAGACAAAGTCCATTATAGAATCGAGTTCACTCCTCGTTCAAACACTGTATTACTGAACTGTGATCATTTTATGTTCCAGCCATGTCTATCTGACGAGATGTAAATATTTAACAAATTTATTGGATGGATATATAGGTCCCACCCATCTCATAAAGAAAACATTTATATGTGTTCCATAAAAACATTAATCAATCATCCTAGCATAACCCAAAGAAGAAATTTGGATTCTTAAACATCTATCCACCATAATCCAAAAAAACAAATGTATTTCAGTAATATAATTACATCATAAACACAATAAGATCCCAGTAATAATAGGGATAGAAACATAAACCTATTTATTTAATCTAAACATAGATGTAAAATCATTTTGTAAAACACTTGAAATTAATTATTCAGGAAAACATCCTTTCTTATTAAAAAATGTTTTCTTTTATAAAAATTCTACTAAATTTTAAATGAATAAAATTTATTTGAAAATACGATTGAAATATTGTAAAGGAAGCTTCATGGAAATAAGGTGTTATAAATATGTAAAAATATGATCATTCGATATAATTTAAAAAAACATTTACCACGTACTTTTTCCAGAATATTCAAAAAGTACCTTGTATCGAATAATGACAAAATATTCCTTTCATATCATTTAAAAAAATCACTAATGTGTTAAATTGACATAAACATATTGTATAATAATATAATTAATATTTCATATTTAGGAAAAATATACATGGATGATAAATATACCCTAGTAAATACTTATATATAGACAATCTCATATAGTAATGACATTGCGAAATTATCCCCTACCTTAGGTCCAATTTTTTTTTTGTATATGAATCTCTTCTATAATTATTTAAATAATTTCACTGACTTATTTAAGAATCATTGTAAATTTTTTGAGATCATATATGATCATATTATCATCGGTTTGCTACTAACATTTCATTATTACTTGTTATTCAGGTATTAACTACTTTATTTTCTTATGTCTGTTTTATCGAATGAGTTCTGGTTATAATTCATAGATCATAGTTATATCATTAAAATTTGATATTAAAATTATATACATCATATTTATTAATTATATACATTTTTAGAATCATTATTTAATGAATATCATGTAGAATGAATCACATCGCATTGTGGAGACGGTAAGTAGTACGTATGCATGATCGGCGAAATCATTCCCATAATTATGGAATAGTATTAAAGTGAATGGTGTATAATATTTAATAATCAATATCATGTTATAATAATCATATATTTTTATTATTTATATCATTATACTCATCCATATACGGTGGTTATGGAAAACAAATTTCACCATGTCATGGAGATGGCAAGCTGTACATACGCACGAGTGGTGATTTTGTTTTTTATAGGACGGATAGAAGGTGTAATATGGTTGTTTAATAATTATAATAACATATCATTATATAAGTGATACTGGAGTAATTAGATAATATTTAATCAACTCATGAAGAGGATGTAGAAGAAGAAATAATTTTGAAAGAATCGGTAGAAGATATTACCTCTTCTTCGATGTGATTCGTCTAAATCTCTTCATAGAACACAAGAGTTTTCCTTTGAAGAATAATAGAAACTCTAGAATGTGACTAGTAATGATGATAAGGTAAATTTAAAGATATTTCTAAACTTTAAGTCTCAAAGTGAATTGAATAGGTGAGTGAGGATATTCCCTTTTATAATTGAGGTGAGTGGCACTTTTGGGATCTCTCAATATATTAATTAATAATAGAATCAAACCCCCAAAAAAAATATAAAATGACCCAAATTAAAATATGAGATTTAATAATGTTTAAATATCAGAATTTTTTTTTACAAGTATTTATGTTCATTTAAACATTATCATTTTAATTAACACTTAGTGATCTTATTTAATTTTTAACTACTGTAACAAATATTTTAATAATAAAAGGGTGTCATATTTACTTATTTGAGGTCAATTAAACCATAAAAAATTAATAGAGACCATTTTATACCATATAATAATTATTCTATATTTTTTGAAATGTTTTATGATATTTAAATTAATTAATACAACATTATTTTGATAAACAATCAATAGTGTCAATTTTGACACTATTCAACTCATCAATTTTAAAAATATTAATATAACATGATTACATGGAAAAAACAATTTTATTATATTACTAGGATGTCAATTTCCCCTATAAATTTAGTTAGTCATATTAATTATCCCAAATTATATTTAATTTCATAGTTTTAACAACATTTATTTGTTATCTTTATTAATAAAATAATTACTTCATCAATTTTGTGTAATTATTTAATATAATTATATTTTGAATTATTTATTTAAAAATTTACTATGATGAAGATAACTCTACTATATTTCTGTATAATATATGTAGTTGAATTTATCTTCTGGAAAATCTATCATTTAAAATTTTATGCTTATAAAATAATGAATGTGACAACCATAACATCACTTTAAATAAAATAATATAATTGTCACAATATCTTCTACAAGGATCAAAATGGTCACTAACTCAACCATGGATGGTTATGGTTGAGATATATTGGACCAATAATATTTGGTCAAGTGTTTAGTTCTTTTATGGTTATTATTGTTTTAGTAAAAATTGTTTGATTTGTTTCTCATTAATTAATTAAATTTTACATCATCAAAGTATAAGTTTTTATGGTAATTAATTATTTCCTAAAAATTAAAATTAAAATAACATGATAAATAAAAACATTTAATATTTCAAAGAATATTTACAATTGAGTTTATCTTCTATATAAACATATATAAAATATGATTTATTTATTAAAATTTGAGTGAGACATATTTAACTTTTCTTTAACTGAAATAAATTACAAGTCCTAATCTCATCCGAGTGGATTAAAAAGGGAACCATTTTAACTCAAGGATGATTTATATCAAAACAAGATCATCCTATTATATTACAAAAACTGTTAGGGTAATTTTAAAATAGATTTCTTAGCCTAAATTACCTAATTTTTACCTTTACCGTATTAATAAAAATTATCGAAGTTAATATATCTAATGCCCAAAAAAATAATAAAGAAATTTTCATAACTTTGACATACTAATTCCAAATATGGAATCCATTTTTCAAAATTCTATATAATAAAAAAATTATTATCTTGTCAAAATCAATATTTAAAAAGGGTCTTCCATTAAAAGGCGGAAATATTTCCCATTAATTTTTTTTGGATTTTATACATCAAATAGGGAATATCCATACCTTATGAAAAAATATCTACTATATGAATATCAAAAATATATTATTAATTATATAACATATATTTTGTTAATTTAATTTAATAATTATAATTCACTCAATTTATTAATAAAAAATAAAAAAATATAATTGATTTATATTTTCATAAATAATTGGTAGTGAATGACTTCAACATAAATTTTCCTAAGTTAGTTATATTTATTGCTATTAACCTAACAGCTATATTAAAATGGTCATTTTATACTAAGGTAATCTCATGAATCATTTAAACTCACAACTGCATGTAGTACAAGTTATTAAAGATTTAAAATTAATTCTAGAAAATATTTCATAAAAACATTGAGGTGTTAAAATTGACACATTTCTAAAGCCCTCCTTGAGGCTGCACTAATCATAGGATAGATGGAAATATTTCATTTTATATTAAATTTATTTGAAAATGAAAACATGTTTTTACTCTTATATAATCAGTATAAAAATTAGTCCCTTGATTAAATTAGAAAAATAAAATTTAGGATTATTATTACTTTTGTTTTATGTTATGTGATCATATATTTGGATAAATAATATTTGATGTATTCATTAAAAAATTTTAGAATTGTTTTTGATAATTAATAATTTTTGAGTTATCTTGTACTATATTGAGATATTACATACCATGAAGTTGTCTCAATATATTGTAAAATGGTATTAAATTAATATATATATATATCACTCATATTGATATTAATTTGTATAGACTTTTAAATATATATATATGACTTTTTTTATTTACATTATATTAGAACCTTTTATAGATTGAATAAAAATGATATTTCACTAGAAGAAACTCTCTGCATATGGTTATGAGTTATTAAATTCAAAATAATATCAATTTTCATTAAACCTTGTAGCATCAAATAGTAGTCCATTAAAAAAGGATTGGATTAAAAAAATTATTTGACATAAAATTAAGAAAATTATCATAATCATATCCATAGGATTTTGGATAGATTAAAAATCAGTTATAAATTTTCTCATAAAATATAATATTATTGAATGTATATAATATATCGATGGATATATGGACTAAATCATGAACCTAAATGTGTTGAGAGCCACTAAATCGTGGTTTATTTCATGATGTGGTTTTTTTATATACATCATGGTATTTTTAATGAATGATTAATTAAATCATGAGAACATTTTCCCTATGTTGATTCAGTTACCTTTTAATTTTTATGCATCATGTAATGATGTGATAATTATTAATTGAATGTTAAAGTATTTTAATTTTTATTAATAATTTATTTTTTTATTTTAAATGTTATAAGTGTGGAATACAAGTGTTGGTAGTTTCATAACATATATAAAATATGACCTTGAAGTGGATCCTCTTTCCAATGAATAATATCTATTTAAATGAATTTAAAAAATATATTTTTTTAAACAAGAGGTCATTCACTATGAAATAAATGATCTTCCAAATTCCTTACACTTAAATATAATTTTAATTACCATCCGAACGTGATTTGAAAGAGAACAGGTCTTGATAAAGTGTTTTTTAATTGCACCTCCATAAATGTATACCTTTAAAGGTAGATGTAAATTGATTATTTCATAAGGAACTCTATCAAGATCAGTATTGTGTATGATATATCCTGGAGAGCGTGATACATATATGTAGTTTATTTTATATTTCCTTTAACCATTTCCTCACCCCATTGATCTTATGGTTGGGTTTTAAATTTTTATTCAATGTATTCGGGGAGTGATTCCTCTTATAAAACCATTCAAATAGTCCCATCTCCACTTATCAAACATCACTTCGGATAATTTTATCACAACTATCTTAACATTTTCTCTCTCAAGTATCTTTCTAATAATCTATTTAAAATATAAAAATTTTCTACTTAGTTCAAGAAAATATTCACCTATTGAAACGGTTTCCTATTATTATCAATCATTCGATATTGATTTATTTATTTCATAATAATCACTTTTTAATTTTAATTATATTACTAGTGTTTAATATATGTATATTTTAGTACTATGGATTCCAAGCATCCTTCATGATGTTTGACTATATTCTTTCATTAAAATCCTTTTATGGGGTCCTTAGTTTTACTTGAACAATCATATGCCCCATTTAATTAAGAATTTTTTGTATGAATTATATGAATGTAAAATATTTCTGTAGTTATGAAATTAATTTTTTTAATAGTAGTGATGTGTTCTAGGATGAATAATATATATTTTTTTCAAAAGTTATAGATAATTGAATTATAATTATCCTTATATAATCATAATTATACCATTGATATCACTAATAATAGTATATGGGATCATAATTAAAAAATACTAAAATTGATTCTTTTTAAAAGAATTAAATTTATTTCACTTTTAAAGATCATCTAGGATTATAGTTTTATATAATTATATCATCAATCTTAAATAAATTAAAATTAAATCACAAATTTAACACTTTCACTTAGTATACATTTTTTCCAAAATAAAATATAATGATGTCATCTTTCTTATATAAATAAATATTACATCACAAATTGAACACTTCTAGTTAATATACATTTCTTCCAAAATAAAAATCTTTTAATATATATAAAAGTTTCAATTTTTAGTTATATCATATAAATTATCCTCTTGACCCTATCATTATCTCGAATCATTCCTAAAAAAAAGTGAAAACATTTTAAAATTTTTATGTGCACAAAAATATCATCATTGTACATATAAAAATAATTATATGAATGAAGAAACTTTTCACTTCATGAATATTCATAAGAATTTACCTTTTCAAATTAAACATTTTGCTCAAAATTAAAATTTTTGTAAAAAATAAATAATATTCTCAACCCAAATATTTTCATAAAAATTAACAAAATAAATCATAAAAAGAAAACAAAACTCATAAAAAAATTTCAAGCATAAAAAAGCTCAAGATTTTTTTAAAAAAATTTATATACATTTCACCATTAAGAAGTAGAATGTACATTATTAAAAATATAATCCCAATACCTTACCTTGTTAAATCATAATATTTTCCTAATTTTTTTAAAATTCATTGATAAATATTATTTGTAACTTGGGACATCATTTTCATATATATATTATAATAACTCTAACACAAACTCAATGCATTGGAGAGATATATGAAGCTCACCCATTCTTGGTCAATAATAGAACCACCCATCCCTGTTTTATAATAGAACCATCCACCATTAGATTATAAAATAACCACCTATAATTTTTTTATAATGCAGCCACCCATCATTGTAAAACATTCCCATGATCTATAACATAATCACAACACATTATCGATATAAAAAAATATTCTTGACCCCCATAAGAGAAACATTTCCTGATATTGAAATATCTATTATATTTAAAAACCCTTTTGAAAGTACCTAAAAAATAGATATGGGTTTTTTGTTTGAAAAAATGAATTCTTATAAAGGAATAAGAACAATAAATAATAGTCATGGTAACTAAAAAAAGTTTGAAGTCATATACATTTAAATAGAACAATCCTTTGACATTTTTATCAAAACATTCTGTATAAAATATGTAAGAAATTCCTTCTCTATAACATTGAAAGAAATTGAAAAGCTTCATAAAATTTTCTTTATAATTCATTAATTTCCATATAAAAAAATCCATTAAATAATTTTAAGAATATGGACTTGGAATAAAAATATTTATAAAATAAATCTTGAAAACATTTAAAATGATATTTTGAAAGTAAATTGTCCTTTTCCTCAAGTTTGAATTATGTCGGACATTACATATCTTCATAATTAATAAAATTATATTAAATATTTTCATTTTCCAAAAAAATTGAAATGTTTTATTCATTATATTTTAACTATTTCTATTTTATATACAATTTCATAACAAATTAATTTTACGTTAGGTGTTTTGATGATATTCAGCTT
Source organism: Viscum album (assembly GCA_963277665.1). Classification (NCBI taxonomy): domain Eukaryota; kingdom Viridiplantae; phylum Streptophyta; class Magnoliopsida; order Santalales; family Viscaceae; genus Viscum; species Viscum album. Next base: position 1,725,610,549 of record OY728141.1, read on the forward strand.
ATTGGTTAAAATGCCCTTTGTAAGTTGACTATGGTAAAAGAGTTCATTATTCCATCATCCCCAGAATAATATCCATGAAATATTTTTAATTATTATACATGAATTATACTTTTAAAAACCAACCATGAAATATAGTAATGAAAAATGAATTAGGTAACAATCAAGAAGATGGTAGGTCATACATACACACGAGTAATGTTTCCATTTTTCAAATGACTACACAGAAATTAAGTAATTATCATATTATAGTTATCAAATTATGATTATATAATTAATATTATATTATTTATTTAAATATAATTACAAATAGTATCCCTATGTTTTTTTAAAAAAATGAATCACATAGATTCCTGGAGGTAGTAATCCACACGTACACATGAACAACTTTATCATTTTTCAATGGATGGAAAGGTAATAAATTTTTTGATATCATATGTTTATATAATTATAAATATTTCATGAATATCATATATATATATATATATATTTAATCCATCAATATAACCATCTGTGAGAGTTAGTGATGGAAAATGAATTCCATTGACTCGTGAGGAAATAGTCTGTCGTACACCCGAATGATGGTTTAGTTTCACATTTGTTGGAAAAAGATATGGACAAAGGTTATGATTGTAACATAATATAATATTATTATTTTTAATAGTTGGATGTTATTTACTCATGGTGTAATAATATTTTAGGGTGGTATAATAAGAAATAAAATGAAAATTTATAATTAAGAGTTATATGTCGTCTTTGAAAAACACATTTGGTTTACTCTTTAATACTTCTTGGTTGGAATTTAAATATTTCTATAGAATCAAGGTCATGGATAGGAATGTTTGGATGTTATTTTTTTAGGTATTATCTGAGATAGAGTTCTAAAGAGTTGTAGGGAATATATTACATAAGGTGACTTTTTATAAGTGAGGGGAGGGACACTCTTGGAATTTCCTAAAATACTAATTTAAAATATATTAATTATCTAATAAAAATTGAACAAATAGAGATATTAAAATTATTTTTTGATTATGGGTAAATATACTCTCTACATTAATTTTTTATAATATTAGGTGATGTTATCACTATTATCTATTTTATTTAACACCTTGTCAACCCTTTTGAAAATTTCTATGATATCATAGTTTTCTACTATTTTGGATTCATGGAATTAACTATAAAGAAAAAATTGTCCAAAATGGACCATGGTTAATGTTTTAAACCATATTCTATTAAGTTTAATGAAAATAGTTTTTTTAGGAATTTTACAACATTTAATAAAATATTTGTTATTATAAAATATATTTAATTTCATTTTTGGAACAATTCAATTAATTTGACATTGAAAACAACATGATTTTTATTAGAATATTATCCATTAAAAAATCCCAATTATTTTATTTTTTTTTCATTGAAATTATAGGGACACCATATCTCACCCAAATAATATTACTTTTAGTGTTTTTGAAATCATTTACATAATTTTTCTATTGCTTGCACAAGCATCAGGTCTGCATTGAATAAGTGCTTAAGGTATTTATTTCTTCACTAAAAATTAGAAATAAATTACAATGATAAAAATTAATTCATATTTAATATAAAAGTATGTAATGGAACATAATTTTTATTTAACCTTGTTCAAAAATATTCTTGATATTAAAAGAAAGATATTGACACTTTAACTATATCCTTTACATAAATATTTTAAGGTCAAAATAAATCCCCATTGAAAAAAGGATTACATTTATGGTGTTTGGATGATTATGGATGAAATATTCTCATCAAATTTTCGAATTAATTTTAATCCTTTTCCCCTTATATTTAACAATAATTAAATGATTTTAGCTTTACCATGGTAACAATAATTTACTATTTTTACCTTTCATAATGACTAAAAACATAAGAATTTATTTACAAAATAATGCTATAAATTTTTCATGTTTCAATTTTTATAGGTGGTATAATTTAATTTAAAATTAAACCCATAAGAAAAAGATCCAAAATGGGTTTTCATAAAAATTTCATTTAAGTATACATTTTTTTTAATTCAAAATTCATGTATAAAATTCATTTCAAAAGCGTAATCGGATTTTTTTATTCAAAATAAACTTATAAATTTTTAAAAATAATTTAAAATAGAATTTATATTTGTAAATACTTGAAAATAAAATAATGTTTCTAATGAAATCATTATTTCCACTATTCATTAAAATACCCAACTTTTTTTTAAATTATAAAAAATTATCTCTATGATAATTTTTATATATTATTCAAAAAATGAAAATAATTTTTTATTATTAAATTTTAAATATTTTTAAAGAAATAATTTAAATTAAACCCCATAATATATGTAAAGAAAATTAGTAAGAATAAATCAGCTTTTTTTAACAGAAAAGTTATATAATATTCCTATATTAAATATGTATATATAAAATATAATTATTTATGATTAATAATAAATGAAAATGATATATTCTAGAATTACCTGGGTTGTTACATTCCTCCTCAATTTTAAAAATTGCATCATCATAATTTTATTCATTACATAAACAAGTGTGGATATTTTCCTTCATTACATTTTTGATTCCCATGTTGTATCTTCAACCATATGGTATTTCCACAATCCATAACATGATAATGTACTTTATTTTGAAACACATTTTATCTATTTTCAAGAATTTTTAGTAGTTGTTCATGTAAAATCCAAGATCTCCCTTTTAGGTATGGATATTTCTTTCAAGTTTTTTTGAGGAAAAAAAGAAAAGAGGATTTTCTAAGTACATGTCGTGTAATTCAATGTACACACCATGTGACTATCATGTCGCGTACATCTGTGTTTTTACCGTGTAACAGCTGAATACATGGTCGTGTGGTGATCTGGAACACCTGCATAACTCAGGGCTGGTTGACGCTACTACATTATGTGTAGTGTTAGCGAACATGTTGTATAGTTTTATTTTTATTTGATATATTATATGGGGGTCACGTATAAAATTTGGAAGCATGTTATTCTCTCTGTGTTTCTTACAGGAGTGCTTCAGAACAACCGACGAAGTCTAAACCCTCGATTCTCCATTCGATCTCCAATTGAGACACTGTCATGTTCGTTGGAATACCACTAGTGAGTTATCAAATCCTCTTGGTCCCTTCCTCATGATTCATCCTCTATTGTGAGTTATTCATGGTAGGGAATTTTTTGCCTTTTTGTAGGTCTACACCGATCAAGGTTGATTCAATGGCCGATGTTCAAGTATATCTATCATATAACAAAGAGGTTGGTGGTTTGTGCCTTTAGTTGTTTTTCATTGGATTAAATATTCTAAAAGAGCCACATTCCAATTTTTTGGGTATTTCATGACTTGGTATTTGATACTATTATTAGCTTCTATGGTTTTATTTATTGATTAAGGGTTTTTATTATGCATAAGGTTAGATACCTTGTCTAAGGGACACCCATTGGTTCATTTTACCTTGGTTGATTGTTTATGGTTGTTTGGTATAGATTTCCTTTATGGTGTACCTTAATTCCCTACCTTGTTTGTGTAGGAGGAAGATTGATTTTATAAAATTATGGTGACATTATTTGCAAATGTCTAGCCATGTAGTAGTTATAGATTACATGAGCTACTTTAATATGATATACACACTATTTTTTCCAATGGACCAATGAGAGCCTTGGACCAAGAAGAATGAGGTGTCTTCATATTATTTTTCCAATGGACCGTGAGAGCCTTGTACAAGGAAAACTTAGGAGACTTCAAGATTATTTACACCGGACTGTGAGAGTGTTGGTGTAGATTATTGACCGAAGCTATTAGACCGTGAGAGGTTTACTAGAGGTTCTTTATTTAATGAATAGAGATTTTTTGGACCAAAGGGGTTAGAATATGAGATATTTCCTAGAGGGTCGTTATTTTAATGAATTGATGCTATTATTGGACCATAAGGGTTATATTTTGAGAACATTCCCAGAGGGTTGTCTGTGAATAATGGAAGGATTGTGAAGAGTCAGTCATGCCAAAGCACAATCTTGGATTCCGCCTTACCTGATTGTTTATATGGTCTTATTAGACATCAATTAGTTTATTGTATACTAGGGATATAGATATTAGGACAGATCCCAGGGTTACATGATTCAATGGATGAATAATAAATGTTAAATGAATGTAATTAAAAAATATAGGATTGTTTAATTTTTAGTAATTCCATGTTTATTTCTTCATTTTCACATATTAACTATTCTATATATTCACTGACATATAATCAAAGATCTTTTGGTCATTTTTTACTGGGATTCATCTCAAACCCTATTTGGGTCATCCTTTTAGACCCATGAATATTAGAATATTTCAGGTATAGTTAAGGGAAAGCACCCATCTTTATCAGGTACTTGATTGATGTTGGAGATGGAGAGCATGAGAACAAGCTAAGGCTAGCAATGCTGTTAGAGATTACTTTCTATTTCGTTGAATTTGATTGTATTGGATTTCAATATTTGTGACATATTTGGATGCTTTTCCTAGACAAATATGAAATACAACCTTTGTATATATATATATATATATATTCTCAAGATGTTTTATTACTATTAGTCTTCCTCTGTTTACTTCTATTGTATGGTATTAATACTTCTTCTATTGTTTTATCATTAATTCCACTATGTATACTCTTCCAATGAGGTAACAGTTCCGTCATTATCAAACCTTGGCCCTCACTATTATTTGGTAGACTCTTGAATTTGGGGAAATGCGCTTGAGGTCAAGTGATCAACAAGGTACAGGGCACCCTTGGGTGGCACCCGAATCTGGAATGTTAAAAAGCGGTATCAAAAGAAGGTTTTATTTTCTATTTCTTCTTAATGTTTTGATACATTATAAAGGGATAATAAGGAAATAGAGTTTGGTAATTAGTTTTTCCCAAGAGTATCTACCTTGTGTATAGGTAAAAGGCAAATTACATCGAATTGAATTGTAATTTTTGGATTTAAAACTAAAACAGGTGATTTGATTTCACCATGGGGTGATTCACTTGTATTGTGATGATAGTAATGATAACATTGTGGTTATATTTTGTTGAAACCCAATGAGATGAGGGTATTCCATCTCACACCTCATATATGAACTTGTTAGGAATCACATGCCTTAAATTATTTCCATGCCATTTAGAGAGCATTACTGATTCCATCTTGTTGTGATAGATGCCATTCTTGATAATCCTGATTTTATGATAGATTCCATGATAGAAATGCCGACTCTTTTTATAAGGTATTGGAATATGTAAAGTTTCCTTTGGATGGAAACCAAGATTTGTTACATAAGGTGTTATGGTCCCTCTCGAATTGGAATTTAGTGGATCATATATGAAATTTAATCAAATTATGTTAAGATATACTATGAATAAGGATTACAAAAATTGATTCATGGGGATTATGGGATCTCAAGGATTATAAAATTGAATTCCTTGGATGAATATTAATAATTTAGGGGTTTTGGAGAAGCTTCGGATGATTAAAGTCTACAAAAAAAAACACAACGTGTGATGCTATGAACACATGCCATGTGTTCTTTTATTATGAAAGAAATGAATTTTCTTAAGTACATAACATGTACCGTATGTACACTTCATGTAGTTGTTGACCGTGTGGCTGACATTGTGAGTAGAGAAATGGGGTTGGATAAAATTTGGTTGAACATGCCGTATAATGGGAGTATATGTTGTGCTGTAATCAATCGTTTATCCGACCATGTGACTAACGAAACAAGTGGATAGATTTTTTTTGTACACACCATTTCAAGAGTTTTTATGTCGTGTAGAGTTGTACCAACAAAATCAGTGTAGTTCTAGACTTGTTCAAGTACCCGGGTAGGAGGGAATATTCAAGTACAAGTTGTGTCTCAGGAAGAACACACCATGTGTATGGGGTGCTACACGACAAAGTTAGACAATGTACAAGCCCATGTTAAGGATTAAGGGAATACCCCATGTAGTAGTCTAACATGTCCTATAACCCTCTATTGGAAAACATGAATGATTTCCTTCACCTATTCCATTGTTAATATTCTGAGTTTCAGTTTTCATTAATCATTTACTGAGGTGTGTGCCTGAACTTGCAGAGTCATGCCACCAATATAACTTCTGGTTGTACGCCAGGTACATGGATATGACAAGACACTAAAAATGGCAGATCAAGGACTACTAGCAGATCCTCCGATCATGCCCGTCTGGGTACCTGCTGTTATACCAGAAATAGTTTCTGATGCACAGTTCCCTAATGTATTTATGAGGATGATGTAGAACTTTCATGGAACACCACATCCTGCCCCGATAATAGAAGATTTGATACGGGTGTTCTTGCTGTAACATCCTACCACTTTTTTTGGGGATGGAGGACCACAGACTACATAGTAATGGTTCAAGGCCATGCTTTCTATCTTCAATCATATAGAGACTCTTCCTGGGAGGAGGTTGAATCTTGATACTTACATGCTACGTGATTACACCAAGAGATGGTGGGATGTTGTTTCAAAAATGGTATGTCATCATGATATGGAATGAAAAAAGGTTTAGAGGACCGTATATGATTAATTCAACCCCAGACATTGAGTTCAATCCAATCCCTAGAGATCATGAATTTGGAGAAAGGTGCTCTTTCAGTGATGGAATACTATTATCTCTTTACAGAGCTTCAGTGCTTTGCACCTTTTTGGTGGGGTAATGATTTATCACTAGCTAGGTGATTTTCGGACGGCCTTAGGTAAGATATCCAATCGTAGATGAATTTTTTCAGGTTGACTTCAATAAATTATATAGCAAACATGGAAATGAATACTGAGAAAAATATAAGGGTGTTTGGAGCTGTGATCTAGGGCGATTCAGCATCCATGGTTTCTACTCCTTCGACAGATAGTAGGAAGCACTATATGGAGCCTTATTTTAGTGTTTCTAGTAGTTTAGTTGTATTATAAGGTATCTAGATGAGATGATTCTAGTGCAGAAAGAGTGGTAACATGAGACCTCAGTGCCCGCAAGACATAGTTGAGGGCCAATCTTGTGGTATGATTGGTCATCTTTGGTGTTTTTGCATGATTTTATCAATGTAATCTAGTGAAAGTGGATCTATTATGACTCCACGTATAAGAGAGGGGCCACCAATTCCTCCTCAGTCATGGAACTGGTGTTATTTAGGACATTCAAGCCAATGAGGTGTCATGGCCTTGGTATCCATACAATAGGTTTTCCATGATAATAGGGTGGATCAGCTTATGGTAGACAGGCAGGGTCATAGGACCATAGTACATGTTATAATTTTCTAATGGATAATACCCAACATAAGAAGGATCCAATACCCTCAATAGTTATATATAAGATTCTAGTTAACTCAGTTTTATATTCTTCCCTATTTGATATAAGGGATTCCTATAGTTTTATATCTGTGGTCATTGAGGAGAGCCTTGGTATCTGTATCTTTACTTCTGATGATGTAATGATACTACACACCCCGTCAGAGATTTGTAAAACTAGTGTATTTTAGTTCAAGGAGTCCCATGTTGAGGTTGGTGGGTTTCGAATCATATGGGGCCTCTATGTCTTAGAGATGACTGGATTCAATTTCATTATTAAAATGTATTGGTTGGTCTCCTTTCAAGCATTTGTTGAGTGCAATCACCACAGGGTGAGTTTCACATCACGATAGCGAATATCTTTTCTACACAGGGGTGAGTAGGATGTCCATGCAAGAAGAGATGGACCTGAGAATCATGGGTTGGGAGGAATAACATCCCATGTTACTAGTTTATATCTAGATAAATAGGGGACTTCACAGATGGACTTTCCTCTAGGGGTCCATCATTTCAGAGATGTACTTCTTGACGAATTTTCAATTTTCCTCTAGAACGTGAGGTGGATTTCTCTATTGAGCTTGTGCCTGGAGAATCAACGATTTCCATTCCTCCATATTGGTTGGAGACATCAAAATTATAGGATATCAAGAAGAAGTTGTAGGAGTTACAGGAAAAAGGTTTCATTTGACCTAGTACTTCTCCTTGTGGTTTTCCTAATCTTTTTGAAAAGTAGGTGGACGATACCCTCAAACATTGTTTCGATTATCAGAAGCTAAACTAGTTGACAGTCAAGAATGAATATCCCATTCCAAGGATTGATGATCTCTTTGATCGGCTTTGAGGAGCCCATGTGACATTGAATACTGACCGGAGATTTTGCCATTATAAATTGCATGTTAGTCCATCAAATATATTGCTTACAACATTTTAGGAGAAAATATAGTCTATACGAGTATTTGGTTATGTCGTTCGGTCTTTCAAATGCACCGACGGTTTTATTGGCACCAATGAACTAAGTGTTCTATCCGTACTTGGATTATTTTTTGGATTTCTTGGTGGATGAGATCTTTGTGTACTCTCACACTCCAGATGACCATTCCATTAATCTTGAGATCTTATTGAGTATGCTGAGAGAGAATAATTTTTATACTAATCTCTCAAAGTACAACTTTAGGATGAACCAGATTCATTTATTAGGTCATGTCATATTAGAGACAAGATTATTTGTTGACCTAGAGAAGGTGAGAGCGGTAGTTTCTTGGGATCATCTGAAGAGCATCTTTGTGGTACAAAGTTTTTTGGGAGTGTTTGGTTACTATAGACACTTTATTCTGGACTTTTCATGCTTAGAAGTTACATTTATGGGTCCGAATAAGAGGTTTGTGATGTACTTGTGGACAGATTCATGTGATTCATCCTTTCTAGAGATGAAAGGGAGATTGAATTCAGCACTGATACTGATTTTTTCAGAACTGGGTAAGAGTTACAATGTCTAATGCAATACATTAGGTATCAGGGTGGGAGCAGTGCTTATGGAGGGGGATGGAGTCATTGCATACAGGTCTTAGAAGTTGAGGCCACATGAGAGAAGCTACACTAAACAAGAACTCATGTTAGTAGGATACATTATCATTTGGGAGGGCATTTTTTGAATACGCTCAACACAAAATCCACATGAAAATAATTACTCAACATGATATGAATTTGATACAACAAAGGTGGGTTGATACCTTCAGTATTTTGACTTTGATCTTTCCCACACACAATGGAATGGTTACTCTGTGGCTAATTCATTGAGCAGGGGGACTCAGAAGCAGGTAGTTTTAGAGGCCAACAATGAGTGGAATCATATGGATCTGTTCTCTAAGATGAATTTGGAGGTGCATGAAAAATAAGGGCAGAGGTTTATTTATTATATAGATCGTACCTATACTTTTATAGATCGAGTGAGGATGAGGAAACTATCATATTCTAAATTTTTGTTCCTACAAGAGAGTGTGTTAGGAAAGGACCCTACTCATCGGTGGACTGTGGGCTAGGATGTGGTTTTTCATTTACATGGAAACATATGGGTTTCAAAAGATATATGTGAAGAGATGTTGTGAGATTTTCATGCCTCAGTATGGGAAGTTCATACTAGTTTCACCAAGATTTATCGAGATCTACATTGTCATTAATGGTTTCCATGATTGAAGAGGGATGTAGCTGGTTTTCTATGAGATGTTCCACCTATCAGTAAGTAAGGGCAGAGCATTATAAACCTTCATGGATATTACAACAGTTACCCATTCCCAAGTAGAAGTGGAATGATGTTGTTATGGATTTAATGATGGGTTTAGCATGGTCTCCTCAAGTAAATGATGTTTTATAGGTTGTTGTTAAGAAACTCACAAAGGTTGCAAATTTCATTCCATTGAAGGAAACCATTTGTGTTGATGAACTTGGAATGTTGTGTATCTGAGACATAGTATGTTTTCACATGGTTACGCACTCTATCATTTCAAACAGGGATGCCATATTTACTTCTCATGTTTGGAATGAACTCTGGAGGGCTTTGGGCACACAGGTACTTCTAAGTATATCTTACCACCCACAGATAAATGGCATGTCTGAGTGCACGATTTAGGGATTGGAGGACATGCTTCAGGAATGCATCCTGGATTTCGGGAGCTCATGGGAGAGACACATACCCATGTTGGAGTTTTCCAATAATAATACTTTTAAGGAAAAGATTTATATTGAACCTTATTAGGCTTTCTATGGTAGGCCATGAAGATCAACCATATGTTGGTAAGAGATAGGAGTGGCAGCTGATCTGGGACCTTGTCTTGTCTAGGAGACGATTGAGTAGGTTGATTTTATTTGAAAGAAGATGGATACTAAACAGTCTAACCATAACTAATATGGTGATCGATGGGGATGATCTTTGGAGTCCAAGTTCAGAGATTAGGTTTTCATGTGTTCCATAGAGAGGTTGCAACATAGGAGGATTAGGAGATGTGGGAATCATTCACTAAGGTACGTTAGGCTGTTTGAGGTTTTGGAGTGAGTTGGGCCTGTTTCCTATTGGTTACAGTTACCTCAGAGGTATTGGGTTGTGCATGAAGTCTTTTGTGTTTATAAGCTATGGTGTTACTTTTCGTACACGTCCCATGATTTTCAACCTAGGGAGGTCGAGTTGGATGTGGACGCATCCTTTGAGAAGCACCCTATTTAGATTTTGGATTACAACACGAAGGTTATCTATGGCCGATATATTCCTCTTGTATGGGTGCTATGGTATAACGAGCAAGTGTAGGACAATACATGGGAGAGGGAGGCTGATGTGTGATCATAGAGGTCGAATTTTTTCATAGATTCTTCTTCACCACCTTTAGAAGGGAAATTCGAGGAAGAATTTCTTTTAGGGGAAGTTTTTTTATAAACTCAGATCTCTTTTTCTGGTATGAATTTCTTTTTTGGGTTGTTTTGACGAAAAAGTTAAAAAAAATCATTTTCTAAGTGCATTCCTTGTAATTTTTTTTACACATCATATACCAAGAATGCCACGTACAACAACATTTTTACCATGTGACGGCTAAATACATGGCCTTGTGGTGACCTGACAGACCCATTTATGTCGGTGACCTGTTGAGGTTACTACCCGATGTGTAGTGTTATTAAACACACTTTGTAGTTTTCTATTTATTTGATATACCATAGGGGGTCGTGTCCTATATTTGGAACCATCTTCTTCTGTCCAGGATTTGTACAGGAGCTCTCCAGAACCACCAAAAAAGTCTGAACCAATGATTCTCCATCCAAGCTCCGATTGAGACACCGTCAGGTTCGTTGGAATCCCAATTATGAGTACTAAAACCCTCTTAAGAACTTCACCCTTATTCATCCTCTCTTTTGAGTTATTCAAGGTTGAGAGTTTTTATAATTTTGTAGATCTACACCAATCTAGGCAGATTCAAGGGAATACATTAAATTATATCAATCGTATGACATAAAGGTATGTGGTTTGTGCCTTTTTTCTTTGTCTTTGGATTATATATGCTAAAAGTTCTGCATGCCCCCATTTTGTTTATTGCTTGATTTGGTATTTAACCATGTTATTAACTGTTGCAGTTTGGTTGATTGATAATGGGTAGTTTCTTATGCATAAGATTGTATACCATTTATATGGGACACCCATGGATCGGTTTTCCATTATTTTATTGTTTATGATTATCTGGACTATTTGCCTTTGAGGTGTGCCTTGTTTTCCATGCCTCATTTCATTCAGATTAAGTTTGATTATATGAAATTATGGTAATTGTATATGAGAATATTTATCCATGTAGTAGTTATAGATTAAATGAGATATATTGATATGATATGCACACTCTTTTTTACAATGGTCGATGAGAGCCTTGGACCAGAAAGACTGAGGGGACTTCCAGAATATTTTTCCAATGGACCATGGGACCCTTAGACCATGGATACTGAGGGGAATTCTAGATTATTTACAATGGACCGTGAGATCCTTGGTGTAGATGATTAACCAAATGGGTTAGACTATTAGAGCTTTCCTAGAGGGTTGTTATTTAATAAATTAATTCAATGCTGGACCAAAAGGGTTAGAATGTGAGACCTTTCCCAGAGGGACATTATTTTAATGAATTGATGCTATAATTGGACCAGAAGGGTTAGACTATGATAAATTTCCTATATGGTCATTTGTGAAAAGTTGAATGATTATGATGAGTCTTATAAGGAAAAGAAAGAGCTTGGATTCATTCTTACTTTATTATTTAGATGGTCTTCTTAGAAATATATTTATGTATATTATAGGACAGATACAAATCTTAGGCTATATCCCATGGTAACATGATTAAACATATGAATAGTAATGGTTAAATGAATGTAATTTAATATTGAAGGATTTTTTTACTTTTTGTAGTTACTATTTATTACTTCATTCTTTCGTATTACAAGTTATATATATTGACTAATAGATAGGCACATGTATTTTGGTGGCTTCCTACTAGGATTCGGCTCACACCCTATCTGGGTCATACTTTTCAACCTAAGAAGATTATATTATTGTAGGTATAGATTAGGGAAAGATCCCTTCTTCATCAGGTACATCATTTTTGTTGGAGCTAGAGAGAATGGTACCATGTCGAGGATTGTAATGTTGTTGGAGTTTACTCGTTATTTCATTGTATTGGATTGTATTTATAGCTTTGTGACAAGTTTGGATGAATTAATAAAAAAATATGACATTCATAAATATATATATATATATATATATATGTTCTAGTTGTTTTATTACTATCATTCATCAACTATTCACTTATTTTTATGGTATTACTTCTTCTACTATTGTTTTATAATTACTTCCACAGTGTATACCCTACCATTGAGGGAATAGTTTCCCCATTATTGAACCATGGCCCCCGCCTCTAGTATGAAACCATTGGTATTTAGGGAAATGATCATGAGGTCATGTGACCAACCATGTACTAGGCACACTTCAGTGGCACTCGGATATGGAATGTTACAGTTCCACATAAAAAGGTTTTTTCTCCCTCTAAACAACATCAGGGATGAGAACATGATATGAATATAGAAAATATTTTATTAACAAAAAACCTGAAGTAAATTATATCCATGATTTAATATAAAATGCAATTCCACTATATAATAAACTGATCAAAATTTATCATGGATTTCATCTAGTCCAATAAACTATGGAATTAAATTTTTCCTTTTTTCAAAAACACATAACATTTTTCCATAGAAAACATTAAAAAAACATGATCACCTACCTCAAAATAAATATATTTCCTCCTGTTATATGAAAAAAAAATCTCCTCCTCTAAGGTGTTCTCATGTGATGTTGTATCATCTTCACCTTCCCAACCATAAAATCTACCAATTCTATTATCAAAAAATTTCTTTCCCAAATTTCAATCCTAAATACTAATTTTTTATTCTAATTTCCACATAAAAACTCAAAAGATGTTATATATATAGTAGATTGAAAACTATTATTATAAAAAAACATAACCAAAATTAAACGTTGATTCAAAATTCCCTAATAATAAATTGAAAAATCATGAATAATATCCTCCAAAGTCCAAATCAATTACTTTGATTGTCTATCAAATTGAGGATCAAAGAATATATATAAATTTAATTCAATACTAAATAACATCTCTAGTACAATCAAAAAATAGAGGTGAATATTGGATCAGGGTCAAATATAATCGAAAAATGGACTCCATATAATATAATTATCTCTTTAACAAAATGTGTGTGAATTTTATCCAAAAACATATAGTCCCAAATGGGGATTAAGTAAACATATTTATTTAATCAACCAAAAATTAAGCAAATCACACTATTAACTAGACATGAATTTGGAAAGACCACCATGAAATCCATGTATATCATTTCCCAATTCCATTCTGTAAGTGAAAAAACGACGGTTCATCCCCTTTAGTAATTTTCATTGTATATTTTCCTTTCAAAAAGTAAAATATCTCAACGAAAAAACAATAATATATTTCATCATTCATTCTCACCATAAATTGTCTTAATTTTCTCTATATAATTTTTCTTCAAGGAAAAATAAAAAATAGAGATCTATGAGCCGCTCCCAATAGTTATTTCTTATATTGGGTTCACATGAATCACATAACATTTATATGAATCTTAAAACAACTTATTTTTCAAAAATATTTTTTTATGCATAAATTTATTAAATAATTCTGCCTTTTCTTATGAGAAAGTGTGTTACATATGAGTTTTATTTACCTTATATGACAAAGATTATTGTATTGACACTTGAAACAAAACAAAGGGTGTTTCTATATATATAACTTTTAATAAACATTCATCAATTAATTAACCAAAAGTTTATGTTTCATATCTAGCATGACTAAGGATGAATTATCTTACCAACTCAAATAAAATGATACATTATTTACTTTACCCGGATAGTAGAAAATTTTATAGTTATAATACGTTATCAACTCCACCCATATCCTATGTTTCATATTAAAATAATTCTAATTGTGTATATATTTAAAAACATTAATTTTAGTATTTGTTCCATATTTTACTCATTATAAATGATGTATCCACATTTTTAAAGAAATTAATAGAACCAGAAGCTCCAGGTCATGTATTAGAAAATTTTTATCATTAGTATTTAAATGATGTGAATAATAACCAATGACAAGATCATTTTGTATTAAATATAAACTCATCCACTTCAATGATTCATTATTGCTGAAAAATATTCTCTATTTCTTGATGATATATAAAAAACTAGAGCATTTAAAAAATTTATTTCCAATTCCTAGAAACATTCATTACATTTATGTTTTCATATAGACCTAACTCCATATTGTGATTAATTATTTAGTGGGATAGATAACCATATAGATTTTACCAAAAAAACACCAGTAATATCCTTCAGAAAATGAAGATCTACAAATCTCAGTTAAATTTATAGGTCATGGAATTTAATTTACCACTTTGGTTTTCATAGGATAAATTGTTATTATTTTTGATTTATGATTTTTTATAAAATGAAATATATTATAACCACAATTCACATTTTCTAAATCATACATATAACTAATTTCCTTTCAAGGTTTTCAGAAAAATAATTACAAGTATTTATTGATCCTAATTATGTTCAGAATAAACAAAAATATAATCAATAAATGAAAAAAATAACTTATTGAAGTATTCGTGGGGAAAAATATTCATAATATCCAATGATAAATTTGGATAATTTTTTAACCCTAAGGGCATAACAAAAAACTCACATTTCCTATACATATTATTAAATTATAATTTTTGGAATTATATCTTCCTTTGCATTCATTTGATGGTACCCAAACCCTAGATCAAACTTTTAAATATAATAAGATCCATATATATATAATTTTTTTTATTGATATGAAAAAATAGATATTTATTATGAACTATAATGTAATTAAAATATCTATTATCAATAAAAAAGACTCATGAAGGCATTTTTCATTTTAGCCAAGAAAACTAAAATTTTCCATGGTGAAGTGATAAGATGAATAAAACCTCTATTAAGAAACTATTGCAATAAATTTTTGAATTTTTGAATTTCGAAATTTAAATAAGATATCTTTGATAAGTGAGTTTTGAAATTGTCTTAGAATCTGACACAATTTAAATAATAAAATAATCTTCTTGATCAAGTAAAATACCAAGAAAATCATTTAAAAAAATATCCAGGTACTCATTTATTACTAAAAAATATTTAATCTAAACAATTCCCTTAATTTCAACAACATAATAATGCTAAATTTTATTTCCAACCCTTAATAGTATCTAAAAGCTTTGATATATTATCAAAGGTATGAATCAATTCTTATAAAAAAACTAAATGAAATTAAAAAAAATATTTTTCTATGCAGTCTATCTTATCAGGATAATCTAAAATCCAACTTACTCCAAGAATAACATAATGTTATACAATAAAAAGATAATATTTTTTTGGGGAAACCCTTCATCATATAATAATAGAGAAATCATTATAAATTCTTGACTCCATAATACTAGCCCTAGCTATTTTTACCAAATGTACTACCTTTATTTATTAAGCATAAATTTTCATTTTTTGTTGTAAATTTGTTAGAAATGAAAGAATGTGTAGACCCCAATGTAAACAAGTAATTATTATAATATATATATAAAAATAATAAACTTTTTACCACATTGTTTAATAGACCGATATATTCTGAAGTATTTTCAAAAAATTTAACTACATCCTTCTTCATATAATCTTGTTGCTTCCCACTATCCATGCACTTTATAAAAAAAGTGTGTGTATAATGACTCATCTTATTTAATTTTAAAAAAATCAATATTAGTTTATCAATATAGGCCTTACCCCAACCATGATCTATTTATTTTCAATAAGTTACATATTCCTAAATATTCCACTCTGAAATCACTATATAGTTTTTATAATACATTCCCAAGATGATTTTTACCACACCAATAAATAAATGGAAACATGATTTACTTGCCTTTAGTTTTTTGATGTATTATTTCCCATTTCCTTCCAAATGTACCTTTTTTATTATTATTTTTATAAAATACATGATCAGTTACAAACTCCATTTATAACATCTCACACATCATATAATATTACACGACATTTTAATTCATGCAAATTCAAGGACCTTTGATATCATGGGTAAAATTAGGAGTGACACCAATTAATTTTATAATTCATATCCAAGATAAAATAATTTATTTCTATATTAGGTGATGTTTTATTCCAAAAAATTCACTTAATATTTCTCAGTAAAACTCAATTGTATGAATTTATTTTTCATCATATGTTGAAAAACGTTAGGAAAATATTTCTCAATAAAAATATTATCCAATTTATCTTATTACATGACTTCAATCTCATCTATTTCCCTATTACTATTAACCATTTATCATCTTCACCTCAAAAATAGTAAGTAGAATAAGTTACCTTTTGATGATATAAATAAAATGCAGGACTTAAAATGTCTTTTCGATGTATTTAATCCATACCACAACAACCACTAAGTCAGAATATCCACTGAATACTAAAGGCTGTTGTCTCCTAAAATTTACCTCTATCAAAATGTTACATTTTGATAGATATTGTTTATCTGTAGCCTGGATACCACTATAATTTTTTTCTTCTGTTAACTAAAGTATCATCCCAAAAAATGTTGTTAATAAAAATGCCTAACATTCTATATTATTGATTTGGAAGGATATTATCATCTCTGTACTGTCCTACTTAAGCATCCATATTTACTATGTGGAAAAAAATTAAATAGGGTTTTTTAGACAAAAAAAATTATTAATATTCAAATTTAATATTATGATAATAGTAAATTAGAGTATCTTAAGCTTATTTACTTACATTTACCTAACCTTTAAATTTATCTAAACAATTACACTGATACAAACTATAATGACCAGTATATAAACTATCCATAAATTTTATCTTTAGATAATAATTAATTTTCATACATTCACATATAAATTTTTGGTTTTGAGTTTTTATGAACAAGTTCACTATTCTTAACTAATTAAATATTTCATCAAACATGGAACACTTCCACTCAATATATTTTTTTTCAAAAAATACAAACTTTTTAGTATATAACAGGTTTTCTTTTTATATAATCTGTTCTAAATTATCATCTTGACATCATCCTTTTCACTAATCCTTTTTAAAACCCTATGATGTTTTTTGTTTGAAATTGTGGGATGAGAATAAAAATTATAGTAATGGATGTATAAAAAGAAATAGTGAATGAAAGAAACTCATGATCCCATGAATATTCATAAGAACTTTCACTTCATAAATAAACATTGAGCTCTAAATAAACATTTTTATACCCATGAAATAATATTTTCTATTGAAATATTTCCCAAAAAAAATTTCATAATAAATATTAATGCCAAAATAAATATCATAAAGGTTTCTTAAAAAATCATAAAAAACTCATAAAAACAATTTCAGAAAGATATACATCTCAACATTAAGAAGTATAATATAATTAACTTTAAATGTGACCCTAATTTATTACCATATTAAATCCTAATAATTTCATAAAAACTCATAGAAATCATATATTAATTATGTATCTAATAGGGGTAACATTTATCATAACACTCTTACCTATACTCAATGTTATAGTGTGCTATATTGGGCTCACCCATTCTTGGATTATAATGGATACACATGTCCTTGGTATATAACAGAACCACCCATCCATGGTATATAGATGAACCACCATTACATAGTTTATAATGGAACCAATCATACATGGTTTATAAAAAATCACCTATCAATATAAATATTCCCCAAGACCCATGAAATAATCAAAACATATGAATGATTTTAAAAAAATATTCATTTTAACAAAAAGAAAAACATTTCTATATATTGAAATATTCATTATTTTTAAAAATATTTATTTTAAATACCAGAATAATAGAGAATGAATTTTATCTTTGAAAACATGATTTTTTAGAGTAATCAAAACGTCATGTAATGGTTTACATAATGGAAAATATGTTAAGGTTTTATATGTTAAAAAAATATTCATTTTTCTTTTCTTCCAAAACGTTTTACACAACATATGTAAAAAAGATTCCTTTTGAAGTATTTTTGAAGAATGTAAAAAAGTGATATAAAATGTTATTCTAAATTGATTTATGTCCATATAAATACTCCCACAAAATAATTTTTAGGATATGGTTATGGAAGAATATGATTAAGGAAAACAATCTTGAAAATATCTAAAATGAGATTTTAAAGGTAAAGTGTCCCTTACATTGAGTCTAACTCGTAACATCCATTACTTGTATTCCTAAATAATAAAATTATGATAATTATTTATTTTTTATTAAAATCATCTTGATTTATTATTAATTTTGTTATCTTTTACCATATTATATAAAATTATTTAATCAATTATGTTCATGTGTGGTGTTTTAATAATATCTGGCTTATATGTTCAAAATTACATTGTTAAGTTGTCTACGGTCAAAGAGTTCCTTATTTCATAATAGAAATAATAATAATTATGAAATAATTGTCATTTTTAACATTAATTACTCTTTTGAAAAAAACGTGAATTATTGTTATGAAAATTGAATTACATTACAATTATGGAGATGGTTTCAGAAACATACACATAAATAAACATTCTATTTTTCAAATAACATGATGAAATGATGGTAAGAATCATTTTATAATTATAAAATTATGATTATTTCATAATAATCATATTATTTCTTTAAATATACTTATATATAATCCTGAATATTTTTTCAATAGGAATAAATCGCAACGCATCACAGAGTTGGCAATATACACTTACATACAAGTGACGTTATAATTTTTCAGTGGAAGTAAATGTAATAAATTAAATGATATATTCTCTAAATAGAGTGATAAATATTTCATGAATAATATATATATATATATATACATAAAATGCATCATTATACTCATCTTATAGAGGTGGTGATGCAAAAAAATAAGTAATTGGTTCGTGAGGTGGAAGTTCGATGTAAAAAAACAGTGGTCATCTTTTCCATTTAATGAATGAGGAGATAGATATCAGTTATGAAATTACAAGAATAATATCTATTTATATGTAACAAATAGATGTTATTATTTAGTCATGGTTAAATTATAATTTAAGGAGGAATAAGAATAAATAAATTTAAAACATGCAATTAAGAGTAATACTGCTTCTTTTGAAAACCACCTTTTCATTACACCATGATAATACTAAGATAGTATTTTGATGAGAAAATACACAATATGTAATTTATAAGATGGTTTTATGGTATTTTTCTTAGACTTGGCTGAATTAGATCTCTCAAAATGTGTGAGGAAGAGATATGAAGAAGTGCCCGTTATAAGTAATGGGTGGGGAACTCTTGAGATTTATTAAAGTATTAAATTAATTTAAATTGTTTTTCATGTAAATATAGATTAAAATTTATATGTTTTTTATTTATTATAAATATGGGACTAAATAATCTCATATAATAAAATTTTGACAAGATTAGGTGATGTTTTCACCCTTATATTTTTTTTCACTTCCTATTAACCCTTTTGAAAATTACCTTGATATCAAAGTATTTTACTCTTTAGGGATTTAGAAATTTACAATAAGTTCACAATTGACCAATAAATGAACCATGGTTGATATTTTAAACCATTTATTTATCAATTGGCTGAATATAGGGTTTTTTTGGTAATTTTACATTATTTAGTAAAATATTATTTATTATAAAATATCCTTAATTTCATTTTTAGAACTATTAAATTAATTTGACATTGAAAACAACATGAAAATAATGAAATTTCAATATAATATAATAAATAATACATAATATGTAATTTTTTATCTATAAAATCCATGTGACAAAATAACTCACCCAAGTAATATTACATTTTGAGTTTCTAAAATCATTTATAGAATTTTTCTACAGCTTTCAAAAGCCCAGAGTCACCGATTTATAATCACTTAAACTATTTATTTATTCTCTAAAAATTTAAAATAAATTATTATGATAAATAAACATTATATTTAAAATAAATATTTATTACTGAACATATTATTTTTATCTCTATCACAATATATTATATATATTAGATTAAAGAGACTGACACTTTTGAATTTATGCATTACAAAAATACTACCAAGTACAAAATCAAATCTAAATCAAAAAGGTCATATTTTATATCTTTTGATCAATATGGATGAAATAGATACATGAAATGAAATAAAAGAATGTTTTTGAATGAATTGTGTGCCTTGGGACCTTACTTTTATCCATAATTAACACATTTTACCATTAATATGATAACAATAATTTAGTATGGTTACTATTAATAATTAAAAAATAAAGTGGATAAATTTATTACATTTAGAAGTTATGATTCAATATATGAAATCAATTTTTTGTGATTCATTTTCAATAAGAGAAATAATATAATTTAAAATTAAACATTCAAAATGCGATGAAAATTAGTTTTTCAGAATAATTCCTTTTAACTAAGATAATGTTTTTATACAAAATTCATGTATAAAATTATCATCGCATAATATAGATAGATTAAATTTAATCAAAACTAACTAATTAAATTTTAACATCAATCTAAAATATAGCCTTACTTTGTAACCATAAAAAGCTATATTACTGTTTCTGATAAAATTGGAATTTTCACTATTCAGAGAAAAAGTATACTTTTCAAAATATTATAAAAAATTATTACTAAAATAATTTTGAAATAATGATTTTATGAACTAAAATCATTATTTTAAATTAATAATTTTAAATTTGTAATTAAATAATTTATGTAAAACTATATAATAAATGTAAATAAATTTAGTAATAATGAAACCATTTTCTTTTTTACTATAAATTTACTTCATAAAAATATATTGAGTGTATATCTATAAAAAATAATTAATAAATATTAATATGACATGAAAATTATTTATTATAAAATTGAATTCATTTTTATAAATAGATGTAAGATTTATTTCATGATCGAGTGTGTATCCCCATTAGTAATTAAATATATAAATAACTTACTCAAAATTATAGATGGTCTTTATGAATCACTTAATATGTGTTTCCTTATTTGAATTATTTTTTAAATTACCCTTTTTTCATGAGGGTAATTATTTTAACAATTCCTTGTTCACCCATTGATTACTCATGACCAAAAAAATAAACCATTCTTTATTTTCATTTGAAGCATGGCATTAATTTTCCCTATTATTTTCATCACTATGAAGGTATTTTGATTTAAGGGTAATAATCTAAATATGGAGTAATCTTTATTGTTATATTTACATAAAAAAAATACATGCATTCCTTATTCATATTCCACCATTGATTATTTTCACCATGTGGCCAAGTGTGTTATTTTTGGAAATTATATTATTCTATATAAAATATGTTATGTTATAGTTGGTACAAGAATTATAGTCCCAAAATGAATTATGAAATGTCTTTTTAAAATATACTATGTATGGGATGTGATTAATATAATACTATAAAATTGTTATCTAGACATTTCATATGATCCCATTTTGATATTGTGTATGATATTTTCCAATTTTTGGAAGCCTATCATAAGAGGGATTTCTACCACATGTTTATTATGTTCAGTTAACATGAATTAATTGTTTTACTATTAATTTTATTTTATGATGATTACTAATGTTCAATGATGATAAATTAAGTTCAATATTTATTCATTTATTACTTATATGTCATGATCATTGATTATGTTTTCCATTTCTTTCTTATATTATGCTCTAATGATTCTATTATAAAGGATTCTTTTGAGACATGCTACCACCTTTTTATGATTCCCTTGCATGGATATTTTGATAACCATTTATTTTTTATGTAACATCATAATTATTACAAGAATATTAAAAAGGGTATAATACATATTAAACATGAATATTTCTAAAATTATATTAAATAAATATGCTTTTAACATTTTATCTTGTATTATATTTCTAAATTCCAAAGATAATAAACTTTTCATAATGATTTTTGTAAAATATATTAAATTAACTTTTTTACATGAAATGATGATATGTTGTTTCACTAGATCTATAACTTTACCTCTAGGGGGTTATTTGTCTTTGGAGAATGGATGTTTATGTTGAACTTTGGAACTCTCACATGTGAACGTTGGGTGAAGTGTTAGTCTCTTCCCAATGTCTTTATAAAGATATGGTTTCCCCTATTCATTCTGGTAATAGTCTTTCCCAATAGGTATATCTAACCAAGAAGTAATATAATAGTTATCAATTATAACAAACTAAAAATTTGAATAATAACGTTTTGTATCTATTAGGGAAAATTTTAAATATTTTAATGAATTTATAAGTAAATCACTTTAGTGGTGACCCATATTTATAGAGAACTAGTATGTCTGGGATTACTACGAATGCATTGTGTTGGTAATTACACTCTATTTATTTATAATAATATAATTACATCATATTATTAATTATTTGGTTTTATATTCTAATATAATATTAGTAAGGAGGGGTAGGAATAAAATTATCAACCAAGATGGTGACAAATTTCAATGTAATAATTTCTCTTATGTTCTACTGAATATCATAGGTGTTGGGTAGAACAAGTGATGGCTATAATAGAATAAAATTTACATGTTTTAAGTAATAACCATAACCAGATAAAGTAGACAAAAACATTGGGTCGTGAATAATTAATTATCAACAAATTCCTAAGGAATTATCCTATACCATTTAGTGGGACCATGGATCTACCTATGGAAAAAATGTGGATATAATATATAGAAAATATATTCGCTATTTTAGAATAGTCAAAACAAAACATATACTAATGGTATATTATCTAAAAGGGGATGAATATTCGTGATGTAATCATGAGAATAATTAAAATTATAAATAAGAAATTAATACAAATAATTGGGGATATATTAATAAGATAATTCATTAAAATTATTTTCATTAGAGTATGAGAATTAGAGAAAAACATTTGAGTTAATATGAATGGATGATGAGTTTATTTTAGTGTATAAAGATATCTTTTTTCTCTTATAATGATATGACTAAAGATGAATTGTTGATATAAATAGTAAAATTAATATATTTCATAATGGGATAAAGTTAAATATTTAAAAGTATTTTTAACTTTAAATGTTGTAAAATTATAATGAGATTATTTTTTGCGTTGAGAAATTTAAAATTATGTTTTCAAATTACCCATTATCAAAAGTATTATTTGATAAGAAGTTGAATGAAGAATGATAATATAGTGTTTTAATTGATAGATATATTGAATTTATGATGGTTCACCATCACACATTTCATAATTGTAGAAAGAAACACAATGGTAACTACCTAAAATAAATGGGTGGTTCTTTATATATGGATGTGGTTTTCATCAGGATTATGAATATAAAAATGAGAATACATATGAGGAAAGTAAGTTATGATGTTTATATTCAAGAGAAATATAGTAATGTTTTTTTAAATCTATTATTATTTATATCATGTATTTCAAATAATTAAGTGATTAATTTTGTTAAAAAATACCCAAAGAAATAAATTCATTATGAATTTAAACATCCTCAACAACCAAAATACTAGGGTAAAGTCTATTTTTATGAAACCATTATATATGAGTGATACAAAACCAATGAATTATTCATGGGAATTATATATATCTATTCAGTAAGGATATATGACATATTTGGTTCTTGTAAAATAAATTCATTTATATGTTATGAGTTCATGGTTCGCATGAATTTCCAACTTAAAATATTGGAATTTTATTTACCACTAAAAAATATTCATTTTATATTTAATGAAATTGATATGTATTAATCATTCTAAAACCATTTTTTTATAATTAATTAATAATAAAATTCAATTATTAATTAATAAACTATATTATAAAACACAAAAATAAAATACATCAATAATTCCCTTCTATATGCCTTTATAAAGGTTAATCAAAATAGTCATTCCAAGATAAATCACTTATAGCTTTCTATGGATTGAGATTAATTAATCCTTTACTATAAAAAAACAAAGTCCATGAATTTTGGTAATAATTAATAAAAAGAATAAATTTTTTAATTTTATCATGTATATGTTTAGTTTCAAATTTAAACCATTCCATACGTTCATTGCAGAAACCGTGCATTATTATTTTATATTCCACTAAATAAATTCCCTTGATTGTCCCCTATTCTGTTTGTGTTAACTATGGCCAAGTAATCTTCACGAGATCCCCTTACAAATTTGTCGATGTTATATTTAATAGATGGTGAAAATATTGGGAACCATGGATCACTTATGGTATCATTGGACACGACAAGTAAAAACATCTCATGACCTAGTTTCCTAGAATCAATCTCTTATCTAGATGATAATATTTCCTTGGTATTTTTAATGGATGAATAGACCTTATAGTGAATTTCTTACTAATCATGGGATAATTTAAATACCTCTGAATTTTTTAAAGTCTTATTTTCTTAAAAGTAATAGAAAATTATTTTTATTATAAGTATTCTTCTATTTCTGAGTAAGACTAGAAATACTCTATATCATACTCAGTAGTAATTTGAGTAAATACTTATGAAGTAGAATTTTTTTACTTATTTTACTTCTAAATAATTTTTTACCTTTTCATATAGTCATTAGTTTTTAAATATTTTTAATTAGGTAAAAATTTACTTATACTAGAAAAAAAATGGGTAAGAGACCAACATAATTATTTGTCAGCAAATGAAATGTCAGTAATCTATTGGAATGAGCATAAGTCGACGAACATCAATTTCTCTTATCATCATTGGATTGAGATTTAGAATTAGCTTCATAACAAGGGATTAAGAAACTATACCACCTTGCTCATTAATTAAATGGAAATGTCACTACCCTTATCCCCATACAAGGGCCAAGATCATACATTGCATCTATCATCAGTATCATCCACCTCAATAGTTTTATCAATATCTATATTAAAATAAATTTTTCTTATGGATTTACGTATCATAAAACCAATTTCCAATTCCTTAAATAGTTTAATATATAAATCTCAAAAAATCCTTTTGATATCCAAAAAATCGTAATTATTAAAGAATATACCTCGTCTATCCTATTTTTTTAGTGAGTCATCATAGTATTCGAAATCAACTAACCTTGTAAATATTCTGTGTAGGGACCTAATCTAACAAAATGAACAGATATCTACCATATTTTCATACTCAAATTAATAGAAAAATAAATTACCTAAGACTATTTAAAACCAAATCAAATGAGGTATGAGGGGAGAATGATTTATCTCAACATATACTATATCCTATATTGGGTGAATTCAATATTTATTACAGTGATATGAATTTAAATGATGATAATTTCAATAATAAATATTTTATGAATCTATGCATTCATATAATATAAAGAAAGACCAGGGAGATTCGACCACAATTTAGTTTTCCTTTAAATTTTATTTCATGGACTGTCAGAGTCCAATGGAAGATAATAATGCTTAAGTTTCTGAAATAGTGAGAATCCCTATACCAAAAACAAAAAATAATCTAAATATGAAATTAATTATTATATGATAAGGAACAAGAATCCCCCACAAGCCATGTTCCGCAATAATGATTCATAATTTATATATTAATCAAACTCTTCAATGGAGGGTAATCACTTCCAAAAAATTTCAACAAAATAAAATGATGTGATAAGATTACTTCCACAATCTATACCTCTAAGTGTTAAACAGTTTAAAATCTATTAATAAAACATCCCACCTGGGGAGTAGTGTCAATCATTGGAAGTGGAGTAAATTTAGAATTTGGGGTGAGAGGTTTGAAGTGGCTCACAACCTTCAATATATCCCCACCAACTATGTCGGCACTAGAGGGGGACATAGATAAATCATTCTATCTACCTAGGCTCCATTACTAGGGTCTATCATTCATATGTTATGTCCCCCAATATATTTTAGTCCTGAATTATTTGTATTCATGAGATTTTACTATTTTAATATGTAGTGGTCCCTCACTTCAATTAATTTTATGGTATTATAGGTATGTAGTTATTCACTAATTACTGGTTAAATATTTCTTTTTCAGAAAAAATTGTTATATTTAACATTCTTATTCAAAGAAGAATACTATTTAAATATAATAATATAAATCAACATCATTAATTTCAATATCCTTATGATATGTATAAATAAATATCAATGGATTATTAGGGGTGTGTTTTTGAAGTAATGTATCAAAATTAATGAATAAATATAGAGTTTGTTCCGATTATAAAATAAATTTGGGATATATTTGTGAAGGGTTTTTCTGGACTGACATTAGATTGAGAAATTGATATCTCAGTTGAAATTATACCTTAAAATAAACCCTAAATAAATGAAGTATATTGAATTGAAATAATTGAGTTGAAGTAGTAAAGTAATAATATGTAAGATCATTTGGATAAATGGTTTAATCACCTTAGTTTATCACCATGAAGAGATATTGTATTTTTTTAAGAAAATATGGTTGTTAAATTATATTATTTATTGATTATAGAGATATAAAAAAATTATAATTAAGAATAAATAATTTTACCATATGTTAAGAATTTATTTGAAAACATTCATAGTGATTAATATTTTATGACATTGTACTTAATTATAAATATCCTTCGACGAAGGCTTGGAAGAAAGATATCTTAATGGATATATTTTGAATAAGGTATAATCTCTATGATTATAAAGAAATTTCCTTCGATCTGATTAATATTTTTATCTTATGTAAGGATATGCTGGATAATTTATTTATAGATTACCTCAAAAAAAACTATAAGACTTTATTGATGATTTCCTTATATATTAAAAAATGTTTAGAGGAGAATGAAGGTCATCTCAAATTTATCTTTAAAAATTAAAGATGAATGATTTTTTATGAAATTTCAACAAAGTGTGACTTATGGTTTTCAGAAGTGTTTTTTTTAGAATGTGGTGTTTAGTTAATAGATTTTTATTTATACTTTAATGAATAATGTAGTGATGGAATTATTTAGGCCAACAAATATGGGGATGATTCATAGTTTCATTGCCTTGGTTTAATATTTTTGGATGTTAATGTAAGGCTTTTAATAATTATACATCCCTAAAATCTATTTAATAAAAATGGGATAAACATCTTGTAGAAGATATATAGTGATTAATGTTACTATTAAATAAAAATGTGGTTAGATAGTTTACCTATGTTAACCTTAAAATTTAGAGGTAAAGTTGTTATTATATATTTTGACACTTCTAATAAATTCTATGGTTGTGCCTATATACAGAATGGAATAATTATATAATATAGATAACAATATTATAATACCTCTATTTAATTATCCTACTCACTAATAAGAGTTTGAAAAATAAATATTTTATTTAAAGATACAATTTCATTATCCCAATGGTGAGAGGTTTCATATATATCATAACCATATAATCCAAAAATATATATTCATAGTGATAAATAGAACATGTTGAGGTGAAGATATTTAGAGTTTTCCTAACATTCTGATTACAATTTCCATTATCTTTATGGGAGGGTTACAAGGTGGTTGATACATTGTGTAGAAAAGATAAAAATTCTAAATCTACATTGATAATTGAATATCATACCTTTTTCAATGATCAGGTTATGTTATAATTTGGAATTATAATTCAACGAATGATTTTTTTACTTTCCATATGGTTTCTAATACACCATTACTTGAAAATATCATGGGGTAATAAACCTGATGTTATTGTGTTGTAGAATTAATATTAAATTCTTTTATATGGAATGTTGCACAAATTCAATAGTGATAAGTTAGGATCATTTTTATTTGGAAATGGACTTCAAATTAAATCAATGACCACGTTGAATAAATAATTATCCAATGAATCTCATAAATAGACCATACATATGAATGTAAAAACAAACTGTAAGTACATGGATATTCAAGATATTTATTATTGGGACCATACAAAGCATATAATGAGTGATAAATAATTATATATCATGTCTTCATAGTGTTTCATCTGATAATATCAATGAAAAAATACCTATAAAAATAATACAATTTTTTTCATATTGAAGTGGAAAAATATTGGGATGGATTTTTTATTGATCATACTAGGAAATCCAATATGAACAAGGCTACATGGGTGGTGGTTGATCATCTAGTGTATTCATCACCATTTATACTTACACATGAATATTTAGTCCCTGGTCATATTTCTACTTTAAATTTAATAGAATTAATAATTTATCATGTCATCCCTCTATATATTATCTCTAGTCAAGGTATATGGACTGCACCAATATTTTTAATGAGTCATTAATGGTTATAATAAATCATTATATATTGGTTTTCATACCCAAAATTTTGTAATTTCATGATATTTTCTACTTCTTTAAACTAAAAATGTTTTATACTTGTTAAATATACAGAATAGAAAATTATTTCAACAAGATTTGGGTAAACCATATTATTAAATCTAGTTGAAATTTATGATAAAAAAATTATGAATTTTATAATGTACTCTAATTTATTTTTTTATTTCTGAAAATGCATACATTTGGTTTGACTAGGAACCTTATAATTAACAAAACCAGAAACAAAAAAATTAAAAAGGAATAAAAAACCAAAAAAGTTGTAAATTAAAATTCAAATATATTATAAGAGATGAGTGGGTGGATATGAAAACAATCCAAAACCTTGACTTCAATTCCATAGTTTATAGACACAGCCAGCCAAAATATCACCACGAATTCACAAAATTGATCTTTAATCTATAAAAATTAGGTATACAACCATTACTAGTGAGAACACCTTCTTACTATAATCTCATACCATTGATGAAAACAATCACTATTTTGGGATAAATGTGTGAGATTATTGTTGAGGAAACAAATGTTTATGGAATCTACATTAGGGGGGAGGGGTAGATGAAGAAATGGAAATTAAGAACCCAAAGAATTTTATTGGTTGTGTGTGGTTAAAATTTTAATGGAATAATTTATTTGAAGTATGGAGAATGCTATAATTCATAATTTATTTATACATTTTCTTATTTGACTAAAAACCATATAGTTTTTCCTCTCCATCATTTTAGAGGGGGGATTGAAAATTCAGTTATACATTTTATTATATTACCAAGAACCTTATACATTTTCTTCTCTATAATTTTAGTAAATCAATTTTATATAACTCCATAGTGTATCATGTGTTTGTGATATTTTTTCTAATGAATTTCTTAAGGGGGGGGGGATTATTCTATAAAGGATTAATATATATATTTTATCATTCATAAGGAACTAAATGGGATACACTATATATTGTAATATTTAAATCTTCAATGTAAATACTGACATACATTTGAGTTCATTCTTAATCGACTTTCTCTCATTAATGTTAATAAATTATACAGGTTAAATACTTAAAATTGTATATGGATTAAAACTATTACATCTTTTATGTTTCCAAATTTTAATACATTATAAATTATCTTTCATTCATGAGGATTAATTTTCATGAAATGTCATTTCCAAAAAAGGATTATTTATGAAGGTCTTATGAAATAATTCACACTATTTATTCGAACCATAGGAATAAATTTATATGGTTTTTCTCATTAAAATTTTTTATTTATTGAAGTTAATTTTTATATATATGATTTATACCATTTATTTTGGATTTTCAAAAAATTAACACAAAATTTATTTGTCTGTTAGTCACTAATGATGATTCTTCCCATACAATGAATATTTTATTTTTTATGATCATCTACATAATTTCATTCATGTTTTTATTTTATATTCGACATGTTTATTGAGGGTGGGTCTAAAATTATATATTCTCTAATTGAATTTTTTTAATTTTTATTCAATGGGTATTTTATTTATAGGGTATGATTATGAAATAAAAACACTAGAAAGTAGAATTTTCATTAGAGACCATTTTTATAACAAGTGTGGAATTGATTTGGAAGTTACTAATGATTTAAATCATCAACCTAAAACTGTTGAAAATTAGTTAAATAATTATTATTATATAACTTATAATGATACAAAATAAAATTAGTATAAATTGGTAAATAATTATAATACATACATATAATAATTTTAATTCAATTAGGTGTTCAGAAATTATTATTTGGAAAGGGATGAATTAAAATATTTGATTAAAACCAAATTATCCAAACATAAACTTAATTATTTTCAATTACATGTTTATTTTTTATACAATAAAATCATAAACTAAACTAAATATATATTATTAAGAGATGTTAATGTTAACATAACTAAAATAATTTACATGAGAATCATACAAGCATTAAAATGTATAAAGGGTTTAAAATCACTAAAACATCATTAAATTAAATTAAAGAATGAATTATTGAAATCATAAATGGTATAACCATATATAATTTCTTTAGTGATATAAATATGATTGTGTTTTTTTATTTTTCATTAGATCTATTTAGGTATCCATTAATAATTATATTTAATAAATTTTAATGATATGAATATCCATGAAACTCTATCTAAGATAATATAAAAATTAGTGGGTAAAATTTTAATTGGATGTTTTTTGAAGACCATGTTTTTTTGTTAATTTACAAATTGAATATTAGTAAGATTGAATTCTATTTCATAAATGTTGATATATTGAAATATTATTTTTAATTTATTTGTATTTTTAGATCATATTATCATTGTATAGTATCATATGTTAATTAAAAAATGAAACAAATTATAAAACTAAATATCTTAATATACAATAGAGTCGTATATTATATAAACATGTATACTAAATTTATTATCATGGTATAGTTTTATTTTTATGGACATTGATTGAAAATTATATAGTTTTCTTAATATTTATTATTAATATTGATCTTATAGATCAAATCATTTGATAAAATTTATGTAGTTAATCAAATTATATGATCAAATTAAAATGTGAAACTTTAATTATATTTTTATAATAAGCACAAGGTATTATTATGTTGCCTCCAAATTTCTTTCTCATTATATATATTTAAATAATATTTTAACATCACACATTAAATGATAATTTTATTATATTCACCTTATTTTTTATTGGAATATATATTTAAAGATAAACATGATATGCAATATTTTATTATAATATTATGATAATTATATTATATTTTAATATAAATACAAACACCAAAATTTAACTATTAATTTTCTAATGTCATTATATAGTGATATTTTGATTTTATGTCACTGAAATGAGATAAATTAATACTTGGTTAGATTTGATGAGAAAATTTTCAATCAACATAAAAATTAGTCTTATACAAGATCTGTTTTGACTATATTGTTACATATAATTAACTTATAATTGACTGTTAAATGAATAATTACTACAACCTTAGATCATTTAGTTACATCTATCAATCAAGAATAATAATGATTAAGACCAATGAATAATAGAATTATTATAAAAAATAAACTATTATTATAATGTCATTATATGAATACGGATTTAATACTTTTAATAGGTGTTGATTCCCATGAATAGAAATGTTTTTCTCCTTAATTTTCCAAGATATATGTCATTTTCTCAATTATAGCCATTGGTAATATTCTCGAGAGTAGTGATAAATCCAAACCATGTATCCTTAAAAATAACAATATGATAATATAAATTAATACATATGACCTCTATTGTAATTATTTATCTCTCTCTATTAATTTTTAATTAATTTTCTATAACAACCCAAGTCCATCCAGATTTTTTATTTTTAAGTGGAATCTAATTTTTTTGGTTACACTATGGGGTAAATTTTAAATTTTGATTAAGAATTGTATCTACAGTGTTAAAAATTATTAAGAGGAATATTTTGGTCATGGATAGAGGATCATGGGGTTATTGGAGAAGTGGATGAAACATCAGTTGAGGGTAAGTGTGGTGAGGTTTACCAATTACAGCCTATAGCCACCAGCGAGCTGGTGTCTATTCGATGATACATATATTTTATATGTGTCCAAGATAAATATTATGATAGTTTTTTGTGAAACAACTATATTTTCCCTAGGATTTTCTTGAATGGGAATCCCCTATTCTCCGTCTATTTTATGTAATCAAATCTCAACCAGTACTCCTCCCTTCAACACCCATCAATTTTGGGAGGTTCGAGGTTCATTATTTATTGATTTGTTGTATGTATTATCCTATGAAAAACTCTATTAATCATATCTTATATTCCTCTTAAAGTATTCATTCTCATGAGTTGCGGTTCTTGGATTAACCCAAAAGATTTTGGTGGAATCATCCCATGATGAAGGGACAATCATACTACTTAGGATGTAGGAATATCGAGAAAACATATGTACATTTAATCTCAATAACTCATTGATGTTATGTCACATTACTATATAATTTAGGGTTTTACTCAACATTAAGATGAATTAAGAATTATATCAATGCTTCGTGTTAGGTATTTGACTCTAATTTTTGTGAAGGGTCCGTTGGGAACCTCCCATAATTGGTTGTTCATGGTTCCAGTGTGATGGGTTGGTCTGATGTTTTTTTGGGAAATGTTTCTAACATGAATTATATTGGTTGATGAATTATAAATTTTCTAATTTGTTGGTATCAGTCCTTCGTTTTTGTGGGTTAGGGGAACATGTGGGTTATCAGTGGTTGTTTTATCTAAGGATGGTTTGGATAACTCTAGGTGGTATCTATTGGGATGAGGAATTAAAAGGGAAATACTTAAAATGTGGTAGGTGATCGGTATACATGCTCTACGGTATTTATTCTTTTTTATTACAGTGCATGTGATGCCTAGTCCCACCATTTCGGAATTTAACTTAAAATAGATTTACTAATAAATTCTTAAATTTGATTAAAATTATTAAATTTAAAATGATGTACATTAAAATTAAGATCAAATATCTAAGACCACATTTTCCTTATACAATATCATTCTTACCTTGTCCAATGATGGTCGAGTCCATGACTAATTTTAAAATTCGTTATAAAATTTAGACCACTTAAGGGTTGTGACCATAGTGAGTGTGACCTAAAGGTCCTTCTAAATGACCTCGTTAGAACCTCTCAGTAATGGACTGTGGTGTCTTTGCGAGATATTCATTCCCTATGGTCCTTACTTGTTCGTAGTGAGACCATGGATCCATTATATTTTGAATTGTACATGGGAAATATGTCTTCCCATGAGATGTTCCAGTAGTATGGGTATTCCATAAGTAGTTTGCTGATAGGTTGGGTGTTCTAGAAAACCTAGTAAAGAATTAGGTTGTTGAAATGGTCCCTAATCCATCACATGTCAGTGATA
This sequence comes from Viscum album, assembly GCA_963277665.1. NCBI lineage: Eukaryota > Viridiplantae > Streptophyta > Magnoliopsida > Santalales > Viscaceae > Viscum > Viscum album. Next base: position 1,725,644,340 of record OY728141.1, read on the forward strand.
CCTTGTGTTTACCATGAGGTTGTGTATATTTATTACCTTGTCAAGAAGAATGAAATACTTCATGTGATGTGTTGTGGCCTGAGTGGAAATATTGAGACCAATGACCCTAGTTTGGTTCCTCTAGAAATGTATTGACCCAAGGGACCCTGTTTAGTTCTCCTTTCATTATTATACCCCATGTGTGTGTATATGGATATGGATAGATATAGTGGGTTTTAATATTTATCCAAACCATTTTTGTTTGCTTTCTTGTTGATGGGTGTGTGTCTCTTGATTAGTAAACTCTATTGGGGTGGTATTTATTATAAATTATAAACACCCTCCGGATAACACTTTTTTTATGGAGGGTCAAAACTATAGGGTGTCCTTTTATTATCAATAGAAATTTAAATTTGGTATTCCTGTTCGCAGGCTAAGAAAACAACTCTATGCAAGGTCCTTGTTACTATTCTCTAAGAAAACTCTCACGAGGGAGGTTCATGTCACTTTTGGGATATTCCTATGTTATGTAAACTCTGATAGGGGATATGTATGGTACATATATTTATACCATTGAGGCTTGAGACTATTATATTTGTTGGAATGGTTATCGTGGTGTGCTTAGAGGAACCCTAACATTGGCTGAATCAGGTGGGTAAATTAAGGTCACATACATGAGGATTAGTGTTTTTTATTGGTATTTTTATGAGTTTAATGTATATTACATGGGGATTTTATGACATTATATTTTTAAATAGGCTCAGTGACACCCTCAGATACATTCCATCACTAAATGGAGTGGGTAATGCTGCTTGTTTTTTCTATTTTTTCAGCAGTTTAATTATTTATTATAATAATGTCACATAAAAAACCCACTATATTTTCAGTATAATATGGAACTTTTTTGGTGGTTCCCTAGTGAGTTATGGGTTGAAACCCTATTGGGATAGTCATTTAATGTTGGTACCTGAGAATTACTCGCTTTTTTTTAGGTGGGGCTGAGTCCTGTGATTCCATGATCATGTAGGACATCTCCGATGGGATTAGAAATTGGGATGTGGTATGGATCAAGGGTGTAGTAGGGAATAATTTTTTATTATTATTTTGGTTATATATATGTGAGTATTACATTGGGTTATAGGTACTATATCTTTATATGTCATTATTTATTTTTTTTGTTTCCACATTTTTCTATTAATTTATCTTCTATATACCCGGACAGGATGGATATGTTTGATGATTGTTGATTTTATATATTATTTCACACTATGATATTGGAGGTATAGTCTCCCCACAATACAATCTTAGTAATTCTTGGTTTGGGAACCTATTTGTAATTTAGGGATCTAGGGAATTATAATTTGGTATTAATATGTTTTTATTTTGTTTTACTATTTCAGGAGATGGTCTAAAGGAGATATAGGGGTGTGTCAGATCATTTGATAAAATTTGTATCGTTGCATCAGAAACACCTTTTATTATAAAATTCCATGTTATCAAGGGTTTGATATTGATGTTTGTTTCTCTCACTATTATAGTTATTTGTAATTTTCACCTAGAAATATGTGCATGAGGTTTTTATTCCATGATTTAGGAGTTATTTGATTTTTGGATCTTTGCCAATTGGTAATAGGACAATTGCTAGATTATTTACTCATGGCTTATTAAAAGAGGCATCTCATACATAATGTTACGAAGACAAGAATCACATGACATATAAGACTCCAGATGTGTTTTCTATTACCTATGAAATATGTTAATCCATTTAAATGGTCATTAATTGCTCATATGATGATTTATCATATAAGTAATTGGTTTCATTCTACATGGCATCATCATCCTATATATGAATTTATTCTCATTTATGTCAGGTCATGTGGTTCTATAAAGAGACACTCGTTGGTGATGAAGATGGAGTGATACCTTTAATAGGAGATATTTAGGGACATAATGGTTAGTAAGGCACATGATTCCTTAGTGAGAAAACAATAGAGGGTGATTATTATTTTGGTTTGTTAATTTAAAGTGATAATAATAATCTATATGGTATTTTTTCATATTTCATCGAATGAAATTAATCTTAACTAAACAATGTGTTGTGGTTCATGGGAAACAAATCTTTACAGTGTAATTTAAATTGTATTAGTAGGCCCATGTGACTCTAAAGGGGGAAATAATATGTGTTGATTATCATGAAATTCAGTTCCCTCATGGGAAACTAGATAGGATCGAGATATCATTATATGTATACTTGAGACCCTAGAGTGGGTTTTCTACTGTGTGTGAGGCCATCAGATATTGATACAAGTATACGTAGGAAATACCATGAGTTTTGACCAATAGTAAACATTTATTTAAGTACTATCATGGAGAATATCTAACTTTTAGGTATATCCATTGGGTTAGGTGGGATATCCTTGTGTTATTTGGATACAATTCTAAATATTGGTGATATTGGTGATTTTCATAAATAAGCTATTATGTGAGGGGGTTAACCAAGTAACGGGTTAGGCCAAGGTCATGTATTTTCTTATATCCAAGAAGCACAAGTAGGTTCCCTGGTTAAGTACGGATGCAATGTAGAAGATACTGAGTATTTATTATGGTCATAGTGATACCATAGTTCCCTGTCTATATAGAAAGAAAATTAGGTGTTATTTCTAGGAATGAGAAGAATTTGCAGTGACTCAATATAAATTTTATTTTTTCTGGTAAGGACCTGTCATGTCCCATACATTGTTGAATTATGAATTCATTTATTAGTATAGTGAGAGTGTGAATAACTTATCTTGTTCTTTGAAAATTATGTTAGTTGGTGAGAGTTCGTGTGATAATTAATTCTATAAGTGATGTTCTCCATTTTGATAAAAAATTCCAAGGGAGATCCTTGTTTAATAAGTATGAAATTCCTAAGAATTAGGATCAGTGGTTAAGAACATGATTTTAGTTATGGTAGTATATGACTCGTGGTAAAATGGGTTGATTTGGGAGAAAAGGTGGTACAATAGTGTACACACAATACTTTTTTATGATATAGGGAATAAATTCTTGTGTAAATAAGTATTTGTTGAGATATGAATCAATGATTTTGTTTCTAAGATAAAAAGTATTGGGATTTATCAAATAACTAGGGGGATTAATAACTAATAATTTGATAAAAATTTATTATTTTCCCTCTTAGGTAAAATGAACCCATGAATGATGTGATATCAAGGGGATGATGGTGATGGGTGTGGTTTTCGATGAGAAACATGTGTGCGTTGATGGTAAGACCCATTTAGGATGGAACTAAAGGAGTTGAATAAAATAATCTAGATTGTGTGGAGTGATACATTTTCCATTAGAGGGTTTGAACCCTTTTTTGAATAAGATTTTAATTGATTTTTAGGGGGAAATTTCATTGATCTTGGAATGAGTGGTGTTTAAAAAACCATTTTAATTCTCAGGTTGGAGCTAAATTGGTCACATCCAACTATTATCCATAGTGATGAATGGGTTGTAAGTATAGAGATTAGGGTTTTGACCCTATGGAGAGTTGGAAATGAAACACCTATAGTAGAGACTGTCATATCGGTCAATGGTGATATGATCCCCATATGGTAAGGGTTTTGGTCAGACGATCGATGGTTTGGATGTCAGTTTGAATGTAGATATGTAAATTAATCAAATTTCTACATGATTTCATGGTGAATTCCATGTATGATTTTTCATCTAATAGTGGGTTGTGTAAGGAACTATCCTGGATAACCTGGTTTCCTAATACTCGATCCAGAACTAACATGTCCCAAAAGGAATATTAAATCCCCACGTGATTTCTACTAGAACCTAGAATCTAACAAGATAAATAGGGAACTAATCTACCAATAAAATTTTGGAAGTTAAATATACATTTCAGTAAGCTCAAAGCTCCAAAGGGAGATAGTACCAGAATTGATATTGGAATATCAAGACTGAAAACAGTACATCAACAATGTACTCTACAGGTAAAAAGATAAAACTCAAACAACCCAAATGAATCATCACTCTAATCCCAATGGATTATGAACATCCACCACATCTATGGGGCAATTTACCTATTCTCAGACATGGTAGAAGGACATCTAAAATCACTCAATAAAAAGGATAGATGTGCACTAAAAAACCTAATAGGATCTTACCATGTTTTCCATAAAAAATCTTCCATAATTATAATGAAAATCATGATTTCAATTTTTAAATAAAATAGTAAATGGAGGTACAATAGGATATTAAAAAATTATGATTTTATTTCAAATGATGGAAAACATCTAAAACAGGAATTTAATGATAATTTTATATAAAACAGTTTATATAAATTAGTTTTCATAAGTATAAAAATATCATAATCAATGGCATATATTTCAATATAATCATAACCAACACTATGGTCATATATCCTATGGTATGATAGTTTTTATTTATTTGATTGTCACAAATCTCATATTATCTGTCAGAGAAATATGTGCACACAAATCCCATAGGATTAGGCTGAATAGGTTTCATCAACATCCCATCAAGGATAAGAACATTCAAACTAGGTTTTTTAGAGTTTTCATCATCAATATGTTCCTATGGAATTACCCTTATAGATTTATTGTGCCAAATAAACCACTAACTACCCATGCTCTAATGTGAGCATTCAGTCAATTGAAAAATTTCAAATCATCTCATTTCAAGGCAATCATTGTTTAAAAATTAATTTCCTGCTTTCCTTTTTCAAAATTCTAAGTAAATTTTAAAACTAAAACATCGTATTTTTATAATTTCATTCAATGTTAACACAAAACCAATCATAGTATATTTTTCATTTCAATTTAACACATTTTTTCAAAAAAAAATTATCATATAGATTCATCAATTTCATCAATTTCATCAATTTCATCAATTTCAAAATGTACCAAAAAATCTATTTAAATTATAATTGTGTGTTTTTTACAATGTAGGAACCATATAAAATTCCATTTTTAATTTGAATTCTCATATAATTGTGGATTTCATAAATCAATTGATAGAAACATGAAACAATAAAAAAATTATTTTCAATAAAATGTCCAACATCAAATGGAACCACCTACCTTTAATCTTAGAGATCAGGATATAGAACACCCTAATGGGATTTTCCAATAAAGAATAAGAAATTAAGATCAAGAAACAAAACCTAAAATCAAGATTAAATTAAATGTATATAATATTGATCAAATACATGATGATATAACCCTTTTTATTGAGGATATAAATAGAGAACTAAATATAACACATAAGAGGTGATTCACTTACTTGAATGAGATCAAATGATATCCTCCACGTTTGCATCCGAAAGGAATGGGTTTGGTGGATCCAAAATTGTTCATTGATACCCTCCTAATCCTATAAATTAAATTTAAGATGATTTAGAGTATATTAGAAGTTTATACGAGTGTTTGGAAAATTTATTATAAATTTTTATAATTTAAAATGTCCAACTTGAATGGTTAGCTGGGTACGGCTACACAGTTAGAAAAACTATGTGCCCAAACTATGTGCCCCTATACTATGGTGCATGGTTTCTACTAAGTGGACACATAAATTTTTAAACTATTCTCCAACCATAAAAACTATCATAGTCTAGAGTTATACTATTTGTAATGGAGGGTCACATGATTTTGGAAAATTATGTGCCAAATGTGAATATCCCAAAAACATACAAATTTATTCCAACCATCACTTGAAAAAACCGTAAATAAGTCCCATGAAATGAATTCTTAAAATAAATATTGAGGAATTCATAAAAACCTATAAAATTATGTTACAACCTCCCACTATAGAATCATTATTTCCCTAGAAAACCTCTAAATAAGTTTCAATATCAAAAATTTATGGCCACTAATCTCTCATCAGTTCCTCCCTCTCCAAAGTATCATGTGTATCAGAATTATAGTATCATAGTACATGGAACAATGGTATCATTTTTCCATGAATTAACTTTATATTAAAATCATCTATCCTTGTAGGATTTTCAATCAATGAAAAATTTGGTTCAACATCAAGATCCTCCTTGCTCAAGACATGAGATGGGTAGAAAGTTACTTCTAAAGTTGATATGCGTGAAACACATTATGTATCAAGGTAGACTATTGAAAAAAGTAATACATTGATATACCCTTTCCCAAAATACCAATAAACCTCAAAAGTTACCACAAAATGAGAAGTAAGCTTCCATTTTCTCTCAATATTTCGATGATCTGAACACAATAAAACATTCAAGAACACCCAGTCACCAACTAAAATCTCCAACAATATATGATTAAGATCAACATAAGATTCATATAGGATCTAGGCCATCAATATTATTTAATGAATCAAATGAATCTTGACTGATATCTCTAGGATGAAATTCTATCTGAAGAAGTTTATTTCATCTCTAAGAAACAAAATATAAATTTACAAGGGGGTCCATAAAAGGCATCAAAAGAATCCATTATGTCCATAGACTAGTAAATATTTCTATAAGTAAAATCAACTAGTCCCAAATGGTCATCCGAAGACCCACCCAAATCAGGGATGCAGACACGAAGCTTAACTTCAATAATATATATATCCCTCTCTATCTGGCTATACATCTATGTATGCGATGTTGTACTCAAATGAACTTGAGATCTCATCAACTCATGAAGGAATCACCAAAAGAGATAAGTAAAACATAGATATATATTTGAGACTATAGAATATGAAACTCCATCAAAACAAAAAATAACATGCACGTAGATATTTACCAAATCCTTACCATTGTTTATATAAAAATGGTTATAAGGTGATCCTATTTGGTTATCCTATCAATAAAAACCCATATTACATTATTCTTTCTCTGGGTACATGGAAACCCAATCACAAATTCTATTAAAATTTCATCCCATTGTCATGAAAGCACTGAATATAAAATCCCTGGTAAATAAAGAATAGAAAATATATCATTTTATTAATATTTGTGAATTAAATATTAATTTTACTTTAAAAGGGTTTATATGTTCGATAACGTACACGATACGCAACAACAGGTTTCTTTGAAATCTTACATTGCACAATAATAATATAATATTATTATTTTAAATGGTAGTTAACTCCTAGCCGTTGTATTCGATGGAATGAACAAAACTAACTACTATATGATTATAAATTATTGTTAAATATATTTACATTTATCTAATAAAAGTTAGAGGCTTAAAATATGAACGAATCTAATTTTAAGCCTAATTTACATTAAAAGGGGTATTTACTGCCTTTTGATGGTGAACCATCTTTAAATATATATTTAGTTACATTAATAAATTATATTTGACCAAATTTAATCCTTCTTTGTAATGGGGACATCAAAATTTACTTTGTGTAAATTTTTGGAATTTTTTCGATAAAGTTCATTTTTCATTTATTAATGAATAGTGAAAAATATTCTATTTTAATTAAAAATTCTGTTTAATATAATTTATTTATATGGTTAGATTATATTTTTAATTCATTTTAAAATTTTAATTAGAATATATTTTTATCATTTAATCCAATGTTTTTCATTTTAATTAATTTCACATTGAATTTGGACATAAACAAGTGTCAATCTTTTGATAGTTATTGTTTATAAAAAACACGCTATTTGTTTTTAAAACAGGAAATAATTTTAAATTAATTAATGAAACTTCTATGTTCAGAATTTGGTAAAATATACATAATTTTTGAATTCAGAGTATCAAATATATCTTAGGCTGAATTTTTTGTATTTTTCTGAAAAACATCAATTTTTGATGAATAGTGAAACCACTTAGTAGTAGTTAAAAACAGACTTTTTCATTTAAATGAAAATTTACCACTTTTGTGAATTTAATTTCAAAAATCTGACAAAAATGGTTGTTATTAATAAGTAAAATTTTCTTCAATGTGATGAAAATATTTTTTTGGTGAATTGTAATTGTTGAATTTTATTTATCGCGGTTAAAGATTAGTAGGGTAATTCAAGGTAAAAAAATATTATAATAATTCAAAATTACTTTAAAACTTGTAATAACCTTATTGGATGAGTAATGGACGACCATAGGAATCATGGCTATATTTTGGGACCCCATGGAGCCACTTATGAATAAAAATGACACTATAGATAAATTAACTTAAAGTAATGTCAAAAATGACATAAACCATAATATTTTAGTAAATTAATTTTTATATGGTGTTATATAAATAATAATTTTGACTATAAATATTCATCTGAAAGAAAAAAAACATTTCCTACATCATGGTAGTTTTTTTATAATTTTTAGATATTGAATAAGTTAAATTATTTATGACAAAATAATGATGTAGTGTTTACCTCATTAATAAATCATTTAAATAAAAATGACTATAAATAATAAAATAACATTCAAAACCAATCCAGTTATTATTAGATGATTTTATTTCGACCATGAGTGGTATTATATTTTACATTAATGGTTTTTGGACATTTAGAAACCGAATATCGTTGTATAATAAAATAATATTTTCACACTTTCCTAAAGAGACCCTCCTCACACTCATAAATGAAGACCATTTCTAACCAGTTACTCACACCTCTCAAGCCTTTTGGATCATCCAAACTCTGACTGATTAATCTCACTACATACCTATCTTCCACCTAGAAGCCTTAACAAAGGCATAAGACACTTAAATAAACCATTTTGGTTCAAATGAAAAAGTGTTACCCAAATTAAAGGTAATTGTTTCTTTTAACATTTTTTCTTTTATTTTACTTATCCAACCATAAAATATTTTTATTCCTTTATTTTATAACAAAACCAGTATTGAAAATGTACTAGTATGTTTTTATTAGAAGTATTCTAACTACAATTACACACACCTCCATCTAATCGTTGAAGAACATATTATTTCTATGGATGGAAAACTAATACCTCACGAAATGATGATTGTTCGATTATCTCCTACCACCTCTCATGATGGACATTAAGATGGAAGTATATTTATATATGATATATATTATGTTTATGTTTTCTTTATTCTTCTATATTTTCCATTTATAGAATACTTGTATGGTTTCCATAATGGGCAAACATGATAATTTCATTTGAGGAAGTGCGGACTACCATTCCCTCAAAGTGATATGAATCATTCATGCCATACGAGGAACATATAAAGGATGGAGATAATTATATTATATGATATTATATTGGAATTATAAAATACCTATGTATCATTATGTTTGAATTCTATTAAAATATGAAATAGAAATGGAAGTAGCGTTCATGCTTACGTACGGCTTACCGTCTCCATGAACGGTGCATTTTATTTCTTACCTCCAAATGTTATGTACTATTACAAATAATTGTATATACTGTATATATATGATATATATAATATCTAAATCATGAATATCATTCTAGATAAAATGAACTTTTTACCATGTGAACAACTTGTAATTATAAGAAGTCCATTTTTGACTCATGTATCAAACATCGAGAAAACGAATGATATTAATTTGAATGATTAAATAATGTTTATAACATGGTAATAAGTGATATAAAAGGAATAATATACTTGAAAAAGGTTCTTAAGAAAGTAGAAATTAACTTCAGTTTATTATTCAGGAGATTAAAGAACGATCGATTCAAGTCGGACACAAGGTATGAGACTCCGTCTCAATCTCCTTTCATTGAGGCATATTTTGTTTTATACACAACTTTCTTTTATATGGTGTATAAAACTCTTTGCCTTTTAATTTTATTCAAAAGGAATATTTTCTCAAAGAATAGTTTTACTAAACGACAAAAGGAATTTTTTTTAACATGAGCGCTGATAATGACCTTTTTCCCCTACCGCGATTATTATTTGATCTTTGTCTTCCTTAACAAGCCATAATGTATTTAAAAGGAAAATAAATACCATATTCTTTTTTATGTATTTTGGTATCAAAAATGGTTTTGATAATGTATTTGTTATGTCAATATATTTAAGTGATATATTGTGATTTAAATGTGGAAATGTTTCTTTCCTTTATATATGTTGTATGTGTTATGGTTTTATAATCGTACTTGGACATTTGATGGGTGGTGCCGTGATAAACCAGGTCGGGTGGTTATGTTATATCCTCCAATGCATTGGGTATGGAAGTCATCCATATGCCTATTTCATGTAGTGATATGTGTGGAAGTAGACCATATGGTTATTTCATTTAAGTATGTTTATGTCCAAAGTCACTTTTATATATTATGTGTTCTTTATATAGATTTTATAGTAAAATTTTGGTTACAAAAGGGTAATTACTGATCTTTTATTTGGGGAAGAGTATTTACTACTTCATAAAGGTGAAAAGTATTACTTATGATAAAGTATTCATGGTTTACTTGTTGTTTTGAAAAACTAATAGTATTCCATCTTTGTGTATCCCTTACTACATTTATTATGCTTAACCCATGTTTTTGAAATGTTTTTTCACATGACATAATGTGGAATAGGGTCAAGGATGGGATGAAGGAAAATTCTTGTTATCTTAAACATGGAACTAGATGTGACTCTTTTTTCAAGAGTTTTTATTTTATGAAAAAAATGGAAACTAAGTAGAAGTGTTTAATTTGTAATCTTTTGAGATGTAATAGTTATGTCCTAATTCTCTAGAACTCTAAAGTTGAAATGATCCTCAATGAGAATTATTTGTTTAATTCATTATTATGTATTGTTTTAAGGTCAGGTATTTATAGATGGTATCTAAGGATAGTTTAGACAACATTAGAAGTTAGGGTATTGTTAAATAAATATCCATAAATTAATTTATCATAATATTGAAATGATATAGTATATAAAAATTACCATGTTTCTTCGCCTAATATATTTCTGTGTTCAGAATGGTTTTTTTGCAGGGGAAACAAGGCAGCTATGTTGGCACGACATTAGAAGGAAGGCAACCTTCCAAATTAGAAACCTGAGATGGTCTGAATCGGAACTGAATAGTTTGTTGCAGTGATGGTACAGTTGACTCGGGATATAAATGGTGGTGGTATCCATCCACGAGATCAGCCAGATCAACCACAGAGGAACATGTCAGTAGTATAGAATTTCACAAGGAAACATCCCCTATAATTCATAGGATCATCTAACCTTGAGCTAGTTGAAGGGTGGATTAAGTCACTAGAGAAGATTTTCATTGTTAGGGGGTTTTCAGAACATCAAATGTTTAGTCTCGTTGTTTACCGTTTTGAAGGTGAAGTTGATCAGTGGTGGTCGATGGTGAAAAATATCAGGGATAGTGAGGATATTGATGATCTTGATTGGGTTGAATGAGAAGGTATACTTGTTGAGAAATATTTTCCTATGGTGGTTCGTCTTAGGATGGAAAAACAATTCAAGGAATTGAGGAAAGAGTATGACTTTGTGGCTGCTTATGAAGCAATGGTCACTCGACTGGAAAAGTATGCATCAAATTTCATCCAAGATAATTATAGTAAGATAAATCGATTTTACTCAGGAATGAGTCCATGATATCAAAGAGCATTATCCTCTCATGAGTTCAAAAGTTATGAAATGTAAAGACCCGTAAAATTCAAGGGAAATTTTTTCTTAATTTTCTTTAGAATTTTACAAGAGCGCGGTTTCAGACGGCACCTGATTCCGAGGCCCGGAGTGACCGGAATCAATTTCCGAAGTTTGGCTCGGGTACGTTCAGTGAACGAACGAGCGGGAATTCCTAACTTTTGATCCGGTGCTCGGAATTGAAATCCGAGGGCACCGATGAACTCGCAGCGCCGATATTCGCTTAAGGAGACCTTTTCGGAAGTTGTGTTTGTTGCGAGACGAAAGTTAGTTTTTGGGAGATTTATAAAAAGTTGAATAAAAAAAATGGGGATTTCTTTTTATTTTACTTTTGTAGGTTAACTCCTCTCAAAGGGAGTTAGGGGTGGGACCCACACCCACTTAACCTCCCTTGAGAGGATTAAGTGTGGTGGGGCCCACACGAACCCTAAACTTTACATCTTCCCTCAAACTCCCTTAACCCCTCTTTAATTAACATGACAACTTGTTAAAAAATGTGGAGTTATCTCTTATTTGAATTTCAACCTTTGAAATTCTTTTGTGAATAAAATAAGACTTTATCTTATTTTGTTGGGTTAGAACTCTTTAGCCATCTTGGAGAGGTTGAGAGCTCTTCTTCCTTCTTCAAGCTTTGACGAAGAACACTCAAGTTCCGACGAAGAACACTCAAGCTCCGACGAAGAACGCCGCACCTCCCTTCTTCGTCTACCGTGTCAACGAAAGGGAACGCCACTTCTTCCTCGGACAACCTTCGTCGGCGTACAAGGATTCGCCAACGATGTGTCTCTTCGGACGTACCTCTTCGTCATCGGATTTGACGAACATCTACCACGACGCCTGACCTCCACGACGTTGTCTTCCGCGGGACGTTGACAAATCTTCGAACCTTTACCCAAGGTAGGGGTTGTTGATTCTTATTTAATTATTTTATTCTTGCTCGTGGTTCGCATGACTAACGTAAGGATTATGAATATTTTAAGTTGCGTTATTATTTAACGTGAGGGGGGCCGGACCGAATGTACACGGCTGAACCCCCTCCATCGTTCTTGTTGATTTACCTTGCGGGTGGAAACAAGGTGGCGTGGTGCCGTCGCACCACGCGGTTAATCGTGCAATTATATTACGCGACGCCGTCGCGCCGCGCCATTGAAGTATCATCAAGAACACGACGCCATCGCGCCGCGTTGAGGGAAATCAAGGTGCGGCGGAGGGGCGCGGTGCCGTCGCACCGCGCCGGACGACGAACACCGCGGCCGGTTCCGGGCCGCGGCGGATTGAGAAGACCGGCGGCCGGGCCGCCGGCGTCGGAAGCCGGAAAGGGGACCGGAAATTTTTCCGGTCCGGTTGGAGAAAATCTGGCCGGCCAGGTGGCCGGCCGGAAGGTCAAAGGCCGGGGGAATTAAATTCCCCCGGCGAGCTCTAAAAACCCCCCTCTTTATGAGGGGGCGGTTCCTTTGAGGGGGGGCAGGCGGCCCCCCCGTTTCCTGCCAATCAAGCCCCCCACGTGGGAGGGGGGCGGTTTTGCAAACAGGCGCGGCTAAAAATCCGAGCCACCTCCCAATCAAGCGGGGGGCTTTGCCCCCCCGCGCACTGCCTCCGTGCGGCGCCAGGCCGCCGCGGCCGCCGCGCAGCCGGCCGGCCGGCCGGCAGGGCCGGGTCGGACCCGGGTCGGGTCGACCCGGACCCGGACCCCCCCGTTTCGAATCAGTTTCGGACTTTTGGCCATATATTGAGCCACGGACCTCCGATCGATGAACCGTCTGCGGCAACGCGATCCTTGGATCGAGAAGGTCGTTTCGGTATATCGTACTCAAGGTTTCGGATTACTTTGAGTTCGTCCGGGTTGGTTCGTTCACGAAACCAACCGGGCCTTCGGAGCGGAAACGCTCATATCTTGAGCTACGGACGTCCGATTGACGTGCCGTCAGCTGTGTTGTGTTCCTCTTAGTGAGACGGATCTTTTGGCATAGTCCGCCCAAGGTTTGGATGCAGGTGGAGTACGGTCGGGTTGGTTTTGCCTTAAAAACCAACCGGGCCCTGGGGACGAAAATGCCAATAACTCTCAGACCGGGCGTCCGATTGACGCGCCGTCTGTTGCGTTGAGTTCCTGTTGACGATACGGAACGTTTGGATACATCAACTCTGGACTTTGTGACAGTTGATGTATCAGCCTCTCGGCTCGTGGAGCGGACCCTCTGAACGAGCTTGCTGTGTGCGGGAACCCTAGTGCTGGCTGCGACTGTTACTGTGACTACTACTGCTGCGACTGTTACTGTGACTGCGACGACGACAGTACAGAGATCCTGTGTGGATTCGACGACGACAACTACAGCACTCAGCGATCCTACGTGGATCAGTGCTACAGGTCCTGTGTGGGCCTGATCCTGTGTGGGTCTGATCCTGTGTGGGTCTTTGCGCTCAGCGGTCCTGTGTGAACCAGCGCCTACAGGTCCTGTGTGGGCCCGATCCTGTGTGGGTCTTTGCGGTGATTATCTACAGATCCTACGTGGGCCCGATCCTGTGTGGGTCTTTTGCGTGGGTTAGTTACCTATCGATCCTTCGTGGGTCCGTGGACTTAGATGGATCAGAGATCATCTTTATCGTCTTTCGAAGAAGTATACCTGTGTGAGCTGAATCGTGTTGTTTTCCTATGTGGATTGTGTTGTGCAATCCTGTGTGGATTACGTTTTTCTTTCCTATGTGGAATACGTTTACTTTCCTGTGTGGACTGAGTTGTACTTGGGCTCGGAGGTTGGAGCGTATTTGAATTTGATGACTTAGGTATATGTATGGGCATATACCTAAGCAGTGTCGGTTGTTACTTCGTGATTGTACCTTTCTTCGTGGTTTATCCTTTGTGGATTTGAGAGACTTTCAGGGGTCTCGGGGTCCCTACTGAGTAGCTTATACTCACCCCTACACGGGCTTTGCCCGCACTACATTGTGTTGGTTGCAGACGACGGACAGCGTTGATCTTAGCTGAGGCTTGCAGAGCGGGACGGTACCCGGAGGTGGACCACTGGGCGTGACGTGCTCAGAGCGGACGGCGGGACCCGTGGAGCAGAGGAGCTATCTGTACCCACCCTTCAGGTGGGATTTCTAGTGGACAGCTCGGAGTAGCGGCTTTTACTTTTCAGTTGTTGTTTTCCCTTTCGAGTTGTACTTTACTTTCAGTTTGGGTTTGTATACTGGCCCATTTACTTTTCCGCACTTTCAGTTGTACTCTGCTTTTGTTTAGTGTTTACTTTCCGCTTTCTTACTCTGTGGTGTTTGTTTACTTTTCAAAGGCAATGCCTTCCCTTTTTACCGGGATTTATGCCTTGGTGCTAGTCTCCAGCCCCTGGCCTATGGAGGGCGGGCTTGGGGTAGTCACGGCACGGATCCCGAGGGCGGGTCGTGACAAATTGGTATCAGAGGAGTTCGGTTCTACCGCGAACTCTGATCTTTTCTATGTGAAGCAATAATGTTTATCGTATTGAGTGTGGTTATCAGTCCAGGGAGTCCAGTGTTGGTGCGGCGGCCGACGTATCCGTACACCAGGACCCTGACTTCTGATTTCCGACTTAATGCACGAAAACATTGATTGTGTGTGTGTTTCAAAGTTTTCTTTGTGATTTCTTTGTGTCAGCTCACCAGGTATACTGTTTGACCATGGCGCACCTGTTTCCTTTCAGGATGGCCCCACGACGGCAGCCAGCTAGGGTTCCGAGAGTCGAGTGTGACGACAGCCCACCGAGAAACGAGGCTTCGGTACAGGGCCCTCTTACAGTTGAGGCACCAACGGAGGCACCAGCGATACTACCATACGTTGGGCCATCGATGCCACTAGCCCCAGCAGTAGGCGATGCACGCCACATGAGTGCGCTGCACGAGTTCCAGCGCCAGAGGCCACCCAGGTTCCGGGGAGAGACGGACCCGCAGGCGGCTGAGGAGTGGCTGGAGGCTGTGGTGGGAGTCTTCAGGCTAGTGGGGACGCCGGCAGACTTCATGGTGATCTTTGCTGCCAGCCTCCTTCAGGCAGCAGCAGGCAGGTGGTGGAGCCACTTGTTTCAGTTTTGCGACGGGATGACCTTCGCATGGGAAGACTTCGAGACCTTCTTCAGGGTGGAGTTTGTGCCAGTAGCTCTACACCCCGAGCGTGTACAGGAGCTTCTGCCTTTGACGCGTGTTTTTCGATCAGTAGCCGAGTCATCTGTGGGCAGTAGACAGATGATGCAGAGGTCCAGGAGGACCAGACTAGCAGTTGGAAGATCTCGGGTTTTAGGACCGATGGTGCGGGGCACCCGATGTGGGGTCAGAGCCAGACGTTCCAGAAACGGACAATGTTACTCCTGTGGCGGGAAGGGTCACCTGGCACGTGACTGTCCGACTCCTCGTACGATTGATCAGTGGGTGTTAGAGGAGCCACTGAGACAGAAGCAGTGGCGAGTTCTTGAGCAACAGCCGAGTAGTGGACAAGGCAGTAGAGCTCCGAGAGCAGGTGGACAGGAGAGGAACTAGTGGATACGTCCCTTGTACTTCTAGTTCCATTTTTCTATTGTATTCGTGTCTTGTACTATGAGCTGCAATAATAAAAAGACACTTATCTTTGTTTGCTTTACTGTCCTTTTGTTTGATTGATACTGAGTGGTCCCGATTAAACTGTTGACTTGACCGTCACTTGCGAGATTCTTACTGTAGGAAACCCAGTGACCACACACTGATGCCGACAGTGTGACTCAACCCTTGGAGGCGAGAATAATGGTTGGATCTCTTGGTAGCAGCGTCGAGGCCTTACGACGTCATCCATGCCATGAATTAACTAATCATGACGGGATTGACTGTATTAGGAAAAGAACGTGGTTCATCCAGGGGATGAGACCGGATTTCAATTTTCGGAAAAGGAGAAATCTTTGCAGCTAGCCTCTTTGCAGATATCCTTCGTGGATAGAGATGGAGCAGCCTTACTTCAGTCTCTCACAGTCACTCCTCCACTACTGCAGCGAGTCAGGGAGGCACAGCGTGGGGACGCTGACTGTGAGACACAGCGTGCACAGATATCCTCGGGACAGGCACCTGATGGTTTCTCCCTTGGATCAGAGCATGACATCCTTTCAGAGGACGTACCATGGTACCAGTCGCTTTGCGAGAGGAAGTTCTGAGAGAGTTTCACACTTCTCCTTTGGCGGTACATCCTGGAGTGGTGAAGATGTACCAGGACCTCAGAAGACAGCGCTGTTGGCCGGGCATGAAGAAGGCAGTAGCAGAGTTCGTTTCTCGATGCCTCGCCTGCCAGCAGGTGAAGGCAGAGCATCAGGTACCAGCGGGTTTGGTACAACCCTTGGAGGTTCCGTAGTGGAAGTGGTATGGCATATCTATGGACTTCGTGACTAGACTTCCACACACTTCCAGAGGTCACGACTCCATCTGGGTGATTGTTGACCGACTCACCACGTCGGCAAACTTCTTACCCATCAGAGAGCAGGGCTCAGTGGAGATCTTGGGACGTCTCTACGTTCAGGAGATTTTGCGGCTCCACGGTGTGCCTTCATCTATCATCTCTGATCGAGATGCTCGCTTTACTTCCCGACTTTGTATGGGGTTACAGGAGACGTTCGGGACGCAGCTACATCTGAGCACAGCCTTTCACCCTCAGACGGATGGTCAGACGGAGAGGACCATTCAGACTCTCGAGGACATGCTCCGTGCATGTGTTCTCAAATTCGGTCATAGCTGGGAGGACAACCTACCCTTGGTGGAGTTTGCGTACAACAACAGCTACCACTCCACTATCGGGATGGCACCGTACGAGGCATTGTACGGCCGACCTTGTAGATCTTCTTTGTGCTGGACAGACCCTGGAGAGTCAGCACTCGTGGGACCGGAGATGGTCCAGGCCACGACAGAGAAGGTCTAGGTCATCCAGGAGTGGATGAGGACAGCACAGAGCCAGCAGAAGTCATATGCTGACAGGAGGCAGAGGCCACTGGAGTTCGAGGATGGCTACCACGTCTTCTTGCGGGTCTCACCTCGACGTGGTATTCGGAGATTTGGCCGAGGCAGCAAGTTATCTCCGCGCTTCATCGGACCCTTCCAGGTCCTCAACAGGGTTGGCGAGGTGGATTATTGTCTGGCTCTACCACCTCAGTTGCACCGGGTGCACGACGTCTTCCACGTGTCTCAGCTGAGGAGATACGTGCACGACCCGACGCACAACATTGACCATGGGGAGCTTGACGTTGATGATGGGGTGACTTTTACGGAGGTTTCGGTGGAGATAGAGGATCGACAGGAGCGGGTCCTGCGTGGGTGATCGATTCCTCTTGTACGCATCAGATGGCAGCACGGGAATCTCCAGGAGAGCACATGGGAGCGGGAGGCTCAGATGCGTGCTCAGTACCCTCATTTGTTTCCCTAGTTTTTGATGTATCTTTACGGGGACGTAAAGCCCTGAGGTGGGAGTAATGTAAAGACCCGTAAAATTCAAGGGAAATTTTTTCTTAATTTTCTTTAGAATTTTACAAGAGCGCGGTTTCAGACGGCACCTGATTTCGAGGCCCGGAGTGCCCGGAATCAATTTCCGAAGTTTGGCTCGGGTACGTTCAGTGAACGAACGAGCGGGAATTCCTAACTTTTGATCCGGTGCTCGGAATTGAAATCCGAGGGCACCGATGAACTCGCAGCGCCGATATTCGCTTAAGGAGACCTTTTCGGAAGTTGTGTTTGTTGCGAGACGAAAGTTAGTTTTTGGGAGATTTATAAAAAGTTGAATAAAAAAAATGGGGATTTCTTTTTATTTTACTTTTGTAGGTTAACTCCTCTCAAAGGGAGTTAGGGGTGGGACCCACACCCACTTAACCTCCCTTGAGAGGATTAAGTGTGGTGGGGCCCACACTAACCCTAAACTTTACATCTTCCCTCAAACTCCCTTAACCCCTCTTTAATTAACATGACAACTTGTTAATTAATGTGGAGTTATCTCTTATTTGAATTTCAACCTTTGAAATTCTTTTGTGAATAAAATAAGACTTTATCTTATTTTGTTGCGTTAGAACTCTTTAGCCATCTTGGAGAGGTTGAGAGCTCTTCTTCCTTCTTCAAGCTTTGACGAAGAACACTCAAGTTCCGACGAAGAACGCTTAAGCTCCGACGAAGAACGCCGCACCTCCCTTCTTCGTCTACCGTGTCAACGAAAGGGAACGCCACTTCTTCCTCGGACAACCTTCGTCGGCGTACAAGGATTCGCCAACGACGTGTCTCTTCGAACGTACCTCTTCGTCATCGGATTTGACGAACGTCTACCGCGACGCCCGACCTCCGCGACATTGTCTTCCGCGGGACGTTGACAAATCTTCGAACCTATACCCAAGGTAGGGGTTGTTGATTCTTGTTTAATTATATTATTCTTGCTCGTGGTTCGTATGACTAACGTAAGGATTTTGAATATTTTAAGTTGCGTTATTATTTAACGTGAGGGGGGCTGGACCGCATGAACACGGCCTAACCCCCTCCATCGTTCTTGTTGATTTACCTTGCGGGTGGAAACAAGGTGGCGTGGTGCCGTCGCACCACGCGGTTAATCGTGCAATTATATTACGTGACGCCATCGCGCCGCGCCATGGAAGGATCATCAAGAACGTGACGCCGTCACGCCACGCCATGGAAGGATCATCAAGAACGTGACGCCGTCGCGCCGCGTTGAGGGAAATCAAGGTGCGGCGGAGGGGCGCGGTGCCGTCGCACCGCGCCGGACGACGAACACCGCGGCCGGTTCCGGGCCGCGGTCGATTGAGAAGACCGGCGGCCAGGCCGCCGGCGTCGGAAGCCGGAAAGAGGACCGGAAATTTTTCCGGTCCGGTTGGAGAAAATCCGGCCGGCCAGGTGGCCGGCCGGAAGGTCAAAGGCTGGGGGAATTAAATTCCCCCGGCCAGCTCTAAAACCCCCCCTCTTTATGAGGGGGGCGGTTCCTTTGAGGGGGGGCAGGCGGCCCCCCGTTTCCAGCCAATCAAGCCCCCCACGTGGGTGGGAGCAGTTTTGCAAACAGGCACGGCTAAAAAGCTGTGCCGCCTCCCAATCAAGCGGGGGGCTTTGCCCCCCCGCGCGCTGCCTCTATGCGGCTCCAGGCCGCCGCGCCGCCGCGCCGGGTCGGACCCAGGTCGGGTCGACCCAGGCCGGGTCGCCCCGGACCCGGACCCCCCGTTTCGAATCAGTTTCGGTCTTTTGGCCATATCTTGAGCCACGGACCTCCGATCGACGAACCGTCTGCGGAAACGCGATCCTTGGATCGAGACGGTCGTTTCGGTATATCGCACTCAAGGTTTCGGATTATTTTGAGTTCGGCCGGGTTGGTTCGTTCATGAAACCAACCGGGCCTTCAGAGCGGAAACGCTCATATCTTGAGCTACGGACGTCCGATTGACGTGCCGTCAGCTGTGTTGTGTTCCTCTTAGTGAGACGGATCTTTTGGAATACTCCGCCCGAGGTTTGGACGCAGGTGGAGTACGGTCGGGTTGGTTTTGCCTTAAAAACCAACCGGGCCCCGGGGACGAAAATGCCAATAACTCTCAGACCGGGCGTCCGATTGACGCGCCGTCTGTTGCGTTGAGTTCCTGTTGACGATACAGAACTTTTGGATACATCAACTCTAGACTTTGTGACATTTGATGTATCAGCCTCTCGGCACGTGGAGCGGACCCTCCGAACGAGCTTGCTGTGTGCGGGAACCCTAGTGTTGGCTGCGACTGTTACTGTGACTACTACTGCTGCGACGGTTACTGTGACTACTACTGCTGCGACTGTTACTGTGACTACTACTGCTGCGACTGTTTCTGTGACTACTACTGCTGCGACTATTACTGTGACTACTACTGCTGCGACTGTTACTGTGACTGCGACGACGACAGTATAGAGATCCTGTGTGGATTCGACGACGACGACTACAGCACTCAGCGATCCTACGTGGATCAGTGCTACAGGTCCTGTGTGGGCCCGATCCTGTGTGGGTCCGATCCTGTGTGGGTCTTTGCGCTCAGCGATCCTATGTGAACCAGCGCCTATAGGTCCTGTGTGGTCCCGATCCTGTGTGGGTCTTTGCGGTGATTATCTACAGGTCCTACGTGGGCCCGATCCTGTGTGGGTCTTTTGCGGGGGTTAGTTACCTATCGATCCTTCGTGGGTCCGACGACTTAGATGGATCAGAGATCATCTTTATCGTTTTTCGAAGAAGTATACCTGTGTGAGCTGAATCCTGTTGTTTTCCTGTGTGGATTGTGTTGTGCAATCCTGTGTGGATTACGTTTTGCTTTCCTGTGTGGAATACGTTTACTTTCCTGTGTGGACTGAGTTGTACTTGGGCTCGGAGGTTGGAGCGTATTTGAATTTGATGACTTAGGTATATGTATGGGCATATAC
This sequence comes from Viscum album, assembly GCA_963277665.1. NCBI lineage: Eukaryota > Viridiplantae > Streptophyta > Magnoliopsida > Santalales > Viscaceae > Viscum > Viscum album. Next base: position 1,725,665,268 of record OY728141.1, read on the forward strand.
CTAAGCAGTGTCGGTTGTTACTTCGTGATTGTACCTTTCTTCGTGGTTTATCCTTTTGGATTTGAGAGACCTTCAGGGGTCTCGGGGTCCCTACTAAGTAGCTTATACTCACCCCTGCACGGGCTTTTCCCGCACTACGTTGTGTTGGTTGCAGACGACGGACAGCGTTGATCTTAGCTGAGGCTTGCAGAGCGGGACGGTACCCGGAGGAGGACCGCTGGGCGGGACGTGCTCGGAGCGGACGGCGGGACCCGTGGAGCAGAGGAGCTATCTGTACCCACCCTTCAGGTGGGATTTCCAGTGGACAGCTCGGAGCAGCGGCTTTTACTTTTCAGTTGCTATTTTTCCTTTCGAGTTGTACTTACTTTCAGTTTGGGTTTGTATACTGGCCCATTTACTTTTCCACACTTTCAGTTGTACTCTGCTTTTGTTTAGTGTTTACTTTCCGCTTGCTTACTCTGTGGTGTTTGTTTACTTTTCAAAGGCAATGCCTTCCCTTTTTACCGGGATTTACGCCTTGGTGCTAGTCGCCAGCCCCTGGCCTATGGAGGGCGGGCTTGGGGTAGTCACGGCACGGACCCCGAGGGCGGGTCGTGACCTGAAAAACTCGGTCGATGTGCAGAAAAGGTGGAAACGGAGTTCACCGATGATCATGTGTTCATGGATAAACAATAGAATATGAAGTCCAGTTGGCATGAAAAGAGAAATAATTCATCAAAGAAGCTTGGAAATAAGAAAATTACTTTTACAAATTTTGAGAAGTATGGTAAAAATCATCCTAGAGAATTTTTATCAATGTATGGAAAGTGCTTCCTGTGTGGTATGTGTGGTCATATTGCTCATAACTGTAAAGAAAATGATCACGCAGGAAATGAAAATCCTTCGGTAAGATGATTTAAGTGTAATGAAATGGGTTATTATTTAAATTAGTGTCCAGCGAAGAACTCATCTGAGGGAAAGTAGCCAGACTACAAGCAAAAAAGGGGTGGTGAAATACTTTGTAACTACATTAGCAGATGTTGGGCCATCAAACTAAGTAGTATTAGGTACATTGGTTTTTTGTTCAGATTATGCCAATGTCTTGTTTGATTCAGGGTCTAGACACTCTTTCTATGACAACCCTGCTTTTTATTACAACTTAAGCATGCTTTATTACATAAAACTTCACTTGATACAACAAAGAAGATCGAGAGGTTTAGTGTCTTTGGGGCTTAGGATCATTACATAAAAACTTTAAACAGGAAATACAACATCTTTATTGAAAACTTCCTTTACATGACCACTACATTCCTTCGTACTTAGCATTGCATGGGATAACCTGAGGACATGCATAAGAAAAGGGTGAGATATAAAGCCCAGTAAGGGAGTAAACAATGAATAACATGAGGAGTGAAATACATGTTAGGCAATAGGCATATCAATAGAACATAATAGAAACATGAACATAAAGGCATTATCAAGCATGATAATCATAACATGGAAATGTGGCAACAACACTTAACATTGAATTAGCATGAGCCAAGGCTCATTTCACATGGAGCATGAGTAAAACCTCATTGCACTTGAAGCACGATTAAACCCTCGTTGCACTTGAATTAGCATGAGTCAACACTCATTGCACATGACGTATCATGATACTATACTTTACCCAATGCATTGGAGCGCTATAAAGGGCGCACCCTTCTTAAACATTTCATTTCATGCATAAGTGTGCCACATGGATCATAAAACATGGATTCATAAAACATAATCATTTCTTCCACGATAAAGGAAAGTGGAATTAATACATTAAACTTCATAATCAATATGTAAATGTGCATAAAGGTGAATACCCTTGATGGAGAAATGGGCATGGTATTCACTACACAAAGACATTGGCTTAGAAAATCGGTGCGATTTCGGCAGCGTAACGGCGTGACATAAGAATTCATAAAAAAGGTTGATGAGAGAGAAAGGGGTTCCTCATCATATTTACATGTACTGGACAGTAAGGAGATCATATATATACATGTCTCAACAATAGAAATGGAATTTAGATTCATGATACAAAAGTATTGCTTGAATGAAAAAGAAGAGAGAGAAGTTCCTTTCGGAATTTCGGCATAGTAACGGGTGTACATGGGAGGCATTTAATGAGAGAGAAAGGGTTCTCCCATCATTAAAACAATAAGAGGGCAGTATGGGGGAGGTTCGAAACCATACCCCAACATTCATAATTGAAAAAAAAGGGAAATACAACCTAAAGAAAATTGACAAAAAAATGAGAAAGGAAGAAAACCCCTTACTTGGAAGTGTGCTTCCAAAGGCTAGAGAGAGGCTTATGAGAGGCTTCTTTGGAGCTTGGGGAACCTTGAGAGGATTCTAGAAAGAGTAGGACAGAGGTTGGACGAACTTCAAGGGCTTTTAGTAAGGAGGAAGTGGGATCTTGGGTGGGTTTATATAGGAAAGGTGAGAGAATTCTTTATTATTTAGGTCTGGGACCCCTTATATTAAAATAATCCAAACCCCAAACCAACCCATGGTATTTGCCCATGGTTTCTGGAAAAGGAAAGAGGAAAACAATATTTTACAAGTCCAAGGTCCGAACTTTTTAAAAAATTAGGGTTGCTTATGTGGAGGTGAGTCACACTACCATGGAAATTAATTTAAAAAGGCAAAGTGTTGAATAAGTCTTGAGGGATCCATTAATGCTTTGAAAAGTGAGTCAAACAAACCCAAAACCTCAATATTTTAATGATAAAACATATATTGGCCGAACATAAGGATTATGGTATTTTATTACATCACCATTGGGTCATTATGATGTCATAAAACACATTATATATTTAAATGGTATTTAATTTTTACCCAAAAATTTGACTGTCTCAGAAAATTATGAAAAATTCACCGTTGGATAATTTCGACGTCCTGATTCCAAAAATAATATTTACTTTATCTAAATAATTTTCTAAATATGTGAATTTTCACTTTTAAAATAATAACCGACATTTATAAAAAATTCACGGGTTTTGACAGAAATGGCTTTCAAACCTTAATAAAAATTTTAATTACATTCATAAAATTATAAGATCATTTATATTTAATAAAAATTAATTTAATATTAATAATAATATTTTATTAAAATATTATTTAATTCAAAAATCCTTTAATTTAATAAAATATAATTCCTAATTAAATAATAACTAAAAACACCATTTGTACTTTAAAAACTAATTACAATGTATCAAAAATGACTAGAAATTATATTCATTATTATATACAAAAAAAATAATGTACATGAACATGGTGATACTTATTTGTTACATAACCCCTTAAAATAGAAGCATAAGACCTAAGGGTAAGGTGTGCGATGGTGACAGACTCTTGGGGTTGCTCGGATAACATCGCTCGAGTGGTAATCTATATCAACTTCCATTTTCCCGTAGACGATCACGTTCGAGCTTGACTTGATGAAGCTCAGCTTGGGCTTGGTCAAGGGAAAATCCCAAAGACGCCACCTCTTTTCCGAGCTCCGACAAATGGGCTTCGTAAGGGGCAATTCTACTGGATGAGGCCATCACTTCCTTTGTCTGAGTAGAAAATTGGTTCGTTAAAGCCTTATATTTAAACTACCCAGATGATCACTGTTCAACAGCTATAAAAGTAACGGTCACAAATTTTAAAGTAAAACTAAAAAAGTTGATATCTTATAAAAACATTTTTCATAAAGAAACATTTAACTGGATCAAGAGGGATTTTCCATTAATGAAATTTTGGGTCGTTACAACATTCCCCCTTAAGAAATTTCGCCCTCGAAATTTTCCTTTTCCCACACTAAAACAAATGTGGGTAACTTAGCTTCATCATATCCTCCGACTCCCATGTTGCTTCTTCAAACTTGTGGTTTCTCCACAACACCTTGACGAGGGGCATTGTCTTATTTCGTAGAACTTTTTCTCTATGATCTAAGATCTTCACTGGTTGCTCCACATAAGAAAGATCTTCTTCTAATTGTACCACCTCGGAAGAGAGTACATGTGAAGGGTCTGATATGTACTTCCTTAAGAGGAATACGTGGAAGACATCATGCACCTTGGCCATAGTAGGTCGAAGTGCTAGTCGATAGGCCAGAGCCCCAACACGATCAAGAATCTAGAAGGGGCCGATGTACCTTGGACTTAACTTCCCTTTCTTTCCAAACCTCATGAACTTCTTCCACGGAGATATGCGTAAAAACACCATGTCTCCGACTTTAAACTCAAGGTCTCGTCGACGATTATCTGCATAACTCTTCTGTCGACTCTGGGCTGCCTTGATATGCTGCTGAATGGTTTTCACCATCTCCACCATTTCTTCGACCATTTCTGGTCCAAGCAGCTTACGTTCACCGACCTCATCCCAAGATACTGATGTTCTACACCTTTTCCCATACAGGGCTTCATATGGTGCCATTTGGATGCTCGAGTGGAAACTATTATTATAAGAGAACTCAACTAGAGGAAGATGTTGATCCCATCCTCCTTTAAAGTCCATTGAGCACGCTCTCAACATATCCTCAAGTGTTTGGATAGTCCGCTCGGATTGGCCATCAGTTTGAGGATGATAGGCCATACTGAAGTTCAGTTCAGTATTCAGAGCATGTTGAAGACTCTTCCAAAACTTAGAGGTAAATCTTGGATCTCAGTCAGACACAATAGATAGTGGTACTCCATGCAACCATACCACTTCCCTGATATATATCCGTGCCAGTTGATCCAAAGAGAAATCCTCTCAAATAGCAATGAAGTGTGCAGTCTTTGTAAAACGATCCACAACAACCCAGATTGCATTGTTGCCTTTGGATGTCCTTGGAAGTCCAGTGACAAAGTCCATGGTGATGTTCTCCAATTTCTATTCTGGTATGGGAAATGGTTGCCTCATCCCCTTAGACTTCTGCCTCTCTGCCTTCACTTGCTGACACACCAGGAACTTTGATGTATATTCAGCGATCTCCTTCTTCATATTATCCTACCAAAAGTTTTCTCGGAGATCTCGATACATCTTTGTGCTCCCTGGGTGAATAGAGAAATTTGAACTATGTGCATCATCCAAAAGTTCCTTCTTCAGCTCCGAACTTGATGGAACACATAGTCTTTTCCCAAACCGCACAATTCCTTCTTCATTAACATTAAACTCTGAGGATTTTCCCTTTTTGATAGCTTCCACTTTTTCTTGGATTCCTGCATCATCCTTTTGAGCATCCTTTAACCTTTCCAAAAGAGATGGTTGAGCAATCATTTGTGAAAGGATTGATGATGTTCCCTTCTTTATGATTCCCACATCCATCTTCATCAAGTCTAAGAAGATTGGATCCTTCTCAATTCTCATCATTGATAGAATTGTTGGATCCTTTCTACTTAGGGCATCCGCCACCTTGTTCACCTTCCCAGGGTGGTAATGTATTGAACAGTCATAATCCTTGATGAGCTCTATCCATCTTCTCTGGCGCATATTAAGCTCTTTCTGTGTGAATATATATTTAAGACTCTTGTGGTCAGTATATATCTCACATTTCTCCCCATAGAGATAATGCCGCTAGATTTTCAAGGAAAAGATCACCGCCGCCAACTCCAGATCATGCGTTGGATAGTTTCGCTCATGGATTTTCAACTGCCTTGAGGCATAGGATATCTCTTTATCATTCTGCATCAGCACACATCCTAAGCCCTTCTTTGAAGCATCACTGAATACCACAAAAAGCTCCCCACTTGTGGGTAAAGTGAGCATGGGTGTAGTGATAAGCCTCCTTTTCAACTCCTTGAAGCTTTCTTCGCATTCATCAATCCAAGAAAACTTTACTCCCTTTCGAGTTAGCTTGGTAAGTGGGTTGGACAATCGTGAGAAATTTCTAACAAATCGTCGATAATATCCAGCTAACCCCAAGAAGCTACGGATATCAGTTACCGATGTTGGCCTCGGCCATCCCTCAATTGCATATGTTTTGGAGGGGTCCACAGATATCCCATTGCTTGTGATGATATGACCCAAGAATGAGACTTACTTCAACCAAAACTCACACTTGCTGTACTTTGCATAGAGCTTCTCCTTGCGCAAAGTCTCTAGTACAGTTTTTAAATGCTCCTCATGGTCCTCCTTGGTTTTGGAGTATATTAGAATATCATCTATAAAGACTACCACAAATTTGTCTAGGTAATCTCTAAAGACTCTATTCATCAAGTCCATGAATATTGCTGGAGCATTGGTGAGTCTGAAAGGCATTACTATGAATTCATAGTGCCCGTACCTTGAACGAAATGCAGTCTTGGGGATATCTTCCTTCTTCACCCTTACTTGATAATATCCCTACCGCAAGTCGACCTTAGAAAAGTATTGTGCTCCACGCAGCTGATCAAACAAGTCATCGATTATTGGGAGAGGATACTTGTTCTTTATCGTGATTTTGTTAAGTTCGTGATAATCGATGCAAAGCCACATTGACCCATCCTTCTTCTTGACGAAGAGGACTGGTGCACCCCATGGTGATGCACTTGGGCGTATAAACCCTTTATCCAGATTCTCCTGTAGTTGTTTCTTCAGTTCTTCAAGCTCAACCACAGCCATTCTATATGGAGTCTTGGATATTGGTAGCGCCCCAGGTATAAGTTCAATTGAGAACTCAACATCTCTTCTTGGAGGAAGACCAGGAAGTTCCTCGGGAAATACTTCAGCGAATTCCCTCACAATAGGCATTTCTTCAAGGGTGGTTTCTTCATTGGACTTAATCATCTGAGCCAGATATGCGTGCTCATAAGGCAGTAATATCCATGCTTGAGATGATGGAGCTAAAGGAGATTCATCTTCCTCCTGACACTTGTAAAGAATTGGGGGTCGATTCTCCATATGGAGTGTGATTTCCCTCTCCCGACAATTTATGTTGGCTCTATATAAGGAAAGCCAATCCATGCCATGAATTGCATCAAATTCCACCAAAGGGAGTATGACGAGGTTCGCCGGGAAATTTAATCCACATATTATAACAGGGGAGGACTTATACTCATGGGATGCAATGATTGCCCCATTTTCCGTACTCACCGACATCTTTACTTCCATGATTTGTGGTGGTGCAGGGATTGTTCTACTAAACTTTTAAGATATAAAAGAATGCGTAGAACCTGAATCAAAAAGTACGTTCGCTATTCTTGAAATAATAACTAGCGTACCTGTCACCACTTCATTTTTGGGGTTCACTTCGGCAGAAGTGATGGAAAAATCTCTTCCTTGCTGTCTTGGAGGTTGTTGATTGCCTCCGATAACCCTTGGATTAGGGCACTGATTCGCAAAATGACCCGGTTCTTTGCATTTGAAGCATTGAACAACGCGTTTAGGTTCGAACGGAGCGTTCCTCTCCTCTGTCGCAGCCGCGGGTCCTTCTTGCTGACAGTTAACAGCTAGGTGCCCTTCTCTTCCACACTTGAAGCATTTTCTTGTCCCCCTAAGGCAATTTACAGGGTGCTTCTTTCCACACTTTTGGCAAGTGGGGTGCTGGAATTTCTTAGCGCCGTTGGATTTATCCATCGAACCACCAGTATTGAAGTCCACCTTCCGCTTCTTTTCCCCATGATACCCCTGTGATTCTCCGATCTCCATTTCAACCTTGAGGGCACATCAGACAATTTCCTCATAGCTGTCGAAGTCACGGATCGCTAATGCTTTCCGCAAGCTAGGATTCATCCCACCAATGAAGCGGTCAACCTTGAATTCGGGGGTAACGACAAAGCCGGAAGCGTATCGTGCAAGCCTTGTGAAGTTTGCCTCGTACGCTCCCACAGATTGCTCATCTTTCTGCTTGAGGGAAAGGAAGTCCCTTTACATCTTAAGATCGAGGGTGCGTGGAAAATATTTATCGAAAAACATCTTCTGGAATACCTTCCATTCCAAAGCCTTGATCTCCTCCTCAGGCTTCATATTTTTGATCAACGTCCACCATTGATCAGCTTCACCCTCCATACGATAAGCCGCCAGGAGAACCTTCTCTTTTTCAGAGCATTGGAGGATGGAGAATATCTTCTCAATGGAGTTGATCCATTGTTCAGCGATCGTGGGATCAGATGATCCACTAAAAGTAGGAGGCCTTTGTCTCATGAAGCTTTCAATAGCGACTTATTCTTTCTTAGGGTGGGTTGAACGTTCCTCTTGACCAGTGTTTCTATTCAAAACTTGAGTTATCTGAGAGATAAGCGTGACAAAGTTCGCGATTCCCTCTCCCATTGGATTGGGCATCTCATAAGTACAATCATCACACTGATCTTCACAACGGTTGTTAGCCCGAGTTCTCCTATTACCGGCCATTGGCTAGAATAAAAGAAAGTTAGGGGTAACACATAAAGGTTAATCCAAAGACAAAAGTTGATGACTTATAAATAAACATTAATCTCTTTAACTCATGAGTCTATAGGATTCAATCCAGGCTTTTCATGATCTTCCTTCTAAAATATATTCTTAGGGGTATTTTTCCTTTAATAAGGGTTCATACTAAGATTGTGAATTCATCAAAACATATCCCCCGGGAGTGTCTTAACCTAGAGTGCAGCAAGGCCCGTTGTCGTGCACCAGTTCCCGTTCGAGTTTAGCTCAAAGCGGTGTTTTCGGGTTTTACCCCTAGGATACATCTGTGCCAGAGCCTCCTCTACCTGCTCGTATCCAGACATGGATGTATTTGTTTGATAAACCACTTACTTAGTATTTACCAAAACATAGGGATGTTTTTATTATGCTTAGTCTTGTATCTAAGGCTTTACTGGGGTTTCCTAATCCCAAAAATAACTAAACCTATCCTCTGATACCAACTATGACAACCCTGCTTTTTATTTCAACTTAAGCATGCTTTATTACATAAAACTTCACTTGATACAACAAAGAAGATCGAGAGGTTTAGTGTCTTTGGGGCTTAGTATCATTACATAAAAACTTTAAACTTGAATTACAACATCTTTATTGAAAACTTCCTTTACATGACCACTACATTCCTTCGTACTTAGCATTTCATGGGATAACCTGAGGACATGCATAAGAAAAGGGTGATCTATAAATCCCAGTAAGGGAGTAAACAATGAATAACATGAGGAGTGAAATACATGTTAGGAAATAGGCATATCAATAGAGCATAATAGAAACATGAACATAAAGGCATGATAAATCATGATAATCATAACATGGAAATGTGGCAACAACACTTAACATTGAATTAGCATGAGCCAAGGCTCATTGCACATGGAGCATGAGTAAACCCTCATTGCACTTGAAGCACGAGTATTCCCTCGTTGCACTTGAATTAGCATGAGTCAACACTCATTGCACATGACATATCATGATACTATACTTTACCCAATGCATTGGAGCACTATAAAGGGCGCACCCTTCTTAAACATTTCATTTCATGCATAAGTGTGCCACATGGATCATAAAACATGGATTCATAAAACATAATCATTTCTTCCACGATAAAGGAAAGTGGAATTCATACATGAAACTTTATAATCAATATGTAAATGTGCATAAAGGTGAATACCCTTGATGGAGAAATGGGCATGGTATTCACTACACAAAGACATTGGCTTAGAAAATCGGTGCGATTTCGGCAGCGTAACGGCGTGACATAAGAATTCATAAAAAAGGTTGATGAGAGAGAAAGGGGTTCCTCATCATATTTACATGTAATGGAAAGTAAGGAGATCATATATATACATGTCCCAACAATAGAAATGGAATTTAGATTCATGATACAAAAGTATTGCTTGAATGAAAAAGAAGAGAGAGAAGTTCCTTTCGGAATTTCGGCATAGTAACAGGTGTACATGGGAGGCATTTAATAAGAGAGAAAGGGTTATCCCATCATTAAAACAATAAGAGGGCAGTATGGGGGAGGTGCAAAACCATACCCAAACATTCATAATTGAAATAAAAAAGGGAAATACAACCTAAAGAAAATTGACAAAAAAATGAGAACGGGAGAAAACCCCTTACTTGGAAGTGTGCTTCCAAAGGCTAGAGAGAGGCTTGTGAGAGGCTTCTTGGGGGCTTGGGGCACCTTGAGAGGATTCAATAGAGAGTAGGGCAGAGGTTGAACGAACTTCAAGGGATTTTAGTAAGGAGGAAGTGGGAGCTTGGGTGGGTTTATATAGGAAAGGTGAGAGAATTCTTTATTATTTAGGTTTGGGACCCCTTATATTAAAATAATCCAAACCACAAACCATCCCATGGTATTTTCCCATGGTTTCTGGAAAAGGAAAGAGGAAAACAATATTTTACAAGTCCATGGTCCGAAAGTATTAAAAAATTAGGGTTGCTTATGTGGAGGTGAGTCACACTCCCATGGAAATTAATTTAAAAAGGCAAAGTGTTGAATAAGTCTTGAGGGCTCCATTAATGCTTTGAAAAGTGAGTCAAACAAACCCAAAACCTCATTATTTTAATGATAAAACATATATTGGCCGATCATAAGGATTATGGTATTTTATTACATCACCATTGTGTCATTATGATGTCATAAAACACATTATATATTTAAATGGTATTTAATTTTTACCCAAAAATTTGACTGTCTCAGAAAATTATGAAAAATTCACCGTTGGAAAATTTCGACGTCCTGATTCCAAAAATAATATTTATTTTATCTAAATAATTTTATAAATATGTGAATTTTCACTTTTAAAATAAAAACATACATTTATAAAAAATTCACGGGTTTTGAAAGAAATGGCTTTCAAACCTTAATAAAAATTTTAATTAGATTCATAAAATTATAAGATCATTTATATTTAATAAAAATTAATTTAATATTAATAATAATATTTTATTAAAATATTATTTAATTCAAAAATCCTTTAATTTAATAAAATATAATTCTTAATTAAATAATAACTAAAAACACCATTTGTACTTTAAAAACTAATTACAATGTATCAAAAATGACTAGAAATTATATTCATTATTATATACAAAAAAAATGTACATGAACATGGTGCTACTTATTTGTTACATAACCCCTTAAAATAGCCGTATAAGACCTAAGGGTAAGGTGTGCGATGGTGACAGACTCTTAGGGTTGCTCGGATAACATCGCTCGAGTGGTAATCTCTATCAACATCCATTTTTCCCGTAGACGATCACGTTCGAGCTTGACTTGATGAAGCTCACCTTGGGCTTGGTCAAGGGCAAAGCCCAAAGATGCCACCTCTTTTCCGAGCTCCGACAAATGGGCTTCGTAAGGGGCAATTCTACTAGATGAGGCCATCGCTTCCTTTGTCTGAGTAGAAAATTGGTTCGTTAAAGCCTTAAATTTAAACTACCCAGATGATCACTGTTCAACGGCTATAAAAGTAACGGTCACAAATCTTAAAGTAAAACTAAAAAAGTTGATATCTTATAAAAACATTTTTCATAAAGAATCATTTAACTGGATCAAGAGGGATTTTCCATTAATGAAATTTTGGGTCGTTACACTTTCATTTCTGAGATGTTTTTTAATAAATTGGGAATTCTATATGAAGATATGAATACGTCACATATGGTAAAAAAACCTGTAGGAAATTTTGAGACAAAATGAAACCATAAGAAACTTCATGTCCATGTGTACGGGAAGAATCTACATGAAAAACTTATTTCTTTTCCTCTAGTAGAGTTTGATGTTATTTTGGGCATGGATTGGATGTCTATTTATCATGATAAGATAGATTGTGGTGCTAAATAGGTTTCATTTCAGAAAGATTTATAGTTTGTGTACAAGAATGAACCCTTTCTTTTGATAACATATCAGGAAGCTTATAAACTTGTAAAATATGGAAATTAATGCTACCTTGCAGATATTGTTAAAAATAACGAAACTGTTCATATTAATGATGCGTCAGTGGTAAATGAGTATGTTGATGTTTTTCTTGATGAGTTTCCTGTTTTTATACTTGTTCAAGAAGTTGAATTTACTGTTGACTTAGTTCCTGATGCTAATCCAATTTCAAACCACCTTTAGAGAATGACTCAAATTTAACATTTAGTGTTTAAGAAGCAATTATAGGAGTTATAAGATAATGGTTTCATTTTACCTGATACATCACCATGGGGTGATCATGTATTGTTTTTTAAAATAAAATATGGTTCAATGAGACTTTGCATTGATTATAGAGCATTTAATAACATCACTGTTAAGAACAAGTATCCTTTACCTCATATTGATGATTTGTTTTATTATCTCGAGGGGCTCAGTATTTTTCGAAGATTGACTTGAGATCGGGGTACCATCAATTGAAAGTAAAGGAAGAAGACATTCTAAAGACTAAATTTTATAATAGATATGGCCATTATGAATTTGTAGTTATTCCTTTTGGTTTAACCAATTCACCTGCTGTATTCATGTATCATACGAATAGAATTTTTTTTGAGTTCTATGATATGTTTGTGGATGTGTTCATTGTTGATATTTTGGTTTACTCTAAAAGTAAAGATGATTATGAAAGTCATGAAAGGGTCATCAATAAAACCTTAAAAGAAAAGAAAATTTTTGGGAAATTCAGCAAGTATGAGTTTTGGTTAAAACAAATTTCTTTCCTTGGTCACATTGTTTCAAAAAATGGCATAACTATTGATCTTGCTAAAACAAAATTTTTTGAAGAATGGACACGAACCACAAATGTAACCAAGTTTCATAGTTTTCTTGGTTTGGCAGGTTATTACCAGAGTTTTGTTGAACATTTCACACAGTTATCTTTTCCAGTGACTATGTTAACTCGAAAAGGGGTTAAGTTCATTTAGAAAAAATAATTTGATGATTGTTTTCAGGAATTGAAAAGAAGATTTGTGAATTCTCTAGTTTTTTCTTTTCCTTCCAAAATTGGTGACTTTGTTAATTACAGTGATGCTTAATTGAAAGGACTTGGATGTGTTCTTTTGTATAATGATCAGGTAATTTCTTATTCTTCACGTTAGTTGAAATCACATGAGTTAAATTACGGTACACATGATTTGGAATTAGCTACTATTCTTTTTTGCTTTAAAAATTTGTAGGCATCATTTGTATGGATTAAAATGTCAAATATATACTGACCAAAAATGTTTAAAGTATATATTAATTGATAAAGAATTTAACATGAGATAGAGGAGAAGGCCTCAATTAATCAAGGATTATGATTTCACGATCCATTACCATCCGGGAAAAGAAAATAAAGTTACTGATGCTTTGAGTCGAAAAATTAATGTTTCATTAACCATGCTACATTTTCAATGAGATCCTTTGGTTTTTTATTTGATGAACTTTTGAATAGAAGTTGTTGGTTTAGGAAATTCTTCTGTTTTTTTTCAGGTGTTAGTGAAATCATCTCTATTAGATAGAATAAAGCAAGTGTAGAAAGAAGACAATGAGTTGTAGAAAAAGGTAGAGTTGGTACATAAGAGTATGTTTCCTAATTTTAATGTTGATAATGATTGTGTTTTGAGGCTTGGGAAGAGATTATGTGTGCCTTGAGATTCACTGTTAAATAATGAGTCATTATGTAAAGCTCATAATTCTCCATTTTCAGTTTATCCTGGTATTACTAAGATGTAACGAGATCTTCTAGAGTATTACTGGTGGATGTAAAGAAAAGTGATATTATTGATTTTACTATGAAGTGTTTGACTGGTCAGCAGGTTAAAGCAGAGTGGCTATTACAGAAAGGGATTCTTCAGCCTTTACCGGTGCCATAGTGGAAAAGGGAAAATATATCCAGGGTCTTTGTTGTGGGATTACCGAAGAAATCTCGAGGTAATAATGAAATCTGGGTTATAGTAGATTGATTGACTAAATATTCTCATTTCCATCCTATTTGAGATACATTGTCTCTAGATAAACTTGCTCAGTTGTATGTTAAAGAGATTGTAATGTTGCATGGAGTTCCCCTCTCTATTGTATCTGATCGGGATCCCATGTTTACTTCTAACTTTTGGAAAGACCTTCAGAAGTTGTTGGGTATTGAATTAAATTTTTGTACAACTTTTCATATGCAATCAGATATGCAGTCAGAAAGAACGATTTAGACCATGGAGGATATGTTATGTTCTTGTTCACTGGATTACCGAGGAAGTTGGGACCAACATATTTTTTTGGATGAATTTTTATATAATAACAGTTTTCATTCCAATATACAGATGGCTCCATTTGAGTCGTTATATGTAAAGCGTTATCGAACTCCAGCTTTTTGGGATGAACAGGGTGAAAGCAAGCTAATGGAACTCGAATTGGTAGATGTGATGGAAGAAAAATTTTAGTTGATTCAGAAGCACATGAGAACATCTCGGAGTAGACCGAAAAGTTATGCGGATAACCGGAGGACGGGTATTTTTTTGAGGTTGGTGGTCATGTCTTTCTCAATGTTTCTCCTTGGAAAAGTGTGATGCGTTTTAGTAAAAAGGGAAAGTTGAGTCCAAGGTTCATTGGACCTTATGAAATACTCGAGAATGTTGGATCACTTGCTTATAGAGTGGCACTACCTCAATGTTTATCCCAGGTACACAATGTTTTTCATGTTTCAATGTTGAGAAAGTATATGCCAGATCCATCTAAAGTTTTGAGTCCAGAGGTAGTTTCATAGGTAGATAATCTCTTTTATGAAGAACAAATAGTCCATATTCTTGACCGTATATAGAAAGTTTTGCGGAATAAGGTAATTTACCAGGTAAAGGTTTTGAGGAAAAACCATATGATTGAAGAGTCAATGTGGGAATCTGAAAATGCTATGAGGGATAAGTACCCCCAATTATTTTGATAAGTGAATAAAAATTGGGAGGATGAAATTTACAAAAGGGAGGAAGGATGTAACATCCCAGGTAAATAAAGAAAAAAAATATTTCATTTTTATTAATATTTGTGAATTAAATATTAATTTTACTTTAAAAGGGTTTCTATGTTCGATAGCGTACCTGATACGCAACAATGGGTTTTTTTTGAAATCTTACAATTCACACTATTAATATAATATTAATATTCTAAATGGTAGTTAACTCCTCACATTTGTATTGGAGAGAATGAAGAAAACTTACTAAAATATTATTATACATGATTGTTAAATATATTTACATTTATCCAATAAAAGTTAGTGGCTTAAAATGTGCATGAATCTAATTTTAAGCATAATTTACATTAAAAGGATGATTTACGGCCTTTTAATGAAGAACCATCTTTAAATATAGTTTCAGTCACTTTAATAAATTCTATTTGACCTAATAAAATCCTTCATTATAATGGGTGCATCAAAATTTACTTTTTGTAATTTTTCCGATAATGTTGATGTTTTAATGAATAGTGAAAAATATTGTATTTTAATTCAAAAATGAGTTTTAATATAAATTAATTATATGGTTAGATTATATTTTTAATTGGTTTTAAAATTTTAATTATAATATATTTTTACCATTTAATCCAATGTTGGTCATTTGAATTAATTTCACTTTAAATTTGGACATAAATAAGTGTCAATCATTCAGTAGTTATTGTTTATAAAGAACACGCTATTTGTTTTAACAACATGAATTAATTTTAAATTAACTAATGAGTCATATATGTTTAGAATGTGGTAAAATATACATCATTTTTGTATTTTTAATATCAAATATATCTTAGGGTGAATTTTTGGTATTTTTCTGAAAAACTTCAATTCTTGGTGAATAGTGAAACCACTTAGTAGTAGTTAAAAAAACCGACTTTTTCATTTAAATGAAATTTTACCTCTTCTGTGAGTTGAGTTTCGAAAATACGACATACATGGTTGTTATTAATAAGTAAAATTTAGTTCAATAAGATTATTATATTTTTTGGTGAATTGTAACTTTTGAATTTTTTTTACTGCTGTTAAAGGTAAATAGGGTAATTCATGATAAAAAGAATATTATAATAATTGAAAATTACATTAACACTTTTCCAAACCTTATTGGAAGAGTAATTTCCGACCATGGTCATCCTTTGGTCGATTTTGGGACCCCATGGAGCCACTTATGAATGATAATGAAACATTAGATTAATTAAATTAATGTAAAGACAAAAATTACATAAACAAAACTATTTTAATAACTTAATTTTTATATGGTGTCATATAAGTAAACTTTTTTAATACTAATATTAATTGTAAATATAAATATATTTCCTACATCATGGTATTTTTCTTATAATTTTTAGACATCTAATAAATTAAATTATTTGTTACACCATAATTATGCATTGTTTAACTCATTAATAAATTATTTAAATAAATAAGATCATAAATATTAAAATAACATCAAAAACTAGTACAATTATTATTGGATGATTTTATTTCGACCATGAGTCATCTTATCTTTGACTCTAATGCTTTTTTGGACCTTTATAAACCTAATATCATTGTATAAAAAAATATCATTTTCACACTTTCCTAAAGAGTCCCTCCTCCCCCTTATAAAAATATACCATTTAAACCCAATTCTTCGATCCTCTAAAGTCTTTTGACTTGAAAAAACTATAACCCATTAATCTCAATACATCCCTATCTTCCACCTAGAATACTTACTTTAGGTAGAAGGCACTTTAAGAAACCATTTTGGTTCAAACAAAAAGGAGTTACCCAAATTAAAGGTAACAGTTTCTCTTAACTTCTTTTCTTTTATTTTACTTCTCCAACCCCTAAACTATTTTTATTCCATTATTTTATAACAAAACCATTATCCAAAATATACAAGGTTGTTTTTATGAGATTTATTCGAACTACACATAAACACACGTCCATATAATGGGTGAATAATATAAAGCTTCTGTGGATGGAAAACTAACGCCTCACAAAATGATGATTGTTTGATTATCTCCTACTGCCTCTCTGGGTGGAAATTAAGATGACACTGTATTTATATAATATATATATATATTATGTTTATGTTTTTTTATGCTTATGTATTTTCTATTTATGTCATACCTTTAAGGTTTCTATAATCAGTAAACACGATAATTTCATTTGAGGATGTGCGGACTACCTCCCCCTCAAAGTGATATGACTTTTTCATGCCATATGTGGGATGTATAAAGGATGGATTTAATTATATTATATTATATTATACTGGAATTATAATATAACTATTTATCATTATTTTTTAATTCCATTAAAATAAAAAATAGAAATGGAAGTAGCGTTCATGCGTACGTACAACTTACCGTCTCCATGAACGGTGCATATCATTTCTTACCTCCAAATGTTATGTTCTATTATAAATACATGTATATACTGGATATATATGATATATATAATATCTAAATCATGAATATAATTCTGGATATAATGAAATTCTTGCCATCTGTACAACTTGTAATTATAAGAATTCCATTCTTGACTCAAGTATCAAATATCGACAAAACAAACATTATTGACTTGAAGGACTGCATAATGTTTATAACATGGTAATAAGTGATATAAAAGGAATAATAAACTTGAAAATGTTTCTTAATCAAGAATAAATAATCTTAAGTTTATTATTCAGGAGATTGAATAACGATCGGGTCAAGTCGGACATGAGGTACGGGACTCCGTCTCAATCTCCTTTCATTAAGGCATATTTTGTTATATTCACAACTTGCTTTCATACGGTGTATAAAACTCTTTTACTCTTAATTTTATTCGAAATGAATCTTTTCTCTATGAACCATTTTACTAAACTACTATATGAATGTTTTTTTAACGTAAGTGGTGATAATAACCTTTTTTAACCGTCGTGAGTATTATTTGATCTCCATCTTCCTTACCAAGCCATACTGTTTTTAAAGGAAAATAAATACCATATTATTGTTTACATAGTTTGGTATTGAAAATGGTTTTGATAATGGACTTGTTATGTCAATATATTAAAGTGATATATTGTGATTTAAATGTGTAAATGTTTTCTTTCTTTTATATATGTTGTATGTGTTTTGATTTTATAATGGTACTTGGACATTTGATGGGTGGTTACATGATAAACCAAATAATGGGTGGTGCTATGATAAACCAGTATGGGTGGTTATGTTATAACCTCCAATGCAATGGGTATGGATGTCAGCCGTATGCCGATTCCATTTTGTGATATGTGTGGAAGTCGACCGTATAATTATTTCATTTAAGTATTTTTATATCCCAAGTCACCATTATATGTTATGTGTCCTTTATATGAGTTTTATGGTAATCTTTTGGTTACAAAAGGGTAAGTACTGATATTTTATTTAGTGAAGAGTATTTAATACATCATAAAGTTTAAAAGTATTACTTATGATAAAGTATTCGTGGTTTACTTGTTGTTTTGAATAACTAACAGTTTTCCTTCTTTGTGTATCCCTTACTATGTTCTTTATGATCATTCCAAGTTTTTGAAATTTTTTTCACAGGACATAACGTGGAATAGGGTCAATGATGGGATCAAGGAAAATTCATGTTTTCTTAAACATTTAACTAGACATGACTCTTTCTTCATGAGTTTTTATCTTATGAAAAAAATGGAAACTGAGTAGAAGTTTTTACTTTGTAATCTTTTAAGATGTAATAGTTATGTCCTAATTCTCTAATAATCTAAACCTGAAAAGATCCTCAATGTGAATTATTCATTAAATTCATTATTATGTAATGTTTTAAAGATGGGTCCTTATACCGAATGTGTCTGATGAAAACCTAATGTTCTATGGCTATCTTACTTGACAAGTTAGAATGTATTGAAATGCGAAACAAATTCAGTGATGTATCGTCTCATACATGGCCACCAAAATCATCATCTCACGTTAATGAACATTATTCTCGTTCTTAAGTGCAGAACCCATTGGGAATTATGAAAATCCACCATCACAACTTTACTCCCTAGAAAAGGTAAAACATACCAATTCTAGAAATATAGGATACCCTAAGTGGATAATGATGACACAACAACAGTCTCCCCACCATAAAATGAGTTTCTAATTCTATAGAATCCCTCATAAATATTGTATTCCTGAAGAATATTCTCAAGAAGATAAGAGGTCAAGAAAAAACTAGATAAGACAACCTTAGCCTGAATTTCCCTAACTTCTATATGAAACTATGAAAAAAAGATTCATTAAGTTACACTCTTCTAATGATTCCTTTATGACATGTGTCGTAAGACATATAATAAAGGTATCCATTAAAAAATTCCCTTTCCTAAAGGTATATCCAATTTCCTAAAAAATTATTATAGGCACTCCACCCAATTACTGATGTGGTGATTTAACTATTCTTATGCGGTGATATAACACAATATTTTATGCTCATAATACATAATAAAAATTTGTCTAAAAAGGTAATTCTTCCAAATCATATTCTCACACATCAAAGATTAAATTTCACGGTCATGGGTATGATATTTCTTATAATTTATCATAATCGGTTGAGAACCATAAGCTACCATGTGATCACCCTACATAATAAAAAATCCCAAACATGAACCTGATGCATCATTGAAGACTAAAAATCTCTGCTCAGCCTATGGGATAGTTTACAGTATCCCAGAAGTGAAAAGTAAATTTAACTCTATAAAATAATTCTTAAATTTATCATCCTATTAAAATTTACTTCTTTATGAGTAAGAGTGGTCATTTGAGAAGATAAATTCAATAAATCCTAAAAAACTGGAAATAATATGTAGTTAAACACACGATGCATTGAATCTTGAAAACATTTCACAGTTGTTCCCATGTCATAATAGATTTTATCTTCATAGGATAAACAAAAATACCATGTTTTGAGACCTTTTTTCCCAAGAACATAACCTCTCAAATTGAGAAATTATATTTCCATATCTTAGTATAATGTCAGCTATTTCTCAAAAATTCTAGAACTGCCCTCAGATGGTGTACATGATTCTCCTAGGACATAGAGTATACCAGGATGTCAACCTAAAAGACCACGATAAAAATATCAAGATAATCTTGAAATATCTTATTAATCAAGTCCATGAAGACTACAAAATCATTTATTATACAAAATGGCATGAGAATGTACCCATTGTATCCATACATTCTCTATAAGTAATTTTTCTAAATGTTAGATTCATTTATTCTCTACTAGTGAAAACCATATCAAAGGTAATTCTTTTAGAACAACTTCTCCCCTTTTAAAAGGAAAAATAGATCATCAATAAATGGAAAAATATAATTTTTTATGGTAACATGTATTAGTTTCCTATAATATACACATAGGTGAAGTGTTTCCTTAGCTTTCTTAAAAAAAGAGATCATGTGCTACCCAAGGTGACAAACTCGGGTGTATAAAATCATTCTCTAACAGATCATTCAAATGTTTCATTAACACTTTCATTTCATCTAGTTTCATGCAATAATAAGGTATAAATATAAGCCGAGCACTACAAACATAATAAATAGAAAACTCTACCTCTCTTACCAGACAAAAAGAAGAGAAATCAAAAGGGAAAACATCAAGAAACATGATGAAAAGATGACTGATATCATCACTAAAATATTATATCTCCATATCAAATGCATACATAGATATTGTTTTTCAATGTCTGGATAGTAAGGACTACCACTCATTCACATTGGATCCCATTCTCCATGAAATATATGGTACACCCCATCAGGTGTACTATATGGGACTTTTTGAAGATGGTCATCAATTTGGGACTTATCAGTAATGATCCAATCCATCTTACAAATAACATCAATTTGTTTTAAGTGGATAACCGTAAACTTTATAGTAAGATAAATATTTTCTAAAGAGAAAAACAAGTATAAAAATATACACCCTACCCTCTCTTCTTTTCATGGGGTGTATCAATATCTATGATATAAGATAAAAGTTCCATGGGATTATTTAGAAAATTCAAAATATGATTTGATATTAATAAATTATATATACTAGAATAAAATAAATAAGTCACTAAATATAAATCTATAGTGATGGTACCTCTCTTGGTCATCGAACCCCTATCATCTTCCTCTGGAGACTTAGTGAAAACACATTTTGAATTCCCATGATTTTCACACTAGAATCAAGTGAAAGGATCTCTTCCATGAACTATAGAAGGTTTAGAAAAATCCTTATATCGATAACCAACATGAGAATCATCACACATTATATTTCCCTTAAAGGAACCCAAATAAATTCCACTATAAGAAAAAGGAACTCCCATCAACCATGACATACTAGCCAAGTCAAGCTGAACCATCAATGCATTATCCATAATATAAGTATAAGAAGAGAATTTCAGTAAGAAATACATAGAAAAAATATCATATCAAAGACCCATATTAGACTATCGAGTCGTAATATTATCATTTGATACTGTATCAGAGGAAAACTGCAAAATCTCATAAAATAATTATTCATATTCTATTAGAGTCATATTAGCCTCCCTAAGTTTAAAAAACATTATAGCCTAATCCATCACTATAGAATATGTATAGGACTTACTAGTGAAAATAAATTTAATGTACTTTCACTATAATCCCTCATGATTCTTTTCCATAACCATAGAGTATGAAAATCTCATATTAGGTCACTCTAGGGTAAAAGTTTCCCCTTTCACCTTAATATCTTTAGGAGTTTTTAAGTAATCAAAGAGAAGATATATATTTTTCAACTTGTCCTCAGCCACTTAGAGATCATTAGAGCCTTGTAATGAACGTGGTTTCGAGTGAAGTAACTCCAGATCTTGACTCCATGATTCATCCCTTGGATTTTCTACAACAGGATCCTAAAAAAGAATGGGTGCAGGTAAATATCATAGATAATGGACAATACACATAATAATCTGAACAGGATTATAATCCAAAGAAGTATTTACTCACTATGGATTATTCGCATATTTATCATAGAACCTATTCAAATGTGTTATTGGAAGAATGATTCTACACAACATCATCAAAAAAACATTTAATACATTAAAAGGATACTCATATCAAAAAATAAAACAAGAAAAATGGGGAAATTAATAACATTATATAAGATAAGAAGTTTCATATTTCAACCTATCCAAATTAAAAGTAGGGAAAATTATAGAATTATTCTTTCAACTCACCTTTCCCAAATAACACATGCTGACTTAAGGATCTCTTCATTTAGAGATGTCCAAACACTCACTCATAACTACCTCATAATTCTTAAAAATATATTCCAAATTGCATACTGATATCAAGGAATGTAGCTAAACATGTACATCTGATTCCAAGTATTGATGAACTGAATCAAATATACTGGTACCCAGATAATTGATCCAAAAAAAGTCCTAATGGGAATTCCCAATTCCCCTATCTTGGAGACTAGCACCTATAATCATAGAGGATAAAGAGTGAATTAATTTGAAATAAAACAATAGAATACAAAGGTACATGTTATTTTAAAAAAAATTAAAAGGAGAATATACCTATTTGTTTTATGTTACTATCTCCCTTTGTACTTTTAAAAATTATGACATACATCTTTATCTTTAGTTTTTTTTGTGTAAATTGTTTCTAACATTATCTTGTATGACGCTAGGTGTTAGTCTCTAACCTGTGGGGATTCAAAATACCCTTCAAGACATTTCAGTTCCAGATTTGGTGTTAGGGTATCATTCAATATTGGACATTTCATGATAGTTGAAGTCCAAACATGGGAATCAGGCATACATTGGTTTAATATTATAGATTTTATTTTTCATAAATATGAATTGGTGCTCATGTTGGTGTGTGATAGATATTTTGTCTAGTTGGTGTTTTCATTCATGGAATTTCACCAATAGTCAGATAGAGACATTGGTGAGTGTGTTCACATAATAATGGGATTATCCCATGGATAATGGAATTATGATCAGGTAAATTGAATATGATTCAATGGTTGGATATGAGAGTTTTTATGCAGGTGGTCCGAGGATGTCATACTAGAATTTTTTTGTTTGATATAATGTTGTGTGTTTCCAACTACATCGGATGTGTTCTATTATGTGATATGGGAGAAATTTGGGAATCATATAAGGATTTTTTATAAAATAAATTACTTTATTTTTTATGAAGTATAGTGTGTAGTTTCCAACATGGATTTTAATTTAAAAATGAGAATGAGTTTCAACATAGAATGAAGTTCTAGTGTCTTATCGATCTCGGTGAGATGGAAACCTTGATGAGGGTGTAATTGGAACATAAAGATCATGTTTTGATTGATAATTCCAATTGAATAGGGAAAGATATCATAGAACTAACCTCATGGGTTAAGTATTATTTTTGGGAGAACCATGGATAGGGTGATTAACAATTTGAGGAAACATTGGGTGCATGTAGATAGATTGTCATTAGATTAATTTGTCTTTTTTTGTTTGGTTAATCTGTTTGACCGGTATCTCATATCTCAAAATTCTGAGTACCATGTTTTTTGAAAATATTGAATGTAGGTACATTTGGAATTATAATATGGAAGGAAGTGGTTTAAACATGGATTGTTAACTAAGGTAGGCTAAGTGGCATAATTGGATGACTAATTAGGCTTCTTTTGGATTATATTTATTATGGGGAAGAGTTTGTAACACTCAGTGGAAATATAACTTCTGGAATTTCAATAGGAATATGATTTTTTAGTTAGTGTGTGGATTATGTTTTTATTTTGGGTTAGGAATGGGATTAAGAGAGTTAGAACCTATTATGGTATGTATTTTGGTCATGGTTAAGGGGTCAAGGGTAGCTAGAGTAGTGGGTGAAACATCAACGGAGGGTATAGGGATAGGCTACCTAATTATAACTGGTATCAACTAGCCAGCCAGTTGATGTGCCATAATACCTTCATTCTATAGGTTTCCATTGTCTAGTAGGTAAGACCATTTTAGGGGAAATTTTTAATTTACCCCCTTGTATTTTTTGAAGGGGTAACCCCTATTTCCACTATTTTTATGCATATGAACCCCATATATTGACACCTACTCCTTCCATTAACACCGTTTGATTTGGGGATGGGGTGGATCCGTTATATTTAAAATTGCGGTATGGATTATCCTCTAAAAACCTCCATTCATCATCTCCTCTATTACTCCCAAATTTTTATCTCTCGGGCTATAAGTCATGGAGGATTCCACCAGATCATTATTGAATCATCCTTTTATGATGGGAAAATCATGAGACTTAGCAAGAGTACATCCTTAGACAACATATAGAAGTTTTTTCTTGGAAAATAATTAAATTTATTCCTCACTATAATATTTATTTTGGGTTTTACTTAAATTTAAGAGTAATCAGATATTTTATCATTTTTTTGTATTAAATATTTGACTCAAATTTGGGTCAAGGATTAGGGAACTCCCATGGGTGGATGGTTGTGGTTTCCGAATGACGGGGTTTTCTAGTGTGTTTTAGGTGAATATGATTAATTTGAATTAAAATTTTTAATTAATAATAGATGATATAATAAATATTGATTTTTATTTTGGATTGAGTAATGGCCTCACATTTGTTGAAGTGGTTGGTTGAGTTATGGAAGGTATGTACAAGTCTCGGTAGAAGTTTTAGGTCCATTGAATTATAAGTGATTTCTACAAATGATATATTTGATATTCATCATTACCCTATGGTATTTAAGAATATTATTAAGGTGCATGTAACATATTCACCCACATAAGGGTGTCTACCTTAAAAATTATTTTATTAATAAATTCTTAATATAAATTAAAATTCTTCAATTTCAGAAAATGTAACATTAAATGAAATAAAAAAGTTCCATGGCCATGTTTTCGTTATGGGTTGTCCTTCTTGCCTAATTCAATGATGGTCAAGTCCAGGACTATCGTTATGATTCCATATGACATCTGAACCCCTTTAGGGGTTTTAAAAGAGTGATTGTGATTCAGCGGTACTCATTTCGGACACCCTTTGGACCTCTCGACATGAGTGGAGTGACTTGGATATAGAGATTATCCATGCGCTCTTTATATAATCTTAGTGTTACAACTGATCACTAAAATATTGGATTGGACATGGGTTGTGTGTCACTTTCTCTTGATATTTTCCTACTATAGTAGAATTACATAGGAATTTTGAATATAGATTTTATGTTTCGACTCACCTAGTGATGGGTTGGGTTATTGATAAGGGATTTAACCTATATATTGTAAGTGATGTAATGTAGTGCCCAGGTGTTTTTGCATATTTATAACATTTTTGAGTAGTATGAAATCCATAGTGTGAAATGTTTGGACCCATGTTGATTTCATGAAATAGAGGGCTTGAATAGGGTTACTCTTAGTATGTATACACCCAAGTGATCTCATTGGGTTACCCTTGAGTGATTTGACTCTAGGTGGGAGTATTTGTATTTTTATAGACATTGTGGGTTTTGGTGTTCGACCAACCCATTTTATTTGGTTCCTTATTGATGGGTGTATAGGTTTGGAAATTAAATTTCCCTTGTTCAATGTTATTATTTTGAATGGTAAACAAAATAAATGAGGTCTTCTATATGTAAGGAAAATTCGTTTTGGGTAGAAATTTTCCACTAGAGAGAAACCTCTTGTATGGGAGGTTTATGTAACTACTGGATAATAAAATCCCATAGGGGAGGACTATGTTACATTTAGAATATTTCCTTGATGATAAAACTATCATAGGGGAGGTCTATGAAACTTATAGATATACAAAATAGTCATAGGTCTAATATATTTTTTGGCACACTCATCCTGACATTATCAGAGACACTGTAACCCTGGTCAGAGTAGGTATGGTTGATCCGGGTCATAGACATGAGGATCAATGATGGTTATATGGATTGGTATGGGTTATATATATACACATAGGGTAAATTGTGAAAATTCGAGTCAAAATGATCCCCATTATATTCTCAAATACTTGCAGAGACTTTTTGAAGTAGGTTTTATTGGTGGTTTTATTTATTTTTTGTTTAGATGTTTATTTATTTATTCTAAGAATATAACATCATAAATCACTAAATTTTCGGCATATTATTGAACCACGTTGTGGGTTCCCTAATGATTTATGTTCTCACACACTTCTCATCACTCTGTCTGACATGGGTATATAATCAACAAAAACTTCTTAAAAATTCATGGTGGGATGAGGCCCATGATTACATGATCATATAGGATAAACCAAATGGGACTTGATATTGGTATGTCGATGGATCAAGGATTTAGTAGGGAAAAGTTTTATTTTATTGTTCTGTTTTTCTTTATATGTGATTAGGCTAGTGGGAAATTGTAAATCCCTACTGATATATCAATATTTATTTTTTTTATCATCACATTATATCATTTCTATATTCTTTCTATACTCTATTGATATGGAAATGT
The DNA here is from genome assembly GCA_963277665.1 of Viscum album. Lineage (NCBI taxonomy): Eukaryota > Viridiplantae > Streptophyta > Magnoliopsida > Santalales > Viscaceae > Viscum > Viscum album. Next base: position 1,725,691,527 of record OY728141.1, read on the forward strand.
ATGATTCTTGGTTGTTTTACATTTTATTTTACACTCTGATATCGGTAGTATAGTGTATCCATAGAGCCATCTTTGATTCTTTTAACTATTTGGATGTTTCTAGAGTATAGAGAGGAATGCCTTAGGTCATTTTGAAGCCACTAGTCTAGGCACTCAGAAGAGGTCTAAGGCACTGTGATTGTACATGTTCTATTATGATTTTTTGTTTGATAGCATATTCACATTTAGTATATGATTTTATTATCAAATACTATTTCAAAATTCAATATGATTTAAATCTGAAATATTATCCTTTTTTCAATTTGGTTTCAATGTGATCTTTTTATCTACACTAAGCTTCATTGAAATTTTACCTCCATCTACAACATTGATTTGAATTTTACTCATGAAGAGTAATAAATATTAAAATTTATGAAGAATAGATTAATTCTATAATAAATATTTTTTTCACCTTTAGAAGCTATGTAAAAAACAGTTTTTAATAGACTTTTTCCCTAATTAATTATTTATTAAGTATTTCATAATGTGTGTAAATATAATTATTAAGAATGGTTTTATGAATTATACAGGTAAAATAAATAAAAAAAATCAAATATACATGAAGAACCATATAAATATAATATTTTTAAATCAATTATTTTGATAAAAAATATTCAACATATAGATATGATAATCCAAAAAATTGGAATTATGTATTAAATTTCATATTGATGTTTCTTTGGAAAACACTATGAAACCTAACCCAACAAATTTATTCCATTCCCAAAATTTATTGTTAATATTTATAAAATAACTTTATTTCATTCACTAAAGTAAATGTTATTATACATGAATTTTCTAAATAATGGTTAGGGTGAATATGGTATTATTTTTAAAATCGTATTGGCATAATTTTTTATATGGAAAATAAATAATAATAATAGTAATATAATCTGCAAATGTGGTTTAATGAAAAAAAACATAAGGAATTTTAAATTTAACATCAACAAAATGACACTAGTTAATATCATTCACAAGTACAAATATATTTTATTGAAATATATGAAATATATTTTTATAGAAGGATGATATTAAAATAAATTATTTTGATATTATGTTGAAAAATATTATTATTTAACAATTTTTATTCAAATATTGGACATATCTAAAATATAAAGAAATATTTGTTTCATCCTTATTAATTAACAGTATAATGTCTTGTGAATGAATAAATATCATCCCCAAATGATTATAGGTTTTTCTTAGAGTTTATACACCATGTGGTTAACTCATATACCAAATATGATCAAATATAATTTATGAAAACTGAATAATTTAAACAATAACCATTATTAAAATTATATTATTATTTTTTACAATAGATGATCATAGGTAATAAATAAATAATTATCATTCATAAGTCATGGAATCTAATGAATTATTTCTCAAATTCATTCCCTGGTGTGAATTTTAATTATTTATTTTTTTTAATTCCTTATAGTAAATTAAATTATTCATTAAAAAATTATTACTTTTTTGATACCCTTGATGAAAATTCTAGATGTCTTAAAATTAGATCAAATGGTTATTCCATCATTATATAAAAAATTGATTATAATAACAACATTATGGATTATAATTTGGGTTGTTATGTTTGATGTGTTTTTGTATCCTAAGTATTATTCAACGGTACTTATCATGGATGTATATACATGTTTTAAAATATGTGAGTTATCTACACCATATATAATGAATTTTAAAACCATGAACCAGAATTTAAAATTAAAAATATTCATTTATGTTGACATGATGAACCCATTGTTAATACATTATAAATGGGTTAAATATACACTTTGGTTGATCTTATAGATCTTATATAAGGTTGTCGTGAAAAAAATTGATAACATATTATTTTATTTAAATTATCCTTCCATGAACATATAAATGTTTAATATGAACCAAATCTCTCAAAGATAAATTATATTCTAATGAATTTTTTTTTGAAATTATAGTGAAGAAATAATAATTTAAGGCATTATAAAATATTTTATCTCTTAGGTTATACAAAAAATGTAATAAATAGTGCATTGTTTTCTCTTTACAATTGGTAAAACCTATTTATATTCAAATATAATCATGAAAATGGATATCATATTGTGGATTTTTTTGAAGAAGGTGTTGAGTACCTCTCTATATAATATACATTCATAATAGAAAAAAGTTTAATTGAATTTTTAATTGTTTCATTTTTCTTTATACAATGTGAATATATATATAATTGAATCAATGTGTGTAAACCAGATTTTTAAAAATCAAAAATTATTCCATTTATAACATAATAATTCGGGTCATAAAAGATCTATTATTATGTGAAAAATAATTATTAAAAGTATAAATTTGTTTTAATTTATTTATAAAATAGTTTTTATCCATCATGGGAAGAATCAACAATTTAATTCATTGATTTATCTCTAAATAATTATCATTTAGGATAGGTTATAAGAGAATTATATTTATGATACCATGAATGGAATCCAAATAATAATATAAAATGAATTACCAAAGGCTTATAATTATTATAGTAAACTATATATATAATCGCTTTCTATATTGTAAGTAAATTTATAATATTAGAATTAGATATTTATAATGATATATATATAGGCTCAACCACTTACCATGTGAATAATTTCAATGTTTAACAAAAAAAAATCTATTAAATATCCACATGAATTATTATTTTCATGTAAATATATATCATATGTTTTTCATATTGATTATAATAATCATTTCATCACACGACTTATATAAAATATTCCAAAACCCCATTTATAAGAAGACCACAAAAATTATATTAATAATTTAGTTATAAGTAATGAAAAGAAATAGTCTAATATATTTATTAAAAAAATTAGAATGGTGGTTGAACATATTTAAAAAAATAAGCGTCCATTATAATTACAATAGATTAAATTACTTGTTCCCCAAAATAGGTAAATAAACTAATTAACAATAATATGTCTTTTAATATGTTTTTCACGAAGCAACACTAGTACCCGATAATTGTAAATATCTCATTAATTGTAATCCGTGATATATTGAATTTTTTTTATAATTTCAAAATTGATAAAAATTTGATTTTAATAGACATATACATAAAAATAATTGGGTAAAAGGAATAGAGGAAATATATGTTAGGTTTAAATTATATGGTTTTTTGATCTATTTTATAAAATTCTATGATAATTGAATATGGTTGAGTTTATTATCTAATTGTTCTCTATTGATAATTTTGTAGTAAATAAATGAGTACTTTTCAAATAAATGTTTTCTTTATTTATATATTTGGTCACATTTATTTCAAAATTTATATATAAATCCATACATGATGAAAAATGTATAAATTATATTAAAATTTATAAACGCGTCATTGATTCAGATAAAATATTATATAGGTTAAATTTAATAATAAATATATGATAGAAGTGTATTAATAATTATTCTAAAAAATGATTATAGATTTTATTATATCATATAACTATTTTTATAAATTAATGAATTTTTATTAATTATAATATTTATCTTGATAATTTTAAAAACACCAATACACCTCAAGAGTTTCTAAAATTAAAAACTATTTGATCATAATAATATATGGTATTTAACTAAATTTTTAATTAATTCTCTATAAGATGTAATTTTAATATTTCAAATTATTTTACAAATTTTATTAAATGAACATAAAAAATAAATAATTCTTTTACTTCCAAGACTAATGTATTTCATGCATGGGGGAATAAGGAATAATTTTCTTTTCCCTAATGTATAAAATATAAATAGCTAATTAATTTTCCATCAATAGATTTGAAAATAAATGTGCATACATATAAGGACCCATCCTTAAACATTACATAATCTTGAATTAAATGGATAATTCACATTGAGTATCTTTTCAGGTTTAGAGTTTTAGAGAATTAGATTATAACATTTACATAACAACATGAATATTACATCAAGAAAATTCTACTCAGTATCCATTTTTTTAATAAAATAAAATACTCTTAAAAAAATGTCTAGTTCCATGTTTTAGACAGCATGACGCTTCCCTGATCCCATCCTTGACCCTTATTCATCTTTATGTCATGTGGAAAGCATTTCAAAAACATAAAATGAGATTAAAAAGCACATTAAGGGATATAAAATAAGGAATGAAAACATTATCCCATCAATAAATAAAAAAATATGAAACCGTACTTTTCAATCATAACATACCTCATGAAATCATAAAATTTATGAATAAATAACAAAAATCATAAATCATAAAGGTGACTTGTGGAATCTATATCAAACATAGATTGTAACTATCACAGCTATATAGGGAGTCACATTTGGAATACCCATCACAGTATATTCCCTAAATACCTTAGGAGAAACATTCACGTTTACCTCTGTCACATAACCCAATGCATTGTAGAGATATCTCAGGCTCACACACCCTAGGTTTATCACAGAACCACCCGTATACGTAAAAAATTCCCAATTTCCAAAAAATATTCATAACCCACGAAACAAACATAATGGAAAGATCACATTTCCACATTGCAATCACAATATATCATTTCAAAATAAATAATAATCATAGCTTTTATCAAACAAATTTCAAAACCATTTAAAATACTAAATAAAGGGGTTTTGAATCAATGTGTCCTATACCACTTTTAATATTTTGAAAGAAATTTCGATTTCAAAACATTAATGTCCATATTAATAATTCTTTAAAAACATTTTTAAAGCATGGATATAAATGTCAAAAATTTAGAAGAATAAACCTTTAAAACATTTAAAATTAAATTTTAGTTAATGAGTTTTTACCAAAATGAGAGATCCTAGAATAGAAATAATTGAGGAATAACATTTAATCAGAACTTAATAATATCCTAGGAATAATGTTATTCAGGATATAATATACCAAAGTACATTATATACACCATATAAGTGTGAATTAGTGCATATCAAAAATAAAGCCTCAATGGAAATGTAAATTGAGACGAAATCCCTTATAAAGAAGGTATCCTAATATTAAGGATAAATAAATTACATAATTATGTGCAAAAAATATAAATACACCAAATATGAGTAGATATTATGTGTAAAACAATCATAGTTTATTCACACATACTCATAGCACAACATAATCATGAAGTAGATGTTTAACCAAAAAATTGAAATTGGGTTAAGAAGTTTTCTTACAAAAATTTGAAAGCCTAATTACTTCACTTCAAAATTCAGAAAATAAGTCAAAGAGAGGGAAAAGTATATCTCATCACTTGGAAAAAAATTTACATAAATAAGGATATAGAAGAACATATCCTAACATAATAAGATATAAATTAAAAGACATAACAAAAAAGAGGTATTTTAAAAAGAGGAGGGTGAATGGTTCCCTTACCGATTTGGTAACTTACGAAGCATACAACCCATGAAAGAAATATCACACAATGAATATTAAAAATAGTAAAAAATGAAATTATATTGCAAAAATAATACAATCATGGGCAGTACATCCACCACACAAAAAGAAATGGTGTCTAATATAGCATGAATATCACAGGAATAAAAAGTGAGATGAAAAAAACATACAACTTTGTAATCAATCGAGTAGTATGAGAAAAAGTTTATAACCACCAAATGAATCTTAGAATAACATGAATATAAATAGAATAATGATAATATATATCAAATTTCAGTACAAAATACACCACATGAAATAAATAAGTGGTGAACAATGGAGATCTCACAGAATTAAAAGTGAGATAAGAAATCACTTACCTCATGTCCATCTTGACTCATAGGTACCTTTTTCTTCCTAAATAATAAACTTAAGTTAATTTATACTAGATTAATAAAATTTTTAATGTTTATTATTACTTTTATATCACTTATTACCTTGTAATAATAGTTAGTTAATTATTTGAGTTCATATGAGACATTTTGTCGATGTTTGGAATTTGAGTTAAAAATGAACATGTTATAATTTCATTTTGTCCATGTGGTAAAATCTACATTATCTATAGAATTATATTAATGATTTAGATATCATATAAATAATATATACTGATTATATATATGTATTTATAATGGTACAAAACATTTGGAGATAAAAAATTAAATGCACCATTCATGGAGACGGTAAGTCGTACGTACGCATGAACGCTACTTTCATTTCTATTTCTTATTTTAATGGAATTAAAAAATATGATACATAGTAATATTATTAGTACAATTTAATTTAATATATAATATCATTTACTCCATCCTTTATACATCCTACATAAGGTATTAACAAGTCATATCACTTTGGGGGGGAGGTAGTCCGCACTTCCTAAAATGAAATTATCGCGTTTACCCATTATTGAAAACATAAATGTATGCTATAAATGATAAATAGTAATTCATAAATAAAACATGAACATAATATATATCATATTTATTTATATATTTCCATCAAAATGGCCACCATGAGAGGAAGTAGGAGTTAATTGAGCAATCATCGATTTGCGTGGTGTTAGTTTTCCATCCATAGAAACATTATGTTCATTACCCATTTGATGAAGGTGTGTCTAAGTGTAGTTAGAATACTTCAAATAAAAACATCATAGTATATTTAGGATATATTTTTTTTATAAAATAAAGGAATAAACAGATTTTAGGGGGTTAGAGAAGTAAAATAAAACAAAAAAACTTAAAAGAAGATGTTACCTTTAAATCGGGTAACTCCCTTTGTTTTGAACCAAATGGATTTTTTGAAGTGATTTCTGCCTAAGGTAAGGATTCTAGGATGAAAAGAGAGAACTTGGGAGATTATTGGAGTAGTTTTTTTATGATTTTGATTCATTAGATGTTTGATAAATGCGTAGGAATTGAGGGATTTTTATAAGGGAGAGGAAGGTCTCTTTAAGAATGTTTGGAACCATTATTTTATTATAAACTCATAATTGGTTTCCAAAGATCAACTAATATTAAATGTCAAATTTAAGAGGACTAATTGTCAAAATAAAATCATCCAATAATAATTGGACCATTTTTGGATATGTTTTTTAATATTTATAATCTTATTTATTTAAATCATTTTTTAATGAGGTAAATATAGCATCATTATAGTGTCATAAATAATTTAATTTATTTAATTTACAAAAATTATAAAAACAAATACCGTGATACAGGAAAAATTATTATCTTTCAAAAAAATATTTTTAGTCTAAAATATATCTTATATAACCCCATGTGAAAATTGATTTACTAAAAGATATTTGTTTATGTCGTTTTTGTCTTTACTTTAATATAATTAACATAGAGTGTCAATACTACTCACATGTGGCTCCATGGGGTCCCAAATTTGACCCAAGGATGACCATGGTCGGATATGTATCAGAAAATATTATTAGGACACATGTTAGTGTAATTTAATATTATTATAATATTATATTTTACGTTTATTTATTATATTTACCATTTAATCACGGTAAATAAAATATTTACTGAAGTAAATAATTAAAATGTCTAAAATAAAAATTTCCTATTTACACAATTTGGACCTACTGATTTCGAATGTGGAATCCATTTTTTCAAATTCAAGATATAGAAGTGGCATATATTAATTTAAAATTAATTCCCACTGTAAAAAAAGAGTGTTTTTAAGAAATAATAACTATCAAATTATTGACACTTGTTTATGTCCAATTTCAAAGTGAGATTAATTTCAATGACTAACATTGAATTAAATGTTAAAAATCTATTCTATTTAAACTTTATAACCAATTAAAAAGATAATCTAACCATATAAATAAATTAGATTAAAAAGCACTTTTGAATTAAAATACAGTATTTTTCACTATTCCTTAAAAAATGAACATTAACAGAAAAATACCAAAATTTCATCCAAAGTAAATTTTAGTGTCCCAATTCTAAAAAAGAATTTTATTTTGTCAAATATAAAATATAAAAGTGACAATAACTAGATTTAATGAGGTTTCACCATTAAAAGGAGGTAAACCGACATTTTAGGGAATATTAGAGTATTCATGCTTAAAATCAAATTCTTTAGTTATTTTAAGCCTCTAAATTTTATTGGATAAAAATAAAAATATTAAACAAACATTTATAATCATATTTTAGTTAGTTATATTCATTACTGCTAATACAATATCTAGGTGTTAACTAACATTTAAAATAATAATATTATATTATTAGTGTCCAATGTAAGATTCCAAAGAAATCCATTGTGGGGTATCGGGTATGCCATCAAACATAGACTCCACTTTAAATTATAATTAATATTTAATTAAAAAATATTAATAAATATGAAAACGTTCTTGTACTTTATTTACCTGGGATGTTACATCCTTCATTTATTTTGGAAATTGCATCCTCGCAAATTTAAAATTGGGCTTGGAAACTTATTTAAAAGTCCCACACCAGAAAAAGTGTTAATAAAAATATCACTTTAAAATATTTGAAGAGAAGTAAAAAGATTACCTAAGACAAAAAATACTTGGATCCCATGAAAACATGTATATAAAGTAGAAAAAAAACCATAATGTTCTGATGGAGAGTGATAAAAACATTATTAAGAGAAAGGTAACCACCAGAAAATCACAAACTTGTGATAGGTTAAACAGTCCTTTATTCCCCAGTATGAAGAGTTAACATAAAAGTTTTTTTTATGTTACTTATCATTTAGTAATATATTTATGATATTATATAATAACATAAGGAAACATAGTTACTTGTCATATAGACTTTCATATATAACTAAATTCTACCACAAACTCATCTTTTTACCAAACGGTGAGTATTCAAACGGACATGGTCACATTAAAAGTGCTGGAATCATCTTCTGGAGTTTTATATAATCGAGAAAAGATTAACTGTATATTTCCCATGTATTTAGAAATCACATGAAACCAAAATGTTTAGTGCGAGATCAGACCATACCCAAAAAAGGATAATCCTTTATATAAAAAATACTACTCTTAATCTCCAAAATTCAACATGAAGTACCCAAAGTTCATGAAAGACCATTCAATACATAATTGTCTATAAAATTCTTAAAAATAATCTAAACTAAGATTGAAACCCAAAACTCAAAAGGATTTAATCCCATAGTATTCCATAGTAAATCTTAACATTCATCTCCAAATAGCATCGACTATTCTTAATGTCACATACTGAAGTGTAATCAACCAAATCACATATTCTATATGATTGGTCAGTCATTTCCATAAATAACCCAAATATCCATATTTTCAAAATAAAACATAAATTATTCCAAATATAATATTTCAACCATTACTCCACTATTTAAATCTCATAGTATTCCATTTTCCTTATGTATATATTGTTCCCCAAAAGAGAGAACATCTTCCCAAATAAACTTTATCCCATAATTAACAAATCATTTCTATAATAAAAATATCCATTTTATAAAACATATGACCAATTATTCTTGATCCATAAAATCATTTAACTTAAATATTAGTCATACTAACCGGGGACTTCATGTAGGTCGGTGGTAAGATATATTCCCTTGTCGCCCTTCAGTTGTGGGTTCGATTCCGATAGCCTTTCCGGATGCGATGGGTTGTCACCCTTCCAACATGTTGTCCTTTTTTTAAAACCATATTATTTTATAACATTCCCCAAAATGAGAAAAATTCCTCAAAAATAACCATAACATATATTAACCATAATAATTATCATTTCAACTCCCATTTTATTCAGTATCTCAATAAGAAAACTACCACAGTTTCTTTCCCATATATTGTTACATTGGTTCCTACTTGATCCAACCATTTACTAAAACAAAAAAAGATTAGTGTGAGTTTATCCATAAAATATTCATATATTATCTTATAAGGAGGTTAGTCACTAAGATATACTTATTCATGTTATCTTAAACTCATTTGATTTGTCTAAAATGACCAGGACTCTTTCTAATATGATAAAAGTTATGGTTAGGTCACTTATACTTAAATAACACCCTAACCTCAAATGTTATCTAAACCAACCTCTAATACCAACTATAAGGACACATCCTTAAACATTACATAATCTTGAATTAAATGGATAATTCACATTGAGTATATTTTAAGGTTTATAATTTTAGAGAATTATGTCATAACATTTACATAACATCATGAATATTACATGATTAAAATTCTACTCAGTATCCATTTTTTTCATAAAATAAAAAACGATTAAAAAAATATTCATGTCTAGTTCCAAGTTTTAGACAAAATTACTTTTCCTTGATTCCATCATTGACACTTATTCATATTTAAGTCATGTGGAAAACATTTCAAAAACATCGGATGAGCATAAAAATCTTAGTAAGGGATATGAAATAATGAATTAAAACATTATCATATCAGTAAATACAAAACAATGCAACCATACTTTTCAATCATAACACACCTCATTAAATCATAATATTTATGAATAACACACAGAAATAATAAATCATAAAGGTGAATTGTGGAATCCATATCATAATGACATTGTAGCTATCATAGCTACATAGGGAGACACACTTGGAATACCCATCAATCGATATTCCCTAAATCTATTAATAGAAACATTCATGTTTACCTTCGTCATGTTACCCAATGCATTAGAGAGCTATCTCTTGCTCACCCACCCTAGGTTTATCACAGAACCACCCATATACGTAAACAATTCCCAATGGCTGTAACATATTCATAACCCTTAAAAAAACATAATGGAAAGAGAAAATTTAAACATTACAATCATAATATATCATTTCAAAATATTGACAAAATCAATTCTTTTATCAAACCATTTTTAAAATATTTAAAATATTAAATAAAGAGATTTTTGAATCAAAGTTTCCCATACCACATTGAAGCCTTTGATGGAAATTTAAATTTCAAAACCTTCATGTCCATATTAATGAATCCTTAAAACTATTTTAAAACATGAACATTAATGTGAATGATTTAGAAGAATAAACCTTTGAAACATTTAAAATTATATTTTATTTAAAGAGTTTTTAACAAAAATAGATAACCTAAATACAAATAATTGAGGAATAAAATTTAATCAGAACATAATAATATCATGAGAATAATGGTATTCATTAAATAATATTCCAATGGACAGTATATACAACATATAAGAGTGAATTGGGGAATATTAACAATGAATCCTCAATGGAAATGTGAATTGAGATGAAATCCCTTATAAAGATAGTATCCTTAGATTAATGACAAATAAATTACATAATTATGTGTGAAAAATAAAAATACACCCACTATGAGTTGATATTAATTTTAAAACAATCAAATGTTATTCGCACATATTCATAGCACGACATAATCAAGAAGTTGATGTTTAACCCAAAAATTGAAATTGAGTTAAGAAGTTTTCTTACAGAAATTCAAAAGCCTTTAGAAAATAATTTAATGAGAGAGAAAAGGATATATAATCACTTGTACATAGAATGTAAATCAATAAGGATATTAAATAACATATCTCAACAAAATAAGATGTAAATTAAAAGACATAACAAAAAGAAGTCCTTTAAAAAGAGGAGGGTGAAAGGTTCCATTTATGATTTGGTAACTTACGAAATATACACCCCATGAAACAAAGATCACACAATGAATATGTAAATACCCATATATTAAAGTATATTACACAAATAATACAATCATGGGTAGTACAACCATCACCCAAAAGGTAATAGTAGCTAATATAGCATGAATCACATGGGAATAAAAAGTGAGATGAAAAAACCTTACCATGTTCTAATCAATCGAGTCGTATGAGAAGAAGTTAATAACCACCAAATTAATCACAAAATTACATGAATATAAAGAGAATCATGATAATATATATAAAATATCCACAAAAAATACATCAAATGCAATAAATAAGTGGTGAACAATGGAAATCTCACAGAATTAAAAATGAGATAAGAAATTAGTTACCTCGTGTCCAACTTGACTCGTATGTTACTTGTTCATCCTGAATAATAAACTTAAGTTAATTTATAATTTCTTCATTAACTTTCTAATAATTATTATTACTTTTATATTACTTATTACCTTTAAATAACAGTTAGTTAATTATTTGAGTTCATATCGAACATTTTATCCCTGTTCAGAATTTGAGTTAAAAATGAACTTATTATAATTACAATTTGTCCGTGTGGTCCAAACTACATTATATCCAAAAATATATTCACGATTTAGATATCATATGCGTCATATATATCCAGTATATATATTTATTTATAACAGTACATAACATTTGGAGAGAAGCAATGAAATGCACCGTTCATAGAGATGGTAAGTCGTGCGTACGCATGAACACTACTTCCATTTCAATTTCTCATTTTAATGGAATTAAAACATAATGATAAATAAGTATATTATAATAACTGTGTAATATCATATATAATATTATTAAATCTATCCTTTATACATCCCACATAAGGCATTAATGAGCCATATCACTTTGAGGGGGCAGTAGTCTGCACTTCCTAAAATGAAATTATTGTGTTTACCCATTATGGAAACCGTGAAGTTAGGGTATACATAAAAAATACAGAAGCATAAAGAAAAAATAAACATAATATATATCATATATAAATATAGTTCCATCATAATATCTACCATGTGAGGTGGTAGGAATTAATTGAACAATCATTATTTTGTGAGGTGTTAGTTTTCCATCCACAGAAACATTATGTCCTATACCCATTAGATGAAGGTGTGTGTAACTGTAGTTCGAATAATTTTCATAAAAGAATATCCTTATACTGAGGAATTATTTTTTATAATGTAAAGGAATAAAAAGAATTTATGGGTTTGGAGAAATAAAATTAAACAGAAGAACTTAAGAGAAGACGTTGCCTTTAAATCTGGTAACTCCCTTTGGTTTGAACCAAAAGGGTTTTTTGAAGTGATTTCTGCCTAAGGTAAGGATTATAGAATAAAAATAGGGATATTTGGATCTTATTGGAGTAGAGTTTGTACTATACAAAGTATTGAGAAGTCTGAGAAATTGGTAGTATGTGAGGGCCTTTTATAAGGGAGAGGAGAGGCTCTTTAGGAATGTTTGAAACAACTATTTTATTATAAACAAAAATTCAGTGTCAAAAGATCAAATAATTGTTAAAGTTGAATATAAGATGACTCATGGTCGAAATAAAATCATCCATTTAGATTTTTAAATGTGTTGGATATCGTTCTAATATGTATAATCTTATTTATTTAAATCATTTATCAATGAGGTAAATATTGCATCATTATTGTGTCATAAATAATTTAATTTATTTGATGTCCAAAAATTATAAAAAAAACCATGATGTAGGAGATATTATTAGATTTCAAAATAATATTTATAGTGTAAAATATAACTTATATAACCCCATGTAAAAATTGATTTACTAAAAGATATTTGTTTTTGTCATTTTTGTCTTTACTTTAAATTAATTAATATAAAGTGTAATTATACTCCCATGTGGCTCCATGGGGCCACAAATTCGACCTAAGGATTCACATGGCTGGATATGTATCATTCAATAGGATAAGGATAAATTTTAGGGTAATTTAATATTGTTATAATATTATATTTTACCCTTATTTATTATATTTACCCTTTAATAATGGTAAATAAAATATTTACTGAAGTAAATATTTAAAATGTATAAAAATAAAAGATACCCATTTACAAAATATGGACCAAATGATTCCAAATATAAAATCCATATTTCAAAATTTAAAACACATAGTAGAAAATCTTAATTTAAAATAAATTCCCGCTGTCAAAACAAAAAAGAATGTTTTTAAGGAATAATAACTATCAAAAGATTGAAACTTGTTTATATCCGATTTAAAAGTGAAATTAATTTCAATGTCCAAAATTGTATTAACTCGTATTAATATATTCTATTGAAACTTTATAACCAATTGAAAATATAATATAACCTTATAAATAAATTAGATTAAAAGGCACTTTTGAATTAAAATACAGTATTTTTTATTATTCATTAAAAATGAACATTATCATAAAAAGACCAAAATTTCATCTATAGTAAATTTTGGTGTCTTGATTATGATGAAGAATTTTATTGTGTCAAATATTACCTATAATAGTAAAAAAAATATTTAAATAGGGTTATCCATTAAAAGGTGGTAAATCAACCTTTTAATGAATATTAGAGTATTAATGTTTAAAATCGAATTCTTTACTTATTTTAAGACTCTAACTTTTATTTCATAAATGTAAAAATATTTAACAAACATGTATAATAATATTGTAGTTAGTTCTATTCATTCCTACGAATACAAAGACTAGGCGTTAACTAAAATTTAAAATAATAATATTATATTTTTAGTGTGCAACATAAGATTCCAAAGAAACCCATTGTTGTGTATATGGTACGCCATCAAACACATCATCCCCTTTACAGTTGGATTAATATTTAATTCACAATTATTAAAAAATATGAAAATTTTTATTTTCTTTATTTACATGGGATATTAAAATACATATATAAAAAATAAGTTTCTTTAATTAAAATAAATTTTATGCGTGGTAATATTTATTGGCTTTAAAAACAAAGAACAACTACATTTGTTCAATCTAAGTGATAGACCTGGAAAGCACTACAAACATCAGATAGACATTTTTCTGATCATCTTATCTTACATAGAAAGAATGATTCCAAATTCTATTGGATATTTTTTTCTCTAATAAACACTAATTTTGGATGTTTTAAACTAGATCTAAGATGAGAACCCACAAAATCTCCTCAAAAAACACAATGATCACACTTCACATATAATGATTTTAGAAAAACTAAAAAAAGATTAATATTTTTCAAAAAAACACATACATCAATTAAATGGATAATTCACATTGAGTATCTTTTCAGGTGTAGTGTTTTAGGGAATTAGGTCATAAAATTTACTTCAAATATGAATATTAAATCAAGACAATTCAACGCAATATCTATTTTTTCATAAAATAAAATACTCTTAAAAAAATATTCATGTCTTTTTCTATGTTTAAGACAGCATGACTTTTCCTTGACCCCATCCTTGACACTTACTCATATTTAAGACCTATGGAAAAAATTTCAAAATATTGGGATGAGAATGGAAATCTCAATAAGGGATATAAAATAAGGAATGAAAACATTATCCCTTCAATAAATACAAGAAAATGAGACCATACTTTTCAATCATAACCTTCCTCTTGAAATCATAAGATTTATGAATAACACACAAAAATCATAAATCATAAAGGTGACTTGTGGAATACATATCAAACTTACATTGTAGCTATCATAGCTACTTAGGGAGTCACATTTGGAATACCCATCACAGTATATTACTTAAATATCTTAGTAGAATCATTCTCATTTACCTCTCTCACAATACCCAATGCACTGTAGAGCTATCTCAGGCTTACCCGCCCTAGGTTTATCCCAGAACCACCCGTATATGTAAACAATTCCCAAGAGACATAAAATATTCATAACCCACAAAATAGTCATAATGGAAATATAACATTTCCACATGGAAATCACAATATATCATTTAAAAATATTGACAAAATCAAAGCTTTTATCAAACCATTTTCAAGACCATTTAAAATATAAAATAATGGAATTTTGAATCAAAGTGTCCCATACCACTTTGAAGCTTTTGAAAGAAATTTCAATTTCAAAACATTAATGTTCATATGAATGAATCTTTAAAACCATTTTAAAAACATGGACATTAATAATAATGATTTAGAAGAATAAACCTTTAAAACATTTAAAACGATATTTTAGTTAAAGAGTTTTTAACAAAATAAGAGATCCTAGAATACAAATTATTGAAGAATAAAATTTAATCAGAAATTAATTATTTCATGATAATAAAGGTATTCATGAAATAATATTCCAAAGTACAGTATATACAACATATAATAGTGAATTGGTTCATATCAATATAGAAGTTTCAATGGAAATGTAAATTGAGACAAAATATCTTATAAAGAATGTATCCTATGATTGAGGATAAATCAATTACATAATTATGTGTGAATAATATAAATACATACACTATAAGTGTATATTAAGTGTAAAAAAATCAGAGGTTATTTACACATATTTATAGCACGACATAATCAAGTAGTAGATGTTTAACCCAAAAATTGAAATTTGGATAAGAAGTTTTCTTACTGAAATATGACAGGATAACTGTGTCACTTTAAATTTAAGAAAATAAGTTTATGAGAGAGAAAAGGATATCACATCACTTGCACATAAAATTTACATCAATAAGGACATATAAGAACATATCCCAACAAAATATGAAGTAAATTAAAAGACATAACAAAAAGAAGTCTTTTCAAAGGAGGATGGTGAAAGGTTCCTTTATCGATTTTGTAACTTTCAAAGCATACAACCCCGGAAATAAATTTCACACAATGAATATGTAATACCAATAATTTAAATTATATTTCACAAGGAATACAATCATGGGTAGTACATCCACCACACAAAATGAAATTGTGGCTAATATAGCATGAATTTCACAGAAATAAAAAGTTAGATGGAAAAAACCTTACCATGTTGTAATCAATCGATTCGTATGAGAAATAGTTAATAACGACAAAATGAATTAAATAATACAATGAATATAAATAGAATAATGATAATATATTTCAAAGGGCAGTACAAAATACACCACCTGTAATAAATAAGTGGTGGACAATAGAAATCTCATGGAATTAAAAGTGAGATAAGAAATCACGTATTTCGTGTCCAACTAGACTCGTATGTTCCTTGTTCTTCCTAAATAATAAACCTAAGTTAATTTATACTTGCATAAAAACCATTTCAAATATTTATTATTACATTTAAATCACTTATTACCTAGCAATAATAGTTAGTTAATTATTTTATTTCAAATCAGACATTTTGTCGAGGTTCAAAATTCGATTTAAAAAAGGACTTGTTATAATTAAAATTTTTCCATGAGGTTAAAACAAAATTATATCCAGAATTATATTCATGATTTAGTTATCATATTAATAATATATATCCAGTATATATATTTATTTATAACAGTACATAACATTTGGAGATAAGAAATGAAATGCACCATTCATGGAGACGGAAGTCTACGTACACATGAATGCTACTTCCATTTCTATTTATTATTTTAATGCAATTAAGACATAATAAAACATAGTTATATTATACTTACAGTTTAATATCATATATAATATCATTAACTTCATCCTTTATACATCCCACATAAGGCATTAACATGTCATATCACTTTAAGGGGGCGGTAGTCCGCAATTCCTAACATGAAATTGTCGCGTTTACTCATTATGGAAACCATAAAGGTATGATATAAATGAAAAATAAAGAAGAATAAAGAAAAAATAAGCATAATATATATCATATATAAATATTGTGTCGTCATAATGGCCACCATGAGAGGTGGTAGGAGTTAATTGAACAATCATCGTTTCGTGAGGTGTCAATTTTCCATCTATAAAAACATTATGTTATTTACCCATTAGGTGGAGGTGTGTGTAAGTGTAGTTAGAATAATTCTCATAAAAAAAATCATTTAATATTGAGGATAATAGTGTTTTTATAAAATAATTCAATAAAAAGAAATTAGGGGGTTGGAGAAGTAAAATAAAACAAAAAAAAACTTAAGAGAAGATGATACCTTTAAATCAGGTAACTATCTTTGGTTTGAACTAAATGATTTCTTGAAGTGCTTCATTCCAATGGAAAGGATATATAATGAATATAGGGATATTAGGAGACTATTTGAGTAATGTTTTTATGATCCAAAGGCTTCAGAAGTGTGATAAATGTGTATGAAGTAAGGGCTTTATATAAGGGAGAGGAGATGCTCTTTAGTAAAGTTTGAAACAATTATTTTATTATAAACTCATATTCGGTTTTCAAAGCTCAAATAATCATTAAAGATGAAGTTAATATTAATTTTGGTTTAAATAAAATCATCCAATAATAATTGTAATGGTTTTGGATATTGTATTAATATTTATAATCTTATTTATTTAAATCATATATTAATGAGGTAAATGTTGCATCATTATTGTGTCACAAATAATTTAATTTATTTAATGTACAAAATTATAAAAACAAATACCATGATGTAGGAAATATTTTAATCCTTCCAAAGAATATTTATAGTTGAAAAAATATCTTATATAACCCCATGTACAAATTGTTTTACAAAAAGATATTTGTTTATGTCATTTTTGTCTTTACTTTAAATTAATTAATATAAAGTGTCATTATTACTCCCATGTGGCTCCATGGGGTCCCAAATTTGACACAAAGATGAGCATGGTCGGATATGTAACATCCAATAGGATTAGGATAGATGTTAGTGTAATTTAATATTTTATAATATTATATTTTACCCTTATTTATTATATTTACCCTTTAATCATGGTAAATAATATATTTACTAAAGTAAATATTTAAAATGTATAAAAATAAAAGTTTCCAATTCACCCAATTTTAACCTAATGATTTCGAATATGAAATCCATTTTTTCAAATTCAAAATATAGAAGAGGAAGATATTAATTTAAAATTAATTCCCACTATGAAAACAAAAAACGTGTTTTTAAGAAATAATAACTATCAAAAGATTGACACTTGTTTATATCCAATTTCAAAGTGAAAATAATTTCAATGTCCAACATTTGATTAAATATTAAAAATATATTATTATTACAATTTATAACCAATTAAAAAGATAATCTAACCATATAAATAAATTATATTAAAATGAACTTTTGAATTAAAATACAGTATTTTTCCCTATTCATTAAAAAAGAACATTAACAGAAAAATACCAAACTTTCATCCAAAGTAAATTTTAGTGTCCCAATTATAAAAAACAATTTTATTTTGTCAAATAGAACATATAAAGGTGACAAAAACTATATTTAAAGAGGGTTCTCCATTAAAAGGCGGTAAATTGACATTTTAGTGAATATAAGAATATTTATGCTTAAAATTTAATTATTTACTTATTTTAAGCCACTAAATTTCATTAGATAAATGTAAAAATATTCAACAAAAATGTATAATCATATTTTAGTTAGTTATATTCATTATCACCAATACAACGGCTAGGCGATAACTACCATTTAAAATAATAATATTATATTATTTGTGTGCAACGTAAGATTCGGAAGAATCCCATTGTTGTGTATCATGTACGCTATTGAACATAGCCTCCCCCTTTAGAGTATAATTAATATTTAATTCCAATATATTAATAAATATGAAAAATATAATGTTCTTTATTTACCTGGGATGATACATCCTTCCCCTCTTTTTGAAATTACATCCTCGCACTTTTAATGTGGGGCTTGGAAACTTAATTGAAAGTCCCACATTAGAAAAAGCATCAATAAAAATATCGCTTTAAAATAAAGGAAGATAAGTAAAAAGGTTACCCGAGGCAAAAAATACTAGGATTAAATGAAAACATGTATATAAAAAAGAAAAAATCATCATGTTCTGATGGAGGGTGATAGAAAACATTATTAGGAGAAAGTTAACCACCATAAAATCACAAATTTGTGATGGGTTAAACAGTCCTTGATTCCTGAGTAGGAAAAGTTAATAGAAAATGTTTTTTTTAAGTTACTTATCATTGAGTAATTTATTTATGAGATTAACTAAAAATATAAGGAAACATACTTACTTGTCATATAGACTTTCATATATTACTAAATTCTACCACAAAATCATCTTTTCTCCAAATGAAGAGTATTCAAACCAACTTGGTCACATTAAAAGCGCTAGAATAAAATTCTAGATTTACACATAATCCAAAAAAGATAAAATTTATTTTTCCCATGGCTTTAGACATGATCCAAAACCAAAATGGTTAGTGTGTGATCAGACAATACCCAAAAAGGATAATCCTTTATAATAAAATACTACTCTTAATCTCCCAAATTAAAAAAAAGTACCCAAAGTTCAACAAAGACAATTCAATACATAATTGTCCTTAAAATTCTTCAAAATAACCTAAACTAAGATTGAAAACCAATACTCATTTGAATTTAACCCCATATTTTTCCACAATAAATCTTAAAATTTATCTCAAAATATCATCGACTACTCTTAAATTCTCATACTGAAGTGTAATTAACCCAATCACATATTCTCTATGATAGGTTAGTCATTTCCATAAAAAACCCAAATATACCTATTTCCAAAATAAAACATAAGTTCTTCCAAAATAATATTTCAACCATTACTCCACAATTTAAATCCCATAGCATTCCATTTTCCTTAGGTATATATTATTCCCTAAAAGAGAGAACATCTTCCAAAATAACCATTATCACTTAATTACCAAATAAATTCTATAATAAGAATATCTATTTGATAAAAAAATAAGATCAAACTGTTCTTGATCCTTAAAATAATTTAACTTAAACAATTATTCATACTAACTAGGGACTTCATGTAGGCCAGTGGTAAGATATATTCCCTTGTCACCCTTCAGTTGTAGGTTCGATTCCCACAGCCTTGCCGGATGTGACAGGTTGTCACCCATCCTTCATGTTGTCCTTTTTCTAAAACCATATAATTTTATAACATTTCCTATCACCAAATAAATTATTTTATTAAAAAGTCACTCTAAGGACAAGTCGGAAACCATCATTCGGAAAACCACAACCACTACTTGCTAAAGGAGCTCACAAAATTCTTAAACACCAGACTGATGATGTTTGAATCAGCCACTCTACATAATTTATAGTGAAAAGTTCTAACCTGTGTATTTGGATCCTCCCTGAGTAGTTCTTCGAGAGGATAGATCATCCTGTCCATTGTCTGAATGAATTCTTCCAAATATATTTTGCCTTGATTGAAACCCCGAGAAATTATTCGATCTTGCTTGTCAATACACGCTTCCTGCTCTTTAGTGGCCTCAACATGCAACCTAATTTCATAAATTCTAGCAATATATTCAATTGAGGAATTGGGACTCATGTCTTTCTTAACCATTTCTTCCTTGGAGTGAAATATGAGCTTTAGGAAATCCCTTACACATTCTTCTATTATATTTTATTCTCTGCTTGGATCACCATTATCTCTGTCTTTCGGGGCCTTGCTTTCCTTGCTTCCATTTTTCTTGGCCAGCCTTGTTTCCATAGGTTTTTGCAGGTAAGAATAGTCTTTACGTCACTTTGGTTTTTTCCCCTGAACCACAATGCATTTTTTGGAGTTGCGCTTTCCTTTGAGGCCCTTCTTCCTTCTAGGGCTGTGAGGACCTTTCCCTTGAAGACAATCTCGGATGTCCACTGAAATTTGACTAAATCAATTAGCACCTGAATCATCCTCCTCACGCAAAATTACTTGATCTTGATCCACCAGACTGTCAAAGCGATTCCTTAGCTCAACCCTCGAGCCCTCAATGGGAGGCTTCAGCCCAAAATGCTTGCTCGGCTCACTGGGGGACCTCTTGTTTTCCCCTACTGATGAAACCTTTAGATAAGATGGGGGTTGGAGAATGTTTGGGTCTAAGGGACCTAACTCTGTAACACCCCAGGTAAATAAAGAATATAACATTTTCATATTTATCCATATTTGTGAATAAAATATTAATATGACTTTAAAGGGGACGCTATGCTTTATGGTGTACCCAACACGCAACAACGAGTTTCTTGGAAATCTTACGTTGCACTCTAATAACAAAATAATATTATTTTAAATGGTAGTTAACATGTAGCCATTGTATTGGTGGGAATGGATATAAATAACTAAAATATGATTATATATGTTTTTATATGTTTTAACATTTATCCAATAAAAGATATAGGCTTAAAATATGAAAAGAATTCAATTTTAGGCGTATATGCCCTAGTTTTCACTAAAGGTTCACTTATCGTCTTTTGAAGGCCAGCCATCATTAAATATAGTTTTTTTCACTCTTATACTTTCTATTGGACCAAATAAAACTCTTCTTAAGAATCAGGACATCAAAATTTACTTTGTGTAAATTTTTGGTATCTTTCTGATAAAGTTCATTTTTTTAATGAATAGTGTAAAATGTTATATTTTAATTCAAATCCTCTTTTTAATATAATTTATTTATATGATTATATTATATTTTTAATTGGTTTTGAAGTTAAATTATAATTTATTTTTACCATTAAATCCAATAGTGGTCGTTGGAATTAATTTCACTTTAAAATCAGACTTAAACTAGTGTCAATCTTTTGATACTTATTGTTTCATAAAAAAATGCTATTTGTTCTGACAGCGGGAATTAGTTATTAAATTAATTAATTTGAATTATATGTTTTGAATTTTGTAAAATAGACTTCATTTTGGAATTCGGAATATCAAATATAGATTAGGGTGAATTTTTGGGATTTTTCAGAAAAACGTCAATTTTAGATAAATAGTGAAACCACTAAGTGGTACTTATGAAAACTGATTTTTTCGTTTAAATGAAATTTTTCCATCTTTGTGTTTTTAATTTCAAAAATCCGACATACATGGTCATAATTAAGAAGTAAAATGTGGTTCAATGGGATAAAAATAATTTTTTGGTGAATAGTAACTTATTATGTTTTTAATCGCGATTAGTGGTAATTAGCGTAGTTTATGGTAAGAATAAGGTTTTAATAAAATTAAATGACCTAAACACATGTCCTACCCTCATTGGATGTGTCATGGCCGACCAATACAATCCATGGGTCAACTTGGGGACCCCATGGAGCCACTTTGTTTGGAAAATGACATAAATATCTTTTTATTTAATGTTAAAGTAAAAATGACACAAACATGAAATGTTTTACTAAGGCAATTTTTACATGGGGTTATACAAGTCATATTTTTGACTATAAATAGTCATTAGAAAGATAAAAAGATTTTCTACATCATAGTATTTTTTTTATAATTTTTAGACATTAAATAAATTAAATTATTTATGACATCATGATGATGCATGGATGACCTCATTATTTAGCGATTTAAATAAAATGGAAAGATAATGTAATATCTAAGACCTAAACATGTCCGAATCCTATTTGATGAGTGGATTTAGAACCCTTATCAACTTATCCTAGAAATAAATCAATGTGAGACCTTTAAAATCCGAAACTCTTTTGAAAATAAAGTAACATTTTGTAACTTTACAAGAGTGCCCCTCCTCCCCTCTTATAAAAGGCCCCCACCTCTACCTCCTTACCCACACTCCCAAAGACTTTGGCTCGGCCAACCCCTACCCATTTTGTCTCTACACTTCCCTATATTACTCCTTAAAGCCTCACTTTGGGAAGAAGTCTTCCCAAGGGATCCTTTGAGCTCAAACCAAAGGGAGTTACCCGATTTTAAGGTAATGTCTTCACTTGTGTCCTTTTGTTTTATTTTGCTTCTCCAACCCCCTAAACTCTTTTTATTCATTTATTTTGTAACAAATCCAGTATATTTAATATACAAGGATGTTGTTATAAGAATTATTCGAGATACAATTACACACACCTACATCTAATGGTTAAAGAACATTCTGTTTCCGTGGATAGCGAATTTTTGTCTCCCGAAACGATGATTGTTCAACATTCTTCTAACATCTTCAGATGTGGCCATTAAGATGACACTATATTTATATATGATATATAATATGTTTATGTTTTACTTAAGCTTATTTATTTTTCATTTATGGCATACCATTATGGTTTCCATTATGGGTAATCGCGATATCTTCATTTAAGGAAGTCCAGACTACCGCCCCCTCAAAGTGATTTGATTCGTTAATACCATATGTGATACGTATAAAGGGTATATTTAATGATATTATATATGATACCATAATGGAATTAAAATAATATTATGTATCATTATGTTTTAATTCCATTAAATATGAAATAGAAATGGAAGTAGCGTTCATGCGTACGTACGGCTTACCGTCTCCATGAACGGTACATTTCATTTCTTATCTCATAATGTTATGTAATATTATAAGTACATATATATAATGGATACATATTTAATATATTACATATAAATTATGGATATCATTCTGGAATTATAACATATATATATCTCTCTCATTTTGTTTTAATTCCATTAATATGACAAAAAAATGAATGTAGCGTTCAAGCGTACGTACGGCCTACCGTCTCTATGAACGATGCTTTTCGTTTTTTATCTCCAAATGATATGTAATAGTATAAAATGAATATTTACTGGATATATATGATATTTTAATCATTAATACTATTCTGGAAATTATTTACATATAACTACATGGGCAATCTTTTTTCAAACAAGTTCATTTTTGACTCATGTTCCAAAAATCGGCAAAAACGTCTGATATGAACTAACATTTTTAAACAATTATTTTAACATTATAATATGTTATATGAACTGAATAATAATCTATAAAGGAGTTACATAGGCAATTATTAATTGAACAAAGTTTATTATTCAGGAATATAAAGAAACGAACAAGACAAGTTGGACTTGAGGTAAGGGGTCCTACTCCACTCTTTCTTTTTAAGTACACTCTTTTATGTCATTCCTTTTAAAGCTCATATTTATTGTTTTTGGGATGTTCTTTTATATTAATATTACTTTAATTTTTATGTTCATATGATTAGAGACCCTATTCTCTCTCATCAATCCATTTTGGAGGTTTTGAGTGGCGCCGTTATGCTGCCGAATTTTCGTAAGAGATCTATCCTCTCTCTTTCTTTTTAAGTACTCTCTTTTATGTCACTTCTTTTAAGATCTTATTTCTTATGTTGGGGGATGTTATTTTATATTCCTATTTCTGTAAACTTTATGTTAATATGATGAGAGATCCTATTTGATCTCATCAATCCATTTTTGGAAGTTTTAGGTGGCGTCGTTAGGCTGCCGAGTTTTCGTAAGGGATTTTTCATCTCACTTTTATTCCCATGAGATTTATGATACATTTTCCACAATTTCCTTTTAGTGGTGTATGTACTTCCAATTATTTTACTCATTGTGTAATATAATTTCTTTTATGAGTATTTACATCAATGTTGTATTGTCCTTCTTTCACGACGTGTATGTTTCGAAAGATACCCATGTCGGTAAGGGAACCATTCACCCTCCGATTTTTAAAAGACTTATTTTGTTGGGTATTTTAATTTACATATTATTATATTGTTATATGTACTAATATATCCTTATTGATGTAAATTTTATTTCCAAGTGATGAGATACCCTTTTTTTATCTCTCATCAACTCATTTTGATGTGATGTCGTTAGGCTGTCAAGGGAACTTATTAACCCAATTTCGATTTCTTTGGGTTCAACATGTAGTTATTGAATATTTTATCCTTTGAATATGTGTGAATTTAATTTGATTATTTTACACTTAATATCCACTTATATTTGGTGTATTCGTTTTTCACACCTAATTCTGTAATTGATTTATCCTTAAACCAAGGATACCGTCTTTGTAAGGGACTTCGTCTCAGTCTCCATTCATTGAGGCATATTTTGTATTATACACAACCTTCTTTTATATGGTGTATAAACTGCTTTGAATTTTACGTTTATCCAAAAGGAATATTTTTATATGAAGCGGTTTACAAAATGACAAAAGGGAATGTTTTTGTCATACATATGCGGAGACAACGACTTCTCCGCCGCCATGACCATTATTTGAGTTTCAGCTTTCTCTACAAGCCATACCTATTTTTTAAAAGAAAAATAAATACCATGTTTTACTTTTCTTTTCTTTTGGTATTGAAAATGGTTTTTATAATATATTTATATCAATGTGTTGTATTGATATCTTCTTATTGAAAGGTGGAAATGTTATGTTTCCTTTATGCATGTTTTATGTGATAAGATTATGTTATGGTTCTTTGGCATTGTTATGAAGAAGGGTGGTTCCGTGATAAACTAAGGGCGGGTGAGCCCGATATAGCTCTCCAATGCATTGGGTAATGCGAAGGAGTGAAACGTTAAGGTTTCTCAGAATATATTTAGGGAATATACTTTGGTGGGTATTCCAAACGTAACCAAGAGGGTTATTCCCTACGTAAGAATGTTATGAATGCCTCAAGATACCTTTTAAGTCATATGATTTCTATGATTTATTCATGATTTGATGAGGTATGTTAAAGTGCCTATGTTTTATGGGTAAAGTATGATTTCATTCTTATGTATATATGAACTCATGTTTCCTTTCCATATTTTTATAACCATTACTGAGCTTTTTATGATCATCCCAAGTTTTTGAAATGTTTTTCACAGGTCAAGGGAAAGGTACATGATGTGATGATAGTGTCAAGGATGTATCAAGAAAGAATCCATGTTTTATTTTAAATATGTTCTCGTTGATGGGAAGAATGAATACTGTCTTTTATGTAACCACTTTGTTTAATGTGGAATGTAATGCATGTTTCATGATCTAATTCTATAAAACTCTAAACCTGAAAAGATCCTCAATGTGTAATCTTCTAATAAATCAATATTAAGTAAGGTTTAAGGATGGGGTCTTATAGTTGGTATCAAAGGTCGGTTTAGATAACTTTAGAGGGTAGGGTATTCTTTAAGCATAAGTGGCATTACCATAATGGTTAGGATTTCAGAAAGAGTTCTAATTTTTGATAAAGTGAATGAGTAAGTGTATCTCAGTGTTTACATTCCTCATTAGTACATGATGGTTTTGTTGATATACTCACACTAACATTTCTATTTTTAGTGAATAGATAGATCTAGTAGGCACCAAAGAGACAACAGGTTTGAAGGAAACTGTGGTGGTTATATGATTAAGATACTAGATAAAATGGGGGATTCAATGAGGAAACTCGTGGTTTTTCTAAACCAACTATCAAGGAGTCATGATCAACCACTTGAACCTTAGTATGATCTTTAATGCATCATGTACGAGATGACCAATCGATGTGGAAGTTCAGGTAATAATTATAAAGGTAACCATTAGAGTTTATATGATCCTTACTTTTGAGGTAATTATGGGTTACTATATGTTATGATGGAAGTGAAAGGCATGAGATAAAATTAAGGTTAAATTATGTTATGGTTATTTTGATGATTTTATCTCTTTTTGTGGAATGATTTGAGAATTATATAGTTTTGGAAAAAAGGACAACACATAGACTGTGTGACTACCCGTCACGTTGGACAAAGCTGCGGGAATCGAAGCCACAACCAAAGTGTGACTGGTATTTATTGCTTACCACTGGATTACGTGAAGTCCCTGGTTAGTTTGACTGATTCGTTTTAGTTATATGATTTTATGAATTAAGAGTAAGTTGATTTTTTGTTATTTATGAAAATTATTAACCTATCATGGATGATATGTGATTAGGTTAATTACTTATCAATATGAGACTTTAGGAGCAACTGATGTTGTTTGGAGATAAATGTTACGATTTAACTTGGAAGACTATGAGACTAAATCCTTCAAATATTTGGGTTTCAATCTTAGATTGGTTTACTTTGAAGAATTTTATGGAAAAATTGTTTATCGGATGGTCCTCGTTGAACTTTGGGTTTTGTTGGACAAATTTTGGAGATTAAGCATAGATTTACTTTTTAAAGTGTTATCCTTTTCTGGATTATCTGACCTTGTACTAACCTTTTTGGTTTTGGTTTTGGTTTTGGTTAACTTCTAAAGATATGGGAAGTATATAGTTCTCTTTGGTGGATTAGGTGATTCTCTAGAAGTTGATTATAGTACTCTTAATGCGAACAAGTCTCCCTAAATACTTGTCTTTTGCAAAAAAAATATGAGTTTGATTAAGGAATCTAGTAAAAGATGAAAGTCAAAATGATAAGTGATTATGTTTCCTTATGAATAAATTCCTCAATAAAAAGTAACTTAAAACAAAAATGTTGTCTATTAACTTTTCCTACTGGATAATTGAATACCGTTTAACCCATCACAATTTTGTGATTTTCTTATGGTTAACTTTCTCCTAGACATGTTTACTATCACTCTCCCTCAAGAACATGACCCTTTGATTATTCTTCCATGTCCATGTTTTTCTACATGTAATCCTAGTATGGGTTAACTCGGGTGACCTCTGTACTTATCTTCCTTTATTTTAAAGTGATTGTTTTACCGACTCTTGTTCTGATGTGGGACTTTCAAGAATGTTTCCAAGCTCAATTTTAAAAATTGTGAGGATGCAATTCCCAAAGGGGGGAAGGATGTAGCACCCCTGGTAAATAAAGAATATTACATTTTCATATTTATCCATATTTTTGAATAAAATATTAATATGAATTTAAAGGGGTCGCTATGCTCGATGGTGTACCCAACACGCAACAACGAGTTTCTTGAGAATCTTATGTTGCACTCTAATAATAAAATAATATTATTTTAAATGATAGTTAACATGTAGCCATTGTATTGGCGGGAATGGATAGAAATAATTAAAATATGATTATATATGTTTTTAAATGTTTTTACATTTATCCAATAAAAGATAAAGTCTTAAAATACGAAAAGATTTCAATTTTAGGCGTATATGCCCCAGTTTTCACTAAAGGTTCACTTATCGAATTTTGATGGCCAATTTTCATTAAATATAGTTTTTTTCACTTTAATACATTCTATTGGACCAAATAAAACTCTTCTTAAGAATTGGGACATCAAAATTTACTTTGTGTAAATTTTTGGTATCTTTCCGATAAAGTTCATTTTTTTAACAAATAGTGTAAAATGTTGAATTTTAATTCAAAACCACTTTTTAATCAAATTTATTTATATGATTAGATTATATTTGGAATTGGTTTTAAAGTGAAATTAGAATATATTTTTACCATTAAATCCAATATTGGTCGTTGGAATTAATTTCACTTTGAAATCAGACTTAAACTAGTGTCAATCTTTTGATAATTATTGTTTCATAAAAACACGCTATTTGCTCTGACAGCGGGAATTAACTAATGTGACTTATATGTTTTGAATTTTGTTAAATTGAATTGATTTTTGAATTCTGAATATCAAATATAGATTAGGGTGAATTTTTGGGATTTTTCTGAAAAACATCAATTTTTGATGAATAGTGAAACCACTAAGTGGTACTTATAAAAAAAAATTTTTCCGTTTAAATGAAATTTTGCCATCTTTGCGTTTTGAATTTCAAAAATCCAACAAAAATTGTTGTCATTAACAAGTAAAGTGTGGTTCAATGGGATAAAAAAAAAATTTGGTGAATAGTAACTTCTTATGTTTTTAATCGCGATTAAAGATAATTAGTGTAGTTTATGGTAAAAATAATGTTTTAATAAAATCAAATGACCTAGACACATGTCCTACCCTCATTGAATGTGCCATGGCCGACCAATACAATCCATGGGTCAACTTGGGGACCCCATGGAGCCACTTTGGTTGGAAAATGACATAAATATCTTTTTATTTAATGTTAAAGTAAAAATGACACAAGCATTAGATGTTTTACTAAGACAATTTTTACATGGGGTTATACAAGTAATATTTTTGACTATAACTAGTCATTGGAAATCTAAATATATTTCCTACATCATAGTATATTTTTTATAATTTTTAGACATTATATAAATTAAATTATTTATGCCATCATGATGATGCAGCAATGACCTCATTATTTAACGATTTAAATAAAATGGAACGATAATGTAATATCTAAGACCTAAACATGTCCAAAACCAATTGGATGAGTGGATTTCGAACACTTATCACCTTATCCTTGAAATACATCAATGTGGGACCTTCAAAATCCGAAACTCTTTTGAAAATAAAGTAACATTTTGTAACTTTACAAGAGTCCCCCTCCTCTCCTCTTATAAAAGGCCCCCACCTCTACCTCCTTACCCACACTCCCAAAGACTTTGGCTCGGCCAAACCCTGCCCATTTTGCCTCTCCACTTCCCTCGCTTACTCCTTGAAGCCTCACATTGGGCAGATGTCTTCCCAAGGAATCCTTTGAGCTCAAACCAAAGGGAGTTACCCGATTTTAAGGTAATGTCTTCACTTGTGTCATTTTGTTTTATTTTGCTTCTACAACCCACTAAACACTTTTTATTCATTTATTTTGTAACAAATACAGTATCGTAAATATACTAGGATGTTTTTATAAGAAGTATTCGAGATAAAATTACACACACCTACATCTAATGGTTAAAGAACATACTGTTTCCGTGGATGGCGAATTTCTGCCTCCCGAAACGATGATTGTTCAACATTCTTCTAACACCTTAAAAGGTGGCCATTAAGATGACACTATATTTATATATGATATCTAATATGTTTATGTTTTACTTAAGCTTCTGTATTTTTCATTTATGGTGTACCTTTATGGTTTCCATTATGGGTAAACACGATATCTTCATTTAAGGAAGTGCGGACTATCGCCCCCTCAAAGTGATTTGATTTGTTAATACCATATGTGGTACGTATAAAGGATATATTTAATGATATTATATATGATACAATACTAGAATTAAAATACTATTATGTATCATTATGTTTTAATTCCATTAAATATGAAATTGAAACGGAAGTAGCGTTCATGCGTACGTAGGGCTTACCGTCTCCATAAAGGGTACATTTCATTTCTTATCTCATAATGTTATATAATATTATATGTACATATATATAATGGATATATATGTAATATATTACATCTAAATTATGGATATAATCAGAAAGATGCAGGCCCAGGCCGAATGCCTAGTCCCATGAGAATCTATTAAAGAAAATCAGTACAAAGTACAAAGAAAATGAAATGATATGAAAACACCCCAACAACAATGCCAATCAAAATGTGTCAAAATCTCCAACATCTCCATCCTCCGAATCATCTAGATCCGCTGACTCCCACTCAAATGGATCATATTGATTGAGCATGTTGAGGTATTTCTCCCTAAGACATAACTCTCTTTCAGTCATAGATGTCCCGATCACTGCCTTATTCTGTCCCTTCTTTGAGTTTACTTCTTTCCCTTTTCCATTCTTGGCAGAGGACCTAGTAGACATCATCCTCGGCATGTTAGAGTAGTCTTTTCTTGGCTTCTTCTTTTTTGGATCAGTTCCTGCCCCCATACTCTCAATCCCATTATCAAGGGTTTCCTTCCTTTCTCCAAGAACCTTGTCACTATAAGAGGCTTTGAGCACCTCCCTCTCATTTTCTCTCTCTCCATTGGAAACATCTCCCCCCTTCTTAGGAGCTTCTCCCAATCCCTTGAAGCAATCATTCCTTCCTGACTCCACTGTTCCAGCCCTCAAGGAAGTTTGATTTAAGTCGATAGGGGTTAAACACTGATTCTTCAAACCTGTAAATTCCACATCCTCAACCACTGCAACCTCCACAGGCTTCAGGTGATCTGCTTCAAAGTTGGAGGTCTTCTCCTCCATCAGTTTTCCACCCAGCAAGATTGTCCCATTATCTGCTTTCTGTGGATCAAGCCGATCAGCTTCCCCCACTCCTAGACCATCATTAGGTTCTTCCACCCCATACAGTGCAGCAAATTGGTTCATGGAGCAGAATTCTGGTCCAGATTTAACACCCCCTGGGTGCCCATGTCCGCTACCCATACTTTGAGGACATGGGACAGAGATAGGTGCCTCACAAAATCCATTCTGGGTGTTGGGCAGCCTGCTTGAGTCCAATTCAGCTTCCTGGTCACCCTGCTTCTCAACACCATCACACACTTTCACCATTGACCTTGATGCATCCGACATAGAGCTAAGACTCATGTCATTCTTTAGCCATTCAAATACAGCAGCAACAGAGGGCCCTGACGTCCATATCAAATCCTCCCTCAAAGCTCGCATAACACCCCCATTTTCCTGAACATCACAGACCTTAGTGAAGGGGGCATCATCCTGTATCAACTCTTCATTGACATGGACAGTTGATTTCTCATCAATCATGGCCTGGACAGTTGGATCATTTGTAGCAGCAGGACACTCACGCACTCCCTTCTTGCGACACACATAAAGATCATGCCCCTGTTTGTGGCAGAAGGAGCAGTAATAAATCCAGGACTCATATTATATGGGTTGTTCATACCTATATTCCCCCTCAATTACAACCCACACCATCTCAGGAGGGGGCCGGGAGAGTTCCAGTTCAACACACAGCCTCGCAACACTCGGGTTCCTCAAGGTAGCCGTTCGCTGATCAAGGCACAGGAGACGACCAATAGAATTCCCTATTGAACTTAACAATGCTGGGTTTTGGAATGGTAAAGGTAAACCAGGAAGTTGAATCCAAATCGCAGAGGTAAAAGGGTCACGATTCATATGAAATTCAAAAGTCCAGCGAAGCAGATGAAAACGAAATCCGCGAATCGACCTACTAGCGTTGGACCAAGACCGCGCTAGGTCATCTTAATCCAGAAAGTAAAGAAGGAACTGACGCGGACCCAAGATCCCGACAACCACCCGGTGAGTAAGACCCCAATTTTCATTCACAAATTTATCAAATACCTCTATCGAAGGCCGCCGTCGCAGGAACCTTGCAACCAGTGCGTTGGAGAAAAGAGAGGATGCATCAGAGAATTCTTGAAGAGAGACTAGAACCACTGGCTGTACAAGGCAGATGCCAGGAACCTTCGGAGCAACATTGATGTTGGGGAAGAGAGGCACATCCACATCTGATGGCCAACGATCTGCACGCCAGCAACCCTGAGGAGGATTCTGAGGCCCCTCCCCCGGGGGAAGAGGGGCCGCCGGGACCTCCATCGCCGCTAGGGTTCACCCATCACCGAGACCTCCATCGCTGCCGAGACGCCTAAAATAAATTATGGATATAATTCTGGAATTATATCATATATATATATCTCTCTCATTTGTTTTAATTCCATTAATATGACAATAAAATGAAAGTAGCGTTCATGCTTACGTACGGCCTACCGTCTCCATGAACGATGCTTTTCGTTTTTTATCTCCATATGATATGGAATAGTATAAAATGAATATTTACTGGATATATATGATATTTTAATCATTAATAATATTCTGGAAATTATTTACACATAACTACATGGGAAATCTTTTTTCAAACAACTTCATTTTTGACTCATGTACCAAACATCGGCAAAAACGTCTAATATGAACTAACATTATTAAACAATTATTTTAACATTATAATATGTGATATTAACTGAATAATAATATATAAAATAGGTACTTAGGAAATTATTAATTTAATAATGTTTATTATTCAGGAATATAAAGAAACGAACAAGACAAGTTGGACTTGAGGTAAGGGATCCTACTCCACTCTTTCTTTTTAAGGACACTCTTTTATGTCATTCCTTTTAAAGCTCATCTTTCTTGTCATTGGGATGTTCTTTTATATTACTCTTACTGTAATTTTTATGTTCATATTATGAGAGACCCTATTCTCTCTCATCAATCCATTTTGGAAGTTTTGAGTGGCGCCGTTAGGCTGCCGAATTTTCGTAGCAGATCTATCCTCTCTCTTTCTTTTTAAGTACTCTCTTTTATGTTACATATTTTAAGATCTTATTTGTTATGTCGGGGGATGTTCTTTTATATTCCTCTTTCTATAAACTTTATGTTAATATGATGAGAGATCCTATTTGATCTCATCAATCCATTTTTAGAAGTTTTAAGTGGCGCCGTTAGGCTGCCATGTTTTCATAAGGGATTTTTCATCTCACTTCTATTCCCGTGAGATTTACGCTACATTTGCCACAATTTCCTTTTAGTGGTGTATGTAATTCCCATTATTTTACTCATTGTGTAATATACTTTCTTTTATGAGTATTTACATCAATGTTTTATTTTCCTTTCACGAGGTGTATGTTTCGAAAGATACCCATGTCGGTAAGGGAACCATTCACCCTCTTCTTTTTAAAAGACTTCTTTTGTTGGGTCTTTTTATTTACATATTTTTATGTTGGGATATGTCCTCATATATCCTTATTGATGTAAATTTTATTTCCAAGTGATGAGATACCCTTTTTTTTATCTCTCATCAACTCATTTTGATGTGACGTCGTTAGGCTGTCAAGGGAACTTCTTAACCCAATTTCGATTTCTTTGGGTTCAACATGTAGTTATTAAATATGTCATCCTTTGAATATGTGTGAATGACCTTTGATTATATTACACTTAATATCCACTTATATTTTGTGTATTCGTTTTTCACACATAATTATGTAATTGATTTATCCTTAAACCAAGGATACCGTCTTTGTAAGGGACTTTGTCTCAATCTCTATTCATTGAGGCATATTTTGTTTTATAAACAACCTTCTTTTATACGGTGTATAAACGCCTTTTAATTTTACGTTTATCCAAAAGGAATCATTTTATACGAAGCGTTTTACAAAATGAAAAAAGGGAATGTTTTTTTCATATATATGCGGCGATAACGACTTCTCCGCCGCCGTGACCATTATTTGAGTTTCGGCTTTCTCTACAAGCCATACCTCTTTTTTTAAAAGAAAAATAAATATCATGTTTTACTTTTCTTTTATTTTGGTATTGAAAATGGTTTTCATAATGTATTTATATCAATGTGTTGTATTGATATCTTGTTATTGAAAGGTGGAAATGTTATGTTTCCTTTATGCATGTTATATGTGATAAGATTATGTTATGGTTCTTGGGAATTGTTATGAAGACGGGTGGTTCCATGATAAACTAAGGGTGGGTGAGCCCGATATAGCTCTCCAATGCATTGGGTAACGTGAAGGAGTGAAACGTTAAGGTTTCTCCGAAGAGATTTAGGGAATATACTGTGGTGGGTATTCCAAATGTAACCAAGAATGTTACTACCTACGTAAGAATGTTATGAATGCCTCAAGTTACCTTTTATGTCTTATGATTTCTATGATTTATTCATGATTTGATGAGGTATGTTAAAGTGCCTATGTTTTATGGGTAAAGTATGATTTCATTCTTATGTATATATATGAACTCATGTTTCCTTTCCATATTTTTATAACCCTTACTGAGCTTTTTATGATCATACCATGTTTTTGAAATGTTTTTCCCCGGTCAAGGGAAAGGAACATGATGTTATGATAGTGTCAAGTATGTGTCAAGAATAAATCCATGTTTTATTTTAAATATGTTTCCGTTGATGGGAAGAACGAATACTGCCTTTTATGTAACCACTTTGTTTAAATGTGGAATGTAATGCAAGTGTCATGGTCTAATTCTATGAAACTCTAAACCTGAAAAGATCCTCAATGTGTAATCTTGTAATAACTCAAGATTAAGTAAGGTTTAAGGCTAGGGTCTTATAAACTCACTCACCTCCTCCTGACTCCCTATACTAGTCACCGTATCATCAACCTTAGACGCCTTCTGTATCTTAGGAGGCTCGACCACCCTGCCCTCCTCAGACATCCCTTTTTCGTTCTGTTGCCGGGAATAATAACATTCCATAAAATAAGATAAATTACTCCAAAATAACCATAACATATTTTAACCCCAAGAATTCTCATTGGAACTCCCATTTCATTCAGTATCTCATTAAGAAAGCTACTACAGTTTTATTCACATCTATTGTTACGTTGGTTCCTGCTAGATCCAACCATTTACTAAAGCCAAAAAGGGCAGTGTGAGTTTATCCACAAAATAGTCATATATTATCTTATAAGGAGCGTAAACACTAATATATACCTATTCATGTTATATTAAACTCATTTGATTTTTCTAAAATAT
The DNA here is from genome assembly GCA_963277665.1 of Viscum album. Taxonomy (NCBI): domain Eukaryota; kingdom Viridiplantae; phylum Streptophyta; class Magnoliopsida; order Santalales; family Viscaceae; genus Viscum; species Viscum album. The sequence continues at coordinate 1,725,727,261 of OY728141.1, forward strand.
CAATGACACTTTTTAATATGATAAACATTATGGTTATGTCAATTATTCTTAAATAACACCCTAACCTCTATTGTAATATAATCAAACCACTGATACCAGCTATAAGGACCCGTCCATAAACATTCCAAAATATTTAATTAAATGGATAATTCACGATGAGGATCTTTTCAGTTTTATAGTTTTAGAGAATTAGGCCATTACATTTACATAACAACAAGAATATTACATGTTGACAATTCTACTTAGTATCCATTTTTTTCATAAAATAAAAAACAATTAAAAAAGTGTCATGTCTAGATCCTTGTGTTTAGACAGCCTGACTTTTCTGTGATCCCATCCTTGACCCTTATTTGTATTTAAGTCATGTGGAAAACATTTCAAAAACACTGGATGAGAATAAAAATCTCATCAGGGGATATAAAATAATGAATGAAAACATTATCCCATCAATAAATACAAAACAATGAAACTATACTTTTCAATCATAACATACCTCATGAATTAATAAGATATATGAATAGAACACAAAAATCATAAATCATAAAGGTGACCTGTGGAATTCATATCAAACATACATTGTATCTATCACAACTACATAGGGAGTCACCTTCAGAATACCCATCACATTATATTCCCTAAATCTCTTAGGATAAACATTCAAGTGTACCTTCTTCACATTACCCAATGAATTGGAGAGCTATCTCTGGCTCTCCCACCCTATGATTATCACATAACCACCCATATACGTAAACAATGCTGAATAGCCATAAAATATTCATAACTTATAAAAAAACATAATGGAATGACAAAATTTCTACATTATAATCACAATATATCATTTCAAAATATTTACAAAATCAAAGCTTTTATCAGACTATTTTCAAAACCATTTAAAATATTAAATTAATATATTTTTTAATCTAAGTGCCCCATACCACTATGAAGCTTTTGAAAGAAATTTTAATTTGAAAACATTCATGTCCATATTAATAAATTCATAAAACCATTTTTAAAACATAGACATTAATGTGGAATATTTATAAGAATAAACCTTTAAACCATTTAAAATGATATTTTAGATAAAGAGTTTTTAACAAAATAGAGAACCTAGAATACAAATAATTGAAGACTAACATTTAATCAGAACATAATAATATCATTAGAATAAATTTATTCCTAGTATAATATTCTAAAGGACAGTATATACACTATACAATAGTGAATTGGTGCTTATTAACAATGAACTCTCAATGGAAATTTAATTGAGATGAAATCCCTTATAAAGAAGGTATCCTTAGATTAAGGATAAATAAATTACATAATTATGTGTGAAAAATATAAATACACTAAATATAAGTGGATATTAACATTAAAACAATCATAGGTTAATCACACATATTCATAGTATGATATAATCAAGAAGTAGATGTTTAACCAAAAAATTGAAATTGGGTTAAGAAGTTTTCTTACAGAAATTCAATTGCTTAACGTCGTCACTTTAAAATTCAGAAAATAACATTATGTGAGAGAAAATTATATATCATCAATTGTAAATAAAATTAACATCAATATGGATATTTAAGAACATATCCCAACAAAATAAGATGTAAATTAAAAGGCATAACAAAAAGAAGTCATTTAAAAAGAGGAGGTTAAAAGGTTCCCTTACCAATTTGGTAACTTACAAAACATAAAACCCATGAATGAAATATCATAAAATGAAAATGTTAATACCCATATATTAAATTATATCACACAAAGAATACAATCATGGTATGTACATTCACCACAAAAAATGAAATAGTGGCTAATAAAGCAAGAATCACACAGGAATAAAAAGTGAGATGAAAAAAACCTTACCATGTTGTAATCAATAGATTAAAATGACAAAACGTTAATGACCACAAGATGAATCACAGAATACAATAAATATAAATATATTCATGATAATATATATCAAATGGTATTACAAAATAAACCACATGAAATAAATAAGTGGTGAATAATAGAAATCTCACGGAGTTAAAATTAATATAATAAATCACTTACCTCATGTCCAACTTGACTCATATGTTCTTTGTTCTTTCAGAATAATAATCTTAAGTTAATTTAAAATTGATTAATAAAAGTTTTAATTTTTATTATTACTTTTATATCACCTATTACCTTACAATAACTTCTAGTTAATTATTTGAGTTTATATCAGTCATTTTGTCGATGTTCGGAATTTGAGTTAAAAATGAACTTGTTATAATTACAATTTGTCCATTTGAAAAAAAAAATGCATTATCATCATAATTATATTAATGATTTAGATATAATATTCATATATATATCTATTATATATATGTAATTATAACAGAACATAACATTTTGAGATAAGAAATGAAATGCACCGTTCTTGGAGACGGTAAGTTGTACGTACGAAAGAACGCTACTTACATTCCTGTTTCTTATTTCAATGGAATTAAAACATAATGATACATAGGTATATTATAATTGCAGTATAATATAATATATAATATCATTAAATCCATCCTTTATACATCCCAAATAAGGCATTAACGAGTCATATCACTTTGAGGGGGCGACAGTCCGCACTTCTTAAAATGAAATTATTGTGTTTAAACATTATAAAAACCATAAAGGTATGATATAAATTAAAAATACTGAAGAATAAAAAATAAACATAATATATATCATATATAAATATACTTCCATCATAATGGACACCATGATAGGCAGTATGAGTTAATTGAACAATCATCGTTCCGTGAGGCGTTAGCTTTCCATCTAGAGAAACATTATGTTCTATACACATTTGATGAAGGTGTGTGTATGTGTAGTTAGAATAATTATCATAATGAAATCCTATTATATTGAGGATACTGGTGTTGTTATAAAATAAATGAATAAATAGACTTTAGGGGGTTGTAGAAGTAAATTAAAACAAAAATAACTTAAGATAAGACGTTGTCTTTAAATCAGGTAACTCCCTTTGGTTTGAACCAAAAGGGTTTTTTGAAGTGTTTTATAACTAATGTAAGGATTCTAGGATAAAAATAATGATCTTGTGAGCTTATTGGAGTTGATTTTGTACTAGTCAATGGCTTGAGAAGTGTGAGAAATGGGTAGTAAGTGAGGGCCTTTTATAAGGGAGAGGAGGGTCTCTTTAGGAATGTTTGAAATAATTATTTTATTATAAACTCATATTCAGTTTCAAAAGGTCAAATAATTGTTAACTTAGAATTAAGATGACTCATGGTCAAAATAAAATCATCACATAATAATTTTACAGGTTTTTAATATAATTTTAATATTTATAATCTTATTTATTTAAATTATTTATTAATGAGGTAAATTTTGCATCATTATTGTGTCATAAATAATTTAATTTATTTGATGTCCATAAATTAAAAAACAAATACCATGTTGTAGAAAATATTATTATATTTCCAAGTAATATTTATATTAGAAAATATAACTTATATAACCCCATGTAAAAAATTGATTTACTAAAAGATATTTGTTTATGACATTTTTTCCTTTACTTTAAATTAATTAATATAAAGTGTCATTATTACTCTCATGTGGATCTATAGGGTCCCAAATTAGACCCAATGATTCCCATGGTAGGATATGTATCATGAAATATTATTAGGTAACATTTTAGTGTAATTTAATATAATTATAATATTATATTTTACCCTTATTTATTATATTTACCCTTTAATCATGGTAAATAAAATATTTACTAAAGTAAATATTTAAAATGTATACAAATAAAAGTTAACTATTTACAAAATTTGGACCTACTAATTCCAAATATGGAATCCATTTTTTCAAATTCAAAACACAGATGTGGCAGAAATTAATTTAAAATTAATTCCTACTGTCAAAATAAAAAAGCGTGTTTTTAAGAAATAATAACTCTTAAAATATTGAAACTTGTTTATGTCCAATTTAAGAGTGAAATTAATTCTGATGTCCAAAACTGGATTAACTAATAAAAATATATTATAATTACACTATAGAACAAATTAAATATATAATCTAACCATATATATAAATTAGATTAAAAGGCACTTTTCAAATAAAATACAGTATTTTTTACTATTCATTAAAAATGAACATTATCAGAAAAATAACAAAATTTCATCCAAAGTAAATTTTGGTGTCCCGATTATAAATAAGAATTTTATTTTTTCAAATATAACATATAAAAGTGAAAAAATAGATTTAAATAGGGTTCACCATTAAAAGAGAACAAATCGACCTTTTAGTGAATATTAGATTGTTTATGCTTAAAATCAAATTCTTTACTTATTTTAAGCCTCTAACTTTTATTAGATAAATGTAAAAATACTCAACAAACATTTATAATCATATTTTAGCTAGTTATATTCATTCTCATGAATACAATGGGTAGGAGTTAACTAACTTTTGAAATAATAGTATTATATTATTAGTGTGCAACGTAAGATTCCAAAGAAACCCATTTTTTGCGTATCGTGTATGCCATCAATCATACTCTCCCCTTTAAAGTATAATTAATATTTCATTCAAAAATATTAATTAATATGAAAATTTTCATGTTCTTTATTTACCTGGGATGTTACAATATGTATCTAAAAAATATGTTTGTTTAATTAAAATAAATTTTATGCATGGTAATATTTATTGGTTTTAAAAACATAGAAGCACTAAATTTGTTCAATCTAACTGATAGACCTGGAAAGCACTACATACACTAGATGAACATTTTTCTGAGCATCTTATCTTACATTGAAAAATTGATTCCATATTCTATTGCATATTTTTTTCTCTAATAACCACTGATTTTTGATGTTGTACACTAGAACTAAGATGAGATCCCACATAATCTCTACAAAAAACACCATGATCACACTTCAGATATGATGATTTTAGAAAAAATAAAAACAAGATTAATGTTGATAAAAAACACATACATCAATTAGATAACACTGGAACATCATTCATTTCAAGAGATACAAACATGTTCAACAATCTCGTGCATATACTCTCTATTTTCAAGTCTATAAAAATTAAGCTCAATGCTCACAAAGTTCATGTACACAATATATTATAGAAAATGCATCTATTGTTCCCATATATAGTCTCTCACCACTAAATATTGAGGTCTTTATGTGATAATTAAATTTCACTAACCTCAGATATTTTTCATAAACCTCTCATTGACTTGTGCCCCAACTGATAAATTTTTAACCACTTGATAGAACCGCCTACATTTATTGACAATTATAAATGAGAATTCCTTGAGTTAAGACACTTTAAGAAAAATATTTGTGATATATGCATCATATTATCATCATCCTATCATCACTATCTGATGAAACTGAATCCACACCACACAAACTAATTTCTGGTCATATTTTTTCAATGACTTTGTTTGATAAGAGTCTATCTAGTGACCTCCCTTTCCATATTCTTTGACACAAATAAAATAAAAAAATTAATCCAGTAATTCTAAAGATCTCAATATAATCACTTCAGTATGATTTACCCTTTCTGGAATGTTTTGTTAGAGGAATCTGAAAATCCTTCAAAAAAATCACAACCTCGGACACAAAAAATTCTCAAAGATTCCATCCTTCTTCTTTCAAACAACTATGTTAATCCCATAATAGTACCTGAAATTTGTTCTACACTTTATGGTTATCCATGCCCAATAATGGAAAAAAAATTCTCATATTTTCTAGAACTACCACCTTTGTGATCGTATATATAGGCTTCTTCTTCCCAACTACATTTTAAAGCTCCAATAATTTATCCTCCAGAAAACATCATATAACATGATACTTCATTTAAATGTTTCACATCCTCATATAAAGTACTGAATTTTTTGAAATATGAATGGTTCCTTTTCTATCACCAAATAAAGTCTATAATTCCAATCCCTTTTTGAGTTCCATAAGAAAGTGACTCAATAATATCAACTATTTTTTTGCTTTAGTAGTTGTATCATGGTATACTTATATTATAGATAAAGTAATCAATAACTATAACTGATAAAACAAATTTACTAATTTCATTTTAACATTTAGTTTATTATATGAATTATTTCATATATTTCTAATGTTTCATTCTAGGATCTCATATGAACTCGATAAAAACTACAATGAAAAAATAAATATCTATTCAAGGAAAACCCATTTCTTATATCAATCTTCCAACAACTGAACTATAAGGAAATTTTATTATCTTATAAACTTCTCCATTAGTATATGGTTACTATTGTTTATAAACTTTTAAATTTATGGTGATGGGGGTCAAGATAGGTTTATAACTTGTTATTATATAAATTTTAGTAACTTTTCTAATGTATTAATTCTAGGAAAAAACAATGAGTTGTGTTTCATATCCCTATCGATTCTCATATCTAAAATATAATTAGTTTTTCCAAGATTATTCAACTCAAACCTTCTTGATAGATTCCCCTTCGGTTCTACAATATGATGGAACTATAGATTAGAAATAAATATATCATCCACAAACAACAATTGTATGAGAAATATTTCACCATCCAATTTCTTTCTATAGTAACATCGATCAAAATCAAAATGATTGACCCGTCACTCATACATGAAAGATTAAAACATATAATTACACTATCACATAGCTTTATTATATTGATAAATAAATTTTCTCAAATAAAAAATCCCCTTTCATATTAGCATCACAACCATTGGGAAAGATCTTGTAAATTTATTTATCCAAATCCCTATGATAAATGTTTATATTTATATAAATATTCTCTAAGTGAATATTATCATATGAATTGATGTTAATAACTATCAAAATAGTTTTATTATTCAAAACTGGGGAGAAAAAGTCAGAAAATTATACTATTTAATTTTAATAAAATCCATTCAACATGAACCTTACTTTTTATCTCTTACTTCCATCATCGTTCTTTTTTAATAAAATTTCTATTTTTTTTCTAAAGCCCTGTTTTATTTTATTGTCATGGATAACTCTCAGCTATTGTTTAATGAACTAATTTCCACTTCCATGGATGAAACCCACTATTTAATGTCTCTTAAAGTATTTAACTCCTCCATAATTTTTTACATTCTTATATAAATAATATGTAAACTAATAATGTTAACTCCATACAACTTTACTAATTTTCTAATATGAGTGTATCTCCTCAACAAAACATCAGGTTTTCTATTTGAAACTCAATATTGGATATTTTTCTATCCATTCCTTGTTTTCATGATACACCTATTTCTAAAATTTATCTATCTGGTATCTTGACTATTGGAGTTATAGACTTTTAAGTTTCTCCTCATGCTTCTAGACTGAGAGTTTATCAAGTAACCTCTATCTGATCACTCTGATAATCGATTATTAAAATATTATAAAATTAACTCTTATAGAATTTCTTATATTTATATAAAGTTTCTTCATTGAAAACAATATCTTAGATAAAGATTTATTAATTCTTTTTGTTATCTCATTAGGGATAACCAAATTTATTATCATCATAATCGAAAACAAAACACACTTTGGATTTTTCATCCAACTCATCTCTATATAAATAATCAATATGAATATATGAAATTATTCTAAAAAAATTTATATGGTACACCTAATTCATCTTAGAATAATTTTTTTCCATAAGATGTTTCTATCGCACAACTAAATAAAACATCTTTTCACCAAGTAAGATTCTATATTGAAAGTAACTACTCTAATCACCTTAGGTATTCTTGATTGAAGCCTCATAATTTGTGATTTCACTATTATAGTAGGATTATTCCTTTTAGATACTCCAATTTTTATGGATTTCTTGGAACTGTCTTCTAATACCCAATTCCCTTATCCTTACAAAAGTTTTTATTTTTTTTGTTTTATTTTCCACCATTGTCTGTCTAAATAAATTTAAACGTTATTTAAAATCTTTCACAACAAAATCATTCCATATAATAAAATCCTGAAACACATCATATTTATCATTTTGGATGTAAACCCTAAATTTATATGTATAATAAACAATGAAGATAATATAATACAGTGATTTTATATATGAGTGAATAGGGGTTAGACCCCGAACATCAAAATGAACAAGTTTTAGCTTTATATTCTTTAGATTCCAGTCAAAAAAGTTGAAGGAAACAATCATATAAATTACTAACTTAGATATGTCACATCTCCCATGTTCTTTTTGATCAATATTAAGTATTCATTTTTCTACTACAACATTCAGATTAATCTCACTGAGGTGAATAAACCTAAAATGCCCCTTTTATAAATTATTAGATGAATTTTTTCCAATTGGTGAAACTTAATCCATCCATATGATAATGAACTAGTTATCATTCTTAACACTATGAGAGATTAAAATGGAACTTTTTTGGATATTCCATAATCTAAATGGAAAAATGAAAAACCTAAATCATTTAGATATAACACTAATATTATCTTCTTATAAATTACTAGAATATTTCTAGAATCATTTATTCTTAGGATACTTCCATACATCATTCAAATATTAACATAACATTTCCAACTATGTTCAAGGTTTTATTGTCTTCAATATGTACCATCCAATAAATCTTCTTATATAATCATTTGTGCACCCACACTCACTAATTGAATGAAATGTTATCCCTAAGTCAATAAATGATGACTCCCTTGGATTGATCATACTTAGAATTTGGTTTAAACCTCTATCTATTATACTAACTAAGCTTTCATATTGAAATTTGAATCCTTTGAATGATTCCTATAAAATATCATGATAGTAAACTTCTCCCCACCAAAACATTAGGTAAGACCTATACTATTTGATTTCCATCGACTTATTCTATAGGAATTACACTTAGAATATTTCTTCTAATGATGATCCATATGTTTTTGTGACAGTACCCACTTCTTGGTTTTGATATCACTTCTGTATGATGTCTAAAATTCTATACACCTTAACTCCTCATTCAAGATCATGTTTTTAATGTCATCAAACACTAGATAAATCTTGAAAATTAAGTTTCTCACCACTTTTACCAAGGAATACCATATCTATATATATGATGAAATAAGAAACAAATACAAAACATAATTTGTGAATGTTACCTTTAATGTTTTTAGATTCCCTCAGATCATATTAAAATCATTAATCTGATTGATTGTAGGCCTTCCATCTAATAAACTCAAGATGAGTAGTCTTAAAATCCTGAAAATATTATTAAAATTTGTTTCATATTCATATATTTCATCTTTCACTCTTGTAAATGATGAATTAGTTTTCTTCTCTTTAATATTGAGCCCAACATTTTAAGCTAGATTCATCACAATAAATGAGAAATAGTTTATGTCTAGCTGAACCAAATGTAATTCTTCCTTTATGTTAGAACACATAATGTAAAAAGGGGAATCATGATTTTTTTTATATCAAAATATCCTTAGTTTTATAATATAAAAGTAAAATTATGTTCCATAAAACTTACTGATACAAACTTTTCCATACACTAATGTGATTTTTTGATAATAGTAAACCAACTAAAATAAAATAACTTATAAGAAAACAACAGCATAACGACATGACATAAGAATTCATAAAAATGGTTGATGAGAGAGGAAGGGGTATCTCATCATATTTACATGATATGGATAGTAAGGAGGTCATATAGATACATGTCCCAACATATATAATGTAATTTAGATTCATAATATAAAAAAAATTCTTGAATGTAAATGAGGACAGAGAAACCCCTTACTGAATTTTAGCATGGTAACAGGTGTACATGGGAGAAATTAAAGAGAGAGAAAGGGGTATATCATCATTAAAACAAATTGAGGGACATATTGGTGAGGATATAAATCATAACACAACATTTTCAATTGAAAATAAAAGGGTATATAAAAATTAAGAAACATGAACAAAAATGAGAGATGAAGAAATCCCTTACTTGGAAATGTTATCCCAAAGGCTTAGGATAGGATTGAGATAGGATTATTGGGAGATTAAAGCACCATGGGAGGATTTTAGAGTTATGAGGGAATGGGTTGGTATGTATTCAAAATGTTTTCTTGAAGAGAAATGGGAGATTAAGTGGGTTTATATAGGAATGGAGAGGGAATTCATTATTATTTAGGTTTTGGACACCTCACATCAAACTAATCAAAACCCCTAACCATCCAATGGGTTTTCCCATGGTTTTTTCCAAAGTGAAGAGGAATTATTCTTATAAGTTCAATGGATGAACTTATGAAAATATTAGTCTTGATTATGTGGAAGTGAGTCACACTCTCAAGGAAATCATTTTAAAATGATAAAACATTTTATAAGTCCTTGAGGGTCCACCAAGGTACCCTAAAATTAATAAAACAAATCCAAAATCACATTATTTTAAATTTAAAACATATATTTTCAGAAAAAACCATTTATAGTTTTTTATTAACGCAATATTGGGTCATTATGGTGTCATAAAACACATTATTTATTTAATCAATATTTTCTTTTTTCCTAAACATTTTATTGTCTCAGAAAATTATGAAAAATTCACCATTGGATAATTTTTATGTCCTGATTCAAAAAATAATATTCATTTTATCTAAATAATTTTATAAATATTTTAATTTTTTAATTTTAAAATAAAAACTGACAGTTATATAAAATTTATGGGTTTTGACAAAAATGTCTTTGAAACCTTAATAAAAATTACAATTGTATTCCTAAATATTTTATGATAATTTATATTCAATAAAAATTAATTTCGTAATAATATTTTATGAAAATTTTATTTAAATAAAAAATCCATTAATTCTTCAAAATAGATTTCTTAATTTAATATTAACTAAAAATACTAATTGTGCTTCAAATGATATTTAGATAGTAACAATAATATGAGGAATGTATATTCATTATTCTATAAAAAAATAATACAGATAAACATAGTTCTATGGTCTTGTTATATAACCCCTTATAACACCAGTATAAGACCTAAGGTTAAGGTGTGTGATGGTGACATACTCTTGGGGAGGCTGGGATAATATTTCTCAGGTAGTAATATCTATTAACTTCCACTTACCCTATAAGAGGTTATGTTATATCATAAAATGTTGAAACTCGGCATGGGCTTGATCAAGAGCAATACACAGTGATGCTACCTCTATTACGAGCTCTGGAAAATGGGCTTCAGATGGAAAAATTATTCTAGATGAGGCCATCACTTCCTTTTTTGGATTAAATTGTATTTGTTAAAGATCTATAGTTATACTAATCAAGTGATCGTTGTTCAATGTTTATATTAGAAATAGTAACAATTATTAATGGTATCTTTAAATCCAAAAACATTAAACCAAATAAGTGAATATGTTTTATATAACCATTTTACATAATAATAAAATTAATTAGATCAACATGAATTTACATTAATAAAATTTTGTGTCATTATAATATGTTTTTATTATAATCCATAAAATTTATATATATATAATTAAATACACTAGTCATGTAGATGGAAGGTCATATATATGCAAGAACATTTCTTCTATTTTCTAAATGGATACAATGAAAGAAAAAGGTAAATAATATATAAATATTAAATAATTATTATTATTTCCTATATATAATTTATATTTATTAAATTTACCCTTACTACATTCCATGTAAATCATAAATGAGAATGAATCCCATCACTTTTTGATGCAGTAGTCCACATAGACACGAGAGGAATTATTGCATCCCCCACCAAATGGAAAGTTAGAAGTTATCCTTGATAAAATAATTACATAAGTATATTAATTTCATAAATATCATATAAATATTATATATCCATCACTGTGTCAATATTTTATTGGCGGTGATGGAAAACAAACAACATCGGTTTGTGAGACGACAATCCTCTATAAACACGGCTAATGCTTTCATTTTCCATTCGATAAATGTAGATATGGAAATATGTTATTACATTAATATAAAAAAATATTATTATATATGATATACTTGTTTTATTATATACTCCTAGATAATAAAGAATTTATGGCGGAGAAAGAATAATTAAAAATAAATTTCTTAGTTAAGATAATTACCTTCTCTTAGAAACACCTCATTTGGATATGTTATTAAAGACCCTAATATTTATATTTTGTGATAAAAAATATCTATAAAATGGATAAATATGTTAAGGAGGTATTTTGGTGAGGCTTTTCCAGACTAGATGGGTTGAGAGGTCTGAAGAAGGGAATGGTGGTTGTGGCCTATTATAAATGGGAAAAATGACCCATATGAAAGCTCCATGAAAATTTTTCTAAATAATAAAAAATAATAAACTAATTAACTTGAAAAATATCATGAAATTAAATATATAATAAATTTATAAGTATATTATTTATTTATTTATATAAAATAATAATTTCACATCTGGTATTGTCATTTTAACTATTATATTCTAAGTTTAATGCCCAGTAAACCTATTTTTACATTAACTACGGTTAATAATTTATATTATTCATTATGGGAAAAAATTATTTTAACATATTAGATAATATAAATTATTATTATTTTAAAAATTCTACCCATTTCTTCCATATTATATTCACGGAATTAAAAATTTTAATTTAAAATTAATCCCATAGATGCGCTAAGAAAGTGGTTTTTTGATGAGAAAAAAGCTCCAATGGCTTAAATGTTTTTATATCAACATTCAATATATTAATGATTTTAAAAAATAAATTGTATTAATTTATATATTATTTAATTAAGTTTACATTTAAACCAATTTTTTTTTAAAAAATATTCATTATAAACTCATTAAATGAAAATGTAATCTTCAATAAAAATAAGTATTTTTGACAATACATCTAAAAATGTATATTTTCAAAAACAAATAAGGAATAACTCAAATACAATTTTAAAATTATTATTTATAATTTCATTTTATTGTTTTCATATATTTTAATATTTTTTAAAAATTAAATAGAAAGAAAAACTCACGTATGAGAGGAAAAGTGGGTTTTCAAGAAGTGTATTTTTCAAGCACAATATGATTTTATTTTAACTCAATATATAATAATAATCATTGTATTAATATAAGTTAAATTTTATTGATATATAATATATAATTTTTATTTAAAATATTCCTCATTTAATATTATTTTTAATTAATTAAAATTGAGAAACATTAAGCACTTTAATATAGTTTTCATAAAAACCCATTTTTTAAACCCAAAAAATTAACAAATACAAAAATACTATATAAAATTTATTAGAAATAAATTAATTTGATTAAATATAACTAAACAATACATATTTAATTTTTAAAAAAAATTTGTAATTTAAATTATATAATTTATTCAAAAAATTGATAATTTTAATAAAATCATTATATTTTCATGATTCCATAAAAAAATCAATATTTTTCCAAAAATATCGAACTTTCACCATAAGATAATTTAGACAAGATGATTTAAAAATTTAATTTCATTTAGAAAAATACATTTTGAAAAATTTATATAATTAATTAAAATATTTTCCTATAAAATTTAATAAAAATCGTTTTTTAAGTAAACATATTTTTGAAAAATATAATCACATTACTAAAAATTGTTTGATTATTTAATAAGAATATATAAATTAATTTATATTGAGTAATAAATTTATATTTTCATATATATATATTTCATAAATTATTTATTATTATTCATACCCACAAATTTAACAATAATGTTATAACAATCATATTTAAAATAATAGTATTTCATCGTTAAATAAAGTTAAGTGTTTCATGCTATGAATACTATTAAAGAAACTTTTTATTTTGCGTTACAAAATTTAAATTTGTGTTTAATATAATTCTATCTATAATCAAATTTAATCTAAAAATTCTTTCATAAAGTCTCATGATGTCACAGTTAAGAAACATGGTGCCCTATGGGTGATTTTTTATTTTCTCACAGAGGCGGCCCACTTCATCCCCATTTGTGAAACTAATATAGTGGAAAACACATTGAATATCAATTTAGAGGAAATTTAAAAGGTTAAAGACCTCCTAATATCGATTTTATCAGACTGATAACTATGATTTTCATTTTTTAAATATCCTTACTGATAACCCTTGGAACACAGTTGACTATGAGTACTTCCTATCATCCTCAAATGGATGTACAATATGAATGAAAATAAAAATGATATGTTAAAAGGGTAGGTATTCATTGATATATTTTTTTGTCTCTTAGGAGGATCATATACCATTAGTGGAGTTCTCAAACAAAAAAATATTAGGCCTCGATATATCTTACTCTTTTTGAAGTGTTGGATAAAAATCCTTATCGTTCACTAATTTATTGGGTAGAAATAGGTTAGACATCACTAATTATACCCAAACTTTTGATAGTGACAACATAGAATACTAAGTTGATCATAAATAGAATTAAGACAATTTAGAGTCATCAATAATTATAAATTGATCAGTTTTTATCTCCATTTTCATATAAGGTGAGTGATCATGTGTTATTTGATATCTCTCTAAGGCATGGGAATCATCATTTTTTTATATAGGGAATGTTATATCCTGAATACATATGTCCTTTTGAGATACTTGAATGAGTTGGTGATTTTGAATATTGATTGGATTTTACACCAAGGTTCATTTTAGATCACAATGTGTTTCATGTATCTCGGTTGAGGAAGTACCACCTGATCCTAACCATGTGATTTTTTGTGTCATGGTAACCTAAAACTGGAATATATGTTGATTCAGGTTCTAGTAAGAACAATGGATGGTAAATAAATGATTTATCATTGGAAAATAATTGAACACGTGTGGGTCTTATTGAAACATGGTCTGATTTAGGAATAAATGTGGGAGCGTGAAGAGGAAATGTTAGAGGAGAGGCACGAAATATTCTCAAAAAACTCGAGTTTCTTAATTTTTTGGGATGAAAGGGGTAATGGTTTGGAGAATATAACACCCCCAATATCAACTATCTTCTTATGTACTCATGTATTGTGATTCTATATAATTATTTTTTTGATTGATGAGAGGTTATAATGGGGATTGGCATGTTTTTGATGATTTCATACAATTTTATGACTTGTACACAGTTAGTGAAAACCATGAACCATCAATATAAAACATTGTTAGGGAGGAAGGTGGAAATTAGGAAGGAACATAGTTGGACAAATATTTGGATAACCCATGAAAGTTCCCAAGGGAAACCATTATTTCTAAAATAGAGGGATATTTATGGTTGGATCACAAATTTTCTAATCATGAGAGACTACTATGTGGGCAATGTCATTATGGTAGTAGCAATCCATTATTTGGTTACTGGTTTCCAAATTCGGTGTAATATATTAATCCTGAATAAATTCTTTGATCTAATAAAAAATAATCACTTTAATCCACATTAATGTACTATTCTCTAAAGATGGTGAATTTATTTTCCCCCTATACTTGAAAGATGATTCCCTTTGAATTGGAAGTGATTATTTAGAGATTAATATTATGTTGGAGGTTTGGGTTCCCAAGTATGTTCCTGTTCTTCCGTGTTCTTCCCATATCTGTTCTTCTTCTCCCACTTGAAATCATATATTTAATCTTTTGGGGACAGTTCTATTTTGTGTAATGTTATTATTGATGGGATATTTTTGAATCTAGTAAAGTGAACATGTTCTGTAATCAAACATGGATGTTTTGGTGTGTTGAACTTAATTTTTAGTATCCATTTAGATATAGGCATCTTCTCTCTTATATCCACCTGAATTAGAACCTGAATGATATTTTTTCATTAATTAATATTCTTTAAGTTTTTGTGAAATCATTATTTAAATATTAAGGGAAACACATTATAGTTATGGATTTTTAATTTGCTTAGAATGGATGGATTTAAAAAAAAAATCTATTTTTTATAATTTTAAAATGATATTTTAAAATTATAATTTTTTTCCACATGTAATTTTTTTATGAATTTTTTTTAAGGATGATTTTTTTATGTCCATTTATTTGTAATGTTTATTTAGCATATATTGTTTGTATGAGTGAAATCATAAACATGACCCATTATAAGGGGAATGTGCCATTGGATCACTTGTAGTTTGTCACATTGTGATGACATGGTCGATCGACAAGACACCCCTCATGAGTATGGAACTGTCACCTTGCATGCATAATGTGTGTGTGTGTGTGTGGATACATGGTTATGTTTATGCTAAATTAATAATAAATGTATTTTCCTTGAAATTTTTTTCCTTGTAAATTGTTTATGGTTTTAATTTAAATTTATCAAACTACTTTGAAACAATTTTATATAAATTATAAACACATTTTTTCAAAGTGGTGTGATTTGGGAAGTAATTTTAGAAATCCATTGAGTTTACACTCACCCCTAATTAAAAACTATTGTGAATTTTTAGATGTCATAAATTAAAAAATAGATACATGAAAGGTATATAAATTATTTAGTGATGCATGTTGATACCTTGGGGATGGAATGTGGATTCAGATCTTTGAGTAGTTTGTGAAATACTGGTTGATTTCTAATGGAAATTTTGAGTTTTGTGCAATTTTTTTCTCTTCGAGCAAGACTTTTTGGATTCCTATTGTACTATAATATAATTTATTGGTTTATTTATGTTTTGAGTTTCATTTTTTACTCATGTATCATATAGTGGTTTTGTAGGTTATTGTTTATTTATTTTGAATGTTTTACCATTCAGAGGAAACATTATTCCCAAAATTTTCTCGAGGCCCTAAGGATTTATTCCTAGAATTTAGTATCATGGGGATGTCACCTATGTCCTAGTATCACACCCATAACATCTCAATAAATTGAGTAAGGTATAGATGTTACAATCATTTTATGATGACACTAAAGCATCACTATAGGAACATATTCCATTTCACCTATATCAGATTACTTTTTCTTATAGGATTCTACATGGTGTACTCCTTACCAATATATGATGAAAATGATTAGCTGAAAGACATCCATCCATTCTATTTGATGAACTCATTCCGATATCATTAGTCTAATGTCTACCTTTAAAATTGATTAGTTTGGTGAATCTGAAGAACATATTCAATCAGAACATGAGGTGATAATACTGAATTATCTTATTCCCAAAGTATTAAATATAAATGGATAATTTACTTCCCCAGAAAAATATATAAAAATAAATGTGTATAATATCACAAAAATAACGAGTATTTATTACAATAAATTTTATGTAAAATAATATTCTTCCTTATATATTATGTATTTAAAATAATACTTAGTCCAAAATATAAAACCAAAATTGGTTGGTAATACAAATAAATGATATTTTTTTAATAAACATAAATCTGGGTATTTAATTAGATATTCATTCATATATACTGGAATGACTATTTTATGGAAATCTATAAATAAAATAGTTTAATGTCTACCCATAAAGATCCCAAATTCTCATAAGTCGATATCATAAAATTTTAGATGAATATTCATTAAATTACACAAACAAACTAATTAGTACCATAATAGTTAGTGACTATGGAAACTCTTCTTATTCACTGAAATATATTCAATGTATCCTATAAAGATATTCCCCTTCTATACTATTCACAAACCTGTGATACTTGAAACCATTCATCACAACCTAGGGAAAACATTAAAAATGGTGAGCTTAGATTTTCTGTAATGGTAAAAAAAGGATACACGTAAGAATAATAAGAACATAAGGGCTTTATAACATCTGTATAACATATCAAAACCATACCCTACATTTCAAATATCATAATCTTTAGTCATGGAATAAAGATTGGATATTCATAATACATGGATCATAAGGGAATAAAAGATCATGAGCCATGAGAGCATAACATTGGCATAAGATATTAATTGGTTTCATACAAATAATTATATAAAATATTATTTCAAGGATACCCACTATGAAATTCCTATGATTTTAATCTTCAGAAAACCTCTGGTGTATATCATTTGAAATTGGGATGACCTTCTGTGTACCCCATTTTGGGTTTGGTATAACCTCATGTGTACCCTTTGATCTCGTATAACATTAATCATTACCTAATACATTAGAGGGAGATAGAGGTCCCACCTACCATATGATGAAAATATCACATGAGTGTGCCACAAATCAAAAAAATTGAATCAAATCAATACCCATAAATTTTTTTTTTCATAAACATTTCATCATAACCTAACATATGGAAAAGAAATAGGTTTCCTAATCATTTCATCAAATTACAACCCATGGATAAAGAATTGAATTTCATAAAAATTTCATCAAGGTCTAACCCATAGAAGAGAAATAGGTTTCCTGAATAAATTTTCACTATGAACATAAAACATCGAGATAAAGAATAAGAATAGAATCCATGAATCAAATCCCCAATAAATAATAAGTAACATCAAAGCATGTTATCTTCGACGGAAAATGATTTAGAAATATAACTTGGAACATATGTTGATGAACATAATATTTCTTTGAAAATATATATTGTTAAACTAGTTTTATAAAATATTTCTAAAATATATTCTTTGGAAAATAAACTGTGAAAAATTATAAACAAAACTTTAACAAATATATTGAAACATTTATAAAAACAAAATATCATTTCACCATTGAGAAACACCTTTTAGAAAACAATTTATTTAAATAATTTCATTTAAAAATAAAATTTAAAAATTATAAAGGAAGATTCAATAAAAATATACGTCATGTAATGGGAAATTACGTTCAGGTCGTACATGTTAAAATAAAGGTTCTTTTCATATTTTTAGTAAAACAAAAACATGAATTATTTGGAAAAATACATGAAAATTAAATTCAGTTTTTTAAAAAAAGTAAAGAAGTAATAAAAATATCTTTAATAAATCATTAAAATAATTTTGAAAATCATTTATTATTTTTTTAGAAAACATTGTTTTGGAATAGAAGTATTCATGCCCGATGTATAAAATATAGATGGTTTTTGTTAGTAATATTTTCTCAATTATTTCAAGCAATAAAGTGTGGAAAATGGTATTTTTACATGAAAATATCATTAATTACAAAAGTATAAGAAAATTAATGAAAATTATTGAGAGGAAGATCATAATATTTCAACATTAGAGAGAACGATAAATGATTGGATTATAACATAAATCCATCACCACTACGGTTACAGTTCAAAAATAATCATAATGAAAAGGAGATCCTAAAAAAGATATGTAATCATGATAATTTTTGGGATAATAAATATTAAGTAAATTCATGGGTAGTATATACGCCACATAAAATAAATAGTTTTAGAATATGGAATGTGTGTCATAGATGTGAAAAAGTGGGAAATAAATACGTTACCACATTTTTTATCATTTTAATCATAATCCAAAATAAAAAAAACCAAAAAAAATAAATATGTAATGCCATGATAATGAGTATATTAAAGATATATAATAATAAATGATATGTATATACCAAAAATTAAATGAGTGGTGGATTTTAATATATCTCTTAGAAATAAAAGAGGGAATAGAAATCTCTTACCTTAAGTCTTGAATTCCTTCATAAATTTAGAAAACATATTGTATAATAAATATAATTTTATTATAAATATATTAAAAAATGATAATTATATATTTCATACCATATATAATTTACTTATTTTCATTCATTACCCATTTATTAACAATTTCATATTCATGTTATGTTTTGGGTAATAACCGATTTGTTTTTCATATATGTTTATTTTGGATAATTTTGGCCTTCATAATATGATAACGGTTGCATCGCCTCCAAAATAATAATCATGGAATATCTATAATATTTTTACATCAATTATACTTTCAAGAAAAATAATGAAATAGGGTTTTTATAAATGAATATGATCATGAAGATGGTAAGTCGTACGTACACATTAGTAACATTTATATCTTTTAACGATCAATTTGGAAAGGAGGTAAGTAATATATTATATTTAAAAAATTATATTTATATCATAAATAAAATTTTATTTATTTAAATATAGATTTACATATCATCCATGTGGTGTGGTCCTGAAAAGATATCCACATCATCTCCGGGAAGGTGGTAGTCCATCGATACACGAACGATACTATCAACTTTTAGTGAGTAAAAAGGCAATAAAAATGATAAATTATCTATTAAAAGTTATAAATATGACCTTAATATAAATATTATTTTATTTATACCACATACATTTTTATTTATTATATTCCATGTGAAGAGTTAGTGAAAAATTAATCACATTGCATCGCAAGGAGCTAATCCACCGTACACACGAGCGACATTATCGTCTCCCTAATAGAATGGAATGTAAACAATATATATGATATAATTACTAAAAAGTATAATTATGTTTTAAAAAAATATATACATTATATCCATCATCATACCCAACCTAGATAGGTGGAAATGGAAAAAAAGAATGACATCCACTTTTTGAGGAGGTAGTCTATCGTACACACGAATGCTGATTTTGTAACCCATTTGATGGAATCGGAGATGGATGTAGGTCATTACCATAAAATGAAAACATACCTATTTAAGGAATGTATATATTTTATTATATAATCATGGTTTAATTATAATTTAAGGAGGCGAAGGAAAAATAATATAAAAACGTTGTTAAAGAACATTACCTCTTCTCTGAGTAACCTATTTAGGTTTGTACCAAGATTTTTCATGGTATGGATTGATGACATAAATGAGGAATATTGGATTATATGAGATAAATTTTGAATTTATTTGTGTAGGTATTGTCCTAAGCATATGGTTTTTAAGGTGTGATGTTGAGAGGATAGGGGTTTTCCTTTTAAAAGTGAGGTGGGTGGATCACTTGTAATACTTGGAAAAGAAAATGTGTACCCACATTTTGATCATTATTGAAAGATAAAAACGGTATATTTTTAATAATTAAAAACTATATGTTTTTATTATGGAAAAAAATATATTTTAAAAGATTTTTTGTGTCATTTTAACCATAATATTTCTTAGTTTAACCTCCCGATAAACCCCATTTTTCCATAAATGTAGAAATCAATTTTTATAATTTTCACTATTCAATTAGATAAAAAAATTTGTTTATATTATTAGATATGAAATATTTTTATTTATAAAAATATGGGATTCATTTTTTAAAATAAAATTCCCATAATTCTGTGACATTTAAATTAAAATTAAGCTTCCAGATGTGATGTCAAATTAGGTTATCAAAGAGAAAATGTTCAAAAAAAATCAATGTTTTCATATACAATTTCATTATAAAATTGATTAAAATTACCTTAATTAAATTAATAAATATATTTAATAAAAATAATTTTCTCTATAAAATTTAATATATAATTTTACATTATAAACGATTTAAGAGAAAATGCAGTTTTCACTTAAAATTCATTATTTTTATTCATCAAAAAATTAATCTTCTCAAAAAATTATATAAAATTCATCAAATAAAATTTTGACAATATGACTTAAAAAAATTATTCTAATTTTTAAAATAAATTTTATAATATTGGAATAAATTTAATTTAAAACAAAACCCACAAACATAATGAAAAATCATGTTATCATGAAGAATATTTTTCAAGTACAAGATAATTTATATTAACTTCATGTCAAATAAAAATAATGGTATGAATATCTCTTAAACATTTTTGATATATAATATATAAATTTCTTTTAAAAAATTACACATTAGGAATTATTACAATTAATTAAAATGGGGAAACATTAGGCACATTAAAATATTATACAGAAAAACCCCATTTTTAAAACCAAAAATAAATTTATAATATAATAAAATATAAATTTTTTTAATATTAATTAATTTGTAAAAATATAATTAAATAACACTCAAATTAAACTCAAAAATAATTTATCATTTTTATTATTTAAATTACTGAAATAAATGATATTTTTACAAAAAAAAAATTATTTTTCTTTATTTACTGAAAAATCAACATTTTCCAAAAAAATAAAAAACTCACCATAATTTTAAATCAATATTTTTATTCTAAAAACAAATATTATTTCATCAAATAACTTTTTAGAATAACTTTATTATTTTTCATAAAAATTTAAAAAATAGTTTTTGAAGAATACATACTTTTAAATAATATGATTACTTTACATAAAATTGATATATTATTTAAAAATCACTTATAAATAAATTTTTTGAGTTGTAAACTTATATGTATGTTTCATAATGTATATAATAATATTCATAATAACATATTTAATAGAAAGGTTATAATAGTCATATATAAAATAATATTATTTGATGGTTCGCTAAAGCTCGATGTCATATATTGTGCACTCTATCAAAGAAATTCATTGTTGCGTGTAACCCAAGATAATTATGGTGTTGATTATAACATAACATAAATTCAATGTTATATGTAACAAAAAATATTGGACGTATTAAATTCCTTTCCAAAAAATCATAAAATATTGGGGTGTTACATTCTTCCCCCCTTAAAATGAATTTCTCCATTAAAAATCTCCTTGGTCATCAAAGATTTTTCATTTGAAAACTCCTTCATAGAAAATCATACCATAACAAGGTTATTAAATCATCTTGTTGAAAAAGATAATGGTTTGTGTGAAAAGAATCTTTAATAACATATAATGTGTTTACAAATATAAGAACATAAGTGGGAAGTGGAAATATAGATATAGAATAAAAACCTAACACCTAGATATTGTTGGAAATTGATAGAGGTGACTAATTATAAGAAATATGAATATATAGAGAAGGTTTATGGCCACAAGAGAATAAATTAATGAAGTGTGATAAAGCCCTTTCATATCATTAAAAAATCTAAGACTAGGAAAAAAATTTATTTTAAGATCTATTTTCTAATGTTGACTAATTCTTTTTCTATCTATGATGAAAACATATGAAAATGTAATTACATAATATATTTCAATTTTATAGACAAAATTTCATCCTTTTGTAAGACCTTGATCAATTTTCACTTCATATCTTACTCTAATAGATAACTTTTTCATCTATAAATTGATAAATAAGATCCATGAAATAATGATAAGTCATTCCTTCTATCTCTAGTTATTATCAAAACAAAATGATTATCCCTAGTTATCCAATATGCATAAATCTTCACATAGTGAAGTAATACATTATACAATAAAACCTCAAGAAAAATTGAACATAAACCATTTCATATATGGTTAACTATTTAACCATTTGAAAATTTAAAATTTATAAGGAAGGTCACTTAATGTCTCAAAATAAATTTATCATTTATTTACAAAACAAAACAAGGTAGATATAATTTTCACTTACTAAACATGTGAATACTTTCATCATGTATTCTCTTGATGTATGTTAATAACCCTAATTACCATAAAACCTTTTTCAAAACATACATACTTACTCATTCCTTGAATAAAACTACACATTGTGGAATATATTCAATGAATACCATAATTCTGTGAACTCCATAAATGATAATATAACCTATGTTGTCCACAAATTATTAATTAGTTCCAAGGGAATCAACACATTTTAATATACTTTATTCATTTAAAAAATCTCTTTATCAATTATAAAAACATTTCCTCAATATCATATTCAAATTAAAGGTTATCTTCCCTTAATCAACATATCACCTTACTATTAAATAACAATTTCTTGGTCAACAACATCATTCCATATATTCAATTAAATCCTTAACGATAAATATATAATTAAAAATACTTATAAATTACATAAATATTGAAT
This sequence comes from Viscum album, assembly GCA_963277665.1. Lineage (NCBI taxonomy): Eukaryota > Viridiplantae > Streptophyta > Magnoliopsida > Santalales > Viscaceae > Viscum > Viscum album. Next base: position 1,725,751,002 of record OY728141.1, read on the forward strand.
GAAAATAAATAAATAATTCAACTATTCCACATCCTACTCAAAACATTAACTAAGATTCATCATCTTGTACCGTAAAACATCCTTCCTTTCATATGACATTCGATGTCTATTACTTCTCCAAAGAAAAACCATTACTCACACAACGATGCTAATTATAATAACGATATTTCTTTTTAGAACATCAATTTTAATAATGACAATAATTTCCACATTTTTAATATTCAACCATCGATGATATGTTAGGTAGAATATAATTCTAATCCATTGCATTGAACAAAATATCCACTTTCCCTCTACAATTACTTGATTTATGTCCTTCTTTTCCAAACCCAAAACATCTTCCCTCCCCTCTTGAACATTCCCTTGATTTATTCTTTGCACATTCTTGACATTTATGAAACAAAATCATTTCTCCTTCACAGTGTCTTTTACCCTAACTCTCAGCCAACTTAATACTTCTTTTAATTGGTGAGTTTTAGAGTTTTCTAAGGTGTACATTGTTATTCATGTTAAGTATAAATTGATTAAGTATAATTAAAATCTCCTTCAATATAGTCATTATATAATTTGGATTCTCATCAAAAAAATTTACATTAAATTCAATGTTAACCCAATTCTTCCAGGATCCTACCATTTACTAAAACAAAAAATTCCTAGTGTGGGCAATGATAATCACAATGAGAAACTAAATAATCAGTAAAATAACTTATAGGATGTCTAAATTGTGACACCTTCTTTTTAATATATTATGCCTTAAGACTAATATCATTTATCCATGATCATATTATATTTATATCCTTCATGATGTTTTATAATGACTTTGTAAATTTCTGAATCATATGCCATGGGAGTGTCAAACCAGGTGTGCATCATGTCCCATTATCAAGCACCAGGTGATGATCGAGTCCAGATCAATATTCCCTTTTTTCATTTATTACCCATAGTAATGTCTATGGTAAATCCACATCCACATGTAGTGTACAAAATGTATATAATTTCATGGAAATGACTTCTTCAATCCTTTAACAAAATTCCTAGAAATTTTCTTATGCATTAACTCATCCATAGACTTATCCTTAGACATTTTGAAAGGGATATCACTAAAGTTCTCTCATCCTATATTTCAATTGTTGAACAAACCTTTTATCTTATACAAACTATAGAAACATATACTTTTTGTATATGGATATTACATCTTTTTGTTGCAATATTAATTACATTAAAGTAACATATGCTTGAGTATTGTAATAGTTTAGTTCCTATGGAACCTTGAAACTCTATATTATTAATTCATGAAAGATCTGAAATTCCCCTAATAATGATATTCCCCTAAAATACACTCCACAAACTTAACCTACAAAGAACCATTCTTCATAACCTAAGAAAAGAAAACATAAGAATAGTTGAGCTCGAATGCTTTGTAATGGTAATAAAATGAGATACATAAGAAAAACTTGAACATAAAGGTATGAGAACATTAGAATAAGATTTTAAATCCATACTCTAAATATAAAATATCATAATCTTTGTTCATGGAATAAATATTGTCTGTTCACAATACATAAATCACAAAGGAATAAAATAACACGATTCATGATATCATAACATTTGTGTGAGACATAAATTTTAGGCGTACATATAAGAAGAGAAAATCATATTTCAAGGATACTCTTCAGGACATTAATATCATGTTATTATTGGGATAAACACCCACGTACCTACTTTCGGATTTATAATACCTCTTGTGTACCCTCTTTTGGGTTTGGGATAACCTATCATATACCATTTTAGCTCATAAAACTTTAATAATTACCAAATTCATTAGAGTGAGATATTGGTACCACCCACCACCTGATGAAAATAGTATATACATGATCCAAAATGTCATAAAAAATTCATCATATTAGAACACATTCAATGTAATAGGTATCATTAAGATTTCATTACAACAAAAATTGTGGAAAAAGGAATAGGTTTCATAATCATTTCATCATATAATATAATTATAACCTATGGTAAAAGAAGTGGGATTCAAAATAATTTTATCATGGTATAACTCATGTTATGGAAATAGGTTTTATAAATATTATTTCATCAAAAATATATTCCTTTTATAAAAATAAAATGAATGGTATCTTTGGATCACATCCCCAATAAAGCATTTGTAACATCAAATGATGTCATCTTATATGTAAAATTATTTTGAATAACCACTTATAACATTTCATTAGGAAAATAAACTTTCTTTGATTTTTTTAATAGAAATTAATAAATATTTTTGAAGTCCTTTTTGTCAAAAATAAACATAAAAACATATAAGGGAGTATCTCAAAATCTTTTAAGAATTTTCTAGAGGAAAATATCATATCTTCTTTGAAAAAAAAAATTTTAGAACATAAAAAATATTGAAGAAACTTTTATTTTAAAATAATATTTAAAAATTATAAAGTAATATCCCAAACAAATCATGGTTGTGGGATATTTATTTCATCCCATACATGTAAAAACAAAGATTACTCTAACCTTTTGGTGAAATCCAAATGAGCATTGTTTAGATAATGAACTTAATATTGCATTAAAAACATTTGAAAATAAGTATAAAATTAGAAAAAAATCATTAATATATCTATTTTATAATTTTAAAAAAAATTGAAAACAGTTTAAAAAAAATTTATTTGGAAGAAAATTATTTTCGATCAAAGACAGAAATAAAGTTGATTTTTATTAAAAAAAATATCAATTATTTTAAGACCCAATGAGTTAAAAGTGGTCATATTAAATGAAAATATAATTAATCACTAGAGGATATGCAAATTGATGAAAATTTCTAAGAGTTATATCATATTATTTCATCATTAGATACTTAATCACAAACACACCTGATAAATGATGAGATTGTAACATGAATCTATTACCAATTTGGTAATAATTAAATCACAATCACCATGAAAGATAGATAATAAAATGGTATGTAATCCACATAATTTTTAGGATAATAATCATAAAATATATTCAGGGGATGTATATACAACATATATGTCAAATATGTGCTGAAAGTGGTATGTGACTCAAAGAATTAAAAAGTGAGACAAAATTCCCTTATGTCTTTTGTAATATTTTGATTCATAAGCCATAATAAAAACCAAAAATGTATGAAGCATTGAATATGATTAATTTTATTTGATTCGTTGTATAAAATCTAAAAGGGTTATTATATACACCTAAAAAATAAAAGATTGGTGAATTTTTATATATTTCCTAGAAATAAAAGATTGAATAGAAATATCATACCTTATTCTTAAATTCCTTCACACATGTTAGAACCTCATCTATAATAAATATAAGTTTATTATAAATATATTACATAATAATATTTATTTATATAATAATATATATGATTTACTTGTTTCCATTAATTGTCTATTTATTAATAATTCAATGTTAAAGTTAGGTTTTGGGTAATAACTACTTTGTTTTTCTTATATGTTTTGATTTATTATTTATAGTCCTATTAAATTGATCATGGTTCTATAATATACATAAAAATAATCATTATTTGATTATTATATTTAAAAATTAATTATAAATTTAAGTCCAATAATGAAATATGGTTTTGAGAAATGAATTATATTAAGATCCTAGAGATGGTAGGTTGTACATACGCATGAGTAACATTTCCCTTTTTCAATGATCATTATGGATCATAGGTAAGTGATATATTATTCTAATAGAAATATAATAATATAATAAATAAAAGATTATTTATTTAAATATATTTAACATATCGTCCATGTGGTGTGGTGATGAAAATTGGGTCACATCAATTCTTGAAGGTGGTAGTCTACAGGTACACAAACAAAGCTATCATCATTTACTGAGTGAAATGGTAATAAGTAAAATGATATATTATTTTCTAGAATAATAAAAATTTAATTAATATCATAATAATTACATGTATATCACATAAATTTATTCTTATTATATTTAATGTAAAGCGTTTTTGAAAGACGAATCACATTGCTTCATGAGGCGGTTGTTCTCCATACACATGATCATGATTATAACATCCGCAATAAAATAATAATTCAATTTTATATATGATTTAATTTCTATAGAGATATATATATGTTATAAATATAATTTATATTCTTTATATCTATTATTTTGACCGACCTTGAGATATGGTAGTGGAAAAAATAATGACATCGGTTTATATGGCGATAGTCCGTCATACATAATAATGATGATTTCATGACCCATTTTATTGATGTGGGGGTAGTTTTAAAGTGATTTTTTAATGTATTTTCTGAACGAAAATGGGTTGAATGTGTGAATTTTAGAGGATTGGGGTGGCCTTTAAAAAGTGTGATGGGTGGTACACTTGATTTTTTTTTTGAAAATAAAATGTCTACCCACATTTTTCTCATGAGAGATGATCCAAAATAGAGTATCCCAGATCTCAAGACAGGATAGGGTAAAAATAATTTCATTAAAGTGATTTTATAGAGATTTTAGGTCATTTTAAAACTTATATTTTTAATTTACCCCCCCCCCCCCATAAACCCATTTTTATAACAACCACCGTAATTAATTTATATTATTTCTACTATTCGTTTTGGTAAAAAATAAGTTTTAACTTACTCTATAATATAAATAATTTTGATTTAAAATATTGAATCTATTTCTCCAAATTAAATTTATAGAAGTGTAAAATTTTAATTTCAAAATAATTTCACAAACATGAGGAGAAAGCGGGTTTTCAAAGAGAAAATTCTCAAAAGCTTGAAAATTTTTAACATCCAATTTCAATACTAAATTGATTAAAATAAACTAAATTGTTTTAATAGATATGTTATTGATATAATATTACTTTAAAAAGAATTAAAATATAATTTATCTTTATAAATAATTTAATCAAAAATGGATTTTCAACTAAAATTTATTATTTTTCAATATACATCAAAAAATTAATCTTTTCTGAAATTTTTTAAAAATTAACCCTTATATAATATTTAAATAATTATTTAAATATATAATTTTATTTTTAAAATTAATTTTCAAAAACTTTCAAAAATTGTTTGAAAAAAAAATCCCAAAGACGCGATGAAAAAGAGGGTTTTCAATAACACTATTTTCAAACATAAAAAGATTATATATTAAATATTTTTTAATAGTAAACATTATATTAATACCTATACAATTTTATTGATATATAATATATAAATTTAAATTAAAAAATTCATCATTATGGATAATTTTCATTAATTATAATAGAGAAACATTCTGCAGTTTAAAATAGATTTCAGAAAAAAACCATTTAAAAAAATATTATTATAATAAAATAAAACATAACTTTTATTAAAAATTAATTGAGTGTTTCAAACATAAAAAAATTATAAATATATTACTTTAAAACATAATTGGGAATCTCAATTACTAAATTTATTTAAAATAAATGATAGTTTTATATAAATCACTATTTTCACTATTCACTGTAATATCAATATTTTCCAAAAAGTATCCCAAAATATTACCATATATTAATTTTGATATGATGATTTACAAAATTAAGGTCATTTTATGGAATAATTTTTTTAAAAATCTATATAATATTTTCCAATTAAAAATGATAGTTTTTTTGAAAAAAAATATATTCTTGATGAATACAATTACATTACCAAATGTTGATTGATTATTTACTAAGAATTTATAAATAAATTAAAATATTATTTTTAATTTATATTTATGTTTCAAAAATTAGTTATTAATATCCATACACACTTTTTTATTGGATATTTTATGACATCAATTTTTAAAATAATATTATTTCATGGTTTGTTGAAGCTCAGTCTTGCGTTTCATGTATGCTACTAAAGAAATTCATCATTGCATGTAATTCAAGACAAACATAGTGTTGTGTATAATGTAATATTTACTTATTGTGAATTTTATTCTAAAATATAGAAATATTTAAATTCATTTGAAATAAATCCAAAAATATTAGGTTGTTACACTTCCAAAAACTAGATTCTTATATTTCAAGTCATAGGGGAAATTCAGAGTTGATTTGAATATGATTAATTGTTTATCATATCATAAATTGGTGTACATTGATAATGAATAATGACATTTATCCTATTTTTTTAAGGGTAATGATGTTTTTATATTTAAATTAAAGAGATGATATTTAAAAGTTTATAAAGTAGTGAATATGTGATCAAAATTATATTATATATATTATGTAATGGCCTGCAATGTCTCGATTTATGAATTTTGGAGGTAATTTGACATTTTCATCTAATGGATGGATCATTCAAGAAACAGGTTTTCAAATGTGATAATACATGTTTTAATATCTTAAATATGATCTTTTAGACTTTAAATGATTTTTAGTGGGTGACTTAGTGCTCTGGTAATCAGAAGAATAATCATGAAGCATCCTGGAATGTTGTTGTAGACACCGTCTAGACAATAGCCGAAATCATCAAGCTAGTGGTATGCACAAATAAATGTTTAATTGGGGTTCTTTTGGTATTATTTTCCACCAACACTCCGTGGGATTCACATCCCTTTCTCAAATTTTTGATCAGTATTCAGTTTTTCTCTCCTCCCCTCCTCCTTCTAAGAGTTCCCATTAATCCGAAATGGAACTAGAGGTAATCCATTAGTGAATTTAAGTGAGATCCTAAATTATTATTTTATCCTCACTCCCTATACATAGTTTAGTGGAATATAATTATTTGATTCAATGTGGGTGAAAATTATTAATTAGGATAAGCTCTTGTGATCCCTTAATTACACAATTATCTATGAATTCTATATTACCTTGTTCATCAAGATCAGTGATTGTTGTATTGTATTAATTTAGGGAAATGGATGAAAATTTAACCAGATATTTTTGGAATTATCAAAGAATAATAGGTCATATTGTTATAATGTCTATAGGATGTCCTGTTATGATGAATCTTTGTCATTATTTTGGAGATTAATTAATGGTATGTACCTTGGTTTTACTTCTATTTATTTTGGTAGATTTGAGTCAGATTGGCCATCATATCACAGAATTGAAATTGGAATTTTTCATAACACATATTTGGGAGTGTGCATGGGGTGTCTGAACTCTACTACATAACAATGTGGCGATGGTATTACACTCAGTTCATTTATTTTATAGTTTCCAATTTAATTATATAAGTTTTCCATTGTTTAGTTATCATACGATGGAGTTTATTCTCATTTAGATGTCAAAAGAATGTATTATATCTTCCACTGATTTTTGGTCAGGGTTTTCGCTAAGAAGTGATATCTGATAATATTTTTAATAAGTATTACATTCACCTTTGGTTATGAGTTTCTTCTTATCATTTAATAAATTTTTATTTAGTTTTAGTTAATTAATGTTAAATTCTTGGGAATAAGATATAACTTCATGAAAATTAATGGAGGATTGATATACATAGATGGAATCAGATAAATCACATATGACTTTCTTGATGGAGTTTAATTCGTGCTGAGTTAGGTGGTTCCATGTTATTTACCCTCTGGTTTTATGCATGGTTTCTTATCTTGTGATATGAGGGTTTCAATTCGAGGTGAATGACCATTTGTTCATAAATGTGTTATGAAATAAATGTAATTCATAATTATTAATTGATATATAGGTCTTATCTAATTAATGGAATCATTCCAAAACAAAATATAAAAATTCTATGGGCCATGATCGAGCCTGGAACACTATCTTGATGTCTCCCACTAGTGGTCAAGACTTGATCACATCTGTGTGCATGTGAATCCTATGAGACCCATGTTTTATGTTGATCACATGTGTGTTTATCCCATGATACACATGTTTAATATTGATAAAATGTTTGTGTAGCTTGTGGGACCCATCATTGATGTATATCGTAGGTGTGTATGTGACAGAGAGAGAGTAGCTAGTGAGACCCATGTTCAAAATTAATCACACGTGTGTGAATGTGTAACAAGTATGACTTAAGTGTATTATTTAGTTTCATTTTTTTAATGTGTAACCCCTTGATAACAATGATTCATGTTTACTTGCTTGTAGATATGTGATGGTTATGACTCTTTCTTTACATGAATTCATATTGATTTGTCGTCCTATATCTATGTATTTCATGTGTCTTCCTCTATCTTATGATGTTCATAATATAGATTTGTCCATATGAATAATCCCCCGAAAAAGGATGTGTTAGATATTTAGTCAGTATGTACATGGGTTTTCCTGCACATTGGATGTGTTAGAAATTTTTTTAGACCATCCCATTATGGGGTTTTTAGGTGGATGGTTCACATCTATTATCATATGAAGCCAAAGAATGTACCATTGGGGTTCATAGAAGTATAAAAAGTGTATGACCATTTAGAATATGGGTGTCTTCTTCATAATATTATATTGGTGATTATATTTTATGCTTATGCATTTTATTTTTTTCTATTTAATATTCTACCAATCTTAACACATTTGCATTCATTGAATTTTACATGTTAGGTACTGAACCATATTTAGGGTGACCTACTGTATGGTACTCACACCCTTATTTGGTAGTCATGGAATTTGGGCACCAGAGAATCCATCACTTGTTGCAGGTGTAGGATTGGTTGGGGATATGGTTGATCATTGAGAACACTAACTCTCCATGAGTCTGGAGACTGGGAAGAGTTAAATTTTAAAGGTGGGTGAAAATACAATTTTTTAACTTTCACTTTCCTTTTCATACAAGTGATCAACCTGGTGGGAGATCAACATATTGTTATTTTAGCATGATCATTTGAGAATTTTTTCCACATTCAATCATTATAGATAGAGTGTATATTGGTTTCTATCTAATATAATTGTGTATTATTACAAGATAGGTTATTTATATATTGTTATTCACTTTTATTGATGGTATAGTCTCTTTGTGGTTCACTTTTGATCCCCATTGATAGTCGATAGCCTATAGCATAAAGGGAGAAATGCCTTAGGTTATGTGGCATGTTGTCTTAGTTTCGAGGATTTGGAATGAGGTATGAAAGATGAGCTCCAAAGGAATGATGAGATTGATATCCAGAAAACTTGATCAAGTGATTATAACGTATTTATTCACAAAGACATTGGAAACCCTAATTTTTTAAATAGATTTAAATTGTTTGGATAGAAATACAACATTTTATAATTTTATTTAATCAAGTGGATCTAAAAATCAAATAATATTTTTACCATTAATTTTTTTCTCTTATGTTTTCCAGATTATGTTTTTAATAAGGCTATTTAAAATTAGGCATGGATTTCAATTATTTTGGGTTCATTTTTTTTCTCATAATCATTTTTTATAAAAAAATATAAATAATATCCAGAAAAATTAGTGAAATATAAGGGGGAGTGTTACAAAGTAATATGATTATTATTGACGTTATAATTTGCATTGGTCGTCACTATAGAAAATAAATATATTATTAGATAACATAAAAAATCAGATTTTTTCCCCAAACTATTGTTGAATGGTAGTTTATTAAACCATAATATTTTTCATTTTCATAAATAAATATATGTTTTTATTATATATATTTACAAAAAAAACTAATTTGAATCTGAATTTGGTTGTATTTTAAACCACAGTGAAGTAATTTTAATTTTAGTGTAGTTTAAACCACTACTAATACCACAGTAATTCTTTATTTTCATAACTTATTTAGAAATATTTTTAATAATCATATATAATATTTGGTGTATATATTTTTTAGGAAAGAAATATTATTTACTAGTAGTTTAAACCACTGGTAATAAATTTTGTCTTAGTTTAGCATCAATTTGTGGTTTTGTAGATTTTTAACAAGATATAATGGTGATTCTAGCAGCTATGTATAAAATTATGGTTTTTTGTAGAATAAATTTAAACCAAAAAAATTGTTAAAATGTAAAAAAATAAAAATAAAACACCTTATTCCTTAAAATATACCATACTAAATAATTTATTAATAATAAAAAACTATGAAAAATAAATTTACCAAAATAATATAATAAAAATAGAATTAGTTATTAAAAATGAAAATATACTAATTTTCAAATATTCTTAATAATACATATAAATATTAAATCAAATATTCCCAATGAAAAAAAGTTAAAGTGTGTGATCTTGGTCATATTGGCACGAATGGGGTTTGTTGTTATATAATCATAAATTATATAAGCATGAAATGTGAAATAATACACACATGTAATGCATCAGTAATTTTCAGGTGTTGCATCTATATCACCATGGTCTCTATGAGATAAAAAAACATTCACAATTTTCCCATATTCATTCAATATTGGGTTTAAAAATTAATTTAAATCAACAACATAAATTCCATTATGTTAAATAAAAAATATAAATATCCTTTAAATAAGTACTACTGATATATGTTGAAATTTTCATATAATATATGTAATTCCCTCATAAATACTGGGTATAATGTTTGAAAATAATTTTTTCAAAGAATCCCCCACTATAGTAAACTACTAATATCCAGATACAATGAATGATTGTTGATTATATTATTTTTTATCCATTACCATAACTTTTTTGTTTTGATCTTGGATCATGGATACAAATAGGAACCATAAAAGAAGAAGTTATCTTAGTGAAAAATGTAAAGGATCTCACAAATTCACATGATATGTATGGTTCAAAATCCATCATCCATACTAATACCAAATGTAAATTTTTCAAAATCTTTTAAATTAAATCTCCTTGATATATTTTTGATGAAAATGATGGATTTTTATCTCATGCATCGTTAATTTTAATATAAAAATTGGATATAATAAAATAATTAACTGATTTGGAAAAGTCAAATAATAATTTAAATTGTTTATCCTATTTATTTGAGTTGGTTTCTTCATATAACTTATGTATGGATTCATATGAAAGTCCAACCACATCTTGGCTCACCAAAACTGATTACCAACCTCCTTTTCCAAAACATTTAATATAGAAAAATTATAATTATAAAATCTAAATGACATTAAACTGAACACACATATATTTTATAAAAATTAAAATATTACCTTATTTAATTTTCTCTTATAAACAAATATGAGGCCCAACTATGCATGGAATTATCTTCTTCTCTATGCTCATTATGTTAATATTATGATTTTTTTAATATCATGTTATATTTATAAAACTCTAATATTATAATTAATCTAGTTTGAAGATAGTATCATATCATAAAATCAATTGTATCAATGGGTATAAAACTTATCCTGAAATGAATTACACTACTCTCTAATTATCCCTTATGTCACATTATCATTTATATGGTGGAAACTTAACAAGTTGATATTAAATAATTTCATTTATTATACATGAAATCTTTCATTTTTCCAAAAATTTTCAATGTGCACTAACACACAATGGTTTTATCCAGCTCAAAATGAAAAACTATGTACAATTATGTTTTTAATAAATTATTAAAACATCATTTTTAATAGTGATATCTTATAAATAACATAATTTTCAATTATTATATTCTTTTAATTTTATTTGATTATAAAATATCTCATTCTTTCAATTCATTGTAATATTAAACTAATCCTAATACATGATAGGGAGTGTCAATGTTTCTGATTTCATATGCCCCAAAAATTTACCCATACATACCTTTGGAATTATCTATAGCCACCAAGAAAGGGTCAAAAGGTATAATAACCATTAAATTATTTAACCACAAAACATCCCTGGTATCCATGTTTTTTAATTTCATTTATTATTTTCATCTATCAGAAAAATATAATTACTAGTTAGTATAACTATTAAATAAATAATTTATTCATAATGAAATACATTCCAGTAATGGTCACATTCCAATACCCTAATGGTTTTATGGGTAACAGAATATATTTCCTTAAATCACACTCATTATCTTTCTAACCTACTTCCACTACACTTGTATCCATTGCAATACCAGAATTAGTTGGAATAAAACTTATTGTAGTAGGCATCTTATCTGATATAACTGGTTCTATCACCAACATTTCATGAGTGTGTTCTTACATTATATCATGACAATGGTTTGTAAAATTTTTAGTCCTTAATAGTACTCTAAAATTTTGAACAAGTATAACACTAGAAAAAATATTTCCAATAATCTATATTTCAAATTTTTATCAAATCAAAAAATAAAATTATTTAATCTAACTATCAGTATTATTATATAATATATAATTGTATCATCCCCCACCTATTCACCTCCACAATGACCAAAAAAAGTTCCATATGTCTCAAGAATGCCTCCTCAAACACTAAAGGTTTACATCCTTTGATAAGGTTATATGTATAATATGGGGGAGATTATATCAAATTAGGTATATATATTATCACACCCTGGTTTTTGGATTCATCTTTGGTCCTAGTTTGGGGTGGGTTATCAGTTGTTTTCTCGGGAACCAGGTGCGACGAGTTTGAATTTTGTAGGTATTATTCCTTTTATCTTTAGCCATGTCATTTATTGGAGGGAAGGTATGAGGAGGATGAGGGCTTGAAAAATGAGTTTGAAATACTCTTAGTGGCTTCTTTTTATTGGGGTATGTTTGTTGGATGATTTATCTCATTGAGTTATATGAGTTTTGGGGTGGAAATGGTAATTTTTTGAGACATTTTCTAGGTTGCACAGTAAAATAATATGGTTATTTTAACCATAATGTATGTATGAAGTGGGTCACATGGTTTGTGCATGGTTTAACTAACCATATATCCAATGTGTGCATCCTATCCAATACTAGATAATGGTAAATTTCACGATTTGCGCATGGTTTGTTAAACTGTGTGAGCTAACCTTGTAACCCACTAAGGAAAGGGTATTTTAGGCTTTTCTAATTTTTTTTAATTGGGGTTTATTCCCTTAACCTACCACATTCAAATCATATTACCAAAACTCCTCCCACGGTGGTATGTGGCTCCTCCAAGCCCCTCCAAGTGTTATTCAAGGTGGTTTCTTGGTGATTCATCACCTAGATCGAAATGTTTGGGCTCCTATCTCATTCTCCATTGATTTTGGTATCTAGGGTGGTGTGAAATAGGGGGTTTTGTTCATCTAGGGTTCCATTTGATAGATATTGGCTCTTAGAAACCAAGTGGTCTGTTTTCGTGTGTGTGTCGTCGATGCACATGGATTTGAGTTATGTTTTCCAATGCACATGACTTTTTAATTTAAGAATTTATAGTTTCATGATTTTCCCACTTCCCATATAAGCGAAATATTATTTTTTGACCTTTGGTTAAATTGTTTGTTGTGAAAAGTAGCATTTTATTTCAGGTTATGTGTAAAATAGAATTGTTTTGTTAAATAATACACCCCAACTGTTTGATTAAATTACTAGTTGGGTTTATGGGTGATTTGTGATATAAAATGACCGTTTTGGGTATTTAATTATATTTGATACATGAGAACTAATTTTTGGGGTTCCTTTTATGGTTATCCCATGTATTTTATGGTTTTATAGAGGAATATATTTTGGATTATATGGTGCTTTAGCATGTATTGTCAGTTAGTGGCATGTTCGTAATTTTTATAAGAAATGGTTTCCCTTGAAAGTGTTGTGTGGATGTTTTAATAGAATTTTGTAAATTTTTTCAAATGGTAAATGGCATGTTTAAACCATTTTAAATGGTGAGTTTATATCTCTAATAAATGTTGGTTTGGGAGAAAATGCTTGAAGACCCGTTTGGAAATATTGTGAATATAACGATAAATGATTATTTAAAAAACCGGTTGGATTTTTCTCTGGACATTTATAAATTTAATATATGAGAGGTTTTTATTGAGCGATCCTTGGGATCCATTATATGGGTTCCTCTAAGGGAACCCTCTATGATCTGTTTATTTTAAGGCATGAGATTAATCCATGGGGAAACTCGAGGTGAGGCCAGTTTTGGATTATTATTATTATATATATGTTGTAATTGGATACTCGGATGGAATAAATTGGCTCACCCATATTAAATAATAGATACATGGGAACCTAGATTTTTTAGATAGTTTTTTAAGAATGATTGATGCACCAGTAGATCATGGTGCGGACCAATGGCCAATAGTGGGTGGATATATTGGGTTAATTGCTATGGGATTTTCCATTGGGCTATCCCGAGAAAGGGTGGTTGAGCCTATTGAGAATTTTTATTTCATTATGCGTTGCATACCACTATATATGGGGTCTCTGGTATTGGTGTCTTTTAGATTATTGTTGATCTCGTGGGTTCTATTATGTCTATTAAATCTTGGTTACTTGCATTGATGATCATGATACTAATATATTTAGTTCCATTTCCATTATTGTGCATTTACTGTAGTGCCTTCTTATGGGATTTTTCCTTATAATGTCATTTTTTTCATTAATAAGGATTTTGAATTTTTTTCAAGTAAATTGTCTTACCCATTTCTGTAATCTGAAAAATATATACATCACATTCCCTTTAAAATGTTAACAGAATACTAAGGAAATGAATCTAGTTTTGGAAATGAGTAAGGGGAATGAGTTCTACTTTGTTTTTAAGTAAAACATGTAGAAAATAATACATGGAAATATTATAGTTCAATATTGAAAATGAATGTTTATTTTATTGTAATGAATGTGCATTAAGAATTAGAATATCGGGATAGCCTATTAAGTTTTAATACTCACGCCTACAGCTTTGTTCTATTTTTTTCCCTTATGTAGTTTCACCTGGAGTTCGATCGCCTAGGGAGACAGTTTCTCATTGTGTTGGAGAGTGAACCATGAGGTCACATGAAGATAGTGTGGTCATCTGGTGAGGTTGGTTTATCTTTATAGTTGGTGTATTGATTTATTTCTTGTTTAAGTTGTTGAGCTCAATTTATTTGTATAGTATTTTTCTTATTCATATTTCCACTGTATTTTTGTCTTATTTTTTCATTGTGTTAAATAATTCCCTATTTATACTCTGTTGATTCCCAAAATTATTTTCAAGCCTGTGGGAATCAGGAATACCCATCCGGACATACCATGGATTGACTCGGGTGACCAGTTTAGGGGCGACCAAGGATGGGTTTTGACACATATCCATGAATCACATTATAAGAAATAAAAATAAACAACAATCACACCATATAAACTAATAAAAATGAACATCACACATAAATTCCATTATTAAGTAAATAGATACATCCTAGATTCAAAAAAAATGAATAAAAGTAATGTCACATGGAATAAATTATAGTAAGATCACCCTTAGAGTGACCATATACATGATATCCAAAAAATAATGAATACTATACTAAATAAAGATCAAACCATGAACTAAACTAAATCCATTGATATTTAGTATGTTTCTCATTCCTTAGTTATGAACAACAATGTATGCTTTTGTATCAGGGTTCCTAATCTGGATGTGGGAACAAACTGTTAGGCCAACACCAAAGGTGCTAAAAAAATGTATTGTAAATTCTTTTGAATATACAGAGTGATGTGATCAAAAGTAATATTATAAAATAATTTTAATAATAAATATTTTACAGACAATAGTTCTTGATTTTCAATTGAGTCTGACCATAACTTTTTTATTCTGGGATGAGGTACGGATGAACATATAACAAGAATACTGAAAAGGTATCTTACCTTGAGTCATAAACATAGGCACAATGTACCATCATATTATAACATAGAACTCATGGGTACTATATCCTTTTAACTAAGTCAAAATAGTGGGAATAATATCCCATGATGTCATAATGATTAATACATAGGTTGTATATCCAAATAAATAACACATATTGGTGGGGGATTCATTGTTATGATATCATTCATACTGAGCAAAGAATCCATGAGAAATCACATATTATTGGGAATCAAATTTTAGTAATATTATCAAAAGAGGGCACAACATACATATATATCTGCATTATCACAAGAGGAAAAAGTGTCCCTAGACTTTTGCTACATCATTAATGATATAATCATGTTCCATACAAAACCATACTCTTTCAATCATCTCATACACTTCAATGGAAGTATTATTCCAAGGGAAGTTTGGCCCACTTCCATATGTGGGAGGAACTAATTTTCCCTAACATGCCTTATCCACCAGTACCAAAGCCACATTGAATAATGTTACCTATTCTGGTGGGAATCCCATCCCACTACTATGGCTATAATATCCTAGACAAGATAATTTCATACAATTTTCATAGTAACCCTCATCATAATCTGCATAATTTTTTTAATATCTCCCAACTTTATGTAACACCATTTTAGATGTCATACCCTCCCTTACCATGGTAAATAATAGAGAAATAGGGAAACTCATCATAAAACAAAACCTCTACCATTAGTTATTAAAATCAGAAACTCATGATATACAATATAATAAATTCACATGAGGGAGGGAATAACATCCAATACACTTTATGTTTATCCCAGTCTATTTCTCACACACCAAACCTATTTCTAATACCAATCCAATATAAGACTTTTGGAGACGTTGTAGGTAACATGCAATTAAATCTCGCCCAAATTATCAAATAAACTTTCCAAAATTCCAAATAGAAACTCAAAAGCCTCCAAAATGTTAATATTTGTGCTCAACACCCTTAATAACATATCTCATTTATTACTATGGAGGATAAGGGGTACAAATCAAGGTCTTTTATGTCACAATATAATTCAAATGACACCCCATTGGATTTTGAGTATATTATTCATCACAATTTAATTAAATCCCATGGACATCAGTAGCCACCAGATAAAGTTGTTGTGATTTAAGATTCTATTAAGGCCCTTGATATCCTTACACAACTCATACAGGTCATGGAAAAAGAATTTAGTTTAATTGAAGCATAACCACACATGGTTAGTGAGACCATTCATCATATATCTCAAAAAAAAGAATATATAATTCAAAATATTTAGGGTCCACCCAGCTTGTTCTAATAGAATCTAACCCATTTATAATAATTGGATGAATCATCTCTAATCGATGGTTTCTAAAAAAGGTATAAACATACAAAAATCTGGGTATAACAAGATGAAACCACTAAAACAATGATTGAAATAGAAAATAGTCTAAATAATAGTGTTTTTATTACTTTAGGTTATCTACAATGATAGATAATATAATTTTCAGAAAACATACAAGGGATTTCCACCAATATGGTGAAATTAATGAAGGGTGAGATGGGGAATAGGCATGTGAAAATTCTAGGGAGAATTGGGAACCCCTATTTTATATTAAGTATATAAATTAATTAAATTTAAAAAATAAAAAAATTCATATCACAATTATTATGGAATTAACTAAGTGGCCACTGTGTAATTACCCGACAAATGTCATATTGGGGTGTGTCCATCTTGGTCAAAGTGTGACACCTCATCCTATGGGGAAAGAAAAAAATTGAAACCCTCATCCTCACAACATGACCCCTTATATAATGACCAAACAACAACCTCAAGGGACAACCAGAACCATAATAATAATACCACTCATATCATGGCTGGAAAGATCATGGTCTATGCACCCTCATGGACCTAACATCTTGGAACAACCCAACGCATTGTTTTGTGACATCCTTTTATGAAACTCTAATTATGGATAAACATTTATGTGTTGTTTTGAGATGATCAAATTGAAATATAATCTTAACATATTCCCAGTCCCAATAATTGAAACTGAACCCCAGGTACTCATCCAACACCCCCAATCATTAAAAATAGTTAAAAACATGGTTTGAATTTTTTTTTAAAAAATTCATAACTAGAGAATTTGTTTAGTGTTAAAACATAACCTATTATAAATTAGATCTTCCTAGAGATGGATCATTGAGCCTCACCTACAAAAAAATCCAACCACAAATACTTTATATCATCCTCTTGCTACCATGTTTACTCATGAATACATTAATGTTTATACTACATCCATACCAAAGGTGATTTATTCCCATGATAGATTTTCTCACTACATTTAATGATATGAACCAATCATTACATAGACAATGTATTTAGATCCAACTCAACCTCAAAAATCTTAATCAAGTGAGTAGTATTGAGGGAGTATATATTGAGTTGAAATATATTAAATGCATATTTCATTGAATAGAAACTCTAAGGATTCACTAGTCATTAATCCATAGTACCAACCCACATGATATCCTTAAAGGGACCCATATATTTTAGTGTCAACTTCCCCAACCTATGAATATGAGTGTGTCCCAAAATCGGTGTCACTCATAGGAAAAAATAATTACCAACCTCAAACCCCAAAATACTGTGTATATGGTCTATATAAGAATGATTTCATCACTTTATAGTTTCTAATATATTTTAGATAAACCAAATATGATTGGATGTCTCTTGAATAAGACTCAGTCCAACAATAGCTGACTCACCTATCTCTTACTAGTACAAGGGGGAATAACATAAGATTTTTTGTAGGGCTTCAAAAGGACCCATCTAAATCAATTCCTTATGACTATTGTCATAGGATTAATCAGTAAGTATGATACGACTCTTCCACAGACCCCTAAAATCAAGGACATACAATCACATCATGTCATCCAAAATAAGGATTGTATTCTCGAATTAATAATCATTATGATGATTGAATGCTATTCTAAACATCAATTTCATAGAAAAAACATATATAAAATATTCTTCAAGATATATGTGAATCAGGAATCCAGACCTAAAATGATACTACTTAGAAAATCAAGAAACCATATCATATTCTATAATTATAACTATCATTTATCATCAATAGAGTGGGTCTCCTTGATCAATAGTAAATTTTCAACCTAGTTCAATGAATCTATTATAATCCATACTACATTTGTACCATAAGGAAACTTTTGCAACCAAACCATGGAATTAATCCTCAAATAATTCCATTTTACTCTATAATGGTGATTGATTGAAGTGTTTTTTTGGGCCTCTGATGCTCATCCTTCACTAGATAAAATCTGAGCACAGTGAAAAAACCCCAATATAACTCTCTATCCCGGGCCACCAATACTTTCTATCGTTGTCATTTTGAATCTTAGAAATCCCTAGATAAATATTCCATATCAATTCATATTAATCAAGTATCAAATCCTCACACTTTTTTTGGGATCTATTACTCAGTAATATATATATATACAATCTTATTTAACCATTTATAGATCAATATGGTGGTGGCTTCCCTCTATGTATATTTCCCACATAACCATGTAATTTGAGTTGAATAAAATAATCTTCATTACCCTATCGAGGAGGGAGGAGAAAATATACACAAACATAAGGATTTTTTCCTTAATTATTTTAATCATCAACATGAATCTCAATGAATAAAATAATTAATTTCTACTCACTCCTAGAATCTTTTACCAATTTTACATATATCATCCTACTTAGTGAATCAACGAAAATATTCTCATATCCACCGGTATATTCCACCATGAATTTAAATAATCCGGGTTACTTGATAAAATGTATCTATTGATTTATCATTTCATGTTAGAATTTTTTTCGTCTCTTATGGTTAGTATTAGAAAAAAAACCTCTCACTCAGATAATATTGAAACTAGTATTTAATTTTGTACTCTACTTCCATCATCTATAAATAATGACTCTGATAATTATTCTAATGTGACCTCAACAACTAAGATAGATTATGAACCCATAAACATCCTACTTCGAGAAGGATCAATGGATAACCCTTGATGTATCATAATACAATATATACTCGTTACCCATCATAGATAAGTTTAAAACATGTGTATATGTTAATCAACCTTTCATCTCCAAGATGAATCTATCAAAAGGGTCTAACCATAAGAACATCATTTCCATCTTGTCCATGATCATCATTGATGCAAATAAATGGGATTGGTCTGGAATGAATCTCCTATAATATCCTACCAATACAAAAAAATATCAATCTAGAAAGAACTATTTGGTCACTTTAGAGAAGTAATGGACTTGACCTTGTTAGGGTTACTGACATTCCCACCTTCGATATCCAATTTCATTGGAAGTATACTATACTAACATAGAACTAAAAAATTGAAATATTGTCATGTATACAGTAATATCATATACATTATTTTCTATTTTTTTATGTTTTTGGAGTCAATAGTGAGTTTAGAATCATTTTTGGTAGGATATAAATGAGTTTATCCATTTTGGGGTACACATTTCTATACCACTAGGTGTTACATTGGTTGTTGTAAATATCTTTTAAAGTTTTGTGGAATGGTTTTTAGGAGTTTTGTATCTAATGCCAAAGGTGTAGGCTATTTTAGTCCTTCTATACACCATGGGATCTCAAAACTCCCAAAGAGGGGGAAGTTTTATTTGGATCAGTTCCTTGTGGAAAATAGTGGAAATCTCTACACTATGGTGAAGTGTGTGGTACTATGGGAGTCCATCATAATTATCCTTATATGAAAAAATGAGGTGTATAATTCCTATAGTAATGTTAATATTACTCAAAAAGTAAACTTATATAAAATAGGGACTTTAAAACACACATAGAGATAAGTTTTGGTGGTATAAAATCTTGGGGAAGATGGGCCATTTGAAGGTGTTGTAAAATGGTGAGTTGTAACTCTCAACATAATAATATTTGGAATTTGTTGGCCAAAATGGATAGGTATTTCTCCCTCTGTCTTGGTGAGGGATGGTGGTGGCTTACAAGGTGTCCAAAACTCTATGTTCTATTCTACAATTCATAGAAAAGTGATGGTTAAAGGTCTATAGAACAATATTGAATTTATGTAATATTTTTAGTATCTTTCTCTTTCAAATTATTTTAATTGGGATTTCCTTTTACTAAGGGGAACCACAATCATAAAGGGGTCACTAAACCATAGGAAAATTTATTAAAACATTCACTATAAATTGGAAAATGTATTTTTTTTATTTTCCTTATTCCCAAAATACCCTATCTCCTATCCATCTCACTACCCTCTAGAAATCCCTTTGCAGAGTCAAAACTCCATGGATTGTTAGAACCAAACCCTCTTGATTCATGGTTCTCATTTCCCCTCTTCACATCTCCTTTATTATTATATTTTATTCTCAAGAATCATATTGTATGGTTCTATTATTTTGGGGTCAAATTTTTATCATTCCATGAGGGTGGATTGTTTTGGCACGGTTTGAGAGATTTTCCTTTTGACTTTAATGATGATTGACTCTCATTTTTTTGATATTATGTGGAAGTATTTCAAATCTCCATATTGACTAGGGTATTCAATACCTGAACTTTTTTGAGAATTTTTTATTTTCGGGCATTTTATTCTTTAGGTAATTAATCTTAATTAACCCCAATAATATAAATAACTAAAATTCTGGAAAAGTGGGAATACATGTGTGAAATATATGGATTTTATATATTCTAGGTTATTTATTTTTATTCTAGAAATGATAGTTATTTAGTATGTAAAGGCATTTTAATTTTAATTGACTGACATAAAAATATTTAATTAATGTTATGTTTAAATATTAGTGGGTAAGGTTACCAATAATATGTGTCATATTACTACTCATAAGAGTAGGTTACCATTCAAAAGGGTATGTCACTATTCTTAAGGGTATGTTACTATTCAACGAAAATTATGTTGATTTTATCAGACTCTAAATATCACCTTGTTCGTAATAGTGCATGTCCATTTATAGATATTCAAAACACCTAGGTGGAAAATTTATTTTTAATGGATAGGTGATGTCTATCTCCTAAATAAACATGTTTTGTTTCAAAGAGACTCAAAGATTTAAGTAATTTAGGATATCTAATGACTTCAAATTGTTTAAGAGAAACATAACATAAAAGTTTTGGGGTGTTATATTTTTCACACTTTCAGAATTTTTGTTCTTTAAATTTTTCACGTATAAATCCCTCTTAAAAGATATGGGTGGTTCGTCTTCATAACATTCTCATTTTCCCATGTTTCCTCCTTCATTTTATGGTTTCCCAATATTACCTTTACAAATTGAGTTTCCTGATTTCTTAGTACGTTATCGTTTGTGTCAAGAATCTTGATAGTCTCTTCACAGTTTGACGAATCAAGTTCTATATATATTTCTTCATAGGTGAGTACATGTGTTGGTTCTGGCATATAAATATTTAATAACAACATGTGGAACACATTATTAACTATGGAGAGACCTTATGGAATTCCTAACGGTAAAATATAACTATGATTCTTTCCAGAATTTCGAACAGTTCGATGTACATGTGGCTTAGTTTCCCTTTCTTACCAAACATTAATACACTCTTCCACGGAGATAATTTTTGAAAGACATGATCTCTTTCATTAAATTCCAAATCATTTCACTAGTTGTTATCATAACTCTTCTGCCTACTCTGGGCTACCAAAATATGGGCAAGAATATTATTTTCTTTTGTAGTTGTCTCTTCGATAATTTAAGGGCCTATAAGAATCATCTCACTAACCTCATCCCAACATGTTGTAGTTTGACACCTCTTACAATATAATGCTTAATATAGCACAATTTTAATGTTATAATGGAAACTATTATTGTTGAAAAATTCCACGTAATGCAAGTATTGATCCCAAATACCTTGAAAGTCAATAGAGAATGATCTAATCATGTCTTCTAGTGGTTTAATAGTCCTTTCAGAATGTCAATCAGTTTGGGGGAGATAAGTAGTACTCATATGATGCTCAGTATACAAAGAATTATAATTTTTTTTCCAGAATTATAATTTAAACTAGGGGTCTTGATTAGAGACAATCAATAGAGGTTCACTATGAAGTCATAAAAATTCATTAATATAAATTAATTTTAGGAACTCAAGTGGTAAATCCTCTATTATAGCAAGGAAATGTTCTAATTTTGTGAGACGATCAACAATTACCAATATTACATAATTTGTTCTAGGTTTCCTTAGTAGTGCTCTGAGAAAATCCATCATAATGTCATACCACTACCATATACAAATATATATGGGTTTCATAACCCCTAGGACGTTGTCTCTCGGCCCTAACTTATTAAAAAACAAGACACCTTAACACATAGTCATCAATTTCTCACATCATGTTATCCAACTAAAAATATTCCTTCAGATATCTATTCATCATGGTGATTCTGTGGTGTATTGAAAAATTTGAATATAAAAATCATCTAATAGTTCTGTTTTTAGCTAAGGTACTGATGGAATTCATAACCTCTTCCCAAATTTCAGAACTCCATCCTCATGAATGATGTTTTTCAATCTTCTATCATTCAAAGCTTTAGTATTACTATTTAGATTCTCATAATCATATTTAGAGTTTTTTATATTCTCTAGTAAAGTTGTTTTATAAATCATTTTAAAGAGGAAAGTTTTTTCCCCTGAACAATTCTCACATCTGTCTTTAGTAGTTCCATCAATATAGGATCTCTCTCAATCCTCATTTAGTTCATAAGTCCGTGATCATTCCTACTTAAATCATCTTCCACCATATTTTCCATTCCTATGTGTAGTGTATTAAACAAAAATAATATTTTAGTTAATCCATCCATATACTTTTTCTCATGTTGAGTTATTTCTATGTAAAAATGTATTTCAAACTCTTGTGATCCATACATTCCTCAACTTTATCATTGTAGATATAATGTCTCCATATTTTTAGATAAATGATTATGTCTAATAAATCAAGATCATGAGTTAGTTAATTATTTTCATTTGTATTCAGCTTCCTTGATTCATAATAAATAACTTTATCATTTTTCATAAGGATGCAACCTGATCTATTCTTTGATGCATCATTGTATATACAAATCCATCATTTCCAGAGGGAAGAGTAAAAATTGGTGCATTGACCAATATTTTTTTAAAAATTTCAAAGCATTATGTACATTATTTTGTGGATAAAGAAATAAACCTTTTAAGTGTGAGTTTGATTAGTGGGATATCCAAACAAAAGAAATTATGAACAAAACAACGATAATAATATGCTAATCCAATAAAACTATGTACCTCTATTATGTTCGTTGGCGTGATACATTCTTGGATTGAATTTGTCTTTGCAAGATCAACTAATATTCCATCCTTAGAGAAAATATGACCATGAAATTATACTTAGTGAAAACTAAATTCACAATTTCTTAATATCCCATATAATTCCTTTATTCTAAGATTTTTCAGAATAATCTATAAGTGATTCTCATGGTCTTCATTGATTTTTGAGCATACCAAGTTATCATTTATTAATACCATAAAAAATTCATCAAGATATTCCTTAAAAACTCTATTCAATAGATCCATGAATATATAGGGTGAATTAGTTAGTCCAAAAGGAATTATTATAAACTCCTGATTCCCATACCTGTTTCAATAAGTTTTCTTTGGGATATCTTCTTTCCTCACACACAACTGATGATATCTAGATCGAACATCAATCTTCAAAAAATATTAGTCTCCATGAATTTGATCAATTAAATCATAAATTCATGTCAGAGGATTCTTATTATTTTTTTAAATAGCATTGACTTCTTGGTAATCAATTCATAGCCTCATGGATATGTCTTTATTCTTGACAAAAAATACAGGGGATCCCCATGGAAAAACACTTGGTCGAATAAATCCTTTGGTACTAAATTCCTCTAGTTGTTTCTTTAGTTACACTAATTTCCACATTGGCCATTCTATATGGAGTATTTGGTATAGGTATTTCAACATTAATTAAATCAATAAATAACTCAACATCCCATTCTAGATAATGTACAGATAAATCCTCTCAAACTACATCAATGTATTCATTCAAAATTGGTATGCCATAAATTTTAATATTACATTCCTCATCCATAGATATCGTGTTAACTTCCTCTCCAAGAATCACATTCAGTAGAGCTATAGGGGTTAAATATATATAATAATCAGATGGAGAGGTTTCTTATCTAAAGATAAAGAATTATATATCATTCTCAAAAATTGTAACTTCCTTCTTCTTGAAAGAAATATTTTCAACATAATTTGACAGACATGTCATGTCGAGAATTAAATCAGATTCAATCATTGTTATGATGATAATGTTAGAAACTAAATAACATTTCTGTTTCATGAGGGGGACAAATTGACTCCCCTTTGTTGTAATGATACCTCCCCTATGAGTTTTTAATGAAGAATCCTTTATTAAATCAAATTAGACATGTCTAATTTTCATGGAAAACTGGGAAGATATAAATGAATGTGATGATATAGAATCAAATAAATCATTGGATAAGTTTGAGGAAATAATCTGAGTATTTTATAACACATCATTAGGAACCTCAACCTACATGGTTGTAATCACATAATCTTTCCCTTGTTCTCATGTCCTTTTATGAGGAAAGTTTTATTGTAATTTAGAAAAAATTTCTGAATTGTTCCCCCATCTCTCTATAATTTTATCGTTGATCAACATTGACTATCTCTTCCCCTTGCATTCACTAGATCGATTACCCTTTTCTCAACACTTATAACAAACTCCCATGCCTTTCAAAAATTTCCTTGGATGATTCCTTCCACAGTTCCCGCATAATGGAAATTGATTCATTACCTTCTTCTTCATTGGTGCTTTATCTTTTCATGGTTATTGGAATGAATCTTCTTATCTTGATTCCCCATGATCAATTTTGATCTAGAAAATTCCTTCTCTTTTTTGATGTCTCTAAAAATAATTTCATCATATAATGAAAATGTTGGGGAAGACAGTGCCATTTGGAGACTTGGATAAAGACCTTAAAATAAGTGATCAATATTGTCCTCCAAATCACACACATAATCTATATCATACTAGGATAATCTTGTGATGGTATACTCATACTCTACAACACTCTCATCTTCCCTTTTTTTAGGTTAAATATTATCCTCTTAATTTCAATACGTTTCCCACAAGGTAAATATTGGACAAAAAAAATTCCTTAAAAGTACTCTATTCCATATCTTCTATTTCTTCTTCCTCAATGTTATTCTAGAGCAAGGACCACCATTGGTCATCATCACCCTTGACACAATATACTGCCAGCACTACCTTTTCATTTTCATTGGATCTTAATTCCATGAATATATTTTCAAGGGAATTGATCTACAACTCATCAACAACTGGATTAATAGTCCCACTAAAATATGGGGGCTTCTGATGTATGAAACGATCCAAAATAGGTGTATCATGGTTATTCTTTATATCATGGGTAAGATTTCCCAATATGGTCATGATTTGATTTTCTCCAACATAGACTGTGTTGACTTGTTCAGTGGGGGAATCCCTACATTATCCATGATTATTGATTCCCATTATTCAATTAGGTTCCATTTCAAAATAATGTATTGCACTAAATTCAATTATGAATCATAATTTATAATCTCAACTAGAAAATTACTCATCATAAATTGAAAATCTATGCAAATCTATTCTCATAAACTTGGTTTCTCTGAGGAATATTTACATTCAAATCCTTCATAATGTATTGTTATGATAATGTGAATTATCTTAATAATATCTCTTGGGAGTGTCAAACCAAGGGTGCATCAGGGCCCTTTGTCATCTACCAGGATACCCCAGGTCAAGGTCGAAACTTCTTATTGGAGTTTTCACTCCTAGGTACATCTTTTTTAGAGCCACCTTTAATTTTTTGTATCCAGAGAGGGATTTACTTGCTAGAAATATCCACATAATCTATTCCTTAACAAAATTATATGATGTTATTGTTTTTTATCCTAAAAGAATATCTTAGGGATTTGATCCCTAAACTACATTTTGTAATTTAGTTTCCAAATTTTCTATTAAACATCCTCTAAAATAAACTATAATGCTCCGACCTCAGAAAACTAGAGCTGGTGCATTACTTATTACGTTGTCGTGATTAAAGGGAATTAAATCCAAAACAAAATTTCATTTCAGTAGTCTTATAAAATCTATATACATACATGAAACTCTCCATACACAGGAAAGGTTACAAAATACAACACATAACAAAAACTAATAAACTATATCCATGAGAACTCAATAAATGGTCTCCTCTTTATAACTTGAAGAAAGTAAAAAAATGAAAGGGGTGAGCTCAAATTCTCAGTAAGGGTTACTAATAGTGGACGAATGAATCAACAATAATTTAATCATAATCCAATTGGTATAGTAAATATGACATGGTGAATAAATGAAAAACACATTCCACTATTAGACTGATAATAAAACATCATCCATAGATTTTTCCATTGTGAAGACATCATGGATAGTAGTAACTGAAAATGAATAAAGAGGGTGATTATTAATTGGAAATCATGTATATGGAAAATAATACCACTATACCCTCAAAATGGGTTTCTTCTGTGGGAAGAAACCCATATGATGTTTTCGGAAACAAACTCGAAGGGTTTGTCTATAACTGATTTGCCTCATGAGACCTTTCGATGCATCAAGAGGATATAGTAGGCACATCACATCACTGAAAGTATAAATATTTATTTATTAAAAAATTTAAAAAAATTACAAAATTCCCTCTTGATATTTATATATTGTAGGGGGAATGAATTCATTAATATTTCCATAGATAAAACAACATTCTAAATATACAATGTATGTAAAAGGGTATACAACTTAAGACAATAATCATATCCATGAAAACAAAATATGAATATAAAATATATTTCAAATTTCAAATGAAAAAATATCTCAAATGGGTATTGGATACACCACATAAGAATAATTAGGTGCACAATACCAAGTAAAATACAATGAAATAAAAATTGAGACAAAGTCTCTTATAATGTGGAAATCAATCGAGTCATCTGGCGAAAAACTAATAAGCACCAAATGAATACTATAATACCAGTAATATAAACAGAATAATGGTAATATATATCTAATTTATGTTAAAAATACACCACATGCATGAAATAAGTGGCAAACAATGGAAATCTCATGGAATTAAATGTGATATAAGAATCCACTTACCTTATGGATGAAAGTGTTTTCGATTGGCCTTAATGGCCAAAATAATCAAATTTATCTTAGTTAATTAATAATACTAGAAACAAATAATCATTTAAATTGATTTATTATAACATAATTTTGTTCATTCATTCCCTTTTCTATTGGTTTAATAGTTACAATTTTATTATTTTTGAAGCATTTTCTTCCTTGGTTTTTATGATCGGTTTACTTTTATTCATTAATGGAGGTTCATTTGAAATGCGGTTAAAAGTCCAGAATTGTTAATATATATTACTAGTAACATTATAAATGATCTTATAATGATTTTGGGTTATATACTTTGAGGATTACTCATTAGTTAAATGTTAAAGATAAACACTTGGATTAACATGGCATTTTTATGCCTAATGAACTAGTTTTGTATTATTATATTATTTTATGAGTGTTTAAGGATTAAAAACAATGAATAATGTAAAATACATATATTATTATCTATTTAAACCATAAAAAAGGTGTAATGACTAGTCTTCAAGATAATAATAGAAATTAAAAAACTCATCATCCCTGAATTTGATAAATGAAAACATATCGGATAGTGTTTTCATTTTTAGTATAAGAGGCGAGGGAAAAGAGAGATGGTGATGAAAAAATATACTAGAAAGATAAAATTACAATTCATGTATGTTACTATAATTAAAATTAAATTTATATTAGGGTTGGTGAGGAGAGATCAACAAAATAATTGAACTTGTAAAAAAAGTTGATAGAAAGATGAAGAGAGGTTCACCTCTGGAGTACTCCTCTTAGAGAATCTTTTCCAGGACTTTTTTCCCTTTTTGGTGATACTAGCTAGTATTGGATGTTGGGGGATGGATTCAGAAGTTTATTTTTAAGAACTTAGTCAAGGCTTGATGCTTGAGGGGTGTGGAAGGAAGATGGGGTGATGGTGGTTTATATTGTAGAGGGGAAGGGGTTTTTCTTAATATTTTAATCATTAGTTAATTATTTTTCCCTAAGATAAGAAATAGCGATGATTCAATGAAAAAAAATAGTAATAAGTTAATGTGATTTTGAACTAATGCTTTATTAAATCATCCATGATATATGGAATAGTGTATTTATCTCATAATGTATTTATATCATAATTACCATATTTTACAATTTATAAAAAATTAATGTATTTATGAAAAATACCAAAAATTGACCCTAGCCATTTTTTGACATGTATAATCCAACCATGAGCTCCTTTTTTCAATGATAATTTTATTAATATGTGTAATTTAATTTTTAATTAAAATCATCATTTAATCAAAAAATACCAACACTTAAAATATTCATCATCATTTTTAAGGTGCCTAAATTTTATTTATTCATTCATGGGTAAGGTTACCATTAATAAGTTTAAAATTCATAAGGGTATGTTACTATTCATAATGGTAAGTTACTATCATGGAAAATTAAGTTGATTCTATCAGAATCCAAATATCACCCGGATCACAACAGTGTATGTCCTTCTTTTGAAATTCCACACACAGAGATGGAAAATTTAAGTTTAATAGATAGGTTATGATTATACCATAAATAACCAAGTTTTTTTTTCAAATACACACAGTGATTTAAGTAATATAGTATATCAAACTAATTAAAAGTATTTAAGACAAAGATACCACAAAATGTTTAGGGTTTTATATTTTTACTCTTTAGAGGTGAATATTTTCATTATAAAAGATCGTTTTTCCAAAAATAGTACAGATGTTTTATTTATTAAAATTTAAAAATAAATTGGAATAATATAATATTTTTATTAATTTTAATTCTTTTAATAGAATTTAATTTATTATAAAACAACATTAATGATAATTTGGACATTATATATGTAAAATAAATTTAAAAATAACGATACAATGATGTGCATAGAATATATAAAATTAATAGACATATAACATGACTTATTCATCTATAAAAAGGTAATAAAGTAATTCATTCAACTTTCATTAATTTTAGTATTTTTTATATCATTTATTTTATTTAATTATTAACTAATTAATTAATGAATTGGAATTTCTCATGTATATTACATAACTAATTCATCTATAAAAAATAATGATAAATTATTATGATAATAATAAGTAATATATCTTAAAAAAATATATGTATAACCAAAAATATGACGCTTTTTTATTTCTCAAGGTTTTATAAAAGTTAAAGGCATGGAAGGTTCATTTTTTGATTTTTTCTGTACACAACTTATTATATATGTTACCTTCATAGAATACTATCCAAATAACACATAAAATTATAAACAATATGGGATATGTCTGAAATATGGTCATCCGAGGGATTTTGGACAAGTCCCATAGTCATTTTCTCTTTATTATTAAAGTATGACCACTAAGAAAACTAATTTTTACCTTAATCACTATAATTAATTGTAACTACTTCCACTACTTGTTTTAGTCAAAAACTAAGTTGGTATTATTAGACTATAAATATTATACTAATTACAAATATTTGTTTCCATTTTTCTAATTTCAATTCATAGAACTGGAAAAATTAAATTTAAAGCGAATCCCTCGGACATGGGGAAAAGCAGGATTTCAATTTGATAAATGTTCAAAATGTCATTAAGATTTCATATCTAAATTAAATATTTAATATTATTAAAATAACATAAATTTGATTAATATGTGTAATATTGATCTATTTTTACTCTAAAACCAATTTAAAATATAATTTAACTTTAATAATTATTTTAATCATTAATCCATTTTTAAACTAAAATGTATTATTTTTTACTCTACATAAAAACATGAAACTCCTTTCAAAAATGAAAAAAATATGCCTCATCTAATTTTTATATTCCAATTTAAAGAAATAAGATTTATTTTATCCATTAAAATTTATAAAATGTTCTAAATTTAATTTTAAAGTATGTGCATCATTAAAATGCATCAAAACCACCTTCAGAAAAATACATCATTTTATTAATAAAACGTGATTTTTTCTTATCAAATGCCAATAAAATAAATTATATTTATGTAAATGTATTTTATTTAATATATAATATAAAAATAAATAGATCATTATGTCTCAATATTTTATATTCACTTTTAAACTTGGTCTTGGATGTATTAAATGCTATCAAAAGAACTCTGTTTTGTGTGTAATACAAGGCAACATAGTGTTTCATATAAAGAAAGCAAGAAAATAAAAATAAAAATTTATTATGAAAAAAATATTATATAGTCTTGGGGTGTCACAATTTCCCACACTTAAATAAATTTCATATTTACAATTCATACATTATCTTGGCAATCTAGGTTTTGATATTTGAAAATTCTATTATTGAAAACCCCACATCCTAAAAGGGTGAATAAAATATCCTCCTAATAATAGGGATTGGGATGTTAAAATCATATATAACTAGTATCCCAAAAATAAGAATATAGGTGGGAAATTAAAACATTAAAAGGATGAAAAGAGTAAATAACTACAGTCATTGGTTATAAGAAAAGTGATCAATTGAAAGTTAAGGGCCTCAAAAACCATAAATCTGTTATAATCTAAAGGACCATTTGATTCATTATATTAGAACATAATAGGATAAATTTTTTATTTCAATATTCTTTTTCCTAGATTTGAATAATTATTTCACTCTCTATTAAAATATCTAAATTTACTTACATGATATGTTTCTAGTTTCTAAGCAGAATCATATCCTTTGGTTGTTCCTTGAACTATTTCTACATCATATCTTAGAAAAGGTTAGATTATATGGTGAAGTAATAAAATAATCTCTAAAACCAAAAATAAACATCATCATAAACCATTTCATAAATGGTAAACCTTATAAACCGTCCAAGTATTATGATCCAAAACATTTGAATCAATTTTAAGGAATTCACTAGTATCCAATTTACTTTATTCATTTCAATAATATCATTATCCAAACATCATTATCAAAATATTAAGAAAATATTAAGGGTATTACTTACCTCAATTATGTATTTATCAATATGTTAAACTTCTCACTTAATCATCGATACCATTCAAAAATTGGTTTCAAATACTTAACAAAAAAGTACTTCAGTACAACCATTATATATTTCATCACTTTCATAACTACAAAGTCATTAATAAAAAACACAAATTACATAATTATGGAATAAAAAAATTAATATTAATCATTAAACTTCTTCCCTATTAGTAGCATAATCTTTACAATGATCGATTATAATATTTTTAGGTATATTCATTTCAGACATCAGGTATTGATTTGTGGAGTCTTATATCACCTTGAGTTGAAGCATTGTATATTGGAAATTTTTATACCCTTGAAATAAAAATAATTATTTAAATTATCTCCACACATGTAGAAAAATATATTTGACTTTAAGTAAGTATCATGGTGTCTCTTTCCAAAATTATCAGATGTGGGAAAATCCTTCTTTCTCTTCATTCCTTTATCTATATATTTTCCAACTGTCCTTCAGTTATCATACATCCCTTCAAATATATAATACATATTTTATTATTAACATTTATATTTATGTTATGATACTATTTATTAATATGTTGAGAATTATTGGGAGACTTTATCACTTTTAAATACTATCTTAATGAAAAAAATATGGTCATTTTTCTTATTTGATCACGTGCATTGGGGAGGTCCACATTCCTTCTACTAGAATCAATTTCTTAAAGGAAATATACACTATATTAGATTGTATCATTATGAAAAATAATTTATAATACCAAAACTAGTGAAATACTTAACATAAATTGAAAATTTTAGGCGTATATAATTTTGTAATAATAAACATAGTTTCTTTGGGATGTTATTCTACAAATATCATCAAATTATAACCTAGGGTTTTCAACTAATCTTTGTTACTCGAAATCTAGTTTCTATGTTTTCTACTGATCCTCCTTTTTTACCAAATGTAATGACCCGACCCGAGAATCCCAAAGACAGTTCCTTAATTTATTATATTGTAAATATTACAAGGAATAAAATCTCAAAGGACTAATCAATTTAATAAATTTTGAATACCAAATTTCATACATGATACCTATTTTATAGTGGTGTAATAAAATATAACCTAATGCATAATAAAAACAAATAAATTAAATCCTTGAAACTCATTCCAATAATTCATCTTTATATCCTAAGGAAATAATAAAATAGGGTGAGATGAAATTATTTGTAAGGGTAAGTGAGATAGAAGAAATAATGAATCAATATGCATAATTAATATAGAAAGGTATATAATAGGGACCACATGCAATATAAATATATTATTTAGGCATAATCAGTATGGAGTAGTAGATAACAGAAACTCATTCTATTTAATCAATAAAATGAAAATAAAATGCATCCATAGATAATATAGAAGAAAAACTATCATGGATAATAATAATAACTGAATTATAAATAAATGAAATTATTAATTATTAGACGTCAAGTTTCCCATACACTTGATAGATTTACTGTCAAGATATATTATCAAAACATTTTAATCTACTCTAATCTTTCAAAATGATTCATCTCATTAGAACATATCAATTAATTGAGGTATATCTATAATATATCACCACCCATTTAAAACCAGTAAAAATAATTCCACATTTATCAAATGATATAATTAATAAATAAAAAAATTTCTCTATCACCAATTATCTATTTTTAAAAAATAATAAGGACTTACAAATAATTCCACAGTTAATCAAATAACTTAATAAGTAAAAATCATATGTATAAATGGAACAAAATTTAGGAAATAATAATATCTATCAAAAAATAATATGTCTATTTTATAAATATTTAATTTCCAATGAAAAATTATTATAACAAACTTATTTTTTCAAGAAAAAGTTAACAATCACAAAAGAAATTGAGATTTACAAATAAATTTTACCACTTTGAATTTTTCAAATTAAAAACCCTTAGAAGATATAATTAAAGTAAAAACATAAATTTCATTAAGTTAAATGATTCATGTTATAATATATTAAAAGGGAAAGTAGGTACACCCCTGGAAAGAAGTAAATGGTGAATATGACATTTGTGTCAGGGATATAAAAATTGTGATGAAAAACCCTTACCTTACATTATCTTTTGATTGTACAGTCTAAAAACACATGTACAATCATTTTATGAATTTTATTTACTTATAATAGAACCATATTAATATTCAATGTATATTATATGATCATATTAAAACTTATTATTAACTATTAGATTATATCATTCCATTATTTTTATTGTTTAAGCTGTTAATTTATTTATTTTCTATGATTGTCTTCATTTATTATTTTTCATTACAACAACAAAGATCGTGATTTCATTATCTTCATAATGTAAACCATCATGTAAATATTTTTATTTTGGAACATGGATGTTATTTGTTGGAAATGGAGTATGGTTTTTGTTTTTTGTAAATCCTTGCATGAAAGATCATTGAGTTTGTAAGGAAATTGATCATACAGTTTAAATTGAAAACAATATTGAAGGTGGCATAATTTCATAGTGTTTGAAAAAAATTTGGGGGCCAAAATTTAAATGATGGATTATGTTGTGAAAATTTTATTTCCTTGAAGTCCTTATGAAAATATGGAAAAAGAATTAGATTTGAGAAGATGGGATTCATAAAGAATAAAATAAAATTGATGGTGATCTATACAAAAATGATGAGAATAATGAACAAAGAATAATTGGTACACCATGAATGGTTATGGTGATATCCAT
Source organism: Viscum album (assembly GCA_963277665.1). Classification (NCBI taxonomy): domain Eukaryota; kingdom Viridiplantae; phylum Streptophyta; class Magnoliopsida; order Santalales; family Viscaceae; genus Viscum; species Viscum album. The sequence goes on from OY728141.1 coordinate 1,725,785,650, forward strand.
TATTAAAATTATTGGACCATCACAGGGTGCAATGGTTTGACAGAAGGATTTTTGACAATGTCAAATCACAATGGAGCATCGTGAATGGAGGATCTAAATGTAGGCGGTTTTTAAAGATCCTGAAAATCTACTAAGAGGCAGTGGAGTGTCATGAAAAGTCAAGACTACAAATATAAGGCTACACTCTTCATTTCACATGAATTTTTCCTACTAAAATCCAAAATCACGATAATTTTTTAAATCCAAGGGAGCTTCGTGAATCTAACATTCTATGCAATTTTGAGAATAGAATAAATACTTTTTGAGTCATGACTAATGCCAACGACTTTGATTAATGAGTTATTTGTCCTGATGGTGTATTCTTCATTGAAAAATTGAGTTTCCTGAAGCTACTTTTTTCTATGATGGAAGGGTTCTTCATGAAGGTAGGGGCTTTATGAAGGATATTTGTGAAAGGTAGTTTAGAATATCATTTTTTTAGTGACTAAGGCTTTCAAAGTGTATCAACTGAAGTATGCGGTCCATGTAGAGTCTCATTCTAGATATGGAAACGTGTAACACCCCCAGAATTCATAGTAAGTTATTTTCATTGAAGTTAATCAATAGCTTGTGCTACACACAACACCGAGTTTGAGTGCACCATGACTTACCAAACTAGCCGTTCAAAAGTGTTTATGACTAGTGTTAACTGAATTTTGAATTTTATATACTCCATATAATTTTAGAATACATATTTTATGTTTCTTAGAAAAAATTTATAAACAAATCCATTTTTTATATAAAAGATGTATTTTTCAAAAAATGAAAATTTAACACATTTTTTTGGAAAACCCTCTTAAAACCCAGTATTTGACACTTTTATATATTTAATTTAATGAAATTAAATTATTCTTTATAATTGGGACATCAAAATTTATGTGGGATAAATTTTTGGTACTTTTCTGATAACTTTCATATTTTGATGAATACTGAAAAATACAAAATTATAATTGAAAACAACTTTTTTTAATCGAAATAATTTATATTGTAAAATTATGTATTTTAGTGGTTTGAAATTATAATTAGATTATATTATTATCATTTAATACATTTTAGTTCATTATAAGAATTTCTAAATTTAAATTTGACATAAACATATGTCAATCTTTTCATAGTTTTTAATTTTTTAAAAGCCGCTTTTCTGTTTTGACAATGGGAATTAATTTTAAATTAATTATTTCAACTTATATGTTTTGAATTTGGTAAAATATAACTTATTTTTGAATTTGGAATATCAAAATTATCTTAGTGTTAATTTTTGGTATTTTTTAAAAACATTAAATTTTTAATGAATAGTGAAAAAAACTACGTTGTAGTTTAAAACTGACTTTCTATTTAAATAATTATTTATTTTGTTTAAATTGATTTCAAGTCCAAATATATATATAATACCTATATAATTTCAATGTAAATTATTGGAGTCATTTTATAATAAAATTAGATGTATAAAATTTTATTTAACATTTTACTATCTTTTACCCATCTTCTAGGAGCATTTTCAAATTTGCATAAAATATAATTTTACTACTTCGGTGAGATTAATTTAAAAAAAATTTGAGAGACATGGTTAATATTAGTAAGTAAAATGTGGTTTAATAAGATGAAAATAATTTTTGGTGAATGGTAACTTATGACTTTTATTTACCACTATTAAAAGTAAATATAGTAATTAAGGGTAAAAATGATTTAATAATTACCCTAAAAAATGTACAAATTCTATTAGATAAGTATAATTAAACCAAAAAAATCCTTATAAATAAAATATTATTCTCTTTTTTCCAATTGGATGAGATTAGGACATTTATTATTATTTTATTTAAAGAACAGTTAAAAGAATTAAATTCAACGTTTAATAAAGAAACCATTTATAATATATGGTTACACACAATATAAATTCTACTATGAATATTAATTAGAAAGATAAAAATATTTACTACACAATGTTATTTTATTTATTATTTATAGCCTTTAAATTAATTAATTTATTTATGATACAATGATAATGCAGTAGTTAACTTATTAATAAAGTATTAACATAATTTAAATTATAAATATCCAAATAAATGAAAATTGATGCTTATGATGAATTAAACTAATTTTTTAGGTTAATATGTCATGTTAATGTATGTTTAATAAACTTTATTCTATGTTATAAAGTTTTTATGGCTTTCAAAAATATCAAATACTAAATAGTGTCAAAATTGGCATAATTGAGGTTTTAAAACAAATATTATATTATTAATTGATATAATATTCCTAAAAATCTAATTTTCGACAAAAGGAATTTGATAAGGTTATATATATTTATAATGAACCACATGGGGGTATCTTTTCTTGTTATAGTATGTTTATTATCCATATAATAGAAAAACACAAAGAGACATGGTAAATGTCAAACTATTTAACTAAGAGTTAAATCTAAAAGATAAGGTTAAAATGATTAATTAAACCTATCTAAAACCTCTTTTTTGAGATGTTTTAGACCCCTACCCATCTTATCCTTTAAATAATTCTTTTTTGGACATTATAAATCGATATTTATTTTGTTATAAAATAATATTTCAAGCATTTCCTAAAGTGACCCTCACCTCTCTTATAAAAGGGGCCTTCCCCTTCTCTCAATTTCACACCTCCATAGCCTTTTTTCTCAGAAAGAACCTGCACAAATATACTCCCAAATTTCCTACCTTTATCTTATAAGCCTTCCTTTTGTCAAAAATACAACCTACGGATCCCTTTTGATCAAATAAAAAGGAAGAACCCGCAAAAGAGGTAAATATTTCATCACCTCGTTCATGTTCTTTTCTTCTTCCACTTCCTCTTTATTTTTCGTTTCAATTCTAAAATAATTAATCCAGTATCTTATATATACTATGATGTTATTACAAAAATGTTAAAACCATATTCATTATTATATCAATCTTATAAATGAAAAAGTCCCTATACGTGTGTACGTTTGGATTACCGTCTCCATGTCGTGGTGTAGTTTGTTTTTCGAACACTTCATTATTTTTATGGGTATAATAATGAGTATAACTGATGTAAATAATAAATATAACATGTTAATGATTCTGTATATATGATATACCATCCAATTACATATTATTTCACCATCAATATAATGATATTGTCGCTCGTGCGTACGTACGGACTACCGTCTCCACGAACGCGATGAGATTCATTCCCCATCGTAATAATTCAAGAATTATTTTCATTTTATGATTAAAAATAAGGTTTATGAACTTAATATAATTATATATATGAATAAAATCCATTCTATCCACAACAAAAATTTCTTACGTAACCGTGAATATAAAATAAAATAGATCAGTTAACACTCGAAAGGATGATACTACTAAAATATTATTAGCAAAGCAATATTAGAGGATAATATATGATATCATATTTATGTATATAGTTCTTGTATAATTTAATAACAATGATTTAAGTATTATATAGGAGGTTAAAATACCATCAACAAAGGAAAATTACAAGGTAGGGGTTTTTCTTTTCACTTCTTATTCCCAAGAGATTCACGCTATATTGCCACTATTTCCTTTTGTGTGCGGTATGTACTGCCTATGATTTTATTCTTTGCGTAATATACTTTAATTTTTACCTTAATCAGTATAATTAATTGTAACTACTTCCACTACTTGTTTTAGTCAAAAACTAATTTGGTATTATTCGACTATAAATATTATACTAATTACAAATATTTGTTTCCATTTTTCTAAATTAAATTCATAGAACAGGAAAAAATAATTTATAGAGAATCCCTCAGACATGGCGAAAACCAGGATTTTAATTTGAAAAAAGTTCAAAATGTCATTAAGTTTTCATATCTAAATTAAATATTTAAATTTTTTAAAATAACATAAATTGGATTAATATGTGTAATATTGATCTTTTTTTACTCTAAAACCAATTTAAAATATAATTTAACTTTAATAAATATTTTAATCATTAATCCAGTTTTAAACTAAAATGTATAATTTTTTACTCTACATAAAAACATGAAACTCCTTTCAAAAATGAAAAAAATATCCCTCATCTAATTTTTATATTCCAATTTAAAGAAATAAGATTTATTTTATCCATTAAAATTTATAAAATGTTCTAAATTTAATTTTAAAGTATGTGCATCATTAAAATGCATCAAAACCACCTTCAAAAAAATACATCATTTTATTCATAAAACGTGATTTTTTCTTATCATATGCCAATAAAATAAATTATATTTATGTAAATGTATTTTATTTAATATATAATATAAAAATAAATAGATCATTATGTCTCAATATTTTATATTCACTTTTAAACTTGGTCTTGGATGTATTAAATGCTATCAAAAGAACTCTGTTTTGTGTGTAATACAAGGCAACATAGTGTTGCATATAAAGAAAGCAAGAAAATAAAAATAATAATTTATTCTGAAAAAAATATTATATAGTCTTGGGGTGTCACAATTTCCCACCCTTAAATAAATTTCATCTTTACAATTCAAACATTATCTTGGCAATCTAGGTTTTGATATTTGAAAATTCTATTATTGAAAACCCCACATCCTAAAAGGGTAAATAAAATATCCTCCTAATAATAGGGATTGGGATGATAAAATCAAATATAACTAGTATCCCAAAAAGTAGAATATTGTTTGGAAATTAAAACATTAAAAGGATGAAAAGAGTAAATAACTACAGTCATTGGTTATAAGAAAAGTGATCAATAGAAAGTTAAGGGCCTCAAAAACCATAAATCTGTTATAATCTAAAGGACCATTTGATTCCTTATATTTGAACATAATAGGATAAATTTTTTATTTCAATATTCTTTTTCCTAGATTTGAATAATTATTTCACTCTCTATAAAAATATCTAAATTTACTTACTTGATATGTTTCTAGTTTCTAAGCAGAATCATATCCTTTGGTTGTTCCTTGAACTATTTCTACATCATATCGTAGAAAAGGTTGGATTATATGGTGAAGTAATAAAATAATCTCTAAAACCACAAATAAACATCATCATAAACCATTTCATAAATGGTAAACCTTATAAACCGTCCAAGTATTATGATCCAAAACATTTGAATCAGTTCCAAGGAATTCACTAGTATCCAATTTAATTTATTCATTTCAATAATATCATTATCCAGACATCATTATCCCAATATTAAGAAAATATTGAGGGTCTTACATACCTCAATTATGTATTTCTCAATATGTTAAACTTCTCACTTAATCATCGATACCATTGAAAAATTGGTTTCAAATACTTAACAAAAAAGTACTTCAGTACAACCATTATATACTTCATCATTGTCATAACTATAAAATCATTAATAAAAAACTCAAACTACATAATTATGGAATAAAAAAATTAATATTAATCATTACACTTCTTCTCTATTAGTAGCATAATCTTGATAATGATCAATTATAACATTTTTAGTTATATTCCATTCAGACTTCAGATATTGATTTATGGAGTCTTATATCACCTTGAGTTGAAGCATTGTATAATGGAAATTTTTATACCCTTGAAATAATAATAATTATTTAATTTATCTCCACACATATAGAAAAATATATTTGATTTTAATTAAGTATCATGGTGTCTCTTTCCAAAATTATCATATGTGGGAAAATCCTTCTTTCTCTTCATTCCTTTATCTATATGTTTTCCAACTGTCCTTCAGTTATCATGCATCCCTTCAAATATATAATACATATTTTATTATTAACATGTATATTTATGTTATGATACTATTTATTAATATGTTGTGAATTATTGGGAGACTTTATCACTTTTAAATACTATCTTAATAAAAACAAATATGGCCATTTTTCTAATTTGATCACGTGCATTGGGGAGGTCCACATTCCTTCTTCTAGAATCAATTTCTTAAAGGAAATATACACTAGATTAGATCGTATCATTATGAAAAATAATGTATAATACCAAAACTAGTGAAATACTTAACATAAATTGAAAATATTAGGAGTATATAATTTTGTAATAATAAACATAGTTTCTTTGGGATGTTATTCTACAAATATCATCAAATTATGCCCTAGGGGTTTCAACTAATCTTTGTTACTCGAAATCTAGTTTCTATGTTTTCTACTGAACCTCATTTGTTACCAAATGTAATGACCCGACCCAAGAATCCCAAAGATAGTTCCTTAATTTATTAAATTGTAAATATTACAAGGAATAAAATCTCAAAGGACCAATCAATTTAATATATTTTGAAAACCAAATTTCATACATGATACCTATTTTATATTGGTAAAATAAAATATAACCTAATGCATAATAAAAACAAATAAATTAAATCCTTGAAACTCATTCCAAGAATTCATCTTTATATCCTAAGGAAATAATAATATAGGGTGAGATGAAATTATTTTTAAGGGTAAGTGAGATAGAAGAAATAATGAATAAATATGGGTAATTAATATAGAAAGGTATATAATAGGGACCACATGCAATATAAATATATTATTTAGGCATAATCAGAATGGAATAGTATATAACTGAAACTCATTCTATTTAATCAATAAAATTGAAGTGCACTATGTTGCATTTGTTGTCAATGAGGCATGATGTTGTCATAAGATGAATGGATGTCAAGGAATGTCAAGATGTGAATGACAAAGGATGTGATGGTGTTGGTGAGGAAAGGAGAATGGCCATGGTACTAAGATGCATGTCACTTAGGAGATTCACTACGTGACATAGGATGTTGTGGTTGAAACATTCTCTATGGATATCAGACGATTTTAGAACTATTCTTAATGTTCCAATACTTATTTCAAGGTGATACTAAGTGACAACACTTGAAGAATGAATGATGATGGAGCATCATTACATCTGACGATTGTTGAGCTGCTCTTTAAGTTCAAAGAAGTTGTATCAACTGGATACAATGTCACAACATTTTCTGAAGACCATGCATTATATTGAAAATGCATGAGGAGGTGAAGAATATCCATCCACAATCTATAAGTGGATGAAGTGAGCTAAAGAAGTCCATGCACTATCACATAGTGCATGTGAACATGAAGAAGATCCAACCTGATCTCTGATTAGATCAATGATGTTTATTGAAGAATTTATGTGATTTAGGAGTTCGGTTAAAGAAGAAGACCCTTCGGGAATTCGATATACAAAGTGAAGATCATATGAGAGGAGGATTGATGAATTCCTACGAAGAAGAGAAATGGAAGAAGAAGAGAGAAGAAATGGCTTAGAGGAAAGTGGCATTTGGAATTTGAACTTGGACACTTTGTTTTTTAACAAAGGACTTGTTCTATACTCAGGCAAAAATAAGCCACCATGGGCCAGCTTTAAGGGTTTAACCCCAAGGCACTTGTGGGACTTGAAGTCACCACGTCCAAGGGGATCCCATGGGGCCAGCCCGAGAGGTCGCAGCCGTGTATATGCCCCGGGCCTCACAGGGGAGTGTCAAGCCATGCGCAGCGTGAGCACGATGATCGCTCCCGAGGATGCACAGTGGGCGCCAGTGGTGCGGCCGAGTGGCAGGGGTGGGCACAAGAGCGCGCCCGCTAAGAGAACACGGTTCGGGGCGACACCGTGGAGGTTGGAAGTTCAATTGATGAGAGGCGGGGAGCGCTAGGTTGATAAACTACGGAAAATCTGTGGTCTGTTTCAATGTGGGATGCGCAATTTTAACCAGGAGTGAATCCTAGACACTCGATCGATCGCGCGCCAGATATCGACCGCACGATCGATCCCGCGTGAGATCTTCTGTTTGCGGTCGTCCAACGATCGGATCCAATGGCATGTGAGTTGTCTCCTTCCTCGAGCTCAGCCGAAGGCCACCCGACGTCCCCTGCTGAACCAGAGGGTCTCCGAGCACCGATCCTGAGCTCCCAGAAACTGTTGATCAATCCGAAGACACCATTGAGATCGTCTGAGCATAACGAACACATCCATGCCTAAAAATGGGTGTGCATGAAACAACGAGAGAATTTGGAGTTCGTCCGAAGGAAAACGAAGTGCCGAGGCTATGTTGGTTAATATTTTGCATGGATCGCCCTTAGACGAAGGCCGTGCATGCGTTCTAAGTTTCATGCATGTGGAGGAGAAAAATAAAGAAGAAAGAACTCGTCTGGGACAGTAGAGAAAATCCAGATTTGCAAAATCTTGAAATACCTGAAAACTTCGAGGATTCAAGATTTGTATCTCACGCGGATGAACCACACTACCTCTGCCTATATAAAGAGAGGCCGAGGTGCTGGAATTTCTTGCTGAGTTTTTTGTTGAAAACCCGAAGAATCGCTGTGCCTTGTGCTACGCAAAGTGAAGCCCACCGCGCACACTTGCGCGGCAGAAGTCCCAGTGCCACCCGAGGCCCGAAGGTCCCCTGCGTGCATCATTTTCACGACCGGAAGAGCTCTCCCTGCCCGCATACTTGCGCGGCAGGAGAAGCTTGTGCACTCAAGGTGCTCTCGCACTCTTGAGGCTTGCGCGATCTGAGGCCGCATCACATGCGCGCCCCGGGCTTGGTGGAGGCTTGCGCGGCAGTAGGCCCTTGCGCGCTGCCTTGTGCCCTTGTACCCGAGAACTTGCGCACCCTACGGGCTAGTTGCACCTTGAACCCTGCGTGCCCGTGAAGCCTTGGATCCAAGTGAACCTTGCGCGGCTATTAATGAACAGTGGAGTGCATACCTAGTGTGTATGTGAAAATGGAGTAAGAGGACCCTACGGTTTTGTGTGTGCAAGGAGAACCCGAGACCATACTTGTGTGTGTGCCAAGTGAAGACACCCTACAGGTGGTTTTTTGTGAAAATGAACATGAGGCCGTAGCCTTGGGTGTGTGCAAGAAGAGGAGGAGGCCAAGCTCATTTGTGTGCAAAAAGTGAAAGAAGTGTGTTCAACGAGACAAGAAGGCTGAACCTATGTGTGTGCACTAAAAGTTGTGTGTACACTTAGAAGAATAAGAACAAGACCCACACCAAAGAACAACACACTTGTGAGTGTGTAAAAAAAAGGAACAAAGTGTGAAGAAGGAAGAAAGTTTGTGTGATTAAAGTAATTGCGCTCTTTGAGTGTTTATCACACTAAGAAAAAAGAGAAGGGAATTGCATGCATGCATGCATGCACATGCACACGTGAACAAAGCCAAATCTGGTTGTGTGCATTTTAGGAGTCCAAGACCAGGAGATCTTAAAGATATTGGGATGCCATGAATTCAGTGCATGAAGTTGATGTGGAAGTGAGACTGAAGCCAGACTGAAGTTAAAGACATCAGCTTCTTGAGTTTTCAGTGATTGAGAAGATCCTGATCAACAGAAGTGATCAAGAGTTGTGAGCAAGACCAACAGACCTTATCAAAGTCTATTGAAGATTTTTGAAGAGAGAGGCCAGGTCATCCTGAGAAGAAGGAGATAAATCCTGAGCAATACGAGAAGACCTGATCAAGTGATCAGAAGTGAAGAGAAAGGCCATCAGTCTTTATCCCAGACTGCTGAAGATACTTGAAGAAGCTTAAAGTGAAGAAGAGCTACTCGTGCGACTCGAGAATCCAGGAGAAGCCACCTGTGAGACTCAGGGTGGAGGAAGTCTTCAGTGGGATTCTGGAGCAGGCCAGTGAGACTCTGGTAACACTGTGGGACGCAGTATAAAGACCCTCCTGTGGGACTCAGGAGATATATAGTGGGACTCTGTATCGACCATTGTAATTCTAACAAGTTATAATGAAGAAACCATGTTGGGGAGTATAACCAACATGTCAAGGACGTAGGCCTTTGGTGCCGAACCTTGTAAATCCTTATATCATGTACCTTTATATTTACTGCATCATTCGAGGAAAGGTGAGAGATACAAGAAGAGTGGATCGAGGCTTTAAACAGCCATTGAGGTTTAATTGATAAAGAATCAATTAGAAAAAGTTTTAAGGGATCACTGATTCACCCCCTCCCCCTCTCAGTGATTCACACTGATCTGGGCACTTCAATTGGTATCAGAGGAAGGTTGCCTCTAAAAGATCCAAGGGAGTCTTTATCAAGTGTAGATTTGAAGAAATGAGCGACTAGCCTCAAATGGAGATATATGCCAAGACTCAGAAAAATAAGAAGAAGAAAAGGGACAAGAAGATGAAGAAAGCTTGTCCTAGCTGTGATGAAGTTGGAATAATGAATGATCTCCAAAATGCAATTGAATATCTTCAGAAGACAGTCCCCAAGGAAGTGGAAATGTGTATAGCTACAGGAATCCTTGATCTTCAAGAAGAAAAATCACAGTTAGAAGAAGAAGCCAATCCAATAGAAGATCAATTGGGAAAAAGGGTCGGCATAACCAACACTCTTAGAAAGCTGGTGAAGGCTAAAGATGAAACTGTTTCTCTTTGCAATGAAAGATATGAAGACACTACTGAAGAATTGCAAAGAAGTCTTTCTGAGAAATAATTCAATAAAGTAATAATCAAAGATGTTTACCATGCACTGGAGAAGAGGCATAGATTATAAATGGTTGTTAAAGATGCTCAACTTTAAGACAATGTAAAAAGGGTGAAGGAGCATGACAACTCATTGCTTGAAATGAATAAGGTGCATGAAGACCAGATGAAACAGCTGGAAGAGAAATGGGAAGGAAAGCAAAGAACTGTTGAGGATGAGAAGAATTCCATTAACATGAAGTGTTTAGAATTAGAGGTGATATTGAAAAATCAGCAATCGCCCAAAGCCAAAGCCTCCCAGACAGCTGGAAGAAGAAATGTTTCCACTCAAGTGAGCATTGAGCAGGATGATTCTAAAAGAAAGACATCCTCTAATAAGAGGGAAACATCTTCTAGAAAGAAGGTATCATCCATACCATCTTGTACTCATGATTTTAAAAGTGTTTCCACAAAAAGTATAGGATGGATGAATAATTCCAAACAAGTATGGATGAGGAAAATGAAGAATGAAAGATCTCTTGAAACAACACAGCAGTTCAAGAAAAGCACCCTACAATCAGAAGGACTCAAGAGGTCAAGATTTGTGGGTCAGTGTTGGTGTTGTATCAAGCATGGGCATTGTGCAAAGGATTGTTGGTACAATCCACTGAATGTCAAAGCACAAAGTAAGCCCATGCCAAGGGGGAGAAAGCCAGAGGAAAAGAGGCAACGTCCACAAATCCAGAGACATCTATTTTCTGCAAATAGATTTGGATTGCTTGATAACATCTGGGATGTTTGTAAAAGTGGTCAAAAAGATACATGTCAATCTCCAACTATATCCAAAGCTCAAAAGAAGAGAAGATCACTGAACCTGGCTAAAATGGAATCCTTGGGAAGCAAGAAGAAAGTTGAAGATGCTCCCAAGAAGGTTTAGAAAAAGGAAAAGAAGTCGTTGGAGTCTAAATCCAAGAAGGGTGATGCATCCAGAAGGACCACCAAGAAAACATGCTTATACTGTGGAAAGAAAGGACATATCATGGATCATTGTAAACAAGCCATGAAATTCAATAGAGGCATACTGGACTCAAATAGACAATCAATCCAGAAGAAGCAGAAGGGATTGGTTGAAAACAAGTTGCCTAAGAAAGGTAGCTTGAAAGCATCAAAGGAACCATGCGGAATATCCAGAACTGAGGCCACACTTCCAAGTGACTTACTAGTCATATGGCCAAATCAGTTGCAACTTGCCAAAGATCTGCAAAGAGCTGAAGATAATGTTCAGGCAATTGCTAAGGAAAAAGGGAAGAAGAAGATTTCACATGAAGATGTGTTGATATCCACACAATCACAAACATCAATGAAGACCAAATGTGCAAGTGTGAAGAATGGTGAAAATGGGACATCTCGGTTGAGAGAATCTTCTCAACCTTGTTGTTCACATTGATGAACCAAGGAGGTTCCATCTTATTCCCTAATCACTTGTATTTACATGTGCTAACATTGCAGGGAATTGAAGATGATGATCATTATCAACTAGAGGATGGTTTGGACAGAATGGAGTGCACCCCTTGAGGGGGATCCAATCTGAAAGAAGATGGGATTCTGAGATTAATACTATCTTGAGAAAAGTGAAGGTATTCCAATCAAACTTTCATCCCTTGTTTATTAATTTTATTCATCATGACAATTGAGGGGGAGTATTAATTGAAGACAAATGGTTAAAAGGGGGAGCTTTATCTTTTCACTTAGCTTTCTAATAAGTTTTGTGAAGTATGTGCCGGATTTAGCAATTTATTGTTATATCTGAAAAATTTCATGCCCCTGGAAGCTAAGAATGATCTCACATGTATAGTGAAATGTGGACAGCATTGAAAAATATCGGTTACATCACTCTTGTTTTCTACACCGGGTTAGCCCAAGTAGACTTAGAGATGATTTACTAAAGGTTATTTGCTAAAGAAGAACATGTGACATCATCCCTCTCTTAGTGATTTTCAAAAAAAAATCTATTCAAAGGGAGGAAGAGATATTTTAGAAGAGAGCCACACCACATCTTTGCATTTTATTGCCAATAAGGGGGAGAAAATATTGGCACACATATTGACCCATTCATATGTGTTGAAGAAGTGTATTGACAACAAATAAAAACGGGGAGATTGAAGTGCACTATGTTGCATTTGTTGTCAATGAGGCATGATGTTGTCATAAGATGAATGGATGTCAAGGAATGTCATGATGTGAATGACAAAGGATGTGATGGTGTTGGTGAGGAAAGGAGAATGGCCATGGTACTAAGATGCATGTCACTTAGGAGGTTCACTAAGTAACATAGGATGTTGTGGTTGAAACATTATCTATGGATATCAGACGATTGTAGAACTGTTCTTAATGTTCCAATACTTGTATCCAGGTGATACTAAGTGACAACACTTGAAGAATGAATGACGATGGAGTATCATTACATATGACGATTGTTGAGCTGCTCTTTTAGTTCAAAGAACTTGTATCAACTGGATACAATGTCACAACATTGTCTGAAGACCATGCATTGTATTGACAATGCATGAGGAGGTGAAGAAGATCCATCCACAATCTCTAAGTGGATGAAGTGAGCTAAAAAAGTCCATGCACTATCACTTAGTGCATGTGATCATGAAGAAGATCCAACTTGATCTCTGATTAGATCAATGAAGTTTATTGAACAATTTATGTGATTCACGAGTTCGATTGAAGAAGAAGACCCTTCGGGAATTCGATATACTAAGTGAAGATCATATGAGAGGAGGATTCATGAATTCCTACGAAGAAGGGAAATGGAAGAAGATGAGAGAAGAAATGGCTTAGAGGAAAGTGGAATTTGGCATTTCAACTTGGACACTTTGTTTTTTAACAAAGGACTTGTTCTATACTCAGGCAAAAAGAAGCCACCAAGGGCCAGCCTTAAGGGTTCAACCCCAAGGCACTTGTGGGACTCGAGGTCACCACGCCCAAGGGGATCCCATGGGGCCAACCCGAGAGGCCGCGGCCGTGTATAAGCCTCGGGCCTCATAGCAGAGTGTCAAGCCCTGCGCAGCGTGAGCGCAAGGAGCACGCCCGAGGATGTATAGTGGGCGCCAGTGGCGCGCCCGAGTGGCAGGGGTGGGCGCAAGAGTGCGCCCGCTAAGAGAACACGGTGTCGGGCGGCACCGTGGAGGTTGGAAGTTCAATTGACGAGAGGCGGGGAGCGCTAGGTTGATAAACCACGGAAAATCCACGATCCGTTTTGATGTGGGACGTGCAATTTTCACCGGGAGAGAATCTTGGCCGCTCGATCGATCGCGCGCCAGATCCCGACCGCACGATCGATCCCGCGCGAGATCTTTTGATCGCGGTCATCCAAAGATCTGATCCAATGGCCTGCGAGTCATCTCCTTCCTCGAGCTCAGCCGAAGGCCACCCGACATCCCCTGCTAAACCAGGGGGTATCTGAGCACCGATCTTGAGCTCCCGGCCACTGTTGATCAAGCCGAAGACACCATTGAGATCGTCTGAGCATAACGAACACATCCATGCCTAAAAATGGGTGTGCATGCAACAACGTGAGAATTTGGAGTTCGGTCGAAGGGAAATGAAGTGCCGAGGCTATGTTGGTTAATATTTTTCATGGATCGCCCTTAGACGAAGGTCGTGCATGCGTTATAAGTTGCATGCATGTGGAGGATAAAAATAAAGAAGAAAGAACTCGCGTGGGACATTAGAGAAAATCAAGATTTGCAAAATCTTGAAATACCCGAAAACTTCGGGGATTCAAGAGTTGTATCTCACACGGATGAACCGCACCGCCTCTGCCTATATAAAGAGAGACCGAGGTGCTGGAATTGCTTGCTGAGTTTTTGTTGAAAACCCGAAGAACCACAGAGCCTTGTGCTATGAAAAGTGAAGCCCACCGCGCACTCTTGCACGGCTGAAGTCCCGGTGCCACCTGAGGCCCGAAGGTCCCCTGCGCGCATCACTTGTGCGATAGGAAGAGCTCTCCCTGCCCACATTCTTGCGCGGCAGGAGAAGCTTGCACGCCCAAGGTGCTCTCGTACTCTTGAGGCTTGCGCGATCCGAGGCCGCGTCACTTGTGCGCCCCAGGCTTGGTGGAGGCTTGCGTGGCAGTAGGCCCTTGCGCGCTGCCTTGTGCCCTTGTACCCGAGAACATGCGCGCCCCGCGGGCTGGTTACACCTTGCACCATGCGCGCCCGTGTAGCCTTGGATCCAAGTGAACCTTGCGCGGCTCTTAAAGAAGAGTGGAGTGCATAGCTAGTGTGTGTGTGCAAACGGAGTAAGAGGACCCTACGGTTTTGTGTGTGCAAGGAGAACCCGAGACCATACTTGTGTGTGTGCCAAGTGAAGACACCCTACAGATGGTTTTTATGAAAATGAACATGAGGCCGTAGCCTTGGGTGTGTGCAAGAATAGGAGGAGGCCAAGCTCACTTGTGTGCAAAAAGTGAAAGAAGTGTGTGCAACGAGACAAGAAGGCTGAACCTATGTGTGCACACTAAGAGGTGTGTGTACACTTAGAAGAAGAAGAACAAGACCCACACCAAAGAACAACACACTTGTGAGTGTGTAAACAAAAGGAACAAAGTGTGAAGAAGGAAGAAAGTTTGTGTGCTTAATGTAATTTCACTCATTGAGTGTTTATCACACTAAGAAGAAAGAGAAGTGAATTGCATGCATGCATGCATGCACATGCACACGTGAACAAAACCAAATCTGGTTGTGTGCATTTGAGGAGTCCAAGACCAGGAGATCTTGAAGATATTATGATGCCATGCATTCAGTGCATGGAGATGATTTGAAGTGAGACTGAAGCCATACTGAAGTTAAAGACATCAGCTGCCTGTGTTTTCAGTGATTGAGAAGATCCTGATCAACAGAAGTGATCAGAAGTTGTGAGCAAGACCAACAGACCTTATTAAAGGCTATTGAAGATTCTTGAAGAGAGAGGCCAGGTCAACCTGAGAAGAAGGAGATAAATCCTGAGCAAGACGAGAAGACCTGATCAAGTGATCAAAAGTGAAGAGAAAGGCCAGCAGTCTTTATCCCAGACTGCTGAAGATACATGAAGAAGCTTAAAGTGAATAAGAGCTACTCGTGTGACTCGAGAAGCCAAGAGAAGCCCCCTATGAGACTCAGGGTGGAGGAAGTCTTCAGTGGTATTCTGGAGCAGGCCAGTGGGACTCTGGTAACACTGTGGGACGTAGTATAAAGACCCTCCTGTGGGACTCAGGAGAGATACAGTGGGACTTTTTATCGACCATTGTAATTCTAACGAGTTATAATGGAGAAACCATGTTGGGGCGTATAACCAACATGGCAAGGACGTAGGCCTTTGGTGCCGAACCTTGTAAATACTTGTGTTATATGCCTTTATATTTACTGCATCATTCGAGGAAAGGTGAGAGATACAAGAAGAGTGGATCGAGGCTTTTACCAGCCATAGAGGTTTAATTGATAACTAATCAATTAGTAAAAAGTTTTAAGGGATCACTGATTCACCCCCTCCCCCTCTCAGTGATTCACACTGGTCTGGGCACTTCAAAAATGAAAATAAAATGCATCCATATATAATATAGAATAAAAAGTATCATGGATAATAATAATAACTGAATTATCAATAATTGAAATTATTTATTATTAGACGTCATGTTTCCCATACACTTGATACATTTACTGTCAAGATATATTATCAAAACAGTTTAATCAACTCTAATCTTTCCAAATGATTCATCTCATAAGAACATATCAATTAATTTTGGTATATCTATAATATATCACCACCCATTTAAAACAAGTAAAAATAATTCCTCATTTATCAAATGATATAATTAATAAATAAAAAATGTTCTCTATCACCAATTATCTATTTTTAAAAAATAATAAGGACTTATAAATAATTCCACAGTTAATCAAATAACATTATAAGTAAAAATCATATTTATAAATGGAACACAATTTAGGAAATAATCATATCTATCAAAAAACAATATGTCTATTTAATAAATATTTAATTTCTAATGAAAAATTATTATAACAAACTTATTTTTTCAAGAAAAAGTTAACAATCACAACAGAAATTGAGATTTATAAATAAATTTTACCACTTTGATTTTTTCAAATTAAAACCCCTTAGAAGAGATAGTTAAAGTAAAAACATAAATTTCATTAAGTTAAAGGATTCATGTTATAATATATTAAAAGGTAAAGTAGTTACACCCCTGGAAAGAAGTAAATGGTGAATATGACATTTGTGTCATGGATATAAAAAGTGTGAAGAAAACCCCTTACCTTACAATATCTTTTGATTGAACACTCTAAAAACTCATGTACAATCATTTTATGAATTTTATTTACTTTTAATAGAACCATATTAATATTCATTGTATATTATATGATCATATTAAAACTTATTATTAACTATTAGATTATATCGTTCCATTATTTTTGTTGTTTAAGCTATTAATTTCGTTATTTTCTATGTTTGTCTTTATTTATTATTTTTCATTACAATAACAAAGATCGTGGTTTGATTATCTTCATAATGTAAACCATGATGTAAATATTATATTTTAGAACATGGATGTTCTTTGTTGGAAATGGAGTATGGTTTTTGTTTTTTGTGAATCCTCGCATTAAAGATCATTGAGTATGTAAGGAAATTGATCGTGCAGTTTAAATTGAAAACAATATTGAAGGTGGAATAATTTCATAGTGTTTGAAAAAAATTTGGGTGCAAAAAATTAGAGTATGGATTATGTTGTGAAAATTTTATTTCCTTGAAGTCCTTATGAAAATATGGAAAAAGAATTATATTTGAGAAGATGGGATTCATGAAGAATAAAATTGATGGTGATCTATACAAAAATGATGAGAATAATGAACAAAGAATAATTGGCACATCATGAATGGTGATGGTGATATCTATTATTAAAATAATTGGACCATCACAGTGTGCAATGGTTTGACGGAAGGATTTTTGACAATGTCAAATCACAATGGAGCATCATGAATGGAGGATCTAAATGAAGGTGGTTTTTAATGATCCTGAAAATCTACTAAGATGCAGTGGAGTGTCATGAAATTTCAAGACTTCAAATATAAGGCTACACATCTTCATTTCACATGAATTTTTCCTAATAAAATCCAAAATGACACTAATTTTTTGAATCCAAGGGAGCTTCCTGAATCTAATGTTCTATGCAATTTTGAGAATAGAATAAATACTTTTTGAGTCATGACTAATGCCAACAACTTTGATTAATGAGTTCTTTGTCCTGATGGTGTATTCTGCATTGAAAAATTGAGATTCCTGAAGCTAATTGTTTCTATGATGGAAGGGTTCTTCATGAAGGTAGGGGGATTCATGAAGGATATTTGTGGAAGGTAGTTTAGAATATCATTTTTTTAGTGACTAAGGCTTTCAAAGTGTATCAACTGAAGTATGTGGTCCATGTAGAGTCTCATTCTAGATATGGAAAAGTGTAACACCCCCAGATTTCATAGTAAGTTATTTTCATAGATGTTAATCAATAGCTTGTTCTACACACAACACTGAATTTTGAATTTTATATACTCCATATAATTTTAGAATACATATTTTATGTTTCATATACATAATATAAAAAATCCATTTTTTATATAAAAGATGTATTTTTCAAAAAAAGAAAAATTAACACATTTTATTGGAAAACACTTTTAAAAACCAGTATTTGACACTTTTATATAATCAATTTAATGAAATTAAATTATTCTTTATAATTGGGACATAAACATTTATGTGGGATAAATTTTTGGTACTTTTCTGATAACTTTCATATTTTGATGAATACTGATAAATACTAAATTATAATTGAAAAAAACTTTTTTTAATCGAAATACTTTATATTGTAAAATTATGTATTTTAGTGTTTTGAAATTATAATTAGATTATATTATTATCATTTAATACAGTGTAGTTCATTATAAGAATTTCTAAATTTAAATTTGACATAAACATATGTCAATCTTTTGATAGTTTTTAATTTTTAAAAACCCTCATTTCTGTTTTGACAATGGGAATTAATGTTAAATTAATTATTTCAACTTATATGTTTTGAATTTGGTAAAATATAACTTATTTTTGAATTTGGAATATCAAAATTATCTTAGTTTTAATTTTTAGTATTTTTGAAAAACATTCAATTTTTAATGAATAGTGAAAAACACTACGTTGTAGTTTAAAACTGAATTTTTATTTAAATAATTATTTATTTTGTTTAAATTGATTTCAAGTCAAAATAGATATATAATACCTATATAATTTCAATGTAATTTATTGGAGTCATTTTATAATAAAATTAGTTGTATAAAATTTTATTGAACATTTTACTATCTTTTACCCATCTTCTAGGAGCATTTTCAAATTTGCATAAAATATAATTTTACTGCTTCGGTGAGATTAATTTAAAAAAATTTGAGAGTCATGGTTAATATCAGTAAGTAAAATGTGGTTTAATAAGATGAAAATAATTTTTGGTGAATGGTAACTTATGACTTTTATTTACCACGATTAAAAGTAAATATGGTAATTAAGGGTAAAAATGATTTAATAATTACCCAAACACATGTACAAATTCTATTGGATAAGTATAATTAAACCAAAAACATCCTTATAAATAAAATATTAACCTCTTTTGTCCAATTGGATGAGATTATGACATTTATTATTGTTTTATTTAAATAAGAGTTAAAATAATTAAATTCAAAGTTTAATAAAGAAACCATTTATAATATATGGTTACACAAAATATAAATTCTACTATAAATATTCATTAGAAAGATAAAAATATTTTCTACATAATGGTATTTTATTTATTATTTTTACCCATTAAATAATTTAATTTATTTATGATACAATTATAATGCAGTAATTAACTTATTAATGAAGTATTAACATAATTTATATTATAAATATCCAAATAAATGAAAATTGATGCTTATGATGAATTAAACTAATTTTATAGGTTAATATGTCATGTTAATTTTAGTTTAATAAATTTTATTCTATGTTATAAAGTTTTTATGGCTTTCAAAAAAATCAAACACTAAATAGTGTCAAAATTGGCATAATTGAGGTTTTAAAACATATATAATATTATTAATTGATATAATATTCCTAAAAATCTAATTTTCGACAAAAGGACTTTGATAAGGTTATATATATTAATAATGAACCACATGGGGGTATCTTGTCCTGTTATAGTATGTTTATTATCCATATAATAGAAAAATACAAAGAGACATGGTAAATGTCAAACTATTTAACTAAGAGTTAAATCTAAAAGATAAGGTTAAAATGATGAATTAAACCTATCTAAACCCTCTTTTTTGAGCTTTTTTAGACCCATACCCATCTTATCCTTTAAATAATTCATTTTTAGACATTATAAATCGAAAATTATTTTATTATAAAATAATATTTCAAGCATTTCTTAAAGTGACCCTCACCTCTCTTATAAAAGGAACCTTCCCCTTCTCTTAATTTAACACCTCCATAGCCTTTTTTCACAGAAAAAACCTGCTCAAATATACTCCCAAATTTCCCACCATTATCCTTTAGGACTTACTTTGGTCAAAAATACAACCTAACGATCCCTTTTGATCAAATAAAAAGGAAGAACCCGCAGAAGAGGTAAATATTTCATCACCTCGTTAATGTTCTTTTCTTCTTCCACTTCCTCTTTCTTTTTAGTTTAAATTCTGAAATAATTAATCCACTATCTTATATATACTATTATGTTATTACAAAAATATTAAAACCATATTCATTATTCTATCAATCTTATAAATGAAAAAGTCCCTATATGTGCGTACGTATGGATTACCGTCTCCACGTCGTGGTGTAGTTTGTTTTTCAAAAACTTCATTATTTTGATGGGTATAATAATGAGTATAACTGATGTAAATAATAAATATAACTTTTTAATGATTCTGTATATATGATATACCATCCAATTACATATTATTTCAACATCAATATAATGATATTGTCACTCGTGCGTACGTACGGACTACCGTCTCCACAAACGCGATGAGATTCATTCCCCATCGTAATAATTCAAGAATAATTTTCATTTTAGGATTAAAAATAATGTTTATGAACTTAATATAATTATATATATGAATAAAATCCATTTTATCCACAAAAAACATTTCTTACGTAACCGTGAATATAAAAGAACACAGATCAGTTAACACTTGAAAGGATGATACTACTAAAATATTATTAGCAAAGCAATATTAGAGGATAATATATGATATCATATTTATGTATATATTTCTTTTATAATTTAATAAAAATGATTTAAATATTATATAGGAGGTTAAAATACCCTCAAAAAGGAAAATTACAAGGTATGGGGTTTTCTTTTCACTTCTTATTCCCATGAGATTCACGCTATATTGCCACTATTTCCTTTTGTGTGTTGTATGTACTGCCCATGATTTTATTCTTTGTGTAATATACTTTAATTTATGGGTATTTACATCCTCATTGTATTATAATTATTTCATGGGGTGTATGTTGTTTATGTTATCAAATCAGTAAGGGAATTTTTAATTTCAATTTCCACTCATTAGGCTTTACGAATACTTCATTGATTATTTTACTCCATAATTCTGTGTGGAATCAATATTTATTATTTGTGTAGTAATTTCCACTACCCTTTATGTGGATATAATTTTGATACATATAAACACTCCATTGGTAAAATCTCAAGTCATCGATATGAACTTGAAAAGAGTAATTTTAACTCAATCTCCATTCATTGAGTTAAACATTAAATTCATTGGTGTTGTTGTTACAAGAATTTGTGTGAATGCCCTTTGATTTTTTTTACACTGAATATCCAATAATATTTAGTGTATTTATATTTTTCACACATAATTATACCATTCATTTATCCTTAACCTAAGGACACAGTTTTATAATGGATTTCATCTCAACTTACATTCCATTGAGACTTATTTGTTGTTATACCCCAATTCACTTTTATTTGGTGTATATACTCTACTTTTACATAATATATCATGAATCCCTTTATTATCAGGATATTATTTTGTTTTTATTACCTCAATTATTTTTATTCAAGCGTCTCTCATTTGGTTTGGAACTCTAACTAAAATATCATTTTAAATGTTTTAAAATTTTCTTCTTCTAAATCATTCTCATTAATGTCCATGTTTTAAAAATGGTTTTAGGGATTTATTTATCTAGAAATTAATGTTTTGAAATGATAATTCTTTTCAAAATATTCAAAATGGTATTGGACACATTGATTTAAAAATTTATTTTAAATAGATTCTTAATAAAAATTGATACTTTTAAATGTTTTCAAGAATAAGGGCGATATTATTCTCAAGTAGCTTTGATGATTATTTGCATCTATGTAAATATCATTAATTTTTATATATTGAGGATAATTTATTAAAATAAAATCTTCCATATTGTATTGAATGAGAAATGTTTGACTATGGATGTGATATTTTTATACCATTCATGGTTTATGGTTAAAGTATTGAGATTTTTTTAGTTTTAATATGAATGTTAATGTTATATTAAAAAAAATTCATTTGAGGAATCCATTGTTTTTAGTAAGTGATGGGTGGAGACAACTATTGATCCTCAATGCATTGGTAGGTCTCATGAGACAAACTAGTGTCTTGGAAAAAGGCCTTCACAAAATCTTATTTGTAGTCTTGGCACAAGGCCTTGACTATGTGGTTATGAAGTGTGGAATTATGCCTTAAATCCTTATGAAAGTGGATATTGATATTTCATTTGATTATTAAACTAGTAGAGTATCCTTTTGAATGAGTAAATGGAATTATGTGATTTTATATTTTCCATATTACGCTGAATTTCAAGTTTAAAAGGATTTTGTTTTAGTTTTATACATTGCCTTAAATGTTTTTCTTATTTATAAAAGTTTCTGTTATATTATAATCCTTACTGAGCAACTGAGCTCACCCCTTTCTATGTTTTACTTTTCTTAGGATGTGAAAATGTATTTTATGGTTGACCTACCGGGATAGGCTAAGGATATAAGTGTGTTTAAAAAGGGGGAAAATGTTGTTGATGTTTTTTTTTCATGAGGTAATGTAAAACTTATGTGTGTAACTAGTACTTACAAGGCTACAAAACTGGTCGGTTTTTCAGGACGTGATTCCTTATATCATGCCAACGTCATGTAATAATGCACCGACTTTGGGAAACTGGGTTTGGGGTGTTAGATTTGGTATTAGAAAAAGTTTAGTACAATCCTTGGAAGCCAGATTTAGAAAAAATATGATTAGAGAACACTATCATAAGATAGACATTGAGGATTAGTATAGAATAACTTCCTAGAATGTTGGTACTCTAGATATTTAGTGAGTTTTCAATGAAATACATCCCTGTCTGGATACGAGTAGGTGGAGACAGCTCAGGCACCGATGTACGTAGGGGTAAATCCCAAATACACCACATTGAGCTAGACACTAACTAGAACTGGTGTATGACAATGGGTCTTGTTATACTCTTGGTTACGACACTCCTAGGGGATATGCATAGGATAATTCACATTTTCTTTAAAAAAAGATGTGAATTATTTTAATTTAATATGAGATTAAAAAACCATGGTTAATCCAAAGGTATTTTAGATTGAAAATAAGGTGTTATGATATTCTCTAAATCATTTTATGACTCACAGTATGATTTCTTGTCTTAGACAATGGATAAATTCAAAAGAAGTTATAGTAACATTGAAAATGATGTACAAGGTGGGCATGATGGTGAAAATCATCCACAAAATGGAATTATGATATGAGTAAAAGATATTGTGTTCATTCTGAATTAGTTTTCCAAAAATATGATCCACAACATATATATTAACCAACTCCCAGACTCAATAAAGAATAGAAAGGCAGTGAATGATAAGAGCTCCAGTAGTAAAGACCGTGGAGAAAAGGATGTTCAATTTCCATTGTGTAATAATTGTGGAAGGAGAAACCTAGGAAAGTGTCTCAATAGAACAAATAAATGCTTTATATGTGGGAAACAAGGACATAAAGTAAATAATTGCAAAGGGAAAATGAAGAGTACCAGGGAAGAAAATAAAAATGATCATAATAATCCAATTACAATCATTTGATGTAAATTTAAGGGACCTTGGCATTACCTGAGTCAATTACCTATTATATAGGATAAACTCTAAGTCATGGAAGAACTAATTTTGAAATAAATGGATGGAGAAATTTTTAAAAGTATGTGATTACATTGGGAGGCTATTCTCTTGTATGTGTAACCATGAAGATTGTTATGTGAAAATGCTATTTGAGAAGTAATTAACTTTTCTTTTGTGTATATAGTTATAAATAACAATTTGGGTTTATATGATCCTTGAATTGAAGGAAATTATAGGTTATTAAAATTTGGGACGAAAAATGAGAGGTATGAGATTACATTTGTGGTTAAATTATATTATAGTTGTTTTGAGGAATTTATCTCATTTTGGGAATTTTATTGAATATACTTTTTGAAAAATTACAACATAGAAACTGTGTGACAACCCATCACGTTGGACAAATCTTCGTGAATCGAACACACAACTAGAGTGCAGTTGGGCTTTATTTCATACAACTTGACTACGTGGAATCCCTAGTTAGTGTGACTAATTATTTTTAGTTAAATGATTTTATTGATCAATAATAAGTTGATTTGGGATCTTATGTCTTATCAAATGGATATCCATCTTATAGGAAAATGATATGGTTATTAGGTGATAAATGTTATTTTGGAAGACGTTCACTCTTTTGGGAACACTATATGCCTAAGGAAAATAGAATACTATGGGATTTATTTGATAAGTAATGGTGGATTCTTATCTATGTTTTTATTGTGGATTTATAGTGATTTGGGTTATTTATGGAAATGATTAAACTATCATAGAAAATATGTGATTAGGTTAATTTATTTTAATCATGTGACTGTAAGAGTAGTCAATGATACATGGAGATACAATTTAACGTGGAAGACTGTGTAATAAAATTCTTATATGTTTTGGGTTTCAATATTAGTTTGGATTATATTGAAGGATTTTAAGGACAATTGATTATTGAATGGTATTTATTGAACATTGGTTATTGTTGGTTTAATCTTATAAATTAAGATATGTATTTATTTCTATAAAGGGTTATCCTTTTTGGGGGACCATCTGATCTTTTACTAACCATTTTGGTTTTGGTTATTCTCTAAAGACAAGTAAATATATATATAGTTTATCCTTTGTGGATTATGTGATTATCTAGAATTTTATTCTATCACTTCAGGTGTAACCAAGTCATCATGAATACTCATCATCTGAAAAAAAAGATATTTTGGTGGTAAAAACGTATTAAATGATGAAACACTACTTAAAAAGTAAGTATATCTCTTTATGTTCTTAGTAAATATTAGAACTAAATTCCTCAAGTTTATGAAATGGTACTTAAAACAAAAAACATTATATGTTCACTTTTCCGACTAGGAAACTAATGACTGTTTATCCCATCACAGGTTTGTGGTTTTCTTGTTGTTAACTTTCTCCTGGTCATTTTCTCTGTCAGTCTCCACTAGAACATGACTCATATTTTATCTTCCATATCCCTATTTTCCTACATGGAATCCTAGTATGGGTTATCTCAGCTGACCTTTCTACTTCTCTTTATTTCTTTTAAAGAGATATTTTTTTACTCTTTTTTGATGTGGGACTTTGAAGGAAGTTTGCAAGACCAATTTTAAAATTGTGAGGACGAAATTTTCAAAAGGGGGGAGAATTTAACACCCTTATATTTCATAGTAAGTTTTTTTCTTTTAAGTAATTCAATAGCTTTCGCTACACGCAACACCAAGTTCGAGCACACCACCACTTACCAAACTAGCTGTTCAAAAGTGGTTATGAATAGTATTAACTGAATTTTGAATTTTATACACTCCATATAATTTTAGAATACATATTATGTGTTTCTTAGACATAATATATGAACAAATTCATTTTTCAGATAAAAGAAGTATTTTTCAAAAAATGAAAATTTACCACGTTTTAATAAAAAACCCTTTTTAAAACCAATATTTGACCCTTTTAAATATATAATTTAATGAAATTAAGTTATTATTTAGAATTGGGACATAAAATTTTATTTTGGATAATTTTTTGGTCTTTTTTTGATAACTTTCATATTTTGACGAATACTGAAAAATACTAAATTTTAATTGAAAACAAATTTTATAATCGAAATAATTTATAGTGTAATATTACGTATTTTAATGGTTTTGGAAGTATAATTAGATTATATTTTTATCATTTAATACAACTTAGGCCATTATAAGTAATTTTAAATTTAAATTTGACATAAACCCATGTCAATCTTTTGAGAGTTTTTACTTTTAAAAAACATGCTTTTCCAGTTTTAAAAACGGGAATTAATTTTAAACTAATTATTGAAACCAATATGTTTTTAATTTTTTAAAATAGAATTAATTTTTTAATTTGGAATATCAGAATTATTTTAGGGTATATTTTTGGTATTTTTTTGAAAACATTCAATTTTTGATGAACTGTGAAAAACACTATGTTATAGTTTAAAACCGACTTTTTTTTAAATAATTATTTATTTTATTTAAATTTATTTTATGTAAAAATAGATATATAATACCTATATAAGTTTAATGTAAATAATTGGAGTCATTTTATAAAAAATTAGATGTATAAAATTTTATTGAACATTTCACTGTCTTCTACCCCCCTCCAAGGAGCATTTGCAAATTTTCCTAAAACATAATTTTACCACCTTTCTGAGTTGAATTTTGAAAATCCAAGAGACATGGTTAATATGAGTAAGTAAAATTTGGTTCAAAAAGATGAAAATAATATTTGGGTAATAGTAACATTTGGCTTTTATTTACCACGGTTATAATTAAAGAGGGTAATTAAGTGTAAAAATGATATCATAATTATCCTAAAAAGTGTCCAAAATCTACTGTATAAGTATAATTCAAACAAAAATAGCCATAGGAATAAAATATGAAACTCTTTGGTCATCATGGATGATATTAGGACATTTATTATTATCTTATTTAAAGACGAGTCAAAAGAGTGAAATTCAAAGTTTCATAACTAAATTTTTTATAATATAGGGGTACACATAATATAAATTTGGCTACAAAATGGAATATTATTTATAGTTTTTAGACATTAAATAATTTAATTTATGTATGACACAATGATGATTCAGTAATTACCTTATAAATGAAATATTAAAATAATTGATATTATAAATATCCAAATAAAGGTAAATTGAGAATTCTGATGAATTCTGCTAATATTATAGGTTAATATGACATATTAAGGTTATTTGAATAAATTTTATTCGAAGTGATAACGTTTAAATGGATTTAAAAATAATCAAATACTAAATAGTGTCAAAAGTTTATCCAAAGGACTTAGATACAGTTATATGTATTAAAAATGAACCACATGGTGTTCACTTGGCTTATTATAGTAATTTTATTAACCATATAATATAAAAATACAAAGAGAGATGGTAAAGGTCAAAACTATTTAACTAAGAGTTAAATCTAAAATATAAGGTTAATATGATGGCCTAAACCTATCTAAAACCTATTGGTTGAGAGGTTTTAGACCAATTCCCACCTTATCCTTTAAATAATTCATTTTGGAGCCATTAGAGACTGAAAATGATTTTATTATAATATAATATTTCAAGATTTTACTAAAGTGACACTCACCTCTCTTATAAAAGGGAACTACCCCTTCTCTTAATTTCACACCTCCAATGTCCTTGACTATGCATTGGGCATGAAATATAGTAGAAACATTCTATCCTTATGAAATTGGCTATTGATATTGCATGTGATTATTTGACTAGTAGAATATCCATGTGAATAAGTAAATAGCATTATTTGATTTTTTTCTTTGCCATATTATGCTGAAGTTCAATTTTAAAAGGCTTTTGTTTTTGTCTTATACATTTCCTTAAATGTTTATGCTTATTTAGGAAAGTTTCTACTATATTTTTATCCTTACTGAGCCTCTAAGATTACCCTTTCTATGTTTTATTTTTCCCAGGATGTGAAGAAGTATTTTATGGTTGACTTGCAGGGATAGGATAAGGATATAAGTGTGTTTAAAAAGGGGAAAATGGTGTTGATGTTTTTATTTCATGATGTAATGTAAAACTTATGAGTGTATCTAGTACCTCCAAGGCTACTGAACTAATCAGTATTTCAGGACATGATTCCTTGTATCGTGCCAATTTATGTAATAATGCACCGACTCTGGGTAATTATGGTCGGGGAATTACAAAAAGAACTTATTACCAATCCATTAATGTGAACTTCATGTGTTTAAACTGAGTAGGACGTCTCTAAATCACTAATAAATTGGGATTCAATATAAGTGTTATGAGGGATACAGGGTGATATACCTAAATTCTTGTAAAGGTAGTGTTCTTGGAACATAATGACTTTTTGAGGACTTATTTATTTCAAAACAAGTAAATATTAGTGTATTTAGGTATGACCAACAATATTTCCATGTATTATCCTGGGAATATACCTTAGTGGTGAACCATGTAAAATTGTTTTGTTGTCATTCTACATGTGATTGTTTAAATTACTCCACTTTACCAACATACATGATTAACAGGATCCTAACAATATGGGAACAAGATCTATCACTCTTGAAGAAAAAGTTTAAACCCAAATTTCAACCCTCTCATATTAGGGTTCTCTTATGTCCTTTAGTATATATATTCAATATATATTTATATATATATAATTTAATCCATAAATATTGGAGATAGGTAATGAAATGCATCATTCATGGAGATGGTATGTTGTACGTTCTCATGAATAAGGCTTCAATTTTCTTGTCATATTAAAAGAAATAAATTAAATTTTATATATTTATATTATGATTCAAGTATAATATTAATTTCATATTTATCACATATTTAAATTAAAACCGTCCCTTAATACATTTCATGTATAGTGTGAATGAATCAGAGTCCTTTTATGGAAGTGCTAGTCCACACATCTAGAAATGATGTTATCATATTCTCAAAAAGTGGAAATCATGAAGGTATGTATTATATAATAAATAAACAATCATAAAATTATTATATATATCATTTATATTATATATAAACTGTATGTTCTTCATTATTTCCATCCTTGAAAGGAGGTAAGTGAAGAACAAGGACATCGATTAGTTAGGTAGTAATACTCTTTACAAATGGGTGGGGATTGTGTTTCCAATTTAATAAAAGTGTGTAAAAGCATAATCTATACCATTAATATAAAAAAATATCATTGTATTTTAGATACTATGTTTATTATATAATCTTTATATAATAATAATGTATGTGGTGGATAACGAAATAAAACAAGAATGCTCATTGAATAACATTACCTCTTCTCTGGGTCAGTTATTTATCATTTCACCAAAAGTATTTCCTAGTTTTGTTTCTACCCAATGTGAGGACCCTAGGATAATGTTTGGGATTTTTGAAGATTATTAGGGTAGTTTTCAGACTAGATTAAGTTTCTTGAGAGGTGTGAGTAAGGGTAATGCTGAATTTTTTTATAATAGAAGAGGAGTGAAATTATCATAAATACCCAAAGGTAAACACTATCGGGAAGTATACCTTACAAAATGTGCTTAAAAATATGATGATAATCTATTACAGTGTAATTATGATCTCGACCCACCCAAAACACACAACAATAATATCATTTTTACCATTTTTTTCCTTAGTCTTTAAGTTTCATTATTTGTATTTTGGTTTTTTGTTTAGTTAACTAGTTTTCTAACTTATGTAATCTATCTATTTATAAAAGATTAATTTGATATTTATTATAAAATATATTCCCATTTAATTATAAATGTTATAACTAATTTAGAAAAAAGAAATCCAATGTCCCATGTAACGTGAGATAACATTTTTTTTAACATGAACTATGCTAACAATGTTTTTACTATTTATTGGTCAATATTTTGATTATAAAAGACCATATTAAATAATTATTAACATTTAAAAAAGTCACATAATATAGTATATTTATTAATTTCAAATCATTTAAGAAAAATCCATTTATTATAAAATAACATCAATATCTATTTTGATATTAATTAATTAATTCTAATTTAATAATATAAAAAATTATGGAAACAAAATATATTAACTCCACGTATATTTAACATGAAATATTCATATAAAGGATAATGGGAGACAACAATTTATTGATTTTTATTCACTTTTTATATTTATTAGTGTCATTTGTTTTATTCAATTATTAGAAAAATAATCATTTCGTTGTCATTTATTAATCATTTCAGGAAACTATTTCATATCTAAAGATTAATTATTAATTAATATGATAATAGAAACTAATTTATATTTAAAAAGGTTATGTATAACCAAAAATATGATTTTTTGTCCATATCTCACGGCTTTATAAATATTAAACCTAATGAATGATCCTTTTTTTAATTTTCTTTACTTGACTTATTATATAGGTCACCGTCATAGAATAGTATCCCAATAACTCATAAAATTAGTTCCCAGATAGGATATCACTGAAATTTTGGAATAAATGGATTTTTTATAAGTGTCTCTGTCATATTTACCCTTAAGATTAATGTTTAACCACTATGTAAACTAATTTTTACCTTAATTTCATAAATTAGTTTTAATTACTTTCACTAACAATTTTAGTAAAAAATTAAGTTGATTATATTAGAATATAAATATTATACTGATAATGACTATTTATAACTATTTTTTCAAATTCAATTCATATAAGATGGAAAATTAATTTGAAAGATTATCCCGTAGATATTCTGAGAATGTCAGATTTAAAAGTTACAAATGTTCAAAAGTTAATTATGGTTTTATATCAAATTTTAATATAAAAATTATTTCAATAAACAAAATTTGATTAATATATTTATAATTAATCTATTTTTTTGTTAAAAAAATTTAATATATAATTAACTTTATTTTGTAAAAATGATAGTTTTCAACAAAAATGTTGTATTTTCTACTATACATCAAAAAATGAAACTTCTCAAAAAAATAAAAATAATAAAAATAATCTTATTTATACATTAAATATTAATAAATAAGTTTTATTTTTTCATAAATAATTTATTAATGGGTTAAAATTTAGTTTTAAAATATTACTTCCATTAAAAGGAGGAAAAACACCCTTTAGAAAAAGAATGTTTTTTATGTGTAAGACTGGATTTGTTCTTATGGTAAGTTTATCAAATAGATTGGATGAATGTAAGAAAATTTTATTTAATATATAATATTAAAAATATCATTATTTCTCAGGATGTTATATATACATCCAATCATAGTCTTTTGTGTCTTATACGCTATCAAATGAAGTCGGTATTTAGTGTAACACAAGCCAATTTAGTGATGTATATATAGAAGGATAGAAAAATAATAATATGGAAAATATTTTAATGTATTTTGTGTAAAAAATATGATGTTTTATCTATACTAGTCTAATCAATAAATAGTTAGTATAACATCAAAATTCAGAATCTCTAAAAAGAAAAAATTTCAAAGTTGGTGTTATCCATTAATCAATAGGGGAAACTGAGAAAAATTATTAATACGATCTGATGAAACTGGTAGTGGTGTATTAATTGATATTTCTTCATATAGGTACACAATGGTCAACCCTATATTGCAATAATAATGAGAAGATACAAATTAATGTGATGAACCTATATATAAAATAGATGTTTGATGATATAAAGATATTAAATTAATTTTTAATGGACTTTTATTATGTTCATCGGGTTTCATTTTAATAGCATGATGTTTTCTAATCAATGAGCCTCCAACCTAGGTGTATGATCCTAGATTACCATAAAGAGCGTTATATTATTTCCCCTATCATCCCTAGGAACCATGACCTCCTCTATACTATAAACGAATTAGAGAACTCAAACATCATACTTTTATTACAACATAAAATATAGATGTTTAAATATGATCCTATCCATCACCACAACAACTAACTGATTCAAAATAACTCTGAAAGAATTTTTTTTTAGATGAACCATATGCATGTAAAAATTTATATCCATTTTTATTCAATGTAACTAATATCACAGCTGATCTAACCAAGCACAATGATTAATATTTGGGAAGTTCCTCTTTTGTTGTTAAGAAGAAGAGTCATATATTTGATTATACTTCATATCCCCACTCTCGTACGAATCACTAATATGTTATTTTAAACTACTAAAACATTGAGGCCCATACACAAAATAATAAATCGATTTAATTGAAGGTCTATCCTTGACCAATTTTCTCTCTATATTGAGACCCAGATTTACTACCTAAAAAAAGATATAAGTCAAACGATATTAACTTGAGACCAAGTTGAATGTATCAACCCAACCTCAAAATTAGAAAGCCTAATGAAATCATCACTCAATAATGAAGGATAAAACTAAATAAAATCCATAAAATTGGTAGCATTGTCCATAAACATACATAGTTCCCTAAACAATATGTATAAACTCTCAAGCCCTATAAAACATTATCATATATGTGAAGGTATTTTCAAGGAAACAAATTATAAATCCATTCTATAAAGGACATGTGTGTTTATCTACCAATATAATCACATCCCAAAAGTCTTTTTAATTTCCCTTAAGCATATAGATATATGTTCTCAGCCATAAATTTGGTGGGGTATCAAGATGTATAAATATTTTTTATATATAATCGACCTAGAATTTGGTATCCTGAAGTCCACCCTCTATAAAAAAATAAAGGTAGATGTTATAGCTAAAACTATCTAGTCCCATCTAATATTAAATACTCAACACTCTCATCTCCACATCCCATATATCTAATAACATCAATAAAAATCTCATGAATTTTCTAGTTAATAAGAGTTATAGGCCAAACAAGGGACTTTATATTAAAAACATGTGGGGAATTCTCATCCTCACTCTCCTAGCACTAAATAGGTAGTCATCATCATGGCATGTAACTGTAATTCCAAATACATGAATCAAAATATTATTTATAACGTGTATTGATGTAGTATATTTGATAAAAAGTAACAAGTAATGAATTGTTATATGTAATATGCACACCCTATATTACTAGGAGTCCACATAACTTGGGCACACTCTCTAGCCCTTTCTACAAACACTCTCAGGTGTAGAATTGGATAAAATGAGATTCACTATATCAATTGATACATAACAGTTATAGAATTAAAAATAAATATTAAATTATTCAAAACTCCATACTCATTTTATATAGGAAAACACAATATAGGTTTTTTCTAACACTTTAAATAACAAAATCCTCTATCACAAATTATGCACTCAATCAAAATAAAGAATATGAATGTCCTGTGAATCTTGCATTCCAAAAATGATTTATAAATGAAGGATATCTTTCCACCATAGTAAATGAGTAAAACATTATATCATAAATTAAAATATCAATTCATCATATTCATAAAAAAATAAATCCATATGTAAAAGGGAAAACTAAAAACAAAAAATATATCCTTAGATAGAAATACTTTTCTAATATTTGAGTAAGTTATTCTCGAGCATAAGGTCAATCTTGTATTACAAACACATCATATCCTATGTCTTCCATATCCCAAATAGTAATTTATAGAAAAAAAGGCTTTGATACAAATTTATATCATCCTTAGTCATGTTCAACACTATTATGACCGAATCAGGTGCCTCATACTTCAACCTTGCCTCCACGTACATAAGAAGTTACCGAATGGTGGGGAGGTCATATTTATAATGTGAGGGAGATTATACCCTATTTATTATAGAAATCACTAACTTATGGTTGAATAAATAATAAAACATATTCATTGAAAAATATAAATAGAAAAAATTAATAACCACTAATAATGAAAGAAAAACCCCAATTCTTAAAAAATGACTAGAACTAATGTTACATGGTACAATATCTTATTATTTATTACACTAAATTGTTTCCTAGCACACAACAATGTTCACAGATTAGTAGGTATTGGAGTTCTTTCCGTCTCAACCCCTTCATAGTGGGGTAGGGGACTATCCACGGGTATTTCCTTGGATTTAACATTGTATTTTATCCCCTTAAATAACCCTGAAATTCTTCCAATTTTTCTAACTACTTTACTGAGTCTATAGGTTCCTTCACTCAATAATGGAATTATAAATCTACTATTATGCCCTGTATAATTCATGAAATCCTTCACCCCCAACTATCTTTTTTATGTTTCATGTTTTATATGACATCACCTATTCGTAGATACCTTTAACAAAATAATCAATTAATCATAAGGATTTTGGGAACATATAAATGTTGGTTTTATATAATATTATAATATTCTAATCAAAATTGATTTTTAAATAATATCTTCACATTACTTGGTCCAAATTTTTTTCTCATCGATAATTTTTTTTTCCCTATACATATGGACCTGTTCTTTTAACATGAAAAATGGTCCATCAACAATGGTTAATAAGGTTATATTTCATTATTTTCATATCCAATTCCAATATTCAACCATTCTATAAATGGTAATAAATTTGGTTGTATGAATCTTCAGTCTCAATAGTAGGATCATTTAAAAAAGTCACCTCGTCACTCCACACATTTTCATTGAATTTGATGTCTTTAAACCCTCATAAGAATATATGTAGATTAAGATTGAACGGGACTATCAATGCTATAAACTAGTGTATTAGACGTATTGGTGTAATATTTGTTCTTATTATAACTATTTTGGCCACCTACATTATATTTTTCATATAATTTAGTTGAGCATGTTGGAATATAAAATTATAGTTTGCAAAAATATATTTATTAAGGTCATGACAGAAATAGGGATAGTTTTAATATTAGATAAAAGGATATACTTTAATCTAGTATTGAGAGAGATGCCTTTGGTTGGTGAGGTGTCTTCAAGGGTAGGGGAATTGATGATGGATATTGAGAATGAGACTATAAGTAAGTTTAAATGTGATTATGGCTCTAGGAAAATCTATATAAAATATGTCCACCTTAACTTGGAATCAATTAGAGTCTATGGGAGAAGATAGATCCATCTATCTTGATAATTGATTCATAGTCTAGTTAAGTTGTTTTTAAATGGGATGATGAACCAATCTCAAAGATTCTCTAGGATGCCACTGAATAATGGAACATTGATTGAATATTCTTTTCATGGATACATGGAAATAAAAAGGTAGTGAAAACTTCTCTTTATAAGAGTGGGGTGGATATTATATCAGCTAAAAATTAATGTATTTAAATCTGTAATATTGTTTTATATAATAAAGGAGTGATATAGTTCAACCCTCTATTATTTTGTTGAAGGAAGAGAATCACATATGAGTCAGTAATTCATAATAAACGTTCTACATCTAAAATGTATGTTAGAAACCACTGTAAAGAGCATATAGAAAACTACTCTCACTATAAAAATAGGGAATGTATTGTTTTTGGGAATTGGAAAAGTCGAAAAATTCTCGTGATAAAAGATCATCAAGAGACATTGTTTAGGTTGAGCTACAAGTAGTGGAACTAGATACCCCCTATGAGATTAGTACATGTGCTAAAACCTACTCAATTATGTCAGTACAATTAAATGATGAATTTCATATAGGAGATAAATATTACTCATGATAGAAAAGGAAATAAGGGTACCATATATGTGGGATAATATGCTATGTCTATTAGGAGGAAATCCATATGATACCAAGAATATGTCTAATTCCCTAAACCCATGATGACACGGTCAGTGAGGAGGAATGGGAGGATTAGGGTTCCTCGTCACAAAATCAAAGAAACTAAACAGGTGGACAACCAGGGCCTCTAAAATTATGATGAGGGTCTAAATGATGTAAAAAAATAATTAAATAATAATTCCATAGAAGGAATTACTAGCTTGTGAAAATGATAATTATTAACAAACATTCAAGAACCCATAGTAGAAATAATTTTAAAAAACAAATGGGAATAGGTATGATTAATATATAATCAATTACGGATTAGAATCCATTGATGGTGTTTTTAAATTAAATTTACAAGTGCAAACTAGTAAAAAAATACCACATATAAAAAATAAGGATGAAATTTTGATATACTACTCGAATGAAAATAAAATTATTTTGGATGAGTATCTAATGACTTGGGACAATATAGATTCTCTGTTTTGAGGATCACTTCTATAAATGACCTAAATAAAATATGTTTCAATAGGATTTTTTTATCAAATGGAACATGAATTAAACATTTTAATTCATGTTTAAAATGGTTCAATTCCCTCTAAAATGTCATAATCTCTTTGATGGTTTTTCATGTTTTAATGGTTTCCCATTACCCCCAAAAACATTCTTTGGAACACTTTTCTAAAATCTAAAAAATATAATGTTTGGGTGAGATATGCCCCATTTCATACATCATATTGAGGTCACCCATAAGAAAACTATATACTGGGTGTCCAAAATATATAATATTTGGAAGACTATATAAAAACATGGACTTGAGTCCATACTTATTTCTATCTCCCCAATCTGACACTAATTTAAATTTCATCCATCAATAGTAGGTCCCTTTCCCCTACATAGGTCACGAGCTAAAAACAAGACTCGATTGTTATGGTGATAAAGGAATGTGTGAGATCAAATCAGTGGTACACCGCCGAGAGTGTCCCTAATTAATTTTAGAAACTATAGAAGCATGTATAGTGAGATATTATCATAAGTAATAATAAGAAACCACAATAATAATATATATTCTATACGTCTAGTACTAATGGAAAATATATGAGTGGATAAACCTACTCAAGACCATGTCAATGTGTCTATAATAATCAAAATAATATTCATTGTGAATCATATTACAATCCATAATAATGCGAAAAATGTCTTGTCAAATTAAAATAGATAACTCAAGGGTTTTCTGTATCCATATGAAAGTCACAAAAATGGTCATAGAATCCTATAATATCATAATAATCAATAAATTGGTAGTATATCTTGAAAATTAAGTTATAAAAGGTTGAATGGAACCCTATGATATCATTTATAGTAGGCATGTAATTCTAGAGAAATCCATATTTGTGGATATCACGTCCCAAATAAATCATCAAAGTGGACATAAAATCGATATCCATGAGTATAATCATAAGAGGGAAATCATCCCTAGTCCCTAGGCACATCATTAGTGTGGGAATAATGTTTCATATGCAACAATAAGCATACATGAATTTTGGTACATTATATGGAAGTGTAACATTATAGGAAGTATATAACGCTTCCATGGATAGTAGAAAAGAATTGGTCAGAGCTTCCCATATCCATATTTACCATGAACATCTGAAAACTTTATTCCATTACCTGGTGGGAATATCATCCCACTAGCATAGGTATAATTTATCATTTGAAATCACATCATATAAAGGTAATTACATCCTTTATAATAACAATCATAACACAGTTGGGACATACATCCCCTCTTTATGAAACAATATTATAAAGGGAAAATAATTACTTGTAAAGGAAACATTAGTGAAATAGATAAACTAATACCACTATATAACCTCAAACGTAATATGGAATAATACAAATATCAAGAAACTTGATATAAAAAACTAACAAGAGGTTTGTAATAATATCCAACAGATTTTTTGTTTACACAAG
This sequence comes from Viscum album, assembly GCA_963277665.1. Classification (NCBI taxonomy): domain Eukaryota; kingdom Viridiplantae; phylum Streptophyta; class Magnoliopsida; order Santalales; family Viscaceae; genus Viscum; species Viscum album. The sequence continues at coordinate 1,725,822,911 of OY728141.1, forward strand.
GCCAGTCCTTACACAACAATTCCCTACATTGAATCAATGTGAATAGTAGATAGATTAGTGTGCCAAATTGACTCAAATGTGTAACACCCCAATATTTCATAGTATGTTATCTATTCAATGTAATTAAATAACATGTTCTACAGACGACACCGAGTTTGAGCGGACCAAAACATACCAAACTAGTCAATTAAAAGGCGTTTACGAATTGTATTAACTGAATTTTGAGTCTTATATACTCTATATAAGTTTAATATCCATATTATGTGAACAAATTCATTTTTTTCAAATAAAAGAAGTATTTTTAAAAAAATTAAATTTTACTGCCTTTTAATGGATAACCCATTTTAAAACAAATATTTGACACTTTTATATATTCAATTTAGTTAAATTAAATTCCTTTTTAGAATCAGGTCATAAAAAATTTAGTTTGGATAAATTTTTTGTACTTTTCAGATAACTTTAATATTTTGATGAATAGTGAATATAACACCCCGAGATTTTATGAGAAATATTATTTTTAATTTATTAAATGCCTTGTGTTGTACGCTACACCAAGATTATCTTGCGCTATACACAACACTATATTAGCTTTTAGTATATGTAACACTATTCTTGGCTTGCGTTACACGCAAGGGCAACCTTCCTCGATAGCTTGTGTTGTACGCAATACCAAGTTTCACTAAACAACGATATGTTATTAAAAAATTATATAAACTTGCTGGTATGAATAGTAATATACACTTTTTGAAATTTTATAAATAATATATTTTAAAATGGACTTCATTTTTTGATTCGGAATATCGAAATTAGCCTAGGGTGAATTTTTGGTATTTTTCTAAAAACTTTCAATTTTGGATGAATAGTGAAAACACTAAGTTATTCGTTAAAGCCGAATTTTTATTCAAATAAGAATTTATTTTATTTAAATTTATTTTCGGTAAAAATAAATACATTATACCTATATATGTTCAATGTAATTAATTGGAGACATTTTATAACAACTTTAGATATGTAAAAATTTTATTGAACTTTTTACAATATTTTACCCACCTCTTAAGAGGATTTGAAAATTTACATAAAACATAATTTTACCGCTTCTCTGAGTTGAATTTCAAAAAATCTGAGAGACACTGTTGATATCAGTATGTAAAATTTGGTTCAATGAGATGAAATAAATTTTTGGTGAATAGTAACTTATAACTTTTATTTACCACGGTTAGAAGTAAATAGGGTAATTAAGGGTAAAAATGATATTATTATTACCCTAACACATGTCATAATTCTATTGGACAACTTTAATTCGACCAAAAACAAGCTTTGGAATAAAATATTACGCTTTAGGTCCACTTGTATTAGATTAGGACATTCATTATTATTTTATTTAAAGAAGAGTTAAAATAGTTAAAATCAAAGTTTAAAAACTAAAACATTTTTAATATAGGGTAATACAAAAGATAAATTTGAATAAAAATATTAATTATAAAGCTAAAACTATTTCCTACATAATGGTATTTTATTTATATTTTTTAAACATTAAATAATTTAATTTATTTTTGACACAATAATGATGTAGTAATTACCTTATTAATGAAATATTACCATAATTGGGATTATAAATACACAAATAAATGTAATTTGAGAATTTTTTAGATTTAAACTAATTTAAAAGGTTAATATAACATATTAGGGCTGGGTAGGTGAATGTTTTTCAATAATGTTGTTATGAATTTAGAAAAAAAATTCCAAATATTGTCCAAATTGACATAAAAGAGTTTTTAAAACAAATATTAAATTATTAATAGATATAATGGTTCTAAAAATAAATCGTTTGGCCAAAAGACTTATATAACAAAATATATGACATTAATGAACCAATTGGGGTTCTATTGGAATTTTATAGTAAGTTTATTAACCATATAGTGTAAGAATACAAGAAGACACGGTAAAAGTTGAATTATTTAACTTAGAGTTAAATCTAAATGATAATGTTAAAATGGTAACCTAAACTTGTCTAAAACCTATTGCTTGAGAGTATTTAGACCCATCCCCACCCTATCGATGAAATAAGTCACTTCGGAGCCATTATAAACCGATTATGAATTTATTATAAAATAATACTTTAAGTTTTTCCTAAGGTGCCCATCAACCCTCTTATAAAAGGGCACTCTCCCTTCTCTCTAATTCACACCTCAAAATACATTAGGCTCAGATAAACCCTGACCAAATACCCTCTAAACTGTCCTTCCATCATCCTAAACGCCCTAATTTAGTCATAAATCCACCCTAAGGAGCCATTTTGATCAAATAAAAAGGAAGAAACCAAAGAATGGGTAAATATCTCACCACTTGTTTCAAGTTCCTTTCTTCTTACACTTCCTCCTTCTTTGTTGTCTGCATTCTAAAATAATAACTCCAGTATCTTCTATATACTTTTTATTATAAAAATTGTACAACCATATTAGTTATTTTATCCATCCTAAAAATGAAAAGGTCACCACACGTGCGTACGTACGGCTTACCGTATCCACGTCGTGGTATAGTTTGTTATTCAAACATTTCATCATTTGGATGGGTATAATAATGAGTATCAATGATATAAATAATAAATATAACATTATTATGATTTTTTATATATGATATACCATACAAATAAATACGACTTTATTATCAAAAGAATCATACTGTCGCTCGTGCGTACGTACGGACTACCGTATCCACGAACGCGATGAGAATCATTTTTTCACGATTAACCATTAAAGTATGATTATAAAGTTTATACAATAAATAATAATGAAATATAATGCATTATAATGATACTTCATTTATGTACATATATGTTTCATTTACTTAATTCCATTAAATTCAATAGGAAAAAGAAAACAGCGTTCATGCGTATGTACGGCCTACCGTCTCCATGAACGGTGTATTTAATTTCTATTTATCGATCTATCATATATATTTATATGCTGAATATATATATAGATCAGGTTTTACATTTTGGGATTAATTAAATCATTATATGAGTAATAATATCAAGAACAAAAAATTCAATACACGTATGATAAATGAAATTATTTTACATAAAATGCTGCTTTAACATTGAATTGATAAAAGAACAGGAAATATAAAGTCATCAGTGAATCATATATGATATCATAAATATTATTATTGATTTTTTAAAAGTTATCAATATTTTAACCCCACTATACAGGTGTTTTGTACACGTACGGAAGAAATTAGACCTAAGGTAATGTATAATTTTTCAATCTCATTTTTAACTGAGATTGCTTATACATAAGTATTTACTGGGGTTAAATTTATCATCCATGTCCATATTTTATAAAATTCTTTCATAAGGTTTTTAGTATTCTTCCATGTATGTTTAATTTCATTTTTACCCTTTTTGACTTTTACCACATTTTATGGAACGAATCTTTCTTCTATTTACAATACAAGGTACTTTCTGACTTTTTCAGTAAAAAGTACGAGGAGAATGTTTTTTTAACTTATACAGCGTGAACGGATTATTACGATTTTATAACACCTTATTTCCATGAAAATTATTATACAAGATTTCATTATTATTTTCAAAAAATCATATTCTTTTAAAATTACATGGAATTTTTTGAAAAGAAAATGATTCTTATGAAGAAAGGATATTTTCCTCAAGAATTCATTTCAAATGTTTTATCAAAACTATTTGCCATCTAAGATAACATTATTTAGTATGTTTATGTTCCAAGTATAATGTTACTATTCTTTACATGGTTTGATTTTTTTTATGATGAAATTATATCTGTTTTTTTATATGGATTATGTTATGATGGGATGATGTTTATGAAACCCATTTTATTCATTGGGTTATGATTAATGATTAATGATTTTTTTGTGGCACATGTAAGAATGATTTCAATATGAGATGGGTGAAACCTATATCTCCTTCCAATTAATTGGAAAAAGATTTATATCTTAGGAGATAAACATGGCTGAAATGGAAAGTGAATCCTGTTCAGTAATACAGGGTTGGAACGGTAAGTAAACCCGATTTTGTAATGGACTTTGTCTACTATGATGGTCTTCGTAGCTATTCCTTGGCTACAAGGGAAATCTTATCATGTGTTTAAAGGTTTGAAAAAATTACATGTTTTATCCCCATTATATTTTATCATGATTAATGTTCTTTTATGATGTATTCCTTACGTACTGTCAACATTTATTTCACAATGTAATATTTTGATGTTTAAACTTTATGATCATGTTTTTTAAAGTTAAAATGTATATGGTTTGTATTATTTTCTCCATGCTTACCCTTACTGAGAATTTCAGCTCCCCCTTTTTATGTTCTCTTTTCACGAGGATATAAACAAAGGTTTAGGTAAAAAACAAAAGGGAAAGATCTTTATGGGAGATGTTGAAGATCTTTAACCATGATTAGAAGATTTTCTTCCATATTTCCAAAGACACTAAACTATTATGGTCCTTGGATTTCTATTTTTTTATGTATTAAGTATTCCACAAATGTAATGAAATGTCCATGTCCATCAGGTGTGGGTCTTTACAGTTGGTATTAGATGAAAGGATCAGTTAGCCTTCAGAAACAAGTATGAGAAAACATTATATCCCTAGAGATATTTATGTAACACCCCGAGATTTTATGAAAAATATTATTTTAATTTCATTAACGTCTTATGTTGTATTCTACACCAAGATTACCTTGCGCTATACGCAACACCGTATTAGCTTGCAGTATACGCAACACTATTCTTGGACCGTGTTACACACAATTTTGATAATAGTTATTCTACGCAACATTGAGTATATATATATATATATTAAATGTATAAATGAAATATGGTTGGATTCTGTTATACGAAACAATGAAGGATTCTTTCACAACACGCAACCCTGACTTGGCTTGCATTACACGCAATCGCGACCTTCCTCGATAGCGTGTGTTGTACACAATACCAGGTTTTAATAAACAATGTTATATTATTATAATATTGTCATGAACTAGATGTTATGAATAGTATTAACTAAATTTTGAATTTTATAACATTATTATTCATCTTACACATTTCTAGAACATGGTATAAGAACAAAATAAATTTTTCGGGTAAAATAAGTATTTTTCAAAAAAATGCAGTTTTGCCGCCTTTTGATTGCGCACCCACTTTAAATCTATTTTTTGACATGTTTATAAGTTCAATTTGACAAAATAAAATTCTTCTTTGGAATCAAGAAATAAAAATTTACTTTGGATAAATTTTTCATATTATTCTGGTAACTTTCACATTTTAATGAATAGTAAAAACACGCTATATTTTAATTAAAAACAACTTTTTTCATCGTAATATCTTATGTGGTTAAATTATAATATTGAATGGTTTTAAAGTATAAATAGAATATATTTTTACCATTTAATATAATTTATGTCATTAGCATTGATTTTACCTTGAATTCGTAGGTTAAATCAATTCAATCTTTTGCAATGTTTTAAATAAAAACCCGTTTTTATTCGACAACGGGATTAATTTTAATTTAATTTCTGCAACTTCTGTGTATGTAATTTTAAAAAATTGATTCCATATTTGGAATCAGTGGGTCCAAATTATGTTAATAAGCTACTTTTTATTTTTGGGAATTATGAATAGTAACTACGGTAAATTTTATTTACCATAGTTAAAGGTAAATCGGGTAATTAAGGGTAAATATAATATTTTAAAATTACTCTAACAAATGTCAAAATCCTATTGGATGACTAAAAGACTACCCATATCACCTAAGGGTCATATTAGAATCATTTAATGAACATTTGTCCATGAAAATGACTTAATTATTATTAAAACCAAAGAAAGTGACAACATGTCACTCTCTTAAATTTTATAAGTATATTAATTTTAATTTAGTGATAAACTTCATGAAACTTCGAACATGAATAGTCTACATAAAGCTAATGAAATTATCTACATCATATAAATTTATTTATAATTTTTAGGGATTAAATAATTATCATTAATTATGACACAATAGTGATGCAGAAATTGTTTATCTAGTGAAAAATCAAGAATAATGTTTTTTTAAACTAATAGTGACCATAAAATGCACAAATACCTAACCAAAACTTATTGGACATGTAAATGTAAACCATAAGCATCCAATGGTCGAATAGTTGACCATTTGGAGCCTTATAAAAGCGATTATGACACTTATATTATTTTATTTTAAATGATGCCAAAGTTGTCACCTTCATAATTTAATAAATATAACAATTTAAATATTGTGATTTTAAGATGATAAATTCGAGTAAAAGTATTATTGTGAAAGGTAATATATTTATCTTCATCATAGAATTTTATTTTAAATTTTATACAACAAATAAGTATATTAAATAATTATACAAAAATGATGTAGTAATTATTTTATTAAGAGATAAACCAAATAAATGGTTTTAAAAATAATAAAATAAATATTATAATAACTATTTAATGTGATACACTAATTTTATAGATACATATGACCTTTTATTAATATATTAATGCTTTTAGTTCGAACATATCTTCTGTATATATTTTATTTAAATTCAAATAAATGAATAGTGTCAAAATTGACACTATTGTTATTTTACAAAAATAACATATTATAAAATTGTTTAAAAATCACAAAAATATTTAAAAATTATAAATTTATATTTATATGGTCTATAATGTTATAAAGTAAACAATTATGCAAAATTAACAACAAATAAGTAATTATTTGTTATAATTTAAAATTTAGAATTTTATTACCACAAATAAACTTAAATAGATTAAATAAGGATAAATCAAAATGATAAGGTTTAAAATAAGATCCAAACATGTCTAAATTTGATTGGTTGATGAGATTACAACCCTATGTCATCTAATCTTCGAATATGAGTCATTTTTGGAGGTTTTTATGTGGGGTTAGATTTATTATAAATTAATATTTTTAAGAATTCCTAAGGTGCCCCTCTCCTCCCTTATAAAAGGGCACCTCCTCCCCCTCCTCCTCACACCAAATTGACCACTCATGCTCGGCCAACCCCTGCAAAAATCCCTTCTCCACTTTCCTAGAATAGTCCTAGGGGTCCTGGTCTTCTTCAAAGACCAATCTTAGTTCCCTAAGTGAAGGATTCAAAGAAGCGTTCCAAAGAAGAGGTAATATCCATTACCGATCTTTTCAATTTCTTTCTTCTTCAACTTCTTCTTCTTTAGTTGTTTCATGATAAAGTAATAACATCAGTATTACTTACATACTGATATGTTATTATAAATATGAAACAACCCTAATTCACCTTCTATCCAACCTACAGAAAAATGAAATCACCGCGCGTGCGTACGTACGGAATACCGTCTCCACGCCGTGGTGTAATCTATTTTCCACCATCACTTTAAAAGGATGGGTATAATGGTGTAATGAGTAACTATTTATGATTATTATAAAGTAATATTGATACTGAAATAATATATATATACTCCAATACAGTTCCACGATCATAGGAACGATATCATCACTCGTGCGTACGTACGGAATACGGTCTCCACGATGTGATGCGACTTGTTCTACATGATCATCATTACATAGTAATTATATAAATTGAATGAATAAATATGATATATGTTACACTAATACCATTCTAGATATAAGGTATCTATAACCTTAAAAGAAGAATAAGAATGTATTCGGCAAAACACGCATAAGAACAAAAGGCAATAAAGACCCGAGTAACAAGTAACAATGAAATATTACTATCAAGAAGCTAAGAATATGACCATATATGATATCATATCAATATGTATGATTATGTAATAAGTCAATAAAATTATTTAAACCATTATACAGGAGCTTCGGACACGTACAAAGCAAATTGGACCTAAGGTAAGGGAAATATCACAATCTCATTTTTATCCGAGATTGTTTATACTTTAGTATTTACTGGGGTGTATTTTATCATCCACATCTATGTTTCCTCAATATGTAATGTTATTTACATCCACCTACAATTGTTTAAATCCAATTCTACCATTTGGTGAGTTTTTAGTAAAAGATATGAAAGGAATCTTTTGTCGTTTTTCGTACGAGGTACATTTTGACTTTTTCGACAAAAGTACAAAGAATGTTTTTTTTAACTTATACGGTACGAACGGATTTCTACTGTTTTATAAAGCCTTATTTTCATGAAGCTTCCTCTAAAAGATTTCATGAATATTTTCAATAAAATCTCTTTCTTTTAAAATTTCATGATGTTTTGTGAAAAGAAATTGATTTTGAAGAAGAAAGGATATTTTCCTCAAGAATTCAATTCAATTGTTTTATCAAAATTATTTTCCATCTAAGATAATAAAGGGTTCTGTTTCTATCCATATTTTTACATTGATTTGACTATGTTGTGATGGAATTATTTTTATGAATTCCTTTATCTTATATGAATGGTTTTATGATGTCATGTTGTTTAAGAATCCCATTTTTATTACACGGGTTATGCAATGATGTATGATTTATGATTTTGTGGCACACATAAGAATGGTATCATTATGAGATGGGTGGGACCTATATCTCCCTCCAATGCATTGGGTAAAGATTTTATATCTCATGAGATAGACATGGCTGGAATGGTAGGTTATACCGGTTCAGTGAAACAGGACTGAAACGAGGGTTACTCGATTCAGAAAGGGACTTTGTCCACTAAGATAGTCTTGGCAATGAGTCATGACTAACAAGAAATGATTCTCTATGATTATGTGTGTATGCCACAAAGTTCCATGTTTTATGTTATGATTATTGTGATTACATTTCACTGCCATAATTTATCCCATGTTATGAAATTATGCTCTCTTTTGCAGGTTATGATTTCCAAAATGTTATGTTCTTATAAATATGATGTGATTGATATTTCTTTTGTTTACCCTTACTAAGCATTTGAGCTCACCCTTTTATGTTTTCTTTTCCCCAGGATATAAAGAAAGGTTTTAGGTAAAAAAAAGGAAGATCTTTATGGGAGATGTTGAAGATCTTTCACCAAGATTAGAAGATTATAGTCCGAGTTTCCAAAGACACTAAACTATTACGGTCCTTATGTGTGTGTTTGTGTTTTTTTCCTGTATTCCGCAAAAGTAATGTAAGGTCCATGTACGTCAAGCTTCGGGTCTCTACAGTTGGTATCAAAGGAAAGGTTTAGTCAACCTTTGGAAACTAGGATGCGAGAACTTTAGTGAGATCCCTAGAGATATTTCTAAGGTATGTCTAGGGATGTCTCTAAGGATAAGTATGCGTATAGGTTATAGTACTAGAATTACGCTAACGATCATAGAATTAAACCTAAGATGTTAGATATTGAAGTTACTCCCCCTTTATTATGATTTTTTCCTCTCACACTATTCTTTTGGGTTTTAGAAAATGGCTGGAAACAAGATGATTCACGATAATGGAGGATATGATGGACAATGGAATGATATTCTTCATAATGAAATGGGATTTGGAAGTCCAAACATCATTATTATGCCGAATCAGCAATCTCATAATATGATCAATAAAGTAGAATTTGGTAAGTTTCCTGACTCGGCTAATAAGAGAAAGATGGAGTTTCATGATGATCATAGAGGAATGAAAGTTCAATTTCCCCTATGTAAATCATGTGGGAAGAGGCATCAAGGAGAATGTTTCAAAGGAACTGGAAGATGCTTTGGGTGTGGAAAAGAAGGACACAAAGCAAGTAAATGCAAAGGAAAAGGTTCAGTTAACAACATGGATGAGGAAAATGGTATTGCTACGACATCAACAATGGTTAAATGTTTTAAATGTGGAATGTACGGGCATTATGCAAACCAATGCCCTAAGGGAAAGTCTCATGAAGATAATCAGTATGGTCGTATGGGAAGTATTTATGTGGATGATGATGAAGAGACTACAAATGATATGTGAGATGAAAGAATTGTTGAAGCTCGGTCAATGGTTTAAGAATGTAGTGGAATGATTACATGTTTATCATGTGTAATGTTGTATAAGTAATCTCATGGCACTATGGAATAAAGAGACATATACGGATTGTTACATTGTTGTCTGATTAATGTTACCAGTATCCATGAAAGGTTATTCAGATATTTTTGGAATGTAGATGATATGCGCATAATGAAGGGATAAGGAGAAAATAAAATTTTTGATAGTATTCATGAGCTCATGACTGATATAAGGAGAAGGTTATATCATGGTTTGAGTATATTGAATTTTTGGATTTTGTTATGTGGAAAGAGTTAACTTTTGACAACATTCATGTTTTCACTAAGGTTTAATGGGTATTCATATTTTTCAAGAGAATACATCATTAAAGTATTCACATGATTGGAATGTGACCAACAAGAAATATGAGGGATAAATGATGGTATTCACATGCTTGGTTGGCGACATTTCAAGTAATCATTTTCTTTATGCTATGAGCTTAGACCGAAGTATTTTAGATAAGCCTAAAGATTGTAATGGATTATGTTAACCATAAGTTAGTATTGTTTAAGTACAGAACTTTTTTTTGATATTATTTATGTGATGTTATAGTAATGTAGTTTTAGAAAAAGGGCAACCTGCAGGACGGGCGACGGCCCATCGCTTCGGACAAGGCTGTGGGAATCGAACCCACAACCGAAGTGCGACTGGCCTTTATCGCCTACCACTGAACTACAGGAAGTCCCTATTTAGTAGAAAACTAGTTTTATTATATTAAGCAGTATGATATGTGAAGTATAAGTTCATTTTAGGAACCATATATGATTAATCTCACTATAGATCGACTTATGTATATAATTTTTGCTAACCTTTTGTTTGAGACAGATGGAATGACCCGTCATTCTATCACATGATCTTCTAACACTTCACGAATAACAAAATGTTGTCCTAGTGCCCTTATATCCGATGAATCAATGATACCCTAGATCATCACAAATTTATGGCTTTGTGATTGCTAGCTTTTCCATAGCCATGTTCTCTACCACTCTCCATCAGAACATGATGGTTAGATTTCTATTCCATATCCATATTTTCACCTATGTGGAAACCCAGTGATTAGTTTATTTGGGTAACTTTTACGTTTCATACTTTTGTTTTTTAAAGATAAGTTTGGGTATTCCTTTTTATGATGTGGGTTTCTATCAAAGAAACTTTCAAATAGTAAACCATTTATAACCCCGACGAATTTCGAGGGCGAAATTCATTTTAAGGGGGGTAGAATGTAACACCCCGAGATTTTATGAAAAATATTATTTTAATTTCATTAACGTCTTATGTTGTATTCTACACCAAGATTACCTTGCGCTATACGCAACACCGTATTAGCTTGCAGTATACGCAACACTACTCTTGGACCGTGTTACACACAATTTTGATAATAGTTATTCTACGAAACATTGAGTATATATATATATATATTAAATGTATAAATGAAATATGGTTGGATTCTGTTATACGAAACAATGAAGGATTCTTTCACAACACGCAACCCTGACTTGGCTTGCATTACACGCAATCACGACCTTCCTCGATAGCGTGTGTTGTACACAATACCGGGTTTTAATAAACAATGTTATATTATTATAATATTGTCATGAACTAGCCGTTATGAATAGTATTAACTAAATTTTTAATTTTATAACATTATTATTCATCTTACACATTTCTAGAACATGGTATAAGAACAAAATAAATTTTTCGGGTAAAATAAGTATTTTTCAAAAAAATGCAGTTTTGCCGCCTTTTGATGGCGCACCCACTTTAAATCTATTTTTTGACATGTTTATAAGTTCAATTTGACAAAATAAAATTCTTCTTTGGAATAAAGAAATAAAAATTTACTTTGGATAAATTTTTCATATTATTCTGGTAACATTCACATTTTAATGAATAGTAAAAACACGCTATATTTTAATTAAAAAAAACTTTTTTCATCATAATATCTTATGTGGTTAAATTATAATATTGAATGGTTTTAAAGTATAAATAGAATATATTTTTACCATTTAATATAATGTATGTCATTAGCATTGATTTTACCTTGAACTCGTAGGTTAAATCAATTCAATCTTTTGCAATGTTTTAAACAAAAACCCGTTTTTATTCGACAACGGGATTAATTTTAATTTAATTTCTGAAACTTATATGTATAGAATTTTAAAAAATGGATTCCATATTTGGAATCAGTGGGTCCAAATTATGTTAATAGGCTACTTTTTATTTTTGGGAATTATGAATAGTAACTACGGTAAATTTTATTTACCATAGTTAAAGGTAAATCGGGTAATTAAGGGTAAATATAATATTTTAAAATTACCCTAACAAATGTCAAAATCCTATTGGATGACTAAAAGTCGACCCATATCACCTAAGGGTCAGATTAGAATCATTTAATGAACATTTTTCCATGAAAATAACTTAATTATTATTAAAACCAAAGAAAGTGAAAACATGTCACTCTCTTAAATTTTATAAGTATATTAATTTTAATTTAGTGATAAACTTCATGAAACTTCGAACATGAATAGTCTACATAAAGCTAATGAAATTATCTACATCATATAAATTTATTTATAATTTTTAGGGATTAAATAATTATCATTAATTATGACACAATAGTGATGCAGAAATTGTTTATCTAGTGAGAAATCAAGAATAATGTTTTTTTTAAACTAATAGTGACCATAAAATGCACAAATACCTAACCAAAACTTATTGGACATGTAAATTTAAACCATAAGCATCCAATGGTCTAATATTTGACCATTTGGAGTCTTATAAAAGCGATTATGACACTTATATTATTTTATTTTAAATGATGCCAAAGTTGTCACCTTCATAATTTAATAAATATAAAAATTTAAATATTGTGATTTTAAGATGATAAATTCTAGTAAAAGTATTATTGTGAAAGGTAATATATTTATCTTCATCATAGAATTTTATTTTAAATTTTATACAGCAAATAAGTATATTAAATAATTATACAAAAATGATGTAGTAATTATTTTATTAAGAGATAAACCAAATAAATGGTTTTAAAAATAATAAAATAAATATTATATGAACTATTTAATGTGATACACTAATTTTATAGATACATATGACCTTTTATTAATATATTAAAGCTTTTAGTTCGAACATATCTTCTGTATATATTTTATTTAAATTCAAATAAATGAATAGTGTCAAAATTGACACTATTGTTATTTTACAAAAATAACATATTATAAAATTCTTTAAAAATCACAAAAATATTTAAAAATTATAAATTTATATTTATATGGTCTATAATGTTATAAAGTAAACAATTATGGAAAATTCACAACAAATAAGTAATTATTTGTTATAATTTAAAATTTAGAATTTTATTACCACAAATAAACTTAAATAGATTAAATAAGGATAAATCAAAATGATAAGGTTTAAAATAAGATCCAAACATGTCTAAATTTAATTGGTTGATGAGATTACAACCCTATCTCATCTAATCTTCGAATATGAGTCATTTTTTGAGGTTTTTATGTGGGGTTAGATTTATTATAAATTAATATTTTTAAGAATTCCTAAGGTGCCCCTCTCCTCCCTTATAAAAGGGCACCTCCTCCCCCTCCTCCTCACACAAAATTGAGCACTCAAGCTCGGCCAACCCCTGAGAAAATCCCTTCTCCACTTCCCTAGAATATTCCTAGAGGTCCTGGTCTTCTTCAAAGACCAATCTTAGTTCCCTAAGTGAAGGATTCAAAGAAGCGTTCCAAAGAAGAGGTAATATCCATTACCGATCTTTTCAATTTCTTTCTTCTTCAACTTCTTCTTCTTTAGTTGTTTCATGATAAAGTAATAACATCAGTATTACTTACATACTGATATGTTATTATAAATATGAAACAACCCTAATTCACCTTCTATCCAACCTACGGAAAAATGAAATCACCGCGCGTGCGTACGTACGGAATACCGTCTCCACGCCGTGGTGAAATCTATTTTCCACCATCACTTTAAAAGGATGGGTATAATGGTGTAATGAGTAACTATTTATGATTATTATAAAGTAATATTGATACTGAAATAATATATATATACTCCAATACAGTTCCACGATCATAGGAACGATATCATCACTCGTGCGTACGTACGGAATACCGTCTCCACGATGTGATGTGACTTGTTCTACATGATCATCATTACATAGTAATTATATAAATTGAATGAATAAATATGATATATTTTACACTAATACCATTCTGTATATAAGGTATCTATAACCTTAAAAGAAGAATAAGAATGTATTCGGCAAAACACGCATAAGAACAAAAGGCAATAAAGACCCGAGTAACAAGTAACAATGAAATATTACTATCAAGAAGCTAAGAATATGACCATATATGATATCATATCAATATGTATGATTCTGGAATAAGTAAATAACATTATTTAAACCATTATACAGGAGCTTCAGACACGTACAAAGCAAATTGGACCTAAGGTAAGGGAAATATCACAATCTCATTTTTATCCGAGATTGTTTATACTTTAGTATTTACTGGGGTGTATTTTATCATCCAAATCTATGTTTCCTCAATATGTAATGTTATTTACATCCACCTACAATTGTTTAAATCCAATTCTACCCTTTGGTGAGTTTTTAGTAAAATATATGAAAGGAATCTTTTGTCGTTTTTCGTACGAGGTACATTTTGACTTTTTCGACAAAAGTACAAAGAATGTTTTTTTTAACTTATACGGCACGAACGGATTTCTACTGTTTTATAAAGCCATATTTTCATGAAGCTTCCTCTAAAAGATTTCATGACTATTTTCAATAAAATCTCTTTCTTTTAAAATTTCATGATGTTTTGTGAAAAGAAATTTATTTTGAAGAAGAAAGGATATTTTCCTCAAGAATTCAATTCAAGTGTTTTATCAAAATTATTTTCCATCTAAGATAATAAAGGGTTCTGTTTCTATCCATATTTTTACATTGATTTGACTATGTTGTGATGGAATTATGTTTATGAATTCCTTTATCATATATGAATGGTTTTATGATGTCATGTTGTTTAAGAATCCCATTTTTATTACACGGGTTATGCAATGATGTATGATTTATGATTTTGTGGCACACATAAGAATGGTATCATTATGATATGGGTGGGACCTATATCTCCCTCCAATGCATTGGGTAATGATTTTATATCTCATGAGATAGACATGGCTGGAATGGTAGGTTATACCGGTTCAGTGAAACATGACTGAAACGAGGGTTACTCGATTCAGAAAGGGACTTTGTCCACTAAGATAGTCTTGGCAATGAGTCATGACTAACAAGAAATGATTCTCTATGATTATGTGTGTATTCCACAAAGTTCCATGTTTTATGTTATGATTATTGTGATTACATTTCACTGCCATAATTTATCCCATGTTATTAAATTATGCTCTCTTTTGCAGGTTATGATTTCCAAAATGTTATGTTCTTATGAATATGATGTGATTGATATTTCTTTTGTTTACCCTTACTGAGCATTTGAGCTCACCCTTTTATGTTTTCTTTTCCCCAGGATATAAAGAATGGTTTTAGGTAAAAAAAAGGAAGATCTTTATGGGAGATGTTGAAGATCTTTCACCATGATTAGAAGATTATAGTCCGAGTTTCCAAAGACACTAAACTATTACGGTCCTTATGTGTGTGTTTTTGTAATGTACTAAGTATTCCGCAAAAGTAATGTAAAGTCCATGTACGTCAAGCTTCGGGTCTCTACAATTTATAAGGTATGTCTAGGTATGTCCCTAAGGTTAAGTATAATTATAGGTTATAGAACTTGAATTATGATAACAATCATAGAATTAAACCTAATATGTTAGAGATTCATAGTACTACCATTTATTATGATGTTTTCTTAGAATGATTTTTGCCTCTTACACTGTTCTTTTTGGGTTTTAGAAAGTGGGAGGAAAGAGGAATATTCATGTTAATGGAGAATATGGTGGATAATGGAAAGATATTCTTCCTGAGCATCCAAATGAAATGGGATTTTAAAGGTGAAGAATCCTTATTATGCATAATCATAAATCTCATAATATGATCAATAATATAAACTTTGGTAAGTTTCCTGACTCAGCTAATAAGAGAAATATTGAGTTTCATGATGATCTTAGAGGAAATAAAGTTCAATTTCCCTCATGTAAATTATGTGGGAAGAGACATCAAGGAGAATGTTTCAAAGGAACTAGAAGATTCATTGGGTATGAAAAAGAAGGACAAAAAGATAGTAATTTAAAAGGAAAAGGTTCATTTGACACAATGGACAAGGATAATAGTATTGCTAAAACATCAACCAAGGTTAAATTTTTTACATGTAGAATGTACGAGAAATATGGAAACCAATACCCTAAGGGAAAATCTCATAAAGAGAATCATCATTGTTGTATGGGTAGTATTTATGTTGATTATAATGAAGAGACTACAAATGATATATGAGATGAATGAAGTGTTGAGGAATAAAATGAAGAATCATAGTTAATGGTCTAATAATCTAGTGGATTGGTTGAATTTTTATCAATAATAATGTATGGACCTAAGGAATAAATAAAAATATAAGGATTGTAACACTATTTTTTTTCTTTGAGTATTTCAAAGTATATGTTGAATGGTACCGTTAACAATGAAGATTGATTGAAATATATTTGGAAAGCACCTAATATGCGCATAAATAAGGGATCAGAAGAAAATGAATTTTTTTATAGTATTAATGAGCTCATGACTGATATAAGGTCAAAGTTATATCATGGTTTAATTATATAAATATTTTGGGATTTTGGTATGTGGAAAAAGTTAACTTCTGATAGCATTCATGTTTTCACTAATATTCAATGGGTATTCATTTTTCAAGAGAATAGATGATTAAGGTATTCACATGTTTTGAATGAGATCAATAAGATATATATTATGATACATTGGGGATAAATGATGGTATTCATGTGCTTCTTATGTGACCTTTCTAGTAATCATTTTCTTTATAATATGGATTGGACAGATGTATTTTGGATAAGTCTACAGATTGGAATGGATTATGTTGGACATCAGATAGTATTGTTTAAGGCTAGACAATTTTTAAAATTTTATATATGGAATGTTATAATAGTATAGTTTAAGAAAGGGGACAACCTGCAGAACGGGAGACAACCCATCGTGTCAGACAAGGTTGCGGGAATCATACCAAAACCGAAGTGCGACAGGACTTTATCGCCTACCACTGGCATAAAAAAAGCCCCTGGTTAGTATAAATTAGTTATATTTTATTAATAGGTATGATAGATGATGTATAAGTCCATTTTAGGAACCATATATGACTAATCTCGCCATAGATGTACTTATGTATATTTATTAACTTTTGCTAAACTTTGGTTTGAGACAGATGTAATGACATATCATTCTATCACACAATCTGATAACACTTCTAAAATGACAAATTCAACATCATTTATATAAGATATGAAGTTTAAATTATTCAAGGAATAACTAACGGTGAGATTGTTGCAAAATCAATTAACTATTTCTTCTCATTATAATTTTTTTTTCAACTTTAGGTAATTGATCTTGAAAACCAAAATGTTGTCGTAGTACCCATATATCCAATGAATTTGATGGTACTTTAGATCATCACAAATTTATAGATTTTTTATTGTTTCAATTTTCACAGCCATGATCTCTACCACTCTCAATCAGAACTTGATGGTTATATTTCTCTTCCATGTCAATATTTTCACCTATGTTCTTATTTTTGGAAACCCAGTGATGAGTTAATTTGGGTAGCCTTTATGTTTCATAAATTAGTTTTTTAAAATTAAATTTTAGTATCTATTTTTATGATGTGGGTTTCCATGAATTCATCATTCATCTATTAATCCATTTTTAACCCTGATGAATTTCGAGGGAGAAATTAATTTTAAGGGGGGTAGAATGTAACACCCTGAGATTTTATGAGAAATGATATTTTTAATTTCATTGATGTATTGTGGTGTACACTAGAACAAGATCATCTTTCACTATACAGAACACTGTATTAGCTTTTAGTATACACAACACTATTCTTGGCTTGCGTTACACACACGAGCAACGTTCCTCGATAACTTGTGTTGTACGCAATACCATGTTTCACTAAACAACGATATGTTATTAAAAAATTATATAAACTAGCTGTTATGAATAGTAATACCCACTTTTTGAAATTTTATAAATTTTATCATTAAAAATGAACTTCATTTTCGTATTCAGAATATCGAAATTAGCCTAGGGTGAATTTTTGGTATTTTTATGAAAACATTCAATTTTGCATTAATAGTGAAAACACTGAGTTATTGGTTAAAACCTACTTTTTATTTAAATAATCATTTATTTTATTTAAATTTATTTTATGTAAAAATAGATAAATAATACCTTTATATGTTCAATGTAATTAATTGGAGAAATTTTATAATAAATTTAGATATATAAAAATTTTATTGAACTTTTTACCGTCTTTTACCCACCTCATAGGAGCATTTGCAAATTTACATAAAACTTAATTTTACAACTTCTGTGAGTTAAATTTCAAAAAATCCGTGATACATGGTTGATATAATAAAGTAAATTTTGGTTCAATGAGATGAAAATAATTTTTGGTGAATATTAACTTTTTACTTTTATATACCATGGTTAAAAGTAAACAGGGTAATTAAGGGTAAAAATGATATTATTATTACCCTAACACATGTCCTAATTCAATTGGATAAGTGTAATTTGACCAAAAAAACCTTAGGAATTAAATATTACCCTTCAGGTCTACTTGGATTATATTAGTACATTTATTATGATTTTATTTGAAGAAGAGTTAAAATAGTTAAAATCAATGTTTAATAACTAAAACATTTTTAATATAGAGTTGCAGATATGATAAATTAGACTATAAATATTCATTAGAAATCAAATAATATTTCCTATATAATGGTAGTTTATTTATATTTTTTAGACATTAAATATCTTAATTTATTTATGACACAATGATGATGTAGTAATTACCTTATTAATGAAATATTAACATAATTGATATTATAAATACACAAATAAATGACAATTGAGACTTTTTATGAATTAAAATAATTTTATAGGTTAATATTACATATTAGGGTTGGTTAGATGATTTTTTGTTGAAGTAATAATGCGGTTATGAATTTACAAAAAAAAATACCAAATAGTGTCAAAATTGACATAAAAGAGTTTTAAAAATAATATTATATTATTAAATTATATAATGGTATTAAAAATCTAAGGTTCTTCCAAAAGACTTATATAAAAATATATATGACATTAATGAACCAATTGGGGTTCTATAGGTAGCTTGTAGTATGTTTATTAACCATATTGTGTAAGAATACAAGAAGACATTGTAAAAGTTAAATTATTTAACTTAGAGTTAAATCTAAATGATAAGGTCAAAATGGTAACCAAAAAGTCTCTAAAACCTTTTTTTGTGTGGATTTTGACCCATCCCCACCCAAGCCGCCAAATAAGTATCTTTGGATCCATTATAAACCGAATATAAATTTATTATAAAATAATATTTTAAGTTTTTTCTAAGGTGCCCCTCACCCATCTTATAAGGGGCACTCCCCCTTCTCTCTGATTCACACCTCCACAGCCATTAGGCTCGGGAAACCCCTTCCAAAATACCCTCTCAACTGTCCTTAATTCATCCTAGTAGCCTATATTTAGTCATAAATCCAACCTATAGAGCACTTTTGATCAAATCAAAAAGAAGAACCCGAAGAATAGGTAAATATCTCACCACCTATTTCAAGATCCTTTCTTCTTCTACATCATCCCTCTTTGTTGTTTCTATTATAAAATAATAACTCCAGTATATTCTATATACTGTGATGTTATTATAAAAATTGTAAAACCATATTAGTTTTTTTATCCATCCTATGAATGAAAAAATCACCACACGTGCGTACGTATGGCTTACCGTCTTCACGTCATGGTGTAGTTTGTTATTCAAACATTACATCATTTGGATGGGTATAATAATGATTATAAATGATATAAATTATAAATATAACATTATTATAATTCTTTACATATGATATACCATCCATATATATATTATTTTTATATGAAAATAATGATATTGTCTCTCATGCGTATGTACGGACTACCGTCTCCACAAACGCGATTAGATTCATTTTTCATGATTAACTAATCAAGTATGATTATAAAGTATATATAATAAATAAAAATGAAAGATATTTCATATTAATGATACTAGATTTATGTAAATATATGTTTCATTTACTTTATTCCATTCAATTCAATAGGGAAATGAATAGAGCGTTCATGCGTACTATGGCCTATTGTCTCCATAAACAGTGTATTTCATTTCCATTTATCGATATATCATATATATTTGTTTGATTAATATATATCTAAATCATGTTTTACATACTTGAATTAATTAAATTAGGATCTAAGTAATAATATCAACAACAACAAGTGAAAACAAGTATGATAAATGAAATTATTTTACCCAAAACGCTACTTTAACAAGGAATTGATAAAAGAACGGGTAATATAAGGTCATAAGTGAATCATATTTGATATCATAAATATTATTATGGATATTTTACAAGTTAATAAAATTTTTAAACCCACTATAATGAGTTTAGGACATGTACAGTAGAAATTGGATCTAAGGTAAGGGATAATTTTGTAATCTCATTTTTATCCGAGATTGCATATACGGAAATATTTACTATGGTTAAATTTATCATCCATGTACATGTTTTATAAAATTTTTTCATAAAGTTTTTACTATTCTTCCATGTATATTTAAATTCATTTTTACCCTTTGTTTACTTTTACCACATTTTCTGGAAGGAATCTATCTTTTGTTTACCATAAAAGGTACATTTTGACTTTTTCGATAAAATGTTCAAGGAGAATGTTTTTTTAACTTATACAGTGTGAACAGATTATTAAGATTTTATAACACCTTATTTACATGAAGCTTATTCTACAGGATTTCATGATTATTTTCAACAAAATAATTTTCTTTTAAAATTACATGGCATTTTGTGAAAAGAAATTTATTTTGAGGAAGAAAAGATATTTTCCTCAAGAATTCATTTCAAATGTTTTATCAAAACTATTTCCCTTATAAGATGACATTATTTAGTATGATTATGTTTCAAGTATAATGTTCCTATTAATTACATGGTTTGATTTTGTTTATG
Organism: Viscum album; assembly: GCA_963277665.1. NCBI lineage: Eukaryota > Viridiplantae > Streptophyta > Magnoliopsida > Santalales > Viscaceae > Viscum > Viscum album. The sequence goes on from OY728141.1 coordinate 1,725,844,199, forward strand.
ATGAAATGATATCCATTGTTTTATATGTATTGTGTTATGATGTGATGATGTTTATGAAACCCATTTTATTCTTTGGTTTATGATGAATGATTTATGATTGTTTTGTCACACACGAAAGAATTATTTCTATATGAGAAGGGTGGGACCTATATCTTCCTCCAATGAATTCGGTAAGGATTTATATCTCATGAGATAAACATGACTGGAAGGATAAGTGAATCTGGTTCAGTAATATAGGGCTGAATGACAAGTAAACCCGATTCAGTAATGGACTTTTTCCACAATGATGGGTTTGGAAGCAATGCCTTGGCTACTATGGAAATCATATAATGTGTTTAATGGTTTTCCAAAGTCACATGTTTTATTCCCATGCTATTTTTTCCTGATTAATGTTCCTTTATGAACTATTCCTTACGTATTGCCAAGAATTATTTCACAACTCATGATTTTGATTTTTAAACTTTATGTTTATGTTTTTTTAAGTTCAAATGTATATGGTTTGTTTTTTTTCTCCATGATTACCCTTATTGAGCATTTTATCTCACCCTTTTTATGTTTTCTTTTCCCCAGGATATAAAGAAAGGTTTTAGGTAAGAAAAAGGGAATGATCTTTATGGGAGATGATGAAGATCTTTCAACATGATTAGAAGATTGTGTTCTATGATTCCAAAAACACTAAACTATTAAGGTCCTTGGATGTCTGTTTTTTTATGTATTATGTATTCCACAAAAGTAATGTAATTTCCATGTACGCCAAGTGTGGATCACTACTATGAAAATACTATGTTTTTATTAAAGACCACTTTTTTAATCGAAATAATTTATAGTGTTAAATTAAACACTTGAGTGGTTTTGATGTATTGTTAGATTATATGTTTATCATTTAATACAATGTATGTCATTATAAGTAATTTCACATTTAAATTTGACACAAAGACATGCCAATATTTTTATAGTTTTTACATTTTAAAAACCCACATTTTGGTTTTGACAATGGAAATTAATTTTAAATTATGTAATGCAACTTTTTTTTGAATTTGGTAAAATATAATTCATTTTTGAATTCAAAATATAAAAACTACCTTAGGTTGAGTTTTTTGGTATTTTTCAGAAAACATTCTATTTTTTATGAATAGTAAAAAACATTGCGTTATTGTTTAAAACTTACTTTTTATTTAAATAATTATTTATTTTATTTAAATATATTTTAAGTAAAAATATACATATAATACCAATATAAGTTCAATGTAATTCCATGTAGTCATTTTATAATAAAATTAGATGTATAAATTTTTATTGAAATTTTTACCATCTTTTACCAACCTTCTAGGAGGATTTGCAACTTTGCATGAAACTTAATTTTACCTCTTATGTGAGTTGAATTTCTAAAATCCTAGAGACACAGTTGATAACATTAAGTAAAATTTTGTTAAATGAGTTGAAAATAATTTTTAGTGAATAGTAACATTTGACTTTTATTACCACAGTTAAAAGTAAATAGGGTAATTAAGAGTAAAAATGATATTATAATTACCCTAACACATGTCCTAATTCTATTAGATAAGTGAAATTCTAACAAAGAGAACCTTAAGAATAAAATATGATTCACATTTTACAACTTGGATTATATTAGGACATCTATTATTATTTTACTTAAAGAAGAGTGAAAGTGTTAAATTAAAAGGTTAACAACTTAAGAATTTTTAATAGAGGGTTATACAAAAGATAAATTTAACTATTAATATTAATTAGAAAGATAAAATTATTTCCTACGTCATGATATTTTTTTTATAATTTTTGGAATTTAAATAATTAAATTTATTTATGACACAATGATGACGCAGTAATTACATTATTAATGAAAGAATCAAATAAATGGTATTATAAATATTAAAATAAATATAGTTTTAATGTTTTTTTAACATCCACAAATTTTCTTGGTTAATATGAGATGTTAGGATTTATTTAATGTATGTTTTTCTAACAAAATAAGTTGTGATGACTTTCACAAAAGCAAAATACTAAATAGTTTCAAAATTGACATAAATGGGTTTTTAAAACAAATATTATATTATTAAAGTATATAATATTCCTAAAAATATAGGCTTCGGCCCAAGGGCTTAAATAATATTATATATGTCATTAATAAGGCACTTTAGGTTCTCTTGTAACTTTAGAGTATGTTTATTAAACATATAGTGTTAGAATACAAGATGACACAGAAAAAGACAGACTATGTAACTAAGAGTTAAATCTAAAAGATAAGGTTAATGTGGTGACCTAGAACGGTCTAAAACCTATTAGTTGAGTGGGTTCCAAGCACATGTCCCTAAAACCAGTTGGTGAGGTCTCTCTAAGTGCATCCATGAGACCAAGGTTCAAAACCAGGTGGAGGCATAATTTCGGGGCCACTATAGCAGCACTGTAGAAGCCAGAACTATTCACCTTGGGCCACCGGTTTTGGCTTGGAGTCCTTATGGCTTTTGAGCCACCCAAGGGCTTTGGGTCAGCAAGGATTTCGGGCCACCTCAGTGCCTTCGTGCTACCTCAAGGCCCTTAGGTCCACCTGATTTGCAATTTCACTGATAGATTCTATAAGGAACCACTCTCGAAGAGGAAAGAGCAGGGCAAATCCACTAGAGCATGGCTAAACGGACTTTTGAAGAATGAGAGGGTATGGAATTTTCCATCGGCACCACACCTATGCACCCCTGCAAATGGGCATGCTAGCCGAACATTCAGAAAAAGGTGGAGAGCTGATCACAATGCAGAAGCTAAGGAGGGGTAGTTTCAAGTAGTCATAGTATGTCTGATTTCCGTAAGACCTACTGTTCATGTAATGTCTCCACGCCTATGGGAAACGTAATTTCTAACCATATGGGCCTTGTAAGGGTCCCCCCTCATCCCTTGAAAGGGGGTTTATCCTAAAAATAAATAAAAAAAAGAGTGGGTTTCGACCCATCCCCACCATATCCTAGAAATAAATCATTTTTGAGCCATTATAATCCAAAAATGATTTTATTATAAAATAATATTTCAATATTAACCTAAAATGACTCTCACCTCTGTTATAAAAGGTTACTTCACTTATCTCAAAATCACACCACCAAATCCATTTGGCTCAGCAAACTCCAGCCCAAATATCCTCCCAAATTAACTCACCTCAACCTATAATCCTTACTTTGATCAAAAATCAAACCAAACGAGCCCTTTTGATTAACTCAAAAGGAAACACCTGAATAATAGGTTACAATTTCAGCACCCTCTTTCGACTTATTTTATTCTTCCACTTTTTATTTCTTTGTTGTGTCCATACATAAATAATAACTCCAGTACCTCCTATATACTGTGATGTTATTATAAATATGTTACAACCATATTTTTAATTATATCCATCCTATAAATGACAAAGTATCCATATGTGCGTATGTACGGGTTACCGTCTCCATATTGTGGTGTAGTTTGTTATTAAAACACTTCATTATTTGGATGGGTATAATAACGAGTATAACTAATGTAAATAATAAATATAACATGTTAATGATTCTGTATATATATTATATAATATCCAATTTCTTATGATTTCACCATCAATATAATGATACTGTCCCTCGTGCGTACGTACGGATTACCGTCTCCACGACGTGATGAGATTCATTTCCACACATTCAATGACGATTATAAAAATTTATATTATTAATAAGTATGTAATATATGAAATAATAATGCTACTTAATATATATATATGTATTTATGCATTTACTAGTTTATATCGTATTCACTTACTTCTACTCAATAAGATATGAAAACGTAAACAATGATTATGCGTACGTATGTCCTACTGTCTCCATAAATGGTGTTTTCCATTTAATATATCAATAAATTATACATATTTATATTATAAATATATATTATATATAAATCATGTGTTATATTCTTGAATTATGTAAATCATGATCTAAATGATATGATCATGAATAATAAGTTAAAACACGTACGATAAAGATAGGGATTATTACCCGAAATGTTAATTTAACATGGAAATAATTATTAAATGGGTAGTATAATGTCATAAATGAATCATGTATGATATAAGAAATATAAATACGGTTATTCTATTATTTGATAACATACTATGGTCATTATACATGAGGTTGAACATACCCTCGACTAAAGGAAAGTGAAAGGTAAGGGTTAGTTTCACAATCTCTTTATTATACGAGGTTGTTTTTATGTATGTGTCAACTGGGACATATTTATTATACATGCCCATGTTTCATAAAAGATTTTACAAATGGATTATTTTTAAGGAAAGTTTTTACTAAAACATTATTTTCAATGTTTTAAAGATTTATTCTTCTAAACCTTTCTCATTAATGTCCATGTTGGGAAAATATTTTCAAGGATTTATTTACATGGACATTAATTTTTTAAAATGTTAATTCCTTTAAAAACATTCAAAGTGGTATGGGACACTTTTAATAAAACAAATATTTTAAATTACTTCTTTTATAAATTCTGTGACTTCTAAATGATTTCATGAAAAATTGATATTTATCTGTATGATTTTTACTGATCATTTTCAACTATGTCAACATCTTTTATAGGATATTATTCTTGGTAAAGGTTGATTTACTATGATACTAATATTCCATATTGTATTGATGGTTTTGTGAAATATTAGACTATGGATGTGTTATTTTTATACCGTTTGTGGTTTAGGGTTAATTTATTGAAATTTCATATGCTATTTTTAATATGAATGTTTTTGTTATGTTTCAACCTTTTCATATGAGGAATGTATTGGACTTCGTAAAAGATGAGAGGATGTAGTTATAGATCCTCGGTGCATCGGTAGGTCTCATGAGGAAATTAGATGTGGAATTGGCTGAGGCCTTTCCCTATTATGATATATTGTTCTGTCTGAGGCCTTAAACATTTTAAGATGTCTTGGATGAGGCCTTGAAAAAATGTTTTAGAATGTCACGCATTATACATTCCCTCATTATGAAAATATTATTGATGGTTCATGTGGTTATTCGACAAGTAGAATACCCATGACTATGTTTTATTATGGAATTATTTACATAGCTCATATTCCTACCATAAATTATTCGTGTTTATTATTTGTAAAGGCATGTGTTTTCAATTATTCACCAATCCTAATGTTTATGTTATCTTCCACTGTATTTCTTACTCTTATTGAGCATTTGAGCTCACCCCTTTCTTATGTTTCATTTTCCTAGGATTTCAAGAAGTGTATTATGATTGATAATAATGGTTAAGATATGGGATTAATGGTGTTATCTAATGATCATTTATGTTGTGTTTTATTTTATAAGGTGTAATTTAACGTTCTTGTATGTAATCTATTTTCCAAGACTGCTAAACTGATCGGTCTTTCGGGATGTGATTCCTTGTAATCATGCCAATGTATTAAAATAATGCACTGACTCTGGGTAACTAGGGTCAGGGAATTACAAAATGTGCCTATTGGTAAGCTAAAGACTACCAAATAGAGGAAAGGGCCCATAATTTTTCTTTAGGGAGGGTATTTAATCATCAAAAGAGACTAAATAGTACAGGAAATAAATGAAATCATCTATCCAATGCAATACAACCATCATTGAAAAAGCAGCTGAGTGATAATAAATAAGTAAAACATCACATGCTATAATAATAATGGGTATTCTGTACAATTATTATGTGATCCCATTATGGTGGATCATATAAAAGGGTAAATAGAAAAAAAATTGCCATAAAAATTCATCCCTAAAACATTCTTGATTCTTTCTTGATCTTAATATTTATACTCCCATCCTTGTATTTCATGCCAAACCAAAGAAAACAACAACGTCAAGCACTTTCCTGAACCTGAAACTACAACAAGAGAGTATTTTGATTAGGCTCCTATGATCCATGGTTCCCCAAGTTTTGTGTGAGTATAACTCTATAGGGAAAATCTAATAAAGTCCCTAAAATAATATGTCTATATAACATGTTCTTGTGGAATAGTTATTGATATAAATCATTTACTACTAACATAAATAAATAACACCACTTATGAACCAAGGCACTATAGTGACACTTGAATTCATACCTACCCTCTTTAACTAGTGTTGATGTATATATATCAATTACATACAATAATTTTCATTCATTTCAAAGGTATACAACCAAGGTAACCCCAATTTAGAAAACCTTGTGAAATCCGTGGGGGCCCATAAAATATTCTAATCTGACCATGTGACCCAAAATCCATCGATGGAATCTATGTCATTATTCATACACTATCTAAAATAATTGATTAAATATACATTTTTAATTTTCTAAACTAAATCCAGGGAACCACATGTGAATGTATTTCAGAGTGACATGCTTGACTTGATTCAAGTTTGACACCCATGGAATTATGTCTCATATAATCATGAATAATTAGAGGGGCTCATATCATATAACTCACAAAGGTAAACCAAGGTAATATATATAATTTAATATAAAATACACCACTAAAATCCATTGTAGATCTGTCCTGAGGCATTTTTAGTAACCAACCAATGAGGAATCCAAGGTAGATATATGAATTCCTATTATTTGGACATCCTTGAATCTAGGGAGGGATACTAACATATAATTAAAGTGATTCCTCTAATATAATACATCCTTACTCAAGGAATTACACCCATTTAAATAATTTACATAAGTAACACAATTAAAAAATCCATATTTACCAATATTTAAATTCCATGAATCAACATTAATAACCCCCATGGTCATCTTGAAGGAAAAATCTACTAAAAAACTAAAACAATAATAGCCCCATTATAAAATCCCATAACTTTAAGAAATATCTCATTTAATTTGAAAATGGATTTATCATTTTTATAGGGTTTTTTAAATAAGGAATAATTCACTAGATAAAAAATAAAATATCTTCCAGGTTTCATTCTAGAACTCTATTTAACCAAAAACGCCATTCTATAATTCATTTAAAATAACAAGATAGAAACTCACATTATATCATTAGACACCAATTATATAGCCATGGTTTTTTATTTTAATTTATCACAAATTCATTCCATGATATCATCCCATTGTATAAAATAATCATCAAGATTAATCATTAATATGGTGATAATTTAAATTCACATATTTCCACTATGTTTAATAAGGTTCATCTGAACATATACATGGGATTTACCATTTCACATTACTATTTCGATATCAATACATTGAACATCAATTTACATTAATAATGTACCATTCCCTTGGACTTAACTCAAAATTTAAAATCTGTTTAAAATATAGAAGGTTCTGAAATTCCATTTCACAATCATAGATTCAAGGAAAATTTCCTTTAAATCATTTAAAATATAAGAATTCATTTAATGACATGGATACACGATGAGGTTAATTCCAAAACTAATAATTCCACATGGATTTACCATTTTCCTTTGATTAAAGTCATGAAAAAAGGGGAATTTAACTATGTGAGACTCAATTTTAAACATTTAATTGGATTGAGGTTAGGGCAGGAAATTATCTGTTTAACCGCATCATATATACACTCTAAAAAATGTGTATAAATGGGATAGGATTAAGAATTTACTAACTTATGATTAGATAATCCCAAAAATAAAAAAAATCCATCAGTTCAGGCTTAATTATATGAAAACAATGATGTCGAAAATGCTGTGAAAATAGCGAATATAAGCTAAATCTATAAAGACAATTCTTGATAGTGAAACAGATAAATAAAAAAAGTGAGGGGAAGTGTAACCATATCTATAGAATTATACCATAATAGAAGTTCCCTAAATGGAAAACAACCAATATAGGTCCACCTTAGAGATAGAGAGGGAGAGGAGGTATGTATGATGGTGTTCTTGTACCCACATGTGTCTAAAATCAAAAATAATAAGAAGAGGGGTGGTCTGGGTGAAATGACGGGTATTTACCACCACATAAAAATCTCCCAATAGACTACTATCTAATTGGTGGAATCCACAAATTGGTCTAAAAACCCTGGTAGAACCTAGGGTTCTGTTTTTTTCCACCAACTAGTCACTCGATTTATACCAACAAGATAGTGGTTCGGGAACACTATGTTTTTTCTTCAACTATATTTCCTAAACACCCGATTCACTCCAATAAATCCCCTATAAACTCTTTGATAATCATTAAATTTATAAAAACCCTCTTTTAATAGGTTAAAACTTGAATAATTTTATTTTAAATAAAAATTAAAAAAATCACCCGTCCACAAACAAAAAACATGAAACTCATTCTAAAAAATATGAAATCTTATACAGACAGATGAATTAAAAAAACAATCATCCTATTTTCAAACCCAAACCAATATAAACCTTTTAGAATACAGACTATATGGTAGGATAGTTAATCTCAACTAAAATAACATTTAAACTATAAAAATGTTTATAGATCAACTAAAAAGTTCATCAAGGGTCAATAATTACACAAATCACTCTCAATTGAAGAACTATTCTAAAACTAAGGAGTATAAAAGATCATAATAAAGTTCCTTTATGAAATATTTTAAGTAAAATTTCACAACATTTAGTTTTGAGTATAATATTTATCCAACATTAATTCAATCTAAGGTTAATATTATACCCAAAATCAAGGTATTTTCATTTTGGGGCCAATCATGCTCCTATACATACTTACCTAACACATATAGGTTATGAAAAATAAATTTATATAAATTTATTTTAAACAAAACATATTTCAATATATAAGACTTCACATGTAAAATGAGACATGAATAAACCAATAATAATAGTTAAGAACACCCTCCCCAATCCACTGGATTCTGGCACATCATGATTTGTCAAATGAATCGACTCTAATCGATGGTTTCTGAAAAATATGGAAATATTTATATATATATATATATATTAGATCATAACCATTAATAACAAATGAAATAATAAGATAAATAAAATAAAGAAATATAAGGAGTGTTATCCTTATCATAAGAAATATTCAATGATAAATAGGATTAATACTGCAACATGAATAATGGAGTTACAACATTGGTGAGAAAGAAAAGGATGTTTAAAGATACAAGAGACATGCGATACTATAGAATATAAATGGAATCCCCATTTTACATTCATCATTTAAATTATTTAAAATTAAAATATAAAAAACTACATATTAAAACTTATATAGTATGAACATAATGGTCATATTGTAATTACCTTACCAAGGTCATGTTACGAAATAACCATCCTGGTCACGGAACAACTCATAACCCCAAGGAAGAAGTCAGAAAAAATTCTTCCCACTAATGGAATAACCCCTCTTATCACATCATAATTCCTTAATCCAATGAATATCCATAACCCTGATCATCACCCACCTCATGAAATGACCTGGTACTTTATGGAAAATCATCCCTTATGAAACCAACTTCATGATATAGCCCTCAACATCAAAGTGTGATAGCAATTTACATGGACCTTATCATAGTGAAACCCTTATGTGTTGTCTTATGATGATCAACATACTACATGTTCTCAGCTCAATCTTAGAGGAAATATAAAAATTGTCCATATGTTCTATAGCCAAATCCTTTAATAGTCCAAAACAACCAAAATATATATGTTTTTAGAAAAATTTGATCATATTAATACCATAAAAATTGATGGGTTTTTATAATAGTGAAGGCCCTATTATTTTATTCCCAAAGGATAATGGAAATTGCTTAACCAACATAGAATTTATATACAAGTTTGGATTTTACTTTTTTATAATAATAAAATATATTAACATTTGACATAACTATAAATTTTAATGGGATAATAGTTATAACAAGGTTTGTGATAAAAACTCAATGAGTTGAACTAATAAATCAATTACATTTTATAGTAGTAAAACTAATATAATATAAAAAATTAAAGAATGATTCAACATAGATAATTTCACTCATTAAGTATTTTCATCATCCCCTAGTAACTTATTTTACTCATCTTCACCCTATCATGAAAGACCAATAGTTTCAATTTCTTCATGTATAAATATATCAATCTCTTTTTGTTAATGGGGTTCACTATTAGTAAATCATACATCGGCTTTATCACCCATATCATAAAAAATATTATTTTAACATTTATTAAAATAATACACACAATATCATCTATATCTTAAAAATAATATGATATTTTATCAAACGAATATAACATATATGGAACATTTTTATCATGATCACTAGTACTGAACAAAAATATTATGTTAACATTAGTAAATTGTACAAAAATATCTTTATAACCCTATAAATATAGACCCACTTTCATTTCATTAACATATGATAATTTATTATAATAAAGTAAGAAAATATTATATAATATCCAAAAAAATTATTTTTGTGAAGTTACCATTACATTTATAGGATTTCTTCATGAAAAAACAATATTGAAACTTAATCTTTTCAAACTAATAATAATGAATCCCTTGGACTCCTTCATTGGTCTTTAAGATAAATATTTCAAATTACATTACAACATAATTTAATTATCTATGATAATAATATATATGATTTTATATGAGATATTATCATTTATTGAGGATAATAAAAAACTTATTATAAATATAAACCTTCTTATAAATTTGAACGATGTGAAAACCAATAAAAATATCTTTTTAAACATGATTTTTATATCTTTCTCTTTTCATGTTAAAATCTAAATTTATCTCCTAATTTATGGATATATTTTTTCAATTAAGTGATCTAAAATATCACTATTTATTATAATAAATTTGTGTGCTTTGGTAAACATAATAATTGTTATTGAAAAAGATCATATTTTCTTATCTAGATGTGCTAATGATATAAAGATTATCCATTCACCAAAGAACAAAATATAGTTTCAATAATCATTAGAATTTATAAACAAAATGAATAATTTATTATTAAAATTCAAGGACCTCAAATATAATCTTAAAAACTCTTCATCAATATTGTGTTTTTAGATTTTTTATCCATATAAGACATAAAATGTCCAATGTAACTAAAGAAGATAACAAAAAAACCTAACTAACATCATGTGTTTTGAAATAAGATTACAATATTATATAATAATACAATTTTAAATACCATAACCTCTTTCTTAGATATATCTATTATTAATATATGAGTCCTTAATCATTAGATTCCTTAAAAAAATTCACAGTGAAATAAATCTTCACATCGAAAAAATTTGGCGAAAATATTATCCATAAAATAAATTGTCTCCTTATAAATAATTTGTATATTTATTCATGAACTATGAGGTTAAACTTTTAAAATAAAGATATTTCAATTACCTGACAAGAATAATTATAACCACTATTATTTTATTAAGTATCTTTTCCTGTAATTCCAATGGTAGGAATTTCTCAATCATAATATTTTTTTCACGACTTTTTCATTAATGTAAATTTTGAGGGTTTAAGTCAACATATAATAAAATTTTACATGAATATTCATTAGGTACATTAAATTTTTTGTTTATTTGGATGAATGTATATTATTATTGGATTATAAATTTAAATAAATATGTTGGATATTTCCCATGCTCATTTTCCCAAAGATCATGATTTATATTCATTTCTTATAACTCTTTACGAGCATTTAGTTAATCTTTTGATTTCATCTAATCATCAAATATTGTAAAATACACATTATCACATTCATTTTTTCCAACATTTATATTTACAAGACTATAAAATAACATCTAAAATTCCTAATAAGGATGTTATTAAAATATACTCAATTTCATCCATTTCCATGTTCTACTACTAACTGATGATGTAAAAACTCTTTTCCCATTTTTATATAACAAAAGTTATTCTGATAATTTTATAACTGTAGTGGATAATTGTTTCAATATTTAGGATAATTTCTTTTAATTTTTAGAGGGAATTAAATAATTTTTATATGTAATTATAACATTATAAAAATAAAATCTTTGATATTACTATAAAGATCCATATTTCCAAATAAAATACAATTTTTTTTATATGATGGTGTTTTAGAGTTATAATCAATGATATAAAATGGACATGGAAGGTCGTTGTCAGTTTTTCTACTAAAAAAATTCCTACTATCAAAAATTTACTCAACGTCCATATTAGAGCTATAATAATATTGAACATTTTTTTAGTAGATTCTCTATATTTTTACACACCTTTCTCCTATAAATGTTTTTATTATTGACGTATAGTCCAATGTTATACATTGATTTAATTTCTAGGGATTTTTATTACTAGAATAATTATCGAGGTGATGAAAAAATACTCATATGTATCCATAGAGGTAGATTATACGAGATAAAAATAAATTTTCTTATGAAATTAGTGGAACTTAATGTCTAAATAGATAAAACCCATCACAAGTTAATCCATAATTAATATTCCTTGAATTTAAAGATAAATTTTTATAAATAATCCGTGAATTTTCTTATTTTTGAATCACTTAGATGTTTTAAAAACATTGAAATGTTGTTTTACATGGAATTAAACAACATATAATATATGATTTTAGATGATGTGATTAATATTTTCAACCATAGTTTTAATGAAAGTAGAATAAATCCACTGTAGAAATTTTATTCATCAGTTTTTTCTAGGTTGTAAATTTATTCAAACATGCATTTTGATTTCTGTATTTCTATCCACATGAATGAAATACTTTACAACTTTACCTATCAGAATATTCTCCCCAATATAGAAAAAAATATTTAACGATGAATCTACCTTTTTATAATTGAGATAAATCTTTTTAATAACTTTATATTTCTCATAAATGATTAAATGGAATTATCTTCATCAAAAGAATCCTGAAGAAAATCTAATATCATGGAAATAACTTTATTTATAATTAAAATTAATCAATTTATATGATACAAATTAATGAGAAATAAAATTTTGAAATATTTTATATATTCTCAATACAAATATTGATTCTCTTATCCTCTAAATTCATAAAACTCATTTTATTTATCAGTTAAGTGATCCCTTTTTTAAATCTCTTTATAATTGATATAAAAATAAACTAATATTTTATAGTCTACATTTTTTTGTGATACTATGACAAAAGTATCAATAATTAATTTACTGAATTCCATTACCCACTGTAAAGGAAATATCTTAGTAATTTTAATTATGGAAAAATCAATACAAACATATAATGGTCAATATGTCTTTCCAAATCCATCATGCATATTCAAAATAAAACTATTTCAATATCAAGTGCTCCTAAAATTATTTCCTTTCCTAATATCATCTGATTATTATAAGCAAGACATGGAAATTTAGCCTCTTTCAACCGTGGATTTATTTTCATTTAAAATATCTTATAAAACTCCATTTTTTGCAACATATTGATGTTTATTTTAGTGTAATGTAATACAAATTTTATCTTATGTTTATTTTTTAAAAATAGCCATAAAATTAACATTCAATGTATTACTTAAATAAAATCATGTTTAAAATATAAAAAAAGGATAAAAAATTTATCAAATAGAAAATATTTTTTCAATGATATATAAATAAAAATATCAACAAAAATGTAAAGGATATATTTTGGAAAATGTATTTTATTATTTAAATGAAAACCCAATGTGTTAACAACTATTTAACACCCATAAAAAACTAAAGAATATAATATTTAACTCCCATATGAAACTAAAAACAAATATATGGGAGTAAATAAAGTTAATTAATCATTAAACATTAATCGCCTAGGATTTACATTAGGAAATATTATATATTTTTAGATGAATATTCAATACATTACACAAACATGTGCCTGAGGACCATAATAGTTTTGTGCTTTTTTAGACTTGGACAATAGTATTCTAAATTTTGGAAATATCTTCAACATATCCCATAATTATCTTCATATTTTATAGTGTTTACAAATATACCATGCCTTAAGCCTTCATTTATAACCTAGTGAAACAAAAAAAAGGAAACAGTGATCTTAGATGCAGAGTAAGGGTAAAAAAGGGAGACACATAAGCATAACGTGAACATCAGGGTATTAGAGAATGAATGTAACTTGTGAAAACCACACCCAGCATATCAAAGATCTTAATCTTGAGACATGGAATAAATATTTTCATTTTATATGAAATTAATTAAAATGGAATCAAGGATCAGGAGACATGATGGAATAACATTAGAAAAATAAATATATTGGTGGAATATACATAATCATAGAAAATATTATGTGATGAAAAACCACCAATAAATTTGTAACATATTATAATTGGTCTAAACACCATTATACATCCTTCATTCTTAGAATAACCTCCCATGTGCACTTGTATTTTATGTTTGGGATAACCTCCCATGTACCCTATTCTTTTAGGCTTGGGATAACCTCCCTTGTACCCTCGTTTTCTAGGATTTATATAATCTCCCGTGTACTCTCCAATTTTAGGTTTGGGATAACAACCTATATACCCTCTTATTTCATGTTTGGGATATCCTCTCATGTACCCTTTGACCTCATATGAAATTAATTATTATGGAACTCATTATAAGGTGGTATAGGTCCCAACCATTAAATAATCCATAAATTTATATGACAGAAGATCATATAACATTAATCACATCTGAATCCATGAAAAGAAATGGGCTTCATAAAGAAACTCATCAAAGCATAACCCATGGAAAATAAATATATGGGTTTTATAAAAAATTATCATAAAAATAAATCATCTAAAGAGAGAATAAGATTTTTGTCCTTGGTTCATATCCCTAGTAAGGTATAAGTCACATCAAAGGATTTCATATTTTATAGAAAATGATTTTTATTCAAAAATCAATTAGAAAGTTTGTTGAGGGAAAAAATACGTATAATTTTTTTTAAACACAATATTTTTTAAATACTATTCTTTAAATGTAACCTTAAATCTTATAAAGTATTCATTGTGAATCATTTACAACATTTATTAGGAAAAATATTTTTCCCGAAATAAAAAAAATTAAAACAAAAAACAATTTTAAAATATGATATTTGAAAACAAACATTAATAAATTTCAAAGAATATTAAAAGAATATAATTTTCAAGATGGAGGGAAATTCCATTCATGTCACACATAGTAAAATAAAGACTCCATTCACATTTTTAGTATATTGAAAATGAGAATTGTTTTGGAAAACTACATGTTGTTTCATTTATTTATTGTTAAATGAATATAATGGGTAAATATGTATTTAATAAATAAATATAATAACGTTAAAATTGTTTTTAAAAAAAATTTTTACAGAACATGGTTTTAGAAGAAAAATGTGTTTTTACTGAAGAGAAATAATTGTGATTTTTCTACAAAAAAATTTTTGAACTCTTGACTACCTGAAGAGATTAAAAATGATGGGAAACACTTATTATTATGAAATAACAACTATATAAGAAGCATCATGAGTTTATTGCAAGATGAATCATAATATTTTTTCATTGGAATCATAATCATGTACAATGTTGATAAATGATGACATTGTGCCATAAAATCCTTAACAATTTGAGAACATTTAATCATAAGCCTCATGAAAGAATAAAATTAAATAAAAATTATAATATCATTAGAATAAATAAATTCATGATATGAATTTTAAATGGGTTTTAATATAAACCTCATAAAATAAGATATTTTTATAACATAACATTTATCTCAAAGAATGAAAATTGAAACAAAAAATACATTTCCGTTTTGGTACCTTTAGAACTGTAAGCCTCAGGGAAGAGATGTTATAAAATTGAAATTTAAATACTGATAATTTTTAGTATAATAACCTTAAAATAAATTCATGGGGAATATATATTATATATAAAATAAATAATCTTTTAATATGGAATGTGTCTCACAGAAGTAAAAAGATAGACAAAAATCTCTTACCAGTGTATTAATGTTATAGATCATAATATCTAATAAGAAAAAATTCAAAAGAAACTTCAGAAATCTTTAAAATAATGATATTCATGATATACCATGTCAAAGGGGTAGTATATACACCACAAAAAATAAATGAGTATTGAATTTTCACATATCTCCTAGAAATAAAAGAGAGACAATTATTTGTTACCATAAGCCTCTATTTACTCATAAAAATTTGAACATAATATATAAAAAATTTAATTTTATAATAAATATATTAAATAACCATATATATATAAATCATACTATATATAACTTACTTATTAATTTTTATTACCTATTTATTAAAAATTCCAAGTCACGTTTAGGGAAATAACTGCTTTTCTTTTTATATATGTTTTTTATTTTTATTTTTTTTGGTCCTCTGAAACATATCATTTCTCTATAATCTCAATAATTTTAAAAATTATATAAATATAATATATATTCAGTATAAATTTATTTATAGTGATCCATAAAATATAGATATTGAAAATCAAACACATTGTTCTTGAAGATGGTAGGCCATATGTATGCTTGAATATTTTTTATATTTTCCAAGTCGAAAAAAAAGAAGAGAATTTTAATAATATATTATCATTATATAATCTTTTTTATTTAATTGATATCAAATATTTTAATTAAACTTGTCCTTATTTTCTTCCATATAAAAATTGAATGAACCACATCGCTTCGCGAGGTGGTAGTCTTCTGTACACAAGAGTAACATTATCATATTCTTATGGAATGAAAAGTAAGAAAAATGATATAATTTTTAAGTAAGTATAATAATATCATAAATATAACATATAAACAATAAATCTATCATTACATCTATCCTTGAGAGTTGGTAATGGAAAAAAATGAATGACATCAATTCATGAGCCAATGGTTTTTTGTACAAAAGAAAAATGATTTCATAACCCATTTGATGGAAAAGAAGACGATTTTAAGTTATGAAATTAAAATATTTTAATTAAATTCTATGTAATAAACTGAATATTTTATATTATAATGTTTTAATAAGAATATAAGTATGATAATGAATTAATAAAATAAAGACCTTTGTTATCAGCGTTGCCACTTCTTCGGAAACTTCTTTTGGGTTTGCACCAAAATATTTGTTATGTTAAATTATTGAAAAAATAATAATTATTTGAGGATATTTTTTATTCAAGTAATATATTTGGGTATTTATTCACAAAAAAATGTGTTTTTTATATGATAATAGGAGTGAATAGGGGGTGAACCTTTATAAGTGAGGTGAGTGACACACTCGAAATTTTTGAAATGAAAAAGGTGTACTGACATTTTTTAAAATCCAAAAGGCTCCCTAAGAATGTAAATTATAAAAAATAAAAGATATAAGGTCCACATATTACCATATAATGGGTTTTAAAAAATATTTCGGTGGTTTATAACCCTTATATATTTATTTTAACCCCTAGTGAACCCATTTTTACCTTTAACATTATAGATAATTTTTTATTTTTAAAAAATTCATTATGGTTAAAAATTATGTTGAACCCATAATATAAAATAAACAATTATGATTATAAATATGGAAACTATTTTTTAAATTTCATTTCACATAATTTTCAAATTTTAATTTTAAATTAATCTCACTGACACATTGAGAAAGCGGGGTTTCAAAGAAAAAATGTTCAAAATATTAAAAGTTTTTTTTATAAAAAAATAAATAAGAAAATTATTTCAATTACCTAAATTGAATTGATAAGTATATATTTGAACAATTTTTTACTTTAAACCCACATTAAAAAAATTTATGTTTTTAAAACATTTAAATGAACTGAAAATTCTTAATAAAACCCAGTATATTTCATTATTCATCAAAAAATTTATCATCTTAGAAAATTATCAAAAATTCACCATAATGTAATATTAAAATTATTATTTCAAAAAATATATATTTTTTCAAACAACATATTAAAAAATTAAAAAATTAGTTTTAAAATAAGCGTGCAAAAGAGGATAAAACTGCTTTTTGTATGAATAATGTCTTTAAGGATTATTTTTTTATTTTTATTATCGAAAACAGAGTTCTTTCCATGAAATGAATGATCCTTATATTAGAAAAATAAAAATATTACATAAGTCTAAATGTAGAATATTTACAAAAATCCCTCCTAAATAATGGAAAAAGATCATTAGGGAAATTATCCTCCTAGTAAAAGTCATTCCCATTGACTCTCATATTAGCAAGCCCATCCACCAACACATTTTCCTCCCCATAAACATGAGTGACGAAGTGTTCCTTTGAGTACAGAGAGTCCTGACATTTATACCAACTATTGGTGAGCTTCCATGAGAGATTCAAATCCCATGTTTGAATGGCCAAGACAATAACCATGGAATCAAATTCAATCAAAATCATATTCCAACCCCGGCTTTCTTCTTGCTCCACCACTATGACGGCACCATACATTTCCACTTCAAGGGAATAGGAAATACCACATGAGCCATAGATGCACCCAATAAAACTCCCCTAATGATCTCTAAAGACATCACCAAAGCCATAGGGCCCCGTATTACCCCTTGAAGCACCATCAGAGTTGAATTTAATCAATCATATAAACCCAAATCTTAATAATGAATAATAAAAAAATCCCTTAAAATTGTATAGATGAAAAAACGATAATTAATTAAATCCAAACTAGGTTTCTAAATAGGGAAACATACATAGTAAGTGAAAGTTTGGACATGGAATAAAAATGTAAACTCTTAATAATGATGGGTACTCAGATAGAACATTGATCATAATGATAATATCAAAATAAAAAACCATAAACCATAAACCATATAGGTTCGAGAAATTTCATTGATATCATAAGATATTATGGCAATAGGATGACATTTTATTCAAAAATCCCAGATATAATGTGAGGGAATTTTCATCAGAATATACTCTTATTGGAATTAATTCCATTTTATAAGAACAATATCATCTGTTGGATGTACCTTCATCGATTTACAACTTATATCATACTCCATGACATAAAAGTTAATTTTTTATTCATGAAGAAAAAATGGATCATAATATCAAAAATAGAATGATAATTTATTCCTTCCATCCCCAATTTTCATCCCTAAAAAATAGATAGTACATGTTATAAAATATGCATAAATATTATTATGGAGAATTAATACAATAATATATAATGTCTTATACAATGTATAAATTAAACAATTTCATAATTTGGTAGCTTTATTACCCTTAAAAATATTGAACTCTAAAACATTATAATTAATGTCACTAATTTTTAAAATAAATCCTATTATTAATCCCTCAAACAACAATAAGTATCTCTAAATTTTCACAAACAAAACATATAAATAACTTAATCATGTATTCTCTTGAAACATGGTGATAACATTAATTTCCATAAAACGTTATTTAAAACATACATGATTCCAAATTCCTTTCATTAATCATAGATTAATGGATATATTCCTTTAATCCAAAATTTTTGTAAACTCTATCAGTGATAGCATAAACCACTTTTTCAAGAAATCATTAATCAGTCTAAATGAAATAATTACTATCCAGTTTACTTTATCCATATCAATAATAAATTTATCCAAACTAAGAACCATTTTCTAAACATTAGTAATATATTAAGAGTTATCTTCTCTTAATCAATTGTTTTCCATAAAATTATACCTTAAAATTAATCAAAATTCAAGGTAATCAATATCATTCATCTTATTCTTGAAAATCCTTAACAAAAACAATTACAGGAAAAATCATTATATATTTCATAATTATTGAATTCGAATACTTAAACACTTTTCTCATTATACATTATTTTTAAATCATTAACAATTATTCATCATTTTATTCTTTAATAACCCTTTCCTCCAATGTGTTATTTTAATATTGTCTTTCATCAACCTAAATTTATTCATTCTTTTTACATTTAAAATAAATAATACTAATAGAATATACCCTAACTTCCATATATCCTTCTCCATCTCTTTATCGTCGACATTATAACCATTACTTGTATCAACTTTTTGATTCTCTTTATGAGAATACTACCTATGAAATAAAATTCCATAATTCCAATAATTTACACATTTAAAACATTCATTCATTGAAAATATCTTATTGAGACCAATATTCCAATAAATTATGTTAACTTAACTTTTCATTTTCATTCAGAAATTTCTTACTCTATTATAATATTCTCTACACGTAAAACGTGTCCTCAATCTATTGATATAATCCCTAGCGTTATTCTCCCCACATTATCAACATATAGGTAATTCGATCGTTTTCCCTCTATGGTCTCCACCACCCAAAATCCCAATAGACTATATGCTTTCATTATTTTATGAGGTAGATAGTCAGTTAAGGTGCATGTTTTTAATCATAAATCCTGATAACTAATTAGGAATACTCATAATATCCTTCACCACAGTAATCATCCCATTATGTTTATTTTTAACACATTTTCTATCATATTAATTGTTAACCAAAACCCTTCTGGTTTCTACAATTGACTAAAACAAAAAAAACATAGTGTGAGAAACAATATTCATAGTGTAAAACCACATAATAATAAAAATCATGCAATGGATGACTAAATAATTATAGTTTCTTTTTAAATAAATTACATTATAGTTTTCTCATATTTCATTCTCAGTCACTATCTACTTATATCCTTCTTTATGTTTCATAAGGAGTTTGGGAATTTCAAAAGAATATTCGTCAAGAGTGTCAATCCACGTGGGCCGCAAGGCCTGTTTTAGTGGACGAGGTTAAGATATAATCAAACTCAATGTATAATAATCATAGCTAATACCCATAGGTTACTAAATTCAAAAGATACATCCAAATTTAATATCTAAATAGAAATGTAATTGTTTGGAAACCAATCACAATATCTCTGACCACATGTGTTTTTTAACTAAATGAAAAACAAATTTAAATTAAATTTTTCATTTACTCGACTGGAAATTTTACAAACAAAGCATTGTATATTTATTTAAATAGTTGGAACAATGAGATTATTATTTATAAATAAATCAAATTAATAAATTTTAAAAAATAAAAAATTGGTGGAAAAAGTAAATTATTAATAATAATATTATTATTAGTAGTAGTAGTATTATTATTATTCATATTATTATTATTATTAAGTTATTTCTTAAAGAGACCCGAGGGATATCTCATTTCTCCTTCTTCCTAGTGTTGCGGACCCCCTAGAGACCTCTTCCATTTTGCGACCACCAATCTTCTCATATCCTCTTTGTGGGTAAATTTATAACTTATATCCTCATGATTCTTATTCGAATAATTCAGGTATGGTCTTATCATCCCTTCCCTAACCTTTAATTGGATTATATTTAACTCTCGATCAACGGGTGAGGTGCAATCGAAAACCTATGCTTTGGATAATGTTAATTTTTTTTTTATTTCCATGTTAGGGTATGAGAAGGGTCTCTCAGGACCCCTTCATGCATATTCTGGTACCGACCACCAAAGGAGAGGCAAATGTGTTCGGTTTGGTTCACTACCAATTATTTGAAGTAGTTTTTTTATTTTAATTGTTTATTTTTAATTTGTAATTTGGTTTTCATTTTTTTAACTCCTTGAATTTTTCTTCAAATGAGGAGCTTCTTTGAGTAAAATTCTCTAAGTTCCATGTGTTTGAATTTGTTCCTCTATGAGGAAATATATATTTCCCCTTCCTTTAAAATTATGAATGCCTTAATTTCTCACTATTTTCACTTCCTTACATTTAATTTTCATATGATATTTTTTAAATAAATTAATAGTTATTATAAATGTGTTTTTTTCTAACCAAAATCATTGTTTTTATAATAAAACCCCTCCAAGAGAGGAGTGCTATATTAAAAAACCTAAAGAGATGATTTATTATTTTTAGAATTCTTCATTTAGAGCTTTGAGTTTTTCTTATGCCTTTAAGTTAGAGCTTACTAAGTGGCGTTCTAGTATATGGATTTTTTTATTCATAAAAAATGTTACCCATTTAAAACTGTTTCGTTGAACCAAATCACCTATTAAGAACATGGCTAGTTTTTTAAAGTAAATTTATTCCTTTGTAAATGGGAATTATCATCATAGGGAACCTATCCTTTTTCCCATCATTTCATTACATTGTTGAATTTTCACCATCATTCTACTACTGGGATCTATTCGGATAAGTATTATTTTAGTATATAAAATTAATTTTTATTTCTTACTGTGTCTATTGTGACCTTTTCTCGAGGTAAATTATATTCAGTGTGTTCATATTATCCTTGGCCATCTATATTGGGTTTTCTATGAAAAACTTTGCCCTTATTCCATTTCTATTAAATGTGTAATTTACCATGGTTGTGTGTGGAGCCTCGGTTGATTGCTTTAATTTGATATGATAAGATAACTTGGTAATTGAACCATGGTTTGTTAAATTGAATTAGTTATTTTAAAAGAAATATCTAATGTGTGATAGGGTTTCCTTTGTTAAATTGATTCAAATGGTATTAAATGGATTGATCCCAACAGAACGTAAGTCCATTCCCTTTTTCTTAGGAATAAGTAATTAAGATTTGTTAGATCACTCTATAATGTTATGGTCATGAAAAAATAAAATAGATAACACCTATTAAACTATAATTTTTCATTTCATACCATCCCTCGGAACTCTTTGGGTCTATAGGTTGGGAGATTCAGTCCTACGGACACCTGATTGGTGTGATTTCCATTGACATTATTAATAATTAGTATGTTTGACTTTAAATACCTACAATAAATTGGAGAAAATTTTGTTTGTTGGATTAGACCGTTTATTAAGAATAATGATAAATTATGTGATTTCCTATTGTAGAATCACCATAGTTAATCTGGTCAATTAATATATTAACTACCTTAGGTTCGAATGATTTATTTAAAAGGTATGATATAATTATGAATAAAATTAGGGTCCTGAATTAATTAAATGAATTAGTTTGATATATGTTAATTTTTATAAATTGATCATTGTGTCTTATGATGATAAATCTTGTATGTTTTATACTAGAATTGTGAATTTTTCTTGCTTATCTTTTGAGCTTATCTGATATTCGTATGATTGATACCTGGGGGATTGATAGTGATTGACATGTTGAGTTTGTCTAGATATGAATCATGGTTATTATGGATTCCTGAGGGATTTGTGTATGTTATTTCATACCACATGAGGGAATGGCACAAGTTCATGATTCCCGAGGGCCATGTATATTGTTATATTTTAGGTCTGAGGACTCATGATCAGTGTTGACACCTGAGGGGATGGTGCACATTTCTGTATCGCCTGATTAATAGGCCCATGGGTACTGAATGTTTAAGGGTAGAGTATATTATTATTTCATTTACATGTGGGTTAGATTCATAATCACAAGACGCCTACGAGAGATATTCTAGTTATTAATCAACGAGGTATTTTAGTTTTTCTGAGGGATGAGAATATATGTTTATGGTATATTATAAGTGATTCATCTTCAATAGGATAATTCACCAATGAATTGCATGCCCCATCTTGATGTAGAAGGATCTACCCACATACATAGAAAACTAAAATGGTGCCAAAGTAGGTATAGACTCTAGGTGTCCCTAAGGAATCTGGGGGGATTGTTGATTATTTATTCAGCACTACTAGTTTATTTTTTTACATATACTTTCTCACTACATTACATTATATATCATGTAATGGATTAGGTTATACATATTGGGTTCGGACATACTTATAATTATTATCTAACACCCTACTTGGATGACATTTGGAACATGACTAGATCTTATTACTCACAGGTCTTCGGATTCATTGCTTGTAATGTGCTACATTCATTAGAGCTATGGAAGACTAGACTGGGTTCTTGCTTTGGATTCATAGGGAGTTGACTGTTAGTTTCTTCGTTTCATTTGTTATTTTGTAATACTTTTACCTTATACTAACACCTTTCATTGCTTGCATCATTTTATGAAATTAGAATTGGTCATTTTACTTTCATTCAGTAATATTATTCTCTCAGTTCTATCTATATTAAATTTATTATATATCTTCCACTATTGCTTCTATTTATTATCTAAAAAACCGTTGTGTATCTTTTAATGAGGGTATAGTCTACTTGCTATCACCTCTTTATACCCTTTCTTTTAGTAAGTAGCCTCTTGAGTTTCGGGAGGAACACCTAAATCCTTGTGTCCAACCGTTCTAACCACTGTCTTAGTGGTGACCTGATTCAGGATGTTACAAAGTAGTATCATAGGTTATTTTTCATTTTTATTACTTTTTGGGGTTGGTAGACTCGATTCAAGAAATGTTTCGACACTTGGAAAATAGTCATGCTTGGGATAAGTCACCCCACGTTTGGGAAAATTACCAAGTCTCTAGGGGTGGGATTATTGTTTTTATTTTTTGATGTTACAGTTGATATGATTTAACCTTTAGTGAATGGTGTAATTTCTACTATGTATTGATTTATGAATTTATGGGATTTTACTATTGTCCTGGTATGTAAAGGATAATGAATTACATGAATCATATTTGGCACATAGATAATTCACATTCCATGTATATTTCATTCCATGTAGTTGAATACATAGGATGATTGCTGGTTTTATTGCGTGTGTTGAGTTATAGGTCATTCTTTGTTGTATAACATAAATACCTATTTATATTCCATGTTATTCAACTTCTTGGGATGCCTTCTAGGTTTAGTATTCCATGTTTTTGTGGTTCAATCTTGCTACTCTGTGTTAGATTCTTGTAGTGACATGATTCTCATTGTTTTAAATATGTAATTGTTGGAATTGGATAAATGTAAACGGTTACAATTAAAATGGGAAGAATCTTCAAAACAGAAAAGCATATGGGCACTATATGGATTGGAATATAGAAACCCATATGACTGTACTATTTAACATGATCATGTTAAATTATGAAATAGTTTTAAATATAAAAGTTTTTCAATTTTGATTTTAAGTGAACACGATAACCATCTAAATTCTCAACTGGACCAAAGTAGGTTAGTTATGGCATGGTTATTAGGTGATAACTTTTAATTGGTGTTTTTAATTTCAATTGTTAAGAAAATACTATTGGGTCTCATGAAAATGATTCAAATTGGATTTTTGGGACCTTAATTGGTCACCTAATCTGTTAAAAGGACTATTTTTGGATAAAATATAAAATTATTAATAAAAATCAAGTGGTATAAAATTTTTAATGTTAAAAAAGAAATTTTGAAATAACATTCCTATTTTTAGCATTGGGGTGTTAGTGAAAATCAAGTGACTAGTGTTTTTTAAGATGATACATAAACATTATAATTAAATATTTAATATGTTTAAAGATTTAAATGTGAATAAATTTAATTGACATAAAATAGGACCTATGTGGTGTCCTTTGTTTAAACCCTCATGAAAGGATATCTTCAAATTTTTCCTTTTTTTGTTTCCTTAGAATGGAAATGTGATCATTTTTTGTGGGATACCCCTTTTTTTAGAAATAGACTTATGGTTGGGTTTTGAGCCTAATGAATTGTTTGATAGGATTGACCCAATTATAGGAAAATGATTTGTGCTTTTGTAAGGGGTAGCCCATGGTATGTGGCACCCTTTGAGTTAAATTACTTGACAAATTCTATGATATTTTGGACACATGGTTTCATTTAGGTTTTGTTTTCCCTTGTATTATGTTTACATTCAAAATGAAACATTTGTTAAGACAAGGTTTAAAGATTCTCTTTTCCTTTTTTAGGGGAATGATCCTCGAGTAATGTTTATTTTCAATTATTTATACATGCCTCAAGCATGGTTGGTTGCTTTTTTGGTTTCTTGAAGACTTATTTTACTTAGTGATGGATGACTTGATATGTTTTCATCCATGATAATGGTCGTATGGGGAAATATGACTTTCGGTAAATCACTTATATGGACCATATGATGCTGAAGTCTATAGAGAGTACAACCTATGGATGGTATTCAAGATGTGTTGTGATCACATTAAATCATAATATAGTATGAATCGGAATATGTGGTACTAGTTGAGTGTCTAATGTTGTAACAAACTGGTTGAGTTCGATAGGATTGTTCAGCCTTGTTTTTTTGGGTATAGTCTTGGGTAATCTCCAAGGTAGAGTTACTTAGGAATAATGGAATAAAGGTTGTCTCAATGATGGGGATGAATTTCATACACTCAGGTGTTTTGGCATGCTGTTCATTTTGGTTTTGTTTTTCATTCCATTTGTTTAATCATTTTGTTTTATGATGGTTTTGGAAAATCACACATTTGAGAGTCTAATATATCACTTATTTTTTATGATTATGACACTACTATAGTGGGGAGTGTCAGGTTGGTTATATAAATATGTGTCCTTCTAAGTAGACAGAACATAACAAAATAGAGCCATTGGAGAATAGTCAGGCTTTCTTAAATTCCCATGAGACTAGTGAACATTAAACCATGCTAGTGCTTGTCGTGTAGCATGACATTGTTTTGTTTGGAGGTGTATGAAACCTTTGAATAATTTAGTTGTTTGTGGGTAGAATTTAGTAGTTAAGATTGAATGATCAGATGATGCCTCATGTGGTAAAGGATAGGTGATTGGTAAATAATGATTCATCAGCAGGTGAATAAGAGTTTATTCTAAGTTATCTAATAGTATTGGTTCACCCATTTTGTTATGGTATTATTTAAAATAATATTAGGGTACACTTCCTTGAGAGATGAGCATGTCTCTATTCTTGATGTAGTCCTTGATACACTGAGAGAAAATTTTTCTTATTCCATTTTATAGTTTAAACGTTATTGGGTTGTATAAGTGGTCTCACTATGTTTCACGCTAGACACATGATTCTTATTGAGGCTTGGATAGTCTTGAGTGACTCTTTGATTCCCGTGTAGGAATTCTTTGGATAAAATCTTGAAAACTAACTGTTTATTCTAACATACCTTCTATGATGATACCTATTTGGGATGAGTAATTGTTATGATGTGTTCATATTTACTTTGTACCAATGTATCTATTATAAACATGGAGTATAGACTACCTTGGGTAAGTTCCTTACATTCTTGTCATTTCAATCCTAGGATATCATGTACTTGTCATCAGGCTTGGAGGTGATGTTTTAACCACATAACATCACCAGAAGTCTAATATGGACTTCAGTGAGAATGTTCACGGTGAATGCGATATGACATGGGAGAAGGCATCATAGTTCATTTTATAAAATGGCACATGTCTAAGACGAAAATCTTCTCGAATAGTCGGTCGGAGTGCCCAAATTAGTTGTCTCTCATATTCAATGGATCGGTCAATGAAAGATCATTTATAGCACAATGTCAGGTGAGACGAGAGTGGTTTTTGTTGGATATGGATTCACATTAAGAGCTGTATCAACTAGACTAAATAAGTTCGTTGGGAAATCAACTATCTGGACATTTCAAGATCACACCAGGAGCATCGTTAGAACGCTTGGTGGAATTATTTGAAATGAAATTCAGACGGTTGAAATTTAATGGCTCCAAATTTTCCCAATATGATGTTAAAGCCTAAGGTGATATGAACCATTGAAAAAATGTTTAGCTAGATGATTATGTGATCATGTCACTTTCTAAACAAGATTTTGTAAGATTTGCCTCGATTTTTCAGTTGGAGAACAAGCACTGACCTGTGTTTTGATTGCTTAAGTTTCATATGTGCTTAACTGTGGGTTAGAGGTGAGATTGGTCTTTAGAAACACAACATGACCATTTTAATGATGCTTCCTGACCCTTGTTGGTTAGTCGATGTTTATGTTGTTCTTGAAAGCTTATCAGGGGTGACAAGTTCTATGATTGTAAGGTTGTGATGTCCCATTTTTTTGAACTAGATGAAAAACCAAAGAAATTTAAATTTTTCATTTACTGTAAGGGTTTCACTACAAACTGATCTTTGAATAAATATTATAGGAGCTGGAACATTACAATTTTAAAAAAAATGAAAATAAATGTGGAAAAATAAAAAAAATAAATTCTAATTTTAATACTAATACTATTATTATTATTATTATTATTATTATTGTTATGATTATTCTAATTATAATTATTATGATTATTATTAGTTTTTTTAAGAGACCCCAGTGGTATCCTCCTTCTCCTTATTCCCAGTATTGTAACCCCCCATCGAATACCACCTGCAGGCCATGACCCCCCTCACCTTGAATCTACTTCATGGGTCTATTTCCACTAGATTTATTCACAATTCTTGTTTGAATTGTCATGGAATAGCCTTTTCAACCATTCTTCTCCCATTATTTGGGTGATATTCCAATCTACGTCATCCTGTGAGGTGCAACCAAAACCCTGAGGTTGGAATAATGTTGATTTTCAATTTTTCCGTCAATGTGAGGGTATGTGAAGGGTCTCTTGGGACACCTTCATGCATATTCTGATATCTGCTACCAAAGGGGAGGAAGATTTGTTCGATTTGGTCCTCCACTGATCGTTTATGCTGGGGTTTTAATATTTTTTTGTTTCAAAATTTATAATTTCATTTTTCATAGATTCTGAGTTCCTTGTATTTTTCTTCATTCGAGGAGAATCTTTGAGTTAAAAATATCCATGTTACAAGTTATCAGTTTGGTTCCTCTTAGTGGGAGGATATATTTCCCTAGCCTTTAAAATTATTAATTCCTTAACTTCCCACCTTTTGAATTTCCTGGGATTTAATTAGTGTTCGATGTTTTTAAAATAAATGATTAGTTTTCAAAACTGAGTTGTTTGCTAATCAAAGTAATGGTTTTTTAATAAAACAACTCTAATATAGGTGTTCTTTCTCTGAAAATTCGGAGTATTGATGTATGATTTTTAGATTCTGTGGTTTATAGCTTTGAGTTTTTCTTATGCCTTCATGTCAGATCATACTAAGTGACATTATAGTCTGTGGCCACTTTTTTATTCCTTAAAAATATTTTACCTTTATTACTATTTATTTGAACCAAAGAACATTATAATAAATTTTCTAGATTTATTATTTTAATAGCTTTCTTTATGAATGTGAATTATCTGTGTATGGTGCCTGTGCTTCTTTCACATTGCCTCATTTCATTTTTTATGTCTCTTCATTGTTCTTCGCCCCAGATCCATCTATAGAAACCTTATTTTAGTATATTAAATTAATTATTAGTACTTTTCATGTTTTTTGTGACCTTCGCTAAAGGTGAAACCCCTTAAGGGTGTTTTCCTTGTCCTTGGACATCTCTATTAGGTGTTCCGTTCCAAATTAGACTGTTTATCCTTTTTTTAATGTGGAATTTACCTTAGTTATCTGTGACACCTTTTTTGGATGTGTTAAATTTATAAAATGAGTCAATAAGGGTGTTGAAATATATTCTGGTAAATTGAATGAGTTTTTTTAATAAATGGCTAATGCATGATATGTTTTCCTTTCTTAAAATGAATCAAATGGTATTTAATGGATTGATCCAAAGGGATGTTAATGCCATGTCCTTTTTTATGCATAATTAATTGTGATATGTGTGACTACTCTGAAATATCATTGGCTCTAAGAAATAAATTGGATAACCCATATTAAATTGTAATTTTTCATTCCAAACTATCCCTTAAATATCATTAGGTCAATAAGAGGGGAGATTCAGACCTAGGGCAACCCAATTAGTGTTCCATCCTTAGATATTATTATGAATTTGTTTGTTTGAATTTAATTCCATACAATAAATTAAAAAAATTGGTGATTGTTTTATTAGACCATTGAATTAGAAAAATTATAAATTGTGTAATTTATTATGGTATATTCACCTTGACTAATTTTGTTAACTATTATATTAATAACCTTAGGTTACAATGATTAATTAACCACATTTGATATAATTATGATGATATTTAGGAGAGTGGACTAAATAAAGTAATTGGTTTGACATATGGTAATTTTTATAAACATGTCACTGTGTCTTATGATGATAAATTTCGTACGTTTGATACTATAATTTTAAATTTTTCTTTCTTAGATTTGATGATTATTTGATATCATTGTGATTGACACCTGATGTTTCGATACAGATTGGCATATTGATTTTTTCTAGATATGACTCATGTTTATTGTGGATGATGGAGGGCTCGGTGCATGTTCTTCCATACCACCCAAGGGAAAGGCGTAGGTACTTAATGCCCTGGGGAATATTATATCGTGTATGTGGGATATCTAAGTACTCATGACTGGTGTTGATGTCTGAGGTCTTGGTGCAAATTTTTGTACTGTCTAAGGGATAAGTGCATTGGTACAGAACTCATGCAGGTAGACTATATGATCATGTTGGATTCCTGAGGACTAGATGCACAATCACACAATTTCTGAGGCAGATATTCTAGTTATGCCTAAGTGAGAGGTTTTTTATCATGAGGGATAAGGATATATGTTTATAGTATCTTCTAAGTTATTCATCCTCAATTGGTGAATTTTTCACCAATTTGGGTGACCCATCCTTGTAACGACCTGAAATTTTGAATAAATCTTGTTTCCAAATTTTATGTGTTATTTTATTTTATTTTTATACTTAATAAAATGTTTCATTTGATAACATAAGTATGATTAAAATGGGACCGTTGGGTTTTGACTGTTATATGACCATTGGTCAATATGACCATTCGAAAATAAACGTTTTTATTTTGGTCTTTAAATACAAGTAATCTTGGTTAATTATTATAGAAATAAGATTCGATGGCCTCACCCAGTAGTCTTGGACCGATCGAAGCCCATATAACAAAACGTGGGAAGGAGGTAGCACCATTTGGCTTTGATCTGGATCAAACTCAAGACAAACTTTATCTTGTGAAGCTAGAATGGAATCACCTTTGTGAGAAGTTAAAATTGATAGAAATTACTACTCGAGTGATGTTGGTCGATCCTCCCTCAGATTCTCTCACCATAGCACACCTTACACTTAGGTCCTACGCTGGTGTGATAAGGGGCTATGTAAGGAGACCGTAACAGCCTTCTGTAATCCTTTGTTTTAAATAATAATTGGGATTTCTTCTTATGATGAAGTTTATGAATTTTCAAATAACTTGATTAATATAGTATGCATATTTTTGATGAATTTTAGAGAAAGGATATTTTAAAAATGTTTATGTAAACCTTAAATATTTAAAAATGTGTAATGATTTTCCAAAAATGGTCTTCTACAATTATATTCAGTATGAAATTTAGAGTCTAATAAGATCAACTTGAGTTTTGATGAATAGTAAATTATGAATAGTGATTTTATGCTTAGGATTAGTAATGTGACCAAATGGATTAGTAATCTCACTTAAAGAAACTATTAATATAATCTTGGCACCTTGATTAAGTAATGTGATTCAATAAAATGGTTAAATAACAGTTTCATAAATTATTATTCAAGTATTATTTTTTTCAGTTGAATAGTGTTTTCTAATAAAAAATTAAATTAAAAATAATTAGAAAATTATTTTTATAAAATGGATTTCATTTTTGAACTCAGAGCATAGATATTATGTTAAGGTAATTTTGGGGATTTTTCTCAAAAAAATGATTTTTCGGTGAATAGTGTATTTATTTAAAAAATAAATTAAAAATATTTAGAAAATTATTTTTATAAAATGGAGCTAATATTTGAAATCAGTGCATTTATATTTGGTTAAGGTGAAATTTTGGGATCTTTCTGAGAAAGTTGAATTTTCAGAGAATAGTAAAAATACAGTTTTAGGGTTTCGGTATGCTTAATGACATCATAACTGTGTCATGGTGATGTCATGAAATATTTTAAGGTTTGTGCGACCAAAGGTGATGAATTATTGTATTGGGGTCCCCATGTGGCCTAACTTCAAGGGAAATACCATGGGAGAGCACATGGTTTTTAGAAAACCACTTTTGAGGTGTCCCTTGGCCATTAATGCCTTGTCCCCCCACTTTCCCAATAAATACCAAGCCATCCGTTCATCCATTTAGACTCCCCACTCTCCCCCAACGAATTTCTGGTATCATTACCTCCAAAGGAGTCCTCCCAAGGTGCCCCCTATCCATCAAGGTCCCAACCTTTGAGTTTTAAGAGTTACGTTTTAAGGTAAGGGATCCAAACTCTCTCTTTCTTTTCAAATGCTCTCTTTCATGTCATTTCTTTTATGCTCCATGTTCTTATGTTGGAGGATGTTCTTTTATATTCCTCTTACTTCCCTTTTCATGTTCATATAATGAGATATCCCCTCTTACTCTCAATATTTCGTTTTATGAAGTTTTAAGTGGCGCTGTTAGGCTGCTGAAATTTTTGTAACGGATTCTTTCTCCCTTCTCATTTTTCAAGATCTATTTTCATGTAAAGTATTTCAAGTTCCTTTTTACTATGTTGGGGTATGATATCTAAATTTATCATACTGATATTTTATGATCATATTATAAGAGACCCCATTTTATCTCTTCAATTCATTATTTTGAAGTTTTAAGTGGTGTCGTTAGGCTGTTATATTTTTTAAGTGGTTCTTTCACTTTTCTCCTTTTTCAAAGTTCTAATTCCATGTCAAGTCTTGAAAGTTACTTTGTATTATGATGGTGTATGATATCTAAATCTATCATACTGATCTTTTATGTTCATATGATGACAGACCCAATTTGATCTCTTCAATTCAGTATTTTGAAGTTTTAAGTGGCGTCGTTAGGCTGCCGAATTTTTAAGAGATTCTTTCACCCTTCCCGTTTTCAAGATCTATTTTCTTGTCAAGTCTTTCATGTTACTTGTTATTTTGTTGGGGTATTATCTCTAAATATATCATACTGATATTTTATTTTCATATGATTAGAGACCCTATTTGATCTCATCAATTCCCTTTTGTTGAAGTATAAGTGACACCGTTAGGCTGCCAAATTTCTAAGGGGTTCTTTCACCCTTCTCATTTTCAAGATCTATTTTCAAGTCAAGTATTTCAAGTTCCTTTTTATTATGTTTGGGTATGATATATATATATCTATCATACTGATCATTTATGTTCATATGATGAGAGACCCTATTTGATCTCATCAATCCATTTTTGGATTTTTTAAGTTGCGCTGTTAGGCTACTGAATTCTCTTAAGAGAAATCTTATTTTTTTGTCGTCCTTTCAAGTTCTTCGTTTCATATGGTATATCATTCAAATTTCATTACCATGTTCTTAAATACTTTATATTATGTTCCCGTACTGTTTTATGTATCATTTTTGAGTGGGTGCCCCATGTCCCCTCTCTTTTCAATGTTTTCTAAAACCATGTATCATAGACGTTATGATGCATAGTTTTCGTCTCAAAATGCCTCCCTCTTTATATCAAAATTATTTTATGTTATTAAGTGAATACTCAAAGATCTTATTTCTAAAGGGGTATTTACATATATATCAAAATTTTCTATTTTAAATTCTTGGATTTATATACATGAAACCCGCTTTCCCTTTCCATGGGTTTAATGTGACATAAAGATCATGTCTTTAAAGCAGTTTTTAAAACGTTGTGATTATGAAATGAAACCAATTTATTTAATGCTATATGGGTTGTTTATTAAATGATCGATGATGATATTTGTGGCTCACATGATAATAAAGACATGTCAAGGATGTGCCCAGATATCTCTCCAATGCATTGGGTAAAGACTTAATCTCTAGAGATGACTTTTTAGACTGATACCTTGGTGAATAACCTTGGTAATTTTTTATGAAACCTTGGGGATGGACCTTGGTGAAATGAAATGATTGTAAATATTAAATTTTGTATCCACATATTCAAGTTATAAAAAATGTTATTTTTATTATGATATATCTCATGATTTCATTCTCATGCCTTAAAGTTCTTTTCATGACCTTATTGAAGTATCTTTAGTTCACATGTAAAATGTTTCTCCCATTTCCCTTACTGGGCCTTCTCCTCACCCTTTCTTTTGATGTATGTCCCCATGTTATGATATGCAGTAATGAACCTAGGATTCACATGAGGAGAAGCCTTTCAAGTGTTTAAGAAGAATGTTTATGTTTTCATGTTCTAAGTTCCTAGTTTCCAAGACACAAAACCTTAAAGATCCTCGGTTTTGTAAAATGTAATGAAAGATTATGTGATAAAAAGGCAGGATGCTATAGTTGGTATCAAAGGATGGTTTAGTTATTTGGGGAAATTAGGATATGAAACCTTTAGGAAGAATCCTATAGAAAATTTTATATATAAGAAATCATCCTAGTATTTTGATGAGTATTGAGTAATGGGTTGCCAAGCAAATACATCCCTGTCTGGATACGAGTAGGTAGAGGTGGCTCCGGTACAGATGTACATAGGGGTAAAACCCGAAAACACCTCTTTGAGCTAGACTCGAATGGTAACTAGTACACGACAATGGGCCTTGCTGCACTCTTGGTTACGACACTCCCGGGGGATATTCTTTGGTAAATTCATAAGCTTAGTATGAACCATTATTAAAGGAACAAAGATAAAATAAAATAAATATTCACATAAAAATATATGATCATGGATAACCTAGTTTGAAACCTCTGGGATCACAAGTTAGGGTATACTTTTCTTTTACACGTTATCCTTATATGTTTTAAGTTCCTTTTCATGATTATTGGTTAAGTATTTAAGCCTCTAATTATACTTTCTATTCTTAGTTAATGGTCGGAAATGGAAGAACATGTCCCAACAACCAATGTGATAGGAAATGCGATGATTGTCGTATTAACATGACAGAGATGATTAGGGGGTTAAAATATGATTATTAATTTGGAAGACGTTCACTATTTTGGGGACCCTATATGATTGAGGTAAATAGATTACTATGGTATTTTCGTTGAGGAATAAGTTTGACTAATATTTTGGAGAATTGATGAATTTAAGGTGGAATTATAGTAATTTGGGTTACTTATGGAAATGATTAACCTATCTTGGGTAAAATATGTTTAGGTTAGCTACTTTTGTTATAAGATGATAGAAGTGGTTGATGTGTTTTGGAGATGAACAGTGAAGTTTATTTTGGAAGACCATGTTATCAAATTCTTCTTGTATTTGGGTTTCAATCTTAGTTTGGTTTATTTTGAGGAATTGTAAGAACAATTATTTATAGAATGGTCTATGATGAACTTTTGGTAGTACCATGGATCTTTGAATATTTAAAAGTAGTTTCCCTTCCTATGGGATCCTTTTTTCTTTGAAGAGTTGGTTTATCTTACCCTTTCTGTTTTCAGGATAATTTTTAAATGTAGACGAAATTGATAGTTAATCTTTTGTGGATTAAGCGACTCTCAAGAAAATAATTCCTTTGTTTTGATGACACCAAGTGTTTTTGAATGCTCGTCGTTTGGAGGAAAGATTAGTTTTGGGTAGAAACTTATTAAAGGATGAAACTCTACATGAAGGTAGGTATATTTTCTTATATTTTTGTTCTATGTAGTAAATGAATTCCACAATATTATGAAAAGGAACGTAAAACAAAAACATTGTTGGTCTACTTTTCCTACTAGGTAATCAAAGACCGTTTACACACATCATAAGTTTGGGATTCTCTTATGGTAACTTTCTCCTAATCATTTTTTCTATCACTCTCCCTCAAGACTTGACCCTTTGTTTTCTCCTCCAGGTCCATGTTTTCCTATATGGAATCCTAGTGTGGGTTAAATCGGGTGACCTTTGTACTTATCATTCATTCATTTAAAGTAATAGTTTTACTGACTCCTTTTCCAATGTGGGACTTTCAATGAAATTTCAAAACCGAATTTTAAAAATTTTGAGGGCGTAATTTCTTAAGGGGGGAAGATTGTAACGACCCGAAATTTTGAATAAATCTTGTTTCCTAATTTTATGTGTTATTTTATTTTATTTTTATACTCAACAAAGAGGTTTCATTTGATAACATTAGTATAATTAAAATGAGACCGTTGGGTTTTGAGTGTTATATGACCATTGATCAATATGACCATTGGAAAATAAATGCTTTTATTTTTGTCTATAAATACAAGTAATATTGGTTAATTATTATAGAAAGAAGATTCGATGGCCACATCCAGTAGTCTTGGACCGATCGAAGCCCATCTAACAGAACTTGGGAAGGAGGTAGCACCACTGGGCTTTACTCTGGACCAAACTCAAGCCGAACTTCATCGTGTGAAGCTAGAACGGAATCGCCTTTGCGAGAAGTTCAAATTGATAGAAATTATTACTCATGTGATGTTGGTCGAGCCTCCCTCAGATTCTCTCAACATAGCACACCTTACATGAAGGTCTTACGCTGGTGTGAAAAGGGGCAATGTAAGGAGACCGTAACTGCCTTGTGTAATCCATTGTTTTAAATAAAAATTCAGATTTCTTCCTATGATGAATTTTATGAATTTTCAAATGACCGGATAAATATAGTATGCATATTTTTTATGAATTTTAGAGAAAGGATATTTTAAAAATGTTTATGTAAACCTTAAATATTTAAAAATGTGTAAGGATTTTCAAAAAATGGTCTTCTACAATTATGTTCAGTATGAAATTTAGAGTCTAATAAGATCAACTTGATTTTTTATGAATAGTAAATTATGAATAGTGATTTTATGCTTAGGATTAGTAATGTGACCAAATGGATTAGTAAACTCACTTAAAGAAAGTATTAATATAATCTAGGCACCTTGATTAAGTAATGCGATTCAATAAAATGGTTAAATAACAGTTTCATAAATTATTATTCAAGTATTAGATTTTTCAGGTGAATAGTGTTTTTTAATAAAAAATTAAATTAAAAATATTTAGAAAATTATTTTTATAAAATGTATTTCATTTTTGAACTTAGAGCATCGATATTATGTTAAGTTAATTTTTGGGGATTTTTCTGAAAAAAATGATTTTTCGGTGAATCGTGTATTTATTTAAAAAATAAATTAAAAATATTTAGAAAATTATTTATATAAAATTGAGTTAATTTTTGAAATCAGTGCATTTATATTTGGTTAAGGTGAAATTTTGGGATCTTTCTGAGAAAGTTGAATTTTTAGTGAATAGTAAAAATACAATTTTAGGGTTTCGGTATGCTTAATGACATCATAACTGTGTCATGGTGATGTCATGAAATATTTTAAGGTTTGTGCGACCAAAGGTGATGAATTATTGTATTGGGGTCCCCATGTGGCCTAACTGCAAGGGAAATACCATGGGAGAGCACATGGTTTTTAGAAAACCACTTTTGAGGTGTCCCTTGGCCATTAATGCCTTGTCCCCCCACTTTCCCAATAAATACCAAGCCATCCGTTCATCCATTTAGACTCCCCACTCTCCCCCAACGAGGTTCTGGTCTCATTACCTCCCAAGGAGTCCTCCCAAGGTGCCCCCAATCCCTCAAGGACCCAACCTTTGAGTTTTACGAGTTACGTTTTAAGGTAAGGGATCCAAACTCTCTTTCTTTTCAAATGCTCTCTTTCAAGTCATTTCTTTTATGATCCGTGTTATTATGTTAGAGGATGTTCTTTTATATTCCTCTTAATGCCCTTTTCATGTTCATATAATGATAGATCCCCTCTTACTCTCATTATTTCGTTTTATGAAGTTTTAAGTGGCGTTGTTAGGCTGTCGAAAGTTTTGTAACAGATTCTTTCTCCCTTCTCATTTTTCAAGATCTATTTTCATGTAAAGTATTTCAAGTTCCTTTTTACTATGTTGGGGTATGATCTCTAAATTTATCATACTGATCTTTTATGATAATATTATGAGATACCCCATTTTATCTCTTCAATTCACTAGTTTGATGTTTTAAGTGGCGCTGTTAGGATGTCGAATTTTTAAGTGGTTCTTTCACCTTTCTCCTTTTTCAAAGTTCTAATTCCATGTCAAGTCTTGCAAGTTCCTTTTTATTGTGCTGGGGTATAATCTCTAAATCTATCATACTGATATTTTTTGTTCATATGATGAGAGACCCTATTTTATCTCTTCAATTTAGTATTTTTATGTTTTAAGTGGCGCCGTTAGGCTACCGAATTTTTAAGGGATTCTTTCACCCTTCTCGTTTTCAAGATCTATTTTCTTGTCAAGTATTTCATGTTACTTTTTATTTTTTTTGGGTATGATCTCTAAATATATCATACTAATCTTTTATGTTCATATTATGAGAGACCCTATTTGATCTCATCAATTCACTTTTGTTGAAGTTTAAGTGACAACGTTAGGCTGCCAAATTTCTAAGGGGTTCTTTCACCCTTCTCGTTTTCAAGATCTATTGTCAGGTCAAGTATTTCAAGATCCTTTTTATTATGTTGGGGTATGATCTATATATCTATCATACTGATCATTTATTTTCATATGATGAGAGACCCTACTTGATATTTTTAATCCATTTTTGGAAGTTTTAAGTGGCGCTGTTAGGCTGCCGAATTCTCATAAGAGAAATCTTATTTTTTTGTCTTCCATTCAAGTTCTTTGATTCATATGGTATATCATTAAAATTTCATTACCACGTTCTTAAATACTTTATATTATGTTCCCCTACTGTTTTATTTATCATTTTTAGTGGGTGACTCATGTCCCCTCCCTTTTCAATGTTTTCTAAAACCATGTATCATAGACGTTATGCTGCATAGTTTTCATCTCAAAATGACTCCCTCTTTATATCAAAATTATTTTATGTTATTAAGTGAATACTGAAAGCTCTTATTTCTACAGGGTTATTCAAATATATATCAAAATTTTCTATTTTAAATTCTTGGATTTACATACATGAGACCCGCTTTCCCTTTCCGGGGGTTTAAAGTGACATAAAGATCATGTCTTTAAAGCAGTTTTTAAAATGTTATGATTATGAAATGAAACCCAATTTTTATGCTATACTGGTTGTTTATGAAATGATTGATGATGATATATGTGGCTCACATGATAACAAATACATGTCAAGGGTGCACCCAGATTTCTCTCTAATGCATTGGGAAAAGACTTAATCTCTAGAGATGACTTTTTAGACTGATACCTTGGTGAATAACCTTGGTAATTTTTAATGACACCTTGGGGATGGACCTTGGTGAAACAAAATGATTGTCAATATTAAATTTTGTATCCACATCTTCAAGTTATGAAAAATGTTATTTTTATTTTGATATATCTCATGATTACTTTCTCATGCCTTAAAGTTCTTTTCATGACCTTATTGAAGTATCTCAAGTTCACATGAAAAAATGTTTCTCTTGTTTCCCTTACCGGGCCTTCTCCTCACCCATTCTTTTGATGTATGTCCCCAGGTTATGATATGCAGTAATGAACCTAGGACGAACATGAGTAGAATCCATTCATGTGTTTAAGAAGAATGTTTTATGTTTTAATGTTCTATGTTCCTGGTTTCCAAGACACTAAACCTTAAAGATCCTCGGTTTTGTAAATTTAATGAAAGATTATGTGATAAAAAGGCAAGATGCTAAAGTTGGTATCAATGGATGGTTTAGTTATTTGTTGAAATTAGGATATGAAAACTTTAGGAAGAATCCTGTAGAAAAGTTTATATATAGGAAATCTTCCTGGTATTTTGGTGAGTATTGAGTAATGGGTTGCCAAGCAAATACATCTCTGTCTAGATACGAGCAGGTAGAGGTGGCTCTGGAACAGATGTACATAGGGGTAAAACCCGAAAACACCGCTTTGAGCTAGACTCGAATGGGAACTGGTACACGACAACGGGCCTTGCTGCACTCTTGGTTACGATACTCCCGGGGGATATGCTTTGGTAAATTCATAATCTTAGTATGAACAATTATTAAAGGAACAAAGATAAAATAAAATAAATATTCACATAAGAATATATGATCATGGATAACCTAGTTTAAAACCTAGGGGATCACAAGTTAGGGTATACTTTTCTTCTACAAGTTATCCTTATATGCTTTAAGTTCCTTTTCATGATTATTGGTTAAGTATTTAAGCCTCTAATTATACATTCTCTTCTTAGTTAATGGTGGGAAATGGAAGAACATATCCCAACAACCAATGTGATAGGAAATGCGACGATTGACGTATTAATATGACATAGATGATTAGGGGGTTAAAATATGATTATTATTTTGGAAGACCTTCACTATTTTGGGGACCCTATATGATCGAGGTAAATAGATTAATATGGTATATTCATTAAGGAGTAAGATTGACTTATATTTTGGAGAATTGATGAATTTAAGGTGGAATTAAAGTAATTTAGGTTACTTATGGAAATGATTAACCTATCTTGGGTAAAATATGTTTAGGTTAGCTACTTTTGTTATAAGATGTTAGAAGTGGTTGATGTGTTTTGGAGATGAACAATAAAGTTTATTTTGGAAGACTATGTTATCAAATTCTTCTTGTATTTGGGTTTCAATCTTATTTTGGTTTATTTTGAGATATTTTATGAACAGTTATTTATAGAATAGTCTATGATGAACTTTTGGTAGTACCAGGGATCTTTGAAGATTTAAAAGTAGTTTCCCTTCCTATGGGATCCTTTATTTTTTGAAGAGTTGTTTTATCATACCCTTTCTGTTTTCAGGATAATTTTTAAAGGTAGAAGAAATTGATAGTTAATCTTTTCTGGATTAAGTGACTCTCAAGAAGATGATTCTTGTGTGTTGATGAGACCAAGTGTTTTTGAATGCTCGTCGTTTGGAGAAAATATTAGTTTTGGGTAGAAACTTATTACAGGATGAAACTCTACATGAATTTAGGTATATTTTCTTATGTTTTTGTTCTACATAGTAAATGAATTCCACAATATTATGAAAAGGAACGTAAAACAAAAACATTTTTGTTTTAAATTTCCTACTAGGTAATCAGAGACCGTTTACAAACATCATAAGTTTGGGATTTTCTTATGGTTAACTTTCTCCTAATCATGTTTTCTATCACTCTCCCTCAAGACTTGACTCTTTGTTTTCTCCTCCATGTCCATTTTTTCCTATATGGAATCCTAGTGTGGGTTAACTCGGGTGACCTTTGTACTTCCCTTTCTTTCATTTAAATTAATATATTTACTGACTCCTTTTCCGATGTGGGACTTTCAATGAAATTTCAAAACCCAATTTTAAAAATTTCGAGGATGCAATTTCTTAAGGGGGGAAGATTGTAACGACCCAAAATTTTGAATAAATCTTGTTTCCTAATTTTATGTGTTATTTTATTTTATTTTTATAATCAACAAAAATGTTTCATTTGATAACCTGAGTATAATTAAAATGAGACCGTTGGGTTTTGACTGTTATATGACCATTGGTCAATATGACCGTTGGAAACTAAATGTTTTGTTTTTTGTCTTTAAATACAAGTAATCTTGGTTAATTATTATAGAAAGAAGATTCTATGGCCTCACCCAGTGGTCTTGAACTGATCTAAGCCCATCTAACAGAACTTGGGAAGGAGGTAGCACCACTGGGCATTGCACTGGACCAAACTCAATCTGAACATCATCGTGTGAAGCTAGAACCGAATCCCCGTTGCGAGAAGTTAAAATTGATAGAAATTAATACTTGTGTGATATTGGTCGAGCCTCCCTCCGATTCTATCACCTTAGCACACCTTACACTTAGGTCTTACACTGGTCTGATAAGGGGCTATGTAAGGAGATCGTAACTGCCTTGTGTAATCCTTTGTTTTAAATAAAAATTGGGATTTCTTCTTATGATGAAGTTTTTGAATTTTCTAATGACCGGATAAATATATTATGCATATTTTTGACGAATTTTAGAGAAATGATATTTTAAAAATGTTTATGTAAACCTTAAATATTTTAAAATGTGTAATGATTTTCAAAAAATGGTCTTCTACAATTATGCTCAGTATGAAATTTAGAGTCTAATAAGATCAACTTGATTTTCGATGAATAGTAAATTATGAATAGTGATTTTATGATTAGGATTAGTAATGTGACCAAATGGATTATTAATCTCACTTAAAGAAAGTATTAATATAATCTAGGCACCTTGGTTAAGTAATGTGATTCAATAAAATGGTTAAATAACGGTTTGATAAATTATTATTCAAGTATTAGTTTTTTCAAGTGAATAGCGTTTTTTAATAAAAAATAAAATAAAAAATATTTAGAAAAATATTTTTATAAAATGGATTTCATTTTTTAACTCAGAGCATCGATATTATGTTAAGGAAATTTTTGGGTATTTTTCTGAAAAATGAATTTTCGGTGAATAGTGTATTTATTTAAAAAATAAATTAAAAATATTTAGAAAATTATTTTTATAAAATGGAGGTAATTTTTGAAATCAGAGCATTGATATTTGGTTAAGGTGAAATTTTGGGATCTTTCTGAGTAAGTTGAATTTTCCGTGAATAGTAAAAATACAACTTTAGGGTTTCGGTATGTTTAATGACATTATAACTGTGTCATGGTGATGTCATTAGATATTTTAAGGGTTGGCCGACCAAAGGTGATGAATTATTGTATTGGGGGACCTGTTTGGCCTATCTTCATGGGAAATACCATGGGAGAGAACATGGTTTTGAGAAAACCACTTTTGAGGTGTCCCTTGGCCATTAATGCCTTGTCCCCTCACTTTCCCAATAAATACCAAGCCATCCTTTAATCCATTTCAACTACCCACTCTCCCCCAACGAAGTTCTGGTCTCATTACCTCCCAAGGAGTCCTCCCAAGTTTCCCCCAAGACCTCAAGGACCCAACCTTTGAGTTTTAAGAGTTACGTTTTAAGGTAAGGGATCCAAACTCTCTCTTTCTTTTCAAATGCTCTCTTTCAAGTCATTTCTTTTATGATCCATGTTCTTATG
Organism: Viscum album; assembly: GCA_963277665.1. NCBI lineage: Eukaryota > Viridiplantae > Streptophyta > Magnoliopsida > Santalales > Viscaceae > Viscum > Viscum album. The sequence goes on from OY728141.1 coordinate 1,725,886,877, forward strand.
TTGTAGGATGTGCTTTTATATTCCTATTACTACCCTTTTCATGTTCATATAATGAGAGATCCCCTCTTACTCACATTATTTCGTTTTATGATGTTTTATGTGGCGCCGTTAGGCTGCCGAAATTTTTGTAACGGATTCTTTCTCCCTACTCATTTTTCAAGATCTATTTTCATGTAAAGTATTTCATGTTCCTTTTTAATATGTTGGGGTAAGACATCTAAATTTATAATACTGATATTTTATGATCATATGATGAGAGACCCCATTTTATCTCTTCAATTCATTATTTTGAAGTTTTAAGTGGCGTCGTTAGGCTGCCGAATTTTTAAGTGGTTCTTTCACCTTTCTCCTTTTTCAAAGTTCTAATTCCATGTCTAGTCTTGAAAGTTCCTTTTTATTATGATGGGGTATGATCTCTAAATCAATGATACTGATCTTCTTTTTTCATATGATGAGAGACCCTATTTTATCTCTTCAATTCAGTATTTTGATGTTTTAAGTGGCGTCGTTAGGCTGCAGAATTTTTAAGGGATTCTTTCACCCTTCTCGTTTTCAAGATCTATTTTCTTGTCAAGTATTTCATGTTACTTTTTATTTTGGTGGGGTATGATCTCTAAATATACCATACTGATCTTTTATTTCATATGATTAGATACCCTATTTTACCTCATCAATTCACTTTTTTTTAAGTTTAAGTGACACCGTTCGACTGCCAAATTTCTAAGGGGTTCTTTCACCCTTCTCGTTTTCAAGAACTATTTTCATGTCAAGTATTTCAAGTTCCTTTTTATTATGTTTGGGTATGATATATATATCTATCATACTTATCATTTATTTTCATATGATGAGAGACCCTATTTGATCTCGTCAATCCATTTTTGGATGTTTTAAGTGGTGTCGTTAGGCTGCCGAATTCTCATAAGAGAAATCTTATTTTTTTGTCTTTCTTTCTAGTTCTTCGTTTCATATGGTATATCATTAAAATTTCATTACCATGTTCTCAAATACTTTATATTCCGTTCCCCTACTGTTTTATGTATCATTTTTGAGTGGGTGACCATGTCCCTTCTCTTTTCAATGTTTTCTAAAACCATGTATCATAGATGTTATGCTGCATAGTTTTCATCTCAAAATGCCTCCCTCTTTATATCAAAATTATTTTATGTTATTAAGTCTCAAAGCTATTATTTATATAGGGGTATTCACATATATATCCAAATGTTCTATTTTAAATTCTGTTATTTACATACATGAAACCCGCTTTCCCTTTCCGTGGGTTTAAAGTGACATAAACATCATGTATTTAAAGCAGTTTTTAAAACGTTATGATTATGAAATGAAACCCATTTCTTTTATGCTATATGGGTTGTTTATGAAACGATTGATGATGATATATGTGGCTCACATAATAATAAATACATGTCAAGGGTGCGCCCAGATAGTGCTATAATGCATTGGGTAAAGACTTAATCTCTAGAGATGACTTTTTAGACGGATACCTTGGTGAATAACCTTGGTAATTTTTAATGACACCTTGGGGATGGACCTTGGTGAAACGAAATGATTGTCAATATTAAATGTTGTAGCCACATATTCAAGTTATAAAAAATTTTATTTTTATTATGATATATCTCATGATTTCTTTCTCACGCCTTAATGTTCATTTCATGACCTTATTGAAGTATCTCAAGTTCACATGTAAAATGTTTCTCTTGTTTCCCTTACTGTGCCTTATCTTCACCCTTTCTTTTGATGTATGTCCCCAGGTTATGATATGTAGTAATGAACCTAGGATGAACATGAGGAGAAGCCTTTCAAGTGTTTAAGAATAATTTTTTATGTTTTCATGTTCTAAGTTCCTGGTTTTCAAGACACTAAACCTTAAAGATCCTCGGTTTTGTAAAATGTAATGAAAGATTATGTGATAAAAATGCAGGATGCTATAATCCTAATGTAGGGGGATCTACCCATAAACATAGATTTTTGGAAAGTTTCCGAAGTAGGTATAGCCATCAGGTGTCCATTTGGAAACTGGGTGGATTTTTGTTCATTCATTCCATGCTACTAGTTTATTTTTAAGTATATACATACTCAATTATTTATATTATATATCAAGTAATGGATTAGGTTATACACTGTGGGTGTCGATCTAAAAATACTTATTATATCAAACCATAATCAGGCACAATTTAGTGCCTGAGTAGATATTCTTATGTAAAGGTATTTGGATTTATTGCTTTTGTTGTGTTCTGCACATGGGAGCTAGGGAGCACATTAATGGGATCTTACTCAAAATGATCGGGAGTTGACCATTGGTTTTTTTAGTTTTTTTCATTTTTTTACTTCTTGTACATTGCAGTAACACCTAAAATTATATGAATAATTATATAGAATTGGTGTTTGCCATTTTACTATTATTAAATTCTATTATTATTCTACTTCTATATGTCTTCTATTTATTATATTTCACCCACTATTTATTTCTATTTATAATCTGATAAATTGGTGTGCTACTTCGACAAGAGAGAATAGTCTCCCCTCTATCTCCTCTTTAGACCCTTTCTACTAGACATTAGCCTCTAACATATGGAGAGGTACTCCTAGGGCTATGTGACCCACCGGTCTGACCACCATCTTAGTGTTGATTCTATTTTAGATGTTACTTTATCATTTATAAATAATTTCTGGATATTTTTTTATACCTCAACACATTCATAGGATTATCCTTAGACATATCCCTAAAAATATCCTTTGAAATTTCTATCGGGATCTCCCTAAATACTTCTCATCACAGTTTCCAATGATTAACTAAACCAATCCACTAATACTAAATTTAATGACCCAAAATTAACACAAATAACTATTACATATTTTTATAAGATTATCCGATACATTAAAAAACATACCTAATGACCATAAAAACTTATTATATTTGGATATTGGTAAAAAAATCTTCTAATTTGGATAAATATCTTCATCAACCTCTCTAATGATCTTCTACATTAGAAGACTTCAAAAATATTCCCTACTTAATACCTTTATTCCTAACCTAGTGAAAGGAAACAAAAGAAAAGTTGTCCTAAAAAGCTATATAAGGGTAAAAAGTGATACTTGTTAGTATAACATGAGCATACAGTTATGATAGCATGAGAATTAAATTTTAAATCCAAACCTTTCATATCAAATATCATAATCTTGAGTCATTGAATAATGATTGAGAGTTCATCTGACATGAATAGTAGGGGAATCAAAGAACATGATCCATAAATCATAATGTTGGCATAATACATAGATGTGTGTCATATATATAATCATAGAAAATATTATGTTAGGGATGTGCTCCATGAAATTCATAACATTTTAGGCTTGGGATAAACACTATTGTACCTACTTTGGTCTATGTGTACCCTAAAATATACCCTCTTTATTTTTTTGGTATAACCTTTCACGTACCCTCTCTTTTTTTGGCCTCAGATAACCTCTCACAAACCCTCTTGTTTATGGATTGGGATAACCACTTATATTCCCCATTATTTTAGGTTTTGTATAACCTCTTATATACCCTTTCATCTCATAAAATGTTAATCATTTTCTAATGAATTACTGCAAGATATATATCCCACCATTTACATAATCAGAACATTTGAACTCCAAAAGGTAAAATAACATTATTTATATCAGAACCCATGAAAATATATTGATTTCATAAAAACATTTGATCATACCATATCCCATAGAAAGGAAACATGCTTCAAAATAATTTCATAATTTAATCAGGACATCACCAATGAAAAATATATGGGTTTCATAAATATTTTTTTCATAAAATCATAATCCATATAGAAAGAAAATAGTAATGGTTTCCCTGGTTCATATCCCCAGAAAAGAATAAGTAACATAAAAGGATTTCATATTAGACAAAAAAATATTTTCAAATAAAAATAATAATAAAAAATTATTAAGGAAAATAAATTTTCATTAAAAATTTGATTGTAAAACAAATAACATTTTTAAATACTTTTATTTTAAATTAACCTTGAAATCTTATATAGAATATTAATAAATCTTTCAAAACATTTCTTGATAAAAATATCTTTTATTCCATGATAAATAATATTAAAACATAATATTATTAAAATAATTTTCTTTGAAAATAATATTGAAACTATAGAATTTAATCTTCATGAAAAATAATGTTCATGATGGTGGTAAAATATATTCATGTTTTACATGTTAAAATAAGGATTCCGTTCAATTTTTTTGTAAAATCCAAAAAAAACATTGTTTGCAAATTGATATGATGATTCCAATAAAAAAAATTAAAAATGAAAATATGGGTAATAACTATATCAATAAATAATTTTAATAACACCAAAGATAATTTTTTAAAACATTATTATAAAACATTGTTTTGGAAGAAATGGGGTTTCAACTGAAGGGAAAAATAAGGATTATTTTTCTTAAAAAAATTATTTTGAACTCTTCAGTGCATGAATATAGAAAAATGATGGAAAAAATGTATTCTCAGGACATAACTAGAGGATATTAAAATTCATGACTATCATGGGAGAGCAATCAAATGATTTTATCATCCTAAATATAGTGAAAAAAAATCCTGATAAATGCTGAGATTATATCATAAAACACTTACTATTTTAATGACATTGAATCATATGACCCCTAAAAGAATAAAATTAAATTAAACTTGAAATATATCATGAATAAATTAATTCAGGACTTTAAATTTCAAACGGTATTTATATACATATGATTAAATATGATATGTTCATATTTTAACGTAAGTATCAAATATGGAAAATTAGGCTCAATCCCTTACCACTTCAGTATCTTATGTACTATAATCCCCATAGAAGATATATTATAAAATGGATATGTAAATACCAATAATTGTTATGATAATAATGAAAAATAATTTAATGGGATGAATATAAACCACATAGAATAAATAATCTATTAATATATTATGTGTCTCATAGAAAACAAACTGTGAAGGGAATCAAAAATCATTTCAGTAATATTTTGGATCATAAGACCTTATAAATTAAAATAAGACAAAACATTAGAAATAATTAAAATAGAGATATTCATTGTATAAAATTTCAAATGGGTAGTATATACACCATACAAAATATACCTATGGTGAATTTTCATATGTCTCCCAAAAATAAATGAGAGATTAGAAATACCAAACAATTAGTCTGGAATTGATTCTTACACATTAAAACACCACGTATAATAAATATATGTTTAGTATAAATATATTAAATAAAATTAGAAATATAAATACTTCCATAGATTATTTAATTATGACCCTTCATAACCCATTTATTTATAATACCATGTTAAAGTCGCATTCCATGTAATGACTGCTTTTTTCGTGTATGTTTTTTATTTGTTATTTTTTGTCATATTAATTTGATCATGGTTATATAATCTCCATAATTTTATAAATGATATATATATATATCATATATTAATTATAAATTTATTTATAGTGATCCATAAAATCTGGAATTAGAAAATGGAATACAACATTCATTGAGATAGTTGGTCATAAGAACGCATGAACATTGTTTCAATTTTCCCGGGGCAATGAAATAAATAAATGTAAATAATATATTAAAATAATATAATTATTTATATTTCATATATATCAAATATTTTCATTAAAACTATCCATATTACATTCCATGTAAACCATGAATGAATGACATTGCTTCATGAGGTGGTAGTTCACTGTATACACGAGCGATGTTATCATATTCCCTCATAATGAAAAATTAAAATTAAAATGTGATGTAATGTTTCAATAATAAAAAATATTATAATAAAAATAATATATTATTCATAAATACATCATTAAATACATCCATCAGTGGTGGAAATGTAAAAATAAATGACATACGTTCGTGAGGTGGTTGTCTCTCATGCACACGAGGGAAGATTTTGTAACCCATTTGATGGAAGTAGAGAATGATATAGGTTATTATATTAATATAATAACATATTTTTATTTGTAATATAACAAAGTTTTTATATGATTATGTTTAATTAATATTTAATTATATATAAGATTAAATACAAAAAAATGCTCAGTTAAATGTGTTTCCTCTTCTTTGAACAACTATTTTCTGCACCAAGAGGCATATTAGATTGTCCATTTGACCAAAATATTGATTCTAGGATGATAGAAGGGAAGTAAGTAAGTTATTTTGATAGTTTATATAATAAATAATGGGTTTTGAATGTGTAAATACTGTAGAAGAGTGGGTGTTCTTTAATAAGTAAATTGAGTGGGACACCTATTATTTTTTAAAATAAAAAGGTCTACCGACATTGTTTACTTTCCAAAAGGCTCTAAAATGGGTCATTCGTGATCCTAGAAAAGGTAAGGTAAAAATATAGCAATAAAATGTGTTTCTATTTTCTTTTCATTTCTATGTCATTTAGTTTTTATTTTAAACCCCATCCAAACACATTTTTACCTTAACCATAGTAGATAATTATTACTTTTTTTCTATTCATTATGGTAAAAAATTAATTGACCTTATTAGATGATATAAATTATTATAATTCCAAATATTAAACAATTTTATTAAAATTATTTTCATATATGTTTCAATTTTCAATTCAATATTAATCCCACAGACAACTCTAGAAAGAGGGATTTCAATGAAGAAATGTTCAAATTTTAAAATGTTTTTCTAACAAAATTAGATTCTAAAATTATTCTAATAGAATAAATTGAATTAATATATATATATATATAATTATAATTATTATTATTATAATAAAATATTTAAACAATTTAGATGTTTTTAAAATTTTCTAGAGGAATGACTATTCTTAATAAAAATGGTATTTTTCACTATTCACCAAAAAATTTCCTTCTCCAAAAATTCATGAAAATTCAACCTAAGATTATATTAACAATATGATTTAGAAAATAATAATTATCTTTAAAAAAAATAAAAAAAAATCATTAATTTCTTTTAGTATAAGTGTGAAAAAAGTGACAAAACTTCTTTTTGGAAAAATATTTTATTATGCATAGAATTGTTTTAATTCTTATCTCTTGTCTAAAAAACACATAAGATGAATGATAAAATTTTTATTAACTATATAATAGATAAATTCAACAAAATAATTTACTATATGTTATTTATTTAATTTATTGAGGTAAAACATTTTTTTAGCATAAAAATTGTTTTTCTAAAAAATATTTTCCTTTATTTTAAAATAGTATTTATTTTTAGTTATGATTAATTGTTCATGAAAGAATGATTTTTTATATATTTGTGTGTGAACCATGAATATTCATATCTTAATTAATCATGTTAATACCTTCCATTCCAATAGATAGGTGATAATAATAATATAAAATAACAATTTCTTATAAGTAAGCCACATTTTGTTTAAACTCTGCTTTGCAAGTAATGAAAGATAAAAATAAGTTTCATGTGTAACACTTCCTAAACTAATTGTTTTTTTACAAAAAGTACAATAGATATTAAATTTATATGAAAACAAATATTTTAAAAAATCTCAGGGTGTTACAGCATGATCACACTCACAAGAAAAATCCATTACACACATGGAAAAATTAATTCTTATCATTGAAAAACATATATATTATAGTTTAATTGAATATTTTTTAAATAATCTTTAATTAATAAAGTTATCATGTTTTATGAAAAATATTGATCATGGTATATAATATAAAAATATTTATTCAATGAAAATATAATTTTTATTATTTTCATTCGAAAATTATTTATTTACCCATTTTGTTCAAAAAAATACACAACATTATATTTTCGTTAAAATAAATAAATTTTAATAAAATATATGTCAACATAATATTCATGAACTCAATTTAAATAAAAATTTAACAATACCAAACCCTAATATGAATAGATTTATACTTCTATATGACATGGAATATACTAAAAAGACTCTTTAATGGTGATTTTATTAAATAATGTAATAATTTAGTAAAAAAATATCAACCAAATAATCATACATATAAGATAATATTTTTAAAGGATTTATAAAAATGAAATCCAATTATATCATTGTAAATTGACCAATTTTTTTTAAAAAAACCTTTAATGAAAAAATAGGGATTGGAGGATTAATAACTAGTGACAGAAGTGGCATCAATTGTTGATATATTGGTTCATTGAGAGAAATCATGGAGGGTATAGGGAGATGGAGCATCATTGGAAGCTAGAGGGACACAATATTTTGGTGATAAATAGAGTTAAGATCCAAAATTCATCATCGCCATAGGAGGAAACTGAATACAAAACTATAATCGACCATTATGTTAGGATATGGAAAGGGATAGGAATTGATGGGGAAATAATTATAGTGTGTCGTGAGATATCAAAAATGGATTTTATTGGTTTTAATTATTAAAAACCCTCTTAATCATAGATTTATCTCTGGTTTATTAAAAAATAACCATGATTTAAATATTAATAGTGGTTATTAATTAAATTCATTGAATAAATCAATAGAAAAATAAATAATGTATACTTTTTATTTCACGATGGATTCAAAAAAAATATCAAATAAACAACCCCAAGTTTAATTTTTTAAGAGGGGATCATTCCTATCAATTCAATTACCATGGGTGGAAATTCCAATGGCCATTATTTTCTCATGATCAACCCCCTGTATTAAATTATTTCAATCAGGTATTTTTCAGAAAATAGAGAGAATATATACAAGAAATTTTATTTCCATATAGGATATATATATTTCAACATGAAAATGGAAATTTGGACTATTGGACTCTATTGTTATGTCTTATTTCTTATATTTATATACTTTTTTCTATTATAATTTATTTTAAAATGTTTATATTTTACATCATCTTCATGTTTCATCATTGATAGAAATACCATGGCCAAATTTGAAATTCCCCATGGGTTTAATTACTATAACTATTTTCTTTTAAAAACCCAATATTATTTGAAATGAAAAAAATAAAAGATGACAAAGATTTATTTAATTTGACACATGATCAATTTTTAAACTTGTTCAAGCCATAAATTTTAAAATTTTGTTTAGTTAATTTTGAATGGTTTTTAGCTTTGTTTTCTTTTAATTTGAAATAAAATTCTTCAATCATGGAAAAGTGTGAATTTAGATTCAAAATGAAAAACGGATTCAAATAATAATTTTAAATTATCTAAATCATCATTAGAATTAATTGAAAATACATATATTGAATTTTGGATTGTAAATTTAATATTTTAATTGAATTATATTTTTTCCATTTATTGGTTGTTTCAATTCAAGAATGTACTAGAATAAGAATGTACTGTGATATCATATTGATCAATTACTTGTCTAACACTAAAAATTGGCTAGGACCACACTATTGTATATGTCAATGGATTCCACAAATGATTCATCAATGTTCAGTGTATGAGTCACTCAGACATATATATGAGTCACCGAAACTTGTGTATTAGTCACAAAAGAGTGTGTATGGGTCATGGAAACATGTGTAAATGTTATGTTTTAATTATTCATGCTACTTAAGCGTCCATGATACCCCTATTTAAATGAAAAAAATTTATTGTGAAATCCAAACAGGTGCACTCCAGATACTGTGTAAAGATCGTTATAGTTCATGGAGAAGGTTATCACTCTTTTTCATGAGGATGAAATATGTAATTTCTAAAGTGGATAAAACATCAACCTGAAATAAAACTCAATTTCACTAGCTCAAGAAATATGGAATAAATCATCCATAAGATCCACATATAATTCAACATGATGAAAATACTATTTTGACAATGGGATGGTTTTTATGTAATGATATGATTTAAAAAAATAAATTTCTTCCATAATATGAACACTTAATTGAAACACATGGAATTTATAAGAGGAATTGGAGTTGAGAACTAATTGATAGGTTGATTATGAGCCCGTCAAGGGAGTAAGCAATCAATAAATGGAGATGAAGGCTATACATATCATCAGTGAAATAAATATGCTAAAAATATCCCTCAATAACTTTATAAAAACTATAAAGAAAATGAATATTCACTAAAGGAACATATCAATCGATCAGTTTATCAAGACGAGGACTGGTACTAGAGAGTTTATTTTTCTTCTTCTTTTTGTAATATCTCCCTAGTGGTTTCACACTAGACCAACAGTGGTCCAGAATAGTATAATTTCTCTTTTCCAATGTAGTGATTTTTTATGATTAAATATAAACTACCTCTTATTTTAAGGACCTTGTTATTTTCATTCTTAATAATACATACTAAACTCACCTAATCAATAATGAAGCCACACTTGAAGAACCCATCTATATGGAGAAAACGTTAATTCCACTAACTAAAATTTTTAATTTTTTTAATTTTTTTGTGAAGCACATAATAGCTTCCATATCATACAGGCACCGTTTTCAGGGAGAAAGGCCCATGTTTTTGTTTTTATTTTGTTTCATTTTACATTCATTAGAATTTTTTTAGATACCTGAATAGACCTAGGATTCATTACCTCTTTTATATTTATCAATAATTTAAGGAAATATATTATGTACTGTTATAAATATATGTAAAATCGAGTAGGTGTAGAAGGATTTTTTTTCATAATTCCTTTGATATACTCCTTATTAGCCTCTAGTTCTTTTTTAATTAGAGTTACCCTAAGAAGTGAAATATGAATGATAATCTAGAACAACTGAATTGAATTTTAGAGTGTTATATAATCTTAATTTAAATAATAATCACCATCAACAACCCAAAAAAGTTTTACTTTTATCCTAAAACTATAATGAACCAATATTGTTGTATGTTTCATTTCATGGAAGAAAAGTCCTCCAACTGACACATGATAGAATGTTGGAATATATGTTGAAAAATCAAATCCATAACAGTCCCAAAATATAATATAAATTGAAAGGTTTTTCTCTTATACTTATAATGTTCGTACAAGGAGTTGATGTACAACCAAAATCCTATATAAGTAAGCACTTAAGATGAACTCTATATAGCCTTCCTGTATATGATATTCCCTAATTCATGAAGTACATAACATAGAAAGAAAATATATGAGATTATGAAACAAAGTTGAATAAATATATATGATTTTTAGGAGATATTATAGATATTAACAACCTCATGATAGCATCGAATCCATAAAGAACATATTTTATTAGTGTTCTATTAATGAGAATTGCTAGACAGTGATATGAATATATATGACTCCTCTTTTGTAGGAGAATTTATAGAAAAATGTCAAATAAAGATAAAATAATTGATATATAGGATCTCAAAAAACATTCAAAAAATCATTACAATATCCACTACTTAAGGAGTATATGATGTAATGAGTTTTAAGACTCAATTACATGAAAATAATATTAAATATTGAACTTGTTTTGCTATGATTGTTAGCATTGAATATTATTAATAATCATAACCATCCAAACCTCCCTTTTTATAGTTTATTATCCATTCATTATAACATCTCATTGTTGTTCATCCTCATGTATAAGAAACCATGAACTATGATGTTATGTATTATAGGCAGTACCAATGACTAATTAGATATCAAGGATTCAAGGAGTACTCTACAATTCAGTATAAAACTGGAAACAAATGGTCTAAAAGGACCCCTTCCATTAAAGGATTTAGTAGCCTTACTGACCCCCAAAATTCTAGATAAACAGATATAAACCTTTTATATGATATCAATAATGTTGGAACAAAGAACCCTCAATGAAGGATATTTTGTGACAACTAGAGAATTCGAAAAAAACTAACAATACACCCTCTCCGCTCATGGGTCGTAGATGAAGTAGATAAATGGATAGTAAAGACAGATCACTTCCACTATGGATAACACTATAAATAAAGGCTAGAGTAAGATACTATATAAATAAACCCCCCATTCCATTTATAAATTTATGAATAAATTCTATAGTAAGTTGTAGGGAAGTGAAAAGTAATAATGAACCATATATGTGAGATAAATCTAATAGTAGGAAGACCAAGAATGAACAACATATCCCTATAAAGGAACGAGATGTGAAGGTGCCTATAAATATAAAATCATTGAAAATAGGCAACCTAAAGATAATAAATAAGTGTTAATTTATCATTAACCTACCTTCCCTTCAAATATGATCCAACCCAAGAAGACTAATGAATAATATGATAGAGGTGAAAGGGAAATCCTATGGAGACTTGTATTCCACTTTTAACCACATAATTAACAATAAAATTTCATGACCTATGAAGTTTCCCTATCCTCTCCAACATTGGAGAGAATAATTTTTTAAATAAATTGGGTAATTTATAAAAATAAATTATTATCATGTCGTACTTAGTATATTCTTCCTAATATATAGAATAACTGAATCTAATATGAGTTTTTGTGAATGATGAATACTAAATAACTTACTACCTAGTATGATTTTTTGAAGATATATAAGTAAGAGTAAATGGTTTATTATTCCCCCCCTGATTTCTTATCCCAAACATGGTTTAAGAATGAGCTATGTATAATTACCCCATCATATTAAATAGGCATTTACAAAATTCTTCTAAGACCATAATAAATGTCTATACTATAACACCCAAAATTTCTTTTAGTAAATAAAATATTAATTTTAGTATTTTAAATTTTATAAAACATCATAAAGTAGAACAGTAATTTTTATGGTATTTTATTTAAATGTTTCATGTTGTTAAAAATAAAAAATTGAATTTTTAATTATAATAATAAAATTCAGATAATCCGTGGAATCAACTATGTTTATGAACATATTTTTTAAATGAATTAATTCAAGAGTTGGTTCTATTGTGTTTCCATTTTTATGGGATTGGTCTGGAATATTTTAATTATTTACATATATTTACTACTCATACATATTCTTGGAATATACATGTCTCAATAATTAGAAACACTATGTTTAAATCATCATTGTAACACCGACAAGAACTAGAACTTATGTTTCTTTCTTTTAGTTTATAATATTCATTTCTGAAATAAAAAGTCTTATTATTTTTATCTAAAAAAAATTATAACATAATAAATCAAATAAATTGTAAAAAATTCTTAAGAAATTATTTTTTTCCATTCTCTAGTCATTAAGTGATATCCTAGAGATTACTTCCACTATTTGTATACATTGTATTATCTTATAAAATGAGTAAATTTCTGTGAGAAAATCATCATTATGGGTAAATAAAAACCTCATGGAATTTTTAAAACAATAATTTCAAAGATTGTTAGGTCCATTGATTATATATCCCACCTCAAACACTCAGTGGGTAATAAACATTCAGAAGGTACATAAAAAATAAGAATCACCATTGTGAAATATGAGAATATTGTACTGCAACCCAGTAGGGATTTTAGTGTTCTTTTTTAGGCTGGAGAAGTGTGGGAGACTAGATCCAATTTGTAGTATGCACCAAGGAGAGTGTTACTAAATATCCTTTCCTCTATTTTTGTGAATCATTCTTCTCAGATGATGAAATCTAAGGAGGTTGTGAAGGTACTAAATAGAACTGTCAAGGTTTAGAGTGGTAGATTTGCAGTGGAAAAACAGACATTAATGCCTCGGTTTGCATCATTCATTTATTCCTACTCAAGTAGGATTCTCCGCAAAGTTTCAACAACTCATGTTGATTTTAATCGTGATATGGTTACTAAGAGGATTGTAATTGGAAAGAACTATCTAATTGTGTGTCTTGTTTTACCAAAGGGTGAGAAGTCATGGAGGTTTGATGATTTGGTTAGGAGGGTATTGTTCTTATGGGGATCCTCTGATTGGAGATGTGTTTCTATTGGTCATAGATTTCTTCATTGAACTTTTTCATCGAATTATTTCAAATTACATGTATAAAGCATTGGGTCTCTATCTTTGAAACCTATATGGATTCACCTTCATGAATGGTCCCTAGATTTCAATGCCTCATATGAAAGGAATGATTTTTCTTAGGTCTTGGTCCATTTTCATGCGTGTAATTTGGTCCTCTGGCATCTAAGTATCCTAAATGAAATTGGCATGGCAATTGGGACCCCTATTCTCCTTGACAAGGAAACCAATGATTTTGTTTTGGCCATTTCGCAAAAATGTTGTTGGAGGTAGATTTGAGATCCCCCTTGATTGATAAGGTAACTATCTCCACTCCCAATGATAACATCCATATTGATGTCGAGTATGAAAGGAAGCCAATTTTTTATACTGAATGCTTGGCAGTTGGGAACTCTTTGGAGGTATGTCGGTGGAAGATCTTTTGTGATAGATGTGGGATGAAGGTTCATACATCTACTATCTATATAATAAAACCTGAGAGGAAGAATGTTGATTTTTAAAATCTCATGATCATGATAAAGATATTCTCAATATGTCTTCTAACAAGTTTGAGGTACAAGCTTTTGATAAATCTTTCCCTCATGTGCATAATTTTAAAGGAAAAGTACTAATTTTGGATATGTACCTAATGAGTGGCCGCTCAACTTCTAGGGTGGATATTTCCAAGGATATTATCTCTAATGATGATCGTGTTATTTCTCCCACTGGATTAGTTATGGCTGGAAAAAATACTAGCCTCCCGGTTTCTGGCTCGCCTGCTTGTTCTGATCCTCCAAATCTAAGCATTAATGATAGTCCTTGTGCAGACTTGTCTTGTGATGAGGCTGTGGAGTTGGTTCCTGATATTTGGGCTCCTAAACAAGTTGATTGCCATCAAAAAATCACAAATCACTTGAACTCCTCAAGGATATCTGGGAATTGGGGTGACATCACTGAGGCGGAATGGACTGTTGTGGATGGCGGTGGTCCTGTCACTTTCAAGGATGCACTCTTTTCTAGAAAAAGGAAGGCTGAAGATTTCACCCCTTCTCCTTTGAAGAGAATTCTGAGGAATGACTACCTGATCTTCTAATCTCTTGGGAAAGTTAAATTCTGATCTTCTTAAGATTATCAATCTGGGTAAGTCTTCCTCTGAATGGGAAACTGTTGATGACTATGATTATGGGAATGATATGTCATTTTATGATCTTTAACTTTACACTTGATTGATGAGGGAAATTCTTTTTGTTTGACCTAGTCTGCCTCCAATGATTCCTTTTATTTTATTTAATAAATTTTTAGAAGATTATCTTCTGGATTGAATTGTTGGTAATAGGGTTAATATAATTTTTGGTCATAATTAATTGTAAAAATAGTTAAATATTGTCACCATAGTTAATTTTAAAAGGGTTTATTGGGGATTAAATTAAGATATAAAGCATAAAATTCATAAAAACGTGATTAAATAAGATTATTTGATGGTATTTTTATATTAAACATCTTATCTTTAATTCTTTATCATTTTTGATCCACATTACTTGAGTAAGATGATTATATATTTTAATCTTTTGAAAATTCCCATGTGTATCCTCCCCTTACCTTGTAAAAGACCATCGAATCTTCTCACTTTAATACACTTATATATCCACTAATATCAGCCAATACCAACACTAATAACATCTAGAAGTTATTTATATAACCTAGATGTTATTTATGGATCATAATATCATCCATTCAAGGATTAAATTATTCCCCAAGGAGGTTTCCTAACAAAGAGGTACAACTCTTAACTAAGTAATTTCAATTTTATTTCTTCTTCCACCATATATTAATATATCATATAATTTATGAAATATATTATTTTTAATCTTTAGTATAATTAACTATTATTTTGAATATGGATCAAATATTTCCACCTCTTTTCTTTCATATCAGAAATAAAAGTGTTGATTGTAAATACATGTGAAATAATCACATCCATGTAATGACATGATTCATTTTCCATAACCAAAAATCATGGTTGGTTATTAGGATGGATTTAATGTTTATATGTTATATCAAATAAATAATTATGCTTCTATAATAATATTATCTTTTTCACACTCTTACCTTTCTATCTGTTGGAAAATGAAAACATCATTGGTACGAATGGGTGGACTACCACATCCACAAAGTGATATGATTCATTTTTAATTTTCATTTCATAACGATATTAATAAGGATAGATTTATGGGATATATTTTATATTTAATATATAATAATTATTCTATATTGGTTAATTAATACTTACCTTTTCTTCATTCCAACCACCAAAAAGTATAAATATCACACATGTGCATGTATAGACTACCATCTCCACAAAGTGATGTAATTAATTATTTATCAAAGATTTTTATAAATAATTATAAAATTGTATATAGTGAATAAATATGATAATAAATTCATGATTACTTTTATTATATAGTGAATCCATGAATAAGGCGTAAGTACTGGAACCATCTATTTGAGGCATGCATGGAAAACTGACTAATTACCCCAGAATGATCATTTCAATGAAGAAAATATTAACAAAAGAGTAAATAGAAATTTTAATGGAATGATAAATTTTAATTTATGTTTTCATATTGTTTTGGAATGTATTTATAATTAATATATATTTATTATAAATGATATTTTAATGTGTTTAATGCTAAACATGACTTGTGGTATGGAATTTATGTTACAATCACATATCTTTTCAGGATTATCTATACTAAATTTAAATTGATGGTGGTTATATGGATCACATATTTTTAAACCCATATATTTCAATCAAATAATGTTATTTATATGGTTTTTATATATTAGTACTGTTTTTTTGTATTTGGTACTTAAACTGATTTAGAAAATGTTGTAAAATAGAATTCAACATTATTTACTCTTTGGTCGATGAAAATTTTCTTCTATGTTCATACTCTTAAAAATTATTTTTTGAATGTTATTAAATTTAGTTGAAATCTTTTAAAAATTAAATTTTCAATAACTTTTACTTTATTTAAAAAAAATTAAAAAAAAATTAGAAGACATTTGTTTCTAATCTAGTAATTTATCACTTTTTACAATGGTTTAAAAGTAAATTTTTCATTTAATTTATATGAAATTAACATATTTTTTTAACATATTACTAATATTTTCTATAAAATTTACAATATATGTTTTATTTTATTTTTTTAAGAGAAAATATTTTCCCAATATTTATTAAATTTACAGTTAAAATATTACCTAATGAAAATAATTTCTTCTCATATTTTGAATGAAAGTTTTGAATGATAATTCAATGTAATTTTTAATCTAGGTCAACATCTTTTAAGGGTTTTTTTGCTTCACTAGGGATATGATCTTATAATACCATAATATTTTAGATTTTTGATGAATTATGATGATTATTAATTAAGTATGATTGTATAAAACTTGTTTTATTCATATGAGTTAATTAAGATATGATTGTTCCTTTATGAAAAAAAAAATTTTTCCACAGGTAATGCTATGATGGAATTATTATTTTTTATGAATCAATTTTTCATTATATAGATTCTAAAATGATGATATGATGTATGTTTAATGATCTTGTGGGAAACATTTTAATAAATTTCATTTCATTGTGGGTGATCTGAGAAATATACATCCCTCAAATTCAATTGGTAATGATGAAGGAGTCAAGAATATCCTATGAGAATATAGATTTAATAAAATACCAATATATGATGGAGTAAACTGGATGAAAATTTATCCTATGATAATGTTTAAAATGACTGGGCATACATTTTTATTATGGAGTTTTTCCCTTAATGATAATATTCATAGTGGACCTCGACTCAGTGATTTTCTATTCTTATATATATGTGAAAAAAATATTTCTTATTTATATGATATATTCTGATAAAATATGATGGATTATTAATAAGTTTTCACCCTTATTCCTTTTTTAATGAAAAATATTTTTTTCAAAATATAGGATTAATGATCTTTGACTGATTAGGTATGATTATTGTAAGTAATGATCATGTTTTTGTTCCCTTGTTCTTATATTATACTCAATTTTGATCATTAATTGATATCTTCTATGTTTACACAATCTTAGTATCATACCACACCTATTATTATTTTTCCATTCTAAAGGTTATAAAGAAATTTTATATATAGTTTATATCTATGAAGTGTACTTTTTGAGAATATATTTCTTATAGTTGTTGAAGATAATTCAATGAATAAAATTATTGTGTATCTAGTATCAAAGGACACTAAACCTCTAAATTCATTGGGTGTGTGGTATAGTGAAATTTATTGAATATTTATCTAAAATGATGCAATATTACTATATAAAATTCTTGGGTAATTTAATTGGTATCAGAGTAAGGTTTAATTAATATTTAGAGATTAAGGTTAGAGAAAATTATTGAAATACATGGTGATATGTTTATTTCCATGATAACATCCTAAATTTTATTTAAATTAGATATTTTGTGGTTTTCCAGCAATAATCCTTAGTATCTAAATACTGGAAAGTGGATGTATATGTGGCATAGATACACTTAGGGGTAACAACTCTAAATGGGAAATTTTGGGTATTAACTCAATCATCATCTGTAAATGATGAGTGATTCTAATATAGTATTCCTAGTTATACGCTATTAAGGGGTATTAAAAAGTTAATTCTAATTTTCATTAAGAACATTTGGAAAAAAATTAATAGATGACAATCGTGAATGACCTAGGTTAATCCTAAGGATTCATAGATTGAAAATAAGATGTCCTAATTTTCAAACGATGTGAATGATTTTTTTTAGGATTACATGATTTCTATGAATTATTATTGTTTCCAATAGTACGATTTTCTGTCTTATTAAATTTATGAAGCTAATAAGAACTACGTTAATGATTATTTTTACGTGAAATTCAATAGCCTTAATAATTAGAAACCAAATGAAATGGGTTACTGGATGTGAAATACTATGGATATAATCACCTAAACCTCAAAATATATGAATGTTAATGTAAATTATGTTGATCTAAAAAATGTAAAAAGGAAGGAAATATTCACTATTAGGTCTTTTATGTAGCAACACATACCAAATTTTAATGGTTCCTCTCATCCATAAATTTATAAGTTATGGATTAGTCCATATGAAAATATATATTCCATTATCTAGTTTTAAAACCTGAAAAATTTATCTTGGAAGTATATATTTTGGAATTTGAAGATGATCAATAGTGGAATCCGATCAATAATATGAGGCAAGAGTAGAAAATTGGCACCATGAAAATATAACATTTTAAGAATATAATTTTCAAAAAATATTTCCCCCAAAATGATTACACAAAAATGTAAACTGAATTCTTAGAACTGAAGAAGATATATAGTGAATCCATTAGAACATATAAGGAAGTTATCACCAGACATTCAAGGTATGATTATAGTATATTTATTGAACCTAAAGTAAATATTGACCAATTATTTAGTGGATTGAGACCAAGACTATAAAAGGAATTGTATATAAGATAGTTTAATAGCTGGGAATAAATTGTTCAATGTTCTCTCAATATAGAAAATGAAATTGGAGACTATTGTTGTACTCATGGATTTTGGGAATAAATATAATGTTATAATTTTTAGGAAATTATATTAATAAAAACCATGAAGGAAATAAAATAAATCTTCCATCTTGTCTGAAGTGTGGAAGGAAGCACATAAGAAATTTCCATATGGGTTCTGGTAAATTTTTTAATCATATAAAAATTTTTATTGATAAAAATAATTCTAAAGTGATGTAAATAGGTTATTCAATGAATGGAATGGTGTAAAATCACCACCAAATGTTCCGTACACACTTTAATGTGATTATTTATAGGAGTGTGTACATTACACCAATCAGTGCATCAATCACAACATTAATTACGAAAATTGGAGTTTATAACCTTTTTATAAATGAGATAAAGGAAAATATAATGTTATAAGTACTACTATATTTGGTCACAAGAATAATTTAGTTAAAGGTACACTTATCATCCACTATATAACTAAGAATGTTTTATTTGATTATGGATATACCCAATATTTTATATGTGAATAAATTTCTAAGGGTATATAGTTACCTTCTAAAAAGTTTAACGTTGAGTTGATATTTAAAACTCATAATGGTATGATGATCACATCTCAAGTCTATATATCCTCTCCGATATACATTTGTTGGAATTTACATCTTATAAATCCCGTGATTCTTTCTCTAGTTTAATTTATTGTGATTTTGCGGATGGATTGGTTCTCCCAATATAGATCTCTTATCAATTTTTGAGTAATAGAATTTACATTTTATATTTTGATTCAACCGATGATAAAATTTTAGTGTCAGGATTAATATGAAATTCCAATGGAACTTAAATCCATTGAATAGGACTTACTACCTTTTATTAGGGTTATTAATCTCAAATTGTTGGGGAGAAACTCAAAATCAAAGATACACATATTTGTTGGGATTATAGTGATCTATTTTGTGAAATTTTGTATATTATTCCCCTAAATTGTGTTGTTTAGTCTTTAAATATAATTTATAACTTGTATAAAACCTATTTCAAATCATTCATATATAATGTCTTTGATAGAGTTATAGGAGTTGATGAAGAAACTCGAGTGGGATCATGATAAAAAAATAATACTCGTTAGTTTATCACCATGGGATGAACCGGTATTATTTTTTAATAATAAATATGGGTTACCATTTATTGGAATTAATTTTCAATAACTTTACAATATCAATTTTAAGAACAAGTATCATCCACCCCATATTTATGAATTGTGTGATCAATTATGAGGATCTTAGTATTTTTCCAAGATTGATTAGTGATCTGTATATCATCAATTGAGAGTCAAAAATGATGATATACCCAAAAAAACCCTTTATACAAGGTATAGTTCCTATGAATTTCTAGATATTCCATTTATATAACCAATGATCCAATAACAATTTTGGATTCAATGAATATAGTCCCTTCAGATTACATTGTTCAGTTTGTGGGAGTCTTTATAAATTATTTTATTATATATTAAATGAGTGTGGGAGAGATTTAAAATCAGTTGAAGATAGTATTAAAATTATTGAGTAAGACTAATTTGTACGTTGTAACACCCTGGGATTTCATAGTACATTATATCTTTAATGTAATTCAACAGCTTTTGCTACACGCAACACTGAGTTCGAATGCACCACAACTTACCAAACTAGTCATTAAAAAATAATTTATTAATGGTATTAACTGAAATTTGATCTTTATATACTACATATAATTTTAACATCCATATTATGTGTTTCTTATACATAATATAAGAACAAATTCTATTTTTCAGATAAAATAATAACTTTTAAAAATTGAAATTTTTTCACCTTTAAATAGAGAACACTTTTTAAATCCAATATTTGACACTTTAATATATTCAATTTTCCAAAATAAACTTCTTCTTTATAATAGGGACATAAAAATTTAGTTTGGATGAATTTTTGGTTTTTTCTGATAACATTCATATTTTGATGAATTGTGAAAGATAATAAATTTTAATTGAAGAAAACATTTTTAATCAATATAATTTATAGTGTTAAATTATACATTTGAATTGTTTTGAAGTATAATTGGATTAAATTTTTATAATTTAATTCAATATTTTTCAATGTATGTAATTTTACATTTAAATTGGACATAAACACCTATTAATCTTTTGAAAGTTTTTACTTCTCAAAAACCTACTTTCTTTTTTTGACAACATGAATTAATTTTAAATTCATAAATTCAAATCCTATGTTTTGAATTTTTTAAAATAGAAATCATTTTTGAATTTTTAATATCAAAATTATCTTTGGGTGAATTTTTGGTATTCTTCTGAAAATATTCAATTTTTGATGAATAGTGAAAAACACTCTGTCGTAGATAAAAACCGAGTGTTTCATTTAAATAATTATTTTTAACTGAAAGTTTATCTTAAATTCAAAATAGATACATAATACATATATTATTCCAATTTAATTTATTAGATACATTTTATAATAAGATTAGACATATATAATTTTATTGAAATTTTTAACGTGTTTTACACACCTTATAGGCACATTTACTGTTTTGCATAAAACATAATTTTACCCCTTTTGTGAAATAAATTTCAAAAATATGAGATACATGGTTGACATAAGTATGTAAAATTTGGTCCAATAGAATGAAAATCAGGTTTTTTGAATAGTACCTTTTGAATTTTATTTACCACAGTTAAAATTAAATATGGTAATTAAAGGTAAAAATTATATTATAATTATCTTAACACATGTACTAATTATGCTGGATAAGTGTATTTCAGCCAAAATCAACCTTAGGAATAAAATATGATCCTATTTGATCCACTTGTATTAGATTAGGAAATTTTTTATTATTTTATTTAAAAAAGCGTTAAAAGTGTTAAATTCAAATTTTCATAACTAAAACATTTTTAATATAGGGTTATACATAAGATAAATTCACAATAAATATTAATTAGAAATATAATAAAATTTCCAACATAATTGTAATTTATTTATACTTTTTAGACATTAAATAATTAAATTTATTTATGACACAATGATAATTCAGTAGTTACCTTATTAATGAAAGATTAAAACAATTGATACTATAAATATAAAAATAATTGTAAATGGATACTTTTTATGTATTCAACTAATTTTATAGGTTAATATGACATGTTAGAATTGATTTAATTTAATATTTTTTTGAAGTAATATAATTCTGTTGACTTTCAAAAACTCCAAACACTAAATAGTTTCAAAATTGATATAAATGAGTTTTTAAAACAAATACTATATTATTAATTGATATAATATTCCAAAAAATTTAAGGTTCGGCCAAATGACTTAGATAAGGTTAGATTTGTAAATAAAGAACCACTTGGGGTTCACTTAGCTTTTTATAGTAATTTTATAGACAATTTATTATAATAATACTAGAATACATGGTAAATGATAAACTATTTAACTAAGAGTTTAATCTAAAAGATAAGGTTAATATGGTGAACTAAACCAAAATAATTACTTTGGTACCTCTTTCAAAGTTCTTTTCTTCTTATACTTCCTCTTTCATTGTTGTTTCCATACCAAAATAATAACTCCAGTACCTTCAATATAATGTGATTTATTATAAATATGGTACAACCATATTCATTATTTTAGTTATTATAGGAATGACAAAGTCACCATAGATTCATATGAATGACTTACCATCTCCATGGCGTGGTGTAGTTTGTTGTTAAACACTTCATTATTCTTGATGGGTATAATAATGAGTATAATTTATATAAATACTAAATATAAAGTGTTAATGATTATTTATATATTATATACCATACAATTAAGTACGATTTCACTATCAATAGAATGGTATTGTCGCTCGTGCGTACGTACGGATTACCATCTCCATGAACGTGATTAGATTCATTTCCCATCATAACCATTCAAGAATAATTTTTATGGTATGATTAAAAATAATGTTTAATAATATAACATAATTCTATATATTAATAAAATACATCCTATCCATAACAAACATGACTTAAGTAACAAAACATATAAAGGAAAACGAATCAGATAACACCCGAAACACTGATACTACTGAAATATTATTAACAAATCCATATTATAAGATCATATATAATATAATATTTATATATCTATTTATTTTATAAATTAATAACAATGATTTAACTATTATACAGGAGGTTAACGTACCCTCGACCAAGGAAAATTACAAGGTAAAAGTTAATATTACAATCCCTTTATTTATCTGAGGTTATTTATACGTATGTATCTACTAGGACTTCATTATCATCCACATATGTGTTTCTTAAAAATTTATTTCAAAACAATTTTACTATTTCTTAGAATATGGGTTAAATTCATTTATACCGTTGATTTACTTTCTATAAAATATTTTGAAAAAAATCTTTCCAACATTTTCTAA
Source organism: Viscum album (assembly GCA_963277665.1). Classification (NCBI taxonomy): domain Eukaryota; kingdom Viridiplantae; phylum Streptophyta; class Magnoliopsida; order Santalales; family Viscaceae; genus Viscum; species Viscum album. Next base: position 1,725,910,761 of record OY728141.1, read on the forward strand.
AAAAAGGTAATTTATGACCTTTTCAACAAATTAAGGAAAGAATGTTTTTTAAAATATATGGAGGGTGCATCCATTTTCTACTATTATAACACCTTAAAATATTCCCTTAAAATCTTATAAGAACATTTTAAAATAAATGTTATCTTTTATAATTATGTGACTTTTAAATGATTTCCAAATAGAAAGAGATATTTTTCCGAAATAGTTTTGATTTCATCTATGTCAACATCCATTGATGAATAGTACACTTGTTTGAAGTTGATTTATTATGTTATAATATTCCATATTTCATTGAAGGTTTTGTGATATTTTTAACTGGGGAGGAGTTATTTTTATAACATTCACGATTTATGGTTAAAGTATTAACATTTTGTATGCTAGTTTTAATATGAATGTTTATGTTATATTTCTATCTTTTCATATTAGGAATGAATTGGGCTTAGTAAGTGATGGGTGGAGCCCACTATAGATCCTCTGTGCATCGGTAGTTCAAATGAGGCAAACTAGTGTCTTGGCACAGGGCCTTGAAAAAAACTTATTTGTAGTCTTGGCACAAGGCCTTGACTACGTAGTTATGATGTCCGACATTATATATTCCATAATTATGAAATTAGATATTGATATTACATGTGATTTTTAGAATAGTAGAATATCAATGTGAATAAGTAAATGGAATAATTTTATTTATCTTTTCCATATTATACAGAATTTTATGTTTAAAATGCTTCTTTAGTCTTATACATTACCTTAAATTTTTATGCATTCTTATAATATTTTCTTATATATTGTTATTCTTACTGAGATTATGAGCTCACCCCATTCTTATGTTTAATTTTTTCTAGGATGTGAATATGTATATTATGACTGACCTAAAGGAATGGGATAAGGGATATGAGTGTGTTGAAAGAAGACAAAATGATTTAGTTTTTTCATTTAACAATGTAATGTAAAACGCATGTATGTATCTTGTAATTCTAAGGCTACTAAACTAATAAGTCATTCTGGACATGATCTCTTGTGATCATGCCAATGTTATGTAAAAATGCCCTGAATCTGGGTAAATAGGATTGGGGCGTTACAGTTGGTATCAAAGGAAGATTAGTACAAACTATAGAAACTAGATTTAAAAAAACTCTGATTAGAGAACATCACCCTAAGATAGACTTTGAGGATTTGTATAGAAGAACTTCCTAGAATTTTGGTAATGTATAGATTTTTTGAGTTTTCAAAGCAATATATAGATGTCTGGATATGAGCAGGTAGAGGTGGCTCTAGCAGAGATGTATCTAGGGGTAAAACCCGAAAACACTGCTTTTAGGTATACTCGAATGAGAACTGGTGCACGAAAATGGCCCTTGCTTCACTCTTGGTTATAACACTCTGGGGGGATATACTTAGGTTAATTAACATTTTCATTCCAAACCATTATGAATGATCAATGAGTAAATACTTCTCAAATAAAACAATTTTATGATTATAGATTATATGTATACACTTTTAAATTTATGTTAGGTATTTTACACGTTTGAAATTATGCATTTTGATTCATAAACTAACCTAGTGTATGTCGTTGTTTATAAATGGTGCCCAGTAGAAGGAATGACAACTCCAGCAATACGCACGATCCAAAGAGTAAGGAGGATCATATCTTTCATGGTCTTAAGACAACATTTAGAAGTTAAATAGTCTCCCACTTATTCTCATCATATGGAGAAATGTTATCATGTGTTAGTAAGATAAGTAAATAATTCTCTGATTCCTATGGCTTTGAAGGGAATCTAGTTAAGAAAAGAATGGTAGAGAGAAAGATGGATAAAGGGAAGAAGGGAAAGAAGGATTTTTTTCATATGTGATAACTATAGAAAGAGTGACTTTGGTAATTTCTTGAAGGAAATGGGATTTTCTTATAAGGGTGATGAAATATTACACCAAGTATGTCATTGTAAGGGTAAGAAAAACGTTTCATATATGAAATGATTCATCTGCATGGAGTTGGTACATTACATGAATCAATGTCACAATCATCAAAGTTTACCACACATGATGCTATTGGATAATAATCAAGTTATGATACTACCATAGATGAATATGAATAATTAGTGTTATTATATTTTTTTATTAATTAATTATGTCCATTGAGAGTTGTTTCAATGATGTAAAGGTTATATTAATTATGTAAATAAATAAGGATTGTACTGCAGTAATATTTCATTGAGGATTTGAGATTATATTCTACTAATAAATGTGACCCAACGTCAAGTTAAACATTTTAGAAAATACATTGTTGAAGGAAAGAAAAACCTTAATATGGTCCTCATACTGAGGAAGTTATTTTGGAATAATATATGGCTTATTTGGATAAATTATATCAGATATTCTTGACTACCTCAGAACTGATTAATGGTTTTTTTATTCTATTATTGTTGGAGTATTCAAGATATTTGTATATAAGGAATATATCTAGTATTCAATATGGAATAAGGGGTCTTGAATGTAATAAATAATGTTTTATGGTAATTCAGTGTGTTACAATTGTTTAATACAAAACATGATGAATGTACTCACATGTTATTATGTGGTAAGAAGATATCTTCATTATGTTATGTGGACCTTATAAATTTTTTGACTATGAGTTTGGATACAAGTATTTTGGATAAGTTTAATTGTTAGAATGGATTATGTTGGACGTTGAATACTATGGTTTAAGGTTAAAACATTTATTTTTACTATTTTTTTATTTTTTCATAAAAAGGACAACCCAAAGGTCTGGCGACAACATGTCACGTCTGGAAAGGCCACAGGACTTGAACCCGCAACCGAAGGGCGACAACGGTGCATCACCAACCACTAGCCTACGTGATGTCCTCTTTTGTATAATTTTATTTTTTTTAAATGATCTTATTAATGAATTATAAATTCATTTTTTAAAACCTTATACGATTAGGATAAATATAATATTTTGAGTTCTATTATCTTTTATTGTGAAAGATGAGTTTGTGGTAGAAATTAGTAAAGGATGGAACTCTACTTGTCAAGTATTTTTTTTCTTATTCTTTGAAAAAAATATTTCTTAAACATTAGTAAGAGGACATTAAAACATAAAAAGTGTTATCTTAATACCTTATGTTTTCATGAAACAATAAAATTTTAGTCATCATATATTTATGGCTTTGAGGCTCTCAATTTTCTATTTATTGTTCACTTGTTTGTGATTGATGACCTAAATAACTCCCTATAAATATTTACATTTTTCCTCAAATTATGTGTCTCAAATTTCCACCAATTTTCTACTATTATAAATTTTAATATGTTGGTGACTTTTTCATTTCCCTTTTTCTCTTATTAAGACTCAATTGTATTAACTCTATTTCTAATGTGTCTTTTACACAAATGTATTTTATATTTTTAGCCTTTTATTTTTTAAGAAAAATTTGAAATTTTGATGATGAAATTTATTGAAGGATATAAGAATGTAACACCCCCGTATTTCATAGTACGTTATATATTTAAAGTAATTCAATAGATTACGCTACATGGAACACCGAGTTCGAATGCATCACAACTAACCAAACTAGTCGTTCAAAAAAAAAATTATGAATATTATTAACTGCATTTTGAATGTTATATACTCCATAAAATTTTAAAGTCATTATTATGTGTTTCTTATTCATGATATAATAACAAATTCAATTTTTCAGATAAAATAAGTATTTTTGAAAAAATGCAATTTTACCACCTTTTAATGGAGAACCCCTTTTAAATCCAATATTTTACAGTTTTATATATTAAAATTGAAAAAATAAGCTACTTATTTCGAAGTGGGACATTAAATTTTTGTTTGTATTAATTTTTGGTGTTTTCTGGTAACATTCATATTTTGATGAATAATTAAAGATACTGAAATTTAATTTAAAACAAATTTTTTAATCAAAAATAATTTATAATGATAAATTTTACATTTTAATGGTTTTTAAGTATAAATAGATTATATTTTTATCATTAAATCCAATATTTTTCATTGGATGTAATTTTTTGTAAAAATTGGACATAAACACATATCAATCTTTTGATAGTTTTTACTTCTCAAAACCATGCTTTCTGGTTTCGATAATAGGAATTAATTTTAAATTAATTAATGCAACTATTATGATTTGAATTTGGTAAAATAGAAACCATATTTTAATTTGAAATATCAAAATTATCTTTCGGTGAATTTTTTGTATTTTTCTTAAAACATTCAATTTTTGATGAATAGTGAAAAACAATAAGTTGTAGATAAAAACTGACATTTCCATTTAAATAATTATTTTTAAGAAAAAATTTATCTCAAACTCGAAAGAGATACATAATACATATATTATTACAAATTAATTTATTATATGCATTTTATAATAATATTTGTCATATAATATTGCATTGAACTTTTAAACGTCTTTTACCCACCTTCTAGGCATATTTACAAATTTGCATAAAATGTAATTTTACCAATTCATGGAATTGATTTTCAAAAATCTGTGAGATACTATGGATATCATTATGAAAAATTTGGTTCAATTGGATGAAAATAATTTTTAGGTAATAGTACCTTTTGAATTTTATTTTCCATAGTTAAAAGTAAATAAGGTAATTAAAGGTACAAATGATATTATAATTACACTAAAACAATTACTAATTTGATTATATAAGTTTAATTCGACCACAGTCACCCTTCTTGATAAAATATGATCCTATTTGATCCACATTAATTAGATTAAGACATTTATTATTATTATATTTTAAGAAGAGTCAAAAGTATCAAATTCAAATTTTCATAACTAAATCATTTTTAATATAGGGTTATACATGAGAAAAATTCAATAAAAAATAGTAAATAGATATATAAAAATATTTCCTACATAATGGTTTTTTATTTATAATTTTTATACATTAATTAATTAAATTTATTTATGACACAACGATAAAGCATTAATTACCTTATTAAACAAATATTAAAATAATTGATTTTCTAAATATCCAAATAAATGTAAATTGATAGTTTTTATGCATTAAACTAATTTTATAGGTTAATATGACATGTAAGTATTGATTTCATTTATTTTCTCGATGTAATATTTTTTTTTACTTTCACAAAAATGAAATACTTAATAGTCTACAAATTGACATAAATATGTTTTTAAAAGAAATACTATATTATTAATTGATATAATATTCTTAAAAAATATAAGGATCATTAAATGGACTTTTATAAGATTAGATATATCAATAATGAACAACTTTGGGTTGTCTTGGATTTTTATCATATGTTTACTATCCATTTATTATAATAATACAAGAATACATGGGCAAAGTTATACTATTTAACTAAGAGTTTAATCTAAAATATAAGGTTAATATGGTGACCTAAAAATGTCTAAAACCTATTGGTTGATAGGTTTTAGTCCCAGCCCTACATTATCCTAGAATTAATTTTATTTGGATCCATTTTAAATCGAATATTATTGTATAATAAATTAATATTTCAAGCTTTTCCGAAAGTGACCATCACCTATCTTATAAAACAGTACATCACCTTCTCTAAAAATCACACTTCCAAAGGCATTTGGCTCAGTCAAACCCTATTTAAATATCTTACAAACTACCTTCACTTCAACCTAGAGTCCTTACACTGATCAAGAACCCATCCTAAGGTGCCCTTTTGACCCAATCAAAAGGAAGCACCCGAATAAGAGTGAATAATTTCACTCCCTCTTTGAAAAGTTATTTTCTTCATCCACTTCCTCTTTATTTGTTGTTTCCATACATAAATAATAACTAAAATACCTTCTACATACTATGATGTTATTATAAATATGGTACAACCATTTTTATTATTCTATCCATCCTATAAATGACAAAGTCACCATTCGTGTGTATGTACGGCTTACCGTCTCCATATCACAGTGTACTTTGTTATTCAACACTACATTATTTGGATGGGTATAATAATGAGTATAATTTTTGTAACTAATAAATATAAAATTTTAATGACACTTTATATATGATATATCATCAACTTTCATATGATATCACCATCAGTAGAATGGTATTGTCGCTTGTGCGTACGTACGGATTACCTTCTCCACGAACGCAATGAGATTCATTCCCCATCGTAACCATTAAAGAATAATTTTAATTTTATGATTAAAAATAATTCTTAACAACTTAATATAATTCTGGATATGAATCAAATACATTCTATCCATAACAAACATGACTTACGTAACAAAACATATAAAGAAAAACAAATCAGTTAACACCCAAAACAATGATACTACTGAAATATTATTAACAAAGAAATATTATAAGATCATATATGATATCATATTTCTGAATATGGTTATGGTATAATTTAATAATTATTATTTTTCTATTATACATGATCTTAACATACCCTCAACCAAGGATAATAAAATGGTAATGGTTAATTTTACAATCTCTTTATTTATCTGAGTTTGTTTATACGTATGTATTTACTGGGAATTCATTATCATCCACATATGTGTTTCTTAAAAATTTATTTCAAAACACTATTACAATTTCCTAGAAAGTAGATTAAATTCATTTATACCATTGTTTTACTTTCTATAAATTTTTTTAAAGAAATCATTCTGTCATTTTCCAAACAAGGTACTTTATGACCTTTTCAACAAATTAAGGTAAGAATGTTTTTTTAACTTATACGGCGGGTGTGGCTATTTTTCACCATTATAAAACCTTTGAAATATCCCATATAAGATTATACGAATATTTTCAAAATAATTTTTTTCTTTTATAATTATGTGACTTTTATAGAAATTCAAAATAAAAAGATATATTTCTCTCAAAAAGTTTTGATTTCATCTATGTCAACATCCTTAGATGGATTTTACACTTGTTTGAAGTTGATTTATTATGATACTATATTCCATATTGTATTGAAGGTTTTGTAATATATTTTATTCTTTATGTGTTATTTTTAAACCATTCATGGTTTATGCTTAAAGTATTTATATTTTTTATGTTAGTTTTAATATGAATGTTTATGTTATGTTTCAACCTTTTCATATAAGGAATATGTTAGACTTAGTAAGTGATGGGTGGAGCCCACTATAGCTCCTCAATGCATCATTAGGTCTCATGAGACAAAATACTATCTTTGCATAAGTCTTTTAAGAAATCTTATTTGTAGTCCTGGCACGATCCCTTGACTTTGTGGTTATAATTTTCGGCATTATGCATTCCATCATTTTGAAATGATCTATTAATATTACCTGTGATTATTCGACTAAAAGAATATCCATGTGAATAATTAAATAGAATTATTTGATTTATCTTTTTTATATTATACTGATGTTACATTTAAAATGATTCTGTTTAAGTCTTATACACTACCTTAAATGTTTATGTTTTCTTATGATGGATTCCGCTATATTGTTATCCCTACTGAGCATCTCAACCCACCCATTTTTTATGTTTTATTTTTCCCTAGATGTGAAGAATTGTATTATGACTGACCTGCAGGAATAGGCTAAGGGATATGAGTGTGTTCAATCGAGACACAATTTTTTAGTTTTTCCATTTCATAATGTTATATAAAACGTATGTATGTATCTATTACTTCCAAAGATACTAAACTAATCGGTATTTTGAGACTTGATCTCTTTTGATCATTCCGATGTTATGAAATAATCAATTGACTCTAGGTAACTAGGGTGAGAGAATTATATATGATAAATTTACCAAGTGTGAATTATTTATTTATAAATATTCAATCAATGGTTTTAGAATTTAAAGCGTCAGTATTTCAATAGATTATTCCAAGAATGACGTTACTGACCAATGTACAAGACCAAACCCGATAATAAAGATCAATAGTTTTCTTGTATTTTTTGGACACTATCTAAACATTTTGAGGGATTTATCAAGGGTTAATAATATAATAATAATTTTGTACCAGATGGGACTCTAATTCTTTTGAAATTATGTACGTGAAAAAATTTTCAGGGAGCTAAAAAAATAAGGGTCTTCACAACAATGATTACACTAAACAACAGTTTGGAAGTGTTTTTGATATTTTTTGATGCATCAAAAAAGGAAAAATAATTAATCCTCATATAAAATAATTTTAGGATAGCTTATTCCTTACAGATATAGAAAATTAGTTCGGCAAATTACCAAACTCGTGATTTTAGTTTGCATAAAAAAAATTCAACTGAAAATATGAAGTCATTTCTTTTATGGTGAATGGTCCAAAATATATAATAAATATAAAAACTTTAAGTATATTTTCATGAATAATGATTTGAATATAATCCAAATGAGATTTTTTTATAGATTAAAGATTGTCAATTCTTAATACATTGTCAACCTTGGAATCCAAACAAGGAGGTTAATGATTTGAGTTGAAATGACCATGAAAATTTCTCCATGATAAAGATCAAAAGGTATCCCATATCTTTATATTATTAGAACATGGAACATGAAATCATAAAGAAAATAATATATCATATATTTCTTAGATTAATTTTATATTATCCATCCAAGTGATGATTAAATAGGTGAAGAAGAAGGATGTGAAATTATAGAAGATTGAAATAAATATTCATGAGTTCAACCATGATTGTGATAAAATGACAATTTTTAAAAACCAAGAATGTGTTTTTTCAATACCAAAATTGTAGGAGTTGTTGTATTAAGCACATAGTTTATTTTTCCTTTTTCATCCCATATGCACAGAGTTATATAGATTTTTGAAAGAGTATTTTTAATATGAAAACATGAAAAGAGATATTTTAGAGTACGTAGCTAGATTATTGGGATTTCAAAATGATAAGTTTGGAAGATATATCACTAATGGGGTATTAAAATCATTACCCTTTCTATAATAAAAATAGTAAAATATTACCATTGATTTCATCTTTAGACTCCCAAAAACATCTAAAAGGGAACAATCCTATTTTTGTAATAATAAATCACATTAAAAATCATTATATATTATTTCCATCAAATAATATTTCCCTCTTGATTATACTTATAGAATATGAATTATTTAAATTTTAAGGTTTCATATATTACCAAATTATATTATATCTTTTTTGGATATAATGTTTACTGTGAATTTCAGGGGAAGTCTTCAATAAGATTTGAATATGGAGTTAGACTTTATCACTTGATATTATACATTGATTGATATTAAGACATAGAGGACCATTCAAACCAAATAGGATATTTTGAGAACTTGTTATATATATTTCAAAGTATTTTGGGATCAATACCTACCTTTAGATGAATTATATTACAACAATTTATTCAACTCAAGCATTCAAATTGATCCATATGAAGTCATCTATTTAATTGAGTGAATAAATATAATATTTTCTGATGAAAATAGATAAAGAAAAATATTTTGACCTAATATAGTTTATGAAATTGTAAATAAGGTAATATATATTTAGTAGTACATTAGGGTAGCTGGTAGTTGAATGAAAATTTATGCTGACACAAGTCAGTGAGATCAAGATTTTGAAGTTTGTGATAAGGTATTACTATGAATATATCCATAGAATAAGGTTATGATATTTATAAAGAAAGTAAATTAGAACAAAATATATATTATATCCTTTTAAATTATTGATCATATTGGGATAGTTTCCTTTGAGTTGGAGCTTCCACTGAATATCTCTCAAGATCATGATGTGTTCTATGTATCTCTCATGAGAAAGTACAAACCTAATCCTTCACTTTTAATGAACAAAAATGTCATTATAATATGGAAAAATCTATTTTATAGGGAATAAATTAATTATATTTTTAATCAAATATAAAAAAATTTGTGAAAAACAGCCACTCTCCTTATTATAGTTTGTGGTAAAACTATAAATTTAAGTAAGCTTTGTGGGAACCTAAAGATGTGATGAGGTAGAAGTATCCTCAGTTTTTTATATCAAAGTGATATAATTTTTAGTTTAAAATTATTATAAAGGGTAAAATGTAGCACCCCACGGTTTTATGATATATTTCACTTTAAATAAACTTAATTTTTTGATATATTTCCTTACATGCAACACTGAGTTTAAACAGAATGGGATACAATATAAAATTATTTAATGTTATAATTTTTACCTAGAAATTGCAATGGATGATTTTAATTGTACAAATTAGTTTCTGAAAATATTTTTCACATATTTATAAAATTAATTCATTGTTTATCATTTGGTTATAAAAAAATAAATCAATAGAAGGTAAATAGAGACGTTTTTCTAAAAAACTAGGTTTTTTCACACAACGTTTTTTTATATTAATTAATTATATTAGTATATATTTTTGAATTATTTTAATTAAATTTATAGATTACGTATTCTATAATTTTTTTAACAATCATCCAATAGTTTTTACTAGGCATTGAATAAGAATAAATCTAGTTTTATGCTTAAAAATGTAGTTTTCTAAAAAGGGGTTTGTTACTCTTTCATGCATATTTTAAAATTAATTTCCAGAACTTATAGAAATTTAATATTCTATAATGTATTATATATATTTAATAATAATAATTAAAATAATTTCATAGGATAAACTTAATTTTATGACATAATAAATACTAAAAATAGAAAAAGTTTGTTTGCATGGTTTGGGTAAAAAAGGGTTTACTGTGGGTTATATTAAGATATAAGGTTTAAAATATAATAAAACATTATTTTATTATGTTGGTTAATGTAATTTCTCTCTTATACTTAAAATCAAAAAATATTACAAATTTATGCGCAACCTGACCCCAGTAAGACATTAAAATGCATTTATCTTTTAAAATATTCAATGTGTTTCTGCTCCATCCATTATAAAAGGAAAACAACTATCCTCTTTTTCTATCAATTTAATATATTCATATCTTTGCTAACCTGTAAGAACATGAAACTTATTTTCAGATATAGGTTTTCCTTTTCTGGTGTTTTTGAGAAAAAGATGAGAATGTGGAAATTTAAGGAGAACGCACCATGTACTTAGGAGTAAAAGTCATGTACCAGGTTTTCGCAGGTGACCTTGTACGAGCCATGTGATGACCGAATACATGGACATGTGGGGTGACATTGAGACTTCCTAAAGAAGGTCCTGGTAAAGGCATATACCCATCGTGTACTCGTAAAAGACACGTTGTGTACTTTTCTTTTTATTTGTTAAATTAGACAGGGATCATGTCTAATTGGTAGAAACACCTTCTTCTTGACTCGTCTCCTCCAGGAGCGACCACATAGCATGATTCTTCTTTGATCCCCTAATCTATCGTTTGTTCTCTGAATCAAGCTCTGTTGATTGTGTTGGAATCTCTACGGTGATTTATTCCTTCTTCTAGAGCTTCATTCCTTGATTTCTCCTCTTTTGGGAGATATCCTTAGTTGAACATTTTAGAGATTTTTGTAGATCTACATCATTCTAGGCCGATTCAAGGGCCGACACCAGAGAATATCGATCGTAAAACACTGAGGTAGGTGTTTTTTTCCTTTATGTGGATTTTATTTTTGTTATATATGAAAAACTACCCAATAATATAGTTAAGGGTATTGCGTGTTTAGGGAATTCAACCATGTTTATTGCTTCTATGCTTTGATTTCTTGAGTTAGGGATCCCGTTTGGGAATAGTGTTATTTTTCATGCTATGGATGTGTTTTTTTATGTTTGATTTTATATTTTCCCTTGGGTCTAGAAGTTCCTTTTAGGTTGATTTTTTTTCCCTGCCTAGTGCTATTAGGATGGAGAGATATTATATGACATGCTTGTGTTTTTCTTTATATCTATTAGCCACATAGTGCATTGTGGAGTACTTTGGCTGCTGAACATTGTTTTTGCATGATTGATTTATACAGGGATGTGGGGAACCTAGTGTAGTGAGACCATAGGAGGAATTGACATCGATGGATTCCCCAAAGTGTCTATTATTTTTATCATGCTGTGAGACTATGTTGGTGGTTGACGTTGAGTGCTCCCTCAATTTTTCTCCAGTTACCGTTACGAGACCACATGGGTAATTGATGTTGAGTGATTCCTTAGAGTGTCTGTAGTTTATCATTAAAAGGATATATGGGGAATTGACGGTGATTTCTTCCCCAGAGAATATTTATTTTCATGATACCAAAGGGGTATGACTGTCTGGGCTTACCTAGGAGGTCGTTATTACCTTGTATAAGTTGAGCCAGAGGGGTTAGGCAGTGAGAACATAGCTAGAGGGTTACTTAATATTGATTGGTTGAAACATATTGGATAGGCTATGAGAAGTTCCCATAAGGTTTCTTCTTTTCATTTGGTTGAGTAATTGTCAAATGTAAATGAATGTAATTGAAACTGTGGGACAATAAATTTTTTAGTACTTCATTTTTTATTGCTTCATTTTTCTTATTGAATACCATATATGTTCACTAAAAGTTAGGCACAAATATTTGGGTGGTTGCCTACTGGGATTCATCACACACCATATTTGGGTCATGCTTTTGGGGATAAACATTTTATATTTCTGTAGGTATAGATAAGGGCATGGTCCATTCTACTATAGTTACTTGACTACTTTAGAGCTAGGGAGCATCGGACAAAGATGATGCTTCTGATGCTGTTTGAGGTTTTTACTTGTTTTCCATGTACATTGGTTTAGTACTGTATTTCAGAATTGTGACTTGTTTGGATGCTATTTTAGACATAAGTAACATGAATCATTTAAATATGTTCTCCAGTTTTTTATTTTCTTTTAGTCTTCTGATGATTTTATTTGTATTGTATTATTATTAATTCTGCAACTATAATCTGTTTATTTCCACTATGTTACTATTCCAATGAGGTAATAGTTTCCCCAATATCACACCCAAGGCACTCACATCTAGTCACCAGCCTCTGGAATTCTAGGAATTTTTCTTGAGTCCATGTGACCAAACAGGTACGGGGCACCTCTGAGTGTCACTCGGAACCAGGATGTTACAAAGTGGTATCAAAGGAATTCTTTTCTTCTTAAGTTACTGTTTGGAACCTATAGTCTGGGATAGGATGGAATACATATTTGGTAATAAGTTGTGCCTAGGAGTGGCTAACCTTTGTATAGTGAAAAGATAATTTACCTCGATTATTGAAATTTTTTTGGTTTTCAATTTTATAAATGATTTGGTTTCACTTTTAGGTGATTCACATGTTTTGTGTTGATAGCATTGATAATATTGCAGTTATATTTATATTGCAACCTGGTGATATAAGGGTATTCCATCTCATGCATCATATCGTCACTTGCTACTGATCACATGTCATGCATTCTTGTCATGCCATTTAGGGTGCATTACCAATTTCATGTTGTTGTGATAGAGGTTATTCTAGTTATACATGATTTTGATATAGATGCCTTGATAAAATACCTGATATTTAATAGGGTATTAGATTGTGTAAATTTTCGTTTGAATGAATGCCAAACTTTGGTTCTTTGAGGTGTTTTGGGCCCTCATGGATCAAAATTTGGTTGATAATTGCACTATTATACTTGTCTATGGCATGTATAAGATGACGAAATTTAATTCATGGGGATTATGGGCCCTCACGAATCAAAATTTGGAACTTTAATGTTTGTTTTACTATTTTTCCAGGTTCCAGAGTAGTTTCTGAGGCTTACTGTCTAGAAAAACCCAAACTGCATTGTGTGTATTTCTGAATAAACACCATGTATCCTTCTATTCAAGAATAAATTGATTTTCATAAGTACACGACATGTACTGTATGTACACGCTGTGTAGTCTCTAACTATGTCACTCACTGTGTGGGAAAAGACACACGGTTGGGAAATCCTTGGAGAATAATGTCGTGTATCTGAGATAATTGTCATGTTATAGGGACCATGTGTACCCCCATTTGACTAATGACACAGATGGATGAAACTTAGATTATACACGTCATTCCAAGTTTTAATACGTCGTGTAGTGTAACCCATGCACCTTTCCATGTGACTAAAAACACGGGTCGGTGAAATCATTTTAGTAAACACCATGTCTGGCACAAACATGTCATATAGTCTCATTCTAGGATAACCTTGTGGGTTAGTCGTGTATAAAAACTCAGGCATGGGTAAACAATTCAACTACACTACTTGTCCTTAGAGAATATGCCATGTGTACGGGGTGTTGCACGACTAGGGATGGCAGGAGTACACACCTCTGTGAAGGATTAAAGGAACACACCATGTAGGGGTCATACACTCCATGTATCCCTGTTTTGAAAAACATGAATGATTCTCTTCTCATGTTCCTTTCTTGAACTTCTATTTTTAAGTCTTTTATATCTTGAACTAAGGTGTGCGCTTTACCAAGAAGATTCATGTCAAGGAGATGTCCTCTGATCTTTTTCCAAATACAAGGCAATGATCAGACACTGGACATGGCTGGTAAAGGACTACCAGAAGATACTCTTATCATGCTAGTCTTAGCACCAGCCATAATTCCGGATACAAGTGTTGATTCAAAGTTCTAAAAATGATTCATGAGGTTTATGCATACCTTCTAGGGATCACTACATCTTACCCTGTCAATTAAAGAGTAGACACGGGTCTTTCAGCAACATCATCCTCCCACTTTCTCCGGGGATGGAGTACCTCGTGCTGCTGAGTCATGATTAGAAGCCATCATATCTATCTTCGAACATCTGGAGACGCCTCCATAGAGGAGGGTGAATCTGTCAAAATATATTCTTTGGGATTCTTCCAAGAGATGGTGGGATGTGATCTCACAGGCAGGACACCAGTAGGTTATGGATTGGGGAGAGTTCCAGTGTACCTTCTATGACTACTTATACCTAGAGACTTTGAGGGCTGATTGAGACTGAGAGTTCATGAGTTTGGAGTAGGGTACGCTCTCGGTCATGGATTATTATTATCACTTCTGATAGTTACAATGCTTCACACCCATTCTGGTGGGTGATGAGTTATTCCAAGTGAGGATGTTCGAGGATGGTCTCAAGAATGACATCTCATCTCAGGTGAACATCCTCAAGTTGATGACCATATCTCCAATAGTAAAATTGTCTTTGATCACAAAGTGAAACCTGAGGGATTCTATTGTAGTGGGCCTTGGTGGTTCATTATCGAGAGTTGGTTCTTCTCTATCTGATAGTAGGATGTTCCATAGGGAGTATACACTTAGAGATATTATTAAGCGAGTTACCCCTTTAGATAAAGATTTGGTATGTTACCAGTGAGGGAATGGCTGTCATACAAGTCCACATTTCCCGAAATACCTATTTTTTTTCCGATCATGTGGCATGACAGGAAATCTTCAGCGGTTCTGTTAGTATTTCTCACTAGTAGTTGGTAATAGGGGTTACTCTATGTATCCTCCTTCAAGATAATCACCACCAGTTTCTCATCAGTCTGGGAACTGGAGTTCTTCTAGTCATTTAGGCCGAGGTGGAGGTCACTACCATGGTATCCAGTCGAAAATATTTCGACGACAACATGGTAGATCATCTCAGGGTGGTCAGGTAAGGTAACAGGGTCACGGTATAGGACAGACATTTGCAGTGGAGCAGACCCAGTAAGAGAAGGATCCCAGACCCTCTACGGTTCGAGGTATGATCCTATTTTACTCGGTTTTAACTTCTACACATTTTGTTACCAGGGATTACCATTGTTTCATATCTATTATTATTTTGGAGAGCCTTGGGCTTGGTATCTTTACATGTGCTGATGTCTTCACAATGAACACTCCGTTGGAGACAATAATGACTATTGTACATCAGTTTGAGGAATAACCTCTTGAGGTTGGTGGGTGCAACTTTTTATGGGACCTCTATGTCTTATAGATTACAAGCTATGATGTCATTCATGGAATGGACTGGATAGTTACCCTTTAGGATATTTTCGACTGCTATCGTCATAGGGTGAGTTTCACATCACCAAAGGGCCGATTGTTCTTACATAAGGGTGAATGGGATGTTTATAAGAGCATAATTAGACCCAAGAATTATGGTTTAGGAGGAGTTACAGCTCTGGTCAATAGTATATATCTATATGACTAGGGGACTTCACATTATGACTTTCCTTCAGTGGTTGATCATTTTATGTATGTCATTCCATAGAAGTTTTTAGGTTTGTCTCTAGAGAGAGAGGAGGAATTTTCTATTGATCTTGTTCTAGGAGAGGCACTGGTGTCCATTTTTCCTTATAGGATAGCTACAACAGAGTTACAGAAGATCAAGAAGCACTTATAATAGATACAGGTAAAAATTTTCATCGGACCTAGCACTTCTCCTTGGGGTTCGCATGTCCTGTTTATGAAGAAGGTAGATGGTACCCTCAAACATTGTGTGAATTATTGGATGTTGAACTATTTTACGGTCAAAAACTAATATCCCTTACCATGGATTGATGATCTCTTTGAGTAGCTTTGAGGATCCTGGGTGTTCTCAAAGATTTACATGAGATCCAGTTATCATCAGTTGCATGTTAGACTATCAGATATACCTCTTACAGCTTTTCAGAGAAGGTATAGTCTATATGAATATACATTTATGTCGTTCACTCTCGCGAATGTGCCTGCTGTTTTCATGGAACTGATGAAACGATTATTCTATCCACACTTGGATTATTTCGTGGTAGTTTTTGTGTACAATATCACGGTTTACTCTCACCCATGACATGACCATGACACACATCTAAAAATCATTTTTATTACATTGAAAGAGCATCAGTTATATGCTAATAACTCAAAATTCCACTTTTGGAAGGACCAAATTCACTTCTTGGGTCATGTTATCTTAGAGGCAGGAGTATCCGTAGACCTAGAGAAAGTGAGATCAGTAGTATACTGGGAGCAGTCGAAGAACGTCTTTGAGGTAAGAAGTTTTCTAGGGATGGTTGGATACTATAGTGGTTTTATAAGGTACTTTTCATGCTTATAAGTGCCACTGATGGGCCTGAATAAGAAGAGTGTGAAGTACTTATATTCATATTCTTGTGAGTCAGCCTTTTAGGAGCTGAAAGGGTGGCTGACATTGGCACCAATACTTGTATTTCTAGAGATGATAAAGAGCAGTACTATTTACTGGGATGCATCAGGTATCTGGCTAGGAGTAGTTCTTATGAAGTGGGATGTACTCATTGCGTACGGTTCTCGGTAGTTGAGGACACATGAGAAGAATTACCCCCACACACAATCTTGAGTTGGCTGTAGTTTTTTATGCCTTACACTTTTTGAGAAATTATCTTTTGTGGGATCATTTTGTGGTTTTCACCAATCACAAAAGGCTTAGATATATATTTACAAAGCACGATCTGAATTAGAGACAGTGAAGGTGGGTTGAGTACCTTCAGTTTCTTGACTTTGAGCTTGCCTAAACACCTGGGAAATGCATTGCAATGGTTGATGCACTGAGTAGGAGGACTCAGATACATTCAATTTAGGAGGCCAATAGTGAGTGGAAACTTATGGCTCTATTCTCTGAAATGAATTTGGAGGTGCATGAAAGATAGGGGCAGACATTTCTTTCTTCTATAGCTATTACCATTACTTTTCTTAAATGAGGTCAAATGAGGCATCTATCAGATTTCAAAGGCCTAATTATATGGGAGATTGTCTCAGGAGAGGACCTTATTAATGGATGGACCATAGGTGAGGATGAGATATTTCATTTTAATTGGTGTGTATGGGTTTCAGCAGGTATATGTGATGAGCTAATGTGGGACTTTCATTCCTCAGTTTGGGCAGTTCATCCTGGTCTCACCAAGATGTATCAAGATCAGCACCATCAGTATTTGTGTCCATTAATGAAGAGAGATGTTGTTGGGTTATTTATGAGTTGTTCCAATTGGCAGTAGGTGAAGGCAGAGCATCAATGACTAGGAGGTATTTTGCAGTAGGCTTCCATTCCTGAGTGGAAGTCTAGCACATGACCAAAAGCCCAATTGGTGAGGACTCATTATGTGCATCCATGAGGCCCAGGATCAAATCCAGGCGGAGGCTAATTTCCAGTACTGTTGCAGGTACTATAGCAGGAACTGTGAAGAGCGGTATAAGGTACTGTAGCATGCACTTTTTGGCACTATAGCAGCTAGGAATATTCCCCTATTTGGACCTTTAGGCCACCTATTTTGTCCCCTAGTTCTTTAAGGCCTTTGGCCCACCCAGGAAATCGGGTCAGTAAGGCCTTCGGGCCACCTCAAGGCCTTTGGGCCACATTAAGTGTATATGCAAACTAGACAACCTAAGAGGAACAAGGATTAGAAGGAGGAGGAGAAAGGATCTTTCACCATAGAAAAATCTAAACAAAATACAAGAATGAGAGGGTATGGAACCTACCATTGGGACAAGCCTGTTCATGTACGGGAAAGCCTAGCTGAACAGTGATGCGAAGGTGGAGAGCTGATTTCATGATGAAGATGCTGGGGAGGAGGAGTTCCAAGTAGTTAGTCTGGGTTTTATGTAGTGTTTGAAGCCTACAAGCAATGAATTCCTCTAAGGCCTACTAGCCATGTAATACTTACGCCAATGGGCCTTGTAAGGGTTCCACCTCACCACCTGAAAGGTGGATTATCAAAATCAATAAAAAATAAAGGCCTTCAGGCCATTGGAGTGTAAGTTGAATGATGTCGCTATGGATTTCATGATAGTTTTGCTGAGGTATACTAATGGGAATGGTACAGTTTGGGTTGTCATTCACATAGTCACATAGGTTTCTCACTTCTTTCCGATCAAGGAGACCGTCAGTGTTGATGAGCTGAGGAGGCTGTACATTTGAGAGATTGTACATTTACATGGAGTTCTACAGTCCATTATTTCAGACAGGTATGCACGTTTTACTTCTTAGTTCTGGAACGGGCTACATAGGTCTTTGGGTATAAAGTTAATTTTGAGTACAGCTTACCATCCCCATACTGATGGCTAGTCCCAGCATATGATACAGGTGCGAGAGGACATGATTCAAACACGAGTCTTATATTTTGGAGGTTCTTGGGAGAAACACATACCTCTTGTTGAGTTTTCTTATAATATTAGTTTTCAAGAAACTATTTAGAGGAAACCTTTTGAGGATGTGTATGGTAGGCCATTCCAATCACCCTTATGTTGGATAGAGGCATGAGAGGCAATTATGATGGGACTTTGACTTGTTTAGGAGACCACAAAGCAGGTGAAGTTGATTCAAAAAGGGATGGATATTGCACAGTCATGACAGAAGTCTTATGCTGATCGATGGAGACTACCTCTAGAATTCGGGGTTGGAGATCTGTTTTTTCTATGTGTCACACTATGGTTGGGACACAAAAGGATTAGAAGACATGGAAAGATTTTTCTGCGATATGTTGGACCGTATGAGGTTTTTCAGAGAGTTGATACGGTTACCGATTGGTTGTTTTTACTTCTGAGGTATCAGGCTATACATGATGTCTTCCATGTTTCTCAGCTATAATGTTACTTGTCTGACATGTCTCGTGTGTTTTAACCTAAGGAGGTTGAGCGTAAGGTGGATGCGTCATTCGAGGAGAATCCTTTCTACATTGTTGATCACAGAACAATGTTTCTTCATGGTTAGTCTATTCCTTCGGTACGAGTACTATGGCACCATAGGTGAGTATAAGGGGTTACTTGGGAGAGGGAGGTTGATGTACGATTGTTGTGGCTGGAGATTTTTGAGGATTCTTCTTCGATGCTGCCTTGCTAGAAAAATTGTGGGATGAATTTCTTTAAGGGTTGAAGTTTGTAAGAACCCAAACCATCTTTTTAGGTAAGAGATTTTGGGGTGTTTTTCAGAAAAGGAGGAGAATCTAAAAATTTAAGAAGTACACACCATGTACTTCGAAGTACACACCTTGTACCTGGTTTCCATAGGTGGACGTGTACTAGCTGTGTAACGGCCGAGTACATGGCCGTGTGGGGTGACCTGGATACCACCTAAAGTAGGGCCCGATGAAGGCATATACACATTATGTACTTGTGAAAGAAACACTATGTAAATTTTTTTATTTGTTAAATCATACTTGGGTCGTTTCTAATTGGAAGAAACACCTTCTTCTTAGATTTTCTCATCCAGGAGTGCTCGTATGGTGTGATTGTTCTCTAATCCCCTAATCGACCATCCGTTCTCCAAATCAACTGTCGTGGATTGCATTGGAATCACCACGGTGATTTCATCCTTCTTATAGAGCTTCTTTCTATTATTTCTGATCTTTTCTGAGATATCCTTGGTTGAACGTTTAATACATTTTTATATATCTATCTCATTCTAGGACAATTCATAGGCTGGAACCAAAGTATATCAATCATACAAAACTGAGGTATGTAGTTTGTTTTTTTCTGTAGATTGTATATGAGTTATATATGCCAAAATTCCAATACCCTAGTTTAAGGTATTGCGTGTTTAGGTAATTTAACCCTGTTAATACATGACATGCTTTGATTTCATCAGATAAGAATAATTTTTGAAAATAGGGTTATTTTCCATGCTAAAGATGTTTTTGTCCATGATTGATTTTATATTGGCTGTTGGGTCTATAATTTCTTGTTACAATACCTTTTTTTCATGCCTAATGTTGTTAGGATGGAGTTATATTATCTGGCTTTCTTGTGTTATGCTTTGTAGTTATTATCCAAAGAGTACATTGTGGTTTACTTTTCCTACTAAACATTGTTTGTGCAAGATTTCATTACATAGGGATATGGGAACCTGGTGTAGTGAGACCATAGGGGGAATCGACATTAATGGATTCCCCATAGTTTTTGTTATTTTAATCAATCTACGAGGCCATAGGGTGGATTTACACCGAATGCTCCCTTAGAGTGTTTATAGTTACCGTTAAGAGATCATAGGGGGAATTGAGATTGAGTGCTTCCTCAGAGTGTTTATAGTTTAACATTAAAAGGCTATAGGGGGAATTGACGATTATTGATTCCTCAGAGAGTATTTTTTTCATGATACCAAAGGGGTTAGACCATGTGATATTACCCAGAAGGTAGTTATATCCTAGTATAAGTTGAGGCAGAAGGGTTAGGATGTTAGAATATACCTAGAGGTTTACATAATATTGATTAGTTGAACCAGAGGGGATAGGGTGTGAGAACTTCCCATGGGGTTGCTTTTTTCGTTTCATTAAATAATTGATGAATGTAAATGAATGTAATTAAAACTGTAGGACTGTTTAGTTTTGAGTAATTCTTTATTCATTGCATCATTATGCTTATTTCCTTCCATATATATTCACTAATAGTTAGGTATATATATTTGGGTGGTTTCCTACTGGTATTCCTCTCACACCCTATTTGGGTTAAGATTTTGGGCCTAAAATAATAATATTTTTGTAGGTATATATAAGGGAAAGTGCCCTTCTAAATCAAGTACTTGACTATTGTGGAGATGGGGTACATGGGACCAAGCTGAGGCTTGCGATTTTGTTGGAGTTATTTACTTTTTTTCCTTGTACATTTGTTTAGTACAGTTTTTTAGCATTGTGACTTTTTTTATGCTTTCCTAAACTTATGTAACATGAAACATTTATATTTTTTCTCTAGTTGTTTATTTACTTTTAGTCTTTGGATGATTTTTCTTGTATTGTATTATTATATCTTCTGATAGAATTATATATTTATTTCTATTGTGTTATTATGTAAACGAGGGAATGGTTTCCCCGTAATCACATATATGTCCCTCACTACTAGTTGGCAGCCTCTGGCATTCATGGAAATACGCTTGAGGCCATGTCACCAATCGGGTACGGGGCACATCTGGGAGACACCGGGAACCAGGAAGTTAGTTAATCCATACCATAATACATTTATAATATATATCAACACACATTAAATCTCTTTTTAAAAACATAATACTAACCTTTTAAGGATTAATATGTAATCACAATCAAGTTTCTCAATGAAGTGGTATAACTCTTAAATGTGTACTTTCAATTTTATTTTTTATTCCACCATATAAAAATAAATGGTATCTACTCTAGAATAATTATATAATTTTATTAAATATACTTAAATGTTATTAAGATTATTTATCAACCATTATCCACCTCATTTATCTCAAAATGGTAAATAAATGTTTCGCTCTTGTGTACATGTGGTATACTGCCTCCACGTAGAGATATGATTCATTTTCCATCACCATCATTCATATATGGTTATTATGATGGATTAAATTAATATATATTATATTTATGACATAATTATTCTTCCATAATTGTGATATCTTGACTAAAATTTACCATTCCATATGTTAGAACGAAATAGTGTCGCTCATGCGTACGTTTGGACTAGAAACACCATTAATAAAATTGATAAATATAATACTTATTTCAGGAGTAATATTTAGTATATGATGAAACCATGGCCAAGGTAAAAGTACTAGAAACATCAAATGGAAATATGGAACAAAAATAGAAAACATGTCATGTAAATATTTATTTTTTTGAAGCAATTGATAATAGATTATTAATTGAAAATTATAAGGAATAATACATATTAAGTTATATATGATTATGTTTCTTGAATGTTTTTATAGAATATAGATATTTGATAAAGGATATTTAAAAAAGTATGATGAAATATGATACTTAAGGTAAGATATTTTTGTTACAATCTCATTTCTTTTCAAGATTGTTTATGAAAAAAATAATGTTGGTGGAAAATATATGGATTTTATCCTTTTAATCCCATATACTTTCATATCCTCTTATTTTTTTATTTTGTATTTATTATACCCATTCCCTCTATTGGATCAAAAAATGATCAATAAATGTTTTTTAAACAAAATATAACTATATTTTCCATTTGGTCTATTAACATTTTGTTCCATGATAATCCCTTAGAAATTATGAAATTTCTTACATATACATGAAATATATCAAAAAAATTATTTTTACCACCTTTTAATTTATATAAAATGATTAAAAATTAATCTTTTTAATGAAATTTATTTCCAAACAAGTTATTTTTTATTTTTTACAAATGTGTGAAGGGAATATTTTATGTTAACCTATAATGCATGAACAAATTCTATTTCCATCCTGACCATTATTTTCTTTAAAGCTTCCATTATAAGTATCCTTATTTATTTTCAAGTAAAATTAATTTTAAAATATTTTTGGAAATTTTCAATTAAAATTTTACCAAAAGAAAAGGATATTTTATCATGTTTTCGAAGAAATGTTTAAATTAAAATTTAAAAGTATTTTCCATATATATCAATATACATTAAGTGTTTTTATTATTTACGACGTATATGATCTTATAATTCTATCCACGTTCTTTATTTGAATAGACTAATATGTGATGGTTTAAAAATGGAATTGTGAAACTCATTTCATTCCAATGGGTTAATTAAGTTATGATGAATCCTTTATGAAACATATTTCCTTTACATAGGTTATGATATAATAGAATGATGAAGTATATATCAAATCTATTTATTTTCCATGGGATAGGATAGTATGATATGAATAATGCTTTATGATCTTATAGAACACATGTATATATATAGTTTTTATTATGTTACGGGTGGGACTAGAATTATATTGTCATCTAGTGAATTGGTTAATGGTGATGGTTTTGAGAATTTGCTAACATATGACCGATATAATGAAATTTTAATAGATGATAAAGTTACCTCGATTAATTTCACTCCTATTAGAATGATTCCAATTATAAAGTATGTATTTTCATTGTGTGACTTTGTTCATGATTATAGAATTAGGAGAGAACATTGATAAAAGAGATGAATTTATATACTTGTGTATGACACAATATTTTGTCGTACGATTATGATAAATTTTACTAGCTTTTGATTGATTACTGGAACTCTTATATCTTATGTCTTCTAATTAAAAAAACATTATTCCATGATTCATTATTAAATTTCATTGACTTATTGATTATGATAATTTTTTTATGATCATTTTCTCATACCCTTATGTTTTTCTTATGACCATTGATTAATATATCTTATTTTCACCAATACTGAGCATTTCCACTAACCATTTCTTATGAATACATTTTCTAGTTTATGATGAATGGTTTTATATAGGATGTCACTAACAATTTTACATTTTTAGAATATATTTTTGTGATAAATATAAAATAATTTAAAAAATAAGATGATTATGTATATAGTCTCTAAAGAAAATAACATTTATAGTACTCATGAATATACTATTTTCAAATGTATAAATTATTCATCTAAACAATTGAAATATTAATGTATAAAATGGTTCTTTCACATCACTATTATAGATAAAATGTTAAGGAGATTAACAAGAAAGGGAAATTATTATTTAATTTTTCGATTTTATTGTCATTTTAATCTACCCATGGTATCTGAAGACCAATAAAAACTATAGACACTTCTCTCTTTTCTATTTTTTTAATGAAATGAATTTCACTTTTTATTATGAAATTCCTCAATATCATTTCAATTATAGATAATAAGTATCTTTTTAGAACATATTTAAATATTGTTGGAGGTAATACATTATGAATTTAATGTTAATGGGATATATATTGAAATATTTCCTAACAATATAGATTTTTGATGGAATTTATTGAAAATAACTTTGCTACAAACCTTGAAAAATATCATTTCACTGAAGATAAATGAAATTTATTACACCACATTATTTCAAAGGAAATAATGGTAATTAAAAGTCCATGGAAGAAGTCAATTATAAAATTTATTACCACACCACTACAAAACAGAATAGACTATTTTTAATAAATTTTGAATTTTATAGGATTTTTATTAAGGAAATTAGAAAATAATTACCAAAGAATAATATACTTAAGAATAATATTCTTTTACAGATCACATAAGAGAGCCTCTAATAGACTCAATGAGATCCTGAATAAATCAATTTTTTTCAGTCTACCAGATGAAAATGAACCTTTTGAAGTGTTGTGTGAGACCTATAAAAATATGTAGCTATAGTTTTGTCCAAAAATATCAATTTAAATTCAAATTTTATAGCTTATACTTTGAAAACTATGTCAATAGGACAAGTAAACTACAGGAAAATGAAGAATGAATTTTTGGCTATTATTATTTCATTATTATTTTTTTAAAATATTTGTTTTGAAGTGGAGTAATTAGTCATTATAATAATGTGTAACTCAATATTTGAACAATGAAGATAATTAAAATACAATATTTTTGAGATGAACACTTATATAACAAGATATAGATATAGAGATCAAATATAAGAGGGGTTGTGAGAATATAGTAGGACATCACATGAGTGGATTCCCCCACATTGTTGAGGTAGAAACACTGATAAATATAATACTAAATGACTATATCCCTGGTGAGTAACTATATAAACTCACAATAGTACATTGGTATGCTGACATAGTGAATTATTTAGAAATATTGGAGTAAGCATCCTATTTAGGTATAAAATTCATAAGCTAAAATCTGAATCAAAATATTATGTTATAAATTATCCATATTTGTGGAAAATTTATAGTGATCAGGTGATTAAATAGTGCATAACTAATGAAGAGATAAATTTTATGACAATATTTTATCATACACATTCATGTATAGAACACCTTATAATGTATAGATATTCTATAAAATTGTTAAAATATTTCTCATTTTTTCCCAAAAAAATTATAGAGAATCATATTTGTTCCAATTATATAAAAAGTATCAATTTATTTTAGGAATTTTAAAAAGGTAAGAATTTATACCAAGAACCATTAATTCTATATAATGTATTTAATGTTTGTCGATTATATTTCAAAGTCCTATTTCTTATTTCTTTTGGGTTAAACTATATTTTATTACATTACATTATATTTATAAGTGTATTGATGCCCAAGAAACTAAAACTGATTATTCCAAAAAAAAATTGAATTTATAATATCACATGTCTTTTATAGGTTAAGTATAACTTGGTAAAAAGTTAGAGATAAGGGCACATATTTTTTTTTCAGGAGAATTGGGGCCCTCTTGAGAAAATATAGAGTGCACCACAAGATATCTACTATCAACCACCACTAAACAAATGGGAAGGTTGAGGTGTCCAATATAATGATAAACAAAATTATAAAAATGATAGTGCAACCCAACCAAAATGAATAGAGTCAAAATTTAGAGGATACACATTTGGAATATATTACCTCTTTAAGAAACACAAGGGTAAAATATTTTATGCAAGAATCTATAACTATATTATTAAGTTGTATAATAAACCTAATTGGGTTGTGATGAAATTGAGCCTAAGATTTAGTAAAGATAGAGAGAAAATAAAGCTACAAATTATTGAACTGGATGATATAAGACGTGAAATGTATGATAAATCCATGTGGTATAAGGAGGAATCCATACCTGTTAATGATAGATTCATTCATAAAAGAGAGATCCATGTGGAATAAAAGTGTTATTAATTTTCTCAATAATTAAACTCACACTAAGTACGATTAATTCTGAATGGAATGGACCCATCACATTGACAATTTTTTATACTGTTGATATCAGAGGAACTGAATATTTGGAACATTTTAAAGTAAATGAATAATTGATAATGTAGCTCCATTAATACTTTTTGAAGGAACCAATGGATGATTATAAACATCTCACTTTATAATATGTATAATGATCATCATGTTTTATCATTATTTTTCAATACTCTAGAAACTATCTTATCAAATATGTTATTCCTTGAAAATATCATTCTGTAATTAATTGAGTGTGTATCTAATATTATAGTGATGGATAAGAAAATTAAATTTATGATGGAAATGAATTAATATTTTTATATATAATTATTGATGGAAAATATAATAAACTATCCTTATATTTTTGAGCTTCCATTACCCCCACTGAATGGAATAAATTACCATATTTAATTAGGAAATATGGAAATATATTTCTTTATAAATTATGAAGGTTTTTTATATAAAAGAATAAATTGGAATCAAAATTGTAAAATGAGAAACTAAAATTTTAAAATTATACATAGGTTATAAACACATTTTAATTAATTAACACCTTAGGGAGACTCCCTAAATGGAATTTAGATATATCATAAAAAATATAGTAAAATAAAAATATTTTAACTAATATAGATGTATTATAATTTCAATAATACACAAGTGAGTATGTTTTAGCCATCAAATATGTGTCAAAGTGACATGAGAGACAGTTTTTCAAGTGCATCTTCTATACCTTGACAATTATAATAAATCACAAGGGAAGTATGTTTTCATAGTATGTATTAGTTTAATGTTTATATGCACTCAACCAAGGTGTTTTTTGTATAAAAATGGATAAGAAAATTCAAATAAGTGATAGTTTTTAATGGGTAGAAAAATATTTATGGAATCTGAACATCAATGAAGTTGTGGAAGAGGATATATATTACTATTTTATAGGATGTATCATAGAAGGGTGACAATAAACATTGGAAGATAGATATTTGTGGACAGTGATTTAGGAAGGAAACACTTTTTAAATTCTAATGTCTACAAAATTATATTCGACTCACTTATGTAGAACTATTACTTTTTCATGAAGGAATTTGACACCATTGTAAACATAAATACATGTTATTGTTCATGTTTGGGGGAGTTATCAAGATATAATTTTTTAAAATAAATTTATATATATTTTAATGGCTTTTACCTTTGTTTCCCTTTATTGAAACTTAAATGTATTAAGTATTTATTTAGTGTAAATTTGGAGTTAAAATTATGAATTACATTTCATCCAAATTTTTTATTATTTTATTCATCTTTGAAGTTCAGACAAAATACATGAATTTATATTTAGATATTAGGGATTAACTATTAAAAAGATTATAATTATATCCTTTTTTATTAATTAGATTTAGGAATTGGTGGGTTTAATATTACACTCTATTTTAATTTCCATGAGTTGCATGTCCAACGATGAAAATTGGAAAATATATTTCTAGTGTATGAGTAAATGGATATTTTCAGTATGAGTCATCATTGTTATGTATATAATTCAGGAATAATAGTGTATGAGTCATCAACACCTATTTTTGATTCATTTAAGAGTGTATATTTTTCATGGAAAAGTGTCTAAAGGTCATCAAGAGTGTGTACGTGTGATGGAAAAGAGTATAAAGGTCATCATTGAATTATATATGATATGAAAGGGTCCTCAATACCAACTACAGAAATGATATCTTATACTTCCAATGCTATGTAAAGGTCAAAACACCATATTGAAAGGGTAATAGGTAAAATCTATATATTATTTAAAGTTAATCAAGGGATGTATAAATTATATCACCATTTTTCATGGGGATGAAATTTTTAATTCATGACATTTATAAAATCTTGACCTAAAATAAAAATTTATTTCTATGATTTGGAAAAATGTGGAATAAGTATTCCATAAAATCCATGAATAATTCATGAATTTTAAAATAAATACTATGATTGTTTGACTATTTCTAGTAAAAATAAGATTCAAAAGAAGATCTTTTTTATATAATTCAAACCCTTAACTGAGACAGGATGAATACATAAGACAAATCAGTTTTAGGCACCAAAACAGAGGAATATTTTGACCACACCAACTGATCTTGACACTAAATCAAGGGAGATGAATTTTTTGATTCTCACATGGGAGATGAATGTGCCGAAAAATG
The DNA here is from genome assembly GCA_963277665.1 of Viscum album. Taxonomy (NCBI): domain Eukaryota; kingdom Viridiplantae; phylum Streptophyta; class Magnoliopsida; order Santalales; family Viscaceae; genus Viscum; species Viscum album. The sequence goes on from OY728141.1 coordinate 1,725,939,391, forward strand.
AACCAGATCTCTATATTTCTTCCATGAAAAATTATGATTATTGAATAATGTTAGTGTGTTTTTTATAAAGCTGAAGACTGTTGCAGGAGAATTTATTTTATTTATTTTCTTATCTATAATCTCTCTCTAGTAATGATACATGATAATAATAATGTGATATCCAATTATAATTTCCCATACAAATTGTAATGAAATATTTTGTTTCATTTTTAAGTACCTCTAGTTTTATCCTACTAGAAATGTTATATTTCTAGCGACAGTCAATGGTGTATTTTGTTTATTTAATTTTCAATCATCTTAGTATCCTTTTTTGATATATTTTACTCATAGGTTGACCTAGACATTCATCATCACCAATACAATGAGAGATGTGTGTTGATCCTGTAATAATCATAGTTTACTAATTACAGGATCATGTGATAATAGGGAGTGAAACAATCATTAAACTCTACTTTTGCTGTGAAAATTGCTATGGAAAAATGGTTGATGTATCAGCCAATCAGTGAGAGAATAAAAGAGTGTTATCTAAATGAATCATGATTTATAGGGTAAGTGAGGGAAAATATCCAAGGTAATACCAATATTTTAAAAAATAATCAAATAACCCATTTATTTTCATTCTTAAACACACACACACAGAACACTGTCCAATAAATATGAAATCACACCCAAAACACTCTCCACTCTACTGTAAACTTGTAACACATTGACAATTTAATATAAATATTTCATATAAATAAATTCTTTTTAAATTGTTCCTTTCACAACTAATATAAACTACAATATATTTTAGGTTAAAGTAAAATTTATAGAACTAAATAAATTTACAATAAACACCACAAAATGTAATAATGATGTCTTACACAAGAACCACAATTTACAGAATAAATTAATTTAATATATTCATGTTATAAAAGTATGACATTAAATATATTTAACTTTATTTTAAATGTAATATGTAAATATATTTTTATTAAACAATACGTTATATTTTAAATTTTCTCATAAAAATATATATATAAATATAATTACCTTAACCTTATTTTCATATAAATAGTTTTAGATTCTATAATTTGGAAATAAGTTATATATGATTTTGAAGGATAATAATAATAAAATATTACTTTTTGGGTAATAAAAATATAATGAAACAGAAAAAATGTAATTTAATATGAATATATTTAAGCTAATAATTGACTTAATATAAAAATTATATTTATGAAATGGAATATATTAGTAAAAATAATTAAAATATAGAATATATATTGAAAATACTTATATAGATTATTTTAATTATAAATTAAAAATAAATAATGACAATTTTAGAAGTTTTTTATGTCAGAAAATATTCTAATATGAATAGAAATAAATATATTTTTAGGCTGATGAAGTATATTTGTTTATGTAAGGGTACATTCCCCACTCAAACTCACATATGGGTAGATACTTGGATCTTGTCTCGTGTAAAAGTGGATATCTAGCTTTTTTGGGTTAGATACATACCTCATAGCTCATAGAAATATATCTTCTTTCTCATGTAAGGATACCCTCAATCTTCACATAAATGTTACCCTCCATCCTCTTGTAAAGACATATTCATGTTTATGTAAAGGTAAACCATAAGACAATGGACATTAGACAAGAACATGTAGGAAAAGGTAGCATTCTCATATGAGCTCACTCATGTGGAGGAGGGTAAAGAATGAATAGCTTCCACACACATTGGTTGCATAGTGGTTCATGTGAGAGTACCACCACTCATTAGACATAGAAGATTTGATCATATTTAACAAGGATAATGAAGGATTATGAGTTTAATTAAGAAATGCATGTGTTATCAATTTGGCGGGTACTTTTCATAGATTTAAAAAAATTCATTTGAAATTAATTTCAAATACTATTAGATTTAGACATCCTCTTCATTCTATAGTTAATGTAACTATATATGTGGATCTATCATCATGCCACTCAAGATATCATCACACCACTTTCAATATCATTCACCTCATTGGATTCAAAGATAAGTGTATTTGTGAGTTTTATATTCAAAGGGATATGGATGGGAATCAAATGATTAAAAATCTATAATAAATGCATTGTTAATAATGAGATATAAATATATAACTATGATAATTGATTTAAAGGAAAGTATGTAGTGTCATTATGTGGTTTTTGATCCACATAAAAGTGGATGTGAAATTAATCCTTCTATAAGAAAACAACTTTTGAGATGGGTTATTTTTTAAGGAGAGTGGGGTTATTATCATGGCTTGTTTGGGTTAATTCATTAATGATACATATATGGTATATTAGAAGTATATTATAGTACCTCTAGAGAAGTCTAAAAATTTATTGACAGCTATAATGAGTGTTTAATTGAAATATGTTATTAAATAAAAATAATATATATATATATAGACACACACACACACACATTAACCTTACAAGAAACCAAGTTATATAAATAACTTATATATTTTTCCTACTTTAGAAGTATAACTAAATTCTATTTATAAAATTGATACCCATACTTCACTAAATTTATGAACATCTTCATCTAAGAATTTATCTTTAAACTATTTTCCCCTTCCTCATACTAGCATTTTATATTACGATCATTAGAATTGGTTATTAGTTTTATCACCATTTAGAAACATCAATGGATGTTCCCATGGAGATCGTCTATAATTAGGGGAGGGTGATCTACGTAGAATGGTTCTATAGGGTTTTTATAGAAATAACTTTTGATAGATATGGGGTTTTATAAAACATATTTTGTAGTGTTTAAAAGTATTTCTATATTTTTTTAACATTTATAGAAACAAAACTTGTATAAGGAAGAATGAGACAATGCCCAAGTAGATAATTTCTTTTTAAAACAATGTTTGAAAAGTGTAATGTGATACATTTTACAAAAATCTCGTTTTACGAGAAGGAAAAAATCATTTGGTTATTCATTAGACCAAACTGGATAATTTAAAAACACCCCTTTACTTCCAAGTCTATTATCCAATAATTTTTCTTCACGGAATGCACATGTGATAACGTAGTCTATGGTTGAAATAAATTCCAAGAACCTAATCCACCATGTAGTCATATTCTATTATAAATTAATATAACCATTTATGATTTCTTGAAATGTGGTTTTAGAGTCACATTCTATCCATATATTGTACCAACATCATTTCCTTTCTATTTATACATCATTAACCATGCTACTCATTTAAATAGTAAGATATAGGGACACTCCCCATGGACCATAGACAAAGCCAATGACATCACTGTTTTGATTTTTGATGAATTTTATAAATCTTTATGGTCCCAAATTCCCTTTTAATTAATGATATATTTTTTAATTTATATATCTATTGAATATGATGATCCACATAACATCAAAATTTCCAAAAGGAGGCTGCATTTTTTTGCAATTCCAAGACACTTAATAACAAAAAATCCATGAATAGTGTTATTATAGTGAAAATTTTGAATGGGGTTACATTTTTATTTAGTAATATAATATTTTTCAGAGATTATTGGATACTTAAGGAATAATGCTCATGAATAATATTTTTTGGGTATGATATATAACACATATCACTTCTTCACTATCAACCTGGTGAAGATTTAGAAGTTATTGGGAGAGGGGAAGACTAAGAATTTTGATATTCTCTATAAAAAATGTTGTTCAATGAGTATACACTTAAAATATATCAGATACAATGTACCATAGTTCTAATACAATTTTTTAACTCAATATAAATGATTGAAGTACTCCATGTGTTGATTTTAGAGGAAAAATTAAGAGAAAAGAGTAACACCAATATATTTAAGTCATGAATCAATAGGTAGTATCAAATTAAACAACCACTATATGATTATATATATAGATGGAGGATCGAGTGTTTATTCAACCAACAATTTCAGTAATGTGTATTCCCATCTAAATTATTATGATAGTACAATTTTGAGGTGAGCATACCATTGGAACATTGTTATTATATCATCAGGTAGTATCTATTAATGATATTCTAATTTCCAACCTTAGGTCTTGTATCATAAAAGACTAAATCTAGAGTGGTTTCCATTTTCTATTTAATCAAAATAATTTAGATACAAAAGTGTACCGGTGGAGTTTTTGGAGTTCAAGAGGGGCATCCTATAAATTTATCCACCCAAAATTTAATGGAAGTCTTTGGATTGACTCAAAAATGAAAATTTCTTAAAATAATATAGAATAAGGGATTGTGATAATTCCCTATAGATGATTCTACATAATTTATTTTTCCATATTTGAGATTTCATAGGAATTTGGATCTTATAAATCCAAGAATCTTTTATTTCTCATTAATTATCCTCAATAAAAAATTTACATTCAAATATTATTGAAGTTACAATTATTTAAAATTATATGTCCTTCAGGAGCATAGGGTGGACAACATTGCTTTCATTGGACATCAACAAGCCTTATTTAAAGAATTACTACACTCCAAATTCAGTTTTTAATGGAAATATTGATGATATTAAGAATTGAACCTAACCATTTGTAAACCATGAATAAATAAATAAAATATAAAGATGATGAAGGATTTAATAAGACTGGCCATGTTATCCATCTACAAGTATTTTCATTTCCAAAAATCCAATATTTCTACTATATATCTTAAAATATTAATGCAATGACAAGAATGAGGCCTTCTCCAAAACCTAGGGATGCTGATATAAGTAAAATTAAACTATCCTTATAGTATTTATATCTCATTAATGATGAACACTTTTCTGACTTCAATAACAATCTTTCCAAAATTTTAAAAGGATTTCCTCCAACAGATCTCCTAAAACCAACCCCTTTAATGCTGATCTAAGTAATATTTGATATTCCTTAAAATTTTCTTGTCTCCTCAAGTAAAAGGGATCATATCATCAAACAATAATGAATGATATGGAGCATATATACCCCTATTAGATATAACAGGCCTTGTCTGGTCATTCTCCACCATTTTGAGTACATATCTACTTACATAATTCTATGTGATAGAGAAGATAATGAATGAGAGAGGATCACCTTGTCTGATGCCTATAGAATATGTTAAGTATCCCTTATGAGATCCATTGATCCAAACTAGAATATTGACCTAAATTAGAAGTATTTAACCCACTTAATGAATGTATCATTAAACCCAAATATGGATATGTTTGTGAAAATAAAACCCCAATCCATCATATTAAAGGATTATTTAACATCAATATTATGAGAAATACTACCACCCATGGGGGCTTTATAAATTATTTTTACACATTCTCATATTGTGGTGAGGTAATTGTATAGTCCTTACATTAGTGAAGCCAAACTAATTTGAGGAGAAAATACTATTATAAAATGTGTAGATCTTATTTTCAATAATTTTAACACTAATTTTACCGATCATGTTGATGAGAGGAACATGACTAAATAGATGAATCTATTTTTCATTTTCCAAATTTCTAATGATGGAAATAAATTGAACATTAATTCTAGGAGTATGATGAACTCCATTAAATAAATGAGTGAATATCATACATACATCATGTTGAATGGCCTCTCAAATAGTTTATAAGAAAATTATTGGAAAACCATCCAAGCTAGGGCAGTTTCATCATTAATTACAATGATAGGTTCTATGATATCAAAATAAAAAAATAATTTATGTATTTATTGTATTATAATCCTAGTTGACCGAAATATAGAGTGTACCATCATATAAATCAGTGTTGTATGAAGGATAACTAAAAGGTTTCATGTATAAATATATAACATCATCAAAAAGAGCTTTCATGTTGTCAAAAAATCTCCTGTCACAATTGATAATGAACAATATCATACCCAATATTTTAGCACTTTGAAAAAAAATTAATAACATAGAATTTGCATAATAGTTCATATGAAACATAACATTAAAGCTTTATTTTTTAATGATTTCTATAAGAATTTAAAGGCACATAAGTTCTTGGGATTACATAGTTTCAAGTAAAATATAACTAAAAATGTCAATATATGTGTTATTTTCTTGAATTAGTATAACAGATTATTCGATATAAAAAATATCATCATCAATATATATGAATTTATCTTTTAACCATTCTTTCAATTTCTCCTAGAGTATATTAATATTGAGGAAATAATCCAAGGCATCATCCTTGTACACAAGAGATCCCCATGTCCCGAATCAAATTATGATATTCTAGGTTCAAGGCCCATGAATTGTAAAATATAAATTGGAAATTAAGTTTCATGTCTCTTGTTGAATGATTTTCCATAATTTTATGATGATCATAATTGATTCTTGAAATAGTATAATAGGATAAGGAATTCAAAAAATAAAGGGTTTTTGTCATTGAAAAATTCTATATAAAGTTGTCTAGACACAAATTTGTAAAGGTTTTTTCTATAGAATGTGTATTTGTACACCAAAAAATTTATTTTATACAGCATTTTTTCCTAAAAAAATATTTAACTTCTCTTGATGATATAGAAAAATTAACCATATCAATCCTCACATTTCGATTGAGAACATCATCAATGTCACCAAGTAAATTATAAAGGAAAATTATTGATCCAATCAATGATTGAATTTCCTGTTTAATTACTATATGTTCCTCAAATATATTTTATTCATTCATGAGGGAATGAAAATTCTGAATTAAAATGCATATAAAACTACATGTGTCAATTTGTTCACTAATTTTAATAACAAAATGATCTTTCATATTCATGTAGGGTAACACCCAAAGACACTTAATCCCTATAATAGACATATTTGTGTCAAAAAATTGGTAAATAAAACTCTAAAAAGATTAAAACCATAAATATAATATCTTTTTTGTTTCGCATATTCCATTAATATATGGATTATGTTTCTGTATAAAAAGCCTATGAGCGATGATTGTTTCAGGGTTTTCCAGACCATGGACTTTCTGAAAGAAAATACTCACATATATATTTTTTAGGGTTAGAACCCCCTTTTTATAACTTTTTATTTCTTATTCATATTTTATTTCCTAATTTTTATATATTTCTATCATTATGGTATAGTATTTCATCACATTCCATATGATCATATTCTGAAGTATGTTCACAGTTGTGATTCCCAACTTCTCTTGAAGATGGAGTGTAATAAAAAATGATTTTCTCGTTAGGAGAGAATGATTTACCCGTGGATATACCATCATCCATGATTACATTAAAAAATAATATAACTAAATATATTAATAATTTTTTTCATTTAAATTTACTTTTATGGTCTTTGGTATATTCTCATAGGGTATATTTTCACCCATATTCTCTGAGTTTTGGATATCATCTCTTACAGAACCATCAAATCACACCCTAGAAATGAGATAATTATGAGGTATTTCATTTTTTTAATAATAATTATATATAATATAATTAGTATGATTATATATTTCAATATAAACTTCATTTTTATGAAATTCGACCAAATTCTTGAGGTCGAGTGATATTTCAATGGATAAGATGGTATCATAAATGTTCACTGGGAAGTTGTCTCGTGCATTATTTACATTAGAAACAATTTAATTATTTGTTTATAAGGTAAGAGAATATGGTTTATTATATTTTTTTAATTCATTCAAAATCTCATCACATAATTTCTTACCACAACTTTTGAATCAGGGGCATAAGTATATTTGACTTTCACACATTCCCTAAAGATGTTTTTTCATTGAGGGTTCACATTTCTCTAAGATAATTCCTTCAAATTTTAATCCTATTTAATTACTCAAAATAATAAACATATGATATAGGTTTAATATATTTTTTAACCCCCCAACAATTATCAATTAAAATTCTTGAAAATTTATATACATCACAAAATGTTGGATGTATTCACACTCCACATTTAGATTGATTTTATGATGATTAGAAACAATAATGATAAAATATAGAAACAATGATTTCATGTTTGAATCTACAAGGATCATAGAATAGAATTTAATTTCTCCATTCAAGTTTTTTTCTAGTTTCAAAGGAATATAGATGCATGAAGTAATATCATTGAGAGTGTTTGGGTGCCAAAATCCCCAAATCAAACCATGAAGGATGACCCAAATTTTTGTCATCGATTTCCAAAAATAAAAGATTTAAACTTGATATACCATTCAAATATTCAAATAAATATATATTTCCAGTGAATATTTTTAGTTTTATATACTGGATTTAGATCTTACTTTATAACTATATTAATATAGAAGAAACATTTTCCAATTAGAATCATCTTATAATTGTTGTTACTCCAAAAATATAAGATTCTATATTTGAGATCATCATAGTAAAACGTCTACAACTCATTTAGTATTTCTTATGAAAAAGGATGGAAATATTTTTTAGATGGTGCATTTGTTGGAGAGATTCCAAGTCATCCATAACCTAGAAGAAACCATTTTTTACTTTTATAATTTTAAGGGGCCTATGAAGGCCAAACATGGAGATATTTGATCCATGGAGAACATCCATAATGGAGATACCATTACTTAATCATTTTAGACTTTTTTTAAAATCCCCAACATGATCTACAGTTTCCATGAAAATTGGTTCCTTTAGGTGACTCACATACTATTTCCTTGAAGGTTGGATCCCAGTCGAGATGAAAAGAATCCACGAATTAATAAAAAAATATGTTGATCAAAATAGAACCCTCACAAAACACCATGTAATAGTATAATCTCCCATTAATCTTGGTCTCTCTTAAAACATAAGGTTTGGGAATCCTCCTTTTCATATCTCTAGAAAGAGAACTATTTTTTCACTATATGTTTAAACAAAATTACCTCTTATGAAATTGATTTCAAAGTTGGTTTCACCTATGTTTTTGGAAAAAATTTAAGGGATATTATTTCTATTCAAAAAAAGTATCTTATATATTTAAATAATTTAAATGTTTTATCATCCTAAGTAATTTTATAAAAAAAATATTTGATTTATAATGAATTTTTATTCATGGGTAGTTTAAATTTGGTTTTAAATTAGCCCCCCTTAGACTTCCAATTAAATTTATTCATACCCTTTATTTCATATCGTAATGAATTTATTTGTAAAAACAATTTCATGAGTGTTCATAAAACTGACTTTCAATTCATTGAAATAATTTTCCTTTTGTATAGTAGTCGTTAAATGTTGATGATTCATGATCTAAAAACATTGTGTACACTAAGTTTTTGATGACAATCCCAAGGGGGTAAGTGTCTTTTAGGGGATGGAACTTTGACATTATAATATAATGGAAGAGGATGGGGAGTGAATTAAAACTGCTTGTAGGAATTTTTCCACAATCTGATGGGTGGGTCCAATATATCCATATAATTCATTGTGTAAATGTTTTTATCCCATAAAATGTTATGTAAGGGATTATTAAGAGATTTTAATTGACTATCGTACATTGTTCTCTATGTGATTATGGTCTTGAGTGTAATACTTAACTTATTCTTATGTTTTCATGTTTTATCTTTTTTTTCTACATTATTATGATGTCATGTTATTTTCATTAAGATCTGATGTTGGGATTATCCTGTTAGGTGATAGAACAATTTTTTCTGATATAAATTGATATTTTATCTTCTAAATTGAAAGTATAATGATTATGATGATCTAGTTTTACTCATGTATTTTCTATGATCCCAATGGGTTTTATGTAATAATTATATATTTCATGAATATAATTATTTTTGTTTAATAAGGAAATATTACGGTAAATTTTCAAAAGAAAAAGTTCATATTTAAATAGAAATCCTTCATTTTTAAATATTTTTATAGATTGAATTTATACGAAAGAGGAATTTGATATTTATATACTTCCACAAATATATTTTCTGAAAAATTTATTTGAGAATATGTTAGTTTATGGAATTCATTTCATTAATGCCGTTTGTTATCTTAAAAAAAGTTTTATGCATAATTGAACATTTCATTATGATCAAATTATTTTTTATTAAATAATGTTATCGATAACTTTAAAACCAAAATATTTTTCTAATTATTTAACACTTTTTATTGAGTTATTTGGATTAATATCCTTTTTTCTGGAAAATAAATTAATAGGGTTCATAGATTATTTGGAACATTTGTGTTAGTTGTAAGTCATATAATTGAGTGGTGAAGGTGTATCATTTATAGTTTTTTTATAAGTACAATGAATTCTATTTGGGAAAATTGGGGTTTACATTTCATGATACACCAAATTAACTGAATCTCTACACCAAAAAATATTCTTAGGTATGTAAAATTTTTTGCTTTTTTATATAATAATAATTATAAAACGATAGATTCTAGGGTGACTTAGTTGGTATAAAATAAAGTGGTTTAGCTAAATTTAGATATTAGAATATCATCGATTAAAGATTATATTTGATTGAGAAAATCCCTTTATAGGTCTTTGTGATATTATTTTTAAGAAATTTGTTAGGGTAAGGTCCATGTCAATTTTAGAGGGATTATATGATCTATGGTAGTATTATATTTACATTCTAGTGTTTTAATATATCATATTTTAAAAAATGTAAAATGTTAGTTCTATATTTATGGGGAAAATATAATAGGGTAAAACTCAAGATATTAAATAAAAGTAGAAAATATTTTCTTATATAATGTTAGAGAAAATAAAAATTGCGAAGATGTAATGTATTTAAGGTGGTGGAATTTAACACCCAGATAATTTAATATATTTTTTTAAAAAAATTATACTCCAATTCAATGTATCTTTTTATAACTAAAACAAAAAATAATATATTCCAGCATTAATAAATTTTTAAAAAATAATTTTTTTTTCTACAGGAACCACATAAATGGGATAAAAATGTATTATACAAGAAAAATAAGATATATACAAAATTAATTAAAAATATTCATGTTATATAGGTATTAATTTCACCATATTTACCTTTATTTTTTAAATAATATGTATATTGAGGTTTATTAAACGTGAATCTACATATAAAATTTTAAAATTTCAAAAAATATATATATTCAAATTAACTTTATATATATATAAATATATTAATCGATTATATTTGTCATAATAATGTGATATATGAGTAAGAATGAAAAAATTAGTAATTGAATATTTTTTGGAAATATAAATATTTTGATGCTTAAAAATATTAATTTAATATGAATATATTGAACATTCTAATTGATATAATTGGAAATTGGTATTGAAAAAAATAGAATATATTTATAAAAATAATTAAAAAAGATAATATATGATTAAAATAATTAAATATATTTTAGTGATTATAATTTTAAAAAATAATGACACTTTGGAATATATTTTTGTATATAATTGATTTTTAAGGGGATATATACAAATATATTTTTTGGTTAGTGGACTGTCTTGGTTTACGTAAGGGTATATACACAGCTCTAACTTATGTAAGGGTAGATACTCATATCATGTATTGTGTAAAGTTGGATATCCATCTCATATAAGGTTAGATAGTTGGATTTTATTTCAAGTAATTTTTTTTACTTCTCATGTAAATTAACCTTCTATCCTCATGAAAAAAGTAATTTTCCATCGATAGGTAATGGCAGTTTCATGTTCACATAATGGTAAACCATTATGAAAAGGGATATCATTCTAGAATGATTCTATAGAGGATATTTGTCTCACAGGAGTGAACTCATGTGGAGGGAATGAATGATTCTATGATTCCACATGCGTGGGTTAGCACGATTGGATATGAGAGTTAACAAAATCCTATTAGACTTAAATGATCTACTCAGTTGTGCCTAGACTAAGAAAGGAGCATGAGTTCAACTGAGAGATCGATGTGGGATCACTATAGATTGTACTTTCCATCTATTTAAAGATAAGAATGTGTGATTTGTTTTAAACAACATCACCCAAAATCATCCAACTTGGTTTATTGTGGAGTACATTGTATATATGGATTTATCATAATGAACCCCAAGATCTCATCACACTACATTTGATAAAATTTAATTTTGTGGTTACAAACATAATAGGATCAAGTAATTCTATAATAAAAGGTATCTACATGGGGATCTCATGGTGTGAAATTCATAGGGTGTGGATCTATACGAATGATTTTTTATTTATATATACATATATATATAACTATGATAGTTGAGTTAAAGATCTAAATGTAGTGTCCTCTTACAATTTTTTACTGATATTAAGGTAGATATAAATTAATATTTCATTAAATAAATCGGTTTGGAGTTGGATTATTTAATTAGGTTAGTTGGAAGACTATCATGGAATGGAATAATCCATCAATGAATTATATATATATATAAGCATTCCTCAGTGAATATTAGTGATCCACTATCTAAAAATGAAAATTAATGAAAAAATCTAACAAACGTCTATTAAAAATTGGTATTATAGATGTATAGGATATATATAGACACACATATAAGACATATTAAACCCAGTTATATTAAAAAACATATAGTTTTAAAACTTCAATAGTATCTCGTAAGAAATTATTTTAAAGTGATTTCATTTCTTAACTCAGTTTAAGAATATTCATGGCCCGGATCTCATCCCTAACCTATTATAATATTTCCTCATTCATACATTTCAAAATCCAATTTCTTGAATATTTTATTGGACATGATTCAAAGGAGAAATTTTGATAGATGTTTCTATGGGGATCGACTATCTGTATGGGATGAGTTTTCTAGAGAAGGTTTCCATATGGTTTCTATAAGAAATAAATTTTGGGGGACTAGGGTTTTTTTAACTGCTATTTTAATATGTTGAAGATATTATCTATTATCTTTTTTACATGTCCCAAAAAGAATACTCACTTTTTCTATTGTATTTAAAAATCAAATTCCATCCCATAAAAATGATTTCAAAGTTGTTTAAAACTTGGTTTCTTGTTTTAAAACAAGTTATATTATTTATATTCAAAATATATCATACAAATTTAAATAATTTCAATTATTTCTCCACCACTGTATTTTCATTCAAAATATATGTTTCCTTTAAAAATAATTTCTCTTCATGGATAGTTTAATGTTTTTTTAATAGAATTTTATTATGGGCTACCAATTTATTTTATTCGAAACCATTATATTATGCCTTAATTTATTTATTTCTTAGAATATGTTTTTTTTATTTTTAATACATTAAAATTTATATTCCATGAAATAATTTATCATTTGTGGATTGGATTTTATATGGATGTGTTTAATGATCTGAAAATAATTTTTTTTTTGATTTTTTCCTAAGAATACCAATACATTAATTACTTTTCAATGGTTGATACATGAACATTATAAAATGATGGTAGGGTATGGGCAGTGGACCCAAACACATTATGTGGCTTTATCCACCATGTGATGGGAGCATTATTTATAGCCTTGTAATGCTTTGGGTACATATTTGTACCTAATTATATGTTATGTAAGAGACTAGGGAGAAAACCTAATCTACTATGGGACTATTTCCACTATGTGATTATTTTATAGGTTTGAACAATGAATTTTTCTTATGATTTCGTGTTTTATGTTTTCTTCAAAATTCTTATGATTGTATAATATTTACATTAAGATATGATATTGGGATTATAAACTTAAGTGATTAAATTTTGTATGTTGATGGAAATAGTTGGTCAACATATTCTATTAAATGAATGATGTTTATTATATTCTACTCTTCCTCATAAATTTTCTTTGATTATAGTGGTTTTTGTTTAAAATTTTAGGAATTTAGGATAATAAAATATTTTTATAAATAAATATTGAGATATATTTAGAAATGTAAAAGATTGGATTTGAAATTAAATCATTGATTTTATAAGGTTTTGGATGTTTTTAATTATAAGAAAGTGTTTTAAAATATTTTAATAAATTCTCAAAGAGAGTATTCAAAAAAACACCCTTTATCATTATTCTAGTTTATTAAATTAATATTATGAATGCCTACTGAAACATTAAAGGTGATTTTATTCTTTAATGACCATTTTATTAATCTTAAACTATTTTTCTATCAATTAAATATATAACATTTTTCAAAAATAGAAGAGGTTTCCCCAATATTTAAAACCTATTATTGAGTTATTTTATATCTCACCCCATGTTTTGATATGTTTTTCACATGGTACAATGATTAGTTGGAATGTTTGTGCGGTTTATAAGTATCTTCTCTATGTAGTGGAGTTCTATCCTTTTAAGAGTTTTAAAAAATATAGTATTCAATTTATAAATATGGTTTTTAGTATGTAAAGGTACTCCAAATTCTCTAAATATCTTACTCTAAAAATATTATTGATTATGTTAAATGTTTTATTATTGTTTTATATAACTACAAATATAATGGAGTATTTTTTGGGCCATTTCACAACTCAACTTACATGAATTACTACGTTTACATTAGTTATAATTTTTTTGGTTTTGAGTTCCATAATAGAAAATTCAACAATACTTACACTTACCATGATAAAAAAAATCATAAACTATTCTATGTTGGTATAAAATAGATGCATAATCAATAAGAAGTACCACAATTTTGTTTTTAAAGTTAAAATTACTTTTATTATGTTTCAAACATAACTGGATAGACATTTGTAATTCATGTGTATCAAAAGTTAATCAAATATAATATTAATTAAAAAATTTCAATAAAAAATATTTTACGTAAGAAATTTTAGATGATAGGAACATCAAATCTGAAAAGAGTTATTCAAATAAAAAATGCATTATTTATAAAAATATCATTATCATTTATTATGAAACTTGTTATTATGTATTGATATGAATATAGGGATTTTTTTGGTTGAAGTTTATTTAATAATTATTTAATAAATCATAATAAGTGTTTTAAATATATATTGGTCTTCATCAAAATTATAAAATAACTATGATGGAAAATGACAACAACAATAACAAAAAAAACAATAATAATCATAATAATTGAAGATGATCTAAAGCATGAGTTGGAAAATAAATTTAAACTCCCCCAAATACTATTAAAGAAAAATAATTTTTCATTGATAATTCATCAGGTGAAATGAGATTTCACTAATATAGAATTTTAATATTAAAAAACGTAATTTCTAGAGAATTACATTAAAAACATAATTTGTTAAGAATTCTTATATTCAAGATCAATGAAAGCTTAAACTATATGGGGAGATTCATCAATAGTTTAGACTCCCTACATATTAGGTATAATAAGTTAAATTTTTCTCATATTTATGAGAATTTATGGTGAATAATACATAAATCTATTTTCAACCGGTAAGGTACCATGCCTATAGCGGTAATTCTCCTTTTTATTCTTCATCTGCATTCCCACTTTCAATAACCTTCACTTCTAATCAACACATGAACTATTTAACATTATATATTGTTAACCTACTTTTAAATGATTAAATTCATCAAAAAAACATTTCATAAGTTTTTGATGCCTCATATATATATATATATTAATAAAATCATTTTCTTCCTTAATCCTTTATATTATAATTAATAGTAACAAATTTTAATGTAGAATATCAACACCAATAAGAACATTAAAACCATAAAAATAAGACCAAAAATAATGTAATATGTTCTCTAGTAGTCAACCAAGACTGATAAACATGGTTTCTATACAAAAAACAAGTAAATTTTTTAGTTCATATCTCATTGATGTAGTAATAGGTAAATATTTATAAATACACTTTAAATGGAGTCTATCAATGGTTGTATAGAAATATAACAAGAACGAAGACAATATAAGTTTAATATTATTCGATATTCTTGGAAAATAAATATCATGGGTCCCAACCAATTCCAACCTGAATAAATATATAAAAACCCAAACTAAATATGGATATCCTTCAAAAATTAATAGACTAGGATTCTCAGATATGATTCAATAAGACTACACTGGTGTTCCAATTAGCCTCATGTGAACCTCCAAAAACACAAGAGGCTTTTGACTTGTAGGGAGAGAATAATTCATGTAGCTGGGAGACTATTCCATAATTATTATATATCTATCAATCTCCAAAAAAATGTAGTAATAAGTAGATATTCAGTTAAAAGGAATCCCATTAGAACCAAAAGGGAAATATTCTCACTAAAAATCAAGTGAGGCAAAAAAATCCTTCATCCAACTAAAATGGATCCCCATATATGGTGGATAAAAATAGATAATTTAGAAATAATAAAAGTACATAATAGGGGCCACTGTTAATTTATTTGAGAGTATTTCATAGAATCCACTTAAATATATGACTAGCTCCAAAAGCTTAGTAGCTTGAAATAGTTACCTTGACCTAAATTGGATACTTGAAAATAAAATATTCTCTACCATCAGTATTCCCATACAAGGTTTGAGTAACAAACCCAATAGTACACCAAAAATTTATCTTTAACATTATTTCCTCAGATATAATAGAGTGTATGAATTAATATAAATAAACGTATTACTAGACCAAAACTATTTTTGGTCGTCGTGAGCTATCCTGGCTGCTATTAACCCCATCCAAACCTGAATTAGATCTGTGTCTGAAGGAATATTTATCTAGATCAAAAATATCATCTAATAAAATGATTAGTACCTTTTAAATCAACGTATATACCCATTTAAAATACCATGGAGTATATTATATCATGCATTATATCGCCCCCCTCTCACCCAGGGGTGTCCACCTAGAAAACACCTATACTAAGTCCCCAACCACACCCACTTACTCAAGGATGGTCACACACAATACACCATATTTAATATCATACCACACCCTCTCCCTTGGGTTTGGTCACAAGTTATACCCAATATTCAATCTAATATCACTCCCTCTCAGTCATCTTTGATGAGACATCATTATCTCGGATCCCATCCCTCCCTGTCAGGGAATCCCTGATATCTATGATCACATTAAATTATAACAACACACCATCCTATCACTCAATGTATAATCATAACCATCAGTCTAAACATTTCACATGGTAAGTATCACAAATAATTAATAATTTAGTGAATCCAAACCAACACAATCCCAACACCTCATCATAATCATTAATCACCACAAGGATATTTGTTATGACTCTCCAGTAAATAAACCAAAAGATTACTATAACAAAAATATTAATCATCCCAACAGCATCATAGGTTATGTAACATGTCATCCATACCAAAATTACACCCTATTTGGTCACACGTCCCTTTACTAATCCAGAAAAGAACACCCTATACTCAATTCCACCAGGTAGATAGCCCTACCACTAACACTGTAATGAGGTTAGGTTCCCCAATTTTCAAGACATTTTACCCATAATTTACCTCTAGGTGTTAAATATCATCAATAAAGATCCAACCCATCACTTTGATAGGAAAATAAGAACTTTATCAAGATAGATAATTCCCTCCTATGGTATTAAAACCATATAACAACGTGAAAATGTTTTGTCATAGTAAGGATTTACAACCTCAAGCTTAATGGATAACACGTTTCAAATATTGCTCTCTCATTCTAAAAAAATCTAGGGAAACCCTAAAATCATCCCCATACCATCATAATTAGGGAATTATATAAGTAAATAAATAATAAGTAAAAGAATATGGAATCTACGGAAGCTATTTAGTTCTAATTACAAAAATAGGAATTACGAAATGAAAAACACATTAAATGATACATAGGGGAGGAATTATGGGATTAATATGCCATAGGTGAGACAAAAAATAATCCAAATCAGAGTGGGTGTCAATGTATAATGAGATGATGAGATAAAGAGGTCAATGGGGGATTTTATATTTTTACATAAATAGATTTTCAAATATTTTTTTCATTGTGATCAAGTTAGTCATGTCGTAATGAGTCCTCACTAGGGTTATGTTGTGTCTTGGACCCTGAAGATCAAATTGAAACCACCCTTATAATGAGGTTATGACTCCCAGAAAGTCACTATTGTTTTGTTACCTTTATTCTCATCCTAAAATCATACAACTAATTTATTTATCAGGGCCCAACTGCTACTAATTTAGTTTGAGCCTTCCCGTATCTGGATATTTACACTAGAGTTACTAATATAAAACCTTCACAATTAACCTTTTATATAATTCATAGTCACAAATAACTATTAACTCCCAAAATTCTAATCTTGGATTACTGAAAAAATTCCAAATTTTTGAAAATCATTATGATACAAAATATTCAATAAAATTCAAACTAAACACGCCCTAACATTTTAGGTAAGATACAATCTCCCCCATTAAAGGATTCTCATCCTCGAAGAAGAATCTCTATGCTTCCTCTCCAAATAGCTCTTGCCAATGGTCCCACATATTCAACTCTTTCTTTTGGGTATCATCTAACTTAATCTTTTTTCCCAATAATATGTTGAAAAGATTTACTTTCTTCCCTAAAAACACTTTCTTTCTTGGGTATAAAATATATATGGTGAATTCCGCATATGACACAAACACCTCCATATTTATTTCATCACTTCTACTCATATGTGTAGGTTAGAATCAAAATTCTTGACGGTTGACATGTGAAACACATCTTGCATGCCACAATGTAATGGATGATGATCCAACTAGTAATTTCCAACTCCAATCTGATCCACAATCATGAATGGATAAATAAACAATAGAATTAGCTTCCCCTAACTCCTAATATATTAATGCTTCAATTGAGCTGATACTAATAAAAATATATGTTCACCGATGGTGAACTAAAAGGATCTCCCCCTTTAGTGAGTATAAACTAACAACATTCTTCGATTCATAACCAACCAATTCTGGATCAACAACCCCAAATTGGTGGTCTCTTGTACAAAGATCTTCCCAATCATGGATTTTTCACCCACCTCTAACAAGACTAATGATGAGTGTCATATCCTAATATAATGTTTCTTGATGTTTCCATATAAATCAATCCTTGAAAGTTTCAATTATTTTAAAGCTCTATAGAGGATAGATGAACATACCATGATCTACCAAAATCAAGAACACAACCCCTAATCAAATTTTCTAGTATCTAGATCATCTTATCAGACATCCAATGTATCTACAAGTGATATGTTGTTCGCAGCCTTAGTTTCCTTCCCATTCCCTTATTCAATCCCTACAAGAATATTTATGTAAAAATTCTGTACTAATTTGATAATATACTCATAGTTATCCCATGCATCCACACTACCTCGCCCACATATATAGATACCTAGATCATCCTCTAAATGAGTCCCATTGGTATGAAAGAAGTTTGTATATTAATTATATGGTAAACTAACACCCATACAATATCAAAACCTCTTAGGGTTTTTCGTAGTTCTCTGAATAATTTCTTGGTCTCCTCATCCCACTTTTACATGATCATTAGAAGGGGTAAAAGTAACCCACATAGTCTCTAGTTCGTCTCCTTTATCTTATGATAACTAAGGCGGTGAGATACAAACCACATGATACAAAATACTCAAAAATAAACATTGAAAATGATTCATAATATCGTGATATATCTTGTCCAATCCTAGATATACCGCCCTTAATGAGGAATGGGAGTCCCTTATTAATTCCTCATTCAATAAAGTGGATACTGCCCCCCTACTATGGATGTAGAGCATGTCACCCTCATCCCAATACAATATTGGGATCGGATCATCTCCCATGATTCATTCCTAAATCACAATGTAGTTATAATAAAGATTCTAAATAATCTTTAATTGATCCAAAAAAGAAATAGGTAATGTCTAAAGGATCACATGACATATTCTCCTTTCCATCTATCACATAAATCTTCTAATTAGTGATCTAAATCATCAACATCCACTCCTTAATGAAAATATTAGTTCCTTACTCCATAGTCTTCCTACATTGTGAATCTTTTACTACACTCCCTTTCCCAAGGAATATGTCACCTCAACTTTGAAATTATTGTAGTACTCAACCCAACACCTCTTCCAAAATATTTAGGTCTCACTTGGTGAATTTATACTATAATCTATTTCTATCCATATATATGAAAAATATCATAAATAATATATAAGGATTTCAATAATTTTTAGAATTAACCACAACACATAGCTACAAACAATGGGTAGGGAAGTTCCTCTTAGGGATTCATAGATGAAATGACCCATAAAAGGCTACCTAATCCCCTAATAGTACAACATTTCATAGAACAATTCTTGAAGAATATTTATAAAAAAATATCATAAAACCTTCAATCTTAAAGAATCAGAATAATATTATACATCAACAACATATTTCACTCCTAGAAATCCTATTCACCCTGATCATTCCACTAAATATTTACACCTTTATTGATTATCCTAATCATCATAACAAACAAGTTAGTAATGTCTTTAATGAACCACATGAAATACATCAACAACATAAGAAAATACTGCATCTCAAACATATTTTTAGGTCACACCCATGAGATCACCACTTAAAAATTATCTAGGTCAAGTAGGATACCCATATCTAAAATAATGTGACAAGGGGTGTGTACCTTTATAATCTAAAAGTGATACTTTGAATATTTGAAAAAATGTTTATGCTCTTGAAGAGTACCTATTAAAATATCTAGGTTTTTACAATACAACTCTAGGGTGTGTGATTATACCAATATGTCTTCAAAGAACATAATGATGAATGAGACTTGGTTAGAATTGAAAAATCAGTTCATGAGATCCATTAACACCATCAAAACATTTTTCAAATAGTTTATCATGAAAACTTACATATATAATCCAAACCTACTAATAAACATCATATTTATTACATATTATTCCTTGAACCTCAAATGGTGATAGTATAATCTAAATTTGACCTTAGAGAAACATTGGTCTCCCGTCAACTGACCAAACTAGTCATGTATCCTCATAAATGTATATTGTTTCATTATTGTAGCCTAATTCAACATTAAATAATAAATGAAAAATATAAGGCTATAATTTGGATTCTTGGAATATAAAATTTTGGATCCCCAAGGAGAGGTACCAGGGTAAATAAATCCCTTTGGCTCATAGTCTACACATTCCTTCATCATTTATCACAACTTGATCGGTTCCACATACTAAGGAGTCGATATAGGATATACACTTGAAATGAAATTTATTTTGAATTTGGTTTCTATTTTAAGAGATATTTTAAATAAATCATCATGTAATATAGAATAGAAATTTCCCATCACTAAAGAAAAAATGGATTGAACATTCACATGTTCTATTAGAAGAACCACACCTACATCCTTCAATGTAATCATTTCTATCTTAAAGAGTTAAGGTCTCTCTATATCAGTCTTCATATCCTAATATCCCATAAAAAATTACTCCATTCCAATAAGTACGGTAAAATAAAACCCCTATAGTATAAATTTATGGAATCATGGAATAACATCAACCAATCCAAATGGAATCTAGCATATAGAGTCATCATATCGATAAAAAACCCCATAAATTTATAAAAACTAAACCTATATAGAACATGTTTGGATCCTATAAACATAATCAATAGTCTTCTTGAGTGGTGTATCAAGAGCCAACATACCAGTAGACAAATCCACTTCCAACCCCAAAATAGACACAACTCGAGTAGTGGGAAAGAATGAGACACCCCTATATGAAACTAAGTAAAGGAATGATTCAAAGAAACTTGAATTATACAAATGATGGTAGAGAGACCCTATACTCCATAAGTTTGAACCTTCTATAAGAGGTATATACTACCTAATTTGGGATAATGAATTGGAAATAGTATCCTTGACTTTATTGATGATATAGAAACTAAGGAAGCAATGGCTATTTTTACAATTAAGACCCTCATTAGATCTATGTACAAACCTCTAAGATGAGGCCTTGCTATTAGTTTGAGGTCCCCCTGATCAATCCTGGAAGTCTGGAATCATCACTAAACCCCTACTTAATCCCAATTGATGCATACTCATTTATAAAGGTTGTAGGTGGCCCATCCTTCTACATGCATGGAACTCGGTCGATGAAATAATACAAACACAATTGAAAGGTATGATCCTCCCACATTTATAGAATGTAAGGGGAACCCCTACCATATTAATAAGTGAAGAACCCATAACCTACAAAAACAATCTCTTGATTCCCATGTGAATCTTATCAAACCACGCATTTATACCAATAGAAGAGGAACTAACATTTATTCTAGCAAGGCCACCACCTAACCCACTAAAGATGGGATGAAATCCTACAACACTATCATCTATCACTCCATTATCAATACTATGGGTCTTATGAACACACTTTATTAATAGGTTATAGTGAAAGTCCTCACCTTTAACATAAACATTTGTATTAGATCAATCTCAAATCAAAATTACTTATAGACCTCTTTCTCATCCAGTAGTGAGGAAAAGTGAAATAACTTAATGAAATAAGTAGAAAATTTTTTCATAGGAATTTTCGCCTGTTATTTCTCAATGAAGTCATATGAATTGACTACATTTAATGAATATATCTCATAAAAGTTAATTTTACCCAAATTTATAACATCTTCAATAGAGTCCTCATGGGGTACCAATGATGTATTCAAGGTGTTATTTTACTGAAATTCCAAAAAATAAACATAGATAACACCTTTAGTAACCAAAATAATAAAAAATAAGTAACTTAAAGGCCCACATATAAAAAATCCTATGAGAGTCTCCATTATTGTAAGGGAATATATTATTCTAGACTATCCCTTTATGTTTTTTTTTTGAAGATAGGGTTTTTGGATAATGATTTGGGTAGGTTTAGAGGGGTTAAGCTACAGACAACTCGGATCATAGAGAATTCATGACATGTAATTTTTACAACTGAATATGTGGTTCAAGGATTGAGTGAGAGACTTGATTCATGGAAAGTCAAAAGGGCTACCTGGATCCATAAATTGTGTAAATCAATTAGCTAGATAGATCCATTGACTACATGTAGTCATTAACTATGTGAGATCCACTAAAAGTTTGGATTGACAACGTGGATGAATCAGCTATGTGGATGAGACAACTACATGAGTTATCATATATGTGAATCAACTATAGGTATAGATCTTCCACATGAATCAGATATTTGGTTGTATCTTGTACATCATGAATTAAATAATGTCGGGAAATAGCTATATAAGGAATTCACATATGTGGGGAATTCGTCTACGTGGGGATTTTGTCGACATGGTGGTTAAAGTTACATGAAATCTCCTATGTTTTTATTTTCTCCAATTTCATAAAAAAGATATATAGATCTTTTTGTTCTGAGAATAAAGGTAATTTAATGGTCTCTCATGAAAGATAATTATATATATGATTTTTTTAGGTGGATGAGTCTAGAAATTCATTCTTATTAATGGAATTAATGATATATTAAGTAATGAGTAAATTAATTCTTTTCTGATATGGAATAATTGGTCATCGAGTATATGTTAACATGAAAATAGTGGTAATTTCCTTTTATTCCTTCCTAGTTTCCTTTTCTCGAGATTAGGAATTATATATGTAAGGACCTGACCCCAATTTACTGGAGTCAGTGCCTTATTTTATTACATTGTCATATAAACAAAAAATATGAATCCTGAAGGACCAATTAGTTTAATAGATTTTGGAAACAAGGAACATAAATATCTTCAAAATTAAATCATGAAACGAAATACAACACTAATTCATTCCATTATAAACATCCATGCGTGCTAGATAATGCCTCAAGGTCACTCACAACTAACATTTTAATATATAGGAATGAATAAACATAATAAAAGGGTGAGATCAAATGCTCAGTAAGGGTAAACAATATTGTAGAATTTATATAGTCATTAGGCAATTTGAATAACTGAAAACATATGCTTTTAACAAAAATATGAACACATTATGGCTAGAATAAGAGCTAAGTAAGTAATGCCATAATAAAACATAACCAGGGGTAGTATACTAGTAGAATATCCACATGATCCATCAATACTATTTTCATAATTAGGGAATTCATGATGTGGGACAACATAACCATATCGTCAAGTCCTCATTCCAAGACCATAAATAATCATTTTTTCAAGGGATTGTGTCATGACCGTAGTTTGTCTCATGAGACATATTGATGCACCGAGATGATATAATGGACCCCACCCGACACTTACTATATCCAATGGATTAATATTATGAATGGGGATAAACATAAACAAAATACATATTCATATTGAAACTAATATATGAAATGTAAATAACTTTCCCTAATCATTAATCATAAACACTAACCATTCACAGTAATATGGTGAATGGTTTCAAGATAGCACATCCAAAGTCAAAATAATCATAAAATACAAAATAGTGGATGATTTCAAAGGAGATAAACCTCAATTAAGTAAAATATTCAACAAATTATGTTGACATATATGATGATACCTTTGAATGATACCATTGAAAAATACTTGATGAAATAATCCTTAAACATTCCAAAGTGTCTCATACCACCTTGAAACATTCAAATCATAATCCCTCAGCATATCATGGAAATAAGGTGACTCTTGATATGATATTCCAAATGAAATTACATACACCAAAAGAAAGAAATAATTTGTGAACAATGAATATCTCATTAAAGTTAATGTGACATGAGAAAAGATCACTTGAATCAGGTTTGTATTTCAGCAATTATTTTGAATGTTCATTTTAAAAAGTGTAAATATTCATAAAATTAGGAATGATTTTTGTTGGTAAAAAGATATAAAACACTAAAATAAAATTTATGAGGATTACACAATATTACATAAGAATTTCATTGAGGTAATTGGACAATAAAAAGAACCATAATGAAAATTGTGGTTCATGTGGAAAAACCCTAACTAGTTTGTAATCAATTGTATCTTGTGCCCAAAAATTAATGACCATCAAAAGATAAATTTAATATCATGAAAATTTATAGATTAATGATTTGAAACTTTAATGGGCATTATACACACACCACACAATACTAATATTAGTGATTATGTAATATGTCAAAAAAATGGAAGTGGGATGAAGAAACCCTTACCTTAAATCCATATGTCTTCCTCTCATGAACTTAAGGTCTAGGAATATGAAATTATACTTGTTAATAAATTAATTAGGAACCTATTAGATATGTATTTTTTTTATCATACTTATTTTTAGTTTCTTTTATGCCCTTTATCGATATGTTATTATATGGAATTTTCTTGTTCTGGAGTGTTCGTTTTCTTTATTTTCACAATCAGTTTACTTGTTCTTAAGTAATGGAGTTCATTTAGAATGGATTTAAAACACCAGAATTGAAATTATATATTATATATGAACATCCATAAGTTTTAATGGTCATTTATATAATTTGGGTACATGGTAGGTGGATTAATCATTAGATGAAATATTTATGACATTCACTTAGATTATTTTAGTGGTATTTTGATTATTAGGAACTATTTTGGTCATACGATTTAATAATATGTATGTATACTGGTTCATGAATATTAATTATGTTATAATATAGATATTTTAGTATGGTGGAACCATAAAAATAGTTTCATGACCAGTAATTATGTTGAAATTGAATAACAAAACTTCTTCATCCACGAAGGTTATAAATTGAATCCTTATAGACGTTGATATCATTTAAAAAATAAACGGGAGAGAGTAATGATATTGATGATGGTTATTATATAAACATGATGTAATTACAGTATATAGATGATACTAGATCTATAATGGTCATTTGAAAAGATGATGTTAGTACAGGATAAAAACTGAAGATAAATTGGAATGAAACTAAATGGAAAAGAAAGGTGTGTTACCTCTTAAAATAACCTCATTTAGAACCTCCTTAATGGAAGAGATTTTGGTTTTTAGAAAGACCAAGATCCTCTTGGACGTGGGGAGTGAATACTTATGGGTATTTGGGCCGAAATTTGAGGAGCTTCAATACATAGAGGAGTGAAAAGAAGAGGGAGTGAGGAGAGGTATTTAAAGTGGTGGAGAAGAGGGTTTTCATAATTTTTTAATCATTAGTTTATTAATTCCCCCCAAGACCAGAAATACAGATGAATCCATCACTAAGAATAGTAATAAATGCATGTGAGTTCTAACCAAGTGGACTTACTTCACTTATGATGTCATAAATAGTGTATTTAAATGATAATTTTTATATACGACATCTTACTGTATTTCATTATTCATGAAAAATTCGAGTATTTCATAAAAATACCAAAAATTCAACCTAACCATTATTCAACATATAGAATACAAAAATGAAGTCCATTTTTAAAAAATAATTTTCTAAATATGATTAATTAAATATTAAATTAAAGTCGTAATTTATTCTAAAAAATTGTTTTAAAACATTTATTTACTTATTCTAAAACATAAGTATATAGTACTTCCACTTGAATATTATTTATATACTATCATAGGTAAGTTTTATATTCATTTGGGTATATAAATATTTATAAGGTTATGTTACTATTCATAAGGTTAGGTCACTATTCGCCAAAAATTAATTTTTTCTTATCAGACTCCAAATAACTTACTTATCACAGCTGTGTGTGTCAGATTTTCAAAATTCGCATCACGAAAGTGAAAAAGTTATATTTACATTGCTAGTTTATACCAAAGTGGTGTTTTTAGAGACCCAGTGATCCATGCATTCTATAAAAAATCTATTTGTAAATTCTTGGGGAGTTACATTATCCCCTCCTTACAAAAATGTCATCCTCGAAATTTGAAATTGAAATTCGAACGTTAATGGTTTATACTAAAAAATTACATTATGGAAAGCCACATCGGAAAAAGGGTTAATAAAATATCCTTCTAAAAAGAGTTAAGGGAGATGAGGTGGTCACCACAAAATGTATGCTTTTGAATGTGGTGACATTATTTGGAAGTAGAAAACATGTACATTGAATAAAAATCTTACTATGAAGTTCAAATGGAACACGATAGAGGACATATTCAGATGATTGTTGATTACTAAAAAACATTAAACTAAAAAATCATCTATATTATCAATGATTGTGATAATAGAAAATCATTCTATTAAATACTATTTTCCTTTATTCGATGAATTATTCCACTCTATAAGAGTATAAATACACATTTCTACTTACAAACTCATACTTTTATTTCACTTGAACTATCTATACCTCATCACATAGCATGGGTTACGCCATTTGGTGAAGCAATACATTAACCTCTAAAATCTCATACAATGATCAACTTATACAATTTCGTAAATGGTTACAAATTCCAAAATATAATGATTCAACACATTATAAAGAAGGCATATAAATTTCATAGATGAAGTTATCATTAACCCTTAATCAACAATAAGCAGCTCTAAAATTCTTATTCCAAACATGTGAATAACATCATCATGTATCCTCTTAAAATATGGTAATAACAAGAATTACCATAAAACCCATATTGGAAACATGAATTCCTCTATATTCCTTATGTAAGATACATGTTATTTATATATTCCATTTATCCAAATGTGTTGTAAACTCCATCTATGATAGCATAGACCCCATCTTGAAAAGTCAATAATCAGTTCCAAGGTAGCTAGTACTGATCTGAATCAATCGGTTATTCTCCATTATCTCAACATGAGATAGATATTAAGGGTTTTATTTCTCTCAATCATGTTTCTCTAAATAGTTCAATGTTCCACTAAATCACTTTTACTTTCTACCATTCACCATATGACCTCAAATCCTTAACGAAATAGTACTGCAGTACAATCCTTATATATCTCATAATTCTTACAACTTGTACATTATACAGAAAATATTCAAATGAAATGATTCTTGGCTAGGAATATTAATCATTCTACTTCATCTATGGTATCATCATAACTTGATCATTATCCAAAATCATCATTTTGGGTATATTACTTTGACCCTTGAGATATTGATTCACATAGTGTCCCATCTTCTTACAGTTGAATCATTTAATATGGGAAAATTATTTCCTTATCTTGAAATTATGAGCATAGTGGCCTTTTTCTCCACACTTCATGTAAACTCATTTCCCCTAAAGCATATACCAAGGTTTTTCCTTCCAAAATTAACACATGTGAGAAAATACATCTTTCCCTTATTTTTTTATCATTGTTTTTTTCATCTCTCAACTTCTTCTTTTTCTTCCCTTCAAATATGTATGACTCAGAAAAGTCCTTACATACATTTTCAACAAATGATACTATTTCCTCATATGATGAGGATTCATGGGAGAAAATATTCATTTTAAATGATGGCTTAGAACCATTAGATATATGATCCTTATTACTCTTCTCATCACGTGCATTGTTAAAGTACTCATTCATTATACTAGGAACATTTTCTAATCAATTTAATATTATATATTTGCTGGTAACATTAGGAACTCTCTGTGACTCTAAACATGGTATAACACATTCAATAAATTTATGCATTATAAATACTAGAACCATATACTTTGGTTACTTTGGGGGAATAAATCCTTCATAATGGCTTATAAAGAAAATGTGAATTATCATAAGTATATCCATCAGAAGTGTCAATACCAAGAGTGTAACAAGGCCTATTGTCATGTACCACGATACCCAGGGTTAAGCCTGAAACTCCTTGTCAGAGTGTTCACTCCGAGGTATATCTGTGTCAAAGCCAACTCTACCTATTTGTATCCAGAAAGGGATTTACCTGCTAGAAAGATCCCCATAATCTATTCCTTACCAAAATACCAGTATGTTCTTGTATTCTTATCCTCAAAGACTATCTTAGGGATTTTTTTTCTAATATAAATTTTCTAAATCTAGTTTCTAGTATTTCTACTAAAATTCCTTTGATACCAACTATAAGGACATGACCCCAGTTTCCTGGAGTCGGTACCTTATTTTATTACATTCTCATATAAATAAGTAATATGAATCATGAATGACCAACTAGTTTAGTAGCTTTTATAAATAAGATAAATAAATATGTTCTGTATTATATCATGAAAGGTAATGAAACAATAATTTATTCCATTAGAAACATCCATGCCTCCTAGATAATGAATGAGATTCACTCATAACATACTTCGTTATATCCTAGGAAAATGAAACATAAGAAAGCGTTTTTCTCAAATTCTCAGTTAGGGTAATCAATACAGTGGAATATTTTTAAACATTAAGAAATTTTAATAACTAAAAACTTATACCATTAACAAAAATATGAACACATTATGGCTGGAATAAGATCTGAGTAAGTAATGCCATAATAAAACATAATCATTGGTATTCTACTAGTAAAATATCCACATGAACCATCAATACTATTTTCATAATGATGGAATGCATAATGCGGGAAAACATAACCATTTCATCAAGGCCTCATGCCAAGACCATAACTAATCATTTTTTCAAAGCCTTGTGTCATGACCATAGTTTGTCTCATGAGACCTACTGATGCATCTAGAGGGATATACCAGGCCCCACCTGACAATTACTACTTCCAATGCATTCCAGTTATTAATTGGGATAAACATAAACAATATATACATTCATAATTAAACTGACATATGAAATGTAAATAACTTTCCCCAATGATTAATTATAAACACTAACCTTTCAGAGTAATATGGTGAATGGTTTCAAGATAGAACATCCATAGTCAAACTAATAATAAAATAAAAAATACAGGATGATATCAATGAAGATAAACCTCAATGAAGTAAAATATTCAATAAAGGACATTGACATAGATGATGATACTTTTCAATGAGACCATTGATAAATACTTGAGGGAATAATCCTTATACATTCCAAAGTGTCCCATACCACCATGAACAATTTCAATCATAATCCCTTAGAATATAATAAGAGTAAGTTGATTCTTGATATGATATACCAAATGGTTGTAGATACACCAAAAGACAGAATTAATTGGTGAAAAATGAATTTATTTCATAAAAGTTAATGAGAGATGAGAAAATTATTTTTACTTTTGAAATAATATTTCTATTGGAAAATAATTTATATTTTCTATGAAATCATATTTTAAACATTAATATACCAGAAAATAAAATACCGGGATATTTAAATTATATTTTTGGCATAAATTATAATAAACTAAAGTGAAATCATGTAAAAATAGTTCTTAAGATTCTTTAGAAATAAATCATTTTAGACCATTTTAACGAAAGTATTAAAGAGAATTTTAATGTGAAAATGAAATATTGTTCTATTAAATAAAAAAATAATCACAAAACTTTTTTTATGATAAAATGAGTGTTTTTATAAAAAAAAATGGTGTCTTAAAATAGATTCTAGTGTACACTTGAAAATGGGTAAGAATTTGAAAAGATCCCATGAATCAGGTTTGTATTTTAG
Source organism: Viscum album (assembly GCA_963277665.1). Taxonomy (NCBI): domain Eukaryota; kingdom Viridiplantae; phylum Streptophyta; class Magnoliopsida; order Santalales; family Viscaceae; genus Viscum; species Viscum album. The sequence goes on from OY728141.1 coordinate 1,725,969,698, forward strand.
AAATAATTTTGAAAGTTCATTTTAAAAAGTGTAATCTTCATAAAATTAGCAAAGATTTACGTTGTTAAACAGATATATAAAACTCATATGGAATTTATAACAATTACACAATAATATATAATAATTTCACTGAGGTATTTAGTTAATAAAAATAACCCAAATGAAAATGGAGGTTCGGGTGGAAAAACCCTTACAACTTTGTAATCAATTGAATCATGTGCCCCAAAATTAATGATCATCAAATGTTAAATTTAATATCATGAAAATTAAGAGATTAAGGATATGAAACATTAATGGGAAGTATACATACACCATACACAAGTAATAGTAGTGATTATGGAATATCTCACAAAAATGGAAGTCAGATGAATAACCCCTTATCTTAAATCTAAATGTGTTCCTCTCTTGAACTTAAGGTCCTAGAATATGAAATTAGACATATTAATAAATTAATTCAGAAGCTATTAAAAATTTATTTATTTTATCATAATTATTTTTAGTTAATTTATTCCCTTATTAATAAGTTATTATATTGAATTTCATTGTTCTGAAGTGTTCGTTTTCTTTATTTTCATAATCGGTTTATTTGTTCTCAAGTAATGGAGTTCATGTGGAATGGTTGTAAATCTATAGAATAGAAATTACATATTATTTATGAACAAATATAATTTTTAATGGTCATTTCTATCTTTTGATGATATGGAAATAGGATGAATCATTAGATGAAATGTTTTTGACATTAACTTAGATTATTTTAGTGGTATTTTGATTATTAGGAACTAGTTTGGTCATAAAATTTAATAATATGTATACATAATGGTTCATGAATATTAATTAGGTTATAATAAATATATTATAATTGGGTTCAATCATCAAAATGGTTTCATGACCAGTAATTATGGATAAATTAAATAGAAAAATTTCGTCATCCACGAAGGTTATAAATTGGAACCTCATGGACGTTGATTTCGTTTATAAAATAAAAGAGAGAGAGAAAGGATATTTATTATGGTACTTCAATTCAAATGATATAATTCCATTTTATAGATTATACTAGATCTATTATGGTCATTTGTAAAGAGAAGGTGAGGAGAGGATAACAAAAGAAGATAAATTGAAATGAAACTAAATGAAAAAAGAAAGGTCCATTACTTCTTGAAATAACCTCATTGAGAATCTCCTTAAGGGAAGAGATTTTGGTCTTTTAGAAACCCCAATAGATTCTTGTATGAGAGAAGTTAATAAGGAATGTTATTTGGGCATGAAATTTAGGAGCATCAGGGGTTAGATGAGTGAAGAGAAGAGGGAGTGAGGAGAGGTTTTATAGTGGATGAGAGGAGCATTTTCAAAACAAATTAATCATTAGTTTATTAATTTCCCTCAAGACCAGAAATAGTGATTATTACATGACCAATAATAGTAATAAATAAATTTCAGTTTGAAACAAGTGGGCTTATATCACTTATGATGTCATGAATAGTGTATTTAATTTATAATTTGTGTATATGACATTTTACTGTATTTCATTATTCATCAAAAAGATGAGTATATCAGAAAAATACCAAAAAATAACCCTAACCACTTTTCGATGTGTCGAATTGAAAAATGAAGCCCATTTTTCAAAAAAAAATTATATATATTATTAATTTAATATTTAATTAAAATCATAATTTATTCTAAAAAATAGTTTTAAAACATTTATTTACTTATTCCAAAACAAAGGTATATCATAATTCCACTTGAATATTATTTATATACTTTCATAGGTAAAGTTGATAACCATTAGGGTATATAACTATTAATAAGGGTATGTTAATATTCATAAGGGTAGGTTACTATTCAGTAAAAATTAATTTTTTCCTATCATACTCCAAATAACATATTGATTGCAACAGTGTATGTCAGATTTTTAAAATTCACATCACAAAAGTGACAGACTTATGTTTAATTGTCTAGGTTATAACAAATTGGTGTTTGTAGAGACTCAGTGATCCATTCATTCTATAATAAATATATTTTTAAATTCTTGGGTTGTTACACTATAACCCTTCCTATGGAAATGTTCAACCATTCTTTCGGTGTCTTTAGTTATCTAGGGGAGATTCCATCTTGTGTGTTCCCCCTATTTTAGTAGAGTGATTCATGTGGATATTCTTTATTTCAGTTAGTGGATATGTTTATTATCCTATTTATTTACATGTAATAAAAAAATTCATGATTTATCTCCTTGGGTTGAAATAGAATTAACAAAATTAAGATTAAACTAAAAAATAAAATAATTGATTATTGTGATCACATGTTATTTCATTATACCATGATAATGGGTTACCTCTTGATGTTCTAGATAGTGTGTGATTTATGGTATCATTATATAGATTTATATCAAGATAATTTTATAATTTTGTTCATAATGTAACATAATAATGAACATAAAGCTAGAACCAATTGATAAATAATTGGATATAGATTAAACAGTCATGTTTAATAAATTTGGTGTTTGATGTAATTTGATAATAATCAAATTGACGCAGTTATGACTGTTTAATTTAATTTTTAATTTCATGTGGTGTTGTGATTTTATTAAAAAGGTTAAGGATATTAATAATTATTGAGGAAAATAATTAATGTCATGTTTATGAATTGTAATTCCACAAATATTGTTCAAACTATAATGAATGCTGGGAAGCCTGTATAAATTCATTGTATTATTATTATACCACCTTTTTATATCTTGATTCCATAGGTTTGTCATATTTAGAACCTGTGAATAATGAGTCAAAAAATTCAAGAAGGAATAAAAATTGGTTAGGTCATAAATATTATTTCTAGGGACTAAGTTTCTCAACATATTTATAAGTTCTAGAATATTTTGTTTGATTTGTGTGAGGTCATTTCTGTGTGAAGGTTTTATATCTTGTGTTAGGGCCTAGATTTACATATTTTCTATGCTTGGTTCTTTCTTACTGCCTTGCAATGAGCTTTGGATGGATGATGTGTCATGTGGTGTGGGAATGTTTTTATGTTATATGATTCTAGGATTATTGTTCCTTTCTACCTTTTGATGATCATAGGATGGTTGATATGTCATGTGGGGCAGGGAGGCCTTGATTTGATATGATTATGGGATGGATAATCCTAGGATGGATGATGTGATGGGACGGGGAGATCCAGATGATGTGGTAGTAGTTGATGCCTCTGATAGTGAGATACCTTGGGATATTCATGTGGGTTTTAGGGATAGAACTAGACACAATGAACTAGGTTGAAGCTGTTCATACCCATTGATCTCATAAACCATAATGTTATCTTAACAAGAATTTATTTAATGGTTGATGGACAGATTTATTGTTTTATCTACATTCCTTTCCCCACTACATGAGGTAGTTGTATGTTCTTGGTTTCATGCTTCCTCTCAGTAGTAGCTCTATATGGTTTTTGTAGAGTACCTGCAATTTTTTAATAATGTTAATAATTTTTAATAAATGAATTAACACATGGGGTTGGGGATGAAGGGATGAAAATTATGTAAAGATGTTAATCATGTGAAAATTTTGAATCAGTTTAGATTTTACATGGAGGGAATGAACATGGAATCAACATAATAATATAAATGGATTATTATTACTAATAAATTGTTAATGAATTAATTAACAAAAGAAAACTATTAAAAAGGAATGGATGTGATTAATATAGATTTGGGAATGTGTGTTTTCTTATAAGATATATAGTCTTAGTAATGGAATCTAAGATTCCGAGTGACTATAGTAGGAGTTGAGTTTAAGAATAGGTTTTACCCGTAGTGTGGGTGTGAGATATATTATATATTTTATATTTTATGATTTCATACACTACCCCATCCATGTCAGTGAGGGTGAATAAAAAACAGTAGACTCTGGGAAGGTGTTTTCTATAAAATCCTATAGGGAGGATGAATGGATGACTACCCCCTCTTGCCATACTCTCTTCTTTTACTAATTATTTTTTCTATTAAACATGGGGGTTAGTTTTCCTACATATCCATGTAGTCGACTATGATGGATTGTGGTTATTCAGACACATATATCCTCATATATAGTATCCAAAGTATTATTATATGTATTATGTGTGTAGGATGTGATGTCTATATGTACCTTACACAGTGTATAGGTTGTGATGCATTGAGGTATAATACCCAATGTATAATACATGTCATAAGGGATATGGTGGCCCCTGGAAAATAACTGGTTACTCTAGGGTGATGGGATATTGGATGATGTGATGATGTTATTTATGAGGTACATGATAGGATTCCTTTTCGAGGAGACTTTAATATGGATTATTTTGTAAAGAGATGGATCAGGACATGTGACATTCGGGAAGAGAGGAAAACCAGTGGGGGAGTGCAATAAAGATAACTGTGATAATTAATTTTTATATAATATTCCCTCTTGTATGAAATACTTGGTGGTAGTTACTATGGTGGGGCTGGGAACTTAGTAAACATGCTTTCGTGATGCCTTATCTCTGCTATTGTCCATTGTACTTTAGCATACTTTAATTATCAATTACATGTATGATCTAGAGAAGATCCTACTAATTATATAGTTATTCTCATCCTTAATAAAAATAAGCTGTTGTTTTTGGTCATTTAGGGTAGGTTGGAGATTGGTAAGGATATAACAACTACATTCTTTTAAAGTATTTTTTGGAATTTGTAATCACTGATGACTTTACCATTAGGTTATTATAATTTTTTCCTTCATTAGTTTTAGTACTATTTGATGTTGTATGTTTTCACTTCGGATCTTCTTATATATAATTGTTTGAAAAGGTTTTGTTTGGTGTCTTTGAATTATATATCCCCTTCAGGTGTTCTTTTAGAGGGTAATTCCTCCCATCTGTATGCTTATTACACCCTCGGTTCTAGTCATCTACCCAGGGCCTAATGGAGGTAGGACTCTGTTGACGCTCTTTTCCATCATAGAGTCTAAAGGAATGGAAATGGAAATACCTTGAACCCAAAGTGATTCATCCTTTGAATAAACATCAAAAAAAAGAAAGGGATGAATAAAGAGAACATTTCCCATAGGTCACGCAAGTTCCAGCATGATCGTGCAAGTACACTTGAGTGCCGCCTAGTGGTCGCGCAGGTGACTTGCGCGCCCACTTTGAAAATCACCCCGGGTTTTCTCCAGCCTATAAACACCCCCGATGGGCCCCCCATTTGGAGAGGAATTTTTCTAGAATAGTTATAGATCCCTGAACGCCCAAGTCTCTTCTTCAAGTCTTTCTAACACTTCTAAGGTAATTATTTACCTAGAATGGAAGGTCTAAACAAGAGGAATAAGGTCTAAGTGTTAGAATTCACTAACACTTGCGTGCCTAAGTGTTTTACCCTTAAGGTAAATGGACACACTTGCGCACCACCTTACCTACTCATTGAAACTTGCGCGCCACTCTTCTGGAAGTACCTCAGGATAATTCTAAATGCTTTGGTCAAGGATCACCCAAGTATTACTCTAAGGGATGAAAATCGTGCAAGTACCCATGTGCCGCGTAGGTGTACCTACACGACCAGGACCTGCGCGCCCACGCAGTACCTACGTGCCTTCCAGGACTTGCACGCCCCTTCTATTTTTGGGTGCCCTTCCTACCCTTTTAACCCCTCTTATTCCATTCCACCTATCCTATTCATGATTCAGTCTTCAAGACACCCTTCAAAGCCATTTATGGCATGTTTTCTTGATTGAATTCTTTATTTGAAAGGAATTTCGTGGAACATCTCTCAAAACCTAGTGATTTACACATATTTATGTCACTAAGGTCAGATATTTCATTCATTCAACCTCATCCTTTAAGATGAGAGAACCCTTAACCTGGGCCTCCTTTTTAGAAGTAATCCCTAGTCCAAATTTACATTAATCTGGGCATCCTCTTTAGAAGTAGGCCCCAAGTCCTCATTAATTTGGGCCTCCTTTTCAGTAGTAAGCCTCAAGTTCCCTAATTTGGGCATCCTTCTTAGAAGTAATCCACAATCCTAATTCCATTAACCTGGGCTTCCTTCTCATGAGTAAGCCCCAGTCTTAAAGTTCCCTAATTTGGGAATCCTCCTTCGGAGTAATTCCCAATCATAATTCCATTAACCTGGGCCTCTTTTTCAGGAGTAAGCCCTAGTCTAAAATATGGGAATCCACCTCAGGAGTAAGCCCCAACCATAATTTCTTTTATTTGGGAATCCTATTTAGGAGTAAGCCCCAAGTCACTTAACCTAGGATTCCTTCTTAGGAGTAAGCCCCAGTCTTAATTTCTCTTAACCAGTCTTAATTTAATTTTGATCTAGGCTTCCTTCTCAGGATTAAAACCCAATCATTAGTACCCTCTTAATTTGAGCATCTTACTCAGGAGTAAGCCCCAAGTTAGAGTACCCAAATCTCCATCAAGTACATATACCTTTGTGGATCATGTTCCTAGATTTCTTCCCTGAAGTAAATATTAATCTTCATCTATTTGGGAAGTCATACATATATAAGCCCCACATCATTCCATATTATTGCATCTTTCATGGCACAATTTTCTAGTTTTACCAATACCACTTGTTTCTCACACCGAGCATGACTCATGTGAGCTTAGAGTGTAAAAGTTATTATGACATCTTTCTTTGAGCCATCAATCATAAACATCATACTCCCTTACTCGAACTACGTGGGTTATGATTCCTTTTCCAAAACAAAGGATACGTAGGTAGCCCATCTGCAGGTAAGATCCCAACTTTGAAATAATCCACGTCCTTCTGAATGACAATAAACTTCAAGTTCCCCACTGAGTGGCTTTAAAACCAGTATGGTCATCATAATGACCAAGAGACTTTTATGTATCAAAGGATACCATTGACTAATAATCTCTAACAAATAAAGATGATTCTCTATCGATGAAGAACCTCCAATACATATAAAAGATTCTCTAAATTCCCTACATATTAATCATTGATTGTCAAATCTAAAGGAAATCTCATTTTATACTTGGTAATGTAATAAGGATTCACAGACATAACTTAAATCTATAAAGAGAGTCCCGGAGTAGAAAATAATTCCCCTCAAAAGGTGTGATGAGTCCGAACTCCCATCCTATTGACCAATGCAAATTCTTAAGCTTCATCAGACCATGAGTAATGAGAGCCTACCTTTGGAAAGTAGGTTCAAATGGATATGGAATAATTGGATGTTTCCGGTTCTACTAACAAACCCATTAGAAACTGCTTGGAATGTTTGAATCTTAAATCAATGAGATCATCCCAAATTCCAGAGGGAAACAAAAAATAGTGAACCCGATGTGAATCTTTAACCAAGTTAAAATGATAGTTTACCTACTTGTTAGGACCCTATTTACAACTCAATGAGAGGTCCAACAAAACAATCAATAACATATGTGCTTATCCAAAAGATGTAGTGGCCGAACTCATCCTGATTATGTCTGTTATATCAAAAACGCACTCTTTTCCAGGATCTTCTGCAATGGCTTCCCTTAAGTTCACACCCGTGAATACTTCTGCTGTGAATACTTCTGCTAGAAAGACCTTCGCTGCTACTCCTACTGAATCGTCATCCACTATGAGGATGACATAACCTACTCAGTGTCTTCAACACTGGGTATCAAACACGCTGGTTAAGGAGTACCGTCAAAACGGTACTATTCCAACTCTAGAGGCTGCCCTCCAAGCCCTCCAATTGAACAACTCACACCGGTATTCCGGACAACGACGACCAGTGATTAAGAAGTAGGTGGTGCCAACCACCGTTTTCAACCGTTTTGGGTCGTTATCCCCAGAACGCAATCACCAGTCCCTCCCATATTCTCGGGAGGTGAATGGGAAGGCCCCTTATGGACTTAATTAAAAGAGACATATGTCCTTCCTAAGGGCTCCCATCAAAAATAACCACTAGAATCATGCGGCAGTGCGCCCTCAACATAATGAGGTCATCGACTCCAGGCGTTCGGCTTAGGTTCCTCGAACCCAAGCAGGCAAGATGAATCGCCAAAGGCAAAATCCAGTCAACAGTGAGAAGGTTCTCATCTCCGTCATCTCCGGAGAAGTCCACCAACCTAACTTGGTGGCAAGAAATGAGCGGGCACATACACCCGTCCATTTTAATCCTGTTGTCCAGCAAACTCGTCTGGTAGCAGCACCCCAATCCTGCCAGGCAATTCCGACGAAGTACTATAGGCAGGAACATACACCTGTTTATACATCATCATCTAGTCAGCAGGCTCGTCTAACTACATATGATGGATCTCGTCAACCATGTTCAGCGAAGTACAATCCGCAGGCACATACACCTGCTAGTATTGATCAAGCTTACCAATAGTCTCGTTTGGTAGCACCATGAGAAGTCAGTCGGAAAGATCCGACGAGAAATAGGAGGCAGACTCAACATTCTTCCCCTAAACTTGAGGACTGTCAAGATTCACAGACAGGAGAAGGAGGACAGGAGCAGGAACACACACCTACTCCAAGCACGGAATGGACGTATATCCCCATTCCGGTAGCAGAAGTCACCAAGCACATTCTGTCAATAGTGAAAGAACAAAAGCAAATCCCTCCTCATATTCTGGATGCCTGCCAGGATATTATAACAACTTTGGAAATATCTCAGGGAAAGACACATAAATCTATCCCTACCAGTGGAGTGAATCATCAACAGATCCCTCTGGAGTAGATACACACCTTTGTTCCAGTCCAAGAGGGTTGTGGGGCATACTCCCCCATATCATACGGACAACCAAGTCAGGCCCATACACCTAATTTGAGTAGAGATTGTCAGCCTAACCTGGCCATATCTCCTGATCAGGCACATACACCTACTCAAAGTATCCACTTTCATCAACAAGTGGTTTCCAAGGCGAGTAAGAAGGCGTCTAAGAAAAAGACCCACCCAGTACAGTCAAGAAATCAAGAGCCAATCTGTAACAGGGCCTTGCTCAATGTTAGAGTTCTTAAATCCCTCAGACATTTATCTGTTGGAATCCATGATTCTACTCTGTCATTTCCCAATAGTGGGAACATTATTTATGAAGGTATTCAAAAGACGCTTCTTCATGAAATCTTTCTTCACGACAGTTCGGTCAATCTTGAAGTTTCATCTTTAGATGAGAGCTAAAATAACCCTCTATGTGGCCAGAAGACCAAGAATAAAGATATATCATCTTTTTCTGTAACCCACCATGGTGGTCTTCCCCATGGTGATGAATTTCGCTGTGAAATTCCTTTCCGCAGTAGTGATTCACATTGCCCGGAAAATGCTCCAGTGGACGATGTAGTGCCGTGAAAGCCCTCTTATCTTGAGCCACTTGAAAATGCAAAACCAGTCATGTCTGATGCTACATCACTGGCAGGTGAAATAATTTCTTGATCAGAAGATATCCCATGGTGTAGGTCATTCTCCAAACCACCCCTAGGTCATGAATCTTCTAGTCTAATCAGTGATCTCTCTACCAATCTTGTTGAATTCGATGAAGTAACAAAGAAGCACCACCTCTAGTCAAATCAGGTAGAAGAATCTTCATTGAATGATAAAGAGGAAGTGTTGAATATGAGAAAACAACTGGTGAAAGGTGAAGTGCTATTATGTTTTGGCCTTTGGCTGACTCTCATTATGACATTCCAAAAGTGTTGATGGATGATTGTATCGAAGATATTAGTCACAACATATGGAAAACTCTTTGTTAGTTGAAAAAGAAAATATTATCTTATGATTAATATGAAAATAATGTCAAGATAATAGAAGGGTTACAACATCAAATTGATTTGGCATCTCTATCAGTATCTCGATATCCGAGGCTGAAAAGCAGCAGAGATCCCTTCAACGTTCATTCCTTGGCGCACTAAGAAGATTGTGCCAGTTAATTGCCAATGCCCATCTGATATTCATATCAGAGGATGGGGTGGTCATGGAGCACTAAATTTTACTGTACTCTCCAGTCAGCAAAGGCCACCGAAAATGGTCTCATGCAATGTTATTGCCCATGGCCGTCCAAAGTCAATGGGCTTTGTTTGTAATCAAAAGCTTTCCCAAGAACAGGCCTCAACTAGTTATTCTCAAAATCAAGAATACAGAGATCAAGTTGGTGAATTACTCTGGCATCAAGGAAACGAGAATATTGAACAGGCCTCTCGTATGGAGCAAACACATCATTAAGTGACAGAAGTGTCAGAAATCATCCAATGGTCATTTGAACCGGGTGATAAAACTGGATGTCGATTGATGCATCCATCTAATTTCTGGACTAAGGTCCGCAAGATCAGGATATATTTTAAGAAACTCTCAGACATAGCATATCAAGAACCAACCCAGCTTCCCAGACTAGAGACTCTTTTAAACCAACCCTTAGAATCAACAAATAGGATTCGAGGAGTTGAGCAAAGACACCAGAAACAGCCCCAGTCCACCAGACTGGGGACTTTTTCAAATCCCCAATCCCTCCCTCAAAGAATGTCGGTCTTCTCTCGATTGGGGAAGAAGACCCAAGATGAACAAAGAGCCATGATATTAGGATATTATCTCAAAATTATGGTTCATCAAGAAGTTCCTGAGGGATCGAATAAATAAAAGGAAATGTCTCATCAATTACATGGAAGAAAACAATATCACCGAAATGCCAATAGGAGGGATGCAATGCATTATGAATCAATCAATGTCATCAATGTTGTTGTTGTTGATCCACCAGATCAAGCTCACTCAGGGGGCTCAGATGAAGAGGTTCCTACTCAAGAAGTTGTACGCACAGACACAAATGAAGAAGGTGTGCCTACATGAAATCAAAGGATTACTCAGAACCTAGGTGATCCTTCAAGTAACCCACTTCCCCCTCTCTTAAAGGGATAAAACAAGGGAAAAGGAAAGAATCAGGTTACATACCCTTCCTCTGGAGAAGGCCAATCACTCTCACTAGAGAAAATATTTGCACAACAGGAGAAATAATTAAAGGAATTGAAGAGGATGAATGCAGAACTACATCAGGGTATTCTTCCTCTTAAACGTGTTGGATCCATCCAGACAAGGGAATTTGTTGTCGCTTCTGAGATGGATCAAGAATGTCCTCCTTTATCAGTACACCCTCACATGTATAATCCTACAGGTCAAGTGCAACAACAATTGGCAGTGTTGTCATCAGTTGCAGTACTAGTTGCCATACCTGTCCAAGCTCCAGTCAGTGCACCTGTTCAGGTCCAAGCTCAACTGGATGTTTCTCAAAAGTTAATAACTACTATTGGGTCATTAATAGCTCAGTTGGAAGCTATGGAGGGAAAACGTGTGTAGGTTCAACTAGAAAAGAGACCTTACCCTGAATGGGTAGATGTTATCCCCCCATCATATTTTGGGAACCCTATATTCCCTATTTTTAATGGATTAGGCGATCTTGAACAGCATTTGACACATTACATGTCTTGTTGCGATCCTATTATGGGAACTCCAGAACAGAAAGAAGCAATAAAACTCAGATGCTTCGTGCAAACCTTGCAAGGACTAGCCTTTGTCTAGTACACAAGCTTGCAATCTCAGTCAATTACCTGATGGGAGGATCTTTGCCAAAAATTCCTCCTTCAGTTCAGCTCAACGCTACCAAAGACAATAGTTTTTGATCTTACAAAATGTAAGAAAAGAGAGAATGAAAGGGTCTCAGATTTCATTTCTCCCTAGAAGGTATTAACATATTCCATAATCTTTGCACTCCCTCAAGAATAATTGTTGCCAATCTGTGTGGAAAATTTGCAAGACTAATTACACATGTCGTTGATCCCTGTGAAATACACAGGAGGGTTTCGAGACCTTACTTCAGTCGCTCAGCAGATTGAATATTCCCTTATACAGACTAAGGCTAAATCTCATGTAATTCCATTATCTCCAGGAAGGATAATGGGTAAAGCAGATACTGCTACACTTATGCTTAAACAAGCACTTGTACATGCTTCTACTTCAAAGCCTTCATCTTCTCGAAGGGCTCCACCTCCTGAGTGTCAGCAATAGAGGCCATTTCTTCAAGATGATCAAAGAGATCAATGACGGAAACAATTTGAGGATCTGATGATCTAAACATACTCTTTCTGAAATGAACAAGTTCCCAGTTATTTCATTTTGGCTCTGGAAAATAATTTGGTTCAATTGCCAAGGCCCAAAAGGCCAAACAAGGAAGGAGATGAACACCATCCCAATTATTTCCCCTCTCATCAAATGTTGGGGCATCCCATCCAGGGGTGTTTTTTCTTCAATGACCTCCTGCAAAAAATGGTCAATTTGGGACAAGTTAAACTGAAAGGTTCTTCAGCTCAGGTAGCATGTGTTACTGCTACAGTTCTAGACGAGGAAGGTGAATGGAAAGAAGTCAAAATAAAAAAAAAGTAGAAATATGATGATTGGATGGTTAGGAAAATTATCAACTAAACTCATTCCATTTTTCGAACGAAATTGAAGATGCCAATTGTGTCTTCTGCTATGGATGGCACAACCAAATCCTCTTCAGAGGGTAAATCATCAAAGAAACAGCACAATTCCAAGAAAGAGGAACAATCAGAAGAAGATGAGTATGTGTCAAAGCCTAAAATATCTTTGACACTGGCAGATTTCATGCCATCTACTACGAAACCAAGGGCACCGTCCCACCAAATGGCACAGCCTAAATAGGCTAATCAGGCAGAGTCTTCATCGGATGAAGAGTTGATTTTTGGTTCTATTAATATGATTCAATTAATAGATCCATATGCCAGTTTCCGTTTTGATTTTGATGATCCCAAATTCCCTGTGTGAAATAGACAAATCAGAGGATGTTCCTGAGGATTAGGATATAGGGGAAGATGTGGATCATTCAGAAGCCACTATTCCAATTCTACCCATGCTAGAACCATGTATGTAGTAGAAACTCTTGGAAGATCCCTTCAGCGAGCTCAACAAGAACAAGAAAGTTCTTCCACCAATAGAAAATTAAGTCCTACCATAGTTATTCTAGAGGATTGGTTGGGGGTTCCATCTTCATCCTCTCAAAAAGTAAATGGATCTAATTAGTCTAATATTCTAAATCCAGGAATATTTCCAACTCATATCCCGATACAAGATGCATCAAATTTCAAAGCATCAACTTCCAACACACCTACTGAACCACATGTTATAGTTTGGAAATGCAAACGTTTAGATCAGAAGTATGATGTATTGAAACACTTGGCCCAAGTACCAACCAAGTTATCAAATTTGGATGCTTTGAATCTGTCAAAAGATCTTCGGGAGGCACTCATCGAGGCTTTGTCAAGTCCTCAGAAGTTTGAAACTGAAATTGTTGCAGCTGAAGTATCTCACATAGAGAATAATCCAGAAGAATTCCATGTAGTAATATATTTTACTAATGAAGATGAAGATGATGTCATGCATGGACATATTAGACCTTTTTACATATCTGGTAAGGTCAATGGCGTAGACATCTGAAGAGATTTCATTGATAATGGTTCAGGAGTCAACCGCATGCCCATTTGTACACTTCGTCGATTGGGCCTCACAGAATATGATTTATCTCCTTGTACTATGATGTTACAAGGTTATGATAAAAATGAACTAGAAACACTGGATGAAGTTACACTCAGAACTCAGTTTGGATATCTTGTATCCAATTCAGATTTCATGGTTGTTGATCACGGCTCAGCCTTCAACATCTTTCTTGGAAGACCCTGGCTACATCAACATGTGGTTATCCCTTCATCCTACCATCAATGTCTCAAATATTGTTTTGATGGTCAAGTTGGGACATTTTATGGTGATAAGGCCCCGTTCAAGACATGTGAATCTCAATACATTGAGGCAGAATTCTATCACATGAAGGAAAAGGAGAAATCCACAACAAGGAAGATTACCAAAGTTAATACTCCATATGGTTTAGAAAAGATTCTGGTAAATCCATTTGCACATGTGAGTACATATTATGTGTTTCCTATCAGTCAAATTGACAGGAGAGACCCAAATAAAAATACTCTTATGGAAAGATACATAATGTCAATTACGGTAGTCGAGTCAGACAACATGGGAGAAATTGGTGATCCACTATGCAATAATGAAAGCTCAAATGGAGATTTCTTTATTTCATCAGCTAAAATCCAACAAGTATATACATTTCCAGCCATTCAAGAAGAAGTGATAGAAATGTCAGAGGAGAACAATGATGTCGATTATCAATCCATAATCTCCACTTTATTACCCAAGGAAGTCCCTTCATCATCAATAGGGTCAGAAATGGAAGCCTCTTCTTCAAGATGTTCAAATTTTAACATCTCTTCTGATCATGGAAATTCTGCTTTATCATCTACTATGCAAGTATAAATGGAAGAAATAACACATGTTGAAGAAGAAGAAGAAGATCTCAGACATGCTCCTCTAGCATTTGAAGCGGGTATCTCTACCACCATGGATGAACTCAGAGAATTAAATCTGGGTACAAAAGAATACCCACGCCCCACTTTAATCAGTGCAGCCATGACTCTTGAAGAACAAGAGATGTATATTTCCTTTTTACTGCAAAATTGAGACATATTTTCTTGGAACTATACAGAGATTCAAGGGCTTGATTCTGATGATACCAGTCATCGTTTGGGTTTTCCAGAAGAACATCGAGGATTCAAACAAACCGCTAGAAGAACACACCCAACTTATGCTTCCAAAATTGAGGCTGAAGTGGATAATCTTATCAAAGATAACGTTGTTAGAAAAGTTCAATATCCCAAGTGGTTGGCTAATATTGTCCCCGTGAAGAAGAATAACAGAAAAATTTGTGTTTTCATTGATTTTATAGATTCTAATCGGCATTGTCCTAAGGATGATTTTCCAGTTCCGATTACAGAACTTCTGATTGATGCAACAGATGGCTATGAATCACTTTCATTCATGGACATATATTCCAGATATAATCAAATCTGAATGGCTCCGGAAGATGACAAATATGCAGGTTTTAGATCCCCTCAGGGTGTGTTCTGCTATCGGGTAATGCCCTTTGGCATAAAGAATGCAGGCGCAACATATCAGTGTGTCATGCATCATATCTTCAAACCCTTTTTAGGGAATTTTGTCGAATGTTATATGGAATATTTGGTGGTTAAATACAAAAAACGTTCTAATCACTTGGCTGATTTGGAATTCATATTCCGAAAGCCTCGACAACATAATTTGAAGATGAACCCCTTAAAATGTGCTTTTGGAGTAACCTCAGGAAAATTTCTCAGATTCATTGTACGCCATCGTGGTATCTAAGTCAATCCTGAGAAGACCAAGTCAATCTTTGGTATGTTACCTCCTCGAAATTTAAAATAATTTAGAGGGATTCAGGGACATTTAGACTATATTTGGCGTTTCATCACCAATTTGGCAGGAAAAAGTTTACCCCTCACCAAATTGATGAAGAAGGGAGTCACTTACCAGTGGACTGAAGAATGTCAAGAAGAATTCGATATTCTCAAGAAATACCTCTTGAGTCCATCGATACTTATGACACCGGTTGAAGGAAGACCACTTATCCTCTACATGACAGCCTTAGAGTGATCATTGGGTGCCTTTCCTGCTCAGAACAATGATGTTGGGAATGAAAACAACCTCTACTATCTCAGTCGGACTATGCTTGAAGCAGAAACCCGGTATTCAAATATTGAGAAGTGCTTCCTAGCATTAATCTTTGCAGTTCAGAAGTTGAGACACTACCTTCAACATCACGAGGTCCAATTGGTATCTCGCAATAACCTGCTCAAATTCATCCTTATTCTTCCAATGCTTACAGGGCGTCTGGCAAGGTGGGCAGTTATTTTGCAGCAATTTGATATTCAATATGTGTCTCAAAAGGCAATAAAGGGCCAAAATATGGCTGATTTCTTGGTTGAACATCCTTCAGTGGAAGATACATCTTCAGATATTGAACTCCCTGATGAGGAAGTCTTCTCTATTCAGGATAGTCCTTAGACATGGTAAATGTACTTTGATGGTGCTTCCAGAAGTCCAACAGGGAGGAAAATGGAAAATCCTAAATTCTACAAGGTTGGTTTAGGAATTGTGCTCATTTCTCCAGAAAAGGCAATTTTACCCTATTCCTTCTTATTATGGGAAGTTTGTGCCAATAATGAAGTAGAATACCAATCTCTCATCACAGGCTTGGAGTTGGCGCTTCAAGCACAAGTGAATCACTTAAAGGTGAAAGGTGATTCAGACCTGGTAATCAAACAATTCAATGGGTATTATGCCATCAGAAAAGAAGAATTAATCCCTTTGTATGATTAAATCAGAGAGTTAATGGCGGAATTCCCTTCAGAACAGACATTTTCTTATGTCCCAAGATCACAAAATGATCAAGCTGATGCATTAGCTAATATAGCCACAGCTCTGGCAGATCTAAATCGCGATGAGATAACCATCAATATTGCCCTCCATCGGGCAATTTCACCTTATATTCGAACCAAAACATAGGAAATCATTGAAATTAGTCCCATTATATAACCATATTGTCATACTACAGGATGGATGACACCTATCAGGGAATACCATCAAAATGGAACACTTCCACCCGATAGAGCCGAGAAAGAATAAATCTGGAGACGTGTGGTAAATTTTACTCTTTATGATAGCCCAGATCACCTAGAGAAAGTTCTCTACAAACATGGTTTTTATGGAGTTCTCTTCAGGTGCATTGATGGTGAAGAGACAATGGATGTCATGAAAGAAGTGCATGCAGGAGTCTGTGGTGCCCACCAATCTGGACATAGACTGTCTGATCAGATTTGAAGGCTTGGATACTTTTGGCCTTCAATGATACAAGATTGTGTTGATTTCACAAAGTAGTGTCATTCATTCCAAGTACATGACATATTCATTCATGAACCTCCAAAGTTTCTTTATACAGCTAAATACTTATGGCCATTTGCCACATGGGGAATGGATGTGGTGGGAAATTACCCTTCAGCTACGGCCATGCAATTTAAGTATATTCTTACTGCTACTAACTTCTTTTCCAAATGGGCATAGGAAATACCTCTCAAAGAAGATATTTTTAAAATCATTGTTAGCTTCATTAAGTCTAACATTATTACCAGATTTGGTGTCCCTCATACCATATTGACGAACAATGGCACCAACTTCTATTCATCCAAGGTGAAGAATTGTATCAAGAATACAACATTAAATCCAATCATTTATCTCGGTATCATGCATCAGCCAATGGCCAGATAGAATAATTCAACAAGACTTTGTCAAATATGCTACAATAGATGGTGGATAAAGATAATAAGTCAGGGCCTGATAAACTCTTTCATGATTTATGGGCTTACCGGACCACCACCCACACTACAACGCGGTCAACTCCATATTCACTAGTATATGAAACGGAAGCAGTTTTTCCCATTGAAATTCAATTACCTTCACTCGGAGTAGCTATTTGTGATCAGTCATCTACTGATGAACAATCTCAAAAGTGATTGATGAATTGGAACGGTTAGATGAGAAAAGATTGTGCACACTGCACCAATTGGAATTCTACCAGAATCAAATAGCACGAGCTTTCAACAAAAAAGTTCGTCTTCATTCATTTATTCAGGGAGAACTGGTATTGGTTACCAGAACTCCAATGATACCAGGAAATGAACCTACCAAGATTGAACCAAAATGGGGAGGACCTTATTCAATACATAAGGTCTACTCCAATGGAGAATATTCATTAATCTCAATGGATGTAAACTCATCACTACTGCAACCAATGCCATATTTCTGAAGAATTATTTTTTATAAACACAAAATACGTTGTTAGGGTCCATACATATGACCTTAAACTATTTTTATTACTTTCATCCCACATGATATTAAACTGCGACGTCCTAACTACATGACGCTAAACTGTACAGAAGTATCTTATATCTAGTAATACATTAAACTACACCATCAACGGTCCAAGCATATGACCTTAAACTATTTTCATGTCGATTTCGTCCAGCATGACGTTAAACTGCACCATCAACGGTCCAAGCATATGACCTTAAAATATTTTCATCCTTTTTTTCGTCCAACATGACGTTAAACTATATTGTCCCTATAATTTTTCTACATGACGTTAAATTGTACTGCTCATCGTCCTTGCTATATGACGTTCAACTATACACCAACGGTCCAAGCATATGACCTTAAACTATTTGTATTACTTACGTCCAACATGACGTTAAACGGCGTCCCCTTCATCTTCTTTGCTATATGACATTAAACTATACAGCAATGGTCCATCTATATGACCTTAAACTATTCCCATACCTCGTCCAACATGATGTAAAAATGTATCATCCCTTTTCTGTCCAACATGACATTAAACTGTGAAAAAGTCCCTAATACTTCCAACATGACGTTAAAAGGTGTACTCTTTTGTCCTTACTGCATGACATTAAACTGCACAGTCCCCCTTTTGTCCAACATGACGTTAAACTATATTGTCTGCATCGTCCTAGCTACATGACACTAAACTGTACAAAAGTACATTAATATGTCCTACATGACATTAAACTATATTTTGTCCCTGCTACATGACACTAAACTGTGCAGCACCAATAGTCCTCACTGCAAGACTTTAAACTTCATAGTCCCTTTGTATGTCCTACGTGACATTAAACTGTGCATCGATAATGTTCTTATTACCTCTTATTTCTCACACCGAGTATGACTCACGTGAGCTTAGAGCAAACTTCAACCATAACACACTCTCTGGGATACTAACCATGTGTAAGTCCCAACACTTTTTTTAGGTCGTTGTCCCCAAGAACAACTTGATCACTAATTCATTCTTTAATTGAACTAAGCAGAATTTGATCCTTTACTTTTAGGCTGGGTATGTAGGCAACCTCATGAGGTTCAAGACCAAAACCAATCTCTCCACATCGGTTTACCTCTATCTCGTACGATGTTGATTCGTTAAACGCCCATACAATCAATATCTTTACATTGGTTCACCTTCATCCTCGCTATATGACGTTAAACTGTACATCATTTTTGGTCCAGTATGAAAATAAACTACAAAATTCCTTTATACCCTAACCTGAGAGGAAATAAATATTTACATTGATCTCCAATCATGTTTTATTCCAAAGACTACATGCATACATGGCAATGCCCGAACCTTTTATTTTGGGTCAAACCATCATTGCACTAAAGTCCCCTTTCACCCTTCACATGTACGAACCAAATCTGTACAGAGGGTATTTATATAACTACGTGGTCTTGATTACCATCCTTGTGGGATATGTAGGAATGTTCAAGTGTCCCTCGAATCCAGCCCCAAGTCTTTTGGTCCTTACCCCAAATTCCACTTTCAGTCCCTTGGCTGAAAAGTCCCCATGAAAACACACACTGTGTATTTCTTATAAGGGTCTGAGCTCTATGACCCTAAAATAAGATTTCTAATCCTTTCATCCTGTATGACGTTAAACAGCAGTTCAAGAACTACATACTGCTTGATTCCCATCCTTACGGGATACGTAGTGAAGTCCAACATTTTCAGGACCCAGCCACAACATAATTATGGTTATCATTGATATATTCATCCCTATAGACATTGGACAACACCAATATTTGTGTGTCATAATCCTAAAATTAAATATTTTCAGATCTTCATAACCCTTTTCTTGACTTCTAGTCACAAAAATGTCAAATTTATGAGAGTTCTTTTGCCTGAATATACAGAACGAGCCCTTAGGCGGCCTTCCGTAAATAGTCTCCATAATAGATTTGTCAGCCAAAAGATACTATTATTTGACTCTGCAGCCAATTACCTCAGGTGGACCTGCATAATTCAACCCCCTAACAGGTTTTTCAGATACTGGTAACTTCATTCTTGGAAAGAAAGCATCTTTGGTCCTTATTGGTCTTATAAAAAATATGTAAGGCTCCGTAAAAAATAGCCATCCTTAACATATTTATTTCATGTTCTTTTTCATGATCTAGAAATATTCAAGTCTATGGTTTATATTTACCTTCCCTACGCTTGGGTTAGACCTTCGTAAGAGTAACATTCATCCAATTCTTAGACCCTCTTGATTGAAAATATCTTCTCCATATTCACGTACCTCTTTCCATACAACAAACTCTATACTTTGTAAAATTTGAATCCCCATAAACATTCAATAGCTTCTTAGCAGTATAAAAGTAAATTTCTGAGAGTTCTTTTGCCTAACTATGCAGCACGTTCCCTTAGGCGGCCTTACATAAGTAGTCTACATAATAGACTTGTCAGCCAAAAGATGCTATTATTTGACTATGCATCCAATGCCCTTAGGTGGCGCTACATAATTCAACCCCCTAACAGGTTTGTTAAATAATGGTATCTTCATTCTTGGTAACTAATTCTTCTAATGCCTTTTAGCTCTTTTTCATATCATTCCTCATATTAAAATTTTTCTTAAGTTGTAGTTTACATATTTTCCCTCGTACTTGAGTGTGGTAATATCTTTTCCGATAAATTTTCAAGGAATTGAGACAATTTTAATCTATTCGGTCAAAGCTATTTTGACCTTAAACATTAGCCTTTTTATAGTCCGACAGGTATGACTTTAAACTGCCAGATTTCTTATTTCATCTCACCTCAGAGTCAAATCCTCTTTTCTCTCTGGATCCAACTCTGAGGGGGGACTTTTGTTGACACTCCTTTCCGTCACAGAGTCTAAATAAATGCAAAGGGAAATAATTTGAACCCAAAGTGATTCATCCTTTGAATAAACATAAAAAAAGATAAAGGGATGAATAAGGAGAACATTTCCCATAGGTCACGCAAGTTCCAGCATGGCCGCGCAAGTACACTTGTGTGCCACCTAGTGGTTTCATAAGTGACTTGTGCGCCCTCTTTGAAAATCGCCTAGGGTCTTCTCCAGCCTATAAATGCCCCCGGTGGGCCCCCCATTTGCAGAGGAATTTTTTCAAAATTAAGATATAGAGCTCTGAACGCCCAAGTCTCTTCTTCAAGTCTTTCGAACACTTCTAAGGTAATTCTTTACCTAGAATGGAAGGTCTAAACAAGAGGAATAAGGTCTATGTGTTAGAATTCACTAACACTTGTGCGCCTAATTGTTTTACCCTTAAAGAAAATGGACACACTTGCGCGCCTCCTTACCTACTCATTGAAACTTGCGCGCCACTCTTCTGGAAGTACCTCGGGAAAATTCTAAAGGCTTTGGTCAAGGATCACCCAAGTATTACTCTAAGGGCTGAAAATCGGGCAAGTACCCATGTGTTGCACCGGTAGACCTGCACGCCCAGGACTTGCACGCTCATGCAATACCTGCGCGCCTTCTAGGACTTGCGTGCCCCTTCTATTTTTCGGTGCCCTTCCTACCCATTTTACACCTCTTATTCCATTCCACATATCCTATTCACGATTCAGTCTTCAAGACACTCATCAAAGCCATTTATGGCATGTTTTCTTGATTGAATTCCTTATTTTAAAGGAATTTCGTGTAACATCTCTCAAAACCTAGTTATTTACACATATTTATGTCACTAAGGATAGAGATTTCATTCATTCAACCTCATCCTTTAAGATGATAGAACCCATAACCTGGGACTCCTTTTTAAGAGTAATCCCCAATCCAACTTTTCATTAATCTGGGCATTCTCTTTAGATATAGGCCCCAAGTCCTCATTAATTTGGGCCTCCTTTTCAGGAGTAAGCCCACAGTTCCCTAATTTGGGCATCCTCCTTAGGAGTATGCCTCAATCCTAATTCCCTTAACCAGGGCTTCCTTCTCAGGAGTAAGCCCCAGTCTTAAAGTTCCCTAATTTGGGGATCCTCCTTAGGGGTAATCCCCAATCATAATTCCCTTAACCTGGGCCACCTTTTCAGGAGTAAGCCCCAGTCTCAAATATGGGAATCCTTTTCAGGAGTAATCCCCAACCATAATTTCTCTTATCTGGGCATCCTCCTTAGGAGAAAGCCCCAAGTCACTTACCCTGGGATTCCTTCTCATGAGTAAGCCCCGGTATTAATTTCTCTTAACCAGACATAATTTAATTTTGATCTAGTCTTCCTTCTTAGGATTAAAACCCAATCATGAGTCCCCTTCTAATTTGAGAATCTTCCTCCGGTGTAAGCCCCATGTTAGAGCACCCAAATCTCCATGAATTACATATTCCATTGTGGACCATGTTCCTGGATTTCTTCCCTAACGTAATTCTTAATCTTCATCTATTTGGGCATTCATACATACATAAGCCCCACATCATTCTTTATGATTGCATCTTTCATGGCACAATTTTCTGGTTTTTCCAATACCTCTTATTTCTCACACCGAGCATGACTCACATTAGCTTAGAGTGTAAAAGTAATAATGACAACTTTCTTTGAGACATCAATCATAAAGATCATACTCACTTACTCGAACTACATGGGTTCTGATTCCTTTTCCAAAACAAAGGATACGTAGTTAGCCCATCTGTGGGTATGATCCCAACTTTGAAATAATTCATGTCCTTCTGAATGACAATAATCTTCAAGTGTCCCACTGAGTGGCTTTAAAACCAGTATGGTCATAATAATGACCAAGATACTTTTATGTATCAATGGATACCATTGACTAAGAATATCTAACAAATACATATGATTCTCTATTGATGAAGAACCTCGAATACATATAAAAGATTCTCTAAATTTCCTACATATCAATCATTGATTGTCAAATCTAAAGGAAAGCTCATTTTATACTTGATAATGTAATAAGGATTCACGAACATAACTTAAATCTATAAAGAGAGTCCCAGAGTAGATAATAATTCCCCTCAAAAAGGTGTGATGAGTCTGACCTCCCATCCTCTCGACCAATGAAAATTCTTAAGTTTCATCAGTCCACGACTAATGATCTCCCACCTTTGGAAAGTAGGTTCAAATGGATATGGAATCATTGTATTTTTTCGGTTCTACAAACAAACCCTTTAGAAACTTCTTGGAATTTTTTAATCATAAATCAAGGAGATCATCCCCAATTCCAGAGGGAAACAGACTCAAGTAGACACTGTCATCATTCCCACATTATTGACTAATGAGGGATACTCTTAGAGGGTTGGGGTCATGAAATAGTGGTGTAAGATGTTATGGTTGAGGGATAGGATATAGTTTGGAGTTATTCACATGTGAAGTTGCATGGGTTGGTAGGGAAATGTTTTAAACTATGTTTAGTAAGTGACGTAAACATGGGATACCAACTGAGACATGGGTATTTAGGTCCTCATGTGTTCTGATGCATAAAACATTATTTTTACTAAGCCTACTAGATGAAGTGATAATGGTTGTAGTGTAGATACCTTGGAAAGAATCATGAATCAGTCTACTTTGTTTCTATGTTGGAAATAGGTAGACCATGGGATAAGAAAAAACATTAAACATGATAATAAAATAAATAATTAATGTTGTGTTATATAATCCATATTCTAGGCTTAGGAGTATAATAGTTTGTTCAATTATAATCATGTCTCTATGTCGATATCCTCACCAGGTTCACACTAAATATGTTTATCTGGATGTGAAAGTAGATCACCATAGAGTGTATCTCGACGATGGAAACACTTGTTAGAGGAAAATCTTAAATTTTTATCATGAGTGTCTATAGAATTTTCATGTATTTTTTTATACTCATTCAAATAATAATGGTTGGAGGATGTTTAGAAAATGTTCAATTTGATCTTTCCTCAAATAGAGCATTAGGATTCATTAGATGTGATGATGATGTGTGTAGAAGTGAGGAAATAGTGGTTATGGTTCCTTGCAGATCATGAGGAATTGGTAGTCTTGTGGGAGAAATTTTAAGACCATTCCTGAGAAAAGTTCTTTTATTTGATCACGAAGGTGGAAATTCTCCAATAGATTCATACCCTTCGATATGGGAGTTCGAAAGTATGAGAGTTTTGGATCAATTTTATTACCCTTATATAAAATTACATAGACCATTTCTATATGAGGAGGCTATAGTGAGGAATTTCCTAGAGGTTCAAAAACCATAGATCCAACACCAGGTTAAATTATTCATGTTAAAGATGTATCTAAAGGTAATGGAAAGGGAAGAGGTTATTAAAAGGCCCCTTGACTAAACCAGTTCATCATGAGAATGGATTCTTCAATATTCATTGTGATGTAGAGCTGTGGTTAGGGGTTCCCAGTTTTCTAGACAGAATATATTTTGGTCAGTTATGGTTAGGTCCCATCCCAAAATATCTTGTTTCTCTTGGGAAAATGAGTCTCAATCATATTATATGTTTTAATAAACATGTCTTTAATATGGAATAAGTGTTCATCTACAACATGTGTGCCCAACATTTCAGACTAGTCAGTGTACACAAGGTGTTCCATTGAGGCAGTTTCATCCAAGATAGAAGTAGTAGGCTGTTCCAATTTGGGATCTGTAAAGATGATATGGGGTTGGTAGAGGACATCCCAAAGATACTCATTATCCACCGAAAGTAGATCGTGTCCATAGAGTTGGTATCCAATAGGGTCATAGGGTATGTTGACTAGCATGAAGCTTTTCAATATCTAGAATTTACCAATCTAGATATCATTTGAGGAACAATTTTTTTGTTTTCTAAATGGGTGTATACATTTTTTATTTAGAAGCTAAGAAATCCATCATATCACCTAAATTTTTCCATGATTTGGGATTTGAGGTATAGAGTCTTCTAGTTCTCTTGGGGTTGACTACACTAGTTATATGCCATCTTGACTTGTATGATATTTATTGAGACCGTGAGCTTGTGCTACGGTAGACCCACTCTTGGGGAAATTTCATATTTTCGTGGCTACAACAACATGAAATCATCCTCAGTATGGATATTATTTATTCATTTCATGCTATCATGAATTTGTTTTTGAGGAAATTTGTGCTCTTTGATGTTGATAGAGATCCGGTGGCATTATTTGGTGTGCGATACCCTCATATTGGTTGGAGGTTTGTTCCAACCTTTCCTTATCAATCACTTTTTTCAAAGGTTTTATATGTGTACCATGATGTATTTCATGAAGAGGTTTTAGTATTACCCCCTAAAAGGGATATCAATTTTGGGATCGATCTATAACCAACCATGTCACCTATCTCTATGTATCCATATAATATAAGTATTTTTGATTTATAAGCTATATATGTGTTTATATTGATGATTTATTATATTGAGGTTTTGTTTATTTAATATATTCACCTTGGGGAGAAAAAAAATTGTACATGATGAAGGATGAAGGAAGCTTACTGCTTTGTATTGATTATCAGATCTTAAACAAAGTGATTGTGTGGAACTGCTAACCTCTTCCTTAGATTTATGATTCATTACATTAGAAAAAGGGATATATTTGGTTCTTGAAAATTAAATTTTGGTTAGGATATCATCTGATGAGGTAGAAGGATTAGGATATCCTGAAAACTTCTTTTTATTGTAACCATGGGAATGGTGACTTCATCATGATTTTTTTTGTCAATAAAATTCTTCATCTATGTTCATGGGGTCGATGAATGTTGTATTCATAGACTTCCTAAATATGTTCATGTTGTTTTTAATCACCAAAATCATTTTTTATATGCATCTTAAGAGGATCATTAAAAACATCTTATTACTATTCTTAGAATTATTTTTCATGAGAAGATGTTTTAGAGGTTGTCTAAGTGTGATTTATTGGAGTATGAAGTTAGTTTATTAGGGAATGTGGTATCCCAATATTAATTAGTTGTGGATAATTCAAATATAATAGAAGTTTTGTCTTCGATGGCCCCTAAGATAGTTGTATAGGTGCATAGTTTTCATGGTATTATAGGATAATACTATATTTTTTAGCTGATTTCCCTTGAGTTTGGACTCCTGTAAAATTATTGACCAAAAATTTTCTGTCATCCTTATAGACCAAAAAGTTTCAGAATGATATTGATCAGTTGAAGTATATATTGGTCAATGCTTTATTTATTTGTTTTCCAATAGAGGGAGTCTAGTTTGATGTTTTCTATGACACTTCCTATCTTTCTTTGGGATATACTATGATGTAACTAAGATCATTTGTTTCTTATGGGTCTCAAAAGATATTCCCCCATGAGTGTAAATATTCTACACATGATTTTAATTTGGTGGGTGTTTTGTTTTATTTGATGTTTTGGAGACATTACTTCATGGGGGATCATTTTTTGGTTTTTACTAACTATAATAGCTTAAGATATGTCTTCTCCCATTAAGAATTCAACTTATTTCGGTATCAATTTATAGTGTTCCTACAGGATCTTGAATTCATGATTATATAGAATCTAGTAAAAGGAAATGTTATAGGGGATGCATTGAGAAAGAAGTCATACATTGAGGTCATGTGTAAATCTGGGCATTCATGGAGAGTAGCGGAAGAACTCTCAATGACACATTTAGTTATGGGTTATATCAGAGGAATAGGTTGTATTTTTAATAAGGAGGTGTGGTCAAATTTGTTGTATCAGGTGGAGGATTCCTAGTTGGGGGATTCGGAGGTGGTGGTATAGAGAAACAAAGTTTTCCTTCCACCCTAATGGTAAGTATATGAACGGATATCACATGGTGTTGACTGAAGAATGGATTATCAATCCATTGTAAATGAGAGTTATGATTCTTCATGTGTACCATATCACACATTTGGCAGTACATCTCTGCATGATGGTGATTTTCCGATCTCTGATATTTCATTTTTTTAGTGTCTTAGGTTGAAACATTTAGTTATAGAGTTTGTTTCTCGATGATAAATATTCCAGAAAGTGAATGATGAGCATCATATTCCTAGTGGTTTTCTCAATCCGATAGATTTTCCTTAGTAGAAGTGGGAGGAAATTTAAATGGAGTTTATTTCCTTATTTCCTAGAGCTCAGGTAGGCTTCTGTACTATATCGGTAATAGTATATCATTTGATCAAATCATCCCACTTTACATCAATCATCGAGAATATATCAACAGAGGTTTTTTTGAGTCATTTTATAAGGGAGGTGGTGCGACTCCATAGAGTCACCGTAGAAATTATATTTGACAATGATCCTCTTTTAAATCCATGTTGTGGATTGTTATTCATCATTCTATTCAATCTTACTTATGCCTCAGAACAAATTTTCATTCATAGATGGATGGTCAGATAGAGCAGACTATCCAGACTCTTGAAGACATGGTTCTCTCTTGTATATAGGATTTTTGAGGTTCTTGGACGAGGCACCTACCCTTCGTTGAGTTTGTTTACAATAATATTTTCCACTCCTCCATTGGTATGGTTTCATTTTAATATTTTTATATCCAACTATTTCATTCTCTATTGTGTTGAACTAGGGTCAGAGAGTCAAGAATTATTTGGCCAAAACTTGTAAATAATATGAAAATGGTGGATTAGCTAATTACTGATAGGATTAATGTAGCATGAGATCACCACATATCCAATGTTAATAAAAGGTGTATGAATCTATATTTCTATGTTTTAGGTTAGTTGTCCATGAAGGTGACTCCTCATCATGGAAAGTGGAATTTGGGTTGTGGGAGTATGCTTTATGCTCAATTTGTTAGGATTTTCAAGGTGTGGGATCATGTTGGAGAAAAGGTGTATCTGATAGCACATACTCTTGGATAAGTATAATACACGATATTTTTATTGTTTTGTAGATTTTTTGTTATTTTCATCATGAATCACATGTCATTAATGGGGGAAATATCAATGTTTATGATGAATCTTCATTCCAGGAGTGGTATGTAGAGATCAAGGACAATGAGGATATGGGGTTCCATGGTAATTATATTCCCTTGGTTTGTGAATTCTAGCGGCGTAGTGTCATTAATTATAGTACCTTACAACTAGTTTCATATATACATACTCAGTACCTTGATATTGTTGATGTTTATCCCTTCTCTTGTAACTGTGTTCTCTTATAGATGTTGATCTTTCTAGTTTATGATATAGTTCCCTCTTGTTTATTTTTAGAAACATCTCTTTTGTTTGAGAGGTATCTACCCAAGAGAGTCTTTAAAATCTATATGTTACTATTTTGTGTTTTTTAGATTTTTCTTTGATGAGGTGGTTGAGATCCTTTGATGGCAAGATCCCTAAGAGGCATCTTATGGGGTGGCCATTCGGACAAACCCTTTTAATTTTCTATCCATGTTTAGTTTTGTATTCTCAAGGAAGATAATTGTTGAGAGGTCCCAAATGTAAGGTCCTAGATCCATCTAGTCTCACCCATTTCATGTATCTAAATCTCATGGTGCTCACATGAGTCCTAGATTATGTCTTTAGGTGTTTGGATACTGAAATCTAGAAGCAAGGAGAATTCATGATGTGTAAGTTTAATGTTTAATGTGCAGTTCATTGCTTGGGTGAGAGCCTCGATTGATGGTCAGTCACAATGGCTACATATATCCATCATCTACATGGTTCCTTCATCTATGTGGTTCCATCAAATATGTGAGAACGTTTGTCTAGTCGGATCATCTATGTGGATAAACAAGCTGTGTGGCTGAATTGTCTATGTGACCGATATGAGATTTGAATTAGATATATGGAAAGATCGACCTTGTGAATCGGCAATGTGGTTTAATCATCTATGTGTGGGAATATGGATATGTGAGAAAAATAGCTACGTAGGGAATTCAGCTATATAAGGATTTTAGGTACATCGTGATTTTGGTTAGATGAAACAACCTACGTGGAGATTTCCTCAAGTTTTATGAAAATGGCCATGTGGGCCTTTTGGAGGAAATAATCAAGGGCCTTCAATGTTCATTCCTACAATTTATTTATATCCTTTATTTTCTAACATGTTTGAGGCCATAAATGAATTTTTTACATGTTCATTTTAAGGTTTTTTGAAATAATTGGTAAATTAAAACTTTTTTGATATGTAAAATCTAATCGTATTGTGTCTATTAACTCAAGAAAGAAGGTCCCCCCATTCATTCCATACTAGTTTCCATCACTCAATACTAAAAATTACATAACCCTTCACTTGGAATAGTGGAACCCTTATTTCTAGTGGATTGAGTTATCCAGCTGTGATTTCATCTTATGTGGGCCCCTTGTTCGGTGTAGCGAGTCTCTGGGAGATTATTTCTTTCAGTTAAGGGATTCAATTATTCTCATATTTAATTAAGTGAAATAATACAGATATCATGGTTAATCTTCTTGGGAAGGAATATAATTAAAAAAATGAATATTTAAACACATAAATAACTAATTGGTTTTATCAATCGAATGTTGTTTCTTTCTATCATGATAAATTTTTTCATCTTCATTTCCTAGAAAAAATGTGATCTATGATATTCATTTGTAGCATTTTATTATACTAATTTTGTAATTTTATACTTTATGGAACATAGTAATGAACATAAATAATTAGTTAATAGATAATTAATTGGATAGATAACAAATAGGCATGTTTGATGAATTTGGTGTTTGTTGTAATTTCATAATGATCAAATTGATTTGGGTATGCATGTTTAAATGAATATGTAATTCCTTGTTTTATGTAATTTTATGAATATGTGAAATATGTTAACTATTTTTGATGAAAATAATTAAATTAATTTTAATAAATTTTAATTCCAAATTTTTTGAAACTAGGATATATGCTCGGCAACATGTTGAAATTAATTTTTTAATTAATTTAGTAGACTTTTATATATTTATGCCATAATTTTCCTATAGATGGAACTTTTGAATAATTAATTAGTTAATTTAAGAAATTAAAAAAAATTATGTGGTAATGATAATTTCTACATCAGAAGTTACCTACTTTCTTGAGAAGGTAGAAGGATATGTGTTGGGGTCATGAGATCATGTTTATGTGTAAAGGTTGTATGCCTTATTTTAGGGTCTAGATTTCACTATCGGTTGTTCTTGTTTATTTCTTATTACATAGTGATGATACTAGGATGGATGTTGTTTTATTCAGGGAAGGGATTCATGGACATGAGATGATATTGGGATGGTTAATGTGTTATGTGGGATGGGGAACCCCGGATGTGACATAATCCTAGGATGGCTTAGCCTAGGATGGATGATGTGATGGGGCAGGGAGGCCTAGATGATGTGGTAGAAGATTATGCATGTGTTGGTGTAATTCATCATGATATGAATGTGGGTGTCGGAAATGTCCCCATTGATAATGACACAGGTAAAAATTAGGCTTAACCATTGATGTGATAAAGCTAAATTCTTACTTGAAATGCATCTTTTTAATGGTAGATGGTCAGATTTATTGTTTTATTTGTATTCCATTCCCTAATACTTAAGGTAACTATATATTATTGGTTTCATGTTTCCTCAGGGTGGTAACTTTTGATGGTTTTTTAAACAATTGGGAATTGTGGAATAATTAAAATAATGATTAATAAATGACTTGGCCCTCATGGTTGGTGGCGATGGAATAACATTTCTGAAAAGATGTTAATATTGAGAGTCCATAGACTCGGTTTATATTATTCCTAGAGGAAATGGACTTATTATGATTGTAATAATTCAAGTGGAATAATATTGTTAATTAATGGTTAATTATTTAATTAATTATTGGAAATGATAAAAGAAATAAAGGAATTAATTAATGTAAATAATGAAATTCATGTGTACTTATAGGATATCTAGTCTTAGCAGTAGAATTCAGAAGAATAAGTTATAATAGATTTAGTTTATTCTAAGACTAGGTTACACCCATAATGTGGTTGTGAGCTTTGTAATATCTTGTATCTTCTATAATTTCACACAACACTCCTCTATTGTCTAATAGGAAGACTAATACCCGGTGGAATCTGGGATTGTGTTCTCCCAAACATCCCAAGGGAGGATTGATCATTGAATACCCCAAATGGTCCCCCTCACATTTATTGGTAGTTACCTTTATTGGAATGCATGATGGTTAGTTTTCCCATAAATTTGTGTCGAGGGTTATGATGGATTGTGGTTATTCACACACATGTATCCTCAGATATAGTATCCAAATGATTATTATAGGTATGATGTGAATACGCTTTCATGTCTAGACGTACCTTACTCAGGGTATGATCAATGAAGTCTTGAGTTATAATACTTGATGTATTATACATAGAAAATGGTCTGTAGTGGATTCTAGAAACTACTTGGTCACTCTATGGTGATATGATATGGGATGATGCGATGATGTGATTCATGAAGTTCATGATGTTATTAATTTCCCATGTGTCTTTGGGAAGTCCAATTTTGAAGACAGATGGCTCAGGACGTATGAAGTTGGGGAAAAGTGGAAAACCAGTGGGGAAGCATGAGAGGGGTACCTATTATGTTTAATTATTATATTATATTCTCTCTAATATGTGACACCTGGTTAGAGTTATCTATGGTGAGTCAAGGAATTTAGTAAAACATTTTAGGTGATG
This sequence comes from Viscum album, assembly GCA_963277665.1. NCBI lineage: Eukaryota > Viridiplantae > Streptophyta > Magnoliopsida > Santalales > Viscaceae > Viscum > Viscum album. Next base: position 1,726,001,071 of record OY728141.1, read on the forward strand.
AGATAGTTTCATAATTTTTTACTACTCTTTATCTTTCTTTCTTTATCTTTTATATGAGATTCTTAGGGGAGGATCCTACTTAGTATTCAATTTTTCTAACCATTAATATATATAAACTATTTTTTGATTTAGTCAGGGAAATTAAGATATTGGGGTGGATATTAGAATGTTTTGGTTTTTTAGGAGTTTTTTGGGATTTGTGGTTTCTACCATCTTTATCTTTGGGTTCTTATAGTTTTCCTTTAATTTGTTTTAGTACTGTCTGACAATTCTTTTTTTTCACATGGGATATCTTTATATATATGTGTCTGGACAAGTTTTTTTTATCTGTCATATCTATATGTTTTTCATCTTCTCCTAGATTGAAATTACTCTCATATATATTTTTATTATACCCTCGGTGTAAGTCTCCAACCTAGAGCCTTCAGGATGTAAGACTTATATAGTCACCATATCAGTTCCCTCATTGTCATCCCAGCTGGGTTGGTCTTTGGAGGGCGGTTTTCATTACACTAAGGAATTAACCAAAGCCACTAGAAATAACTACCCACTCTAGGAATAATCACGTACCACTTGTACTAGTACATTGTTTATATTTAGATAATATATAATTGTAAACATTCTCTTGTTAAATTAATTATGTATCACAAATATTGTGTTTGAAAAAAAACTAATAGAGTTATTTTCTGAGATTATTTATCTTTAAACTATATATACCATAAGTAATCATGAACATGACATTTGAGACAACATGTATAACCATGATTCATGAATTCACCCACTCTTTAAATGATAACCTAATCTAAGAATATCATTATTCTATAAAATTTACATAAGATAAATATTAAATATCAAAACTAATCCCAAAATAATAGGATTGAAACGTTTAATATCTTTAAGGAATAGATAAAAAAAGTAACTTATTTTTAAACCCTTTTGAAAATTTCTTCATATTTTATCCACATTATACTCCATTTTATACTTCTTAGCATTATACTCATCTATATAATGTGGCGAAATGGAAACAAAATAATGGAATGAGATCGAATTATCAATAAAGGCAAACATAAGAGATAAAAATAAAACATCATAAGTCAAAATAATATGATAATATGAGTATAATTACTATACATAATAATGTTTTACCTAACAAATAATAGACCATAAATAATTTCATAAGGCATAGAACATCATAAAAGTGTATAATATCCTATAAAAGTAGCATAAACAGATAAGGTAAAATAACCTAAAAAGAAATAAAAATTATAAAGCTTCTACAATCATAATAATTGAAATACTTATGGCTCAACTAAATTATATATGTACCTTTTTAAACAAACTTATTATGTCCATGCCAGAATATGTGAGCAAACTCATTATTTAAACACCTATGTGATAAAACTCATCATGTCCATGCCTAACTATATTATGAGATGTCAACTTAAAAAAATTCTTTTAAGGGAGATATATATCCCAAACCATCATTATCCTTATATATTTGTTCCATAAAAAATCAATCATATCATTAACAAATCACGGGATGAAATGGGTTTTATATCCCATTCAAATGAAATCATATAAGGAAAATATTCATACTTTTATAAATAAACATGATATGCTCATGGAATATAAATGGGTATACGATGTTATCAAATAAAATTCAAGGTATATATCATTCAATGAAGTATATGGTGTTTACACCATATAGGGAAACAATTTCTGATTTAGTCATTTTGTCGATGCCTAATAATCTTGATATGGATAATTTTTATGATAGAAAAGAACATTTCATAAACCATCTTGAGAAATAATATATATAATAAATTTTATTACAATATCCATGATCAAGAAATAAAAATTCAAATGATGTTGAGTTGGATGGAAAATATTTTTTTGGAGAATTTCGAAAATCTATCTTGAAATAAGAAATATTCATGATATTCTTAAAAACATTATGTATGAAGAAAAGATTTATAAAACTAGGATAAATATAATTTATTTTATAAAACACAAAAATTTAGATATTAATTATCATAGAACAAGTAAAAAATGGTGAAAATATGTTTTCATAAGTAAAACCTTAAAAAGTATTTCATTTCACACTTTCACAAAAAATGAACCATACAAAAAACATTAAAAATTTCCCAAATAAATTAAAGAATTTAACTTATTAGGTAATGACCTCAATACAATATTGATGGTTGAATAATGAAATTTTTAAAATCATCTAATGAATGCAGTCACTCTAGAAAAGGATTATTGAACAAAATGAAGAGGTAGGGTCAGTTTCGTAATTACATGTAAAATTGATACAAGGGGGAAGTAAAATATGTGAATAGAAATTAAATCCACATTAGTGATTATATTTTAGAATTGAATTATTTTTTATAGGTAAAATTATGAAAATTTTCCATATTAATTATCTTTCTAGATTATTCATTATTTAAAATTAAAATTGTCGATGGAACTCTCACAGTATTAGTAACATAAGAATCAATGGATAATGAGAAAAATAACATTAAAATTATATTAAAATTTCATGAAATATAATATATTTTTATCCATAAAATAAATATGGGAATAAATAACCCATATAAAATAATTTATTTTGTATAGTATAAAACATGTCACTATTGAGTAGAAAATTATATAAAGAAATACAAACCTTATCTCCCTACATAGTAAAATTAATTCTATACTTCTGATAACATTCATAAATAACTTAATATTATATTTCATAACATTATTCATATAAATTAAATTTTATATAGTTCATTTATTTTCATTTATATTTAATATATGAGTTAGTTATAGCTTATTTTATTATCATTGGGTGTTTGTAGCTTTATTGGTGGTGTTCATGCATTATGGTGTTTATTTTAGAATTCATTATATGATAGAATGTTAATAAATCCTATAAAATTTAAGATAATTTAATTTATAACATATAATTATTTATAAATATCTTAATTTACTCCATATGTGTTTAGTTTATATACTGTGAAAATGTAATAGGTCTCAACTTTTTTTTATAAATTTAGCAATCTAATGTGATATTTTTACACTTAGTTAAATAACTGATATAACCATTTTATGACCATAAACAAAGAATTATTTATTAATTAACAAATAATATTATTATTATTTAATTTCTCGTATACATCCATGATAAATATTTATAGCTTCGTTAGTGTATGTGGTTAAATAGTAACATGAGAATACCATAATAATTGGGAGATTATAGTTATGAAAGGTCATTTATTTTTTAATAATATGATTAATAAATAATTAAATTAAATTATATAGATATTTTTAATATTTTAAGACAAATAATAGTTTATTTTTAAAAAACAATATTGAATCTATATGAGAAAAGAGATATGTTAATTCACGGAGGTGGTAGTCTATATAACTGATTGTTAAGATTTTCATTTCCCAATGATGAGAGATAATACATGGTGATTATATTTTTTTATTTAAAAATTATATTATATTATATATGTCACATTTATTCTTAAATTAAATCTTCCGAACCAGTAAATATATGTGGTGGTGAAAAATGAAATACATCAGTTTGTGGAGGCAGTAGTCTATACAAATGCATGACCAACAATTTTTTTTCTCTCATGAGTGAATGGAATGAAATAAATAATGTTTGTTCAATTGGTATAATACCACCTCAATATTCTAATTATACTTATTTCATTATGTTTCTATGGTATGTATTGGTTTTTGAGATAAATATTAAGATAAAAATGTTAAGGATTAAGTAATACTCACTTTGGGTCCTTGAACATTCTCTTCAAATTCTCCATGTAAATGAAGGGATTAGGTAAACTTTTGATGACCAGGTTATTCAGTTCATCAAATTTAATTATAATATAAGAAAATTAAGAAGGTTTTAAAGGAAATTTTTAAGTACTTGTTTATTTTTTGGTGGGAGTAATTAACCTATATTAAGTGTTGAAAAGAATTTTTTTGTAAACAAATTTTATTTTTTCAATAATGGAATTAATCTACTCAATGGTATAAGGGAAAAAATAGAAAAAATAATTTATTGTTAGGTGGGATAATGTAGATACAACCTATACCTGTCATTTTCAAATATATTTTAAACATTTTTCAAGTCATTTTTTTATTTTCTTAAATGGACTGAAGGCATTAGATTTTTATTTGTTTTTTATAATCCCTATTTTAAGGGTTAGAGCAGAACCCATACATGGACTATAGGCTTCATGAAATTACATTACCCGAAGGCATTATAGGAATTCATCCCAGACAATGACTAATTAGTACTGCCCCTCCCCAGCATCTACATCATGATTTCATCTCTCAACCTTCACACGGTTGTTCGGCTAGCTATCCTATGTACAGATGCAAATTTCTGGTACCAGTGCAGATTTTCGTTCCATCTCATTCTTTGAAATATGTTATCTCTTCTCAAGTGAATGTGCATGCTCTAAATCCTCATCTGGAGCTTGTTTCTTGTGGATTCTGTCTGGTACTTCTGCTCATAACTCGGCCTGAAGGCCTTGAGTTGGCCTGAAGGCCTTAAGAAGTCCTAAAGGCCTTAAGTCTGCCTGAAAACCTTACTTAATTAAAGGTTTACATGGACCTAAGTCTTGAAGGACTTAAGGTAAAAAACAGTGGCGTGAAGATAGAAAAAGATGAATAGTTATGGCTCCTACAGTATAGACCAATACCTATTATATTACTTGATACAATACTTCTACAATACGATTATAGTAACCCAAAAATTTTCCTCCAACAGGATTTGATCCCAGGTCTCATGGATCAACATGGAGATTCCTCACCTATAGGGCTGAGTCTCATGTTCAATCATCATCCATTAATTTTTTTTTTCATTTTACAATTTTCATTTTAACGAATCTTACTTATCATCAACTAGGTAATATATATATATATAGTATATAAATATATAATTACCCATTATACCAAATTTTTTTACGATAAAACAAAATTTATCCTCTATTTAATCTAATAAAATTTCTAATTAATAGAAAATTAAATTTTAAATTTGAACAATCAATATATTGAAAATTTATTTTGTATAAAAAATGTTTTTCACAATTAAGTGTTCTTAATCTTATTTTATATTGATTACCAATTGAATTAGTGGAAATATATTTTAATATAGGTTTGAAAATTATATAAAATTATTATTTGTAAATACATTTATTTACTTTATTAGAAAATAATTATGGTATTTTAATAAAATATTTTTTAAGGGAAAAGTTTTATCATTATCATTGTCATTATCAATAATTTTAGTAACCATAATTTTATGCCTAAAATTCATATTAAAAAATTTACTTAATATTAAATTTTTTATTTAAAATATGAAATCCAATTTTTTATATTTATTTTCTACAAGTGATCATAATTGATTTTTAATATAATCGAATAAAACAATTTTTAGAGTAGAACATTGCATATGTTTCAAAAACATTAAATAAGGTATTTAAAAATTTAATAGGGTGTTTTAAAATGATATTTTTACTTTATAAATATATGTGTTTATTAAAAATATTAAAAATAATTTTATGAAATTTCTGTTTAATGAAAATGTCATAAAAGTTATGATATTATAAAAATTGGTATTTACACTATTCACCAAAAAATATTTGTTACAAAAATTTACAAAAAAAATAATAATATAATATTGAAATGTTCGATCAAAAAATAATGTAAATTTTTTTGTATTTAAATTATAAAATTTATAAATATAGATTTAAAATGAGAATACAATATATAAAGAAAAACTGCATTTTAACAATGATCTTTTTCAACTTCAAGAGTCTTAAATCTTATTTCATTTAAATTTAAAAAAATAATTTGATAAAATTGTTTCTAGATCTAAATATTTTCCTATTATAAATAGAATAGTTGAGGTCAATTTAATTTAATAATTTAATATAAAATACCCCTTTATTAAATGATTCTTTGGAAGGAATCATTTATTAACTATTGATTAAAGAAAAATAATTATATATAATTATTTAAATAAATTATTACTTTTTCATTTATTTAATATTATATTATTTATTTTATTTTAATATTTTAGTGTTTATTTGAGTGAGGTGTTTAGTCAGTTTGGTGTTGTGTGCGACACAAGCTATATAATATATTATTAATTTAAAGGATCCAAAATCTCATGTGGTTCCAATCTACCTCCCTTAAATGAACTTCATTACTGAAATTTCAATAAATAATCATTGAAGAAAGTATGATAGGGAATTTAAAATATATTTAACCTTTGGGGTATAGTTTGTAATTTTACATTTACCTTACCCTCTTAGTATATATAAAGATTCATCTCTTTCTTCAAACGATATTAATATTTTATACAATCAGATACTCAAGTATGAAAAAAATCATATCATACATTATCCAAAATATATCATTCCCAAAACCATATCAATTTAAAAGAAATTAAACTTCAAAAAACACATATATTCTTACAGATATTCACATTACCTTTAACTCTCAAGTAGTATTAATTTATAGGTCCTAAAATATAACATTATCAAATATATATAACAATCCAAAAATTGTTATGAACTTCAAAAAATATATCATTAATCAATTATCAATCTCAGGATTACTAATACTGTATAAGTTAACTTTTCAATATCAATCAACCCTTTATTATTTTTACATAAATTTTATAATAAAACAAATAATTTTTCATCCATGAATCATGTGTTCATCAATAGTAACCGAAATATATATTACATTGTCATAAAATTACTTTGAAATGTTATTGATACTATTTAGTATATATTTATTAACCTTCAAATAAAAATTAATGATGAAAATTCTTTATATGTTTTATATAATCATCATAGACTTTAGAATATACCATAATATCATTAATAAATATCACTCACTAATAAAAATAGAAAATTGTATCAATATATTATTTTTAGTATGACCACATCCTCACTACGTTATGTGTGATTAAAAAACTCACCTTTTGAATCATAATAATTGAATACTATGATTCCAAATCATTCCAGTATGTTTTTTATTCAATCATATGGCATAGTGGTTTCTAGACACGAACCATTATCTATATCATTTCTATGATTACGTTTTATGAAAATACTAAAACCCAAAATGGTTATCAATAAAGTTCGAGTTAATGATCATGTGAATATAAAAAATAAATCATAATATGTATTATCTAGTGAAACCTTCATTTTAATTTTTGTTAAATTTAGTTTAATATACTTTGATTTAAGTTAGGTTCTCTTATACTTCATTTTCTAACACTAAAAATAACCATTCCAAAATTATGTTGAAATTTTTTTAGTATTCTAAACACAAAAATCATTTGTATTTATTCTCTTAAATCATGACTTTCCCTTTTTCCCTAAAAGTAAATATCAATTAATGTGTACCTTAACATAAGAATATAAATGTTTCAGGCTAATTTATGTATATCCATTCCCTATTAGGTTTTCTAACCTAATTATTTTTCAATCCCTCATAATGTTTTGAAATTATAATGTTAATTATCCTAAACATATCCCCGAGGAGTTTCTGACAATGTTCTTATTCTTAGTCCCACTCATCATGCATCAAATTGAAGATTAATTTGATACTTAACCAACCTTTTTTGGTGGGCCCACCAGAAACCTGCTCATCGTCGTCGCCGGAGCTGTACAATCATGCCCGTGAAAACAGAAAGAAATGAAATCCCAACACCCAAAAACCAAGATGTTGCCACCATCTTTGCAATCACCCAAATCACTCCATCCATCGTGAACTGAACAAGAGAAATGAAAAATTGAGGATGAGAGAAAAATCCATCACCAAAAATTTCTGAAGTCGTGATACTAATCTTCATAGCCTTGGAAAATATTTTATGTTATAATTATCAATACATATTTTATGTTATACTCGTCTTCATAACCGTGGAAAATGGAAAAATGAGAAAGGTGTGAAGTCATATTATCATTACGAGAAAATAGAAGTGATAAAAAACAAATATCGTAAGTGAGGATAAGATGATAATATGGTTATAATAAATATACATAATAAAGTCATACTGAATAAATCATAGGTCATAAATCATGGCATAAGACAAGTCATAGCATAAAAGTTTGAAATATCTAAAAAATGAGTCACAAACATGGAATGTAATATAGCATAGAAAGGAAACATAGAATCGCTAAATAATCATAATAATATGAATCCTAATAATAAAAACCATTATTCCCATTCCTATGTGAACAAACTTATCATTTCTTTTCATGAAAATGTGAGAAAATTCATTATGACCATCCCTACATGAAAAAATTCATTCCATCTACTACTTCCTATATCATAAGATAAAAACATAAATCAATTCATTTGAGGGAGATATAGGACCCAACCATTCACAGTCCTTAAATATTATTTCCATATGAAATCAACCATTTTATAAATAACATAATGAAAAAATGGGTTTCAAATCCATTTCAAATGAAATCAAAAAAGGAAAAAAGTATTAATTGCCATAATAAACATGATAATCCCATTGAATATAAATGGGTATCCAATGATACTAAAAAAATTATATTTAGATAACATTAAATGATTTATATTGTTTTTAAACTCTATATATAATTGTTATATAATTTATATAATAAATTCCATAATAAGTCTATTAATAGAATCTTGGTGAGCACCCTTCAATTAGAGGTAGAAAATATTGAGTATTCACTAAGGAAAGTAATTGGAAGAAAAATAATTCCTACAAATAATGGAATATATTTCCAAAAAAAACTAATGGATTATTTTTATGATACAAAATAAAATTTCACAAGACATATGAATAAATATGGTCGATGATATCTTTTTGAATAATATCCTTGATCAAGCATAAAATATTTCAAAGGATATTGAGTTAGATGAATAACATTGTTTAAGAGCATTAGGAAATTTACATTGAAAATAAGAATCATTTTGGATCTTTTTGTTAAAATATATTTATGTTTAAATATTTTATAAAACATGAAAAATAATATGTGATTTTATAAAACTGGATAATTCAGATAGGAATCTTCATAGATATGTAAAAAAATTCCTAAAATATGTGCCTATAAAGAAAACATTAAAAATATATTCTTTTCATTGATTGAGAAAAATTAACAATTCAAAATGTGTTACAAATTTATTTTAAAATTTTATTATGTTCAAGTAGTGTAAAATGAATAGAATAAATTATTTATTTATTTATATGTGTATTCCTAAAATTTTCCAATGATTAAGGTTATATTAGAGAAGGATTCCCAACCAAAAAAATGGAGGTAGGGTTAGTTTCCATTTAATTAGTAAAAATGATCCAAGGAGAAAATTAATTTGGTATAAGATATTTGAAATCAAATTAAGGGCATGTATAGAATAAAATTAAATGGGTTTTAGAGATAAAAATATATAAATTTTCCATATAAAGTATCTTTCAAAATCATTACATTTTTGAAAATTATATTTGTGATGAAATCATCATGATATTGGAAACATAAAAATTAAATGATCTTGAGAGTAAGATAATTAAATCAAAATTAAAATCTCATGAAATGTAATATATTTCAATAAGACAAATCAATAGGGTAATTAATACATCATATAATGTAAATTATGCTATGAAATATACAATATGCATCAAGGAGTGGAAAATGTGACAATGAAACATATTCATTTTTTTTATAATTAGTCGAATGCATTCTAATATCCTATATAAAAACATAAATATCTTAATATTAAATTTTATACCCTTTTTCAAATACCTTACCTTTTATATTCTCCATTTATTATCATTACATATGAATATATTATTTTTATAATGATTATTTTATTACAATTATGTTTTAGTAACATTATTAGTTCTTCACATGATTTATAAACTAGATTTCATTACCCATTATATTATACAATGTTAAAAAAATAGATATTTTATGATAATTGAATAGATAGCTCATATTTATTTTTAAATCTCTTACCTAATCCCATAAATCTTATAGTAATTCTTCACAAAAATAGAACCAATGTTGATTTATTTTTTGTAATCTTATGGATCAAATATTATTTTTTAATAATAAGTAAAATATATAATATAACCTTAAAAATAAAACTATTATTTCATCAGAAATATATAAAAAATTTATTTTTAAAATTCTCAAAGTCATCCATAATAGTGTTTTATAGCATTGTTCATATATGTGGTTAAACCGACCAAAACCAGGGCGTACTCTAATTAAAGAATGACTATGCTTATGGAATTTTTTAATTTTGAATAATATCATTATAACATAATAATAATAATAATGGCATTATTTATATATTTTTACTATTTTTTTCATTTTTTAATTTATTTTTTCAAATAACAAGGAAATTGGATAAAATCTGAGATACATTACTTCATTGGGGAGGTAGTTCGCAAAGTGCATGGTAAACGTTTTAATTTTTCAATGAATGAGTTGGAATAAAGGTGTTTTATAATGTTTTTATTCAAAATTATAATTATATTATATATAAAAAATATATTGTTAAATTATATTCTTATAATGAGATAATATATGTGGTGATGAAAAATAGAAGACAACCTTTTGTTGTGGTGATAGTCCTCACAAAAAGACGATCGATGTTATTTAATTTTAATATGTGGATGGAAAGAAATAAGTAAAGGTTGTTTAATTAATATAATAAAATATAAATATAATATTGGTACTAAGGTAATTATATTACTATAGTAATGAGTGTTTTAGAAGATAAATATTAAGAAGAAAATGCATAGGATTAAGTAATTCTCACTACTAGACCTTTAACATTCATTTGAAATACTCCTATGAAATAAAGGGATTGACCTCACTAATGATGACCATGGGCTTCATTTTTAAAATGGGGTTCTAAAAGAGATAAATAGGGTATTATTTAATATAAATTTATGCTTTTATTTCTATAGTTTAGAGGTTACTAGTGATCACCTTTTATAAATGAAGAAAAGGGAGCTTTTGGGAACACCCATTATTTTTCAAAAATGGAATGATAGTATTCTATCGTCAAAGGTTACAAAAAGTCATAAATAATGGTTTTTTGGTGTTATAGGGTACATAAAACCTCTAAATCTCATTTTTACACCTGTTTCAAACCTTTATCATGTCATTTACCATTTGGTTGTTACATTTTACTATTCTCATTTTTACTTAGGTTACTAGTTTTTACTAAGTAATGTATATTTTAATGAACAGATAAAATAAAGCCTATTAAAAAATTTGGGTGTGATGGAAATAAATTTAATTACTATTTAATATAATTAAATTTATAATTATGTGAAATTATATTTTTAAATTAAATAATTCAATATATAGAAAAAAAATTTGTATAAAAAATATCAGTTGCACCATTGAGTGTTCATAATCTAACTTTATATTTATTACCATTAGAATTAATGATAGTATATTTAAATATAAGATTAAAATTTATGTTAGATTTAATTTTTAGAATACTTTAATTAATTTTATAAAATATAAATTTCACAACGTTAATAAAATAATCCTTTGAAAATAATAATTTTTTGATTATTATTTTCAATAAATTTGTACTTAGTAATCAAATTTTTATGGAAAAAATGAATTTTAAATTATTACATAATATTAAATATTTTATCGATAATATGAAATAAATTTTGATAAATATATCTTCTACAAGTGATGAAAACTAATTTTTAAAATAATTGTTTAAAAAATTATTAGGGTAAAAATTTACTTAAGTTTATAAAATTCTAAACACAAATTTTATAAATTCAAAATATTGTTTCAAATATTTAAATTAATTTATAAATATATATTGTTATATAAAAATTTTTAACATACTTTTAATTCATTTTTTATGATAATTTCATAAAAGTGACAGAATTCAAAATTATATATTTTTCACTATTCATGTAGATGTTTATTATTTTAGAAAAATAATCTCAATTAATTCTTGGATAATATTTAAAACTTCAAAACAAAAAAGAAGTTAATGTTGTCAAATTTAAATTATAAGATTTTTAATTTTTATTATAAATGAAAATAAAATATAAAAAGAAAAAATGATTTTATGAAAAATGCCTTTTTAAACATTCTGTTTTTTTAATATTATTCTATATAAATTTCATTATAATTAAATGTTTGTACAATAGTTTATAAAACAAAAAATTACCTATTGTAATAAACTTTTAATTTTATAAAATTTATTTTATAAAGGTAAAATAAAATACAACTTTTTTTAATGGTTATTAAGAAGGTATACTTTATTGTATATTAATCAAATAAAAACAATAATATGTAATTATTTTAGATGATTTTAATTATTTTTTATTTTTCGTAATTTTAATGTTTTATGGTTCGATTTTTTTGTGTGGTGTGTTTTTTTGATGTTTTGTGTGACACACTATATCGAACATAATATTAATTTAAAGGATCCAAAATCTTTAGTTGTTATACTCAACCACCCCCATTAAGAGGAAAATCCCATAAACCATAAATGTAGAATAACAGATGTAGACTGACATGAAACCAAAACAACACAACCAAAAAATAAATCCCACTACTCGGGAAACTCAAATATCAACTATATAAGTGTTGTCTAGGAACAAGAATAACTACTAACTCAGTTATTGTCCATCATATCTCTATTATAAAAAAAATTGATAATACAATATAAATGGGGTTCTGATAGAATTTTATAATGCCCTGAACTAGCTCACTGAGGTCGATTCATTTGGCCATAAAGAATCATAAACACCTCCCAATACAGAAGAGGTTTTTGACTAGAGATGGGGGCCTACTTCAATAATTAGGTAGATTATCCCATAAATATCATATAATAATCAATAACCTACACATTAGGAGTAGTAATAAGTATATATTCAGTAGAAATAAATATCAACATATTCCCAAAGATAAAAACATCATGTGAAATAAAAAATGAGCCACATTTAATCTTACATTCAATTCAAATGTATTCTTATATATAGTTTATCAATATGAGTAAAATAAAATATAAGAAAAAAATATCCATGAAACATTAGAAAAATAAGTATAGATTATTTCCTAGAATCATAAACCAAATAGTTCACTATAATCCCACCAAGTCATATCACATGTCAATTACCATAAAACCCCATCTTACATAGGGGAGGCCACCCACCATGCCTATACCTAGTCCTCGACCATGATCTCCCGCTTAGGGATGGACATTAAATGGGAACCACGTCAAATTATAGACCAAGACCACCCACACAAGGTTTTCCTCATATCATATTAAAAATAAAATATCATATAATATCATCGTACTCTATTTTGGTGACACATTATACCCCACATAAAATCTAAAAACACCCACTATCACTCAAGGTTTTTCACACATCAATATCTTGAAACCCATCCATCTCGCATATGGAAGCCCCAAACTCCATGACAACATTTCATCATAAAAAACCCCAATTTCATATCACTCGTGATGTTTTCACAACCATCAATCTCAAAATTTCAAATTTTAGACCGTAAAAAAAATTAATAAATTAGTGTAACCCTTTAAACATTATCTCAACATCACATCCCTTGAAAAAACCCTTGACAAAGATATACCTTTATATTTTCTTTTTAAAAAACATAATCATTACTCACATTAACAATATTAAACCACATAAACCATCTTAAGTAAATAAACTCATCTCCAATGCTTGTAAACAACCCTACTATGTCACTATGGCCCTAGTCCTTCCCAAACTACTCACTCTAGGCACAATTTAACTTAAAATAAATTCTAACCACTAAACAAGGAAGGAGACATGGTTTTTTTATTTCCAAATAAATTTTAAAATAATCACCACATAAGGGTCCAACTTCATCAATATGGATCCACTTTATAAGTATGATATTAAAAAATATATGTTTCTTTAAGAAAACCCATGCACATAAATGAAATTCATTCCATAAAATGGCATACAAATTTCATTACATGGAATTGAATTCTAACCTAAATATTAAATTGGAACACATTCTACATCAACCTCTTGGATTTAGGCTTAATCAAATGAATCCCAAAAATTATCCCCAGACCCTCCTACTTTGGGACTTGTACAGGAATACTAATAAATTATGAAAGAATAATCTGTGATGAAAATGGATTGTTTTATACTTACCAATAGAAGTCTTATTCAAATAATGACACATAAAATATAAATCAATGGGATATATTCAAAATTGGTCAATTTTGAGTGTGAATTTATGGATGGGAGTAGGGTATAATGAAATTTAGGTTTGAATTAACGATTATCCCTTTAAAAATCTATTTAACAGTTTTGTTGTGTCATGACTAAGATATTAACACCATTTTTATCCTAATTAGGTTGAAAATTTTGTGTGTCCCCCATGGATCATGATGTGACCACCCCTAGGCAGAGGGACCAACACACAACAGGTCACTATTACTGTGTGACTTTAATTCTCAAATTGTAATGGCCCACCCAATAGATATTTTATATAGAAACCCCTATTAGTACACATTGATCTTTCCAAACATTATATCATAATTTCATAGTGTCTGACACTATTTCATGACCTCATTCCCTCTATACATTCCTCATACTCAGACCATAAAAGATTCCTCAAATCATGATCTTGGGCCATCACTTACACCCCAAGATAACTGAGCTCAACAAGATACATGGGATGAAAAATAAATTAAAAAAAGGTACAATCAAATTTTAGGGGAATTATTGTTGTAAATGATAATTCAAGTTGATAAACGAAATAAAAAATAACTATAAAATGAATGGTTTATATTTAGTAAGACCAATGAAAGAAAAAAACTTACATCACATAGGCCACCACAATTTTTCACTTAACACGCCATCTAGTTTGATAAGACTTGTAGTGTATTTATAAATATGGTATAAATAATCAATGAAATATATTCATTAAATTTTTAGATATTCCACATTAGGATCATAATCAAACTAAAAATAAAATTTTTAAACAATTACTTCCTTAATTTGAATATAATAATCCATAATATTCTCTAAAGAATTATACTAATTAAATTATAAATTAATAATGAAACTCAATCAAATTATATATTTATTTTGTAATTATTTCCTTCAAAATAAAAAAATAATTTAATTATCCCTTTCCCCATCCCCACTAGTCTATCGGGATGAATCTAAAGTCACTACAACCTTTGGGGGTATATGTGTCTCATTTCTGTTCTCAATATTCATTTTCTCATAAATATGGATCATAGATAATACTATAGAATCTAAAATTTCTATATTATATTGGTCTCTTCATTGAATATTTTAACACCATTTTATGTAAATGAATCCATTTGTTCCAACCAATGGTTTCTTAGATTTCTTGTAATTGATCTAAAAAATATCCCTCTGCATATTGGGCCTTTTAAAAAGATTGTACATCATGGAAATATTCAATAGATTAACATAGGACCATCTAATTTACTATATTTTTATCAACATTGTCATCCAAGGTTGTTTATTTTATACATTTCTACTCCTCATGCACCATGGATTAATTATTTTTCTTAATTAATGCTTTAAATTCATGATAATCCCTTGAATAGTCTATAAACTCAGTGAAACTATATACATTTTTCTGAATCCAAATTGATTTCTATATCATAATAATTTTATTGGTATATTAAAATTTTCAAATATTCAAATCACCACAATAGTTATAGTAGTGATCCAACTTAATATAGGGATAATATTCCTATTGGTTTTCATACAAATTATTATGCTAAAAACAATAGTATCATTTATTAATCCAAATGACATAAATAAAAGGTTTCATTATTTCTACCTCAATTAAAATCATTTCTACTTATCCAATTTGATAATCCATTTTATTAAATTAGAAATATCAGATAGAGAAATAAGCTTAAAGAATTAAACTTTATAAACCTCAACACCAAACAAACCTGAAACAATAGGGGGCTCAAACAAATTTCAACGTTTGGTGACCACTTCATCAACATTAACATGATTATAAAATAACAAAATACATTATTTAACATATATTGTAGAAATATTGTCAGGAAAATTGAATGGGGATGTGAATATGTTCTTGGAGTCCCTAAAAAATTTAAGAGAAACTAATATATTCCAAAGATATTAATGGAAATTTAAGTGAGGGTGGATATTATAAAGCATACAAAAAAGAGATAATAAAAAATATTAAGATAGAACAACAATATACTTATGTGAGAATGTAACTGTTGGGTGTCCCTTATAGTGAAATGATTCTATTAAACCTTAACATTAGCTCTAGATTCTATCCTGGAATCAATTCCCATGCATGAGTTAATGAAAGTTGTAGGTAAATTCTATCTTCGATCACCTTCTAGAGGAAACTCCATTTCCTTCACCATTATCTCACAATATTAATAATAAAATAATTATAATAATAATTTCTACTAAATATTGTATGGTTTCATGTAGAGGAAAATATATACCTCTAAAAAGTATAAAATGATTTAAGAATACCCCTTCAAATGTCCGACATATATAGAAATTGAACCCAATTATTTTTCAAAGCTATATTTTTCAAGAGAAAATGCTTCAGATAATAAACCCACACTAATTATTTTATCAGGATTATTATTATACCTTTAAATTAAACATCCCAATCCAATGGATAGGTTTTTACTTTATAAAGTCTAAAACTTTGGTTTATGTTCATCTTGTATCACAATCCTCTGTCTAGACACACTATAACACCTAAATCCTACAAGAATTTGATCACACGTCAAAGCCCCTCATTCCTCCTATAGTATTTCAATAATAGGATAAGAATATATAAATATACACACATGTGTGCATACAAACATTTGAGGATATGTGAAAAATTATATATATTATTAAATATATACACCTACTTTGAACAAAATGGTGGAATAACACCAGTATATGAAAATGAATAAAAATTAAACCATACAAATTCATATAAATCCATTCAATAATTATATAACTATTCAATTTTTCTGAACTATATGGGATTATAATGAAAATATGAGAATATTTTACTAAATTACATCTGATAAAAGATTCGTAATATTTCTTATTGTCTATTCATTCATTTATGGGGATATTTAGATTACAATGAATATTAATTTAATCTATATAAGATATCTAAAAAATTGTTATTTGAAGAAAAACTATTATACATAATTCTTTTAATACATTCAAAAATTTCCTTTCATATAAATAATTCTTTAAAAACATTAGTTTAATAACCATTAATGGATCCATATTTTTTTATAATACAAGTTTCATTACTCTCATTAAATATGTTAAAATATCTATTTTTTACAATGATGTGTCTTTTTTATTGTTATTTTATGTTATTATAGAGACCATGTTGAGATAAGTGATGAGTATAATCTCCCTAAATTGTCTTTTATTATGAACCATATCAAACATTATCAATCTTATCAATCATGACAATAAGTGATAATGAGGTAAATAAGCTTGTTGAGAATTGTACAATTGTTTTAGGTTATATAGGATTACTTGTATGATTTTTTATGGAATTCAACATTATATTTCCAAAAAAACATTTGATTACATTGTACAAAACAGAAGATATTTTGAAGTTTAGTTTCATTGAAAAAAGGTGCATAATACATAAAAATTTAAAACATTCTTCTAATCCACTTAAAATTATGGATTATAGATTCATCCTAATTACAGTTACTGCATCTCATAACTTGGGGACATACATCAAAGGAAAGGGTGAGAATAATGCCCAGTAAGGGAAAGAAAGGGAAACAATTTACATGTGATCATTAGAGTTATCAATAAAATTGTGAGATATATCATAAAGGAATGATAAAGAGACACATAATAATAATAATAACATGAATCATAACATGTATATGTGACCAAGATGGAGGCACTCTCCTCACGACGTCTAGGGTTAACACCCATCTATGGTAATGCTTGCCTTAGTTCGTCTTTAATCTGATTCTTCATGGAGGATTTTGATTCGGAATGGGGAAGAGCATACCAAGCTTGTGATTCCAAAGTAAAAAATGTAGAGGTCCCTCCGGTCTAAAGAACTAGAAGAATAACCTTTGTGGAAGTGCTCAAAGGATCGGAACACTATACAAATTCTGCGATGAAAGCCTCTCTATGCAAGATGCTTGATGATGGAAGATTTATAGTGGAAGCTAATCCTGAATCTCTACAATAGAGATCTAAAATGTGTAAGTTCTCAGTTATGGGTTAAATCTCATACATTAAAGGGGATAAATCCTAGTTGACTGATGAGTTAAAGAATAGTATTACTCATCTACAGGGATTATCGGACTGGAAAATAGTTCTAATCAGAAAAGGATATTTCCATATGTTACTTAAATCATAGGAAGAGAATGATCGGGTCTCGAACATAGGGATCATATAGCTTAAACCTGGTGTTCTTATAATTTTTGAATGGAACTATACTTTCAACCCACATTCTTTGAATAACAATACAACAAAAATTTGGGTTAGAGTACAAGGGTTGAGTTGGTTTTTTTGGCACCCAAAGATACAAAACATTTTGGTATCCTGTATTGGTAGTCCTGTCAAGATCGACCAGCGTACCTTAAATGCAGAGATTGTATTGTATGATCAGGTTATGGTTGAAGTTGATTTGGACTCAAAGCTACTGAAGGTCATCTGTTTCAATGCTAAAGATTACAAATCCGAGGTCTGGATTGAGTTTGAGTGCAAGCCACCATTTTGTGATCTCTAAAAAATTGTGGTCCACTCTTTGATGAATTGTAGAGTT
This sequence comes from Viscum album, assembly GCA_963277665.1. Classification (NCBI taxonomy): domain Eukaryota; kingdom Viridiplantae; phylum Streptophyta; class Magnoliopsida; order Santalales; family Viscaceae; genus Viscum; species Viscum album. The sequence goes on from OY728141.1 coordinate 1,726,019,916, forward strand.
ATGAAAAGCCATATTTCTATGACCAAGGATGATGGCTGGACTGAAGTTCTATGAGACAAGAAAGGGAAGGGTTCTGGTGTCGAGAGGACTGAACCTCCCCCAGAAAAAATTGGAAAAATGGATAAAAAAGATAGCCCAGGTTTGGGAGTCTTCAAGTATGTCCTGGGCTATGATGGTGTAGGAAGAGAAGGAGAAAAACATAGAGTAATGCATTATGGAGGAAATTGAGAAATCAGTCCTAGATGTATCTGATTAGGTATATGAAACCTTTGAACGGGAAAGATGTGGGAACTTAACTCTATCAAAATCTGGCCATGAAAATGCTGCTGCTCAAAGTGGTCCAGCTCGACATGTTATACCCAGTAACTCCCACGATGGAAAAAAACCGGAACACCTTGAAGAAACTATGAATGATGGATATACTGTTGAGGGAGTTCTTCTTGTTGATGTTGATTCTTCTATGGGTGATGGACACTCTATTGGAAAATTCATACCCTAAGACAAGGCTCCCAAGAAGGCATTAGTTTGCGGGTCTAAGGAGAGTATATCTCTCCATGCTGAAAACTCGGGTATGATCCCTATTTCATTCAAGGACTCAATCAAAGAGAAATGTGTGGAACTTAATGTGCAGGAGCCACCACTGTAGTCTATTATGGACTTTTCTTATCACAAGGATCTCCTTGAAGAAGCTTTTAATCATTGAAATACTGCCGATAGAGGTGCTCTAGTCGATTCTACTTCTGTTTTGGGCGTTGGACACTGTAATGGAATTTTCATACCCCAAGACAAAAATCACAGGAAGTCTTTATTTTGTGGGTCTAAAGATATCATACCTCCCCAAGGTAAAATCTCAGGTATGATCCTTCAATATAGTAAGGACGCAATTTAATAGAAAATTGTGGAAGTGAAAGTGCAATAGCCATCGGTTGTTCTGCACCAACCGGATCTTGTTATGGAAATTGCCTCTCATAAGGTAACCCCTACAACAAATATAAGTTATAGCTCCATAGACATCCCAATAAATTCCGAAATAATGGAAAAAATGCAGCCCACATTGAATTCAGTTTCTACTTACAGCTCTTCTGTTTCTGTTATAGATAACTAGTAATTGAAATCCACTCCATCTACTTCACACATTGTCACTAGATCTAAGAAGAAGAAGGGCTCATGTGGAGATAAACATAAAAAGGGAGGTTCTACCTCCAAAAATAGGTTTATATGGATTTATTTTTATGGAATTGTAAGGGAATTGCTAACCCTAAGACATATAATTTTTTGAAAAGATTCTTTTTAATATATCGCCCAAAAATCTATGCCATTGATGAACCAAAAACTACTTTTTCCATGAAAAATTGGCACATTTTTACTTATGGTTATATCTTTTTAGGTGCTTGAAAAAGGTAATAGTGTTGATTATCTTTTTGTTTTCTATCATAACTCTTTACAGAATGTTAATATTTTAAAAAGAACTAAGCAGTTGCTAACTTGTGATTTTCTGATAAATGTCACTCGTATTTTTTGTACCATGATTTATGCTAAAAATAGATATCAAGAGAGAAATCCCCTCTGGGATGATCATTATGGGCTAGCTAACACAACTCAAGATCCCTGGTTTGTGTTTGGTGACTTTAAAGCTATTATTTCCCCTAGTGAAAAAATTGGTCCATCTCACTCTTCCATTCCTCTAAATAATTTATAACTTCAATAGATGATTGTAACCTTATAGAGGTTAACCACACTGAGGCCAAGAACACTTGGTATAGAAGGCAATATAATAGGTTAGTTACCTATAAATTGGACAGGGCCTTCACAAATATTCCTTCTCTGGACACCTGGGAAATTATTTCCTACACCACCCTACCCAAAACTTAATTCAGACCATCATTGTATTATTATAAGTCATTTTTCTAAATGAGCTAAAAACATTCTTCATTGCAGATTCAAAAATGTGTGTTCTACTGTGCTGTAATGTTCTAACATCCTAAAAAAGTGTTGGAACTCTATGAATCATATCAATGATGCCTTTGCTTCTGTTACCAAGCTAAATTACCTCAAGTTATGTCTCAAAAATTGTTGTAATGCGAAATATAAACAAATAGAAAAAGATATATTGAACCTTGAATAGGAGATTATTCAAATTCAAATATCCTCCACTAGCTCCAATTTCTCTTTGGACACCTAGATTGAAATTAATACTTCCATGAAATTAAACAATTTTTTCACTCGTAAGTATAACCTTCATAAACAAAGTTTCAATTCTAAATGGATTTCTGATGGGGATATAAATACCTTGTTCTACAACTCTCTCCAAAGAATCAGAAAATTTTATAGGCCCCTTTCTCTTCTCAGGAGCGATGATGTAATCATTGACTCGGAGGAGGATATTGCAAATCATGTAGTCTGATAATTTCATAATATATTTAATGGTCCAAATATCAATAAAGATATATTACCTGAGAAAATTTCGGTGATGGTTACTAATGAAGACTATATCTAACTCTTTAGCATCACTACTGACAATGAAATCAAATGCAATGTTTTTTGTCTCAACTCTAATAGTTCCTTGGGCCCTGATGGCTTCAATAATGGTTTCTTTCAACAATACTGGGAGGTGATTCACACTGGCGTCTTCAAGATTGTTCGAGCCTTTTTTACTAATGGACACCTCTCACATGGGCTAAATTTCCAATTCCTCACTCTAATTTCTAATGTGGAAAATGCCTCTGAAATTAACCTTTTCGAACTATTTCTTTTCTAAATACCACTTACAACATCATTACTAAACTTCTTGTGAATTTACTTTTAGCTTTATACAATAAAATTGTTTCCTAGAATCAATTTGGATTTATCAAGGGAAAGACTATACAAGACTGCATCTGCATAGCCTCTGAATGTACCAACACCCTCAATAAAGCTGTCAGAGGGGTAAACATTTCCATTATGATTGATATTAGAAAATCTTTTGATACCATTGATTGGGGATTCATTTTCAATGTTCTTCGATCCTTTGGTTTAAATGAAACTTTCATCAATAGAATAAATTATTTATTCAATTTTTCCTTTATTTTGGTCCACGTCAATGGTTCCCCTAAAGGTTACATCAAATGCACAAAAGGTGTAAAGAAAGGTGATCCTCTATATACCATTATCTTTTCCATAGCCAAATATTATCTTAGTAGATTTCTCACTCTCCTTGTTAATCAAAACAAGATCAACCCCATTCCGGCTGCAAGAAATTTAACTGTTCCTACGCATATGATATATGCTGATGATCTCATTTTATTCATAAAATGAGACAAAAAGAATATTGAAATTTTAAAAAATACATTGTATCACTACTAAGAAGTTTCTGGTCTGTCAATAAACTGGAATAAGTCTTATGTCTTCTTTGGGAAAAAAATTTCTTCTTCTAGAAAAATTAATATTATAGATAGTCTAAGAATTAAAGAAGTTTCTTTCCATTTTACTAACATTGGAGTTCCTATTTTCTGGGGAAGGCCTAAATCCATGTACATTACCAACGTGATAGATGAGATCATAAAGAATCTATCCTCCTAGAAAGGAAAGTCCCTTTCTATGGTGGGAAGAATCTCTCTTGTGATATCCACCATTGTTTCCAAGATAGTCATTCACTGATGGTTTCCAAATGGCCTATAGGTATTTATGAAAAAATCAACACTTACATCAAGAACATTGTTTAGTAAGGAAACATTCTTGAAAGGAAACTTGTTACCGTCCCCTAGATGACTTGCTTCAAACCTCTTGAAAAATTTGGTCTTGGAATAAAAAATCAAAGTCAATTTAATGAATTCCCTCCAAGACAAACACACATGGAGGATTATACATAACAACTCTGAGTCTATTTCCTTTCTAGAAAAATATTTCTTTCAAAGTTATAAAAGTGAAATTTGAGCTACATTAATTCCTCAATCTGGCCCTCGATCAGAAAATCTTTTTCCAATATTATGACTAATTATAGATAGATGGTTAGTGTGGATTGTACCATGAACTTTTGGCTATATAATTGGACTGGAACCCCCCTTATCTCTATGGTCTCTCCAAATTCTATTCCGGATAACACCAACACTACTATAAAAGATGTTACTCATTCTTGTATCTCCAATTTTCCTGAGAAAATTATTCAAGTTGTTGATAGCAACATCTTTGAGAATTCTGATGATTTCCTCTGTTGGTAGTCCACCCACAATGGTATTCTTAGTTCAACAAATTTTTATAAACAAAAGGTTAATAATTCTGATCTTGATTTTTATTGGCTAAAATATTTTGATAAACCTTTGATTAAACCCTTAAGACTTACTCAAGTATAGATACTTTCCTACAGTCGTATCCCAACTAAGGTGTGTATTTATTGCTTTGTAATCCAACAAGGCTCCATGTGTCCATTTTTTCACCAGCATAGAGTAGATACTAATCATATGTTCCTATCTTTTGCTACTACCTCTGCCCTGAGGAACAATACTTCTGACATTTTTGGCTGCAGATGGATTCTTACTGACTCTATCATCTTGTAATTAAAAAGATTTGTGGATCTTGATTGCTCACAAAAAATCAAGAACCTCTTCCTCACTGTGGTTGCTGAACTTTTTCATGTAATTTTTTATGACATAAATGATGTTATTCACAAAAACTGCTCTTACAATATCAATGCAGGTAAGATACAAATTCTCATTGCCATTAGGGATGCTAATTCGATACAAATAGCTTATTATGACAACACTGTTGGTGAATTTGAGATTCTTTGGTGACTTCAGATTGATGGACTCTACAAACACCTGAAACACACTTTTGAAGTGTTTTGGAAAGCTTCACTTCCAGGATGGATCAAGGTGAATGTGGATGGTGCTTCTAAAGGAAGTATGGGACATGTGGGATGTGGTGCGATTTTCAAAGATTACCTTGGTCAGTGTCTAGGATACTTCTATACCAGTTGTGGTACTGCTTCGTCTCAAGAGGAAGAAATGATAGGTCTGATACATGCTATCCATTTTTCCAAGAAAAAGGGTTGGAGAAATTTTTGGATTGAAAGAGACTCAACCATAATTATCCATGCTATTTCTGAGGGTGTGGTGCATCTTCCTTGGCCTCTGACCACCCGATGGATAAGCTTCTTTGATTCACTTATAGAGACCAATTACATTGCCACTCACACCTTTCGGGAATCAAACATGGTTACTTATGGTCAAGATAATAAGGTAATAATCCATGACATTACATGGAAGGACGTCTTTCTGGTTTAGCTTCTTCATTTTTATGATAAAGATTGTAATAAGATCCCCTATTTCAGACACATATAGTTCTCTTTTCTTTTTCTAATAAATTGTGTCTCGGTTTTTGACTGAGGCAACACCTTCTTTAAAAAAATGTATATGTGGCTATGACATTTAAATGAGACATTAATAATCATATCACCATGTTTTTTCCCTGAGGTGTTGAAACAATTAATAATGTTATTCACTAAGGTATCGTAAAACTTATCATCTATTGAGATTAAATTCTTTACTGAATGTATTGGAGCACTATAATATAGCACCCTTAATATTTCTTAATTAGTTTTATCTATATCTACCAAAAAAAACATTTCATAAACAACTTGTGGAGAATAAAAGATTTTTTTTCATATCATAATCATGGTGTGTTAAAAAAGTGCTTAAATACAATATCATTATGTCGTTATTTACCCATGAAAAGGGAAGGTGGGTGTCATATTTGTTAATATAAGAATAAAATAGATCATTTTTACATATTGGTGAATAATCCTAGAAAATAAATAGTATTAGGTATTCACAAAATAAATTAAGATTATTTCTTAAGAATAAATGAAAATTTTGAGAAGAAAATTTGACTACATAATAGGTATGAAACATTGTTTTAGAAAATATTATAAAGACAGGGGAAAGAGGAATTAGGTTCAAAAAAATAATCTCTATATAGAAAAGGGAAGAATAAAATTTACATAAGAACATAGTGTGGTAATTCAATGGAAAAACCCCATAAAAAGGGAACATTAAAGGAAAAGAGATTTTGACATTTCCCTTAACATGAAGAGTAACTAAAAAACTCAAATATTTGGACTTTAGGGGCTTGAGTACACCTTGTGAGGACTCCAAGGGATTTTAAACAATCACAACATAGTGTAGGATGAGTTGGTAATGAAATATAATGGACAAATGGGTGGGTATTTATATAAACAGTGATGAGGATTTTATTGATTTTCTTGGACACCATGGTAGTGGTATTTGAAAAACCATGGTCTTTACAAAGGGTTTTTACTATGTTATTGTCCACCTGGGACACCTAATATGTTATTTTAATCAAAAATAGTCTACTAGAATTTTATATTACTTATTACATCATTATGATTTCATTAAACATGAAAAAAACTCAAAACTGTATTTTTATTGTTCACTAAAAAACAAAATATCATAGAAAATTATAATTAATTCACCCTAACCCAATTTCAATGTTTTTGTTTCAAAAATGATGTTTTTTGTCATTATTGTTCTCTAATTATGTTATATTTATGTTTAAAATATAAATATCCTCATTTATTAAAAATAATAATGAATAGAAAATGCATAGTAAATTTTTTGACAATTAAAAAAACATTTTATCATTTAACTTTAATATAAATTGTCTCAATTATAGTATTAAATTAAAATAAAAACTACTAATAATACATTAGTTTATTAGAGTAATTATATCTTTTCTTAAAAGTAAAATTTATGACGGAAAATTCAATTTATCATATTCAACATATTTTAAAGAAAAACATAACTCAAAAAGGAATTGATGGAAAATAAATTTTATATATAAAAATGTATTATATAATAAGTAACTAAGGCCTAAATATATAACCTCTAATAACACCCACATATAACCTAAGGTTGAGGTTTACAATGGTGATAGACTCATGGGGCAGCTCAGCTAACATCAGATGAGTGGAAAATTCCACTAACATGAACTTCTCTTGTAGGTTATCTTGTTAGAGATTAACATATTTAAGCTAGGCTTGGTCTTTGTAAAAAGTGAAAACCAGTGATGCTACATCCCTACCAAGTCCTGATAAATGGTCTTCATATCACACATCTCTACTGGATGATGCCATCAACCCTTATTTCTACCTTAATTTTTCTTAACATTTCTACATATAATTATAATATTAAAGTTATTACTAAGTTTATAGTTTCCAAAGGTCATATTGAAAAATAGACATATTTTACCAGTGGCCATATAAAATTCAATGTAATGTCCTGAACCTGGATTCCACTTTATTGGTGCCCTAAACGTGGTGGGCCACATGTCCTCAAGCTCATCTCCCTAAATGTCAGAGGGTGACGACCAGAAGCGAGGGCCTAGGGTGTGTATGTTGGGAGACTATACCATAATTAACAAAGTGTAGCATAGTGGGAGAGAGTAAAAATAAGTAAATAGTGTAATAAATATAAGTAAATAGAAGGCATAGTGGAAACTATAGGCAACAACTACAATTACTAGAATAAATGTAATAACATTCAACAACAGATGATGATATATCATGTACTATAAATATGGAAAAAATAGATAAAACAGTATCCATAAGATATTCCACATAGAATAATGGAAATCAAAGAAATTTTCTAGAATCTGGATTTCCAACTTCATCCCCATATATTAAACTCTATACTAAACAATAAGAAATCAAGTGTTTGAAGCTGTATCTTTCCCTTTTTCAACACCTACAGACATGTAATCTAACCGGGTACCAAAAATCTCTTAGAGAGGGAATGATATAAACCTTAGTGTACCACTACTATTGGTGTCTATAACATCTAGCTCATTTAATGGAAATGTAATAGTGTGGAAGCATGAATGTGTGAAGTAAAGCATTACAGCATAACTAAATACCCAAAGTACATGCTTCATCCCTTAGCTGGTGTCTAAACATGTAACCATTTAATTTAATTATGTAATTATCAATTTTATATTGATATGTCTCATGAAGCATATCCAATATGGAAATAACTTATTCAAAATATAAATTGTGAGGGTTTGGAGATGTAAAAAGGTAACCATGATCAATGAAATTTAATAGTGAAGTCCCAACATAACAACTAAGGTGATGTAGACCTCAGTGGTCACAAACTCTATAATAAATATAGCATGTCATGGGGAAGGAGTGTAATACAGGGATCCTATTCCATGTCATTCCACAATGAGGTGCCTACTTACTCTCAGGTGATCGACCAAGGAAAATAGGGTTGAGTAGAGACAGGGCCCGATGGGATTTAGCCGTGGAACCTACTAGTCAATACTAGATCCAAGGAGTTTATCCAAGGCATCATGTAGTAATATGAAGGGATCCTACGATGTCATACTAGGTATCCAAGAATAGATAAGGACCAGGAACTAGGTGAGTATCAACCTATGCAAGCCATATCCTTGAATCAGAATGGGGTTCCCGAGTGTTTATGACATTCTACAACCATAATCTAAGGCAATATTGAGTTCGGCCATTCCTATTTGATTATGAAGTCATGTACTATTTCATCTAGTTCAATCCTTTCCTTTCATTAGTGTACTAAGTTCAAGTAGCATGAAACCTTTTTATTAATTCATTTGGTTCAAGCCTTTCCTTTCATTAGTGTGACAAGGCCATGTAGCATGAAACTATTCATTTAATCCATTTAAAGAATATTCCATAATTTAGGGTTCATTCTGCTATAACCCATTAATGTGGTAAGGGGTGCTAAGGATATGAAACCAATTAATCATTCACGTTTAATTATAAATTTCAATCACTTACCTTTGGTAAGTTATGTGGTACACATACAGGGGATTTTGAATTATAAAATTCACTATATAAATTAATCAAATTAAATTAAAAATTCTTTCCCTTAGAGTGGTAAAGACAAGGCACACCAGAATGGTGGAAAAAATTTGTGAAAACACTAAGAAAAAATTATGGAATAACATTATACATGGAAGGTATGGAGTTTTTGTCATAACCACAAGCAAATAATCACATATATGTTAATAGCATATCCATAGGGTTCTAACAAGTATAAGTATGGAATATTAATTCAATAAAAGACACCTGATGAAATCGGTGGGCCCCACACAACAAATCCAGAAACAAAAAACATTAGGGTTGAGTTATAGACCACCCACATTAGGCTGGTATGATTCTTATCCTACGGTATTGGACCTTGATTTGGCATAGATCAAAGTAGATCTATGAAAAATATAAAAAATCTCATACCCTGATATCTTGGTAGAGAGAAAAGGAGTAGAATGGCTCGAGAGGACTCTAGTACATACCATTGTGCATCCAACATGATGAATAGAAGATATATCATATCTTGTGTGAAGGAGATATTTTAATCCCTATTATTGATGTTAAAAAAGCTTTAAATTTAGAGGAAAGTGGTTTAATCCCACTGGTTCTCGTATTAGGAGGAATAATAAGGATTAATAGATCATTTAGGGTAATATTGTAAAATTACCTAGAAGAATGACATGTGCATGGTTTGTCCACACTTTTTGAAAAACTGTGCACAAACCATCCAAGGTATTATGGGTAAAAGGGCACATTATATGGTTAAGACACATGGCCTTGCACAAACCATGTGAAATGGTTATGTCTGGAAATTTCAATTCATATTATTAGCCAAACTATGCGTTAACCATGTGCTAACCATGTGACATGCCCATATTTCCCAAAAAGATGGGTTCCAAGCCCCGAACATTCCCTAGACACCCATGATACCTATACTAACCCATTAGGCATCCATAAGAGGTCCAATGTAAGGATTTAGAACAAAATTTAAAGGATCAATACTTGAGTAAAAAAACTGCATTCTAAAAATCTCCCCCCTTAAAAGAAAACAGCCTCGAGTTCAGCTTACAAGGTTGGAAAAACATTATCTGAGAACAATTTGGCCATTGGGCATGTACTTCATCTTCCCTCTCACAAGTCTCATCCTATACTTGGTCGTGCTATTATAGCACCCATACTAGAGGGACAAACCGGCCTCCAAGAGACTTCATGATCCAGTCAACGATGCGTACTAGATACTCCTTAATGGTAGAATCAAAATCTAACTCAACATCCTTGGGATCAAAAGTATGAGATAGGTCGGCATGATATTGTTGTATCAATGAAACAATAAAGTTTTCATGAATGGCACAGTACCTCTGAGGTAGTAGCAATCGATAGGCTACCAACCCAACTCTCTCTAGAATATCTAATGTTCATACATTACAAAGTGACACCCTTATTTTCTTTTGTAACTATCTATTCCATATCCTGGGAGATACCAAAATAAAAACATAAACCCCAACCTAAAACTCAAGATGTCATCAACAGAAATCGCCATGAGATTTGTTTATATAATGTGTAGTAGGCATATGCTTTGTGATCAGCTGAACCTATTTTGATGTCTCCTCAAAAATATGAGGATCTAGTAGAGCTTACACACCTGCCTATAGTCATCACAGGGGAGAATGGCATGACCTAACATATAATTCTTCAAAGGGATCCATCTAAATTGTTTCCTCAAGTCAATTATTATATGCGAACTCGATGAGCTGGATATGCTTCTCCCAAGATCCGTCGAAATCAAGTTCACATGATCAGAGAATATCCTCTAGAATGTATATTGTTCGTTTTGATTTTCCATTGGTCAGAGGGTGAAAATTTATTCTTATATGCACCTGTGTTCCCATATCCTTCGGCAATCCCTTCTAGAAACATGGCATGAAATGAGAATCCCTATCTAAAATCATAGTATGTGGGACCCTGTGTATTCATATGATCTCATAGACATACAACCATCCTAGATCATCAACTAGGAAAGTATCCTAAATAGGAATGAAGTATGATGATTTTGTTACTTAGTCAATTAATACCCAAATAGCATTTCTACCCCTCGATGACCTGGGTAAACTGACTATAAAAAACATAGAAACATCTTACCATTTCCATTCTAGGACTAGTAGCAGATGTAGTAAGTCTTTAGGTATGTAGTGCTCTGCCTTCACCTACTAATAGGTGGAACTCCTAGTGATAAAACCTGTAATCTGACGTTTCATCCCAGGCCACCATTATTTGCATCACATATCTTGATACATCTTAGAGATGATTGGATGAACTACCACTAAGAGTAATAGGAATCTTTTATCAACTACTCTCTCATGTTTTTAGGAACCCATACATGTCCATGGACATGTAGGATGTCGTCCATGTCTACAGACCAATCCAGATATGAGTTATCTCCTGATATACTCTCACCGAGTACAAAGCCTTTTGGATCTAAAAACTGTCTACTCTTCACCTTCTCAAAGAGGGAAGAGGTAACTGTCAAGGATGATAGATAATACAACCCGTGACTATCATGAAACTTGATATGTAGCTTAGAAAATAATTCCAGTAATATTCAGTCATCATTGGCTTCCTTTATTTCTTGTCCCTGAGTTTTCCAAATCAGCACATCTACAACTACACTACCCTTCCCAGACATATAGGCAAGATCGAAATCAAATTATTGTAGATATTAAACACATATTAGCTATATAAGGTTCAATTCATGCTGATAATTGATATACTTGAAACTCTTTTGGTATTTGTACACCACAACATGCTCACCCAGCAAATAATGTCTCAAGCAATGTAAGGAATGGAAAACTGCTGCTGGCTCAAGGTTGTGCATTGGGTAATTCTCACATGAGGCCTGAATTGCTGAGACTTATATGTAATGTATTTTTTCTCCTGCATCTACACTACTCCTAGGTCGATTCATGATTCATTACAGAAGACTATATAACCTATTCCAGGCTTGGGGAGAATTAGAATATGTGTCGATACAAGCCTCCATTTCATCTCCGAAAAGGATTTATCACATGCTTGTGACCATATGAACTTGACACCATTCTTTTTCAGACCAGTAAGAGGTGATGAAATAAATGATAAGTCTTTTATGAAATTCCAATAGTATCCATAAAACCCCAAGTAACTCCTTATATCAAACACATTTTTGGGCTGCTCCCAGGAAACTATAGCACTGACCTTTTCAGGGTCAATAGATACACCTGATTCTAAGATAATATGACCCAATAAGTGGAATTTGTCAATCCAGAAGTGGCACCTAGAAATCATAGAGTAAATATGATTCTCTCTTTGGCTAATCTGAATGATCTCAATATGTTTATCATGGTCACTACGAGTATGAGAATACACTATTATGTCATCCACAAATACCATGGAAAAAAGAGTCCAAATAGGGGTAGAAAACTCTATTCATCAAAGCTATGAGAATGGTGGGCATGTTCATAAGACCAAATGGAATAACTTGGTACTCATACATACCATACCTACTATGAAAATCTATATGAAGTATGTATGATGGTATGACATGCACCTGATGATAAACCGACCTCAAGTCGAACTTGGAGAAAACCTTTTAACCTAAGATCTTGTTTAAGATACCATAGATTCGAGGAATGGTATACTGATTCATGATCATAATCTAGTTAAACCTTTTATAATCTACACATATATATATTTTCTTCTTCCACCTTCTTGGGTAAAATCATGTTTGAACCCCTGTAAGATGTATTGGGCTATATAAAACCATTTGACTCCAAATCCTCTAACTGCCACTTGTGATCCGGAATCTCAATAGGTGTCATCCTATAAAGAGGAATGGACACGGTAGAATCTCCTAGAACAAGATCAATCGTAAACTATACCACTATCTTAGAAGATAAGCCATAATTTTTTTTGGGAAATACATCCCTTAAACGATCCACTATTTTAGGGGAAATAACTTTACGTAAACCCTAGACCTACATGGAGAGATTTGAAATCTGGTAGGTCACGCTACCTAGCCCAAGATACTCTAGTCCAACTCTACTAGCCTGGATATCCCACTCACCATTATATATATAATTCATTCCCTTTGGTGATGTAAAATATACCCAGAAGTTATATCAGTCTACAAAATCATGAAAGAGAACCAACCAATACGCCATATAATGATATTGATTCCCTTAATATTGAGAATAAAGAGGTTACAAAATAAATGGTACCTACATAACTCAAGGGGACAGTCCTTACACTGTAATATTCCCTCAGTGTTCACCCATAACGGCATATCTAGGGTCATTACACCATAGGGATACTGTATATCCAGTCTAAGAATCCCCAGAATAGATACCAATATTAAAGGGTTTGAAGCACTGACATTAAAAGAAGTAAGATAATATAGTAGAGGCTACTAGATTAGTACCTCATACTGAAGATGGTCCTGTAGCCTGATCCTTATGTATTGGATGAAGTGAATTCAACTGACCTAATGCACAACCCTATGTAACAAATGGACTACCATGATTTTAATTGCTCTACTAGTGCTGCTAGTGATCAGGGGTCTGGCTACCATGGTCATAACATCCTCCTTGACTAGACCAACCAGTTCTATTCTAACTCCCCACCTGACACAGAGTAAAAGAACTCTCTCCTGATGGTGGAACTGGTGAAAATACTTTTACACTCTAATCTAGAAGAAATTCCCCACAAAAATGTTGAACATTCTCCATATGACCACAATATTAGCACTCCATTGGGTCTTTAGCATATTTATCCTTCTTGTTCCCCCATCATTTACACTAATGAAACTATATAGAGATATCGAAATAGGAACTTTGGTTGTTACTTCTCTAATGATAGAGATTAAGAGAACATTTCCTACCTCCTTAAGAACTAGGTCCTATCTATTTAGTACTATTGTCATCACTTAGGTTGGGATCCGTGATAAGAGCCTGATTGACTATTGTAGAGAAGGTAGGAAATATAAATACATTGACCTAGGTACGGATGGAATAATGGATCCCATCCTCCAAATTTCTAGCATGTTAAAGCTGTTCAACAACTAAATGCAGTGTAAATCACTATAACTCCATGAAATGCACTGTATACTCCCTAGCTAACATAGCACCCTGGTCGACATGCATGAGCTATCTGTCTCTCTCATATCTCAATGTCTGAGGAAAGAACTGATCATAGAAGTTAGTAAGAAAATCAACCCATAACATGTCTTGATGATAACTGTTCTGGGTAATCACATCCAACCAAAGCTTGGTCAAATCCCAAAGCATGTACGTGGAAAGTTTGACCCTCTTCTCTAGAGGTGTTTCCAGATGCTCAAATCTAGAAACGATGGCTTCAATCAAAGGCTCACTAGCTTGTGGACTACAATCCCCTGAAATGGTAGGAGGATACTACTCCTGAAACTCATGAGTCATATGAAACATCCTAGGTGCAAGACATGTATCACCATGCATGTAATTCACCACACATAAGAAACTATCACGAACATGGGCGCTAGTGCCCAAATCTGGTACAACAGGAGGTTCCTCGAGTGAAACTCCTAGAGGTAAGAATAGTGGCTCAGGGCCCACCATGTCTAATGCATGGTCTTCGCCATCCTCTTAGAGTATGATACATGGACGTTATTGTGGTATTGGTCTACAATAACAATGAACACGCCTCATATGAATCCTAGAAGCATAAAGAAATAATTACTAGCAGAATTTAAACATAATGAAACTCACTACCCAAGCCATACTACCCCAACTTCTTAATTAGATGGTCAGGTATCAGTAATTACTCACGTATATATTTCATTTAATTTTTCATTTAATTTCTAGGTTCACTCATTTACTGTAGAGAGCCGAAGCCTAACGTACATGAACATTACATTACTTTTGCGGAATACTTAATACATAACAAAAATATACACACAAGGATCGTAATAGTTTAGTGTCTTTGGAAACTCGGAACGTAATCTTCTAATCCTGGTGAAAGATCTTCAAAATCTCCCACAAAGATCTTCTTTTTTTTTACCTAAAACCTTTCTTTATATCCTGGGGAAAAGAAAACATAAAAGGGTGAGCTCAAATGCTCAGTAAGGGTAAACAAAAGAAATATCAATCACATAATTTTCATAAGAACATAACATTTTTGGAAATCTTAACCTTCAAAAGAGAGCATAATTTCATAACATTGGATAAATCATAGCAGTGAAAATGAAACCCTTACTTAAAACATTACTCATTGTGGCATACACACATAATCATAGAGAATCATTTCTTGTTAGTCAAGACTCATTTCCAAGACTATCTTAGTGGACAAAGTCCCTTTCTGAATCGAGTAATCCTCGTTTCAGTCCTGTTTCACTGAACCGGTATAACCTACCATTCCAGCCATGTCTATCTCATGAGATATGAAATCTTTACCCAATGCATTGGAGGGAGATATAGGTCCCACTCATCTTATAATGAATCCTTTCTTATGTGTGCCACATAATCATAAAACATACATCATCGCATAACACATGTAACAACAATGGGATTCTTGAAACATCATGACATCATAAAACAAATCGTATAAGGAAAATGACTTCATAAAAATAATTCCCACATAACATAATCAAATCAATGTAATTAAAGGGATAAAAACAGAACCCTTTATTATCTTAGATGGAAAATAATTTTGATAAAACACTTGAACTCCATTCTTGAGGAAAATATCCTTTCTTATTCAAAAACACTTTTCTTTTCTTAACATGTCATACTAAAAGAAGTTGATCAAAAATAAACTTGAAAACTTATAAAGGAAGATTCTTGGAAATAATGTTTTAAAAATTCATTCTTGCCGTATAAGTTAAAGAAAAACATTCTTTGTACTTTTGTCGGAAAAGTCAAAAAGTACCTCGTATGAAAAACGACAAAAGATTCTTTTCATATTCTTTACTAAAAACTCACCGAAGGGTAAAAATGGATTTAAACAATTGTAGGTGGATGGAAATAATATTACATATTTATGAAACATGGATGTGGATGATAAAATACACCCCAGTAAATACTTACGAATAAACAATCTCGGAAAAAAATGAGATTGTGATATTTCCCTTACCTTAGGTCCGACTTGCTTTGTAAGTGTCCGAACCTCCTGTATAATGATTTAAATCATGTTATTGACTTATTATAGAATCATATTCATTTTTATGATATCATATATGGTTCACTTATGACATTATATTACCCGTTCTTTTGTAAATTCCATGTTAAAGAAGCGTTTTGGGTAAAATCGTTTCATTTATCGTAGGTGTTTTGACTTGTTGTTCTTGACATCATTATTACTTATATCATGATTTACTTACTTCCAGAATATAAAATATGATTTATATATCATATATATTCAGTATATATATATATATAATAGGTAGATAAATAAAATGAAAAACACCGTTCATGGAGACGGTAGTCCGTACGTACGCATGAACGCTGTTTTCCTTTCCTTATTGTCTTGAAATGGAAGTAAGTAGATGACATACATATGTATATATATATAAATCCAGTAGCTTTATAATGTCATATATTTCATTATTATTTCTTATATATACATTATAATCATTCTTAAATGGTTAACATGGAGAATGAATCTCATCGCGTCGTGGAGACGGTATTCCGTACGTACGCACGAGCGATGATATCATTTCTATAAATATTGAATTGAATTGGAGTGTATTATACAATATATCAGAATCAATATGATGTTGTAATAACTATGTATAGTTATTCTTTACACCATTATATCCATCCATGTAAGGTGGTGGTGGAAAATAGATTACACCACGGCGTGGAGACGGTATTCCGTACGTACGCACGCGCGGTGATTTCTTTTTCCGTAGGATGGATAGATGGTGAAATAGGGTTGTTTCATAATTATAATAACATATCAGTATATGAGTGATATTGATGTTATTACTTCATAATGAAACAACCTAAGAAGAAGAAGTGGAAGAAGAAATAAAGATGAAAGAATTGGTAACGGTAATTACCTCTTCTTTGAATTGCCTCTTTGAGACATCCACTTAGGGCACTAAAATTGGTCTTTGAGGAAGACCAGAACCTCTAGGACGTTTCTAGGGAAGTGGAGAGGATAAATTGTCAGGGGTTGGCCGAGCTTGAGTGCTCAAATTGGTGTGAGGAGGAGGGGGAGGAGGTGTCCTTTTATAGGGAAGGAGAGGGGCACCTTAGGAATATCTCAAAATATTATTTTATATTAAAGTCAAAATCGGTTTATAATGGTTCCAAAGGGTCTTATTTCGAAGCTAAAGTGGGGATGGGTCGAAATCCTATCAACCAATAGGATTTAGACAAGTTTAGGGTATTATTTTAACCTTATCAATTAGATTTAACTATAAGTTAAATAATTTAACTTTTACCGTGTCTTTTTGTTTTCTTTCACTATATGGTTAATAAACTTACTATAACATGCCAAACGAACCCCAAATTGTATATTATTAATACATATATCCTTATCTAAGTCATTTGGCCGAACCTTAGATTTTTTGGAATAAAATAACAATTAATAATATAATATTTGATTTACAAACAATTTTGTGTCAATTTTGACACTATTTGATATATGATTTTTGTGAAAGTCATAACAGAATTATATGTTCGAACCAAGTTGATTAAATCAACACTAATATATCATAGTAACCTAGAAAATTAGTGGAATTCATAAAAAGTCTTAAATTACATTTATTTTGGTATTTATATTATCAATTATGTCAATATTTCATTAATAAGATAATTACTGCATCATTTTTGTGTCATAAATAAATTATATTATTTGATGTCTAAAAATTACAAATAAAATACCATAATGTAGGAAATCTTTTTATCTTTCTAATGAATATTTATAGTCGAATTTATCTTATGTATAACCCCATATTAAAAATTATTTACTTATTAAACATTGATTTTAACTATTTTAACCCTTCTTTAAATAAATTAATAATAAATGTCCTAATCTAATCCAAGTGGGCCTAAATGGTCATATTTTATTCCTAAGTTTGTTTTAGGTCGAATTACACTTGTCCAATAGAATTAGGACATGTGTTAGGGTAATATTAATATCATATTTACCCTTAGTTACCTTATTTACTATTAACCGTGGTAAAAAAAGTAAAAAGTTACTATTCACCAAAAAATTATTTTCATCTCATTGAACCACATTTTAGTCCTTGATATTAACCGTGTCTCTCGAATTTTCAAAATTCCATTCACAGAAGCGGTAAAATTAAGTTTTATGCAAAATTCAGTTTTTAACCTACCACTTAGTAGTTTCACTATTCATCAAAAATTGATGTTTTTCAGAACAATGCCAAAATTTCATCCCAAGCTATATTTCATATTCCGAATTCAAAAATGAAGTCTATTTTACCAAATTCATAACATAAATGTTGCATTAATTAATTTTATAATTAAATCCCGCTGTTAAAACAAATAGCGTGTTTTTAAGAAACAATAACTATCAAAAGATTGACACCTGTTTATGTCTAGTTTAAATGTGAAACTACATCCAATGACCAAAATTGTATTAAATTGTAAAAATATATTCTAAATATACTTTAAAACCACTCAAATTAATGATTTATCACTATTAATTATTTCGATTAAAAAAGTTGTTTTTTAATTATAATTTAGTAATTTTCACTATTCATCAGAATATGAAAGTTATCCGAAAAGTACCAAAATTTCACCTTAGGCTAAATTCGATACTCCGAATCCAAAAATAAAGTTCATTTTGAAAAATAAGATTTACTGGATTTCAAAAAGTGGTTATTACTATTCATAACGGCTAGTTTTAATAATATTTTTATAGCATATCGTTGTTTAGTGAAACTCGGTATTGCGTACTACACACGCTATCGAGGAAGGTCGCGATTGCGTGTAATTCAAGTCAAGTCAAGGATGTGTGTTGTGAAAGCTCCTTTTGGTGTAGCGTACAACACAAGACATTAATAAAATTAAAAAGAATATTTTTTTATAAAATCTTGGGCTGTTACATTCTACCCCCCTTAAAATGAATTTCGCCCTCGAAATTCGTCGGGGTTATAAATGGTTTACTATTTGAAAGTTTCTTTAATAGAAACCCACATCGTAAAAGGGAATACCAAAACTTGGCTTTAAAAACTAAAGTATGAAATGTAACGATTACCCAAATAAACTAATCACTGGGTTTCCACATAGGTGAAAATATGGATGTGGAAGAGAAATCTAACCATCATGTTCTGATGGAGAGTGGTAGAGAACATGGCTATGGAAAATCCAGTAATCACAAATCCATAAATTTGTGACGATCTAAGGTACCATCTGATTCATCAGGTATAAGATCACTAGGACAACATTTTTGGTTTTCAAGATCATTTCCCTAAAGTTGAAAATTTGAATTAGAATAAATACTTACTTTATTTTGATACAATATCACTATTGTTCGTGCCTTGAAAAATTTCCACTTCATCTCTTAAATAAATGAAGTTGAATTTGTTATTCGTGAAGTGTTAGCAGATCATGTGATAGAATGACGGGTCATTCCATCTGTCTCAAACAAAAGGTAAGCAAAAGTTATTAAATATACATAAGTCATTCTATAGTGAGATTAATCATATATAGTTTCTAAAATGGACTTATACTTCATATATCATACTGCTTAATATAATAAAACTAGTTTCTACTAAACAGGGACTTCCTGTAGGCCAGTGGTAGGCGATAAAGGCCAGTCGCACTTTGGTTGTGGGTTCGATTCCTACAGCCTTGTCCGAAGCGATGGGCTATCGCCCGTCCTGCAGGTTGTCCCTTTTTCTAAAACTACATTACTATAACATCCCATCAATAATATCGAAAATCTTCTATCCTTAAACAATACTAACTTATGTCCAACATAATCCAGTCTAATCTTTAGGCTTATAATACTGCAGTCCACTCTCATAATATAGTGACAAAGATTAGCAGAGATTTAATACTGTCGTTGATCCCCACATATCATAAGATATGCCTTGTTGGTCACATTCCAAACATTCAAAGTACTTAATCGTGTATTCTCTTGAATACCTTAGTGAAAACATGAGTGCAGTTAAAAGTTAACACTTTCCACATACCAAAATCCTCAAAATTCTATATACTCAAACCATGATATCACTTAGTCCTTATATCAATCATGAGCTCATGAATACTATTAAACATTTCATTTTCTCGTCTTCATTATGCGCATATCATCTTATTTCCAAAAAATATCTCAATCACTTTGAATACCACATCAATAAATATTGCAATACTCAATGATACAACATTATTTTGGAATCCCATTACATAAACACTTAATCATTCCACCACATCGTTGTCATATTCAACATTGCCAATAGTGATCGCATGTCATTTCCCTTTGTCCTTTGCCTTCAGTGGTTGCTCATGTTGATCATCACTAACCCTTGGATTAGGGCAATTATTAGCATAATGCCCCATTTCCTTGCACTTGAAGCATTGAAGTGTTGGCGGTGCGTTCTCTGCAGTGTTTACTTTATTCACATCATTAGAAACCCTTTTTCCATTACTTCGACACTCAGCTGCTCGATGACCTTCTTTTCAACACTTAAAACATTTTCTAGTGCCTTTTAGACAATCTCCACCATGCTTCTTTCCACACTTTGTGCATAAGGAAACATTCATCTTCTTTTCACCATTATTCTGAGATTTCTCCTTGAACTCCATCTTTCGTTTCTTGTCAAAACCATGAGATGGATATGTAACACCAACTTCCATTTCTACCTTGATAGCACAACGCACAATTTCTTCATAGCTACTGAAGTCTCTTATAGCTAATGCCCTTCGAAGACTTGGTTTTAAGCCACAGAAAAATCGATCAACTTTACTTTCAGGTTGGATGATAATTCCAGAAGCATACCTTGCAAGTCTTGTAAAATTTGCTTCATAGGTACCAACAGATTCATCGTCCCTTTGCTTCAGTTCAAGAAATTCTTTCTCCATCTTTGTTCGAAGAATACGAGGGAAGTACTTACTGAAAAACAAGTTCTTGAACTCGTCTCATTCCATGGACTCAATTTCATCTCTTGGCCTCGTATTCTTGATAAGATTCCACCATTGATCAGCTTCACCTTCCAAACGATATACTGCTAAGATGACTTTATCATGTTCATAACATTGAAGAACTGAAAATATCTTTTCAGTAGTACTGATCCATTGTTCAGCCACAAGTGGATCAGAAGACCCACTGAAAGAAGGTGGACGTTGCCTCATGAAGGACTCAAGAGAATATTGTTCCCTTCTCTGCTCATTTGGAAGTCCAGAATGATTCATAGCTTGTGTAAGTATAGCAATAAGATTTTGCACTCCATCTCCCATAACATTTGTTTGTTCAGGAGGGCAATCATTGCATTGTCCATTGCATTGATCAACACGGTTCCTTCGGGTTCCAGCCATCGTCTAAAACCCAAAAAGAATAGTGTGAGAGGCAAAAATCATGCTATGGAAAACAACATAATAAAGGGGGAGTACCTTCAATATCCAACATCTTAGGTTTAATTCTATGATCATTAGTGTAATTCTATTACTATAACCTATACGTATACTTATCCCTAGGGACATCCCTAGACATACCTTAGAAATATCTCTAGGGATCTCACTAACGTTTTCGCATCCTAGTTTCCAAAGGTTGACTAAACCTTTCCTCTGATACCAACTGTAGAGACCCGAAGCCTAACGTACATGAAAATTACATTACTTTTGCGGAATACTTAATACATAACAAAAATATACACACAAGGATCGTAATAGTTTAGTGTCTTTGGAAACTCGGAACGTAATCTTCTAATCCTGGTGAAAGATCTTCAAAATCTCCCACAAAGATCTTCTTCTTTTTTTACCTAAAACCTTTCTTTATATCCTGGGGAAAAGAAAACATAAAAGGGTGAGCTAAAATGCTCAGTAAGGGTAAACAAAAGAAATATCAATCACATAATTTTCATAAGAACATAACATTTTTGGAAATCTTAACCTGCAAAAGAGAGCATAATTTCATAACATCGGATAAATCATAGCAGTGAAAATGAAACCCTTACTTAAAACATTACTCATTGTGGCATACACACATAATCATAGAGAATCATTTCTTGTTAGTCAAGACTCATTTCCAAGACTATCTTAGTGGACAAAGTCCCTTTCTGAATCGAGTAATCCTCGTTTCAGTCCTGTTTCACTGAACCGGTATAACCTACCATTCCAGCCATGTCTATCTCATGAGATATGAAATCTTTACCCAATGCATTGGAGGGAGATATAGGTCCCACTCATCTTATAATGAATCCTTTCTTATGTGTGCCACATAATCATAAAACATACATCATCGCATAACACATGTAACAACAATGGGATTCTTGAAACATCATGACATCATAAAACAAATCGTATAAGGAAAATGACTTCATAAAAATAATTCCCACATAACATAATCAAATCAATGTAATTAAAGGGATAAAAACAGAACCCTTTATTATCTTAGATGGAAAATAATTTTGATAAAACACTTGAACTCCATTCTTGAGGAAAATATCCTTTCTTATTCAAAAACACTTTTCTTTTCTTAACATGTCATACTAAAAGAAGTTGATCAAAAATAAACTTGAAAACTTATAAAGGAAGATTCTTGGAAATAATTTTTTAAAAATTCATTATTGCCGTATAATTTAAAGAAAAACATTCTTTGTACTTTTGTCGGAAAAGTCAAAAAGTACCTCGTATGAAAAACGACAAAAGATTCCTTTCATATTCTTTACTAAAAACTCACCGAAGGGTAAAAATGGATTTAAACAATTGTAGGTGGATGGAAATAATATTACATATTGATGAAACATGGATGTGGATGATAAAATACACCCCAGTAAATACTTACGAATAAACAATCTCGGATAAAAATGAGATTGTGATATTTCCCTTACCTTAGGTCCGACTTGCTTTGTAAGTGTCCGAACCTCCTGTATAATGATTTAAATCATGTTATTGACTTATTATAGAATCATATTCATTGTTATGATATCATATATGGTTCACTTATGACATTATATTACCCGTTCTTTTGTAAATTCCATGTTAAAGAAGCGTTTTGGGTAAAATCGTTTCATTTATCGTAGGTGTTTTGACTTGTTGTTCTTGACATCATTATTACTTATATCATGATTTAATTACTTCCAGAATATAAAATATGATTTATATATCATATATATTCAGTATATATATATATATATAATAGGTAGATAAGTAAAATGAAAAACACCGTTCATGGAGACGGTAGTCCGTACGTACGCATGAACGCTGTTTTCCTTTCCTTATTGTCTTGAAATGGAAGTAAGTAGATGACATACATATGTATATATATACATAAATCCAGTAGCTTTATAATGTCATATATTTCATTATTATTTCTTATATATACATTATAATCATTCTTAAATGGTTAACATGGAGAATGAATCTCATCGCGTCGTGGAGACGGTATTCCGTACGTACGCACGAGCGATGATATCATTTCTATAAATATTGAATTGAATTGGAGTGTATTATACAATATATCAGAATCAATATGATTTTGTAATAACTATGTATAGTTATTCTTTACACCATTATACCCATCCATGTAAGGTGGTGGTGGAAAATAGATTACACCACGGCGTGGAGACGGTATTCCGTACGTACGCACGCGCGGTGATTTCTTTTTCCGTAGGATGGATAGATGGTGAAATAGGGTTGTTTCATACTTATAATAACATATCAGTATATGAGTGATACTGATGTTATTACTTCATAATGAAACAACCTAAGAAGAAGAAGTGGAAGAAGAAATAAAGATGAAAGAATTGGTAACGGTAATTACCTCTTCTTTGAAGTGCCTCTTTGAGACCTCCACTTAGGGCACTAAAATTGGTCTTTGAGGAAGACCAGAACCTCTAGGATGTTTCTAGGGAAGTGGAGAGGATAAATTGGCAGGGGTTGGCCGAGCTTGAGTGCTCAAATTGGTGTGAGGAGGAGGGGGAGGAGGTGTCCTTTTATAGGGAAGGAGAGGGGCACCTTAGGAATATCTCAAAATATTATTTTATATTAAAGTCAAAATCGGTTTATAATGGTTCCAAAGGGTCTTATTTCGAAGATAAAGTGGGGATGGGTCGAAATCCTATCAACCAATAGGATTTAGACAAGTTTAGGGTATTATTTTAACCTTATCAATTAGATTTAACTATAAGTTAAATAATTTAACTTTTACCGTGTCTTTTTGTTTTCTTTCACTATATGGTTAATAAACTTACTATAACATGCCAAACGAACCCCAAATTGTATATTATTAATACATATATCCTTATCTAAGTCATTTGGCCGAACCTTAGATTTTTAGGAATAAAATAACAATTAATAATATAATATTTGATTTAAAAACTATTTTGTGTCAATTTTGACACTATTTGATATATGATTTTTGTGAAAGTCATAACAGAATTATATGTTCGAACCAAGTTGATTAAATCAACACTAATATATCATAGTAACCTTGAAAATTAGTGGAATTCATAAAAAGTCTTAAATTACATTTATTTTGGTATTTATATTATCAATTATGTCAATATTTCATTAATAAGATAATTACTGCATCATTTTTGTGTCATAAATAAATTATAATATTTGATGTCTAAAAATTACAAATAAAATACCATAATGTAGGAAATCTTTTTATCTTTCTAATGAATATTTATAGTCGAATTTATATTATGTATAACCCCATATTAAAAATGATTTACTTATTAAACATTGATTTTAACTATTTTAACCCTTCTTTAAATAAATTAATAATAAATGTCCTAATCTAATCCAAGTGGGCCTAAATGGTCATATTTTATTCCTAAGTTTGTTTTAGGTCGAATTACACTTGTCCAATAGAATTAGGACATGTGTTAGGGTAATATTAATATCATATTTACCCTTAGTTACCTTATTTACTATTAACCGTGGTAAAAAAAGTAAAAAGTTACTATTCACCAAAAAATTATTTTCATCTCATTGAACCACATTTTAGTCCTTGATATTAACTGTGTCTCTCGAATTTTCGAAATTCCATTCACAGAAGCGGTAAAATTAAGTTTTATGCAAAATTCAGTTTTTAACCTACCACTTAGTAGTTTCACTATTCATCAAAAATTGATGTTTTTCAGAACAATGCCAAAATTTCATCCCAAGCTATATTTCATATTCCGAATTCAAAAATGAAGTCTATTTTACCAAATTCATAACATAAAAGTTGAATTAATTAATTTTATAATTAAATCCCGCTGTTAAAACAAATAGCGTGTTTTTAAGAAACAATAACTATCAAAAGATTGACACTTGTTTATGTCTAGTTTAAATGTGAAACTACATCCAATGACCAAAATTGTATTAAATTGTAAAAATATATTCTAAATATACTTTAAAACCACTCAAATTAATGATTTATCACTATTAATTATTTCGATTAAAAAAGTTGTTTTTTAATTATAATTTAGTAATTTTCACTATTCATCAGAATATGAAAGTTATCCGAAAAGTACCAAAATTTCACTTTAGGCTAAATTCGATACTCCGAATCCAAAAATAAAGTTCATTTTGAAAAATAAGATTTACTGGATTTCAAAAAGTGGTTATTACTATTCATAACGGCTAGTTTTAATAATATTTTTATAGCATATCGTTGTTTAGTGAAACTCGGTATTGCGTACTACACACGCTATCGAGGAAGGTCGCGATTGCGTGTAATGCAAGTCAAGTCAAGGATGTGTGTTGTGCAAGCTCCTTTTGGTGTAGCGTACAACACAAGACATTAATAAAATTAAAAAGAATATTTTTTTATAAAATCTTGGGCTGTTACATTTACCTTTCAAAAACATTACAAGTAGGGATAAGGATGTGAACCCATTTCATTTTAGATTTCATGATTCACTTTTTAATGGATAGTCAATTCCAGTGAATCATTACCCATACACCTATCACAAGAAATGACACCCATTTATTAATGGTAAAATGTATTGAATCAGTAAATTACTTATCCCTACCCATGATGGCCTATACAACTTATGAATAGAGACATGAAATCACTAAATTATAACCAAGAGAAATACATGTAAAAGAAAACTATCACAAAATTAATCAACAATCACAAGCATATAAAGAAATGAAAAGAAGTTAAATGCACCTATATGTCAAGGAAATATGAATGAAAGGTGAATTATATGTGCCTATAATGATTCATGAAACAATACTCCTTGCCTGCAAATCATTAGGCCACAGATGAAAGAAAATATTCAAACAGAGTAATAATAAATAACTCCACACATCATGTGCATCACCCAATGGTGAAATAATATCAATTGTAATTGGAAAAATTATAACAACAATTATAATTTTAGGAAGCCTGGTTTTTACCCCGAACAAGGGTTCGTGACACCCAAGCATGACTTATGACCAATTCCCAAGAATTCTTAATCTCTAATCTATTATCACTAAATAGTAAATAAACAATTAAAACCACCTAGGATACCAATTTTTGATGTCCTAGACCCAGATACCACTTGATGGGTGCCCCAATCCTAGAGGGCCACATGGACTCAAATGCATCTCCCTGATTGCCAGAGGATGATGACTAGAAGAAAAGACCGAGGTTGTGTCTGTGGAGAGACTATTCCATCACTACCAAAGTGCAGCATAGTGGGTGATAGTAAAAATTAGTAAATAGTGGAACTAATGTAAGTAAAAAAATAGGCACAACCAAAAATAGAGATAATATCTACAATGACTTAAACAACTATAATAGAATTAAAAAATAGATGATTATATGTCATGTACTTGAAAGCAGGAAAATATGGATACAAACAATAGTAATAACATATTCCACAAAAAATAAATGAAATCAAAAAATATCCCAAGCATCCCAAGTTCTAACTCGGTCCCTGTCTATAAAGCTCCATACTAAACAGGAACCACTCATCTGTTTGAAGGTGTATTCCTCCCTTTTTCAACACCTGCAACCAAATAATCTACCCTGGGTACCAATCGGTTCCCAGAGAGGGTGTGAGATAAATCTATGTGGGCCACCACCAATAATGTCTATAACATCCATACCATATAATGGAAATGTAACAGTGTGAAATCATCCATGTATAATGTAAATCAGCACAACATAACTAAATACTCATGTACATACTTCAGCCCCTAGCTGGTGTCTGAACATGTAACTAGTTCATTTAATAAATAATTACCAAATTTATATTGATAGTTCTCTTGAGTCCTATCCAAAACTTACATCACCTCATGACATTATAAATAGTGAGGTTTTTAATATGTAACAAGGAAACCATGATCAATGATATATAATAGTGAAGTCCCAAGGTAGTAACCAAGGAAATATATACCTCAAGGATCTACCACATGGTAATAAATATAGCCTTGAATGTGGTAAGAGTGTAATCCAGGAGCATAGTCCTTGGTATTCCACAATGAGGCTCTTACCGAGTCCAAGGTGGCTGACCAAGGTAAAAGTGGGTTGAGAAGATATTGGACATGATGGGATTTAACCGTCGAACCTACATGTCAATGTTTAATCGAAGGAGTGTATCCAAGGCATTTTATAGTAACATGAAGGGATCATATGGTGTCATAGTAGGAATAAAAGAACATGAAAGGATCAAGATCTAGGAGAGTATCAACCTATGAAATTAGTATCCTTGAATTAGAATGGGGTTCCTAAGTGATCATTGAATTATCCAATCATAATCCAGGGCGAGCCTGAGTCAGGCCATTCCTATTTGATTATGAAGTCATGTAATATTTCATTAAGTTCAATCATTTCCTTTCATTAGTGTCATATGGTCAAGTAGAATCAAACCTTTGTATCAAGTCATTTTGTTCAAGACTTACCTTTCATTAGTGTGAAAAGGCCAATTTTCATGTAACCATTCATTTAATCCATTTAAGGAATATTCTATAATTTGAGGTTCATTCTTTTACCTTCTATTAATGTTGTAAGGGGTTCTACAGATATGGAACCAATTAGTCATTCACATTTAATTATCAATTTGAAGCACTTACCTTATGTGGGTCAAGTGGTATGTATACACGGTACATTCCATTATGAAATTCACAATATAAATCAATCTAATTATTATAGACATGCTTACCCTTATATTGTTTAATCCAAGGCACACTCGAACGGGGGTGCAAACATGTCAAAACACTAAATAAAAAATTATGGAATAACCTTCGACATGGAATGGATGGAGTTGTGGTCATAACTAGTATTAATTAATCACATATATGGGAAGAGAAATCCATACCATTCTAAAAAGTATAAGCATGAAATATTAATTCAATAAACAATAGATGATGAAATTGGTGGGCCCCGCATGACAAATCCAAAATCAAAGATCATTAGAGATGAGTTATAGAACACCCACCTTAGGCTTGTAAGGTCATTCTCCTCCAGTATTGGCATGTTATTTGTCTCGGATAAGAGTATATCTATGAAAAATAGAAAAATGAACATACCCCACTATCATCGTCAAAAGAAAAAGAGAATTAGAATGGATCAGGAGGACTCTAGTACATACCGTTTCACATCCAACATGAATAGAAGAGGATTGATTAGATCTTGGATGAATGAGATATTTTAATCCCAAACATTGATCTTCAAAATCCTCCAAATTGAGAGGAAAATGGGTTAATCCCTCTGGTTCTCATATTAGGATAAAGAAAGAGGATTAATATATCACAA
The DNA here is from genome assembly GCA_963277665.1 of Viscum album. NCBI lineage: Eukaryota > Viridiplantae > Streptophyta > Magnoliopsida > Santalales > Viscaceae > Viscum > Viscum album. Next base: position 1,726,048,627 of record OY728141.1, read on the forward strand.
AGTGAAAATTTTTACTATTACCAAAAAATGGAATATGCATAGTTTGTTGGAATGTTTTGAAAAAACATGAACAAACAAAATGAGGTTTTTAGGGTAGAAGGGAACATTGCATGGTTAGGTCACACAATTGTGCATAAAACGTGCGAATTGGTTCTATTAGGAAATTTCAATCTGCACGGTTTTCCAAACCATGTGAAAACTGTTTTCTCATCATGAAACCTGTGCAAATTTCCAAAAAAAATATGGGTTCTGGGTTCCAAACATGACCCAGACACAACAGACACCTTTACTAACCCATTAGGCATCCATAAAATGTCCAAAGTAGTGATTTTGACCTAAATTTAAAGGATCTATACCAATGTGAAAAAATGACAACTTATAATCAAAAACAGATGGTCACATTTCAAATTATTCTCACTTCATTATAAAATAGATATTAGTTATGTTGAGTATAAAATATTATAACGCACATTTTCAAGAAATATTTATTATTAAAAAAACTTGGGTCATTGCAATCTTTCCCACTTAAAAAATTTGGTTCTTGAAATTTCATCTTATTCAAAAAGTTGAGAAAAGTTAATGGTACTTATTCCTTGCTTTTAATAATGGATACCATGTGTCCTTTTCATAATTTTGGTTCCTCGACAACACTTTAATGAGATGGGTAATCATGTTTTATAAAAAAACATGTCTCTATGGTCCAAGATCTCCACCGGGTTCTCCTCATAAGAGAGGCCATGTTCTAGTTGTACCACATTAGGATTCAGTACATGTGAAGGGTTAGGTATTTAATTACTAATGAGAGATATGTGGAATACATCATGAACATTATCTAGTTTTTTTATGAAGTGTAAGCTGATAGGACACTACCCTTATGAGATCAAGTATTTCATAGTGGCCAATATACCTAGTGATAAGTTTCCATTTCTTACCAAACTGCATGACTCTCTTGTAAGGTGAAATTTGAAGGATGAATTTGTCACCAAAATCAAAATACAAGTCCCTTTGACCATTTTCATCATAGATCTTCTATAGACTCTGAGATTCCTTTATGTCTTGTATGATTAAATGAACCTTTTCTGTTATCTCTTGCACAAGATCAGGCCGAAGATTCTTTCTCTCAGCATCTTCATCCCAATAAGTAGGAGTTATACATAACTTCCCATATAGATCTTCATAGAGTGTCATTTGAATACACGAATGAGATTTTTTATTTTATGATAACTCAACTAATGGGATATGTTGATCCCTTACACCTTTAAATTTCATTGATAATGTTCTCAATATGTCCTCGAGTGTATGAAAAATCCTTTCCAATAGGCCACCAATTTGGGAGTGATAATCCGTACTAAAATTCAATTTTGTACTCAGATTATGTTGAATACTTTTCTTGAATTTTGATGCGAACATTGGATAATGAATAGAAAAAATTTAAAGTGGTACTCCATACAGCCTTACCACTTCCTTTATGTAAATCTTGGAAATGTTTTTTGACTGAGAAATCTTCCCTAATAGAGATAAAATGGGATGTCTTAGTGAGATAGTCCACTCTAACTCATATCACATTATTTGTTTTGGATGTTTTATGGAGACCAATGTCAAATTCCATATAGATATTGGTATGGTTAGTGGTTATAATACCACTCTATGAAATTTTTACTCTGACTTCACTTGTGGAAACACCAGGCACCATGTAGTGTTCTCAGTATTCTCCCTTTACATGTTATCCCAACAATAATGATCACAAAGGTCCCTATACATTTTATTTCTTCTATGATGTATAGTTAAGTAAAGATATGATCTTCATCCATCACATCATTTTTTATTTCCAGAATTGATAGAAAACATAACCTTGTATGGAATTTCAGTACACCATACTAATAAATATTAAACTCAAGAAACTTCCCCTTCTTTACAACGTATAACTTCTTTTAAAAAAATAACTATTTTTTAGATTTTTAGATCTTCTCTAGTATTGCTTGTTAAAAATTAATTTGGGATAGGGTTTATAATGTACCTTCCCTTATGATTCACAAGACTAATTTTACTAGATCATTGATCAAACGATCTCTTTAAATCCTAATCATTTCCATCATAATAGGGTATTTTATATTTAATGATTCAATGATTTTTTTTTCTATTTTGGGATGTTAATGAATTGAAAAATCATAGTCTTTAAGAAGTTACAAACATCTCCTCAGTCTCATATTCAATTCCTTTTATGTTCAAATATACTTCAATCTTTGATGGTCTCTGTATATATCCAATTTCTCCCCATAAATATAGTTCCTCTATATCTTCATAAAAAACAACCACGACTTATTCCAATTCATACATAGGATAGTTATAATCATGAGGCTTCAATTGTCAAAATACATAAGAAATCAATTTATCATTTTTCATGAGGACAAACCCAAGACATTTCAAATATTAATCGCTAAATATAATGAATCCTTATTGGATGTAGGGTATATTTAACACAGGTGCAATAACCAATCTCGTTTTCAGCTCTTGGAAACATTATCTCCACTCATTATTCCAGATGAACCTATCCACTATTCAAGTTAACTTGGTTAGTTGATTATAAAGTAACGAATTTTTTTCACATACCTCTTATAATGTCCAACTAATCCAAGGAAACTATGAATCTAAGTTACTAATGTAGGATGAGTCCATTCCTCTACAACCTTTTTCTTTATAGGATAAACTGATATTCCTTCAGTATTTATAGTGTTCCCCAATAAAGAAACCTATTGTGACCAGAATTATCATTTTATAAATTTTCTAAATAGACTCTCCTTCCATAGAGTTTGTAACATAACCCTTATATGATCTTCATTCCCCTCATACCTTTTATAATATATTAAAATATCATCAATAAAACTAACACAAAGTTATCAAGGTAGTCCTTAAATACACAATTCATAAAATCCATAAAAAGATAAGGATCATTGGTTAAGATTAATGGCCTAAAAAAACTTATAATGATCATATCTTTATTGGAAGGTTTTATTTGGAATATCTTCTTTTTTCATCCTTAATTGATAATAACCCGATCAAAGGTCTATATTTGAAAAGAATTGGACCACATAAAGATGGTCAAATAAATAATCAATTATTGGAAGAGAGAAATTTCTCTTCACTATAATCCCATTAAATTCTATATAATGAATAAATAACCACATTGATCCATCCATCTTTTTCACATAGAGAATAGGTGCACCCCAAGGAGACACACTTGAATGGATAAACCCCTTATCTGAAATGTCTTATAGTTGTTTCTTTAATTCCTCTAGATCTACATTTTCTATTCAATATAGGGTATTATTTATTTGAATAGAACAAGGAATGAGATCAATGGATAACTCTACCTCTCATTCTAGGGGAAGTCCAGGTAACTCCTTAGGAAATACGTTAATATATTATTAAATGATGGGGAAACTTTCTATTCATATACATTCATTTCCTTCTCCATCTTCAATAAACATATCCATAAATAAGGATAAATGTGGTTCTTCTAGATAAGGCTCAATTCAAAAAATATCACCTTTGAAAACAATTTTAGTTTGTCCATTAAAGACTATTGATATTTCCTTTATTTTAAATTTGATCTTAGCATTATACTTGGAGAGTCATTCCATCCCTGTTATAATGTCGAATTCAAATATGGAATGACTACTAGATTTTTGATGAGATTGTGCTCTCCAAGTGAATACTAGAGTTACCACACACTATTGTGGCTTAGATAATCCCTCTAGGAGTCTTGAATAATAGTTATACTTCAATAAGTTCAAGAATTGATTCAATATTCTTCGCAAACTTGGAAAAAATAAAGGAATGTGTAGAACCAGAATCAAACAAAGTACTTACTATATATGAGGGAACAATGAGAGTATCTACCACCCCATCATTTGTATCTTCAACTATAGTTTATGTGATAGAGAAATCATGAACTTTCTCCCATGGCCTATATTGAGGTTTACGATGATTCCACTACAGTAACTTCATATTTGGAAGATGATTGGAAAAGTATCCATTTTTTCCCACTTGAAGCATTGTACTTCAGGTAGGGCATATACCATATCCCCTTTTTAATTATTTTTGAGAATTTGAGGGTTCAACTCACTATGATAGTTCTGAAAAATATGGATTTCCCTTCTACATGTGTAACATTTCCCACTTTTAATAATTTAGTAGCTAAAATGATTATTCCTGCATTTGTTTCATATGGAAAGTTTCACTTTCTTTCCTCCTCTTACATAAACAAATATCCTCCCCAAGTTTGTCTCTAAATATCTCTTATTTTCAATTGATCCATGTGACCACTGCATCTCTCTGAACTCTAGTAAAAATTTTATATCACTCCTCACAATCTCCTCATAGTTTTCATAACAATAGTTTCAAATCTTATTATATAGATTATTTATTAGTCCATTGAAGAATATATAAAACTTCCCATTATGATGTATGAAAAATTTAGAGGTGTACTGAGAATTTATTGTAAAGATCACGTAAAATCATCCCCCAGATTCAATTTCATTATGCTTCAGGTCATGGAATTCCTTATCCATTTTTGTTCGCATTAAATGGGGAAATATGTTTTTGAAAAACGATCAAATGAACTCTTACCACTCCATTTCATCTATCTCTGATCTTGGATTTTTCTTTTTAACAATTATACACCACTGATTAGCTTCTCCCTATAAGTGTTACCCAACCAGTGTGACTTTCTCTTGTTGTGAACAATGGAGTGTAGAAAGGATTATTCTTATAGATATTATACACTGAATTAAGGTGGTCGTTGACGCATAAAGGAATCATTGGAAATTTGTTACCTTTTAAGTGAATCTGGTCTCCCAAATTGATTCAAGTTATTGTTCAAAACTAGAGTTAGTTGAATTATCATTCTTGTTAATTTTTCCATTCTGGCTTTCATCAGAATTTCATTAGTGCTTGGTCTATTATTCTCAACATTTATGTTTTTTGTACTGTATCCTACAATTTTATAATAGAAGAAACCCTTAGTGAGAAATATATTTTATTAAATAATGCTATAATTCTAAAATAATTTCATGTCTTAAAAAATCATGATTAAATATATTTTTCTTTAATAATAATTTCATTTTCTATAAATCTTTCATAGTGGTTAATAAAAATCTTGTGATTAACCAAACATATCTTCTCGGATTGTCAAACTAGGAGTGAATAAAGGATAATTTTCATGTACTAGGTTATGTGAAGTCATGCCTGATGTTCCTTTTTGGAGTTGATACCCCTTGGTATATCTGTGCTGGACCCACGTCCTCTTGTTTGTATCCATGAAGGGATTAATTTTCTCAGAAACCACAAAATTAATATTTCCCCAATATATCATGATGTTTTTACTATATTTAAATGTCTAAATTGGGTTATTCCTAAAATTTATACTAATAACTTCCATAAAGGACTAAACCATCATTTGATAACACCTATGGAATCCCGCCTTATATTTACATAATATTTTCATCAATTCGTACAACACAAAGGATATTTTATCATTTTGTTTCTTTGAATAGTGTACATCATACATGAAAGTTAAAAAAATTATTCTAATAAACTTGAAATTCTTAATCATAGGTTCATACTATGTAAAATTATTTCATATCATAACCATTGTACATACATCTAAATAAAGGGTGAGAATAAGGCCTTATAAGGGAATTAAAGGGAAACAATTTACATGTGATCATGAAATTTGTCATAAAAATTTTGAGGAATATCAAAAATGAATGAGAAATAAGAACATAATATTAATAATAACATGAAACATAACATGCATATGTGTCTACAAAATTTTAAAAATAAATTCATAAATATATCACCAATGTTTTTCACTCAGGTTCCATAAAAATAACCAAGGTTTTTATCAAGGTATCATAAAACTTGTCATCTCTAGAGATTAAATTATTTACCCAAGATTATTGATGAACTATCAGAAAACACCAACAATTTTTTTATTTAATGTGAGACACATATATTGTAACAAAAAAATTATAAATAACTCTTCGATAATAAAATAAATTGGATTTGTGTGAAAATCAAGGTGTTTTACAAAAAAGTTCTTAAAGACAAGATATTTATGTAATTATTAAACAAAAATGGGGAAGGTGAGTTTCATGTATGTCAATCCCAGATTAAAATAGACCATTTTGACATCTAGGTGAATAAACTTAGAAAATAAATAGTTTTGGTTATTCAAAAAAAATAAAATAAGATAATTTCTTGAGAAAAGGGAGAGATTTTGAGAAGAAAATTTAAGAGCCTAAAGGGTATGAAACATGGTTTTAGAAAACAATAAAAAGAGAGGAAAAAATATTATACCATTGAAAAAGAAATCATGACATAGCTATGGGGTAAAATAAAATTGTTATAAGGATATATAATGGGAATTTTAAGGACATAACATATAGAAATATAACATGGAAGGGAAAAAAGTGAAGTTGAGATTTCTTTTACCATGAATAGTAACCCCTAATACTTGATGATTGGGACCTTGGGGGATTGAGAACACCTTGGTAGGAATCCTTGTGAGTTAAAACTATGAGATATTCATGGAGTATAAATTTTTAATGAAATATAATGGATAAATGGGTGCGTATTTATAGAAAATGTGAGGGATTTAATTATTGTTTTCCTTGGGCACCTCGGTAGTGGTATTTGAAAAACCGTGGGCTTGACCATGGTATTTTTCCATGGTATTGGCCACATGGGAAACCTATTATGTTATTTTAATCCATAATAGTCTAAAATAATTTTATATAACTTATTACATCATTATGATGTCAATAAACAAAACTAAAACTCAAAACTATATTTTTACTATTCACCGAATGAAAAAAATATTTTAAAAAATTCTCGTTAATTCAACCTGACCTAATTTTGTGGTGATTATTTAAAAAATTATTTTTATTTTATCATAATAATTATATAATACTGATAATTTTAATTTTAAAATATAAAAATCAATTTCATTAAAAATAACTGTGGATAGAAAATGCTTAGTAAAATTTATAACACTTAAAAATTTATGTTTCATTTAAATTTAAATGAAGTATTGTTAATAATACCTTTTAATTAAAATAAAAATTATTCAAAATAAATTAGTTTATTAAAATAATCATATCTTTTTTAAAAGTACAATTTCTTACCAAAAAATCAATTTATCAAATTCATCATATTTTTTAAAAAAACATAAATTAAAAGAGAAATAATAGAACAAAAATTTAATTTAAACAAAGGGATTATACAATAATTTACAAAGTAATCAACATATAACCCCTTATAACACCCGTATATAACCTAAGGATGAGGTGTGGGATGGTGATAGACTCATGGGGTGGCTCGGCTAACATTGCCCGAGTGGTATTTTCCATTAACTTAAACTTCTCTCATAGGTGATTTCATTCAAGCTTAACATGTTTACTATTGTCTTGGTCTTAGTCAAGAGAATATCCCTTTTATGATTCCTCCTTCAAAATCCTTGAAAAATAGGCTTCTTATAGAGAAGCTCTGCTGTATGAGGCCATCAACCCTTCTTTATGTATTAATTTTCCTTATCATTTCCACTTATAAATATAATGTTAAATCCACTATTACAATTATAGTATCCAGTGGTAAAATTTGGAAACATTTATAATTTACCAATGGTTATATAAAGGTAAAAACTTTATGGTCACATTTAAATTATACTCACAACAATATTAAAGAAATATATTTATATTGAGTACAAAATAATATAACACACATTTCAGATTACATTTATTATTCAAAACATTCAATTCATTACAATATTAACATATATAGAAATAAAAAAGTGACAGTTTTTTATAATAAAAAATGGATTTATGTTTTTTTGAGATTCAAATCAAAATTAAAATGGTTATGTGATATTAAATTATCATTATTTTAAGGGTCTAGTGAAAATTAATAAAAAAAATTGTTTAATAGTAATTTCAAATTACATAAAATTACAAGAATAGCTACAAAATTTTAATAATAGTGATTTTTTATTATAGGGTATAAATATATAATTTATTAATTTTGTGTGATATTGAAATTTTTGTAATAGTGTTGAGTCAAATTGAACCAAAATTCAACTTACAGTATAAGATTGAATTGAACATTTTATGATATTTTCTATCATTGATCAAAAGGATTTGAAATACTTAATTAATCATTATTAAGGTTAAATAATATTAAATTGGGATAGATTCATTAGATTATATACCACATCTAATTTGGATTCACTTTTTATCAAGTTAATCTATTGTTTCTGCATAGATATATTATTGTGCATTGAAATTATAAAATAAGAACATTGTATTTGATAGCATGTATGACAGATAACATCATGGGAAGAAAGGAATATAACATCATGGGAATTTACAATATATTTTCTATTTAAAATAAATGTAATACATCTTACAACATACATTACACACAAAAATGATGCTCTTCGATATCTTGCATTACACGCAAGACCATGTTTTCCTGAATACTATTAATATTAATATTTAAAATGGAAATTATCTCCAATCCATTAAATTGGAGGTTATGAATAGTATTATCTAACTTACAAAAAAATATGGTTTAATTCATTGGTTATAAAATAATTATAAATGAATTTAATAATGAATTGAATTAAAGGAAATGTTTTAATAAAAACTATATGTATGCACAGTTTTATCTTAAAAAAATTAAATAAAATGCAATTATTAAAAGAAATTAATGAAATTTATATATTATAAAAAAATTACATTCATACAATATATTTTATATAAATTATATAAGAAAATATCATATTTTATGCATAAATTTTTTTTTATATTCTAAAGGTCGTTTTTTCGGCTTTTAATTGAACACTTGTTTTAAAATTAAATTTTATCACTAGAATAAAATTTATTTTATAAAAAAAATCAGATTTGAAATTTGAATTTCAAAATTATATTAGTGTGAATTATTTTATTTTTTATAAGAAGTTTCTTTTTTTGATGAATAGGAAAAATTACTGAATATTAATTAAAAAATTAATTTTATTATAATTAATTTATATTGTAAAATTATATTTTAAATTTTTTTTAGAGATAAATAAGACCAATTAGTCATATATAAACACAATTTTGGTCATTTTTATCAATGTTATAGTGAATTTTGATATAAAAATATTTCAAACTTTTGATAATTTTCACTTTAAAACTCATGTTTTCATCAGGTTTGTGTGATAAATTTTAAACTAAATTCTCCCTAATATGTGATTTAAATCTAGAAAAATTAAATACAAATTTTTAATCATAATAATTTTTTATTTTTAATAATTTTAACTTCATTTTTGACAAACTTGATTAACAAAAATGGTAAATGTTAATCATAGCGATTCTGGTAAAAATTAGTTTACTTAGTCATTAATCATAAAACATAAGGCGTTGAAATGACCCAAAGTTATGCAAAACCCATTTTATGGGCATATTCAGATCTTATACCCTATTGAATTAAAAAAATTCATCATTTGTGGCACATGAAGTAATAGATACCTCTTAATACTATTTACCTTTGGGTATTTACATGAATTCCACTCCTCCTCCCCTATAAATGGAAAATCACTCCCCTCACTTATTCACACCTATCAAATGATTTATATCATAAAAACCGAGAGAAATTCACTAATGAAAATTTATTCCCCTCATAACAGAATAATTACTTTGGGTATAAATCCAACCCTGTAAGTACTTTAGTGCAAACCAAAGGGAGATACCCGAAGAAGAGGTAACATTCATAAATGGACATTTTTGTTTTATTTATTCCATAAAACCCATAAATTATTTTCATATCATTCCTATATAATAACTAAAGTATCTTTAATATACTCTTGTTTTTTTATGTTATTTTTATGAACAAAAAATTAACACACTTCCATGAAATGGGTTATCAAATTATTGTCCGTGTGTATGACAGACCACCACCTTGTGAACTGATGGCATTCGTTTTTTCTTTACCACATACTGAGGATGGGAATAATGATGTAAAAATTATTTATATATGATATTTATGAAATTTATTATTTATTATTTTATTATTTTTTAAATAATATATAACACATACCTTTATTCCTTCTATTTTGTGGGAATACAATAATGTATATCTTGTGTACGGTAGACTACCGCCTTGTGCAGTAATGTGATTCATTCACGCATTACTTGGACGGTATTAAGAATTAGTTTAATAAAAATATGATATATACATTAAAATGAAATAATTATAATACTAGAATGATAATATACGTATATATTAATTACTTTTCTTTCTTTTAACATGACAAGAAAATGGATGCAGTGTTCATGCCTAAGTATTGACTACCGTCTCCATGAACTGTGTATTTCATTTTCTATCACCAATTTTTTTTATTTAATATAAATACATATATATTTAATATATATTATATTCTTTATATTTTAAATTATTTATATAAAGAAACTGTGATTTATTTAAGAGTAAAAAATTACCAGGTCAAAAAATACTCAAAAAAGGCAATTAACACCCGATACAATGGAAATAATGGAAGATTATTGACAAATGAGTGATAAGATGTTATAAAATAATAATATATGATATAATAAATATTAATATGGTTTATTTTTAAGTGATTTAAATTTTAAACCCATTATAAATGATGTTAAATATTATTTAATAAAAAGGAAGTGTAAGGTAAGTTGATTTCTAGTCTCACTTTTATTTCTACCAGACTTTTGCCATATTCACCAATAATTTCATTGTTGTGATGTATATAATACCCTATGAAATGTTATATCATGAATTTATTTTATTTTATCATCTTAAAATAATCAATTTATGTTATTATTTGATGGTTCTCTTGATTCAAAAGTTACTCAAGTGGTAAGGGATTACATCTCAATTTACATTCCACTAAAACTTATTTGTTATTATAAACAAATTAACTGTTATATGGTGTATATACTACTCCTTTGACATGTAATATAATTAATAAATCATTATTTATGTTATTAATGTTTAAATATTAATTATTTCATCAGAAAGGTATTTACTTGAAAAATACTATGTGATAAATGTAATTCTAAAATCTCGCATTCTTTTGTGATTATTAACATTATCTTGAATCAATCCGTTTATTGTGATCATTTTTCATTTGATATTATGTTTATCTTAAATACCATATTATTTTTTTATTAAAATTATCATTTCCTAAATAGTATACGATTTTTACATATATTGTTTACTTTGAAATGTATTTGATTAATGAGGAAAATATTGATAAATACATATCCTTTAATCAATACAGATATTTTATTAGTCATATTGTTCATGAATAAAATTTATTCATAAATACATGAGGAATTTATTAAATTGTAAGAGATGGGTGAGTTTTGAAATTTATATATCCCCTCGATGCGTCGACAGGTCTCATTAGACATATCAGTTAGAAAAATTAAATAGGTTTTTACCAGTAGTTTTAAATTGTCCTATGAAAGGTTTTGATGGTATATGTTTTCTTGTGCGATAGACGTGATGTCCAATAATTATGCATTTATTTCATTCAAATTTATCTTTTATTGTTTATCAGGTATTAAATATTTATAAAATATATGGATTCATTTCATTCTGAATTTATTTATTAGGTGGAATGGTTATCAGTTATTTACAATGACATATTGATTTTGCCTTAACCAATTTTTAAAATAGAATGTGTCCTTAGTTATATACATTTCCATGTGGATTATGATCGTTAATACATTATTTTTATTATTGTACTTAACCCTTAAAGAAATTTGAGATCACCCTTATTTTGTTTCCTTTCACTAGGATTCCATGAAGTGTGTAAGAAAGATATGTAAGGATATACTTGATGGAATAAAATTATTATCTGAAAAAAAAATTGTAATCTGGGTATTAATTTTTAATAAACAACTCATATATGTATCTAATTTTCCAAGACTATTAAATTGATTAGTCCTTTGGGATTTTAATTTTATATCAAAAAATAATAATGGTAGTAGGCACTGGCCTTGGGATGATGGGAACGAGGTCAGTAGAATTGGCATGAGAGTTTTTTTTAGAGACCATGGAAGTAATATTTATAAAAATTTAGATTTATGAACATAACCCTAAAGAATAATTATATTTTAATTATAAAATAATATCCTAAAATTTTTGTAAGGAGGAGATTATGTGTGTCTTCCATGCAATAAAACCCTTTATAGATACTACAATAATACATGGTTTTGGCACATATGTACCAAGGGGTAATAACTTCCAAAACTCTGTGTCAGGATTAAATCATGCATAAACTAGTACATGACTAGAAACATGTGTATTCATTAATATAATAGTTATGGATAACTTAATGTGTTATTATTTTAAGATTGATAATTAGTTCAAAGAAATAAAACCCACTTTTTATGTTTTATGTTACTAGATTATACCATGATTAAGGATATTTTGGAATATATTTTTGGAAATAAAACCCATTTTAAGTACATGTTATAGTAAAAAGGTTATATGATGTATAATTCCTTTATTTTTTATATACACAAGTTTTAAGGAACTGATAAACCTTATAGTTGATATGCAAACAAAATAATTAGATATTCTGGAAAAAATAATAATGAAAACCTTTACAAAAAAAATATATTTAATGATTAATTTTATTTCAAGGATTTCCATCATATTTTCTTTAAATTTTATAAGAACATAATTAATATGGTTTATAAAAAAGTAAAACCAACATACAGGGTGAAAACTGCTCATATCCACCAAGGTGGTAGGGTTTGAACCCACAACTGAAGGAAAAAAGGTTTTAACGTTAACCACTAACCGATGCAATATCCTAGTTAGTATGTTATTGTTTTTTAGTTAAGAAATGTTATGAATAAATATTAATGATGAACTTGTGGAATTACTTTTTATGGTTATATATTAATGTATAAAACATATTGGTTTTTTTGAAAATAGGTTGAGATGTATGGTAAGACTTTTCACTCTTTTATGTATCTTTGGATCAATTAAAAGAAAAATTTTAGTGAATCAGGAATAAAAAAATAATTTTTGTATATTCATTTCAAGGGGTAATTAGATATATGAAAAATTGACTAATGACAATCAATGGATAATTTTTTTATAAAATTGAAATGTATCAAATAATTATATTTTCTTATATTATTATATAATAAAACAATTTCTCAACTTTAGGAAGAGTATCATGAAACAAAAATGTTATATTATTGCATTTAAATATAATGATTGAAGTGGTCCTTTATCTCATCATGGATTTCAGGCTTTGAGTCCCTTAACATTCCATTGATCATTAACATTATTGTGACAAATAACCTCAATCACTCTGTATAATTATTTACATTTTTCCTCCCTATAAATAAATTACCTTTCCATTAATTTCTTCCAACTGATAAACCTAGTTATATATTATTTTATTTGACCTTTTCCTCAAAGCCCAAAATCCATACATTTATTATTATTTTTGGATAATACACTTTCAATGGTTAGGAGGAACCTTACATGGCCCATATTCTAAGATTCATTTGACCTCATACATGACCTATTAGATGACTTGGAAAATGACACCACAAGATAGACCCAACTAGAACATATACTTTTTTCAAGAATCCACACTAGACAAGGCTGCACTTAAGTCAATTCCTCATGTATTTCACGGTGCCTGAATCTTTTTTCAAAAACTATACCCTCTCAAACATCAAAATCATATATCCCATTAAGCTAGGAGAAGAATCCCTAAACCCCATCTGATCTGCAGTAGTGTACGAAATCCTTTTTTTTAGCTCTCCATCAAGCCAAGACCATTGTGTGATGTTGTGTCTGCCTCCCGACCGTGTCTTCATCTGACTCACCATCACCTATGCATGACCCCCTTTGAACAACCCACGTTCAATCTAGACTCACCACTTTGTCACTGTTCCTGCAGTTTGTTCGCCCTATCACCTAACCACCTAATGCAGGAGTCACTGGCCTACCATTGACCTCACCTCCAAAGTCATACCTCCCGATCATCGTAACAAGAACTACCAAGATTCCCCCACCTACTACCCTAAAAAAATGTTGAATAGGCTCTCAATACCCAAATTTGGGGGCTTTAAGTTTTTTAATCTCTAGTTTGTGCTTGATTATAATAGCCACAGCCACTACGATAGGACCCCAACTACTTTCAGGTGACCTTTGTACTTAAGATTCTCTATTATGAATAGGATGTTTTTCTAAATTTTTTAATATCTACTATTTTTAACAATTTTATTTTCAAATATCAAACCCGTAATTATAAATATCATGTTTAAATTTTTTGTACAAAATTTATTTAAAGTGGAGAGAATGTAACACCCCAATATTATAGAATAAAGACAGTATATCTGAAAGCATGTATGAAACAAATCAAAATAAGAATATAAAGAAAACAAATCCTGATAAATTAATATATATTAAATATTTAAAAAAATAAATACATTTTATAACCTATGTTTCACATAATAATGACTTTCTTTGACAGCTACATTACACGCATGACCAAGTTTTATCGAATACTATTAATATTATTATTTTAAATGAAAATTATTTCCTAGACATTAAATTAGAATTTATGAATATTATAAACAAACTTATAAAAATATTTCATTTAATTCATTGGTTATCAATTAATTAAAAATGAGTAAAACAACCAATTGAAAATAAAGGTAATCTTTCTATAAAAATAATATTTATGCACCAATGGGGTTTTATTTTGATAAATTAAATTAGATAATGTTAGAGAATGATATTAATGAAATTTATATACTATATAATATGGTTTTACATTCAACCAATATATTTTATAGGAATAATATAAGAACAAATCCAATATTACGTATAAAAAGATGTATTTTTCTAAAGGAGGGTTTCCCACCTTTTAATGGAACATTTCTTTAAAACTAATTTTTTCTGACTTTTATAAATTTTTGGTTAAAAATAATAATAATTTTTGAAATCATAATGTAAAAATTATATTAGTGTGGTTTTTTTATATTCTACTAAGAAGTTTTATTTTTTTATGAATAGTGAAAATATTGAATTTTAATAGAAAAACGACTTTTTATCTAAATAATTTATAATGTTAAATTACATGTTAAATATTTATTAATTTAAATTTGAGAAATTATAATTATATTATCCCAATTTTATTCATTGGGAGAAATTTAATTGTGAATTTTGTTTTAAAATTATTACAAACTTTTGAACATTTTCACAATAAAAACATGATTTATCATCATATCTGTGTGATAAATTTCAAATTAAATTATAAAATTATCTGAAATGAATTGAGAAAAATGGATTCCATATTTGGAACCAAAATAATTTATATTATATAATATTATCAGATTAATTTTTAATCAAAGTGATCATAGAAAAATAGTTAATGTTAATCAGAATGATTGAGGTAAAAATGAGTTTACTTAGTGGAAAATCTTACAAGATTTGGTATGGAAATGAGAAAAAACATGGCCAAACCATATTTTATAGAAATATTTAAATCATATAACTTATTTATTTCTAAAAATAATTATTGGAGGCACTTTAGGGAAGGTATAACTCCCCATAGTGTTTACTTTTTGGTATTTAAAAGAACATCACTCCACCTCCACTATAAAAAGTCACTCACTCCCTTTAGAAATTCACACCTAAAAAGGCATTGGGATCATAAAAAATCCTAATTAAATTCCAAAATAATCTCAAATTATTATATAACACTTAACATGGGTATAAATACAACCGATTATGGCCTTTGTTGCAAAAAAAAAGGACATACCCGAATAAATGGTATTGTTCATCAATGAACATTTTTGTTTTATTGATTCCTAAAACCAATTCAATTATTTTTATATCATTCTTATATAATATCATAAGTATCTTAATTATACTTATATATTTTTATATTAAGGTCATTACCAACAAATTCACACACATCCATCAAATAGGTTACAAAGTAGTCGTTCGTCTCTATGGAGGACTACCGCCTCGCAAACTAGTGTCATTCATTTTTTCCATTACCACCAATCAAGGTTTGTAATAATAATAGATATTATATATATATAGATATATATCTTATTTAATATATATATTATATTTATGATCTCTTTATTTTTCTATAATTATTTTATAAAACATGTGTTCGTGCTTTCCATTCTGGGAAACTTGATAACGTCGTTTAGGTGTACGATGGACTAGCGCCTTGCGAAGTGATGTTATTCATTCACGAATTACACGAAACATATTAAGGATGAGTTTAATAAAAATATTTGATATATAATACATAAATATTATACTGTAATAACAATATACATAAATATATTTTACTTTTATTTCTTTTAATACAACAAGAAAATAGAAGCAGCGTTTATGCGTATGTACGGCCTACCATCTCTATAAATTGTAAATTTCATTTCATATCAAAAGAATTTATGTCTCAATATAAATAATTATATATTTAATATATATGATATTTATTTCATGTATAAAATTATCTATATGATTAAATAGAGATCTATTTAAGAGAAATAAAAAATAAAAAGTCAAAACCAACTAAAAAACAAGGAAATTAACACCTTCTACAATGAAAATAATGAAATATTATTGACAAAAAAGTGAGAATATGTTATTATAAATATTAATATGGATCTTTATTAGGTTAATATAATTCTTAAAACCATTATAAAATATTTTATAGAGTGAGCAACCAAAATTATGCATAATCATAGGGAATTTTTAGTATAATGTTTACTTTTACAAGACTTATACCATATTCAACACTCATTTATTTTATGTGGTGTATATACTGAAATATGACTTGTTATATAATGAATTTAATTTATTTTATGATATTAAGAGATCAAATTGATTTTATTCTTCCATCGATCTCAGGATTAAAGAGTTACTCAAGTAGTAATGGATTTCATCTCAATTTACATTCCATTGAGACATATTTTTTTATTATTAACCATTTTAGTTTTTTATTGTGTATATAATGCTCATTTTACTTTTAATGTCATGAATATTTCATTCTTCATGGTATTTTATGTCTCCATTTTAATTATTTTATCCAAGGGGATTTGATTTGAAAATTACAAGTGATAAAAGTTTTTGTGATATCTCACTTTCTTTTGTAATAGTGAAACTTATCTTGGAACAATATCTTTATTATAATAAATTTTCATCAAAAATTAAATTTTTTTAAATATCTATATTCTTGGGTGATGTATGTGATTATTTGATAAACCATATATCATTTTTACATATGGCCTTTACATTGAAATTTATTTTAATAATTAGGGAAATATTGAAAAATCTATATCTATTACTCAATAAAGATATTTGGTAAGGCATATTATTCATGAATTAAATTGATTATTTTATATATGAGGAAATATTCTGACTAGAAGTGACTGGTGTGGATCATAATTTATATATCAACTTTATGAATTGATAATTCTTATGAATCAAATGTGTTGTCAAATTAAACAAGTTTCTACCTGTAGTTTAAAATCATCACGTGAAAGGTATTGATGATATATGGTTTTCTATTCCATTGACATGAAGTAAAATAATTAATAATATCTTAAATTTAGATTCATTTGTTATTAAACATGTGATATATCATGTTTCTCAATAGTTAAATTCCTATGAATGTAATTATGCCACCCACGATATCAAGTTGGAAATTAATATGTTTTCCTAAAATTTGTGGTGACATTACCACATCGGTGAGTGCAATGTGGTTTTAACATATCTCAAGAACATGAGGTATCTATTTTACAAGCACTAACTAAACTAATTATAGAGATTATGGATTTAATTATTACATGATTATGGCTTTAGGATTTTATATACACTAAGAAAGGGTAATGTTGTTGGTAATGTGTTGAGTGGGAAGTCACATAGTGATGCTATGTATGAATATAAAGATTCATGGAGATTGATAACATATATTTCAGATATTTATCTTTATATGGGGGAGAATATTGGTTTAGGATTCCATTTATAGATGATGGTGATGTTGTTATTGACATAGTAGGTAGAGGAGTCCCAACTGGGGGATAGTGAGGTGGAGGTCTAGAGAGACCGAGCTGTTTGGTGGGGTGATGCCTCTGAAGGTTAGTATGTGGATGAAATGTATAATGTGTTATTTCAAGGAGGATTTTCATTCCTTTGATGATATGAAATGTGTTTCACTGTGAGTTCCATAGATCATACATAGCATTAAAACCAATAATGGTTTAAATGTACTATGTTCTAAGAGGTTAGAAATGGTGGCCTGGATTGAAGCATTCAATTGAGGATTTTACTTTATAATGTTTAATATTCCAAATGTTAAGAATTTTATATCATGTTCTCAGTGATTTTCTATATCCATTTGATGTTCCTTTGTAGAAGTGGGAGAACATTACAATAGACTTCATTACAAATTTACCTCATCCTTATAGTGTCTTTAATAATATATAGGTTATAATCGACCGTTTGAAAAAGTTTGATAACATATTTGCAATCAAGGAGTTGAGATCATTAGAGGTTTTATTGTGTCAATGACTAGAGGAGGTGGTTAGGCTCTATTATTTCCCCAAGTAAAGTCATCAATTTACATGGTCCTCATTTTACAGCTAAGGTTTATGAATGTCTACATTAGGATTTTGTATATTGGTAATTCCTTAACACTTAATCTCATCCTTAGAAATATGGTAAGACAAAGTTGATGGTCTAGTCTCTTGAGGTCTTGTTGTTTTCCTATTTCATATATATTTTGGAGGTTTTTGGATGATTCAACTTATTTTGGGAAAGTTTTATTACTAAAATATTGTTAACTCCACTATTGGTATAAAACTATTTGTGGTTTTGTATGCTCAACCATTATATTATTAATAGTAATGGACTCGGGTCATTGATTCAACAATTATTTTTTAAGAAATCATTTATATCACAATATAGATGGTTCATGTTATTCATGAGTGGATAAAGGAAGCACGGGATCATTAAAATTTTTATGACGAATATAGAAGGAGACCTCTGGAGTTAAACATTGGAGATCATGCATCCTTCAAGGTGACTCCTCTCCATGTGTAGAAAAGGGTTAGACATGGTAGTATAATTTATTCTCATTTATTGGGTCTAATGAGATGTTATATCATGTTAGATATATATACTATTGGATATATCTTCTTCCACAAATGAGTTTGATTCATGATGTGTTTCATTTGTAGTAGCTTCGCTACTATCGTTATGATGATTCTCAGAATATAGATTGGGGATATATTTATTTTTTTGTTGATTTTACCATCACATAGTAGTCAATTAATATAGGGTAACAAAAAGATAAGGTGTTATGTGGGAATTCTATTCCATTAGTTTATGTCATGTGGTGACACAATGCAGTGAAGGAGAAAATATGGGAACAATATTTACATATATGAAATAATTATTCCATGTTGTTTTATGCTTATCTATTAATGTGTATTGATTTTTTTTATAAATTGATATTTATTTGGATTATTATATGGTTTTATAGTATTTTATTCCGTCTTTATGTCCTCAATCTTGTTTTAGAGGTATCTTTGTCAAGAGAGAATTCAGGAGCTGGTTGTTGGTTCTTTTTTGTTTTGTTTCATATTTCTCTAGGTGATATGTTAGTTCCATTGTGATGATGAGAATTGTGAGAGGAATATTATGGGGTGTCTATTCAGAAAAACTATTTTCTTTTATTCTCTTGAGTTTTGGTTTTAATTCTCAAGGATGAGAATTTTTTGAGTATGTAATGGGAATTATCTTCCAATACTTTCTTTCATGTTTTATCAAATATTATAGGTGTGGATGGGGATTTTTTTTGTGTTTTATATGCATATAGTTTTCCTTGGGATATTATAGTGGTCACAGTACCCTGAGGATGGGTGTGTTCATGGGAATTTTTGTTGGTCATGTGTTTCATAGTTCCCCACATCTAGTGCCTGCATTTTTTAAGACATTTTAGTGGCTGTTTTGGTCCATGTTAATTTCTTCTCTCTAAAACGGTCTATTGGAAATGAACAATGAGGATGTGGCATTAGGAATGGTTCCATTAGGCTTTTCCTATCAAAATTGGGTGGCATGGAAATAGTTTTTAAAGCCATCATGGAATCTGTGGTAAGGGAAAACAACTTGCAATTCCAAAACATGTCTTAAGAGTATTTTGTTTTAAGGATGGTAGGTTCAATAACCACCACATACATTTCATGTCCATGATTGAAGTTATATTGGCATTCAGGGTCATTTTGAAATAGAAAAAATGTATTCTAATACTTTTTATTTATGATTGATTCAAATATAGAAAGACATGGTGGGTTAATAGTGGTCTTAAATTCAATTTTATGTGTATTCTTACACACTAAAATTCAATCTTATTACCTTATCTAAATTTCATATGGTTTCTGAATTCTTTGGTGGAACCTAGGCCATTTATTCTCATTTTCTAATTTATAGGATTCCATCATACTAATTATATTTTTTTGGTTTTTCTCCCTCCCTTTGATGCGCCTCAATCGATTCCTTGTGTTTTCAACCTTTTGTTCATGAATAATCAAATGGTTTTGGTTCATGTTACAAATTTTCCCCTCTTTTCTTTTTCCTCTCATTCTTATATTTATTTGAATTATCATGGTGGCCAAACCCCCGGTTTTGATTGTTATTGAGCATGTTTTATTTTTGGTTTATGGATTCTAGGTAAGGTTTATCCTTTCATTCACTTTGATGTGTTTCTTCCTTTGGTGGTTTAACCTCAATTTTTTATTCTTATGAAAATAATTTTGGACTTATAGTCATAATATAATTTTTTTCTTATCCTATTATTTTATGTTTAATAGTAAATTAATAATTCATTGTTCATTTGTATGAAACCTGATATAACAATAATAAATATTAAGTTAGAATAATAATAAAATTGTTTATGGTTATAGAAATCACATGTTTCTTTACCATGATAATATCTTACCTCTTATTTTACTAAATAATGTGATATATTTGTTTATGTTATCCTTTTTCATGATTTTTATCGTGAAAATTGTTAAATAACATAAATCTAGTAATTTTTCTAGATAAATAATTAAATATGAATTTTTAGATAAACTGGTCTTCACATAATTTTATATAAATAAAATGATGCTTGATGTACATATAGTTAAAATAATTATTAAATATGTTAAAAAGGTTTTCTAAAGATCTTTAAGTGGTTATTCTTGTTGATGAAATAATAAAGAGTCGCGTTAATTGAGAATATTTTTCCTTACAAGTTTTTAAAACAAGATGTTACACTTGAAATTGTGACTTAATCAATCCATAACATTAAAGATATGATACCTTAGGTGAACCATTATTTTAACCAATGATAAATTAATTCGTTAATCTAATATGGTAATAAAATATTTTTTTGGTAAATGGTAATGTTTGGAGTTTATTGGCCATTTTTTCACGTGAATTATAGAAGCATTGGTTTTTATGGGCTTGATTCCATACTAATTATTTGATGTTTTCTGTTTTCTTTTGGGTTTTCTATGTATTTGTCACTTTCTATATAGCATGATATGATCCTTGGATGGCTGATAGTTTACTATACATGGATAGGGGGCACCGGTTTTGTGGTAGCATTTGACACCTGTGATAGCGGTATCTATGGTGGGGTCTAGAATGGAACTAGGACTGATGGAATGATTTTAAGTTGGTATTTTTAATTATAGTTCTGAAATATGGATGATTTTTTGATAATAAATATTATTTAAATTATGGTTTGATGAGTATCCTTTTTCTACATTCCTTTCCACACTATGTGAGGAAGCTAGTTGTGTTTGGTTATGCATCTCTTTCATGGTAGATTAGGACATATCCTTGAGAAATTTAAAATGTGCAATGATATTGAAAAATATATTTTTAAACCCATGGGTATGATGGATTATTTGAATTAAAATGATGATAGAACTTATAAATCATGGGATTGGTTTTTTTATAACTAAAGGTAATGAGAATCCATTGATAATCATGTTAATGTATTGTTAACTTTTTAAAGTAATGTTTTTATCTAATTATGGTCTTCTTGAATTCTTGTGTTTTAATAGGATATATAGTTCTTACAAGTGGAAGCTAGATGTCATAAATACAGTAGATATAGTTGACCCTATGGATAAGATTATACACATAGTATAGTTGTGTGATATATTATATCCTATATAACGTTTCATTTCATATGCTACCCAACCCATGTAAGTTGGGATACAGATACACGGTAGACTCTTGAATGATATCTTCTCAAACATCCAGGTTGGTGAGGAATAGATGGCTAACTATCTACTCTCTACTCTTGTAATTATTATGTGATGTTATTCATATTGGATATATTTACCATATGTGTGTGTAAATTATTGTGATTTATTTTTTTTATTTCACACACATGTATATTCAGATATAGTATATTATGGATTATTATAGGTATGTTTTTTGGGGGATGTTATGTCATAAGGAGTAATACTTATCATACAGGATGTGATGGCTTATAACACATAATCTATTACTATCGATATATTTGGAATGATATGATGAGATAATGTGATTAACATGGTCAATAATATGTGATGAGATGATGTGATGCATGGGTTTCATGGGAATATACATTGGCCCAAGTCTCATTAGGTTGTATTTCTTTTAAAGAGATATGTATTTAGATATTCGATTATAGGGTAGAGAAGAAAACCAGTGGGAAAGTGGTAGTGAGGAATCATCATTTGATATTATATTAAATGATCACTTGTATGTGACACTTCATGAGAGATATTCATGATGAGGATGGGGACTTAACATTCCTAATTAGGTGATGAGTTAGCTTCACTTGTTATTAAGTAGGCTCTAGTATTCTTTCATTATCTTTTTTATGAGAATCTATGGTTAGGATCCTATTAAGTATATACTATTATTCTCACACTATGAATATATAAATTGTTTTCAGTGCTATAGGAGATGGTTGGTGATCAGGTTGTACTATACTACCTCAATAAGTTCGGAAATAATTATTTGGGCTTCAAGGTTTCTATCGAGGCTTTTCTTTCCAGAACATGTAATTTTCTTTAATGTTTCTCAATTATATTAAATTTGATACATATATTTGGGATATTTTACATTTATAATGAGCAATAGTTATTCAGTGTCTCTTTATTTTCTATAATTTCATAATATTAGAGGGTAGTGTCTTGAATTTTTGTGTATGTTATACCACTGGTCCTTGTCACTGACTCATGCCCTATTAGAGGTGGGTTTCTAGCCTCATTATCTCCCTTTTCTATTTTCCATCTTAGTTGGGTTAACTTTGGCAGAGGAGGTTGTGAAATTTTTTACATTAATTGTTGGGAAATGATTATTCCCAGTTCAATAACTTCCTTGTGATTATGTTCTATATCACTCTATATCTACCACTTTGAATTATTCTTCTCATTAATTTACATGTTTTTTTATTATCATTGATTTATTACATATTTTATAGAGTATTCAATTAGTTTTTTAATCACTATTATGTATGGTTTGAATACCCTAAAATATATAAATCAAAATGTAGTGTGTTCATCAAGAGTGATAGTTCCGTTATTGACATCCAATATATTTATATCTTATATAATTGATAACTCTATATGGATGATTATTTATTGTTAAAGGTAGACTGATTACATATTAGTAATATTTTAAATATATAATCTTGATATTAATTCTTACTGATTATAAATTCATGTCAATTTTATAATATATAGTTTCTCAATACCTTTCATATAATGGTTGCATTAGACCTAATTAGTGATGGGTGGGGCCCAATATCATATAGTCCCTCGATACATCTACAGGTCTCATGAGACAATAAAATATTGGGTACTTGGTGTATGTATACTCAATAATTTATAATGTCTTGGTATAAGGCCTAACTATATGTTTATAATTTCTTATTTGAGTCCTTAATAGTATGTATGATTTCTTTGAATGAGCCCTTGATGGTCAGATCAAGATATATGAAATTATTCATTATATTAGTGAGAAATAATTTATTGTTTTCTATGTTATGTTTTACATTGTATATATCATATTATCATGTTTCAATTTATATTTAATTGTTAAATTATTAATTATTCTTTTCATACGATAGATACCCTACTCATTCTATAATAGCTAACTATACCGAGAGTTTGATCTCACCCTTCTTATATTTTCATTTCCCAAGGTTATAAATAGGAGATGTCATAAGTTATATCAATAATGGTTTCATGTGTGGATATTTTTTTGGATATGGTGAATAGATATTGTTGAATAAAAAATTCATTGTATATTGGGAAAATATCCATTATATGAGGAAATTTTGTGTTTTATTAGTAAAATATTTTCCTAACTCATTAAAAATATAAACCAAAAAGTTCAAGGGTGTGTAAATGACCTAATGTTTATATACGAAATTGTAATTATATAAGCTAATGTTTGGGTTTCTTCAGTTTTTTTCAAGTATTATGTTCAAAAAAATATGTTTTTTTATAATCGGATCCATGAACATGGGTTTACGGTACTGTAGTTGGTATCAAACGAGGGTTTAGATAAATTAATAGGTTGGGATTTTATTTGTTAAGGATATTTATGTGTTTTGGATACCATTATGTGTTGATAAGTTTATGTTTGATGATAAGTTAAAAGCTATAGATACCCATTTAATGTATAAAAAACTAGATTTTGATATGATTAATGCTATATTGGATTATTTTTATTGTGTCGTTAGAAGAATACATGATTATGGTATATATTTAAACCTTTTAGATGATATTTTATTTTATTTTCAGTTAAATATATTTAATTTGGAAAATGATTTATTTGTTTTATGTGAATATAAGTTGAGAATTATGAATAACAATGGGGCTTAAAGAATAATTCAATGTCAATATGATGATGGTTGTTTTGGTGTACATTAAAATATATCTAAGAGAAAATGTTTCCATGATATTTGAGTTTAGGATATATTAAAGAATATTTTTAATTATTATTGAGGTTTAATTATTTTTTAGAAGAATGTTGTGTTATTTTTGTATAAAAATGTGATCAAATTCATCTTGTCATTTTTTAGGTTTCAGATTTGGTCTAGAAGACCATATAGAGTTTAATGGTTTAGTTATTGGTGGAATGATTTATATTGAACATTTTTTGTTATCGTTTAGGTTTTTGAGATTAATGTATTACTTATTTACATGAATTTTTATTCATATTGATTATTTTCTTAACATGGGATAACCATTTTGGTTTTAGTTAATGGATAGATATAGGAGGAATAATTTTTCATTATTTTTTGGATATTATAATCCATTAAATTTTAATCATACTTATTAATTCATGAAAAATCATCATGGTTATTTATCATTTAAAAAAAGATGAATTAAAGATGGAAAACTGATTGAAACCCAACTGAATAATGCAATTTTTGTTATGTGATGAAAAAAATAAAGTAAATTCTCTCATATTCTTTATCATGATAGTGAAAATATCACCTCAAACTTAAGAAAGTGGGAGATAAATCTACCAAGCCTTTCTTGTAAAATATTAATCATCTATCAAGTTATGATTTTGGAAACCTATTCACAATTATGAGCCCAATAATTGAACATTCATGGTGTTAGAAATATATAATTAAGAAATAATGTGTTTCCTCGTAGAAACATATAAATTATTTATCAGGATAAAATATTCATCTAAGATTATAACTTTGGTAGTATAAATACATTTTTAAAGAAAGAATTACAATTTTAGGGAATTAATTGATTTAAATAGGGATAATGTAACACCCTAATATTTTAGTGTCTATTATCCTTTAAATAAAACTAATATTTATGATTGCCTTTGATATATATAAAACCTAACTAAAGTGAATAATAAAATTTTAATATATAAAATGGACTAAATTTCAAGAAAGTAAAATGAAAAATATTTTAAAAAATTAATAAATTTTTATAATTAAAATGGTTCTATTTTATTTTTTAAAATACAATTAATTCTAGATTAACTATTCTAATGAAGTTTTTTATGAATTTATTAATTTTATATTGTAAAAATAAAATTTTAAAATTACATAAACTTTTCTGACATAATTATGATATAAGTATGATGTAGAATTTATAAAACAGTTTTCTCAACAAAATATGTAGATAATGAGTAAAATAATTAATTTAAATATATTTTGTTGAATTTAGAAACCCATACTTTTTTTTGAAACAAAAAATATAATTTATTCTAAAAAAACTAGTTTTTTCATTTTCCATTAATAAAGTAGTCACAATGATCCATTTTATTATGTCTTGACATAAATTCCACATAACTCCCCATTTATCTCAAATTTTCTAATAAATACCACTATAGTCAATATTTCACATGATTGTATTGTAAATTAACTTTTATGAGAAAAATGGTCATTTTGTCTAAAGACTATATTTGTTACAATAAAGTCACATTTATTAATATTATTTTTTATCACCTATATAAGTTTAATATTTTCAAATTTTAGTCATATTAAAATAAAAAGAAAGTTAATCAGTTTAATTTAATTTCTTTTCATAAAAATAAATAACCAACATAGTAAATGAGTCACCATTGTTAAATTAAATTGTGGTGAAAAATTAATTAATTGGAAAAGACTAAAATATTTGAAACATTATCCATTATTAGTATCTATGAGAGGGTTCTATATCAAAACATACCCCTCTAATTAAATTACAATATTTGATCCACTTTTATTTGAACATCACATGAATTTAATATAAAGTAATTAATATTTAAAAAATGTAACCCCTATAAATTGTGAAAGGATATATTACCCTTTCCAATTATCCTTGCATATGAATCATAATAGTTCAACCTATTTCATAATATATCCATTAAGAAAAATACAAGACACATTGAATATGTATTTTTCACAACAAAAGACCATCCTAATAATACTCAAGGGGTTGTCTCATAGAGTATCGTGGGAACTCTTAATCATTCAATTTTAATTTCTATTGATTTCATCTTTCTTGCACTAAACCCAAATAAATCATAAAAATAAAAAAATTACAACATTATCACAATTTTACAAAAAAAATATTATGTTGATTAAATAATCATTTTATAACTTCCTTCCAACAATTCAAAAAATTATGTTGCATGTGCTATGTGCGGGCTACTGTCCTTATGAACATGATGCTTTGTTTTCATAACTATATTAAAAGTATGATTCTAAAAATTTATTTGTGAAATATATATTATATTAATGATTAATATATTTCAGGAATATGATTCTGTACAGATAACACAAGAAATAATCATCATTACAATATTATCTAATGATATCGGTAAATTACTCAAAACAAGCTTATTATTGATTATATTTTTTTGAACCATACACATAATTTACATTAAATTAAGATGGAGATTAATAAAAAAATTTGAAAAATTATTTTTACACATTTATTAATCATTTAATTATGATATTTGTATCAAATAACAGGTTCTAACATTTCCATTATGAAATATATATGAAATGATTGAAATTACTAACATCTAGTGAGGTTAATAAACATTAAATAACAAAAATATGTATAGTGAATGATTATAATTGAATAATATAAGGGAATATATTATAATATGGTTCTTAAATAAATGATTAATATATTATTGTTATATATATATATATTATGAAAATTGGAAGTAAAAGGAAAGGGTTGTTGCAAAATTTCTTTCTTTGAGACTTGTTATGTATCATGCACCTAATTTATTTTATATGGTGAATATGTTACCCCTGGGTCATTTTATATATTTTTATCACATAATTAAATTTATTTATTGTTTCATTTAATTTTTTAACTTTCAAGTAACTTAGATTAAAATGTTATAAAATTTGTAATGCTTTCTTTTCCTCAATTTAAATTTCTTGAGATATGTTTCATGTTGTAAACCATGATTTATTTTATATAGTTTAATTTAATACCAATGAATATATTATGTCATATTAATTCAAACTATTCATGGTATTTCTATAACCACATCATTTTCTCAATTTTATGGATTTTGATTTGAAAGATTCCAATTTCGTAAGGGGTTATTTTACAATCTCACTTTTATCGGGAATCTTTATGTTTAACATTTACATGGGGATATTATATATTATTTTATATTAACCCTGTATATTTTTTTCCCTATGGTTATTTTGGTGATTTTAAATTATCTATTCCATTTTCCCTCTCCTAAGAATAAAAATAGATAGAAAGTTTTTATATAAGAAAAAGTGACTTTATGTCTAATGTTTGGTCAGGAATATTACTATTTTATATCCATATTCATTACATTTATTCATGAAAGTTATTTTCTATAAATAAATTATTAATTGATATTTTTTTTAATTTTATATTTTCTTCAGGATTATACAATTATTCATTTTCACATTTTTTATACAATTAATATTTTTATTTCTTTACAAAAGCATAAAAATAAATATTTTTAACATATTCTACATAAATTAATTTTCCTGACATCATTATAATTACTAATTATTTTAATTACCTTCAATGTTTTAATGTGTTCACATAGTAATATATATTTCTATTAACTATAAAAACATTTCTCTGTCAAAATAAAAGGATATTATTTTTTAAAATTTTTTGAAACAGGGTTTTATTTCAATTTGTATATTTTTATCGTTGACTTCACATTTTAATACTAAACTATTGTTTCTTTTAAAAAATACATTATATTAAATTATGTAATAAATAATTTTCAATAATACATATTAACATCTCATTAAAATAGTTTGTGAATTTATTTATAATTTCATTTTTTTGATGGAATTAAAAAAGCATTAAATAATATTCATTTTTAAAGTTTCACTTCATTTTTCTCTTGAATTTATAAAAGTCATGAAACTAAAAAAAAATTTCTGATGAATTAATGGTTTCATTTTCGTCCCTAATAATTTATTTTTTATAACATAATTAGTGTGTAAGTATTATTATCCATTCACTCACTTTCTTGTGATTATGTTCTGTACCACTCTATATCTCCCATTATTCAATATTCTTCCCTATCATGTCCATGTTATTAATTATCATGGAAAAATTCTACATTTTTTATACTATGTAATTCTTAATATACTAATTAATATATATGGTGTGAATACTGTATCATACATAAATATTATGGAATGGTGTCCAACAATAATGATTTTTCAATTATTGACATGGAAAATAATGATAATACATATGCTTGTTAATTCCATTTGGATGATTATTGATTTCTAAAGGAATATTGATTACATAATTGGAAACATTAACAATATATTATCTCAGGATAGATGTATCTATATTATCAAATTAGGTTTATTATGAATTATATTGTTTAGAAATTCCTTTAATATCATGGATGCATTGGCCTTATTTAATAATGTGTGGCTCCAAATATACCATAAACCCTCGAGGCATTGGAAGTTATCTTGAGACAAACTAGATTGGGTATTTAATGTATTATTGATTAATTATTTATAATTTATTAGCATGATTCCATTATGGTATTCTTAATATTTCATTGATTAATCCTTGAAGGTATGTATGTTGTCTTAGAATGAGGCCTTGATGGTAAGATTAAGATTTATTGCAATATGCATTCTATCACTATGAAATTAGTTATTGTTGTAAATATGATTGTTAACCTTAGATATATCATGTTCTCATGATATAAGTTATATGGAATTATTATTTTATTAATTATTATTAACATATTATTTATTCATTTCTCATTCAATTATAGAAACCTTTTCTAAGAATTTCAGTTAACACTTCGTATGTTTCTATTTCCACTAGTTATGAGGAAGATTAATACCAAGGATATGTCTATAAGGTTATCATCTTTGGAGATTTTATTACAATTTTGACGAAATATTGATAAATAATAAATTAATGGTATATGAGGAAAATTCTCCATTTTATGGGAAATATATGGGTATTTTTAGTAAAAAATCCTAATCTCATTAAAACTCTAAATCTAAAAGGTTTTGAGTGTCTAAGTAAAACAATGTTTTTTGTTAAAATTGTAATTATATAAGATTAAGTTGGTTCCCCTTGGTTGTTATCAAAAAAATATATAAATAATATCTCTTTTAGCACTTAAACTATGATTTTATGTTCATTTTACAACAATATTAGTTTGGGAGGAATTTAGTTTTAAAGACTAAAATCAACCAATTTCACATAATTAGAAAAATAGTATAAAATAAGAAAAGTATGTTGGGATATCAAATGGGGATTATAATATGTATTTGTTATTGATAATGATAAATACTATATGAATCATATTTTTTATGATTTGGTATCATATTCACATTGATTTATTAAGTGAAGAAGTCGGATTCTGGTAAAATATTGTTAGATATATATGAAAAAGGGTCCAAGACTATTTTCTTTCCCTCATTGTTTTGTAATTGATAAAAATATTAATACACTATGATGTGGGATATCACCCATGGCACACCAAGGGCTATTTAATCACATAAGGCGGTGAACCTCATAAAAAATCTCAGAATTGATTTATATTTTTCCCGTTCTTCATCCATGACTAAAAGTGATAAAAATATTTTCATTCGAACAAATATGAAGAAAATATATTCCATATGGTTATTAAAAACTAATTTTTCCACCCCCACTCTATGTTCCTTGATCATAATGGGGTTGAATATTTTTAATCAATTTCCAATTCATCATCATGTACCTTATTGATGATCATATTTACGAGATAATTAAAATGGAGTATCATAATTTTGTTAACAATAAATGAATCCCATCATTACATTGAAGGATATTTCACATATATAAATTTAATATAGTATCTTATGAAATTACCATATCTTAGTTCAACCATATCTAGTGGATTCTTCATTACATGGTAATAAATTTATATTAAAGAAATAACCAATTTATAAAGTTTATTGGTCCTTAATGAAGCTGGTACATAATATGCATCATTGTACATTAAACAGATATTTAATAAATATTTATCTGCTAAAAAATTATTTCATTAAAAGATCATATATAGTTTCATTATTCATTACCTAGGTAAAAGGTGAAATATAAGAAAAGGATGAGAATATATTCTCTATAGTGGATAGTATTCAACATAATCTAACAAAAGGTAATCATTGTATTAATAATACAGTAGGAATAAATAATCAAACTATGCATTATAAATTAAATACATATCAATATGTGACATAAAAATAGATACAAATAACCCCATGGATAATAATAAATGATCTATTAATAATGGAATTGATATGACATATATTAAAATCATAATGTAAATTCCTTTTTTCAGAACATTATAAACTATGGGTAGGCATATGAACAATACCCTAGATATTTTTTCTCATGAAATATACCAATATATTGAGGGCCTCCATAATTTAGGGCCCCTCCCATCTGAAAAAAATTAAAATAAATTCACTAAATTAATAGGATTTAAAATTAATATAATAATAATGTTTATAAATAAAACTCTTATATAAACAATGAAAAATAATCATTAATTTTTATTATAGAAATAATAGGTATATGGATTGTCAAGATTTCCATATATAAATGAATTATTATCAAATATAAGTGAATAATCTTAAATAATAATCATTTATTATTGTTTATTCATTATATAAAAGATAAATTGATGTGTGTTTAATTCAATAGATTCTCTCACTCAATCAAATTGTTTTCCATTCTATTTGAAAACCAATTAATCGGAATATTGATGTACTAGGTTTCATCACTATATAGAATAAAATGATATAAAATCATGTAAATATATTTTCCTAGTAAACTAATTAATAATTATATCTTATTGATTTACCTTGAATACTATTAGGAATAATTAAGGATTCAAAATTTTATATTAAGTTCCCTTATCAAGAGAATAATATAGAGTTGTGTTTTTTGGGAACATGAAAAGATCATGATCATAAATGTGTTTAAAAATTTTTATAGAAGAATTTGAATTGGAATGAGACCATATAATTTTTGGATATAACCACTCTAATAATATTATATTATAATAAAAAATATTTCATATGAATTAGGGATATTTAATTTCATTAAGAATAAATGTACATGATTGTATTCTTCCATGTAAAATGTGAACTTATTCCAAAATTCTGTTCAATCTACTATGCAGTGGCTCCAACAACTATATCATCATCATCCTTCAATATAAAATGTCTACCACTAAAAAATAATACATCTAAAATTCCATAACTACATATAATATATGGAGATTTTTTAACATGGGATAATATAGAGATTCAAGCCTCTTATAAAAATGTGTGTATTATAATAGCTTATGAATGGAAAAAAATTTGATTTAATCAGAGTCTCACATGAAAAAGATATCATAAATACAACACATAAAATAATACTATCACAAAATTAATATAATTAATTGAAACATAGAGATAATACTTCATTTTAAATGAAAATAAGAAAGAAAAAGATATAGAAAAGGGACCCTTACTTCAGCAAGGAGAAAAATTATGAAAATTGTATAATGAGACCAAATGAATAGTCCATTATGAAAAAACACATAAAAGGATAATAAAATACTAAAATAAATTTTTATAATCATATTAAATGTATGTTTAAAATAGTTTATTACTAATGGAATGTAATATGAAATAGAAAAGTGGGGAATATAAACCCTTACTTCACTTAAGATTATTCTCTTAAAGTTGAATCATTGAACCCAAAAAAACTACATAATATGGAATATAATTTTTTAGGGGATATGAAAAAATAGAACATGAAATTAATGTGAGTAAAAATAATAATATGGGGAGAGTATTCATAGGTATGGTGAGTGTAATCTTAGGGAATTAATTATTTCATATTTTATTTTTCTACTATATAAAGTAATCTAGTGCTCTCATAGTTCCCCATTAGTTACCATAAATATACACTATAACGATTAGTTCTAAAATTATTCAATGAGTAATAACATTTATAAATTTATTATATATATATAATGTCATGTTTATCGTATCGTATGTATTTTTTCATTTTAACCCCATTTCATTATTTTTATAAAAAAATAAAAAATTCAACTCCTTACCTTTTTATAGTTTCCTGATTCAAAATATATAATATATTTATATAAATTAATATGATTTTCACTATAAAACAAGATTTTAAATAAAAACATATAAAAATAGTTTTGATAAAACATATGTTATTCAAAATTGTGAAATTACTATTTTAATGACCATACTATTCTTAAAACTAATAACTAATCCAAAATGTATTTCCGATTTATTATAACAACACTCCAAATATGATAAATTAGTTTTCAAATGAAAATAATAAATTATTTATAAAATATTATTTTAGTGATAAATATGTTACTTAAAGTTTTAAACAGACTTTTTATCATATCAAAACAAAGAAATATAATGATATATATGTTTATAAATATTAAAAAAAATATTAATTTCATTATTATATAAATTATAAATTTATCATAAAATATAATTTTTGTAAAAATAATATTATGTAGCCATGTCTTTTATTTTCAGATACTCCAAAAATACCTTAAAGATATAACAACATCTAACATTATTTTTGAAGGCTATATGTTGACATTATATTATTACTAAAACATTTAAAATAATTTAGAATGTTAAATTAAAATTTCAAAAATTACTATTTGAGTGGTCATATTAAAATAAAATAACTAATATGATAAATTTATTCTAAAAATTATTAATTTCATAAAAGGTATTTTATAAAAAAAAATTAATAAGTTAATATTATTCTTATAAACATTCAAAAAAATTATGATTCCAGTGTTAATGAAACTTATATATAAATAAAATTTTAACAATTGATTCATTAAAAGTATAAAAATAAGAGAAATATAAGTCATATATAATTACAAAAACATTCTTTCCAAGTCATAGATATTTTCTTACCATTAGAATAATGAATAATTATTTTGTTAAATTAATTGGTACATATTTTTTTACTATAAATCTATTACTTATAGTGTTTACTTCATATATGTAAACATAATAATAACAAATATTTATATAATAAATATTCCCAAAATAAATATATATCATATAAAGTATGTGTTCTAACTCTAAAATATTATTTCTCAAATGTGTTGCATGTATTATTTTATTCTAACCATGAATATTATTTCTTATGATTTGTGTTGGAGAATTTGACATATTTTTTTATCTAATTTTAGTTTCTTAATTTATGTATAATATTTATCTTATATTATTATTTATTTTTTAAAATAGTGAAATCATGTTAATCTTGTCATATTCATTATTTTATCAAGGAAATTATTATATAGGTTCATTTACATTAAAAGATAATGTAAAATTTAAATTAAAAAAATTAAAATATTTGATATATATATATTTGGAACATTTCATTCTTCTCGTCTTAACTAAATTTCATCCTCATAATTTTTAAAAAATAATTAAAATAAATAATTTAAAAGATAATGAATAGTTTAATTCATATTAAGATTTATTATCATTATTTCCACTATTTATTTTTGAATAAAATGATAAGTACAAAGTAAAACAAAGTTAACAAATATCAGGACACAATAAAAATAAATATAAATGGAGTTGAAAGGATAACCCAACAATTTTATACTTTCTATACCTAAACAAGAATTCTAAAACAAATATACTTTTATCCTATGATTTTCCCTTAATAATTAACAAAATAACATCATATTTCACAAAAATATCAATACTCTATTCTGATAAAAATTTCATTATTTAAGTTACTAAGACAATCCTTATATATTTCACAAATATTAAAATGATATCAATTTCATTCCACATGGGTCACTGTCAAATAAATTTCATATATTATTTATTAATAAACAATATTATTTATTAATAAGGTAAAATTAATATTATACATTAAATAAGTTTCCTATGTAAATTAAATTCGAATCAATTAAATATTGAACTCATACAAGAAATTTATAATAAATTAATATGGCTTTGTAATATTGTATATATTTTCTACCTATGAAGTTATTAATCCAGTTCAATAGGTTTCTATTGAACATGATTTAATGTAAAATTTAATACCTCTGACTCTGGTCATCCATAAATCATAGGTTTTTTATTACAAGGTAATCATATCACATTAGATAACATAGCCATGATTCAATGTATTGTAGACTTTAAGGAACAATATACATGATACACAAGATATATGAATTATGATGATATTAAAGACCTTTTATATGAACTAATTATTTTATAAATCCATATCCCTTAATAAATTATATCCACATAACATCATACATAGTTCCCTTATTCTTTTCCTAGTGAAAAGGTAAAATATCGGAAAAGGGGGAGATATTCTAAAAAAGTGACAACAAATCGGAACATAACTTGAAGTAATCATGCCAATACAAATTTTACAGGAATAAATGATTAAATGATGCCACAATAATTAAATACACATGAAAACATATCCATGGATTACATAAAAATAGAAATAAATAATAAAATGGACAGTAATATGTTATCTCATAATGATAGAATTCATAATTGAATATATTATACCCATATCATACAACGTGCCAAGGTGATTTTTTATTGCACTTATTTTCAATGTACCAATATGTTTTTGTTGATTAAGGTGATGATTCTTGAAGTGTTTTTATAGGACCATGAGTTGGAATTTGGTTTAAGTTTAAATAAAGCTTCCAATTCTATTAGATAAGTTATTTCTATAAGGACATGTTCTCATGAAGGAGATATAGTATTGCTACCTCAAGACCTTGTATGTATAGCTTCAAAATAGACTCCATAAATGTAATAAATATTGTGATGATCTTCAATGAAACTAATGGGATGTGTTGGTGAATGATGTAAAATTGTTTAAATCATTTTAATTGAAGTTTTGATTTTCTTGGGAAGTTATAGAGTAACTTTAGTGAATCCCATAATTCTTATAAAGGAAGTCTAAAATTTTTAACTAATACTCAAAAATGGTAGTATCATTGAACATAAAGCATCTTCATAATAAATCATTTTTTAGCAGAAGACTTATATTTTGAACATAAACATTCATCATAATTTTTTTGAGCATATAAAATTGACCTTTAACATAAAGCTTCGTCATAAGACTTATTTTTATGAGCATAAGTCTTTCTTGTAACATCCAAAACTAGACCACTGGGTCTGTTCCATAAGTTCTAATGAACTCATGTGTTACCTACCATACCCAAGAGTTTTTCAAATATACTAGAGGTTCTGATTCTGTTAGTGGGAATATTATACCCTCAGTATCATTTCATAGGATGGATAATAAACAATAAACAATATTATAAATAATCATAGTATACATGCTTAAAAGTAATAATGGAATAAATTTCATATAAATAAATAATCTCCCAAATGTGGAATGTCTATCGAGGGTAAATAAATAATGTAAGTAAAAAATGATAAAATTCAAGTCTCGTTGGTGTCCTTCCTATCCCCCCACCATATCCTCTCTCTACTACTTAGCTATACACCACATAACCCTTACCTTTCCATGGATCCCTCATGAAATATACATGTGCAAAAAAATTCCAAAGAAGTTTATGAGTACAAGACACAATAGGACACCATTACTATGTACTTAATTAGATGTTCTCATTTATACAGGTATATTCCTTAATATTGATAAATGTGTAACAATAATAAACATACTATCCAAAACTGAGTGGTTGTGCGTGAACCAAGATTCCACAAACCCTTGGCTACACCTGCTTTGGCTCTATGTTGGAAAGATAATCAAGGTGTTATAAGAATAAAGGATTATCCATAAGGCTAATGAATCATTCTACTTGACATCATGTGATTGGGAAACTCAGCATCACTTTATATAAAGGAAGTCATGTTCTCAGTATTACCTATGCTTTGAGAGTGACTCTTCATCTCCTAAACATCGATAATATACGCCAATTAATTATATATTCATCAAGTTTGTCACACAATATCCTTGAGGAATATTAGTATTTATGCCATGTTTATAGATCCCTCATCATAATCATCACAAACTGTTCACACTCCCCTTCAAAGGGAAAAACATGTCACGATGGTCCAACTGTCTTGGCCACCAATAACAATACAATAAAAACACATATAGCTTATCATGATACATGATAAATCATATCACAACAACATAAATATGGTCAAACATAAAATAAATGTGATCGACATTGAACATGAACAATAAGCTATACAATACTCATAAAAAAGTTTAGCATAATTTTCATTGGGCTACACATACACCCATGTGAAATCAAAATCTGGAACAATCATATAATGTGTATACACATAATCAAATTAAAGAAATATTTGTAAAAATCCAAAAAAGGTAAGGAACTTCCTACCTCAAAAAGTCATCCATGTTAAAAGGATAGGATAAACTTGTCAAGAATACCTCTCCATGGCCTTATTATCAGAAAACATCGACACTTGAGGATCCCCAAGGGACTCTAAGTCCAATACCAACTATTTTATTTCCAAAATAAATAAAATATCACATACAATGATACTTTCTATCTCTTTTATAATTTTTTAAATATCATTATATCAGATGTGATCATATTTTCCCTCTCCTAAATAGTTTCAAAATTATCATTTAGGCCAATGCATGAGCTCAAAATATTCTCGTCAAGATTAATTTTATTTTGATAATTTGTCATAAATTATACTTTTATAATTATCTCTTGATAATTTGTTGTAAATTATCCTTTTGTAATTATCACTTAAAAATTTCTCATAAATTATCCTTTTGTAATTATCTTTTGATAATTTTTCATAATTTATCATCTTAAAATTATCTTTTGAAAATTTCTCAAAAATTATTATTTTTTAATTTTCTATTGATAATTTTCTCATGAATTACACTTTTATTATTTTTTCTTCATAATTTCTCATAAAATATACTTTATAATTATAGTTTTGATAATTTATTATAAATTATATTCTTATAATTATATCTTGATAATTTATTATAAATTATATTCTATAATTATATGTTGATAATTTATTATCAATTATCCTTTATAATTATGTTTCGATAATTTCTTATGAATTATCTTATATAATAATCTTTTGATAATTTTTTTAATAAAATATCATTTTTATAATATTATTTTGATAACTTTTAATAATTTATCCTCTAATAAACAGGAAAATATCATCTATTAATTTTAATAATTATACTTTGATAAATTAATATAATTATCATCTAGTAATTTTATAAACTATTCATTGATAAATCCATGTGATTAATCTTTCATAAATTTTATTCTATAAATTACCCTTTTCTAATCTATAAATTATCATTTGATAGTGTTAATAATTATCTTTTAATAATATCTAAATTATTAATTGATAACGTTAATAATTGTCCATTGATAAATTTTTTAAACTATAATTTGATATGTTTTATTCTATAAATTATCCATCTATAAGCTATAAGATAATGTTTGATTTTTTTAAAAATTTATCTCGGATAAAAAAAATTATCCTTTTATTACCATAAAAAATTATCTAATGATAATTTTTCATATATTATCCTTTTATAATTCATTAATATTTAAAACAATTCCTTGATAAATTTAATAAATTATCTTAGGATACTTCAAAGAGTTGATTATTTAATTATCAAAAGTATCTTTCATTATAATAATTTTACAAATAAATTATCTTCTAATAATTTTTATAAATTATCCCTTAAAAATAATGGAATTATCCTTTGATAATTCAAATTCTTATTTTTATAAATTAAAATCAATTTCTTCATTTTTTTATTACATAATTTTATAATAAAAATTGAATAATGAAGAAAATAATAATAAATAAAACTTACAAGTGACCAACCTAGGAAGAAGGAACCACACAAAGAGATAAGAGAGGATAAACACACACCTAAAATAGGAATAAGAATGTAGGATCTAATCTATTGTGGTTCAAATGTCACTATTATAGGATTTTTGGGATCAAACAGTCTCAATGGGATTGACCAACCTCAAAGCTGAATAAGTTAGGCTATTTAAAACCCAAAATCCCATCTTTTAAAACCCCTAATTAAAACACCTATTTTAAAATGTGATCCAACTAAAAATTCATTGAAGAGCCATTAATTTATACTAATTAAAATATTGCTAAGTATTTCATGTCAAAAAAATATCAAATCCATGCTTTTGATTAGCCCCATGTAACCTAAAAGGGGGTTTATATCAACTCCAAAATAAGTCCGTTAAAAAAACATTCCAATTTAATTTATTAAAATAATTACATAAATAAATTTTGAATAAATTAAAATTAAGTGTTTTATGATCAACTATTTGATGCAAACAAAAGTTATAGCCCTCCTAAGGTAATTCCCATAACTCAAACCTAACGGAGGTATCAAATTTCACATAGAGAGCACCATTTGGGAGATATTATATTATGATTTTTAAAAATTATAAAATTATTAAATAACATATCCTCACATGAGATCTCACCAAATGTAAAATACTCAAAAATGGTATACCCCTCATAGGGTGAACATGATGTCCTCGACCAAATGGTGGCTTCAGATTTCTCATTCCACACAATATTTAGAAAATATTCAATTATTTTGAATAAACCATGCACGTGTGATATAATATATTTAATATTTTTATCCCATCTATGCCAAGTCTATGTGTGAATTATAATCTCTTACTAACTTAGTGCTTGACTAGGAAAATATTCCATCAAACATTACAAGGATTTAACTATTCTTTTACACTTACACAATGACCTTAAATAATTTATTTGATTACTTTTTATTTAAAAACTACATTTTCATATAAAAATATTCATAAATTATTTTCAATGGGGGATTTTATTATCTTTAAAATTTTAAGATAGTACAATTCTACACCTTTATAGACTTATCATTATCGAGAAGTATCTATAGAGGTTTTTCTCTAACAAAAGTGGTCATTGAACTCAATCATCAGAATCACGTTCTCAAATATCATCATGGATTTTTCCTTGATCCCACTGAATCTGGACTAGTGGAACCATATTTCCTCACAACACCTTCTCACTTTGAGATACGATACACACTAGATTTTCCTCATATGATGCATCAGTGAACATTTTAATATCCTCATAATCAACAACATACATAGGGTCTGGTATGTACCTCAGATGTTGTGAAACATGGAACACATCATGCATACCTTGATAGGAAGAAGATAGGTCCAAATAATACCCCACTACCCCAATATACTAGGTAGTCTCAGAGGGTCCAAAAAATGAGGTTCTTGCATTCCGTGTTTCCTCAAACATCTCTTCCTCAACTGAAGAGTCACTCAAAAAGAATGATCCCTATATATAACACCAAATGTATCCTCCTATGATCAACCTAAAATATATTTATACTCTGATCACTGATCGACCTCTTCACAATCATATATACACTCTCAGAGGCCTCTTGAACCAATCCAAGCCCACAACTAATACATCACCTTCCTCATTTTAACAAGAAGTGATCAAAACATTATCCCCTAAAGACCCTTGTAAGGCTCCATCTAAAGTTAATCGTAGTAACTATTATTGAATGTCAAATAATTCAAGGATAGTTCATCATTCCATACTCCATGTTTGTCATGCAAGATCAACTAACATCCTCTAATATATTTATATTCCATTCGAATGGTCTGTTCATCTGAGGATGGTATGTATCGATCAATATTAGCTAAATTCCTTGGGTTTTATACAACACTTTCCAAATTTTTTATGAAAACATGCGTCTCTATCTAAATAAATTTTTAAAGGTAATCCATGGAGTCGTATAATCTCTTGATCATAGGTCATTACTATCCCCTCCACTAAGTGAGTCTCTCTAATCAGTAAGATGTGTGTAGAGTTTTTTAACCAATTTATAACCACCTAGAAAACATCAGGGATCCTCAGGGTCTAGGTTAAACTCGTAATGATGTCCATTGTGATGTCCACCCACTTCCACATCGGTATCGAGAGTCGTTGAAATATCCTACCAGGATGCTGCTGCTCAGCCTTTACCATCTAATAGGAAAGACATCGGGATACAAAACTAGAAATGTCCCTCTTCATCCTTGTCCATCAGAAGTACCTCCTAAATTCATGATACTTCTTGGTCACACTAGGATATACTCCCAATATAGATAGATGTTAATCCCACGTAAACTCCCCTATAATAGAAGCATGGATTAATACACTCCCACGTACCATGATCAAATCATTGTTGGCCATCAACCATCTTAGTACTGAGTCACCACAATACAGTTGTTCCCTCCTCACAGGACACTCTGGGAATGACTCGTGACCATTCTTCACATAATCCAGAAGTGAGGATGTGATAACTAAAGGAAAACAAGTTATAGAACAATGTTGCTCAAAAGTATCCATCCCCATTTGATCAACATTCTCTCTATACATCATTTCCCCTATGCCT
The DNA here is from genome assembly GCA_963277665.1 of Viscum album. Lineage (NCBI taxonomy): Eukaryota > Viridiplantae > Streptophyta > Magnoliopsida > Santalales > Viscaceae > Viscum > Viscum album. Next base: position 1,726,090,284 of record OY728141.1, read on the forward strand.
CTCATCAATATTCTTTTCAAACTTTGTCCCATATCAGAGTATCTGAAACAATGTTATGTTTTCTAAGTGTATACATCATCTCAAGGTATAAAAACCATAGATACTCAACCCAACACACCTCTTGTAGGTTTAGGCCCCATTGTGTGAAGATATAGTGAAGGATCTTGTGCTCCATATAAAATAAAAGATCTATCACCAAAGAGATAGTGTCACCAACACTTTGGAGCATGGAAAACAGATTCCATATACAAGTCAATTGTAGATTATCTCGTCTTATGGGATCATAGATGAAAATACCCTTAGGCTCAAAATTATTCTATTCTCCTCATAACCACTCTTAAATGAACAAATGATGGAACATTGTACCATGTACAACCAATACAAAGCTCATGTAATGTCAGTTCTAGATTCATCATCATCCTTCCCTTTAGTTGAGAGAATACATAATCAAATTGGTCTGAACACTAGAAAACAAATTACATATTTTTAATCATTTTTATGGGTATTTATAGTTAGGAGAATTTCTGGGTTAACATTTAGTAATATATTGCTAAATCTAGAATGATATTAATATCAAACACGTTCTAATACTGTGTTTCAGAAATTACTACCCCTTCATTCTCTAGGTCTATAAATATACCTATCTCAGACACCACATGTCTTATGAACTCCTCCTCTATAATCCTGAAGTCACACTTCGATAGCATCGCATGAATCCAATGATGTTGTAGAATAATCTAGAATATCTGTAGACGAAAAAAAATCTCTAGTGATAGAGAGTATATGAGGATATAACTGACAAATACTATGTTGAATTATTCTAAATATGGAAGGAATAAAATGTTCATGAGGTCTGTGAACACTATTGGTGCATTTGTGAGCCCAAATGGCTTTACCAAGTACTCACACCATCAATATCTGCTCTAGAACACTATCTTCATAATGTCCTCATCTCTAAATCACAACTGATGATATACCAGCAAAAGTTCAATGTTGGATAACAACCAAGATTATCATAGTGGATTGAAATGATCATCAAACATGGGAAATAGATATTGGTTCTTCAGCGTCAATTGGTTCATATTATGGTAACAAACACGTGGAAAAATATTATTGTCTGATTTCTATTCCCAAAACATAGGTGCACCCCACAGTGAAGTGATCAGCCTTATGGGTCCCTTTATCTCTATGTTTTCCAGCTAAACCTTTATCTCCTTCAATTCATTTGGCATCATACTGTACAAGGTATCGAAATGGGATTCAAACCTGACATATTCTATTTTTATCTAAACTTACCAATCCATCATAGTATCTATTTAGTTAAAGATACCCAAAAATTTCAACGTAATACTCAACATCTTGAGGTTTTCCAGTTCCATTAATGGATGAAGAATATTGGAGTTGATGTAATGGAATATTTGACCATTGTTCATAACTCTTATTATTAGAATACGCACTAAGAAGATGAATTTATATTGAACCGCCCTTCTACCAAAACCAAACTGTAGGTGGAAGAGCCGATTAAAATATATTATCCTACACATTCTGGGGTAACGATGAAACATAATATTTTTTTGAAGTATTCTAACAATCATCTCAGGTATTCCCATAAGTCTAAATCAAGGATACATCTATCATAACATGAATGAAACTCTTCAAAAAAGTTACATAGTTGTTAAGATAAACCCTTATATGTTTATGGCATCACACAAGTTTTCTCTTAACCAATCTATGATATAAATAAAGGTTTTCTTAGTATTATACCCTTAACCCAAGGTATACCCTTCATAGAACTTTCCTTTGTTTCATCCATGGAATTTAGTCACAATAATAATATATATACTAAAATATTAGCATGATCAGTTCAACTAATCCACATCAATAATGAAATTTCACAATAGCATGTAACAAAAATATGTCTCATAAGGAAAAACTAACCTGAAAAGATAGAAAAAATTATGGCATTTAATCAAAGAACTATTATGAAACATAATAGTTATATATATGGAATATGAACCTATGTGCATAGTTGTGATATATAAACACAACCAAAATCCCATAAATCTGATATCAACATCATTTACATCACCCATGGTGAGATTAATCGATTGTAAAAACAAAACATAAATTGGCCACTTTATGGAAACTTGGATGTCCGCTATGCATTATTGGATAGAAAATGTCGTAGTTCCCCTACCCAAGTTCCAATCATCTGATATTATCCCTATTCTATCCCAACTAAAGGAAAATATTAGAACATGTTAGTGAGTCTTGATGGTCGAATTCCATTTTATAAAATCTCGACCTAAACCACTAGGTCTAAGACGGGAGGTCACATGACCTCATTGGATCCCCCTATATGTAAGAGATTGCTGACTTGTACCAAGCGTCTAATTCTAGCAGTGGGAAGACAATACCATAAATATGATTTCATATGATCGATAATCAACAATAAACAATATAAAATATAATCATAGTAAACATGTTGAAAGTAAAATATGACATTCATGCCACACAAATAAAATCAGCACCCAAATGTGGCAAGTAAGTCGAGGGTAAATAAAGAAAATAAGTAAAAATGATGAAATTCAAGTCCCTCTAGTTTCCATCCAATATAACCACCATCTCCTCACACCTCAGAACATTAATCCACGACATGGCCCTTTACCTTCTCTAGAACCATCATGAAATATAAAAAGCATATCGAAATCCACGAGTGGGGTGTGAGTACAAGACTTAGTAGGACACCACCAATGTGTAATTATACATGTTTTTACAATTATACAAGTGTATTCTATTATAATGATAAATTCACAACAACCATAAACATACAATAAAAAATTTAGTGGTCATGAGCCAAAAAATCCATCAAAAACCCTTGGTCATACCTGCTTCAACTCTATGATGGAAGGTGAATCAAGGTGTCAAAAGAATAATGTATTATCCTTGAGGATAAAGAATCATGATACTCAACATTATGTGATCATGAAATTCATCAAAATTTTGCATCATGTAATTCATCTTCTCGACCTTTATTATGTATTTTGAAAGAATAGGCATCTTCTATATATCAAGAACATTCCCCTTGAAAACTCTTATTCATTGAGAGTGTTACATGGAATCCTTGAGGCATTGTTGTATCCCTACAAAATTTAGAGGTACCTCATTAGTATCATCAAAAATCATTTGCACTATCCCTCTATGAGATAAAATTTTCATGAATTCCCACCTACCATGTAATCAAAGAAAAATACCAAAATAGCACACATGGAATGGTAGGATACACAAGAAATCATAATAGATCATCATAATTATGGTAGCACATATAGTACATGTCATCAATATTGAACATTAATAATAAGCTACAAATTACTCATGAAGAAAAGTGTAACATAAGGTTCTCTAGAATACACACAATCCCATATGCAATCAAAATATAACACGATCATCAAATAGGTCTACACATAATCATATTAAGGCAACATGGGTTACAAATCCCAAAAAGGTAAGGAACTTCCTATGTCAAAATCTATCGATGTCAAAAAGTGAGGATAAATTGGTCAAGAACATCTCTTCGTGGACTTAATATCAAAAAATTTCAACACTCAAGGTTCACCAAGGGTCCCAAAGTCCAAATCCAACTATTTTATTACAAAATAAATAAAATGTGACATGCGATGATAATTTCTCTCTCTTGTATAATTTTCAAATTGTCATTATATCACATGTGATGAAATTTTCTCACTCCTAAATAATTTCCAAATTAAAGTTTAGGTAAACTCATTTGCTCTTAATATTCTCCTCAAGAAAAACTATTAATTTTATAATTTCTCATAAATTATCCTTTTATAATTATCTTCTAATAATTTATTACAAATTATCCTTTAATAGTTATCACATGATAATTTCTCATAAATTACCCTTTTATAATTATCTTTTGATAATTTATCAAAAATTATCCTTTTATAATTATCTTTTTTGTAATTTCTCATAAATTATCCTTTTATAATTATATTTTGATAGTTTATTGTGAATAAAATTTTGATAATTATTTCTGGATAATTTCTCAGAAATTATCCTTTTATAATTATTTCTTTTTAATTTCCCATATATTATCCTTGTTATTTATTTTTTTATAATTTATTATAAACTTTCATTTATAATTATATATTTATAATTTATTATAACTTATCCTTTATCAGTATTTGTTGATATTTCATCATCAATTAAAATTTATAGTTATCTTTTGATAACTTATTATAAGTTACCCTTTATAATTATCTTTTGAATTTTTTTATATAATTTCCTTTTTATAATTAAATTTTGAAAACTTTTTATAATTTGTCCTTAAATAAACATTAAATTATTATTTGATCATTTTAATAATTTTACTTTCATAATTTAAAATAATTTTTATCTATCAATTCTATAAAAAACTCTGTTGATAAATCCATGTGATTATCCTTTGATAATTTTAATTCAATAAATTGTCCTTTTATAATATAGAAATTATAATTTTATAGTATTGATTATTATCCTTTGATAATCTCAATTTACCATTTCATAATTTTAATAATTATCACTTAATAAATTTATGTAATTATCCTTTGATAATTTTTGTTCAATAAATTATCCTTTCATAATCTATAAAATATATTTTGATGATTTTAATAATTTTTCTTTAATAAAACAAAATAATTATCCATAGATAACTATCAAAATTATCATATGATAATTTTTAATAAATTATACTATAATAATTTAATAATATATATAATGATCCCTTGATTATTTTAAAAAATGTCTTAGGATACTTTTATGAATTTATCATTTAATTCTAAAAATTATGTTTCTTTATAATTACTTAAAAAATTATATTTTCATAATTTTTATTAATTTTCCCCTAAATGTAATGAAATTATACTTTCATAATTTTGAGTTTTATTTTTATAAAGTAAAATCAATTTTATTGTTTTTTCATTCTAGTATTTGAGAATAAAGAATTATATATGAATGAAATATGAATAAATAAAACATACAAGTGCCTTACCTAGGAGGCACGCAGTACATAGATAAAAAATGAGGGTTAACACACACTTTAAAAAGTAATAAAAAGACATAATCTAATCGATGGTGGTTCATATGTCTCTTATAGATGACTTTCGGGATCAAATGGACTGAATGGGATAAATAAACCATAGAGCAAAATTATATTGGCTATTTAGAACCCAAAATCATAGAATTAAATAACCAAATTTAAAACACCCATTTTAATTTGTGATTTAACTGAAAAATCATTCTAGAGTTAGTAATTTATCCTTATAAATGCTATGTTAAATTTTTTGGGTCAAAAAAACTCAAATCAATGATTTTGATAATCCCCATTTGATAAAATGTGTGTTTCCAATCATTGAATAATAATTCTATTAAAAAAGAATTCCCATTTTAATTTTTTAATATAAGAATATAATGAAATATTAATTAAAATATCATTAAGTGGCATATGACCAAATTTCCCACATGTGAAATTGTTATGACTTTCATAGGGTAAAATCCCTATCTCGGAGCTAATAGTGGTCTCATACTTCTCATATAGTGCACCATTTGGGAGATATTAACTAATTTAAAAAAATGTTAAATTTCATAAACACACGTGTGCTCTGTTAAAATTTTTGATTCTCACAAATGGTATACCCTACCTAGGGTAAAAAACATCATGGACCTCATAGTGGTCTTGGGTTTCTTAAAAGATGTACAGTTTCAAAGATATTAAATTGTTTTTTAGTAAATAGAGATCTTGTAATATAATATTTTTTATATTTTTATTCTTTCTACACAAAGGCTCTATGGGCCTCTAAATATGACACTATCTTAGCACCAGACTCTGAAAATATTCTAAAAAATATTCCCAGGTGCTAACTACGATTTTAAACTTATGCAAGGACCTTAAATAATTTATTAAATTATTAATATTGAAAAACTAAATTTTAACATAAAAATAATCATAAATTATTATCAATATGGGTTTTTATTATCTTAAAAAATTATATTACACTTTAGAATGAGCGTAATCATTTGAACAAGCAAAAAACATTTGTGTAAGACTTCAAGACTTAGGTAATTTTAGATGTCTTTATAGATAAAGAAAAAAAGAGATAAGCTCTGCATTAGCAAATAGAAATTCCCATGTCATATAGAAACTTGATTCCATGCACGGAGAGATTTTGAATGGGTATAAATAAGTATATTTTTTCAATAATTTAGAAGAAGAAAATACCTTATTTAAATAGAGATTAAAAATTAATCGTTGAACTGGAATTTGAAATAGATCTTGAGGAAGATCAAACCTTATACAAAAGATCTTGAAGTTCCCAAATCTGAAAGGAAATCAGTTATGAGAAATATTAGTGTGTATTAATATGTAGGTAAGTGAAGAATATGATATAATATAAAATATTGAGTGAAGTTATAGGTATAGTCTAAGAGAGTTTTGAGAACCCGATACACATATGTATCATGGATAGAGAGAGTTTTCATTTAAGAAGAAGGAGATATATTATCCACCTACGTATTCACAAAGATAAGGAATATGTAGTTTACTCTTGATCTAAAAGGAGTATCCAGATAATCATAATTTCTGATGATTCTGAGGGAGCACATGACCAAACCAGATCATATAGGATTATAGAGGGAGATCATACATCCATGGGGTGGAGAAGAAACCAGTAAGAAGAATTAGATATTTTTGATTATGTATTAACTCCATTTAATCTTGGAATTAATTATTGGGGGAATAACCAATTGAGGTTCTGGGGTATTACTAAATAGAGTCTGGAGTAGTTTTATAGTGAGCACAATGGACTCTATATTGTTATATGATGATTGGATATAGTGGAGAATCCATTTTGAGAGGGATAAATGACATTGAAAAGAGTAGGAATTTTAACCAAACCTTGTTAATATTGTATACTACTCTATTTCTTTATTACTACACAGAAAGGGTTGGCATTGAGAAATCATTGAGTGCATCTAAAGATTTAATAGGTTCACAAGGTTTTTATAAAAAAAGGAAGAATACATAAAATAAAAAGATATGATGGATTCACCCCATTCCCTATCAATGATCCATTAGATCCTATAATATGAATTGGTATTAGAGTACAATTTCCCTCTAAATATAAAAATAATAATTCTAGGTTATAGATAATATTAAATATTTTAATAGTCAAGTTTTTACCATATTGTATGGGAAGAATTATCATAACATGAATAATTCTATTCAATCGTACCCCCCAAAGCATAGCATGGAAGTCAGAGAGACTACAATATTTGGGTTTTAGCCCATTGATATTGGTCCATCATTGACCAAGGAAGAAAATATAAATATTTTTTTAGATGTAATGTCTCAAATTTCCATGTTATGCCTCTATCCAAGAAGTTATACAACAGTTAATGAGTCTTCAAACTTTAATGGAGATCTTGGAAAAATTACAAAGCATCTATAAATGTAACTTCAAAGTCAACGAAGCCAAATATCAAGTATATATATTCCAATTTAAAGAAATTTAAATGGTTCATGATAATGATATTGATATCTAATTTACATAATTAAATTAATTTACAAGAAACATCCATGGGTTTATTGAGAATCTAGAGGATTCTATAATTATCAATAAAAACTAATGATGAATTTTACTGATAGGTTTGATTTAAGAATATAAAAACATAAAAAAAAAAATCTTGAATATTTTGGATCTACACAACATAATCCTATATTATATGATGTGAAATGAATTTTCATTAAAAAATAAGGCAATTAATGACATATATTTTGAATCCATGAGAAAAGGAAAAGATAAAGAAAGGCAATTTAAAATCAATAGACTTGGGAGATGAGGATGAGAAAGACATTAACCAAAAATATTCTATTATATAAAATATATTCATAAATTTTAAATAGAAATTAAAATGTAATTATATTCAAAGATTTTATAATTGAAATGATTTTTTTATATTTGAAAATATTTTCCCGAAGAAGTAGGTTTAAGAATATGAATCATATAATAATAATAAGAAGTCACAAGAACAATTAAAGAAGAATTTATTCATTAGAAAAATAAATTATGAGTAAGAAAGATAAATATCACTCATTTTGAGACTGATAAAATTAAGTAACTATCTTTTATCATGTTGACAAAGGATTTGATTAATTAATAAGTGAAGATGTTAAAGAATAATGTACAGAACTTCAATTAGAGTTGAAATAATAATTATAATTTTATATTTAATAGATACAATACCATAAGAGATAAAATAAGAATCTTGATAAAGGAAGAAAATATGGTTACTAATATAGAATATTATTTCAAGAAGGAAGTGACATATATTGATGATATCGATAACTATAATCTTAGAGAAGCTAAAAAAAGAAAATATTATCAAATAACTATAGAAATAACTAAATTTACTAGAAGTAGAAATAGTTAAGACCCAATATACTTGTATTTTAGCATATAATGAGTTGAACAGGGTCTTAGAAAACTTTACTAAGGATACTAAGGTAAATAGTTAATCTCCTCATAATAATGAGAAGAAGGGTTCACATGAACATTATAAATACGCACTTAGTGAGTTCCAAAACATAAATGTTTTATCTAAAAGCGAATATGTAAAAAAATACGATCCTTGGGATAAGATAACTAGTGGGAAATATTCCACATTAAAGTTATGGAATAATACTCTAAGTATTTTATATCTCATAGTAAAAGTAAGGCTTAGTTTACAGTAGAATGAAAATATGGAAATTCTGGTAAAATTTCTTATCAAAATGGCATATCCAATTTCATATGTTATTGGTAATTTCATGGAAGGTATGGACAAAATTCATAATATTAAGGGTATATTATGTCTTTAACATGGAATTGGAAATGACCAATGGGGATCATTTCTTTAAATATGAGGCTAGATTTTTTGAAAAAATCGTTGTGACCAGATCGACACAAAATCTTCCAAAATAAAATAGTTTTGGATGTTTATAAAAAGTGTGTATAATATTTAAATAGTAAAGTGACAAGAATAATTAGTGAATTAATAGACTATGTGGTGAGACTCCCTATGATTTGAAATGGAATTATATTCTGAAAAATAAATAAAAGGAGGCATGCAAGATTAATACATTGAAAATAAAAACTGATAAACCTAAAGAAATTGATCATGTCAAAATATAACTCATGGTAATCTATCTTTAAAAAATGGATTTGGAAAAAAACTATATAAAGAAGTGATGCATGATAAAGATAAATAAAATTGAGTGGATAAACATTAATATATTATAATTCATAAGTATATTCCAATAATGTTTTGTTTGAATGTTGAAGGAAAGTCATGTGAGATATATGGTAAATATAGGGAAGGTTAAAAATATTATAAAACAATATTATTAGCTCAAAAAGAAATAAAAAAGAAAAAAATAATTAGGATTAAAATAATAGGAAATTATATGATATTGGATGTAAATAATATCCTAGGCTCAGAAATAAATCCCAACATTGATGCTACTTTTGGAAAACTAAGAAGTACCCCTATATTACCTATTATTGATTTATATATTTTATAACTTACAAATAATTAAAGTTTAAGTGTTTATTTTTCAATTTAGGATAACAAATTAGGTTGTAATCATAGTGTTTCAACAACCAGGTAGTATAATAGTGAGTGTATCCACTGGGGGTGAATTTGTAGTCAAATATTCCAAGTGTCCACAAGATATGTAAAACTGGTGTAGGAGGTGTGATAATTGCATTTACATCCCTTATATATGATTTTATTAAATTCACATATTAAGCGGGTGTTAATTAACGAAGGATTAGATAAAGGTAGTTTTTTCATTTGAACTTTTTTTTAATCAAGTGTAGGTGACAATACTTTTCATGTTAAATATGGTATGTGCATCCCCTAAAATGATATTTTGATCATGGTGTCCCATTTTATTATGGTTTATGGATAAAATTGAAATAATTTTCAAATCCATCATGTTTTCTATAATATTTAATCCTAAGTAGACTTCATTTATACAAACTAAAGGATATTTTCTCAGTAAATTCTGGTGATTTCATCCTTCCTTCATAAGTGGCTTAGGAAAAAATTTTATGTAGGATAATAGGTTGTGTTATTTTTGTGAGTAAAACCCTCTTGACCCTATGAATTGTATTATCTATAAGGTTGGTTATATAAGAAATCACACATATTTAACTTTATAAATGTTTTGAAAAACTCAAAATAATTACAAAGGTGTAGATTTTTTTTCCAAAGAGGTTTTTTGTTGCATTTCTTATCAACATTTCAATATGTGTTTTTTGATAAATGAGATAATGAATGAAGGGCTATTATGGTTATATGAGTTATAATTGTATTTTATTGCTGAAAAAACATCCAGTTATATAAGTTAAGTGTGTTAATGAATGATACTTATTCCTGGAGAAGTTCTGGTGTTGTTTCTTGAAGATCTTGGTAGGACAACTTCAATATAAGAGTCTTAAATGTAATTACTATTGTGTTTATCTTCAGGGAAATGAAAGGAATATGTTGGTGAATTATGGAACATTTACTATATCATTTTCAAAAAGGTTATGTGTTGTTTAATATGGTATATGGTTTGTTGGTGAACCAAATAAGTATTATGTAGGATGTCTATAATTTTTGAGTTGTGACTGAAAAATAGTAATGTCCGTGAATGTAAAAGTTCATCTTAAGAATTTTTATTTGATCCTAATACTATGATATCAAAAATAATTTTTCAACATAATAATTTTTAACTGGTCATTATAATATTATATATAATATAAATATTCATCATAAGACATTATTGTTGAGCATTAGTCTTTCAGCAAAGGCATAATCCACTGGTTAAGAAAAAAATCCATTATAATACTTAAATACTTAGTAATTTTGATATGTATATTGATATGAATGAGAAAATGAGATAAGATCCACACCCATAAAAAGGAAGTTCCATGAGGTAGAGACACATGATTTCAGTCATAGGTATATTTCAAATGAGTTTAATGTATTGGATTTTATATACGATTTCAAATAATAAAATACATTAGATGTATAGAGATTTAAAAGGATGTTATGAATGGGAATTTAAAAGAGATATCAAGGAAGACTACACATGTTTCAAAACATCAAGGTGTTTCCAAAATATGAAGTGAAACTAGTTATGATAAATATTTTTTGGAATAAATATATAGGTATGAAAAGAAGATTATGTGAGAGAATACAGTACAAGAACCTTCATACACTATTCAAGAGAGTTCTGAGAATCCAATACAAATTTGTATCAGGGATATAGAGAAAGATGAAGTTAGGAACCATTGTAGAAGAATAAGATATTATGTTTAGCTGAGTATTTTTGATGTTTAGAAATATCCAAATCACTCTTGATCTAGAAGGAGTCCTGATAAAATTACTAATTTAGACGTTATTGAGGGACTACATGAGTAAACCTGATATTGTAGGCACATAAAGGTAGATAATACTTTAAATTTTTTCAAAATAAAACACAGATAAGAAGTATGTCTTTATAACTATGTATCAGAACCATTTATGTTTAAAAGTACTAATTGGGAGGAATAATAAATAGATGTTGGGTGTATAACCAATCAGAGGCAATAATAGATGTGTAGATAGAACATTAGATCTTGTTTTGTAGGATGATGATTATTGATAGTAGATAATACATTTTTGTGAAATAACTAACATTGAAAAGAGTAGGTATTTTAATTGAACCATGTAAACATAGTGTGTTACTCCCTTTCATTATCACATTAAACAAAGGTTAAGAATTAAAAAATCATTTAGTGGATAGAAAAATTTAACTTTTTTAAGATGTTGGGTAAAAAAAAATGGAATAACTCATAAAAGAAAAGAGATCAAAATTTAACTCCTCTCCTTCTCAGTGATCCCATGAATTGGGAACTATAAATTGGTATTAGAGCATAGGATCCCTCTAAATATCCAATGGATAATTTTTAGAGATTTATAATCTTAACTCTATAAATATTCAAGGTGTTACAATATTAAATGGGAAGAATTGTCATAGGTTTATGAATACAGGGATACCCTGCATCTTTTCACTTGGATTAGATGTGATATATGTAGTAAAATTTGGGGTTAAACCTTTTCCATATAGTGTAACTTTTAATCAATTAGATTATATGAATATAGAGTTATAAATAATGTATTAAAATTACATTTAATGTCTCTATCACTTAAGGTTTACAAAAAGTTCATGGGTCTGTATACATCCAAGGATATTATTTATGGATTAAGAATCTTCAATGAAGTTAATGTTGAAGTTAGATTTTCCAAAATTCATGTTTATAGGATCCAATTTAAAGAACATAAAATAGGTTATGATGAACATGTTGATATATATTTATCTCATGCACATGAAATTATAAGTAATATATGGGGATTTGGTGAGAAGATAGATGATCCCATCATTGTCAAAAAAACTAATGTGGAATTTTCTAGATCATTTTCATTAAAATATATCAACTCTGAAATATAGAGAATAGTTGAAAATTGATGAGTTACACAACATAATCATATATTAAGAGATGAGAAAATCCCTAATTATTAAAAAATATATAAAAATATGAATATTATTTGGAATATATGAGAAAAGTAAAATTCAATGAAAAAGAGGTAGTAGAATCTAAGTAATCATTTTTTGGGGATGAATAATACATCAAAAAAAATTTCTCTTTTGTCGAAGTGATTCATGAATAGTGAAAATAAAGGAAAAGGTAATCATCCTCCTTTAATAAAAATTTGTAATATTTTTTTTCATATTTATAATTGTCACCAAAATTATAAGTTTAAAGAATTCAAATAAAATGAGGTTGGTGAGGAGACACAAAAATAAAATAATAATAAGTGGTTCAACATAAAAAGAAGAATATTTCTAAGTAATATAGATAAATATTAAAAATATAGTGACTTTGATAATGAAGTCACTATATTTTATCATGTTGAGAAAATATCTGATTCACCATGTAGTGATGATGATGGAGAATAAATAATGTAACTAGAGTGGGATATAAATGAAAAGTTGAAAATATTTATTGGATAGATACAATAACTCAAAAAAAACAAGATTTATAAGGAATAAAAAATGGGAGATGATGAGAGGGAAGAGTATTTTAAGAATCATGTGACATACATTAATGAGATCAAGAATCACAATCTTATAAAAAATAAATAAGGAAATATTATCAAAAATTATGAGGAAGTGTCTTTCAAGGAAGCATATCTAGTTGAGACACAATCCAAACGTATCATAGTACAACATGGTATGAAAAAGGATATGTGGTAATTAATTAAGGATACTACGGTAAATAAAGAATATTATTATAAAAAGGAGAACAATAATTCAAATGAAAACGGTTAATTTTTACTTAAATAGTTTCAAAAAAAATTTATCTAATATTATAGATCTAAAAACCCAAATATATTTATATTTAGTCCATGAACACTATGTTCAAACCATCCAAATAAAATAAACGAAAGAAAATTAGAAGGATTCCATATCCTATTAGGAAAAGTGAGGCTCGATTTTCAATATAACAATATCATAATAATTCTATGCAAATTGATTATCAAAATGGAAGGTCCAATCTTAGAGGTTATTGTTTGTGCTGTAGAAGGTACGAAAATAAATCATACTCTTGATGGTATAATATTTCATTACCAGGTAATTGGAAATAACCAAGGGGTATATTTAGTGATCAAGTGAGGATAGAAATTAAGATAAATAATATTGTGACCAAATATGTACCTTATCTATCCAAACAAAATAGGATTAGATGTCTATAAGAAGGTTCTATGAGATTTTAATTCAAAGGTCAAAAATGTTTATATCTCAAGGAAAATTTAACATAGTACTGGAGATCAAGTGGTTTCTAAATATGAATGTAAAATGTGTATGATAAATATTTCTCTGTATGAATATGTAGGTAAGAAAATAATATTTCATGAGAATAAAGATTGAGAGGACTTACCAACACTGTACAATAGATTTTTAAAAACCCGATACACATATCTACCATACATAAATTATAAAATGATGTCACACATCATTGAAGAAGAAGGATATCTAATGTACACCCAAGTATTCATAAAGCTAAAGAAGATCTAGATCACCCTTGATCATGAAGGAATATTGAGGCAAGAACTACTGCTAATGTTATCGAGGAAGTACATAAGAAAACCTAATCATGTGGGCTCATAGAGTGGGGTCATACATCTAAGTGGTGAAGATGCATCCAAGGATAAAAATATTATTTTTCAAACTATTGATCCACACCATTAATGCTGAGAAAGAGTAATAAGGTAAATAACAAATCAATGTATATAGTATATCCAACTAGAGGTTATAGTGGATGTGTAGAGATAATAGAAGAATATGTGTTATAAGAAAATTATTGGAGATAATGTATAACCCATGTTGGGGGAAATAATTAACATGGAAAAGTTTAGTCCTTTCAATTGAACATTGTAAAATTGTTTGCTTATCTCTTTCTTTATTACTAAAAATGGAGTTGAGGCCCTAAGAAATCATTGAGTGGATTGTGAAATTTAATAGGATTAATAGGTTTGGTTAAAAAGGTAACAATTTAGAAAATAAAATAGATTTCTAATTCACCCCATCTCCCACTCAGTGATCCAACAGATTCAGGACTATCACTATTAAGGCCTTGTTCCAAGACATCATAAATGATAGTCATGCATACACCAAATTCCATTATTATTCAATCTCATGATGGGTATAAATGAATTGAGGGGATTTATAATTTTTAGATCCAACAATACCATAATAGTAAAAACACATTAATTATATAAATAAAATGGCTAAACTATATGATAATAATATGTTTAAATGAATCTCTAATATAAAAAAGGATAATTAATGAATAATATTTTTATATAAATAATGGGTGTGAAAATTTTCAACATCGAACCAAGAAAATTTATGGTAAGTACATCAATATAAAATCCATTTCATGAAAACTATTAATTATAGGGTGTCATACAAGATAAAAGGATATTTCCTCAAGTCAATAGACTCTTTTATCCAGTCAAATTGTATGGTTATCTAGGTGAAAAACCCTTTAATTTTAATAATGTATTATAGGGTATTCATACAATATAAAAAGATATATGGTTACATAATCATATTTTACCAAACAATAAATTAATAAGGATATCTTGGTGAATTTCCTGGAATCTTAGTATGAATAATTATGGGTTCAAAATATAAAAATAATTACCCTTATCAAGTAAAGATATGGAATTATTTTTTTGGATACTGAAAAGATTGATCTGATCTATGTGCTTATAAAATTGAATAAATTAATTTTAAATGGTATGAGGCCAAATAATTAATGTACAAATCCAAAATAAAAATGTTAGTATGAAATCACATAAACATAACACAAATTAGGCACATAAACTTTCCTTGGGAAAAACGTATATATAGGTATGCTTCAATAAAAAAATATGAACATGTACCATAATCAAGTTTAATACACCATAAACCTAATAAAGTATAAAAAACTACATAGTTTTCATTATTCCTTAGACAATGTCCCCTATTATAAATAATAAATAAATAATTTTACAAATACATGAAATATATAGGGATTATTTATTACAGGACAACATAAAATTACACACCTCTTAGGATAATTTCAGCATTATCATGATTTATGAAAGGATTATAATTTGATTTAAATGGGTTATCACATGTATAGTATATAATAATTACAATAAGTAAAATAATAATATAATATATTATAATAATTAGTATCGATCCCACTGACTGAATTATATTTATTGTCGATAAGGTAGGATGTCAATATTTATTTAGAAGGTGAGGATGCATGGGGGGTCATAATATATTCATAAGTTAGAATTGGATACCAATATTGTTAAATAATATATGTAATTCCATAAGATGATTTAGATACTAACATGTTATATGGAAAAGGAATAATGAGGCTACTAGCTTGAAGATCGCATTGCTTGATCAAAGACAATGTGTAATTAATAATGTGATTATTGTAGCATTGACCATCAAAAGAAGACATAAAATGTTTTGGTATATAAAGTAACCTTTTATTATACATGTGATCAATGTTGGAAGTACTATGTATTGAGACCTAGTTGTTTGATAAGTGTTTTAGAAATCCCTAGATGATATTTATATAAATTGGCTACCTATATAAAGGTAATTACTTTCTTATACAAATTTTATAAGGTTAGGATAAGAAATTCATATATTTTATATACTTATACAAAAAAATAATGAGTCTATGTAATGGTAAATTTATATTTACACTCATATGTAAAGTTAAATAGAGTATTTTGGAATGTTAATAAGAAAATTAGTGAAGCTGCACAATAGTCATCTTGGAACAACACTAAAAACTGAAAGTTAATGTGTTTCTTACACTACCTAGGGAAAGGTAATTAGGTATTTTAAGGATTTTTTGGTAGACCAGTATATATATAAAGGTGATATAATACCTTCATAAAAGTGAGACTGTGTTTCTAGACCTAAATAATTTTATTCATTAATTCCCACTAGCTGTGTAGAGGTAAATGGGTGATGCATAAACAATAACCATATATCATATTATAGGTATGTGAATGACCACATATAGAAATATCTAGAAATATTGAATCCAAATATATAGCCATATGATACATAGTTGAAACCAAATATTCAAATGGAAACTCACATAAGGTAATTTATCATACATAATTGGTGAAATCATAAAAGTTTGAAAATTAAAATTTTTTAGGTAAAAATTAAATAATATGATATAATGTGCATATATTCATAGAGATGGTACTTCAAGTTGATCATGAATTTTTTAAAAATTAAAAATATATTAAATAATAAGTGTGAAGAGTTTATCTATGTCTTATATTTTATAAAATAACTTGCATTCAATGTTCCCATGTTTTATATTTTTTAGAGGCACTAAAAATAATAAATACCGATTCTTAAATAATTTAAATGGGTATGTGATAATTTAATATCACATGGGTAAAAATACCTGACACATACACTATTGGAAAAGTTTTTTTTCACAACACTTGTATACCAACAGTTTGAATAGACCATTGGTATACTTAATTTTTCCAAATGGTTTCTTCAAACCATTGGGATAATGGGATGAGAACAATCTTTTCCCAATGGTTTAATCAAACCGTTGGGAAAATCTATATATACCAATGGTTTTTAGAAACCATTGGTAAATACACTCTTTCCCAATGGTTTTAACAATCCATTGAGAAATTTTCCCCCAAATAGCAGCACATCCATAATCCCTCGGTGTAATTACATCCATAAACCAAATCGCTCCTGACGCTCTCCCAACAATCTCTCTTCACCCCAAGGTATCAATCGAAGCTCTCTCTGCAATCAATTAGCCAATTATTTAATTCTACTCTTCTAATATATAATTTTAATGTAGTGCATCTATTTTTTTTGTTATCTATTTTGATTTCACCTAAAAAAGATCTCTGTGGTCTGCTTCTTCCTGTATTTCTATTTCTCCTATCATGTTCCTTTACCACAAGACCCTTCTTCAAGAGCTGATCCTGAGAGTGAGGTTTTATACTATTTAATTTGATGGGGTACTTGGGTAGAAGTTCCTTCTAGTGGGAATTCTTTCTATTTGTACAGTAAGAAATTCTATTGTGCCATGTGGATAAGAAAACCCATTTGAGGTGTCAAATAATTGTGGTTCTGTTTTTTGTGGGTTATGTTAACTCAATTATGAGGGGTATTGGTTGTATAATGAATCTAGTTTTATGGGAGATTTCATGTATAGAGTATTAGAAATATTATTCATTTATTTCATGTATAATGTGATAACTTGTTTCATTTATTTGTATTATTTATCTTCCTGTCACTATTGATAAATGTAAGATGTTTTCTTAGTGAGGTTTTGTTTTGGTAGAAATTTTGTAGTGACACATCTCCATAATAAGATATATGGCGACATCCTTAGTTTTTTTATTCATGTAGTACATGTAATTATTTTGAAAGGGATAATGTTCAAAGTGACTCTTTGGGGTTTTAATACTGAGTGAGTCGGGTATGTTGGAAATTGTTATGTGAATTCCTTGTGGCATAAGGGGTATGGTTACAACCTAGAGGGGAGTTATGCTGGGATGTAGATGAGGGTGGCTGATGAGATTGAATATATATCGATTATTCCCTATGAAATTGTGTATAACATTAGGATATTTCTGAGTTATAGGGTATTCCTTAGGGGTATGGTATGGTTAGATGGGATAAGAAAATTCATGATGATTTTCTTATACAAATTTCACTTAGGAGGGGGTGTGGGCTGCCCAGGGAGAGACGGGAGTTGTCCACCCCCACCCCCACCCCCCCCCCAGACAACCCCCTGGACACCACCCCACCCCCTGGACACCCCCACCCCCTTGGAAAACCTGCATCGACACCACCCCACCCCCTTGGATAGCCCTCCACCCCCGCTAGATAGCCCCCTGGACACCACACCACCCCACCCCATAGACAGCCCCCACACACCAGACAACCCCCCCCCCCTCGGGCACCACCCAACCCCCTGTATATCCCTCCCATCCCCCTAAACACCCCCCCCCCCAAACACCCCCCCCCCCCGGACAGCCCCGCCCCCATCGACAACCCCCCACCCCCAGACACCACCCCACCCCCTGGACACCCCCACCCCTTGGACGCCCCCACCCCCTTGGATATCCCCCCTGGACACCACCCCACCCCATGTATAGCCCTCCCACCCCCTTGGACAGCCCCCTAGACACCACCCCACCCCCTTAGACCACCCCCACCCCATACTGCTAGCTATAAGGATGTCCTTCTATTCTCAACCTTTATCCATTTATTTCACTATCTAGAAAGATCACTGTCATTATTCCTTAAATATATTTTCGATTAAACTTTAATCTTATTGAATTGATTATAAATAAATGACTTATAATAATTATTCTTACAAAATGGATAGAAGTTGGATGTATGAAACCGATCAGATCTCAAGTGATTTTCAAAACAATTTGGAGAGATTTTTAGATTTTGCATTTCATAATACATCAGATAGTGGTTGCATAAATTTCCCATGTTCCAATTGGGTTGGTATACCTTGGTTGAGCCGTGAAGAAGTCAAATATCACATAACCAAATATAGTATTCAAGTAAACTGCTATGCGTGGTATCACAATGGGTAGAAAATGAAATATAAAATTGATGATGATCGAAATAAATGGAATGGACTAGATAATTTGATAGATGACCAGTTTTTGTTTATTCATCATCATGAAAAAGAATGGATTTCGACTCAAGAAGACTTCGATATAAGTACAGATGATGCATCTAATGAAAATGATGATATTGACAGGGTGAAGTAATTGAATGTTGCTACCACGACTTCAGTATATCAACAATGGGATTAAATGAAAAAGATGGAATTGATAATCCGATTGTTTCATGGGAAAACAATGTATGGGATTTCTAATACATCTATCGATTACATTCTTACCTTCTTGAAGGATTTACTTCCATATGATGCATATATCACTCAAACCACTATATGGCATGGAATTTAGTTGAGTAACATGGATTTTAAGAGACAAAATTCATGCTTTCCCAAAATATTTAAGTTTATTCTGGGAGGAAACCACTAAACGAAATGATTTTGTAAAATGTGTCACATCCCACTGGAAGTAAAAAACTGATGGAACACCATCCCGCATGCCACAGAAAGTAATTTGGCAGTATACATTGATCCCTAGACTCCAGAATCATTTTATATCTGATGAAATATCAACAAAAATGAGATAACATGATACTGAGAGAAATAAGACTAATGATGAGTTGGTTCACCCGCAGATGGATTTGCATGGAAGAGATTTGATGATTGGTATCTTGATTTTGCAGCTGAAGTGCGAAATGTGAGGCTGGGTCTTTCATGGTATGGTTTTAATCTGTTTGGGAAGATGCTTACTTTGCACAACACATCAACAGTTTTTATACACATTTATAATCTTCCACCATGTTTGTTCATGAAAAAAACTTTCACTTTCATGAGTATACTCATATCTGGCCCTTCTAATCCCGAAATTGATATTGACGTATACATGTATTCTTTAATAAAAGATATGAATCTTATTTGGGTTGTGGGTGTGTGCACATATGATTCATATTTGAAAGACATATTTGATATGTGTGTTGCGCTTATGCAAATGATCAATGATTTTCCAGCTTATGCTGTGATGTATGGCTGGAGAAAGATGGGAAAACCGTCATGTCCTATTTGTATGAAGAATACATGATCTAGAAGACTGAAACATCATTTTAGTTTTAGTTTTATGGTACATCGACGATTCATGCCAATGGACCATCCATATAGAAATAATCATGGAAGATTTGATAATACCATAGAGACCGAGGATCCACCTCGGCGTATGTCTAGAACTGATGTGCTTAATTAATTGAAAGATTTAAGTTTTTCATTCGGGAAGAGTCAAATGAAATCTAGAAAAAGAAAGAATGTTTCCACTTAAACCTATTATAATTGGAGGAAGAGGAGTATCTTTTTTGATTTACCTTATTGGTCAACCAATTTTTTGCGTCATTGCTTAGATGTAATTCACATTGAAAAGAATATATTTGAAATATTCCTTTCCATACTTCTAAATGTTAAGGGAAAGCCAAAAGATGATTTATAGTCTTGGCATGACTTGGTGGGTTGGGGAATCAGAACAGAATTGAATCATGTGCATATCAGTGAAAATAAATGGAAAGTTCCAGGTGATTATTATGTGATGAAACCTATGAAAAAAAACAATTTCTAGAAGTATTAGAGACTATTAGAGTTCTTGATCTCTATTCAAACAATATATCTAAATGGGTCAATAGAAGAGATTTGAAGTTAAAATCTTGGAAGACTCATGATTATCATGCTCTTCTGCATGAGTTGATTCCAATAGCAATCCATCATCTTTTGTCAAATAATGTAGGGTGAATGTTATTTGGTTGTTTCATTTGTTTATAGATCTTTATGCTGATACGTTTTCCAATTATTTCATAAAAAAATGTTTACAAATTCCCCATTAATTTTTTGTGAGTTGGAGAAAATATTTCCCCCATCATTTCTCAGACGCATGATGCATCTGACTGTCCATATTCCCACTAAAATACTTCTCAGAGGACCTATTTATTTTTTTTGGATATATCCAACTAAAATAAATATGTACACATTAATGTCTTATGTCTGAAACAGGAGTCATCCTGAAGGTTCTATAGTGAATGGTTACTTGTCTCAAGAATATATGGATTTTTGCTCAATGTATTTTTCTGATCTTACATCAAGAATGAATTGACCAATGAAAACTGTAGAAGAATAGTATGAGAAAATTGAACCTATTTTTCCATCACTTCCTCAAATTGGAGGAATTCCTGGATCATATACATTGAAGACATTAATCCTTGAAGAGTGAGAGATGGAACATCGCACGATTTTGTTCAACTGTGATTTGTTCGATAACTACATCGCGTAACTAAATTGAATATGTATATCTTACATATATACCTGTTAATCTATTAATATTTTTTATCTACAGGTAACATAAAACAATGATAAATAGAAATCATCGTTCGTTATCTTTGAGAAAAAGGGAGACTTTGTATATCAAAGAGTTTTATGCTTGGTTAAAATTAAAGGTAAATATATTGTTGTTTAAAATAATTAAATAAATATTTAATTAAGTTGAACATTAATTTATATTACAGGTATTGAGTTTTCCTGCTGACTCTGTCTCTGAGGAAATAAGAGCTTTTGCTTTCGGTCCTAATACTGTGGTTCATGAATGTAAATCAATTGTTATCAATGGGTACAAATTTATTGTCACTGAACAAGAAAAGAACATGATAACACTACATGATGGTGTTATGGTTACTTCCACAACATATTGTTATGCCAGTGCATTAGATAGTAGATCGAGATTTAAAAAAGTGGGTTATTATGGATTCGTTGAAAAAATAATAATATTGGATTATTACCCTCATGGACGAGTCATGATGATGAAATGTCATTGGTTTGATTTGATGAGGAGACAGGAAAAATTTATTGAGTATTGTGGATTTAGATTAATTAATATAACACGCACTCTTGATACCGAAGAAACATATGTATTGGCATCAATTGATAAACAAGTTTTTTATGTCCAATACCAACTTCAACCTAAATTTGGTGTAATAGTTTAAGTAATTCCAATACATATTTTTGATGATAACAATGATGGAATTGAGATTGTCCCTACTACCATTAAAAACAATCCATTTATTTATATTGATGACTCTAATATCTCAATTGTCAGATTTGATTGTGAACATGAAGTTATGGTGGAAAATATATAGAATCATCCATCCATTTCTCTATTCTTTTGGTTTACCTAGAGTTGTGTTGTTATGGTTGGTACTATTCAAATTGATTTAATATTTATTACAAATATGTTGTATCTGATTTTCCCATTATGTACATTTTCAATGTTTATTGGTTGGAATTTTTATTTGAATAGTATTTTGTAATTTGTAATTGAACTGTATTTAAACCTATGGGAAAAAATCAAACATGGTGGACATTTCAAGGCTTGAACTGTGATTTGAATAAAATTTGTATGACTCTAAGACCCCTCTTTAACATTGTACCAGGTAATGAACATGATGGTTTGTATTCTTTTGAAAAACATGTATTGAAACCTGCATCATATACCTGAGCTAAAGAAATTAAATTTTCCCTTAATTTTGACAACTGCTTCACCCCTTGTTAATTTTTAGAATCAATGTTCCATGATTTTAATAGATTGATGAGACTTAGTAAATAATCATCCTACTAAAAATTAAATTTATTTATTACAGATTGTACAATTTATTGACTTCATTATATATTTTTTCATGCTCACCTAAAACAATGGTTAGTTAAATTATCCATGATTCCTCTATTCCCTATCAGTTATTTTGTTATTTGGGTCACACATTAGTTATCCTTTTCTATTTACTTCCATATTTGTTTTCAAATGAAGGAAAATGAAACCAATTGAAGAGAGGTGATGAAAATGGATTATGGAAAATAGTCGTCGCATGGCTGAGATGGGCATTCCACCACTACTACTTATAGTGAGTATTTTATTTCTAATATATTTACTTAAATAATATATCATGTCATGTGATTAATTTTTTTAATCATTTTTTCAGGATCCATATATTAGGCAATAGTTTTTTGATGAGCATCCTAGTAGTGGTCCCAGTACTCGGGGTGTTTGTACAAGGGGGTGGTGGTACGAAAACTAGAAGATCTGGTTAGGGGACTCGATTAGACCCTGCCCCTCTCACTGACATACCATCCATCCCACATTCTGATCTTGGTGTGACGTTAGGGACAAACGGGATATTTAGGCCTCCCATGTTTTGACCACAATACATACGATCCTCCTCACCTGTCAGTACCATATCTGATGATGATTCCCACTCCCCATCAAGCATTTGTCCAGCCATCCCTGTTGTCTTCTTTTACTTATACTCTCTTCTCTTTGGGATTTTATATTCCATATTCTTCGATTACTACTCCACCAGATTCTATTCCTAAATAACATACATTGGGACCCACTCCATCAGTATAGGGTGTTTCTTCAGTTTTTACAGATCCAGTGGTTCCCATTAATCAGAATACTGCAAGTATACATATACCGCCCTAACAAATTGTTACACCATTATTTATTTTCATTATAACATGTACTAGAAAATTTTTGTTTCTATTTTATAACAGATATATCTACTGATAGGAGATTGGGTAGGGGGCGTACATTCATGCGTTAAGTGTGGAACCACCACATGCAATTGATGGTGGACTACAATAATGATAGTCGGATGATTGAAAAATCAGGGCAGCAATGTCGGAGTTTTTTGGCGACGCTTTCCAAATACTCCGACATCATTCCTATGAGGCAGATCTCATGGAGACAGCTGCCAAATGAAGTCAAGGATAAAGCCTGGGCAGAGATATGGGTAAAAAAATCTGTTGTATTTAATGAAATATTTTAATTTTTTTCTTTATATGATTTAATATTTTGGTGTCTGCTGCAGTTTAATTTTCCCAATAGTGATGGTGCATGTCCAGCATGTCTAAAGGATTTATGTGAGCTTTGGAGAGATTATAAGCATGAGTTGTACATTGGATGGCGTGCTAGAGTTGGAACAGATTTAGAGGCGGTCCCTATTGTGTATGATTTTCCGTTAGAACAGTATCGACATATGAATACTCATTGGAAGACTAGCTAATTTAAGGTATTAATAAAATTAGAGATATTTAAATGAAAATTTTCATGTTTTTCATTAATAATAATTATTAAATTTTATTTAGGATACATCTGGAATAAATAAAAGAAACATTGATGCTAAGAAATACCTACACACATTGGGACTTACTACGATACCAGATCATGAGAGACAATAGGTATGACAGTTTGTAATATTTCTTTACGACTTGCACTTTCTATTTCTTCCCCCATAATTTATTTGATTTCTAAAGTTGTTATATAATTCTAGTTATAAAATTAAAATTTCTTTTGATATCTTATATTTAATTATGGTTTTATGCATTAAATGTCATTGTAGAGTCATAAATTGAATATAGAAGGATGTGTGCCTCAAGCAAAACCATTTTTCTTGAGTAGAGAGAAGAAATATGGAAGTGCAGTTAATGAACCGACTCAGCAGCAGATTGTATGTTTTACTTTGTAGATTTAAAATTTTAATCTCTATTTTTTAACTTAATAATATATTTACAATGGTAAAAGGATTCTTTAGAGTCCCTTGATGCCTAGGAACCTGAAAATTTTGGGCCAAACGATCACTTACATCAGGTGTTAGGAGATGATCACCCTGGTAGAGTACGCTGATGAGATGGGAAGAGTATAGTTCCGATGAGGTATTGGCCCTCCTTAGGTACGATTTTTAGTGCCACAGAGTTACAGCAGGTTAAGGAATAGGTAGAACAAGCTGAGAAAAGGGCCACAGAGATGGTAGAACAATCTGTTAGGGAAAACACTGCATTTATGAAACTGATGGAAGTTTTACATTCAACACTTCCACCGGAGGATGGCACTACTTGTGATGAATATATGTCATCAATACATTTTATATATATTTAACCAGGTGGATGTTCTAGTGGTGGTCGATATGATGGTGAGGAGGAGGTTGAGGTAGAGGAAGAGGAAGGTGAAGAGGAGGCTGAGGTAGAGTAGGAGGGCCCAGGAGGAGGCCGAGTCATGGGAGAAGGGAGATGAGGAGGCTGAGGATGAGTACGAGGGTGAGGAGGAGGGTGGGGATGATGATGGGGATGAATATAATGACGAGGGTGAGGGTGAATATGATGGTGAAGATAATGATGGTGATGAGGTACAGATTTATCCGTTACATTTTTTATTGATATTACAAACCTTTGATGTTTATTGATTTTTTGTGCCTGGATATATTTGTGAATAGGTAGGCCACGTTATCTTTATTTTTAATCTATTTTAATGAAATTGTAATTTTTTACTAGAATTTAGAAAATTGATGGTCTGATTACAAGTTGATTTATTGAAAAAAAATTTTAACCATAAAATAATTTTCTTAAAAAATATGTAAATACCATCCCATGTGTCTAGGAAATCCCCTCTGACACTATCACATCCTCCTCCCTAGACCTTTGACATCCACCTAACAACACCCCGAATAGCCCCCAGACAGCCCCCCCCCCCCCCACCCTCCTCCCTGGACCCCAGACATCGCCCAACCCTCCTCCCTCTACCCTGGACATCCCCCCCTCCTCCCTGGACCCTAGATAGCCCCCAACACACCTTCCAAGACCCTGGACTGCCCCCCGGACTGCCCCCTAGACAGCCCCCCCCCCCCCCACCCTCCACTCTGGACCCTGGGCACCCCCCCCCCCCCCCCCTCTTCCCTGGTCTCTAGAGAGCCCCCACCATCCTCTTGGGACCCCAGACAGCCCCCTGAAGTTCCACCCGGATAGCCCCCCTAACACCCCCCCCCCACCTCCTCCCTTGACCCCGGACAGCCACCCGGACAACCCCCTACCCTCCTCCCTGGACCCTAGACATCCCCCCCCCCCACCTCTTCTTGGACCCTGGACAGCCCCCCACCCCCAACCCTCCTCCCTGGACCCCGGACAGCCCCCCGTACAGCCCCTCAACACCCCCCCCCCTCCTCCCTGGACCGTGGATAGCCTCCCCCCCCCCACCCCACCCTCCTCCTTGGACACCGGACACCCCCCGGACACCCCCCTGGATAGCCCCCCCCCCCCCCCCCACTCCTCCCTAGACCCCGTACATCCCACTGAATAACCCCCCACCCTCTTCCATGGACCCCGGATAGCCCCCCCCCCCCCCCACCCTCCTCCCAAGACCCTAGACAGCTCCCCGACCTGACATCCCAACATTGGCCAAGCGGTGATTCAGCATATATAAAACATCACAACAATTAACGAAAGGCTAATGGCTAAATACCCTGATTTTGGAGACAATTTCACTCTTAATTCGGCGTCTTGGATCCCAAACTAAGATCTATTTAAAATGGAAACCCTTTTAAGTAAAAACAACTGGTATATGGAAAACCGATCAAACATATTTAGATTTTGTTGATAATTTATCACAAGGTTACATGGTTCATTTTTTATGTGTACAATTCAACCCTTCCTCAATCTGAGACATGTTGTGGCTGGTAACACTAAAGGTTTCTCACTTTTATTTGAAATGGATAACATTTTAAGTGAAAACAACAACTAGTATACGGAAATCTGACCAAAATCATTCAGATTCTATTGAAACATTAGGAAAAGGATCCATGGGTCATATGTGACGTGTACGAGTCAAACCCGCTTCAATAGGAGTCACGGTGTGGTAGGTATCACTCGAAGTGTCTTTCTTTTGTTTAAAATGGACACCCTTTTAAGTAAAAACAACTTTCATATGGAAAACTAATCAAACTTATTTGGATTGTGTTGATACTTTATCACAAGGATCCATGGGTCATTTTAAATGTGTACGAGTCAACCCTGCCTCAATCTGAGGCATGTTGTGGCCGATACCACTCAAAGTGTCTCACTTTTATTTGAAATGGACAATATTTTAAGTGAAAACAACAACTGGAATACAGAAAACTGACCAATGCATTCGGATTTTGTTTATACTTTAAGAAAAGGATCCATGGGTCAAATGTGATGTGTAAAAAGCAACCCTGCCTCAATCCGAGGCACGGTGTGGCTAGTATCACTCGAAGTTTCATTATTTTGTTTAAAATGGACACCCTTTTATATAAAAAACGAGTGGCATATGGAGAACTGACAAAATGTATTTGGATTGTGTTGATAATTTATCACAAGGATCCATGGGTAACTTCTGATGTTTATGAGTCAACCCTTCCTCAATCTAAGGCACGGTGTGGCCGGTACCACTCAAAGTGTCTCACTTTTATTTGTAATGGACAACATTTTATGTTAAAACAACAACTGGAACACAGAAAACTGACCAAAAACATTCGGATTCTGTTGATACATTAATACAATGATTAATGGGTCATTTTTTATTTGTAGGAGTCAACCTCATCTCAATCAGGGGCACGGTGTGAACAGTACCACTCAAACTGTCTCACTTTTATTTGAAATGGACATGATTTTAAGTGAAAACCACAACTTCCATACGGAAAACTGACCAAACATATTCAGTTTGTATTGATACAAAAGCACAAGGATCTATGAGCCATTTTTGATATATACAAGTTAAACTCCGGCTCAATCTGAGGCACGGTGTGGCCATTTTCACTCGAAGTGTCTATCTTTTGTTTTCAATGGACACCATTTTTAGTGAAAACCAAAACTGGCATACGAAAAACTGACCAAACGCATTCGGATTCTATTGATACTTCATTAAAATTATCCATGGGTCATTTTTGACATTGAAGAGTCAAACCCGCCTCAATCTAAGGCATGTTGTGGCTGGTACCACTCAAATTATCTCTCTTTTGTTCAAAATGGACAGTATTTTAAGTAAAAACAACAGACAGAAAGAAAACAGGTCAAACATATTCTAATTATGTTGATACCTTATCACAAGGATCCATTGGTCATTTTTTATGTTTACGATTTAGACCCACTTCAATCCAAGGAATGGTGTGGCCGGTACCACTCAAAGTGTCTCACCTTTATTTGAAATGGACAACATTTTAAGTGAAAACAAAAACTAGCAAATGTAAAACCAACCAAACGCATTATTATTCTATTAATACTTTGGTAAAATAATCCATGGGCCATATGTGACGTGCACAAGTAAAACTCACCTCAATCCGAGGCATAGTGTGGCTGGTATCACTTGAACAGTCTTTAATTTCGTAAAAAGTGGACACCCATTTATGTAAAAACAAATTTTATATGGAAAAGAGCCCAAAAGGATTTTTATTGTGTTGATACTTTATCTCAAGCACCCATGGTACATTTTTGACATCTACAAGTCAACCCCGCCTCAATTAGAGGGATAGTGTGGTCGGTACCACTCAAATTATCTCACTTTTATTTGAATTGGATGACATTTTATGTGAAAACAACAACAGGAATACGAAAAACTGACCAAACACATTCATATTCTATTGATAATTTAGGAAAATGATCCATGGGTCATTTGTGATGCGTACAAGTCAACCATGCCTCAATTCGAGGCACGGTGTGGCCGGTACCACTCAAACTATCTAACTTTTATTTGAAATGGACAGGATTTTAAGTGAGAACATAAACTTGCATACAGAGAACTGACCAAACACATTTTTATTCTGTTGATAATTTATGAAAATGATCCATGGGTCATTTGTGACAGTTACTAGTCAACCTCGCCTCAATATAAGGCACGGTGTGGCCGGTACCACTCAAACTGTCTCACTTTTATTTCAAATGGACCGGATTTTAAGTGAAAACAATAACTTGCATACTGAAAACCAACCAAACGTATTCAGATTGTGTTGATACATTAGCACAATGATCCATGGTCCATCCTCACACAATCCACTTCTCATTTTTGGAACTCCTACCCCTATACTAAAAAACATGAAATTCAATATGCCAATCACATCCTCAAACTGTGGGTTCTAGGACCAAACTGATGTCCCTTTGGGAACCCAATACCAAAGACATAATTGAATATTCATACCCACTACCCAAAATGGGGATTAATCTCACATCACACCAAAGAGACCAAATTACAATTATCCAGATAACCCCTTATTCCAATTGAAAAATCTATCAAAAACATGTAGGCCTTTATGGTAACCCATCTCATATGTCGAAATTGGCAAATGTTTCCCACTAACACATCAGGAAGAATTTATACATGGATGCAAAGTCATTAGAGGAATATAAACATCCCATGTGATTCCTATAACTAATCCTAGGTCTAAGAACATGACCACTACCATTTTCGATCTTATGGGTATCATGATCCTTGTCCATTCTAACTATGTTTTTCAATTTGTTTTAAGATAGTCAACCCAAGACCATAGGTAAACATCCCATGTGCTTCCTATAACATTTAGGGTTTTTCTCTTATGTGTATTGGTTTTGTGGTTTGAGTGAGGATTGAATTATAAATTTTGAATACTGTTATAGGTGTTGTTGATATTCAATTATAAATTTCTGAATTCTGGATGTATTGGATTTTGGCTGTATTGGTAATGAATTATAAATTTTTGAATACTGTTATTTGTGTTGTATTCTAGATGTATTGGATTTTAATTTTTTACTGGTGCTATGGGTGTTATTGAATTTAAATTCTGGATGTATTGGATTCTAGATTTTTCTCTTGTGTTGTCATATGAGTGAGGAATGAATTTCAAATTTCTAAATTTCTTAATTCTAGATGAATTTTAAACATCCCAAGTAGGATTTTGGATTCTGACTGTATGTGTTCTTGCAGGTCATGGTGTGTTCTTGCAGGTCATGGAGAGTTGCAGGTTGGGGGTGGCTGCTGGCTGCTGTGGAGCTACATCATATGTACACCAACGGTTTTCAAAACTGTTGGTATAGCCTTTTGATGTATATTATACAAACGGTTTTTTTATAACCATTGGTATAAAATTATACCAACGGTTCCCAAAACCATTGGTATATCCTTTGGATATATATTGTACACTATATTCCAATGGTTCTAAACCATTGGTATAAGGGTAACATATACCAATGGTTTGTGAAACTGTTGGTATATCTCTTACTTTAATACATATACCAATGGTTTTCACATAATTTTTGGTATAAGCATGTACCCATGGATTACTGGGCCAGGGTTTGGGAAACCATTTGTATATAAAATACCAACAATTTCCCAGCCTTTACCAATGGTTCAGAACCATTGGTAAAGGGTAAAATTCCAGTAGTGATTTGGAAATTTTTATGAAGATTTTGTACCATATTTTAATGAAATTAAATTTTATAGGCTCTAGTAATTTTTATGAGTATTTAAATGAAATTCAATTTTGATATTAATAAAATATTTTAAATTACTATAAATATTTAAAATTTAAAATAATAATAAATTAAATGGATTGTTGATGCCTTAATTCTTATTTCTAAGTTTAATACATTCATCTAAGAAGGTGTTGATAATTTTTGAGAGAAATATTGTGCAAATTAAAATATAATTTAGAGATATTGATACATAATGTATCAAATAAATAATTTTAGTTGAATACAAGATTCCTTAAGTAATACACACCAATGTATTTAGAGACTAAGGAGAATTTAGATCACAAAATATTTGGAATGATTTTTAAGAGAAATAGAATAACTCCAAATAGCTATTGAAAATATTGAATCATTATATGAGTGATTATTATCCAATAGGTTCATATAGGAGAATCATCTAAGGAAGAATAAGATCATACAAAAATTGGATAAACTCAAAATAAGTGGATATTTTATCTATAGTGTGTAAAAAATTGCTGAAGAGGATCAAGGTTGGGGTGTATAGCTCATTAAATAAGAGGAGTAAGTTCAAGGTGTATAACTGACCAAGGTAGAAGAGTTTTTGGTTAGACTATAGAACCATACACAATAGTGGGGTTGATTACTAGGGAGTATAACCAATTTCTACCAAACACCTATGAATTAAGGGTATAAAAAACACACTTCTACATACTAAATATCCACTATAATTGATAATAATATTATAGTGTAAAATCCATGTTGGTGTTTCTAACCAACATAGAAAGGATTAAGATTTTATATCAAACATTGTAAATACTCTTTTGAGATATCTCTATATAATTACTACTACACATGTGGTGATAATCTGAGATAATATTGAGTGGATCAAGAATCTAAAAAAAATTGAAAAGATAAATTAAAATTAATGGAATTCATAAAAATCCCTTGATTCACCCCCTAGTGTCCATCCGACATGGGGAGTGATAAGTTGTATTATAATGGGTTTCTTCTAAATATCAATATTTTATCTCTAATTAATTTTAATTTCTTCAATGAAGTTCAATGTATAGGAATTGATTTAGATGCCTCAAATGGAGAAATAGAAAGATATTCCAAATGTAAAAAATATAAATATTTATTTTAGTATTGATAAAAATAAGTGGCAAGGAAGATAAAGATAAAACCAAAAGTAAAGGAAGAAATACCACTAAATAAAGGTAATATTTGGGGTAAAAATATTAATAACTCTATTGATTTTGATTATTCTAATGAATCTTGTTCATGTATTTATGATTTTGTTTCACTTAGTGATCTTCATTTCGAAATTAAATATAATATTAATAAAGTTCCCAGATAATTAGTTACGTGTATGTGGATGTTATCAAGGTAATTCTTTTTGATAAACTATATCTTGAACATGTGAATGAGGATTTGGATAATGGGCTATGTTATAATTTTTAATAGTGAAGTTGCCTCATATACCTAATGGAAGTAAGAAAAAATCATTATCACTTTTCTATATAATATATATCCTTTTAAATATGAACTAAAAAGGTATGCTTGCGATAGATTTTTCTGATATTACTTTCTTCTAATATTTCTATACACTTGAAAAATGGCATAAAAACTATATGGATTTAAAATATTCTCAATTTTACGACATTAATAAAATAATTAAGTAATTATATTATCCTTTAAAAATCTAATGAAAAGTGAATTAAGAACAAATAAATAATATTAAGGGAGATTAGGAAGATAGGTTGTGATATAATGAGGATGAGAATAAATACCGCAAAATGACGTGTTTTAGGTTGGAGGGATAATAAATAATAAGAATAACCAAAAGCAATAAAATACCAAATTACTAAGAATATAAGTACTACCACATAGAATTTCATGGAGATATATTACTCAAGGATGACATTCAACAGTATAACTAAATTTATGAGATCATAATTTAATCTATTGTAAATATAATCCAAGAAAAAAGTTCCCCATAGAAAAACTATCTGATGTGCTAATATTTTTAATTTACTTATTCAAGTTTAAAATATAATTATTTGAAAATATGGTTTGAAAAAATACTGAAAAAACACACCACATCATTGCGTAAGGATTTTAGAATATTTACAAATATTTTTTCCATAAGAAGTTTTCAAAAAAACTGGAGGTTCTACTCAAAAAAAATACACATCCTATAATACCTATAAAATTTACAATATAAAATAATATAAAGAGATTTAGAGTTTATAATGGATGTTACTTGATGTTTGGGAAAAACATCGGTATTTCAGCCAAACAATTTAATTCATAAAAACTATAATTTCCGTAAGAAAGAGGGAATAAAACCTAAAGATATGAGAAAAAATCCTCACAAAAATAATTATTTACAATAAAATAAACATGAGTACTACAAAAGGAGAAAATATAATTTAATAATTATTTAAATTTATCCCAAGAGGATAAAAAGGAAAAAATAATTTGACTATATCATCCTCAATAAAAAAGTGGAGAATAAGTTAATAAATGAAAAATTAAAGGTTGATTATTGATTTTATGTAAGGTAAAGATGTTAGTATATTCCACCAAAAAAATAATTTACATGGATACCTAGAAAATTTTAGTTTTTAGAAAAGAAATTAAAGAACTGAAAACATTATGTGCTCAAATGACTATAGTGTAAAAAATATGTTTAACATAAAATAAATGTAATGGTCAAAATAAAAGAAT
This sequence comes from Viscum album, assembly GCA_963277665.1. Classification (NCBI taxonomy): domain Eukaryota; kingdom Viridiplantae; phylum Streptophyta; class Magnoliopsida; order Santalales; family Viscaceae; genus Viscum; species Viscum album. The sequence continues at coordinate 1,726,123,619 of OY728141.1, forward strand.
GACCAAGATTGAGAAGGAACTCTCAATACGAGTTTCATCTCTTAAAAATGAATGATCCCCTCTTTATACCATATTAATTTATGGTTTTGTAACTAACTTACAATTAATTTAAGGTGATAATTAATATTTTCACTTCTTGATAGAGAATATAATGATTTTTTGAATAATACTACTTAAGATAATTCAACATAATTAAGTGAAAATAAATTCATACCTTGAGAGGGAGAAAACATGTTGATAGGGGTGAGTAAATTATCATTTCATGTTATTATTATATTTCTTAGTAGGATTATAAAATATAAATAATAAGGTATGCCCAAAACACCCACAATTATTATTCTTTATTTTATCAAACATATTTTATCAGGATAGTGTTAGTTTATGAAAGGATGAAAAAATGGGGAATTATGTAACTTGTACATTAACTTTGTTAATGGTTTTTTAACATATGTGTAGGTTACATGTTTCTTTTGGAATATTCTATTTAATATAACCCCTTAAATTTGAGTTATTGAGTTTATTGGGAATAGTGTCACGTGTACACTATTTTATAGACAAAAGTGACAACTAAAGGTATACAATCTTGTTTTCTACACCATGTTAGACCATGTTGACTTAAAGTTTTAAAATTAAAGTATCTTTTATAAAAAGTCATATGATGTGATCCCTCCATTGAAAATGGTTCACACAATGATTCTTGAAGGAGTAGAATAAGTTTATTAGAAACAAATAAGATTAGAATACCACTAAATTATTCAATTGTGTTATATTTCTAATAAGTGGGTGAAGAAAATATCACATATTGAAAAAAACATAACTTTTTATTGGTATTGACAATAGACAGCAAGGGGGAGATTATTGAGCCCTTTTACTTAATTGTATTTGTTTTAAATAATATAGGATTTTAATATATGTTGAGGAGATAGTGATTCTTTGAGTATTATTAAGAATTCATGAGTTTTCATTGGTCCCAATTGTTTATAAATAATCCATGTAAGTTTAAATTATGATTGAGAAAATATCATTTTTTGGTTAAAGGAATAGTGAGGATATTATCTTTATGATCTCATTGCTTGATCTAAAAAACGTGGCATTAATAATGTGATTATTTTTTTAGCACATTTAATGTAATACATAAAAAACTATTGGTTTATGATGGAACCTTGAAAATTTTATGTGATGAAGTTGGATGGAATTAGCATTAATCCTGATGAGTTTGATAAGTGATTGAGAAAGACCTTGATGATTTTGAGATAAATTATCCACCTGTATAAAGGTAATTATATTCTTATATAGTCTATATGAGACTAATATAAGAAATCCATAATATGTTTAAAGTTGTTTATTAAATCATGGGTATTTGTAAAAGAAAATTTAGGTTTCCACTCCAAGGTAAAAAATTACAATGAACTAAGGGAAGGTAATAAGATAATCAGAGAATTTGTGCAATGGTCATCCAAGAATAACACTTAATATAGAAATGTAATGTGTGACTTATAAGACCTAAATCATGGTAAAGAGTAACTACATAAGGGTATTGAGGAAGATAATAAATAATGTAAAAGAAATATAATACCATCATAAATGAGGGACCATGTTTTATGACCTTTGTGACGGTATTTATAGATTCCATGTAGCTTCATAAAGGTTAGTTTAAGATTCATATGGAATTATCATGTTTTCAAATATGGGTACTTGAATGACCATGTATATGATTTCCTATCATGAAGGAATTCAGAGACATAACCAAAATATTTGTATTCATACCCATGTATTCAAATAGAAACTCTCATAATGGAATCTCTTATACATATTGGGTTAAATTTAATAGGTTTCTAGATTTTGATATCTAAGGAAAAAAATTATGTTAGATAATGTAATTTAACGATCTTTATTGAGATGTTATTTAAACATGAGAATTCACTTTAAAATGATTCAAATTTTAAATAATTATCATGAGGTGTTCAATTTGTGTCAATTATTTAAAGAAATATCATATATGAAACATATTGATGATATTTTCTTAGGAATTAAAAGTAGAATAGATTCTGATTCTTGATGAATTTAACTGAGTATGTGATAATTCAATATCACATTAGAAAAAATACGTATTTTTTATGAGGTTTTCTAGGAGATATTATCATATATTTAAATTAGTTAAATGATAATGAATTAAATAGTTTTGATGATAATTTAAATGGATTATACTTTCAATAATCTTGAAGCATATTGAATTATCAAAAATATTGGTAATTTAAAAATAATGAAAAATAAAAAAAATAATTATTCTATTTAAGTTGAATAAAGGTATCAAAGAAGGCATTGAGAATTATATATTTTAAGAACTCTCATAATGACTAACACATAATGTATTAAAGAGAGAAGTTAAGATGAATCTAAGGGTACTAGAAGGATACACCTATGAGTATTTCAAGACTAAGGAGAATCTATATTTCTCCACATCTAAAAGATATTTTGAGAAAAATAGATCATTCTAAAGTAACTATTGATGTTCTCTAAGGAATAGAAGAGAAATTATTAATCTATGATCTCGTTGATAAATATCATATAAATAATAATGCGGTCCTTTCAATATTTGATATGTGTTCTCTTTCTCAAAATAATTTTTGGAAAAAAATTAGATATCATTTTCAATATCATACCACATGTCATTAAAAATTATATAAAAATATAGATATGTTTTTACTTATGAACTAAAATGTTTTATTCAGTGAGATGATCATTTATATGATATGAAATACCGTAAGCAATGCTCCCATGTAAATTATTTAATTTTTGAAATATTATAGTGTTTGATATCTGATTTTTTATGGTATGATAATGGTAATTTACATTATAAGAATACGTCATCATATCTCTATAGTAATATGATGCATATCATAAGAGATAACATCCCATACACAAAAGTTTAATGTTCCACAGGTCATGGAGCACTATTGGTAAATACTAGACAACTCTATGATATTAACTATGGTTTCTAGAATGTCGATTTAATCCTATATAATCCACTTCATTCTATAATAAGTTACATTATTTATTATCTATGATGATACATTGTGTGTAAAGAACTGGGTGTGTCTTTGATTTTGAATTATATATTACGATATGAATATATCCTTAAAATTGATATATAAAAATTTTATTTTTTTAAATTGTTATTATGTATTAAACAAAATAGTTATATATTAATTAAAAATTGTAGAAAATAGATATTTTGTAATTTTTATCTAATTTATAAAAAAATTGTAAATTACTTAATTATAAATTTTTAAAAATAAATAAAATAAATATTTATGAATCATTTATTAAAGAAATAATAATATTAAAGGTTATTATTAGATATCATTGGAAATTTTATATGGCATGAATTAAAATTTTTATCTACAATATTTATAACGATATTATGATTGTAATTTATAAAGTGTTTTTAAATTAAAAAATAAGAAAAATATAAAATACTTTATACTTAAATTATGATATGTTAATAAATATTTGTTTGCTTTTTCAAATTAAGTGACGTGTTTGTAATATTAGTTAAAATATATCAAAAGGTGTTTTAATAATGGATGTGATCAAGTTATAATTAAAATTTAGTATATTATATTCAGATAATGAATTTTCTTTTACAAAATAGAAATGGAATATAAAATATTTATAATGAATTTAATATTATAGAATTTAGTAATATTATATATAAAAAGATAATATTAATAAGTTTATATTGGAAATAAATATAATGTTTTTATATTATTTTATTATGGAATGTCCATAATGCATGAATAAATTGTGAAGTTTTTATAATTTTATTATTGATGAATTATTCATAAATTATTATTTTATGTCTATGAATATGAATTTTCTATTTATGTATTTTATTCTCTATATTATTCATGATTATAATTATTCTATTATTGTCTCGTGGCGCACGATGGGATCGTGCGGGAGAAACGTGCGATACCCGATGGTTGATTAGAGAAGATTGGGTTCTGCTTAATCACTCATATTGGGTGCACCGTTTTCACCTCGAAACGCCCAACGGTTCCATATCCAGCAATACATGGACCAGCTTTCCAAAGGCAGGCGTTTGCTGGGTGGTTTGACCAGCAATGCTTAAGAACACACATTGGTTGAGAAGATGGGAATTTGGGCTCATCGCACCCTTTTGGGGGGAATTATTTCTTGTTCCAGGACTCTCTTATAGATTTAATACGTATTCATATGTTTTAGAATCTTTGGATTATACCCAAGAATAGTATCCACAGATACTCCTAGTTGGAAATTGTCAATTGGACATAGGGGGTCAGAATCATTTATGCCCGAGGATTACCATCCCTCGTTGGATTAATGACACCGAAGAGTCTGGACTCATTGAGATGGAACTAGTTTGAAACCTCATAACCAGGCACTCTATAATTTATTGTCATCCAGGGGGATAGATAAAGACTTGAGCATTTGTATTGAACCTGTGGTACGGGCCTCCTACGTATCCCTGCGTGTGGAATCAGAATTCACGTAGTTCGGTTTGGTATGGGGTTTACGCTCTAGGCTACCCAAGGTTGGTGCAGTGAACCGACATGAATATGGTCGGATCGACCGGGCGTTGGTCTTGAACCTCGGGGAGGCTTCCTACGTATCCCTGTGGTGCGGAATCAAAGTCCATGTAGTTCGAATTATTGGGTGTCAGAGAACCGACGTAAGGATGAATCAGGGGTCCGATGAGTAGTGGGATTGAACCTCATGGAGGCTTCCTACGTACCATGCCTTGACATAGATCAAATTCCTCGTCGTTTCCATTAGCATGGGGCTTAAGCTCAGAGGCAGCCTAGGAGATGATTCCATGGTCGATGCTTACTCTAAGCCCACGTGATTCTTGCTCGGTGTGAGAAACAAGAGGCACCAGGGACCAGATGATCACGTCGTGAAAGGTGTTTCTGTGGGAAGTGTGATGGGGCTTACGCATGGGGGCGGCCAAGAAAAATTCGGGGCTTACTCCGAGATAGACGCCCATGGTGATAAAGATCAGTGGGAAAGGGACTTGTCCCCAAATAATAACTTAGCAGCACCCCTCCCCACTACGTCCTTCTTTGGCCATGGCTGTGGAGAAGTACGGAGGTCATTGGGGGCTTCCTTCTGATGGGTAGTCCGCCACTCCTTGGGGAGGGGAGAAGTGCCCCAGTCCTAACAAGTGGAGGGGTAGAAAGGGGACTCCCGAGCTCGGACTCCGAATTATCGTGGGAATGTGAACCCAGGAATGTTTCTGAAATCTTCTCAAGGGCCGGAGAAACCCCCTTTCCGTTTCTTCCCTAGGGTATGTGAACTCAAAACGGCGCGCTGATGCGCCTAAAGGTTACATCACATGGGTCTGGTGGCTCTGGTGGAGGCCTCGACTCAGGGCCGATGAATGGACCAATGAGGGGGTTGAGGAGGATCAGGCTAGATTGGAAGGATTTTATATGGCTTCGGGAATGGGAACTCCGAATGATTTGGCGGTCCACACGGGTGTATGAGTGGTGGTGTCCTTCGCGTAAGGAGGTGCTACGTGGCTGGAGAGACTATCCGCGAACCAGGGTTGTCCGCAGACTGATGGGCATCCTGTGAACTAGGGTGGTCCGCAGACTGGTGGGAATCCTGTGAACCAGGGTGGTTCTTGGCTTCGAGTTCGGCCCGCGTACGAGGTTGGTACGTGGAGGGGTCCACGCGAGCTTCAATGGCCATGGGTGATGCCAGTCGGAGGTTCGTCGGTTGGGGCTTCACACGCGTAGGAGGGTGCTACGTAGTGTGATGGATCGTAAAAGGGGCATAAACTCCTTGGTCTGAGGGGAGTGCATCCACAGAGGGGCCATGGTTCATGGTCTTATTTTCTTTGTTATTTTAAGTTTGTGGTTCACCAAGTTGTTATTCATTTTCGGTTCCTTATTAATTCTCTTCCAGCTTCATACCTTATCTGGTTTGTGAAATGGAACTTCGCTGTTTACGAAATCCTAATCTCCTTCTTTCGAAATCCTTCCACCCGAATCTGATCAATCTCCCCCTATCCCCCCTCACTATCCTTTTATAGAGTGGGGAAGGAGATGTATCTATTGTTTTGATGAACCTTTTGCGGAGGCCCATGATCAGAAACCCGGTTTACGGATGACTTGTTCAATCCGTATCTCACGGGGGGCATTGAACGCACCTCCCCCACAAACCAAACTAGCTCAGGGATTGCTTTGCGGCCGCGTGGGGTTCTGCCTCAATTCTGAGAATGACAGCGGATGCGGTTCTGGCCAGTTGATGCGGTTCGTGGCTGGGGCGGTTCATGATGGTGGACCGGCTCGGCGCCCATCCTTCTTCGCGCCCGCGGAGGATCCCTGCCTCTGTTCCATGAACGACAATGGTCCGTGAAGGGGGGTGCTTCGCAGAACCCGCCACATACCATTATCATTGGACCGGTCTGCGAACCAGTTCGGCTTGTGCCATCCTTTGAGTATTCTCCATACTTTTCCCCAATTATTTGGGGGGAAATTGGATAGAATATTTCTTGTAATAAAGGTGATTCTTATTCTCCTTTGCGGATTTTTCCAAACCCTACAAATGCCCCCCATCTGAATGGGGTCCGATCGGAACGAAGAGGAGGCCATTCCGATATAGAGTGGTCCTGAAACCTGGATGGTTTGCGGTAGGGGAGTGGATCTGATAGGGGACCGCACCAATAAATACGGGGTCCCATACTTTGTTTTTTACCGAATAATTTTCTAAACCAGAGCTCTCTCGCATTTTTTCTTCGCATGCTCATTCCTTCGTGAAACGCCTCGTCTGCGAACCAATTGTCGCTTCTGTGAACCATTCCTTGTTCACGTCGTACTTCACCCACGGACCAATCTCTCAACCGCAAACTAATACTTTTAATTAATTAAAACTTAAGTCACGACGGGCCATGTATAAACTCGCTCCATGGTTATTTTGGTCCGTGGAAAAAAATATTCCAGACATTGAAAATTTCTTAAGTCTTTCGAACCTAACTATTTAAATCCCGGATTAAGATTCTATGAAGCAACCTGGTTTGCGGTTTTCTGGACAATGCTCCGCGGGCTAGAGTACCGCAGACCTCTTCTGCGTAGGGTGGGTTCGCGGGATGCAGTCATCGCGAACCACATTTTGAGGCCTACTTACAGACCTCGTCATGAAGGCTTCTTGACTCCTTTTCCATATGCTTGGTATTTTTGTCCAAGTTTTATTATTTTGGACTAACTATTTTCCTGTTTTTTATAATACAGGGAGAAACCATGGTTCCCCCTCTCCCTGCAACCAGGCCTGCTGTCGAGCCTCTTCCGATTGGTGATCAAGGCCTGAAGGATGTGGCCAGCTCTGATAAGGATGGAATATACCACTCCCTGCTGTTCCCCTTCCTTGTCGATCTGCTCTCCGAGTCACAGCGGGAGTACCCCTTTTCCAACAGCCTTCCTACCTACGATTTTGGTTTACTGTCCGATACGCTGATTCTGGTACCATCTCGTGACAGTAATCACTACTAGAAATCCTAGTTTTACCAATGGTTATATCCCAACGGTTTACTAAACCGTTGGGAATAGCCATCTATACCAATAGTTCTCAGAAACCATTGGTATAGATGGTTTTATAGACAATTTTACCAATGGTTCATTACAACCGTTGGTATAGAGGAGTTTTTACCAATGGTTCAATGAGAACCGTTGGTAAAATTTGGATTTCAGTGACCTTTTACCAACGGTTCTCATTGAACCGTTGGTAAAGTTTTGGGCTGAATGTATATACCAACGGTTTTTAAAAACCGTTGGTAAAAATTTCCCCCAAATAGGAAGTAGCCCGTCCTCTCCCCCATTCGCGATACAGAGCCCTAAATGGGAGCTATCGGCAATTTTGGAGGTGGTTCCGGTTCTCTTCCTCTATCCCATCCAAGGTGAGTTATTTTCTTTAACTTTCAGTTTTTATTTTCGATTTTGATGTGTTTATGTTTCTCTTTAGGATGAGACCAATTTCTATTCTCATATTCCTACCCAATTTATGTTCCATCCCTATTTATGTTTCAATTCTTTATTAAATCCCATGCATATTCCAGCCCATATAGATTACATTATATGGTTTTCTAATTTTTTGATGTGCCTTTCATGTTTTATTACCAACAAATTTTTATTATATGTTATAAAATTCAATCACATGTTTAGTTTTAACATTCATAGTTACTTTATTATCTTGTGTCAATAATTTATATTAATAATCTTTTCATATATTCCATCGTTGACTGTTTTTACTTGTGCAATAGAATTCCAAGCTCATGTTACTTCATAGTGATTATTTAGATTTCAAAGTGTTTTATTTTTCATGTTAAATTTATTAAAAAGTTTTGGAGACTAATTAAAGTTATTATATTCCAATTTCCATGCTTATATGCTTGTTAAGAATTAAATGAAATATGATGGTTGTAATTAAATGAAATTCAATGTTCAATTTTTATCATGTATGGGTGATTAATAAATTTGAATGTGATGAACCATATAATTGAACCATTGTTGATGCAAATTATATACCAAAACGTTATTGAATAAAAGTTATTCTTGTGAATTTAGTTACATCATAGATAAATTGGTTGTGGTTATATGAGAGATACCTCTGATGGTTCTTTGATCATTGTTTTATGGAGAATGAATGGTTTAGTTCCGGTATTAATAGTAGCTTCCAGTGAGACCATTTTAGTATAAGGGGAAACGAGATTATGATCTACAAGGGGGTGATTGAGTTGGTAGAGACCAAACATTGTTTGTTCCTTGTGTTCAAGAACCATAAATAGAGTGTTTCAATTAGGTGGTCATCAGTAAAGTTGTAGGTAAGATTTCCAAGTCCTGTTTCATGAAGTTGAATATGTGGTGCTATAGTGGTTTTGGATTGTTTGAGGAACTCTTAGTGTATTATAAACCCTCTTTTGTTCCATATTCATTTAAATTGATTTAATATCATTTTTTTCACACACACCATTATATCTTATCAAACTATATTTAGAGTGTATTTTCATTCGTATGGTGTTAAATATTTTAGTAAATGTCCTTACTAGCTTCTTTTATGTGTTCTAGGGGTTTAGACTAATGACAGGGCGGCATGATTATTGTGGGCGTATTCTTTTCATATAAATATACCTATACACCCCGACCCCCTTGGACAACCTGACCACCCCCATGGACAGCCCGCCCACCTGGACACCCCGACCCCCCTAGACAGCCCCCCACCCCCTGGACACCTCCGACCCCCCGGACGGCCCCACCACCCCCTAGACACCCCGCACCCCCCCTGGACACGCCACACCCCCCTTGGACAGTCCCGCCACTCCAATGATCCCCATCCTACTCCTCATCCTGATCTACTTGAAGAAGTTAAAGTATAAAACTCATATACTCCCAACAAGACCCTTAAGGATTATGTATTCCTTGATCCACTGCCAATATCTTTCTTGTCAATCCTTGAATATAGGCATTAGAAATTTTGTATCTTATTTTCTTATATACACTGTATTTTGTTGTATTTCTTAATATGATTCTCATATAGAGTAATGTGTCAGTTATGATTTTATATAGAGTAAACAATTTTCATTTACATAAATATTTATTTGATTAAACTTTAATATTATTGAATTGCTTTGAAATGACTTATTGCGATTTTTTTACAGAATGGATAGAATTTGGATGTACGAAACTGATCGAATTTCAACCGATTTTCAAAATAATTTGAACAGCTTTCTAGATTTTTCATTTGAAAAGGCTTCAGATAATGGTCGCATACACTGCCCATGTTTTAATTTTGTTGGAAGAACTTGGTTGAGCCGTGAAGCAGTTAGCTATCATATAACCATATATGGTTTCCAAACAAAATATTATGTGTGGTATCACAATGGAGAGAAAATGGAATCTCAAAATGATGATGATCAAAATGATAGGACTAAATTGGAGAGTTTGATATATGATCGGTTTCCATTTATTCGACATCATGAGATGGAAAGGATGTACAGCCAACAAGATTTCGATACAAGCACACATGATGCATCCAATGAAAATGATGATGTTGATGGGGTGAAAAAATTGAATGATGCTGTGATGACTCCAGTATATCGGCAATGTGATAAAATGAAAAAGATGGAATTTTTAATCCGATTGTTTCATGGGAAAACAATGTATGGGATTTCAAATACTGCAATTGATTACATTCTTACCTTCTTGAAGGACTTACTTCCAGATGATGCAGATATTCCCTCAAACCACTATATGGCATGGAAGTTGGTTGTTGAACTTGTATTCTCAAAGAAAAAATTCATGCTTGCCCGAATGATTGCAGCTTATTTTGGGAGGAAACTGCAGAAATAAATGATTGTATAAAATGCAAAACCTCCCGATGGAAGCCAAAAGATGATGAAACACCATCTAGTGTGCCACAAAATGTAATGTGGCACTTTCCATTGATCCCCAGATTACAAAACCTTTTCATGTCTGATGAAATATCCGTAAAAATGTGATGGCATGACACCGAGAGAAAAAAGAATAATGAAGAGTTGGTTCGCCCTGCAGATGGATTTGCATGGCAGAGATTTGATGCTCGATATCCTGAATTTGTAGCCGACGTGCGTAATGTGAGACTGGGTCTTTCATGTGACGGATTTAATCCATTTGGTCAGATGCTTACTTCGCACAGCACATGGCCAATTTTCATACACATTTATAACCTTCACCGTAGGTTGTGTTTGAAAAAGCCTTACACTTTCTTGAGTATACTGATATCTGGACCTTCTGATATCAACAATGATATAGATGTATACATGCAACCTTTAATAAAAGAGTTGAAACTTCTTTGGGATGTGGGTGTTCCCACATACGATGCATGTTCCAAAGACATATTTCAGATGTGTACTGCACTTATGTGGACTATCAATGATTTTCCTGCTTATGCAATGATGTCTGGATGGATCACAAAAGTAAAATTTTAATGTCCTATTTGTATGAAGAATACTCGATGGAGAAGACTGAAATATCGTCGTAGTTTTAGTTTTATGGGACATCGATGATTCTTGCCAATGAACCATCCATATAGAAACAATCGTCGAAGATTTGACAATACCATGGAGAATGACGATCCACCTTAGCATATGTCTGGAACTGATGTGCTTAATGAATTGAAAGATTTCAGTTATTCATTTCGGAAGAGTGTAATGAAATCTAGAAAGAGGAAAAATGATTCCAATGATACCTGTTACAATTGGAAGAAGAAGAGTATATTCTTTGAGTTTTCATATTGGTCAACCAACTTGTTACGTCATTGCTTAGACGTAATGCACATTGAAAAGAATATATGTGAAATGTTGCTTTAGATTCTTCTAAATGTCAAGGGGAAGACAAAAGATGATTTACGATCTTGGAACGACTTGGTAGATTGGGGGATCAGACCAGAATTGCATCCTGTCTGTATCAGTGAAAATAAATGGCAAGTTCCATGTGCTTCTTATGTGATGACTCCTGCTGAAAAAAAATCAAATTCTGGAAGTGTTAGAGACTATTAAAGTTCCTGATGGCTATTCAAGCAATATATCAAAATGGGTCAACAGAAAAGAGTTGAAGTTGAAATATTTTAAGACTCATGATTATCACGTCCTTTTTAATGAGTCGATTCCAATAGTAATCCGTCATCTCTTGTCCAATAATGTTAGAGACTCAGTTATTCGGTTGTGCTATTTGTTTAGATATCTTTGTGCTAAGAGGTTTTCCAAATCCCTCGTGAAAAAATTGTTGGCAGAGACACCATTAATTTTGTGTTAGTTAGAGAAAATATTCCCTCCATCATTTTTTACATTCATGTTGCATCTGACTATCCATCTTCCGACTGAAATACTTCTTGGAGGACCCGTTGCTTTCCGTTGGATGTATCCAACCGAAATAAACATGTTCACATTGAAAGCATATGTTCGGAACAGGAATCATCCCGAAGGTTCTATTGTAAACGGTTATTTGGCTCAAGAATGTATGGATTTCTGCTCAATGTATTTGTCTGATCATACTACGAGAATAAACAGACCAATGAGAAATGAAGAAGAACAGTATGGGAAAATTGAACCCAATTTCCCATCACTTCCTTAGACTGGACGAATTCCGGGATCATATACATTGACAACATTAAGCCTTGAAGAGCAAGAGATGGCACATCGCACAGTGTTGTTCAATTGTGATTTGTTCGATGAGTATATCAAGTAAGTTAATTTTACATGTATCTCTTTTCTTATCTATTGTAATTTTAAATATTTGTTAAACTATTATTATTTTTATCTACAGGGAACATAAAGAATTGGTATATAGAAAGAATCGTTCTTTATCATTGAGAAAGAAGGAGACTTTTCATAGCAAAGGGTTTTCTGCTTGGTTGAAATTGAAGGTAAAAATATTTCTGTAATAAATAAATAAAAATAATATTTAATTAAGTTTACTATTTGTTTATATTTTAGGTATCGAGTTTGCCTACAGACTCTGTTTCTCATGAAATAAGAGCTTTGGATTTTGGTCCTAATACCATGGTTCGTGCTTGAAAATCACTTGTGATCAATGGATACAAATTTATTATCACTGAACGTGCAAGAAACAGGAGAACATAGCATAATGGTGATATGCTAACTGCCACAATAGACTGTTATGCCAGTTCATCAGACACTAGACCTCGTCCTGAAAATGTTGCTTATTGTGGTGTCGTGGAGAAAATAATAATTTTGGATTGTTACTCGCATGGCTGAGTCACGATAATGAAATGTAAATGGTTTGATTCAATGACGAGGCAAGGAACCTTTATTTATGATTGTGGATTTCGAGTTATTGACATGACTCGCACTCTTGCCACCGATGAACCATATGTATTGGCATCAATGGTGAAACAAGTTTTTTATGTCAAATATCATCGTCATCCTAAATTCGGTGTAATTATTGAAGTAAATCCCAGACATGTTTTTGATGATGGTGATGATGAAGTTGACACTATCCCTACTGCAATTGGAAGCAATCTGTTTATTACTTATGATGACCCCAACAGCTCAATTGTCAGAGTTGATTGTGAACCCGAAGTTGTGGTGGGAAATATATAGAATCATACTGTTGTTTTCTCACCTACATGTTTCGCCTACATCATTCAGAGTGTGTATCCGAGTACTTACCTTCATAACACCATAAATATTATGTTTCATTATGTTCTTTTTATCATAATGGTTTTTCTATATTTTGTTTTTTGGGATACACATTAGTTATTTGTTTCTAATTACTTCCATATTTGTTTTCATTGTAGGAAATGACACCCATTGAAGAGAGGCGGCGGAAAAAGATGACAGATAATAATCATCTCATGGTACAGATGGGTGTTCCTCCACTCATCCCTGTTGTGATTATTTTATTTCAAATATAAATATTTCAATAACTTATAATATCATGTGTTTACTTTTCTGTCAGACTTTTTTTCCGGATCCACCCCCTAGACGACAGATATCTGACAAGGAGCCTGATATTGCTCCCAGTAGAGAGGTTGGTGGTATGAGGGCTCGTGGGGCGAGAGTTAGACGACCCACTACCACAGACGTATCTTCTACGCCCTATTTTGATCCTAGCGTGTCTTCAGGGACATATGAGATATTTAGACCTCCGATGTTTACACTACCAGTTGTCCAGACGTCTATGCCATCATCTTTTGCTTCTGGTTCATTATCGTCGGGCTATTATATTCCACCTTCTTCGACTCCTGCTGCGACACAGTATGTGGCTGAGAAGCATACACTGAGGGACACTCCACCTGTACAGGATATTCCTTCAGCTTCTTCACCCATTGATCCGACTACCATGGGTATATTTATATAACTCTATCAAATTTTTATACCAAAATTTATTTTTATTATAACTTGTATTGATATTATTTTTCTTTAATAACAGATTCATCTACAGATAGGAGGCGGTGGAGGGGGCGTACTCACTTGCGTGCGATATGGAACCGCCAGACATAGCTGATGGTAGAATACAATGTTGATGGATAAATGATTGAGAAATCTGGGCAGCAATGTTAGGATTTCTTGGTGACGCTAGCCAAATACTACGATATCATTCCGGTCAGCCCTCTCTCTTGGAGACATCTGCCACCCGAAGTTAACGATAACGCGTGGGCACAAATATGGGTAAAAAATCTATTGGATTTAATGTGGTATATTTTTGTATTTAAATGAACTAATCAATTTGGTTTCAGTTTTGGTTTAACTTCCCTGATGTCGAAGGTGCACGACCAGTGTGTTTAAAAGAGTTAGGAGAGCTTTGGAGAGCTTATAAGCATGAGATGTATGTTGGCTGGTGTGATAGAGTGGGCACGAAGTTAGAGGCATTACCTATCGTGGATGACTGCCCGATAGAGAAATATCGCCAAATGATTACCCATTGGGCGACTGCCAAATTTAAGGTATTAATCTCATTTTAGTTATTTAAATGAGTGTTTTCATATTTTGCATTAATATATTCTTATTAATTATTAATCATTATTTAGGAATCTTCTGAAAAAAACAAAAAAAACATTGATTCAAAGCAATACGTCCACACTTTGGGGCGCACAACTATGGCAGATCATGAGAGGCAGCACGTACGATATAGTTGTTTATAATTTTTCTTTAGGACTTTACCTTTTTAGTGGATCCTACTTAAATTATGTGATTTATTGAATAATGAATATATGATTATACATTCACTTTATATTGTTTCAATGTCATTATAGAAGCACAAAATGTATATTGAAGGACGTATCCCTCAAACAAAATTGTTTTGCTGGAGTAGAAGAAAAAAAGATGGAACTGCGGTAAATGAACCGACACAAGAGAAGATTGTAAGTTTTAATTTGCTTATTTCAAAGTTTAATATCTAATTTGAAATTTAATAATATATTAATATTTTTTACAGGCTACTTTAGAGGCTCTTGATGCCCAGGAGCCTGACAATTTTTGGGCACACGATCATTTATATCAGGTTTTGGGAGATGAGCACTCTGGTCGAGTACGCTGCCAACCTGGTAATAATATCGTCCCGACGAGGTATTGGTCATCTCCAGGTATCCATTCTAGTACCACCGAGTTGGAACAGGTCAAGGATCATGCCAGACAGTCTGATAAAAGGGTCACAGATTTGGAAGTACAAGTTCAAACAAGAGATAGAGAATTTATGAAACTGATGAAAGCATTATCTTCATCACTTCCACCAGAGGCTAGTGTGGCTTGTCAGACATTTATGTCGTCGATGGGTGCATCATCCAATGCACCAGGTGGCAGCTCTAGTGGCGATCGAGATGATGACATTCCTGGTGATGACGAGGATGCCGAAGAGGAAGAGGGCGAGGTTGAGGATGTGGACGAGGGTGAGGATGGGGCTGAGGGCGAGGATGGGGCCGAGGGTGAGGATGATGATGATGACGAGGATGAGGCCGACGATGAGCGTGGGGATGATGACGAGGACGACGACGAGGATAGAGATGGCGGTGAGAATGAGACTGATGATGATAGTGGTGATGGTGACGGTGATCAGAGGCAGATTGATCCATTACATTTTTGAATTCTGTATAGCTCTTCATTTTTTAACATGGTTTTCCACTTTGGGGTTTTCCTCTAATTCATAGGGACGTTGCATTCAGATTCTGTTTTTTTCACTTGATTCTTATTGTATGATTAGTCTACTACCTAGACCTTTAGTATTCCTTGGTACTATGATACTCATTTTTCTATTTTTTTTACTTAGCTTTTTTAGTTAGCCATGTATTTCATGTTTATGCATGTGGAAAATGATATGGAAAATCTGCTTTGAAGTAGTGGCCGACACCACTCAAAGTGTCTAACTTTTATTTGAAATGGACAGGATTTTAAGTGAAAACAACAACTGGCATACAGAAAATAGACCAAACGCATTCGGATTCTGCTTAAACTATAGGAAAAGGTTCCATGGGTCATATGTGACGTGTACCAGTCAACCTCGCCTCAATCCGAGGGCCGGTGTGGCCGGTACCACTCAAAGTATCTTTCTATTATTTAAAATGGATGCACTTTTAAGTAAAAAAATCACATACGAAAAATGGAACAAAGGCATTCAGATACTGTTGATACTTTAGGAAATGTATCCATGGGTCATTTGTGGTGTGTAGGAGTCCACCCTGCCTCAATCCGAGGCGCGGTGTGGCCAACACCACTCAAAGTGTCAAACTTTTATTTGAAATGGACAGGATTATAAATGAAAACAACAACTGGCATACCGAAAATAGATCAAATGCATTCGGATTCTGTTTAAACTATAGGACAAGGATCCATGGGTCATATGTGATGTGCATGAGTCAACCCCGCCTTAATCCGAGGGCCGGTGTGGCCGGTACCACTCAAAGTCTCTTTCTTTTGGTTAAAATGGATGCGCTTTTAAGTAAAAAAAACCACATACGGAAAATAGACCATAGGCATTCGAATATGGTTGATACATTAGGACATGTATCCATGGGTCATTTGTGACGTGTACGAGTCAACCCTGCCTCAATCCGAGGCACGGTGTGGCCGACACCACTCAAAGTGTCTAACTTTTCTTTGAAATGGACAACAGTTTAAGTAAAAACAACAACTGACATACGGAAAACCGACCAAACCCATTTGGATTCTATTGAATCTATAGGAAAATGATCCATGTGTCATTTTTGACTTGTATGAGTCAACCCCTCAACAATCCGAGGCGTGGTGTGGCTGACACCACTCAAAGTGTCTAACTTTTCTTTGAAATGGACAACAGTTTAAGTAAAAACAACAACTAACATACGGAAAACCGACCAAAGGAATTCAGATTCTATTGAAACATTAGAAAAACGATCCATGCGTCATATGTGATGTGTACGAGTCAATCCTGCCTCAATACGAGGGCCAGTGTGGCCGGAACCACTCAACGTGTGTCACTTTTCATTGAAATGGACAACAGTTTAAGTTA
The DNA here is from genome assembly GCA_963277665.1 of Viscum album. NCBI lineage: Eukaryota > Viridiplantae > Streptophyta > Magnoliopsida > Santalales > Viscaceae > Viscum > Viscum album. The sequence continues at coordinate 1,726,140,640 of OY728141.1, forward strand.
AAAAAACAACTGCCATACGGAAAATGGACCAAAGGCATTCAGATATTGTTGATACTTAAGTACATGTATCCATGGGTCATTTGTGACATGTAGGAGTCAAATCTGCCTAAATCCGAGGGCTGGTGTGGCTGGTACCACTCAAAATGTCTTTCTTTTGTTTAAAATGGATGCACTTTTAAGTAAAAAAACCATATACGGAAAACTGACCAAACACATTCGGATTCTGTTGAAACTTTAGGACAACGATCCATGGGTCATTTTTGACGTGTAGGAATCAACCGCGCCTCAATTCGAGGCGATGTGTGGGCAGCACCACTCAAAGTGTATAACTATTTTTTTAAATGGACAACAGTTTAAGTAAAAACAACAACTGACATACGGAAAACGGACCAAACACATTCAGATACTGTTGATACTTTAGGACAAGGATCTATGGGTCATTTGTGACGTATACAAGTCAACCCTGACTCAATCTGAGGCATGGTGTGTTCAGTATCACTCAAAGTGTATTTCCTTTGTTTAAAATGGATACGCTTTTATGTAAAAACAACCAGCATACGGGAAACCAACCAAACACATTTGGATTGTGTTGATACTTTTGGAAAACGATCCATGGGTCATTTTTGATGTGTACGAGTCAACTCCACCTCAATCCGAGGCGCGGTGTGGACGACACCACTCAAAGTCTCTTTTTTATTTCAAAAGGAAATCATTTTAAGTGAATACAACTGAAATTTACACTCATCAACGATAGTCGCAAACTATTTTTCATGAGTTGGGTAGTTTCACTAATGGGGTCATAAGTGACGAGACTCCTAAGAAAATACATTTTCACCATATATTATAAACAATACAAGTTCAATGCAAAATTCATCACAAATCATTACATACCCAAAACTAGGATCACAAAAAAATGGGATTTTAGCCAATTTGAAATTATTATTCAACTCTAATAGATATTTATCAAACTATTCTGCCGATTATAATTTGATGGGGAGGTGTGCTGGTTGGGGGGTTGTGTATGGGTGAGGTGAATTACCACCGGATGATTGTTGTCATATGTGTTTTTTGGGCTGTTTTTGGTGTTTTTTATACTGTTTGAAATATGTATGTGGTTTTTGTGATATTTTTTATACAGGTGTATAGTGGAGGGTATATTGAGGGCTGTTATGCAATGTTTTTTTTATGCAGGTGGATGCTAGGGCTACTGGAGGGCTTCTGGGGGGCTGCTGTGTAGCAGCTCTGGCAAAGGTTATACCAACGGTTCTGAACCGTTGGTATATCTTTTTCTAGAATTCTAGAAAAGTCTATACCAACAGTTGAGAACCATTGGTATATCCTTTTCCAGAATTCTGGAAATCTTATACCAATGGTTCTGAACTGTTGGTATACGTTTTTCCAGAATTATGGAAAGCTTATACCAACGGTTCTGAACCGTTGGTATAGACTTTTCCAGAATTCTGGAACACCTATACCAACGGTTTAAGTGAAACCGTTGGTATAGGGCTTTCCTCATGTCTTACTAGCCAACGGTTTTCCAGCCTATACCAATGGTTTAAAACCGTTGGTATAGCCTACTTTTTCAGTAGTGAATCCTGTAGCATGGATATTTACTAGCACTATCCCTCAATCTGTGATATCCAATAGAGGGTGGCCTTCTCTAAGGTATACAACTTCCAGATCTATGTTGAATCAACTTCCTATGTCCCCGATAGGGGAACAACGTCAGCTGGATGGGACAATTCACTGTTACCAGAGCATTTCCTGTAATGCTATGATGAACAACCAACATGGCTGGTCAGCAGACCGGGACTTTCGGCCCGGAGGGGCATTTAAGTCATTGGATTGGGGGTGGCCCGTCTGGGTTCACCAGAGCTGTGCAGAGTTTGAAGTAGAATTGTGAGTTGTAGGCTTATATGAAGCTGCCTGGGTGTCCCAAACCTATACCCATCGGCCTCAAGGCCTTTCCAGGAAACTTATGAGTCCTTGGATTCTGGACACCAACACATTCCATTTGGTCCATATTGAGGTGGGTATTAGTATTTGGGACGTCTTCTAGATTTCAGGGGTCCCCATCGTTGGGGGTATGTATAATGGATTTGTACCTCCCTCTTCTGTGTGGGACAATGAAGAGAGGACTCCCCCCTTGGTGAAGTATCATGTTGACCAGGCCTAGGAGCATTCAAAGGATACGTCTCCGAAACAGCTTGTCCCATATCATTAATGGGTCAAGGCTTTTTCTTGAGACAAAAATTCCATGTCTCTCCCACGCGGTCCCATGACCTGCCCTACGATGGAGTCCCAAAGGAAGAGGGGCAGCTACTAGCTGATCCTGGATGAAGGACAGTTCTACGACCGGGGTTGGGATCTTGTCTCGGACGTTGATCGGATGCTTCGTCTGGCGGCATTTCGGGCCATGTTCTTGAGTGGATGGCTACTGCCCGTACGTGAAACTGGTGGTGTGTGGGTCTCTACTTTTTTCATGGCATCATAGCTGGATACCGACAATGTCATCAACTTGTTCATCCCAGTATTAGCTAGGCTTTATCGGTTTCTTAGCATTATTGCCTATGGGATTCAGCCAAACCGGGTAGTCGGCCCTTTTCAAATTCTTTGGGGATGGTTGGGAGCACATATCAAGAACTGCTACACTTTCATCAACCCTCTTCAGATTCCGAGCACTGCATTCTGGCCATACTTACAAATGAACCGTGGGGTCATGCCTGAAGAGTGGGTGACCCAAGAGAATGATGGACAACAGATGGTTCAGAATATGCATCTATTGTCGACTCGGATCTCGAGTTATGATCATATCAATTTCTGACCATATCCCTCCCCGACTAGTGCAATTAGGAATACCATATTAGAGGAGTTTAGCAAGCGATACTACCGCTTTTCCCTCCGAGAGGGCATTCTAGTGGCTCGTATTAGTGGGGAACTGATCTGTGAGGGGTACGCGCCTTACCGATTCGGACGTCAATTTGGATGCATCCAGGCAATGTGTCCTCCCGCACTCAATGGCACCTGCAAGAACCGCCATTTAATGGTGTCCAGAAAACTATGGTTAATGTTTACCCAAGAAGATACTATTTGTGAGGTTATGACTCATGTGTTTTAGACTTCATGCATTTCTTTTCCAAGAGCTATACCGACTCCTGGGTGCAATCGTACCCAAATGGCCAGCTATGGGTGTGGGTACACACTGTCTCAAGTCCTAATCCATCGAAGGGAAAGAGGAAGCAAAAGGGGGATAGCGCTTCAACAAGGACAGGCAAGGTTCCTTGCAACCCTACCGGTCACATGCTTCCTCGAAAGATTTTAACGGACAGAGGTGTATCCTCTCATTCCATTGAAGCTGCCCAGAGAGAGTTGGTTATTTTTTGCAAATACTGCCTTTCTGATAGACTGGGGTCAATCGGACGAGGAGGAGGGACAATCGGTATCTCCGGGAGCTCGATGCTTACGTTCATGCACATCGGGGTTATGCAGTGTTGACCCATCGAGTCCAGGCCATGCTGTGATTGGTGACTGATGAGGATGAGGAAGAGAGTGATCACTCTTCAGGGAGCTGTGATCTCGGTGGTTCACTTACTATGGATGAGGCAAGGGAATTCCCCCCACTACCCATGAGGTCCCACCCACAGGTATCTCCAGAGAGTTCCAGGGCGGCGGCGAGATCCAGAAAACATACATGGCCATTGGCGCCCCCACCAGCCCCTGCCGCTACTCAGACCTCTCAGGTCGATCCCCCCCCCCCCCCCCCGGATAGTCGTTCCTGTTACGACTACATTTCTGGATGCTTGGATGATTTTGGATGACCTTACGGTCAATGGCTCAGATGAAGAGGTTTGGGTGTTTCTCCAAACAGGCCATCTCGAGCTTTCGGGTATTGGGACAATCTTTGATCCCCCCCACGTGCTGCTGGAAGAGGATCTGGACGAAATATTCACCTCATTGATGGAGATGGACGCATATGTTCATTCACTCTGGAACCATATTTATGGGTCTACCCAGGTGTCCATGATGATAAGATATCCTGAATCGTCCGATCTCGAAGAATAGGTTGTCATGTTCGTCCATTCTGGTATTCCTCCCTCTTTATTGTGAGTGTTCTAAAAAAATTTCCCTTTATGCAGTGTGCTGAGGAATCCCAAGGGGAAATTCCTTCCCCGGAGTATACTCCTTGTGGTACAGCAGCAGGCAAACACGCGCTTTCGGCTACAGGGATTATCGAGGAGGGGTCTCCAGGCGCATCTGAGCTCATGGGAGCGACCATTGTGGACCTAGCTAGGTTCTTTCCTCCTCCAGCTCCCCTTAGAATTATGAGCAAAGAACTATCCCCTGGGAAGATCCAGAGACGTCATCATGCGTCTTGTTTATCGGAATGGCTCAGACCGGGGTTGTCAGGTAATCATGACTTTCCGTTTCCTCAATTTCCAACTCGTATATTCTGATTCTTCCAGTTTTTAACTATTTTAGTGCATGGTGTAGGGCCACTCGGAGACCTGGTTGTGGCTACCCCAGTAATCGTACCTTCTTCCCCCTTATCATCTGAGGGATCACCTGCAGCCACACCTCAATGTGACAAGATAGCGATCCATGCTTAAGGGGCTAGATATATGGACGCTTTACTTATTCCTTCATCAATCAGAGATAGGTCAGAGGAGGAACATATGGAAGTCAAGACTCCTACTGACCATACGACCTTTATAATCACGGGGGAGGATGGGGAGCCCTTGATTACCGAAGAGGCCCTAAATCTGACGGGGCAAGCTGCCTCAGATCTAATGGATCCCGTGGTGATGGAAGAAGAGCCTTCCTTCAGGCCAGTTGTTGGAAACCCAGAGTGGGCTATTAGTTTGTTTACCGGGGGAGTGATTTCCATGGGCTTGATCTCTGTGGCTGACCGCTTGGGGACAGCTTTGGGAGTTTTTGGCCTTGGGTATGGTCTTAGGTCCTGGACACCTCTGGGGGTTCCCAAGACTCCCTTGCCTCTTGAAGATGTAGCGTCTTCATCGAGTGGTCATTCCGGCGTAGAGCTTGAGGATATCGATGCCTTGATGATCAGGGGTAATTTTCTTAATCTCTTTCCACTGACTATTTCCTCTTCCCTTTTCTAATTAGGGATACTTATCTTTCTTATCAACTATCGGGCTTTAGGACCACGAACTTTGGCGTTGGAGATTGTGTCGTCGGATCTGATCGTGCCTGTGACCACAACTGATGGGGGTGAAGTTTTCGTGGTGCCAAAGATTGTAGGTGAAGCCGCATCAGGTCCCTCCTTGGTGACGTTCATCCCAGAGAATGTATCTTCATCCGGGAGTGACTTTGAGCCTAATCAACATGTCCTTTCAAGACATCGACCTTTTTAGAAAAGGGCTTGGGAGAAAATTTCAAAGCTGATTTCTCAGACGCCCTTGGACGAGATGCCGACCATATTACGGAAGTTAAGCAATCTATTTATGCTATTGGGATTTGACAAATTTGAAAACCATGGTATTTATGATATAGTCATGTAGGTGGTTGCTGAGCAGGAAAGACTGGGTGGTTTTGAATTTCGCCTTTCTGCTACTCAATCTGAAGCCTAAATTCCCGTGACCCGACAACTTTTCCAAATTGAGGCTCATGATCATGTCGGGGTAGTTGCGAGACTCTAGGGAGAAGTCATTGAGCAGTGTTCTCAACTAGAGTTGCTGAGTAATGACATATAGCGGCTGCAGTAGGAATAGACTAATGTCACCGCCATAATTGAAGAAGGGGAGTGGAGGATGGAGGAGGAGATGAGGGCGAGCTCAAAGGCAGCCCAGGAGGCAGAAGCGTTGTGGGTTGGAGCAGAAGCTGAGACAACCTTACTATAGAATCTCTATCAAGCAATCGAGGATTCTCATCAGTGCCTGATACAACTTTGTGAATCCGTCGAAAACCTCAATTAATAACATTTCAAGCCAGAGGAGGCTCCGAATTGTGGATGCCCTTCTTACCAACTTTGTTATGGAATAAAGAAATTTTTTTCCTTAGCTCTCTTGTTGTCTTCTCCTATGACATTAATTATTTGGCATGATTGCTGTATATGTTAATTCATCGAACATAGAATAACCAGAGTTCAGGACAATTGATAAAAAAATAAAAACGAGCTCTAAATTTTTCCTAGATCATGGGATCTAGCGAGCATAGTTTGACTATTTCCAGGGTTTTGCAGAAAAACCCCACAAACGTTTTGCCTTTTATTTTAATACCCAAATTTTTCCTGGGACCATTTGGTGTGGACCCTGCGGGTATGGCTCGGCTTTTTCTTAGGTCGCCCTTTTCGGGTTTTCGTCCTAACAGGCTTTGCCCCTGTTTTGGTGAGCGGTTTAAAGTCCCGCTGACAAGACTATCATTACTGATGTTTTAGGTCGAACAGCTTTGACTAGATATGGTGGGGCGAGGGCCTCAATGAGGTTTGGTTGATTAAAATATGTCTCGGTACCCTTCAAATTCATATGGGTGGAGCATGTGTAGATTTGAACAACATGTAGGGCATGTCTCAAGGCATGGGATTCGTATCAGTGTGCAGAGGTAGGAAGAGAATCGCCTAAAGAAATATTTCCTTTGGTAGACGGGCCAGGGCCGATCAATATGCAGAGCCACTAAGGGCATGGTATACATATTCATGAAAAGGTGTCCTTAAGTCAATGACCCACCATTTTTGATGGCCTAAGGACTTCATGGAAGTCAAGCTTATGGAAACCACCATGGGTGGCTTGGGGAATTATGAAAACCACCAGGGGTGGCTCGTAAAGGGTGTGTGACATCTGAAAGGGTTTGTTAACATCTGTATCAATCATGAATGTGGAAGCTAGTTCCCTATCCTATGAATTTACCTTGCGTAAAGGATGGTAGGAGCTTGGTACAGTTTAAATTCATGCTGTTGTGATATTGTCTAGAATGGAACGACTTCTCCAGGTTCTCGGTAATCTCATCAGAGACGTTCCACCATATTCAGGAAGAGTCGTTTAAGAGGCTGGTAAAATTTATCTCAGAGGGTTTCCGAATCCTGGGATGGACATGGAGGCTCAGGGGCCAAGAGGCTTATGGAGAGAATCATTTCCCAAGGAAATGTTGCCTTTGGTAGACGAGCCAGGGGCGATCAATATGTAGAGCCGCTGAGGGCATGGTATGCATAGTAATGAAAACGTGTCCATAGGTCGATGATTTCATTCTCCCAATAGCCGAGAATCTTCAAGGAAGTTTGAGATTTCAGGCCAACCAGGTGTGGTTTATGAGAGTTCTACTTTTTCTAAGTACAGAGAATGGTTTATGAGGAGAGGGTGCCTGGACACGGGAGAAACATCTCGGATAAATTTCCTGAGAATGGGTGAATTCATTCCTTCTCACGCTGGTGTGAGATAGTGGTGTGTTCAGGTCTGACCCATGCACAGAGGGATAGAGAAAATCCTCTGTTTCTTACTGAACCCATGACAGGTTTGACCGGGAAGTTTAACGTAATGTGGCAAGGATGGATTCAGTGCAGTTCAACGTCATTGGGTAAATATGAGGAGCATTATTAAAGGATGTTGTGAAATTTAACATCATGCAATGAGGATGGGGAATTTTTAAACCACTGAAAATTCTTGTAGTTGGAGGCATTTCCCTGGATTTTTAAGGCTTGGTCTTTGTAGCTTTATGACAAGCAGCCAAGATGTTATGTTCAGTTTAATGTCATGTGGTAAGGATGTAGTTTCAAAGGTCTCTCTTGATCAGAATGTAACTAGTTTTGAACATATCAGCATGCCCAAGATGTGGAGATTTATTGATTGGTGTAAATCGTGGTTCTGGGGCTTCTTGGATCCAGAGAAATGATATAGGGGCTCTGAGGTTGGCAAGAGTATGGAGCTAGGAAGAGTATCACCTGAGGAAATATTGCCTTTAGTAGATGGGCCAGGGGATATCAATGTGTAGAGCCGCTAAGGGCATGGTATGCATAGTCTTGCAAAGGTCTCCATGGGTCGATAAATTTCCACTTCCGGAGGACGTGAATGGTTATGAGAATCTGCAATTTTTTGGGCCACAAAGTCTGTCATTTGGTAAGAAAATATTTAGACATGTCGGGCATATTCATCCCTGGTTGCTGTTAAATCTTAGTGGGCTCTCTGCGCTGATTTTTCTTACACACGGGGGGTGTACCTTCACTCCATGCAGTTTAACATCGTGTGGTAAGGAAAAAGTACTCTTAGTTTAGTGGTCATAGAGCTCAGAACATTGGGTGACTATTGTTGCAGTTACTCGAAGGATTACTGAGTTACCATGCTCTGATATACTCTGAATAGGGTGGGGGATGGAGGTTGTCAACTGTAACTCTGAGGTTTCCCAGATCAGGAGATGTGGTGTGGGGGAGCTGAGGCCGATAAGCGTACGGAGCTAGGAAGAGTACCGCCAGAGAAAATCTTTCCTTTAGTAGATGGGCCAGGGGCTATCAATATGCAGTGCCGCTGAGGGCATGGTATGAATAGTCATGCAAAGGTGTCTCTGGGTTGATGACTTTCCACTTCAAATGGCCATGAATGATCATGAAAATCCAAGATTGCTCATAGTACAGAGTTCGGAATGTGGGTATAATGGTGTCCAGGCATACAAGAAACATCTTCACCGCAATTATTCGTTGAGTAAAAGTAGCCTAGCCCTGGATTGATGTTCGTATATGTAGGTTGTCATGTGAACCACGAGCAGATACATAGGCTAACCGGGTAGGGATACCCTTTAAACTTTTGGATGTGAAAAAGGGGGACGAACTTATAAACCACTGCCCCATAAATTTCTGGAACGGGAGATATGATATGGGGGCGCTGAGGCCGGTAAGAATACGGAGCTAGGAAGAGTACCGCCCGAGGAAATATTGCCTTTGGTAGATGGGTTGGGGGATATCAATATGCAGATCCGCTGAGGGCATGGTATGCATAGTCATGAAATGGTGTCCCTGGGTCGATAACTTTCTACTTCCGATGGCCGTGAATGGTTATGAAGATCCATAATTATCCGGGTCGTGGAGTCTGACGTATGGAGAGGATGCATCCAAATGCACAATGATTATTTCCATCTCATTTTGGCATATATCTTGGGTGGGTCGTGACATAGTCCACATAGTTTAACATCATGCGGTGAGGATGAGGTCCGTGCAGTTTAACGTCATGCGGTAAGGACGAGAGGTATATATACCTGTGTTTTATTTTCTCAGAGGCTGGGCTGGGAGATAAGATCATGGCGTTGCTATGTATCCCAAAAGGGCAGGAATCAAGCCACACTTAATTCTCTTTGGAGTACATCCTGTGCAGGTCTAGTCCATACATGGGGGAAAGGGGCATTTTTAAATCTTCTTATCCATGCAGTTTAACGTCGTGCGGTAAGGATGAGGGATACACCCATGCACGTCTCATCCATATATAGGGGGAAGGGAATTTTTAACTTTATTTAGGGATGTTTGGGCCAGGATGAGGGATCTTGGAATCACTACGTATCCTGTAAGGGCAGGAATCAAGCCATATGTATTTCTTCAAAAATAATACACCTTGTGCAGGTCTGGTATGTACAAGGGGGACGAGGGCATTTATTTTTTTAAAAAAAATCATTACTCAGGAATGGATAGGCTAGGATTGGAAACCCTGACATCACTACGCATCCTTCAAGGGCAGGAATCAAGCCATGCATAGTTCCCTGAAGGAGGTACACCCCGCGCAAGGTCAGTCCATGCACAGGGGAGAAGGGCATTTCTGACTTTCATTTGGGGATGGATGTTGACGCTCCTTTTGTCACAGAGTCTAAAGATTGGAAAAGGGGGATATCTTAGCTCAAAGTGATTCAACCTTTGGACAAATATAAAAAATTGAAAATCGATGGAAGAAGAAGAACATTGCGCAAGGGCCGCGCAAGTTCAAAAATGGTTGCTCAAGTACACTTGTGTGCCGCAGTTGGTCGCGCAGGTCACTTAAGCGCCCTAGGTAATAACAGCCTGGGGTATTCTCCAGCCTATAAATACCCCCGGTGGGCCCCCATTTGGGGAGTAGTTTTTTCAGGAATTCAGATACAGAGCTCTGAACACCCAAGTCTCTTCTTCAGGTCTTCCGAACACTTCTAAGGTAATTCTTTACCTAGAATGGAAGGTCTAAGTGTTATAATTCACTAACACTTGCGCGCCTAAGGTATTTTACCCTTAAGAGAAATGAACATACTTGCACGCCTCCTTACCTACTCATTAAAACTTGCGCACCCCTCTTTTGGAAGTACCTCAGGATAATTATAAAGGCCTTGGTCAAGGATCGCCCAAGTGTTACCCTACTGGTTAAAAATCGCGCAAGTACCCATGTGTCGTGCAGGTATACCTACACGGCCAGAGACTTGCGTGCCTATGCAGTATTTGCGCGACTCCACAGGACATGTGTGCCCTTATATTTTTGGGTGAGATTCCTGCCTATTTAACCGCTCTTATGCCATTCAACCTCTCCTATTCAAGATTCAATCTTCAAGACACTCTTCAAATTCATTTTTGGCATGTTTTCTTGATTGACTTCCTTATCTGAAAGGAATTATGTGGAACATCTCTTAAAAACATAGTGATTCACATATCTTTATGCCACTAAAGTTAGAGAGTTCATTCATTCAACCTTAATCTTTAATATGAGAGAATCCTTAAACAACGGGCCTCCTTTTCAGGAGTAAGCCCCAGTCATAATTCCCCTTAACCTGGGCCTCCTTTTCCGGAGTATTCCCCAGTTCAAGTTCTCTAAATTGGGCCTCCTTTTCAGGATTAAGCCCCTGTTCTAGGTCCTCATTAATTTTGGAATCCTCCTCAGGAGTAAGTCCCAACCATAATTCTTTTAACCTGGGATTCCTTTTCAGGAGTAAGCCCTAGTCTCAAATGTGGGCATCCTCTTTAGGAAAAAGCCCCAAGTCCCTTAATTTCTCAATGTCCCTTAACATGGGCCTCCTTCTCAGGAGTAAGCCCCAGTCTTAATTTCTCTTAACCAGTCCTAATTTACTTTTGATCTGGGTCTCCTTCTCAGGAGTAAAACCCAATCATAAGTCTCCACCTAATTTGGGGCTCCTTTTCAGGAGTAAGCCCTTAATTAGAGTATCCAAGTCTCCATAAAGTACATATACCTTTATGGACCCTGTTCCTGGATTTCTTCCCGGAAGTAAATCCTAATCTTCATCTATTTGGGCAGTCATACATACATAAGCCCCACATCATTTCTTATGATTGCATCTTTCATGGCACAATTTTCTGGTTTTACCAATACCTCTTGTTTCTCACACAGAGTATGTCTCACGTGAGCTTAGAGTGTAAAAGTAATTATGACATCTTTTTTTGAGCCATCAATCATAAAAATCATATTCCCTTACTCGAACTACGTGGGTTCTGATTCATTTTCCTAAAAAAGGATACGTAGGTAGCCCATCTGTCGGTACGATACCAACTCTGAAATAATCCATGTCCTTCTGAATGATAATAAACTTAAAGTGCCCCATTGAGTGGCTTTAAAACCATTATGGTCATTATAATTACCAAGAGACTTTTATGTATTAAAGGATACCATTGACTAAGAATATCTAAACAAATACAGATGATTCTCTATCGATGAAGAACCTAGAATACATATAAAAGATTCTCTAAATTTCCTACATATCAATAATTGATTGTCAGATCTAAAGGAAGGCTCATTTTATACTGGGTAATGTAATAAGGATTTACGAACATAACATAAATCTATAAAGAGAGTCCCGGAGTAGACAATAATTACCCTCAAAAAGGTGTGATGAGTCTGACCTCCCATCCTCTCGACCAATGAAAATTCCTAAGCCTCATCAGTCCATAACTAATCAGTTCCTACCTTTGGAAAGTTGGTTCAAATGGATATGGAATCATTGGATGTTTCCAGTTCTATGAAAAAACCCGTTAGAAACCAATTGGAATGTTTGAATCTTAAATCAATGAGGCCATCCCCAATTCTAGAGGGAAACAAAAAATGGTGAACCCGACGTGAATCCTTAACGAAGTAAAAAATGATGTTTTTCTTATTTGTTAGACCCCTATTTAAAATTCAATGAGAGGGCCAACAAGACAATCAATAACATATTTTCTCATCCAAAAGATGTAGTGGCCGAAATTATCTTTATTATGTCTGTTATATCAAACATGCACTATTTTCCAAGATCTTCTACATTTCCAGAATGGATTCTCTTAAGTTCACATTCGTGAATACGTCTTCTATGAAAACTTATGCTGCAAATGCCACTGTTGTTACTCCTATTGAATCATCGTCCGCTCTGAGGATGATATCACCTACTCAGCATCTTCAACGCTGGGTATCAAACACGCTGGTTAAGGAGTACCATCAACATGGTACCATTCCAACTCTGGAGGTTGCCCGACAAGCCCTCCAAGTAAACAACTCAGACTGGTCGTCTGGAAAACGACGACCAGTGATCAAGAAGCAGGCGGTGCTAATCACCGTCTCCAACCATTTCGGGTCATTATCCCTAGAACGCAATCACCATTCACTCCCATATTTTAAGGAGGTGAATGTTATGGCCCCTCGGGGCCTTAATTCAAGGAGACGAGAGTTCTTCACAAGGGCTCCTATCAACAATCGCCGCCAGACTCATGCGGCACTGCGCCCTTAACATGATGAGGGCATCAACTCTAGGTGTTCAGCTCAGGTTCCTCAAACCTGAGCAGGCAAGACGAATCGCCAGAGGTGAAATCCAATTAACAGTGAGTAGGTTCTCATCTCTACCATCTCTGGAGAATTACACCAACCTAACTTGGTGGAAAGCAACGAGTGGGCACACACACCCGTCCGTTTTAATTCCACTTTCCAGCAGACTCATCTGGCAGTATCACGCCAATCCCGCCAGGCAATTTTGGCGGACTACTATAGGCAGAAACACACACCTTTTTATACATCATCAGCCAGTCAGCAGGCTCATCTGACTACATATGATGGATCCCACCAACCCAATGTATTGACCACTGGTAAACAGGCACATACACCTGCTTACACTCATCAATCATGCCAGCAGCCTCGTCTGTTAGTGATGAATGAAGTTCATCAACCACGTTTGGTGGAGTGAAATCAGCAGGCACATACACCTACTAGTATTGATCATGCCTACCAACAGTCTCGCTTGGTAGCACACAGAGAAGTCAGTCGGAAAGCTCTGGCGACAAACAGGTGGCAGACTCAACTCTCTACTCCCACACTTGAGTACTGTCAGGATTCACTGACAGGAAAAGGAGGACAAGAGTAGGCACATACACCTACTCCAAGTACAGAATGGATGTATATCCCCCTTCTGGCAGCTTAAGTCACCAAGCATATTCTATCAATGGTGAAAGAGCAGAAGCAAATCCCTGCTCATATTCTGGATGCCAGCAAGGATATTATAATGGCTTTAGCAGCATCACTGTGAAAGAAATGAAAATCTATCCCTACCAGTGGAGTGACACATCAACAGTTCACTCCAAAATAGACACACACATTTGTTCCAGTTCAAGAGGGTTGTGGGGCGTAAACCCCCATATCATACAGACAACCAAGTCAGGCACATACATCTGGTTTGAGTGGAGATAATCATCCTAACATGATCATTTCTTCTAAGCAGGCACACACACCTTCTAAATTGAGTAAAAAGGTGTATAAGAAGAATACCCACCCATAAAATTAAAGAAATCAAGAGCCAATCCGTAACAAGACCTTACTCGATGCTGGAGTTCTTAATGCACTCAAACAATTATCTATTGCAACTCAAGATTCTGCTCTTTCAGTTCCCAATAGTGGGAACATTAATTCTGATGTTCTGCATCAAATACTTCCTCATGAAGGCTAGCTTCATGAAAATTTGGTCGATCTCGAAGATTCATCTTCAGATGAGAGCCACAGGAACCCTCTGTGTGGTTAGAAAACCAAGGAGAAAAATATCTCGTCTTTTTTTGTAACCCACCATGGTGGTCCTCCCCATGATGATGAATTTTGCTATGAAAGTCCTCTTCGTAGTAGTGATTCACGTTGCCTAGAAAATTCTCTAGTGGAAAATGTAGTGCCGAGAAAGCCCTCTTATCTTGAGGCACTTGCAAATGCGAAACCAATCATGTCTGATGCTTTATCGCTTGTAGGTGAAATACTTTCTCAATCGGAAGATTGACCAGGGTGTAGGTCATTCTCCGAACCACCCCTAATTCATGCATCTTCTAGTTTGATTAGTGATTTCTCTACCAATCTTGTTTAATCTGATGAAGCAACAAGGAATCACCATCTCTGGTCAAATCAGGTAGAATAATCTTCATTGAATGATAAAGAGGAAATGATGAACATGAGAAAACAACTGGCGAAAGGTGAAGTGCCAGTCATGTTTTGGCCTCTGGCTGACTCTCAGTATGACATTCTAGAGATTTTGACGGAAGATGGAATTCATGATATTAGTCTCAATATTTGGAAAACTCTTTATCAGTTGAAAAAGAAAGTTTTATCTTATGATGAATATGAAGTTCATGTTAATATAATAGAAGGGTTACAACATCAGATTGATTTGGCATCTCTATCAGTCTCTCGATATTCGAAGGCTGAAAAGCAGTAGAGATCCCTTCAGCGTTCATGCCTTAGTGCACTAAGAAGATTGTGCCAGTTAATTTCTAATGCCCCATCTGGTATTCATATCAGAGGATGGGGTGTTCATGGAGCACAACATTTCACTGTACTCTCCAGTCAGCAATGGCCTCCGAAAATGGTCTCATGCAATGTTATTGCCCATGGACAACCAAAGTCAATGGGCTTTATTTGTAATAAAAAGCTTTCCCAAGAACAGTCTTCAACTAGTTCCTCTCAAAATCAAGCATACAGAGAACAAGTTGTTGAATTACTCTTGCAACAAGGGAACAAGAATATTTAAAAGGCCTCTCGTTTAGAGAAAGCACATCACCAAGTGATAAAAGTGTCAAAAATCATCCAACGGTCTTTCGAGCCAAGTGATAAAAGTTGATGCAGGTTGATGCATCCAGCTAATTTCCGGACTAAGGTCCATAAGATCAATAGAACTTTTAAGAAAGTTTCATACATAGCATGTCAAGAGCCACCCCAGCTCACCAGACTAGGGACTCTTTTAACCCAACCCTCAGAATCAACGAATAGGATTTGAGGAGTTGAGAAAAGGCAGCAAGAACAGCCCCAGTTCACCGAACTGGGGACTTTTTCAAATCATCAATCCCCTCCTAAGCGAAATTCAGTCTTCTCTCGATTGGGTAAGAAGCCATAGGAGGAATGAAGATACAAATTATCAGGAGATTCCCTCCAAATTATGGTTTGTCAAGAAGTTCCTGAGGGATTGAATCAACAAAAGGAAATGTCTCATCAAAGTAATGGAAGAAGACAATATCCCAAAAATTCTGATATAAGGGATGTGATGTGTTATGCATCAATAAATGTCATAAATTTCGTTGTTGTTGATCCACCAGATGAGGCTCACTCAGGGGACTCAGATGAAGAGGTTCCTGCTCAAGAAGATGTACACACAGACACAAATGAAGAAGGTGTGCATACACGAAATAAAAGGATTACTCAAAACCTAGGTAATCCTTCATGCAACCCACTTCCCCCTATCCGAAAAGGATCCAACAAATGGAGGGGAAAGAATCATGTTACAAATCCTTCATCTGGAGAAGGCCAATCACTCGCACTAGAGAAAAGGATTTCACAACAAGAGGTAGAAGTGAAGGAATTAAGGAAGATGAATACAGAACTACTTCAGGGTAGTCTTCTTCCGAAGCATATTGGAGTCAGTCAGCCAAGGGAATTTGCTGCAGCTACTGATATAGATCAAGAATATCCTCCTCTATCAATACACCCTCACAGGTCTAATCCTACGGGTCAAGTGAAACAATAGTTGGCAGTGCTACTATCAGTTGCAGCACCAGCCACCACATCTGTCCCTGCTCCAGTCATTGCACCTGCCCAAGTCCAAGTTCAACCAGATGTTTCTCAAAATTTAATAACTATCATTGAGTCATTAACAGCTCGGTTAGAGACTATGTAAGGGAAGCTTGTGCAGGTTCAACCAAAAAAAGAGATCTTACACTGAATGGGTAGATTCAATCTCTCCCCCATCATGTTTTGGAAACCCTTTATTCCCTGTTTTCAATGGATCAGGCGATCCTGAACAGCATTTGACACATTACGTGTCATGTTGTGATCCAATGATGGGAACTATGGAGCAGAAAGAAGCAGTGAAACTCAGATGCTTCGTGCGAACCTTACAAGGACCAGCCTTTGTCTGGTACACAAGCTTGCAATCCCAGTCAATTACCGGATGGGAAGATCTCCGTCAACGATTTCTTCTTTAATTCAGCTCAACTTTGCCAAAGAAAACAGTTTTCGATCTTAAAAACTGTAAGAAAAGGGAGATTGAAAGAGTCTCTAATTTCATTGCTCGCAGGAAGGGATTAACATATTCCCTGAGCTTAGCACTTCTTCGAGAGGAACTCTTGCCAATCTGTGTGGAAAATCTGCGTAACGAATTACACACAACATTGATCCCTGTGAAATACACAGGAGGATTTCGAGACTTTACTTCAATCACTCAATAGATTTAAGATTCTCTTATACATACTAAGGCTAAATCTCGTGTAATTCCATCAGCTCCAGGAAGGAGAATGGGTAAAGTAGAGACTGCTATAGTTATGCTTAAACAAGCACCTGTACCTACTTCTACTTCAAAACCATCATCTTCTCGAAGGGCTCCACCTTCTGAGCGCCAACAACAAAGGACGTTTCATCAAGATGATCAAAGAGATCAAAGACAAAAACAATTTTAGGATCTAAAGAGCAAAGATTACTCTTTCTAAAATGAACAAGTTCATGGCTATTTCATTTCAGCTCTGAAAAATAATTTGGTTCAATTGCCAAGGCCCAAGAGTCCAAACAAGGAAGGAGATGAAGACCGTCCCAATTATTTTCCCATTCATCAAATGTTGGGGCCTCCCTTCTAGGAGTGTTTTGTCTTCAATGACCTCCTGAAAAATATGGTCGACTCGGGACAAGTCAAACTGAAAGGTTCTTCAGATCAGGTAGCATGTGTTACTACTACAGTTCCAGAGGAGGAAGGTGAATGGAAAGAACTTAAAAGCAAAAATGCACAAAAATATTATGATTGGTTGGTCAGAAAGACGATCAACCGAACTCATGCTATTTTGCGAACACAATTGAAGAAACCAATTGTGCCTTCTCCCATAAATGACATAGTAAAACCCTCTTCATCAGAGGGAAAATCCTCAAAGAAACGACGCAATTCCAAGAAAGTGGAACAATTAGAAGAAGATGAGTATGTGTCAAAGCCTAAGCTGTCTTTGAATCTAGAAGATTTCATGCCATATACTTCGAAGCCACGGGCACCGCCCCACCAAACGGCACAGCCTAAACAGGTTAATTAGGCAGAGTCTTCATAGGATGAAGAGTTGATCTTCGGTTCTGTTAATATGATTCAATTAACAGATCCATAAGTCAGTCGCAGTTTTGATTTTGGTGAGCCTAAATTAACTATATCAAACAGAGGAATCATAGGAAGTTCCAGAGCCTTAGGATATAGGGGAATATGTGGATCTTTCAGAGGCCACTATTCCAATTCTACTCCTGCTAGAACTGTGTATGCGGCAGAAACTCATGGTAGAGCCCTTCAGTGATCTCAACAAGAACAAGTAAGTTCTTCCACCAATAGAAAAATCAGTCCTGACACAATTATACTAGAAGATCGGTTGAAGGTTCCACTTTCTTCTTCTCAGCAATTAAATAGACCTAATCGGTCTAATATTCCAAAACTAGGAGTATTACCAACTCCTACCCCGATACAAGATGCATCAACTTCCAAAACATCAACTTCCAAGGAACCTGTTAAACCACATGTTCTTGTTGGGAAATGCAGACCTTTGGATAAAAAGTATGATATATTGAAACACCTGGACCAAGTACCAGTCATGTTACCAATTTTGGATGCTTTGAATCTGTCAAAGGATCTTCAGGAGGCACTCAATGAGGCTTTGTCTCGTCCTCAAGAGTTTGAAACTAAAATTGCTGCAGCTGAAGTATACCGTGTAGAGAATAATCCTACAGAATGCCATGCAGTGATATATTTCACAGATGAAGATGAAACGATGTCGTGCATGGACACATTAGACCTTTGTATTTATCCGGCAAGGTCAATGGTGTAGACATCCAAAGGGCTTTCATTGATAATGGTTCATGAGTCAACCTCATCACCATTAGTACACTTCATCAATTGGGCCTCAAGGAATCTAATTTATCTCCTTCTACTATGATGTTACAAGGATATGATAAAAATGAACAAGAACCACTGGGCGAGATTACACTCAGAACTCAGTTTGGAGATCTTGTATCTAATTCAGATTTCATGGTTGTTGATCAAGATTCAGCCTTCAACATCTTTCTTGGAAGACCCTAGATACATCAACATGCGGTTATCCCTTCATCATACCATCAATTTCTCAAATATTGTTTCGATGGTAAAGTTGGGACATTGTATGGTGATAATACCCCATTCAAGACATGTGAATCTCAATAAATTGAGGCAGAATTCTATCACATGAATGGAAAGGAGAAATCCACAACAAGGGAGATTACCAAAGTTAATGCTCCATATGGTTCGGAGAAGATTCCAGTAAATCCATTTACACATGTGAGTACAGATTATGTGTTGCCTATCAGTCAAATTGACAAGATAGACCCAAATCAAAATACTCTTATGGAAAGATACATAATGTCAATTACGGCAATCGAGCCAGACAACATGGGTGAAATTGGTGAGCCACTAAGCAGTGATGAAAGTCCAAATGGAGATGTCTTCATTTCATTCGCTGAAATCCAACAAGTCTATACTTCACCAATCAGGCCATAAGAAGTTTTAGCAATGCCAGAGGTGAATCATGATGTCGTTTATCAATCCATCATCTCCTCTTTATTTCCCATGGAAGACCCTTCATCATCAATTGGTTCAGAAATGGAAGCTTCATCTTCAAGATGTTCAAATTTTAACATTTATTCTGATCATTGAAATTCTGCTTCATCATCCATCATGCAAGTAGAAATAGAAGAAATAACACATGTTGAAGAAGAAGAGGAAGATCTCAGAGATGCTCCTCCGGCATTTGAAGAGGGTATCTCTACCACTGTGGATGAACTCAGAGAAATAAATTGGGGTACAAAAGAAGATCCACACCCCACTTTAGTTAGTGCGGCCATGACTCTTGAAGAGCAAGATATGTATATTTCCTTTCTAAATAAAAATTGAGATATATTTTATTAAAACTATACAGAGTTTCTAGGGATTGATCCAAATGTTTCCACTCATCATTTGGGTTTACCGGAAGATCATCGAGGATTCAAACAAGCCGCTAGAAGAACACACCCAACCTATGCTTCCAAAATTGAAGCCGAATTGGATAAGATCATCAAAGATAACTTCGTCAGAGAAGTTCAATATCTCAAATGGTTGGATAATATTGTCCCAGTGAAAAATAAGAATGGGAAAATTAGATTTTTCATTGATTTCAGAGATCTTAATCGGCATTGTCCTAAGGATGATTTCCCAGTTCCGATTACAGAACTTTTAATTGATACAACAGCTGGCTATGAAGCACTTTCCATCATGGATGGATATTCTGGATATAATCAAATCTGAATGTCCCCATATGATGAGGAATCCACAGCCTTCAGTGCCCCTCAGGGTGTGTTTTGCTACCTGGTAATGCCTGTTGCCTTAAATAATTCAGGCGCAACATATCAGTGTGTCATGCATCGTATCTTCAAACCCTTTTTAGGGAATTTTGTTGAATTCTATGTGGATGATTTGGTGGTCAAATCCAAACAACGTTCTAATCACTTGGATGATTTGGAATTCATATTCCAAAAACTTCGGCAATATAATTTGAAGATGAACCCCTTAAAATGTGCTTTTGGGGTAACCTCAGGAAATTTCTCGTCTTCATCGTACGCCATCGTGGTATTGAAGTCAATCCTGAGAAGAAAAATTCAATCCTTGGTATGTCACCTCCTCGAAATTTGAAATAATTGAGAGGACTTCAAGGACACTTAGCCTATATTCGGCGTTTTATCGCCAATTTGGTAGGAAAATGTTTACCCTTCACCAAATTGATGAAGAAGGGAGTCACTTACCAGTGGACTGAAGAATGTTAAGAAGCATTCGATATTCTCAAGAAGTATCTCTTGAGTCCACCGGTACTTATGCAACCTATTGAAGGAAGACCACTTATCCTCTACGTGAAATATTTAGAGCGATAATTGGGTGCCTTTATTTCTCATAAGAATGATGTTGGGAATGAAAACAGCCTATACTATCTCATTCGGACTATGCTTGAAGCAGAAACTTGGTATTCAAATATTGAGAAGTGTTGCCTGGCATTAATCTTTGCAGTTCATAAGTTGAGACACTACCTGCAACATCATGAGTTCCAATTGGTACCTTGAAATAACCCGCTCAAATTCATCCTTAGTCGTCCAATGATTACAGGAAGTCTGGAAAGGTGGGATGTTATTTTGTAGCAATTCGACATTCAGTACGTGTCTCAGAAGGCAATAAAGGGCCAAGCTCTGGCTAATTTCCAGGCTGAACACCCTTCAGTGGAAGACACATCTTTCAATATTGAACTCCTTGATGAGGAATTCTTCTCTATTCAAGAAATTCCTCAGGCATGGGAAATGTATTTTGATGGTGCTTCCATAAGTCCAACAGGGAAGAAAATGGAAAATCCTAAATTCAACAATGTTGGCTTAGGAATTGTGCTCATTTCTTGAGAAAAGGTACTGTTACCTGATTCTTTCTTATTATGGGAAGGTGGTACCAATAAGGAAGCCGAATACCAAGCTCTCATCGCAGGCTTGGAGTTGGCGCTTCAAGAAAAAGTGAGTCACTTAAAGGTGAAAGGTGATTCAGACCTAGTAATCAAACAAGTCAATGGGGATTATGTAATTAGAAAAGAAGAATTGATCCCTTTGTATGATTACGTCAGAGAGTTAATGGCAGAATTTCCTACGGAATCTACATTTTCTTATATCCCGAGATCACAAAATGCCCAAGATGATTCATTGGCTAATATAGCCACAGCTCTGGAAGATCCAAATCGGGACGTGACAATCATCAGTATTGCCCATCGTTTTACAATTTCACCTTAGGTTCGAACCAGAACAGAGGAAATTAGTGAAATTAGTCCCATTCATGAACTGTATGGTAATACTACAGGATAGATGACACCTATCAGGGAATACCTTCAAAATGGAACACTTCCACCTGATAGAGCCGGGAAATAACATGTCCGGAGATGTGTGGTCAATTTCACTATTTATGATAGCCCAGATCACTTAGAGAAAGTTCTCTACAAAATGGGTTTTGATGGAGTTCTCTTCTGATGCATTGATGGTGAAGAGACAATGGCTATTATGAAAGAAGTGCATGCAGGAGTTTGTGGTTCCCACCAGTCTGGACATAGACTGTCTGATCAGATTTGAAGGTTTGTATACTTGTGGCCTTCGACGATACAAGATTTTTCTGCTTTCAAAAAGAAGTGTCATTCATGCCAAGTACATGCCATCTTCATTCATCAACCTCCAGAGTTTCTTCATACAGTTAAATACACGTGGCCATTTCCCACATGGGGAATGGATGTGGTGGGACCTTACCCTTCAGCTACAGCTAAGCAGTTTAAGTATATTCTTACTACTGCGGATTTATTTTCCAAATGGGCAGAGGCAATACCTCTTAAGGAAGTCAGTTATAAATGCATTGTTAGATTCATCAAGTCTAACATCATTACTAGATTTCGTGTCCCTCATACCATATTGATGGACAATGGCACCAACTTCTGTTCATCCAAGGTGAAGAAGTTGTATCAAGAATTCAACATCAAATCCAACCGTTCATCTCAGTATTATGCAACGGCCAATGGCCAGATAAAAGCCTTCAACAAGACTCTTTCAAATATACTGCAAAAGATGGTGGATAAAGATAAGAATTCATGGCCTGATAAACTCTTTCATGCTTAATGGGCTTATCGGACCACCACCCGCACTGCAACGTGTTCAACTCCATACTCATTGGTATATGTATCGGAAGCAGTCTTGCCAATTGAGGTTAAATTACCCTCTCTTAGAGTATCCATTTGTGATCAGTCATCTACATATGGGAAATCTCAAAAGTGATTGAATGAATTGGAACGGTTAGATGAGAAAATATTGTGCACACTACACCACTTGGAAGTCTATCAGAATAGAATATCACGAGATTTCAACAAAAAAGTTCATCTTTGTTCATTAATTTAGGGAGAATTGGTATTAGTTCTCAGAACTCCAATGATACCAGGAAAGAAACCTCCCAAGCATGAGCCAAAATGGGAAGGACATTACTCAATACATAAGGTCTACTCCAATGGAGGTTATTCATTAATCTCAATGGATGGAGAACTCATCACCACTCCAACCAATACTATATTTCTAAAGAAATATTTTGTATGAACACAAAATACAGAAACCGTCCATGCATAAGACATTAAACTATTTGCACGTCCCTTACGTCCAGCGTGATGTTAAACTGCACCATCCACGGTCCATGCATACGACCTTAAACTGTTTCCACGTCCCTTACGTCCAGCATGACGTTAAACTGAATCATCCACGGTCCATTCATACGACCTTAAACTATTGGTATTTCATATTGTCCAGCAAGACGTTAAACTACACCATCCACGGACCTTCTCAGGAGTAAGCCCCAGTCTTGATTTCTCTTAACTAGTCCTAATTTACTTTTGATCTGGGTCTCCTTATCAGGAGTAAAACCCAATCATAAGTCCCCTCCTAATTTGGGCATCCTTTTCAAGAGTAAGCCCCAAATTAGAGTATCCAAATCTCCATAAAGTACATATACATTTATGGACCCTGTTCTTGGATTTCTTCTCTGAAGTAAATCTGAATCTTCATCTATTTGAGCAGTCATACATACATAAGCCCCACATCATTTCTTATGATTTCATCTTTCATGGTACAATTGTTTGGTTTTACCAATACCTCTTGTTTTTCACACCGAGAATGACTCACGTGAGCTTAGAGTGTAAAAGTAATTATGAAATCTTTCTTTGAGCCATCAATCATAAACATCATATTCCCCTACTTGAACTATGTGGGTTCTGATTACTTTTCCTAAAAAAAGGATACGTAGGTAGCCCATCTATGGGTACGATCCCAACACTGAAATAATCCATGTCCTTCTGAAAGATAGTAAACATCAAGTGCCCCACTAAGTGGCTTTAAAACCCGTATGGTCATCATAATGACCAAGAGACTTTTATGTATTAAAGGATACCATTGACTAAGAATCTCTAAACAAATACAGATGATTCTCTATCGATGAAGAACCTCGAATACATATAAAATATTCTCTAAATTTCCTACATATCAATCATCGATTGTCAGATCTAAAGGAAATCTCATTTTATACTCAGTAATGTAATAAGGATTCACGAACATAACTTAAATCTATAAAGAGAGTCCCGGAGTAGACAATAATTCCCCTCAAAAAGGTGTGATGAGTCCGACCTCCCATCCCTTCGACCAATGAAAATTCCTAAGCCTCATCAGTCCACAACGAATGAGAGCCTACCTTTGGAAAGTAGGTTCAAATGGATATGGAATCATTGGATGTTTCCGGTTATACGAACAAACCCATTAGAAACGACTTGGAATGTTTGAATCTTAAATCAATGAGGTCATCCCCAATTCCAAAGGGAAACAATGGCTCAGCCAGGGTGAGGGACCCTGGCGTCACTACATATCCTGCGAGGGTAGGAATCAAGCCTCACGTAGTTCCCTAAAGTCTGTGCTATTTAACGTCATGCGGTGAGGAAGAAGAATACTCCCCGTGCAGATCTGGTCCGTACACGGGGGAAGAGTGCATTTTTTTTGAATGGCTGGGCCAGGATGGGGAACCCTGGTGTAAATACGTATCCCGTGAGGGCAGGAATCAAGCCTCAGATAGTTATTTTGGGTAATGTACCTTGTGCGGGTCTGGTCCATACAGGGGAAGGGGGTATATTTTTTTGGCTTCATTTAAGGTGGTTGGTACAGGGTGTTGAATTCTGGCGTCACTACGTATCCTGCGAGGGCAGGAATCAAGAGTCATGTAGTTCTCGGAAAAAAGTGCACCCCGTGTAGGGCTGGTCCGTACATAGAGGAGGGGGAAATTTTATTTAATTTTATTCCATTTGGGAGTGGCTAGGCTAGGATAGGGGATCCCGGCATTGCTACGTATCCTTCGAGGGCAGGAATCAAGCCGTAATTAGTTCTCTGAGATCGGTGCAGTTTAACATCATGTGTTGAGGACAAAATACTCTTAGTTTAGGTTCATAGAGTTTGGACCATTGGGTTCTTGGCAGTTTAACGTCCTGCAGCTCAGACGATAACTACTTTTAGTTACTATGAGAAATACTTCTTCAAGAATCAAGCATTTGTATGAGCGATGGTGAGCTACCCGTCCATGGAGATCAGGGAATATGCTCCATTGGAGTAGACCTTGTGTATAACATATGGTCCTTACCACTTGGGATCCATCTTTGGAGGTTTCATTCTGGGTATTATTGTGGTCTGGATGACCAAAACCAATTCTCCTTCTGAGAAAGACCAAATATGGACCTTTTTATTGAAGGCTCATGCAATCCAGTTTTGATATACCTCCAGATGGTGCAAAGTGTGTAACCGCTTCTCTTCTAGCTGTTCCAATACACATAGCCACTTTTCTGCTTGCTCATCGATGGATAACTGATCAAAAATGACAACGCAGAGCGAGGGAAATTAGAGCTCAATGGGCAGGACCGCTTCTGTTTCGTATACTATTGAGTGTGGAGTAGCCTGAGTAGCGGTACAGATTGTGGTTACATTAGCCCACAATTCATGGAGGAGTTTATCCGGCCATGACTTCTTGTCTTTTTCCACCATTTTCTGGAGAATTTTGGAAAGGGTCTTTTTGAAAGCCTTTATCTGTCTGTTGGCCATTGCGTGGTAGTGGTATGAGTGGTTAGCCTTGATACCATATTCTTGGTATAGTTTCTCCAATTCAGCAGAGCAGAAGTTGGTGTCATTATCCATCAGTATGGTATGAGGGACACCAAATCTAGTGATGATATTGGTTTTCCCAAAGCCAACAATGTTTCTTTCCCCGACTTTATTAAGGGGTACATCTTCTGCCCATTTGGAAAAGAAGTCGGTTTCCATGAGGATATACTTCAGCTGTCTGGCTGTGGCGGGAGGACACGGTCCCATGAAATCCATTACCCAGACGAAAAATGTCCAGAAGTACTTGGATTGATGAAGTAACTCTGGGTGTTGGTGTATGAAGTTGGCATAAACTTGGCATGAGTGGCATTTTACGGTAGAGCGCTTTCAATCTCATGCCACTGTGGGACAATAGTACCCAAGTATTCAAACTTGATGGGAAAGTTTGGACCCCAGCCGATGTGCCCCAAATACTCCGGCATGTACTCCAGTCATGACGGCAGTGGTTTCTTCTCCATGAATGCATCTGAGGAGGATTACATCGAGGCCTCGTTTGTAGACGACATTTTGCTGACCCGCACCGCCATATAGGACAAAGTTGATTTCCATTCTCCGTATTTGCTATTGTTCATCCCAGTCTAATGGAAGTTCTCCTCGTTGAGGGTAGTTTGAAATGGGGGTCATCCAGTAGATGGTAGGATCATATGGCTCTGGGACAGGATTGACTTCGTGGATTTCATCCATCTTAGTCCGTACAAACGGTAAGACCATTTGAAAATGAGCAATGTTGATAACCGTTTCATCCTGGTCTGGGTCGGCTAGGGCTATGGCCGCTTTAGCTAATGCGTCGAACTGAGCATTCTAAGACCGGGGAATATAGGTCAATGTTAGTTCTGTGGAGAATTCTGCCATTAACCCTCAGACATGGTCAGACAGGGGAATCAACTCCTCCATTTTAATAGCATAGTCACCATTGACTTGCTTGATGACCAGTTCTGAGTCACCTTTTAACTTAAGGTGTTGTACTCGTGCCTAGAGTGTGAGCTCCAGGCCTACAATGAGGGCTTGATACTCTGTTTCATTATTTGTACATCCTTCTAACAGGAGGAAAGAATATGGCAAGAATTCCTCTTCTAAGGACATGATTATTATCCCCAAACCCACCTTGTTGAATTTGGGATCTTCTATCCTCTTCCTGGTTGGGCTTCGGGATGTGCCGTCGAAGTACATTTCCCATGCTGGGAACTCCTCTTGAACCGCGAATATGTCTTCATCAGGTAGCTCATTGTCCGGTGTGGTAGTCCCTATTGAGGGGTGCTCTGCCAAAAAATCTTCTAATTTCTGTCCTTTGATGTCCTTTTGAGGCACAAACCGGATGTCAAACTATTTTAGGAATACTGCCCATCGGGATAATCTCTCGGTTAGCATCGAGCGGCTGAGGATGTACTTGAGTGGGTTATTACATGAGTCCAAATGGACTTCATGATGCTTCATATAATGTCGCAAGTTTTGAACTACGAAGAACAAGTCCAAACAACTCTTCTCGATGTTTGAGTATCGAGTTTCAGCATCGATCATGGTTCGACTGAGGTAATAGTGGTTGTTTTAACTGCCGGCGTCATTCTTTTGTGCGAGGAAGGTTCCCAGTGACTGCTCTTGGGCCGTCACATATAGGATGATATGTCTTATTGCAACTGGGGGCATGAGCACCGGTGGTCTTAAGAGGTACCTCTTTATGATATCGAATGCCTCCTGTAAATCATCTATCCATTGGTAGGTAACCCCCTTTTTCATCAACCTAGTAAAGGGAAAACATTTACCTTTTAGGTTGGCTATGAACCGCCTGATACAAGTCATGTGTCCTTGGAATCCCCTCAACTCGGTGAGATTGTAGGGAGGTAGCAGTTCAAGGATAGCCTTTGTCTTTTTGGGGTCGACTTCGATGCCACGATGGCGTACGACGAAGTTAAGAAATTTCCCTGAGGTAACCCCGAAGGCGCATTTCAAGGGGTTCATCTTCAGACTATGTTGTTGAAGTTTATTGAAGATGGTCTCAAGGTCTGACAGGTGATCTGAGCATTGTCTAAACATAACCACCAAGTCATCCACATAACATTAGACGGATCTCCTAAGTAATGGTTTAAAGATATGATGCATGGTGCATTGATATGTGGAGCCAGTGTTCTTGAGACCAAAGGTCATGACCTTGTAACAGAATATTTTTTGAGGGGATCTGAAGGCAGTGGCTTCTTTGTATTCTCAGGCCATCTTGATTTGATTATACCCAGAATAACCATACTTGAAGGAGAGAGCCTCATACACGGCCGTTGTGTCGATTAATAACTCGGTGATCGGGATGGGGAAATCATCTTTCAGGCAATGCTGATTGAGATCTCTGAAATCAATTCAAACATAGATTTATGTGTTCTTTTTCTTGACAGGTATGATGTTGGCCAACCAGATGGGGTATTGGACCTCCCAAATGAAGCCCGTCTTAGTAAACTTATCGACTTCAGCCTCTATTTAGGCAGCATGTGAGGGATGTATCCTTCTGGCATCCTGCTTATAGCCCCGGTGGTCTTCTGGTAGACCTAGGTGATGCATCGCCACTTTGTGATTGAATCCTGGAATTTTCATATAATTCTAGGGAAAGACATCTTGATGTAGCCTTAAGAAAGTGGTATATACCTTGTGCTCCTCGGGGGACATGGCTGCACTAATAAGAGTGGGCCTCGGGTCTTCCTCAGTACCCAGGTTTATTTCCCTGAGCTCATCCACTGTGGTGGAGATACATTCCTCAAATGCGGGAGGAGAATCCCTGAGATCGTCCTCCTCTTCTTCTCCCAAATCCCTATCTTCTTGATCCAGCGAGGGTAGAGCTCCCAGTATGGGTTCTTTGGAGTCTGGAGGTGAGGCATTGTGGGTGTCCTCGCTAAAGTATTCTACCCCAAATTGAGGGTTGGTGGACGTTCTCACATTGTCATGCTCGTCTGTTATGGTTGAAGTCATGAGGGTAGCTAATTGCGTGTCCGAACATGAACTCCTGATCTCAACATGGTTGATGGGTAGTACATATTCTCTGCCAAGCTGCCTGAGGGGGTATTCATGAACCATTTCTAGACCATTTGGAGTGGGGATCCAGTTGACACCATCGACCGAAGGCTTATTCTTCTTTTGCTCATAGAACCCGGCGTCAATGTAATGTGACTCAGAGAGCTTTAAAGGGGCCTTTTCGGTGTGCAATGTCCCACTTTTCCCATTGACACAGTACTTAATACAATGGTGGCAGGATGAAGGAATGACCATGTGCTTATGAAGCCATGGCCTTCCCAGCAGGGCATTGAATGATGTGTTCTTCCGGACCACCAGGAATTCCGAATAGGCCACAAGGTCACCAAAATGGGTCTTTAGATTAATTTGTCCCATTGGCTTATGTCCAATATTGTTGTAACTTAACAGAGTTGTGGCTGAGGTTACTAGGTCATTGTTATTGTAGCCCAGCTTATGGAGTGTTCACAGGAAAAGAAGGTTAACTCCAGAGCCGTTGTCAATAAAGACTTTACGGATCTCAACATCATTTAGTGTGTCGAACACATATATTGGTTTGATATGTCCTTGTACGACGACATCTTCGTCCTGATCGGTGAAGGAAATAACCGCATGGCATTTAGTCGAGCCGGTCTCCATCCTGTAAATCTTGGTGGCAGCTACCTCGGCTTGAAACTCCTGGGGGCTGAGCAAGGCTTCTATAAATGCCTCCCTGAGGTCTATTGACAAACTTTAGGCATCCAGGATCGACAGTTTGGCTGGTACCGATGCCAGGTGCTTAAGGATGTTGTATTTATACTCCAGCGACCGATGCTTCTTCATTGGTGGGAGAGTTTTAGTGGGAAACTTGGGAGTTTGAATACGTGATGAGGAGGGACCAGCTGTGGGGTCGGATTCCAACGGTGTTCCAATGTTTTTGGGATTCGGCCTGGCCGGATTGTTTGTGCGCACTAGGCGGCGAGACGCTTGTTCCCCCTTGGACGGGTACCATAGAATAATGGGGCCAGAGTGGCTCCTTGTGGAGGTAGAGGGACATTATTTCTCCTGCTGAGTCCATTGAAGGGCCCTCCCATGGGTTTTCGCGATATTGACAGTTTGGGCCGAGGTCCGACCGTAGGGTTGGTTTCGGCCGCGACTGCACCTCCCCTGGTATCCCCCACCTCTGTGATTCCTCAACCCGGATCCTTGTGAAAGGGAACTCGGGTTTATAACCATACCCTTCATTAGGGAACGATTCGATAAGATGGATGACATTGATGGAACCAAAGATTGGATCCTCATCCTCTGACAAGTCAACCCGGTCGGTTGTCCTTAATGGTGTCGTTTGGTGGGTCAGTGCCCGTGGCGCTAAGTTTGGGGGCATAAAATCCAAAAGTGTCAGGGCTAACTTTGGCCTCGTTGCAGACTGCTCCTCTTGCGCTTGTCTCCTCCCTTCTTGATTATGCCTGGATGACCGGGTCGTGGAGGTTTGTGAGGTCGATATTGTCGGATGTGCGGCATCAGGGGTTGTTGGCGGCAACACCAGCTACTGTAGTTGAGATCAGAGTATGTCATGGGATCGATTGATAGTCTTCTGAGTCATCCAATTATCAAACTTCTGCACCTTTTTTATGGTGACTTCCTGCCACCCCTCTCCTTTGTCGGAGTCTGTGGTAGAAATATATGTCACATGTGTTGGGGGTGGTCCCAGCTCGACCTACCCGGAGTCTACCATCCTTTGCAGGAGGTCTTTGATGATGAAGCATTTCCGAATATTGTGCCCCAAAATTTGATGGTAGGGACAGTAGTATGGAATGTCATCGCGACCGAATTCTTTGGGTTTCATCGGCTCCGGGAGGAGGAGAAAGTTTCAATTCATGGCGGTGATGAAGTAGTCATGGACTTGGTCCTCTCGGAATGAGTATAATTTGTGTCTTCTTTGTTCAAACTAGTTCTGCTTCGATCCTCTATGATCGTCCCGGTTAGGCGGAGGTAGCTGTTGATATACAGGGGGCCGTTGACGATTTGATGGAGGCCTGAGTAGTGGAGCAGGCACAGGGGCTAGCTTGAGCATGAAAGAAGATGCTTTAGCTCTAACAACTATCTTTGTGGGAGCCTGAGAGGCTATTTAGGACTTCAAATTGGTCCGTTGCAGGGAGTCCTCAATTCTCTAGGCATTGGCCAAGAGATGGAGGAAGCCCGTGGTGCACTCCACTGGTATGAGCGGTGTTCACAGCTCTTCTCGAAGATTATCGATGCATATGGAAAGCAACTCATCTTGTGGTATTGGCCTATTCAGAGAGTATGTCAGACCTTTCCATCTGGCGATGAAATATGAGACCCTCTCATTCTCCCTCTGCTTGTTGTTCATGAGGTCGTTGACCGTTGTTTTAGGCAACATTGAGCTGAAGTGGAACAGGAACTACTGTTGAAGGTCTTCCCAGCTTTTTATTAACTAGGCTGGCAGACTCTTATACCAGACGAAGGCAGATCCTTTCAAGGTCCATACGAAGCATCTGAGTTTCAATTCTTCTTGTTGTTCCAGAGTTCCCATCATAGGGTCGCAATAAGATGTGTAGTGCATCAAGTGATGTTCTGGATCACCTGATCCATTGAATATAGGGAATACAAGGTTCCCAAAATTGGGTGGAGGAGGCGTGTTGCTCACCCAATCTGGGTAGGGCTTCCGATATGGCTGTATCAGAGCGTGTCAACCTTCCATTGCTTCCAATAGAGCTGTTAAAGCCTCAGTAGTGTTGGTGAGACCCTGGTTTACATCCTGTTGGGCCCGGTCCTGGGCAGGTGTAGCCCGAGGCATTGTTTGAGGATCCAGATCAGTTGGCACCAGGGGTGCATGTGCCATTTGTGGCACCCTCGTAGGGTTCATACATACTCTCTCTAGTTGCTTTCTAAGTAGAGGGAAGTCTTCGTATTCATTTGGATCCACATTTAGGTATTTGGACGGGTCGGGCGCCTCATTTGGTGGGAGCCCTGACCGTGCTTTGTTTGTTGGGGAAAACCTTGGTCTTCGAGGTGCACTTACCGAGAATGAAAAGTGTGGCTCTTCTGGGGATGCACTTTCAATTAGACGGTTCCTCTGGAGTATCTCGGCATTAAGCCCCCTCAATTCCTTAATTTTCTCTTCCTATCGAGCGAATCTCTCTTCGAGCATGAGCGGCTCGTTTTTATTGAGAGAGGAAGGCAGGTTAAGGGTAACCGATACTTTTTTATTATCCTTATTGGTAGCTCGCAGGGTGAGCAGAGGAAGGTTAGTTGAAGGGGTAGCCATATTTATAGCGGTTCTCTAGTTTCGGGTGTGCACACCTGGTGGTTCGTTGTGAGCCGCAGCCGGACTAGAACCATCGTCTCCCGATCCATCTGTATTTGAATTATCTTCAATGTTACCCATGGGGTTAACCTCTATGGTGTTGATGGATGCATATCCTAGGGCAGAGCAGTTGTCATCTTCCAAATAGGAAGAGGATCTCATGTGTCTTTTATTGGTCTTCCCTCTTCTTTCCCGGGGTTGCTTTTGGGATCCTTGACAAAGGGTGACACAGGGAGTTCATTGATGCGACCTTATGGTATGCCTCCCTTTTAGAGGGTATGATGATTCAAACGACGAGATAGGGTGGGAAACTCTTCTTCTGACTGTCCTCCCTAGACAAGAGAATATTGATTCTCATTGGGGAGGTTGTTGTTGAGGAGGTAAAAATGCCCCCAGTCCTGAGGGTTGGGGTTGGCTCTGTTCCTTGGACGTTGAATATCTTCCCGTTTTTATTTTTCTTATGGGGGAATTTGTTGTTAAGAATTCCCCCAGCCCTGAAGGCTGGGTTTGACCCTGGATTACGGCAGTGGCTGCTACTATCACTACCAACTTGATCTTGCATGCCCCAATTTGGGGGTGAAATGGGTTTGGTGTCGAGTTCTTCTATGAATCAATCCCTTCTGGGGAGGCAGTAAATGACCGCTGATTGGCATCTCTTAGGAGAGAGGCCTATTGTATGCTCTCAGTGGCCTGATTCAGGAGTTCTTGAATGGATTTTTCCTATCAGGCCTAACACTTCTGGGACTTACTCACGGCATGGCTCTGTTGGGTGTGTCGTCTCTCCTAAATAAGGTCCCCACTCGATTGTTGTCTTGATGTGATGGCGTTGAAAGATATCACGTCAAACATGTTCTTCTGGGTGGTGAGTGGAGTGAAATGTAGAGCTCCATGTTCTCCCCATCCTCTAATATGGACTCCCGTCAGGGCATCACCAATTAGGCGACGCAACTGGTGCAGTGCATGGAGGCAGGCTAACTCTGGGTTCCCTTTACACCTCTCCAGTCGCGGTTTCCACACCGAAGGAAGAGCTTACAAGTTGATGCGACGCAGGTGGTATCTTATTGTCTTGACATGGTTTCCATACCTCTCGTAGGGCAGGAAGTTTGATTTCAGCCAGCGGAGGTTTGTCCATATATTGTAGCGGATGTCGTGCATGCATTCTTCTGACAACTCTCTGGGTATGAAAAATTGAGAGGTGTTCATGGACCAAAACATAACTGGTATATCATCCCTGGATAGTCGTTTCCTCAAGTGCAACATGTCAGCATAATCCTACGCTAGTGACTCCTCTACCTGGTCAGCCCAACAAAGGCACTCACTGATAGCGTGGTCGGAGGCAGTGGGACTGGTAGGTATTGAATTGTCATGTGGGCGATTCTTAGGTGGTTCAGAAGATGAACGTGGCCCCGTAATGTCTCTCGATTGAAGAAGGGGGTCGTTGGTGGCTAGCTAGGAATCTAACATGCTTGATCCCATCCTTCTGAGTGCCTCAGTATACGAGGGCTTTTCTACTCTTGATTCGGTGGGGGGAGGACCTTCCTGTCGATATGATATGTAATTGAAGGGAGGACCTTCGAAATGGAGGGAGCAATGGTGGGGACTACCATTACTTCTTGACACCTCACTGCATAAAGGACTTTTGCAGTGCATAGACTGGGGAGGACCTTTAACACCCCGACCCCAGTTACCAAGAGTCAGTGCATTATTGCGTAACATTGGCATGATCCCAAAAGATCAAGTCTCGAAAGACCGATTAGTTTAGTAGCCATGGAAACACTAGATACATTCATAAATGTTACATTACATCATAAAGTGAAAAACTACAATAACATAGTCTCCATTTTCCACACTCATATCCCCTTCAGACTATCCCTGCAGTTCATTCCTAAAATACTTCTTCACATCCTGGAAAAATTAAAACATTGAAAGGGGTGAGCTCAGATGCTCAGTAAGGAAAACAATATAGCAGAAGCTTTCATAAATAAACATAAAAATTTAAGGCAATGTATGACTAAAAAAATCCTTTTAAACATGAACTTCAACATAATATGGAAAAAGTAAAATGAAATAATTCCATTTACTTATTCACATGGAAATTCTACTGGTCGAATAATCACATGCAATATCAATAACCACTTTCATAATGATGGAATGCATAATGCCAGACTATCATAACAATGTAGCCAAGGCCTCGTGCCAAGACTACAAATAAGATTTTGTCAATGCCTCATGCCAAGATGCTAGTTTTTCTCATTAGACCTGCCGATGCATCTAGGAGCTATAGCGGGCTCCACCTGTCACTTATTAAGTCCAATGCATTCCTTATATGAACAGGTTTAAACATATCATAAACCATAACATAATCGTATCACATAAAACATGCATAAAGGAAACATAAAATTTTTTACATTTCAATCACAAGATATCAATACAACATATTGATATAATAAAAACACTTTCAAAACCATTTTCAATACCAAAATAAAATAAAATTAAAAAATTGTATTTATTTTTCATTTAAAAAAATTTATGGCTTATAGAGGAAGCCGAAACACAAATAATGGTCATGGCAGCGGAGAAGTAGTTGTCGCCGCATACGTAAGAAAAAAAACATTCCTTTTTTTGATTAGTAAAACGATTTGTAAAAAAATATTGCTTTTGAATAAAAGTAAATGTCAAAGGGGTTTATACACCGTATAAAAGAAAGTTGTGTATAAAACAAAATATGCCTCAATGAAAGGAGATTGAGATGAAGACCCTTACAAAGATCATTTTTTTAAATAAATTAGATCTATTATGTGTATTCACTATAAGTAAACATAAATAAAGTACAAATACAAGATAGGACATAATAATATCATGACATAATTTGAAAGTAGGAGATTAACCCAAAGAATGGAAATTGGGTTAAGAAGTTCCCTTACCTCGTGTCCGACTTGACTCGATCGTTATTTAATCTCCTGAATAATAAACTAGATTTAATTTCTAATTTCTAAAGAACTTTTTTCATGTTCATTATTAGTTTTATATCACTTATTACCATGTCATGAACATTATGTAATTATCTAAGTTAATAACGGTCATTTTGTCGATCTTTGGTACTTGAGTCAAAAATAAACTTCTTATAATTACAAGTTGTTCATGTGGTGAAATATCCATTATATCCATAATTATATTCATGATTTAGATATCATATATATCATATATATCCAGTATATACATTCATTCATAATTTTACATAACATCTAGAGGTAAGAAATGAAACGCACTGTTCATGGGGACGGTAAGCCGTACGTACGCATTAACGCTACTTTCATTTATATTTTGTATTTAATGGAATGAAATCATAATGATATACAGGTATATTATAATTCCAGTATAATATCATATATAATATCATTTACTCCATCCTTTATACATCCCACATATGGCCTTAACGATTCAAATCACTTTGAGGGGGCGGTAGTCCGCACTTCCTAAAATAAAGATATCGCGTTTACCCATAATGGAAACCATAAAGGTATGACATAAATGAAGAATACAGAAGCTTAAGTAAAACATAAAAATATTATATATAACATATAAATATAGTGACATCTCAATGGCCTCCTTTGAAGGTGTTATATGAGTGTTGAACAATCATCGTTTCGTGAGGCAGAAATTCGCCATCCACTGAAACAGTATGTTCTTTAACCATTAGATGTGGGTGTGTGTAATTGTAGCTCTAATCCTTTTTATAACAACATCCTAGTATATTGAGGATACTGGTTTTGTTAAAAAATAAATGAATAAAAAGAGTTTAGGGGGTTGGAGAAGCAAAATAAAACATAAGAACACAGGAGAAAACAATACCTTTAAAACGGGTAACTCTTTTTGATTTGAGCTCAAAGGCTTCCTTGGGAAGACTTCTGCCCAAAGTGAGACTTCTAAGAGTAATATAGGGATTTTTAGAGACAAAATGGGCTGGTTCTGGCCGAGCCAAAGGCTTGAGAGGTGTGGGTATGGTGGTAGAGGTGGGGGACTTTTATAAGAGGAGAGGAGGGGCACTCTTGGAAAGTTATAAAATGTTACTTTATTATAAAATGATTTTTGGATTTAAAAGGTCCCAAAATTATATATTTCAAGGATAATGTGATAGTAGTTCTAAATCCACCCATACAATAGGTTTTTTACACGTTTAGGTCTTATATTTTACATTATCTTTTCATTTTATTTAAATCGTTAAATAATGAGGTAATCGTTGCATCATCATGGTTTCATAAATAATTTAATTTATTTAAGGTCTAAAAATTATAAAAAAATATCATGATGTAGGAAATCGTTTTATATTTCAAATTAATATTTATAGTAAAAAATAGGACTTTTATAACCCCATTTAAAAATTACTTTAGTGAAAAAACTCATGTTTGTGACATTTTTATTTTAACATTAAATAAAAAGTTTTTAATGTCATTTCCTACCAACATGGCTCCATGGGGTCCCCAAGTTTACCCATGGATTGTCTTGGTCGGCCATGACTCATCCAATAGGGTTAGGACATCTTTCAAGGTCATTTCATATTATTATAACATTATCTTTACCTTAAATTACACTAATTACCTTTAATCGCAATTAATTAAACTTAAAAGATACTATTCACCAAAAAATTATTTTAATCCCATTGAACCAAATTTTACTTCCTAATGACAACCATGTATTTCTGATTTTTGAAAATCAAATCATAGAAGTGGTAATGTTTCATTTAAACAAAAAATCTATTTTTTAACTACCACTTAGTGGTTTCACTATTCATCAAAAATTGATGTTTTTCAGAACAATGCCAAAATTTCACCCTAAGATATAATTGAAATTATGAATTAAAAAATGATTTCTATTATACAAAATTCCAAAAATTTAATTTTCATTAATTAATTTTATAATTAATTCCCGCTGTCACAACAAATAGCGTGTTTTTAAGAAACAATATATATCAAAAGATTGACAATGGTTTATGTCCAATTTCAAAGTGAAATTAATTCTAATGACCACCATTGGATAAAATGGTAAAAATATATTCTAATTATCCTTTAAAACCACTCAATAGTATAATTTATCACTATAAATTATTTTGATTAAAAAAGTTGTTTTTGAGTATTTTTCACTGTTCATAAAAATTGGAAGTTCTCAGAAAAATACAAATAATTCAACATAGGCTAATTTCGATATTCTGAATCCAAAAATGAAGTCCATTTTGAAAAATAAAATTTATATAATTTTAAAATGTGGGTATTAATATTCATAATGGCTACTTTGATTGGTTGTGGTGTGTGTTAGAACTCGAAGTTGCGTACAACACACGTTACTGTATTATTAAAAGAGAAGCGTACCGTGGAAACTTGGGGTGTTACAATATACCCTCCTTCAATAAATTGCGTCCTCGCAATTTGAAAATGTTCTTTGAAAATAAAAGGTTGAAAATAGAAAATACATTTGTGGAAAACTCACATCCGAAATAGGGTTAATAAAAATATAACTTTAAAAGAAAGAAAGAGAAGTACAAAGGTCACCCGAGAAAGCCAATACTAGGATTATATGAAAACATGGATATGGAGGAAAAAAACTATCATGGTCTGATAGAGAGTTGTATAAAAAAGGATTAGGAGAAAGTTTAACTACAAGAAAATCACAAACTTGTGATTGGTTAAACGGTCATTGAATCCCCAGTTGAAAAAGTTAAACGGCAACGTTTTTGATTTAAGTTACCTTTTATAAAGTTGAGGAATTTATTTAGGAGATTTACTAAGAACATAAGAGAATATACATACTTGTCATGTAGACTTTCATTCTTTAATAAATTTTTACCACAAACCCATCTTTCACTCTAAAAGGTAATAGAACACAATAATATTCTATTTATCATAATTGTATAAGGTTCCAAATATTAATACATGCCATTTAGATTAGGAAAACTCTTTTGTAATAACCAGGGACTTCCTGTAGGCTAGTGGTAGGTAATAAAGGCCTGTCGCACTATGGTTGTGGGTTCGATTCCTGCAGCTTTGTCTGACGCGATGGGTTATCCCCCGACCTGCAAGTTGTCCTTTTCCTAAAAATATAGTATTATAATATTCCAAAAGTAATCTTCAGAAGTGTTTTAACCTTAAACAATACTATCCAAAGTTCAATTTAATCAATTCCAACCATTATAGTTATCCAAAATACCTCTACCCATACTTTCTCTAAAAGGTCTCTAAATTCCAAAATCAATTGTAACATCAGATTTCCCAAACAAAGTAAAGTTTCTCTTATTATCACATACTAAAAATATGATTACCTTAATCATATTAAAACCTTAATGAAATCAAAAATTACTGCAGTAAAATCCTTATATATATCGCATTATTATTATAACCAGAATATAATCCTTGAGTCTAAAAGCACAAATACATTAATTATTCCACTTCAACTGTAGTAACAGCATAAGATTGTTCTTGATCCCTTGGCCTTTTCAGAAGTAAGTTTCCCTGACTCATAGGACATCCATTTGCATAATGCCCCATTTTCCTACAATTGTAGCATTCAACATTGATATCCTCTTTCTTTCCCTTGCAATAATGTTCCTGGTGACCTTTTTCTCCACATTTATAACAAAATCCCATTCCTTTTAGGCAAGTACCAGGGTGATTCTTCCCAGAATTATCGCAGAATGGAAAATCCGTTTTTCCCTTTGTCCCTTTATCTGTCTCTTGTTCCACCGTTCTCTTCTTCTCTTGCTTTACTTTATTGTCATAAGATTTAGAGAATTCCTTTTCTGTCTTGATAGCACACGAGACTATATCTTTATATGTTGTGAAAGATTTTGATACTAATGCCCGATGGAGAAACGGTTTTAACCCATCAAAGAAATGATCGATCTTACTTCTTGGGTTACGTATATAATCTGCAGCATGCCTCGCTAACCTTGTAAAGTTAGCCTCATAATTTGCGACATTCTCATCCACCTTCTGGCTCAGACTCAGAAATTGCCTTTCCATATCTGCTCGATGGTCATGTAGAAAGTATTTTTTGAATAAAATTTCCTTAAACTCCCTCCATTCCATACTTGATACTTCTTCATCTTCCTTTGTGTTTTGAATCAGCGGCCACCATTGATCGACATCTCTAGTGAGGCAGTAAACTGCCATGACAACCTTCTCCATTTCGCTACTCCCTAAGGCGTGGAATATTTTCTCTAAGGAGTTTATCCATTTCTCAGCTACTAATGGATTTGTACCCCCATTAAATGTTGGTGTTTTTTACCTCATCAAGCAGTATAACATTGATCCTTCACATTGCGGATCAGGGTGCTCCATACGAGTAAGGTTATTATTCATAACCTAAGTGAGTTGTCCCAGTATGGTGATAAGTTGATCAGCACCAGTTGTATCACCAGCTCCATTATAATTATCTTGAGCAAGTGGGAAATCCCTACATGGAGTGCATGCATTGATACGGTTTCCATTCCTCCCACTAGGCTCCATTTCTAAAAAATGTCATAACTAAATTATTTTATGAATCAAAATACATAATTCCATACATGTAAAACACTTAACATAAATTGATCTATTTATGGATATAATCCATAAACATAAAAAAAAAATTTGAGGAAGTATATACTCATAACCCTTTATAGTGGTTTGTAAAGAAAATGAGAATTATCCTAAGCATATCCCCCGGGAATGTCGTAACCAAGAGTGCAGCAAGGCCCATTGTCGTGCACCAGTTCTTGTTCGAGTCTAGCTCAAAGCGGTGTTTTCAAGTTTTACCCCTAGTTACATCTGTGCCAGAGCTGCCTCTACCTGCTCATATCCAGATAGGGATTTATTCCTCGGAAAACTCAAAAAATCTCTATAATACCAAAATTCTAGGAAGTTCTTCTATACTAATACTCAAATTTTATCTTAGGTCTATGTGCTCTAATTAGATTTTATCTAAATCTAGCATCCAAGGTTAGTACTAAACTGCCTCTGATACCAACTGTAATGCCCTAACCCCAGTTACAAAGAGTCGGGGCATTATTGTGTAACATTGGCATGATCACAAAAGATCAAGTCTCGAAAGACCGATTAGTTTAGTAGCCTTGGAAACACTAGATACATACATAAATGTTACATTACATCATAAAGTGAAAACTACAATGACATAGTTTCCATTTTCCAA
This sequence comes from Viscum album, assembly GCA_963277665.1. Lineage (NCBI taxonomy): Eukaryota > Viridiplantae > Streptophyta > Magnoliopsida > Santalales > Viscaceae > Viscum > Viscum album. The sequence continues at coordinate 1,726,180,264 of OY728141.1, forward strand.
ACACATATCCCCTTCAGACTATCCCTATAGGTCATTCCTAAAATACTTCTTCACATCTTGGAAAAATTAAAACATTAAAAGGGGTGAGCTCAGATGCTCAGTAAGGATAACAATATAGCGGAAGCTTTCATAAATAAACATAAACATTTAGGGCAATGTATAACTAAACAAAATCCTTTTAAACATGAACTTCAACATAATATGGAAAAATTAAAATGAAATAATTCCATTTACTTATTCACATGGATATTCTATTGGTCAAATAATCACATGAAAAATCAATAACCACTTTCATAATGATGGAATGCATAATTCCAGACTATCATAACCACGTAGCCAAGGCCTCATGCCAAGACTACAAATAAGATTGTTTCAAGGCCTCATGCCAAGACACTAGTTTGTCTCATGAGACCTGCCAATGCATCGATGAGGTATAGCGGGCTCCACCCGTCACTTATTAAGTCTGATGCATTCCTCATATGAACAGGTTTAAACATATCATAAACCATAACATAATCGAATCATATAAAACATACATAAAGGAAACATAAAATTTCCACATTTCAATCACAAGATATCAATACAACACATTGATATAATAAAAACACTATCAAAACCATTTTCAATACCAAAATAAAAGAAAATTAAAACATTGTAATTATTTTTCATTTAAAAAAAGTTATGGATTGTAGAGGAATCCGAAACACAAATAATGGTCACAGCAGCAGAGAATTCATTGTCACCGAATACGTAATACGTAAAAATTCCTTTTGTCATTTATTAAATGCTTTGTAAAAAATATTCCTTTTGAATAAAAGTAAAAGTAAAAGGGGTTTATACACCGTATAAAAGAAAGTTGTGTGTAAAACAAAATATGCCTCAATGAAAGGAGATTGAGACGAAGACCCTTACAAATATCATTTTTTTTAAATAAAGTAGATCTATTATGTGTATTAACAATAAGTACACATAATTAAAGTACAAATACAAGATAGGACATAATAATATCATGACATAATTTGAAAGTAAGAGATTAACCCAAATAATGGAAATTGGGTTAAGAAGTTCCCTTACCTCGTGTCCGACTTGACTCGATCGTTCTTTAATCTCCTGAATAATAAACTAGAGTTAATTTATACTTTCTTAAGAACTTTTTTCATTTTCATTATTCGTTTTATATCCCTTATTACCATGTTATGAACATTATGTAATTATTTAAGTTAATAACGGTCATTTTGTCGATCTTTGGTACTTGAGTCAAAAATAAACTTCTTACAATTACAAGTTGTTAATGTGGTGAAATATCCATTATATCAAGCATTATATTCATGATTTAGATATCATATATATCATATATATCTATTATATACATTCATTCATAATATTACGTAACATTTAGAGGTAAGAAATGAAATGCACCGTTCATGGAGACGGTAAGCCGTACGTACGCATGAACGCTACTTTCATTTCTATTTCATATTTAATGGAATGAAATCATAATGATATAAAGGTATATTGTAATTCCAGTATAATATCATATATAATATCATTTACTATATCCTTTATACATCCCACATATGGCATTAACGATTCAAATCACTTTGAGGGGGCGGAAGTACGCACTTCCTAAAATGAAGATATCGCGTTTACCCATAATGGAAACCAAAAAGGTATGACATAAATGAAAAATACATAAGCTTAAGTAAAACATAAACATATTATTTATCATATATAAATATAGTGACATCTCAATGGACACCTTTGAAGGTTTTATATGAGTGTTGAACAATCATCGTTTCGTGAGGCAGAAATTTGCCATCCACAGAAATAGTATATTCTTTAACCATTAGATGTAGGTGTGTGTAAGTGTAGCTAGAATAATTCTTATAACAATATCCTATTATATTTATTATACTGTTGTTTTTACAAAATAAATGAATAAAAATATTTTAGGGGGTTGTATAAGCAAAATAAAACATAAGAACACAAGAGAAAACACTACCTTTAAAACAGGTAACTCTTTTTGATTTGAGCTCAAAGGCTTCCTTGGGATGACTTCTTCCCCAAGTAATGCTTCTAGGAGTAATATTGGGATGTGGAGAGAGAAAATGGGTAGGGGTTGGCCTAGACAAAGGCTTTTGAGGTGTGGGTAAGGTGGTAGAGGTGGGGGCCTTTATATGAGGAGAGGAGGGGCACTCTTGGAAAGTTATAAAAGGTTACTTTATTATAAAATTCTTTTCGGATTTAAAAGGTCCCAAAATTAAATATTTCTAGGATAAGGTGATAAGAGTTCTAAATCCACCCATGCAATAGGTTTTTGACATGTTTAGGTCTTATATTTTACATTATATTTTCATTTTATTTAAATAGTTAAATAATGAGGTAATCGCTGCATCATCATGGTGTCATAAATAATTTATTTTATTTAATGTCTAAAAATTATAAAAAAAAATATCCTGATGTAGGAAATATTTGTATCTTTCTAATGAATATTTATAGTCAAAAATATGACTTGTATAACCCCATTTAAAAATTGTTTTAGTAAAACAACTCATGTTTGTGACATTTTTATTTTAACATTAAATAAAAAGTTTTTAATGTCATTTTCCTACCAAAGTGGCTCCATGGGGTCCCCAAGTTGACCCATGAATTGTCTTGGTCGGCCAAGACTCATCCAATTGGGGTAGGAAATGTGTCAAGGTCATTTCATATTATTATAACATTATCTTTACCTCAAATTACACTAATTACCTTTAATCGTGATTAATTAAACTTAAAAGTTACTATTCACCAAAAAAATTATTTTAATCCCATTGAACCACATTTTACTTCCTAATGACAACCATGTATGTCGGATTTTTGAAAATCAAATCACAGAAGTGGTAATGTTTCATTTAAACGAAAAATAAGTTTTTTAACTACCACTTAGTGGTTTCACTATTCATCAAAAATTGATGTTTTTCAGAACAATGCCAAAATTTCATCCTAAGCTATAATTGATATTCCGAAATCAGAAATGATATCTATTTTAAAAAATTACAAACATATAAGTTGCATTAATTAATTTTATAATTAATTCCTGTTGTCACAACAAATAGCGTGTTTTAAAGAAATAGTATATATCAAAAGATTGACAATTGTTTATGTCCAATTTAAAAGTAAAATTAATTCTAATGACCACCATTGGATAAAATGCATAAAATATATTATAATTATACTTTAAAACCACTCAATAGTATAATTTATCACTATAAATTTTTTTGATTAAAAAACTTGTTTTTAAGTATTTTCCACTATTCATGAAAATTGGAAGTTCTCAGAAAAATACCAAAAATTCAAAATAGGCTGATTTCAATATTACGAATCCAAAAATGAAGTCCATTTTGAAGTATAAAATTTATATAATTTCAAAAAGTGGGTATTTCTATTCATAACTGCTACTTTGATTGGTTGTGGTGTGTGTTAGAACCTGAAGTTGCGTACAACACACGCTACTGTATTATTCAAAGAGAAGCATATCGTGGAAACTTGGGGTGGTACAGGACCTCAAAGTTGTGTCTCAACAAGGGGAGGACCTTCTGGCTGCGTAGCATTATTACGGGGAGGGCCTTTCCAACAACTGCCATCATGGTGAGGATGACCATCATGGTTTGACATTCGATGTGAATCCTGGGGAGTACCTTTAAGACACACTACGACAAGGGGAGGGCCTTATTGTTGCTTGGGGCCACTGCTGGGAAGACCTTCGCAATAGAGGTCATGGTGGCGAGGACTACCATCATAGCTAATGCAATTGTGAGGACTACCATTACAGCTGCCAGAGGGAGAATATTTGTGGGGTACACCCAGGGGAGGGCCTTCAAAATGTACCGCAATGAGGTGAGGGCCTTCTCGTTGCTTAATGTCTCTATGGGGAGGTCCTCCGTTATCAGGTTGGCGAGGACTACCATCGTGATCTGATGCCCGGATGTGCGGAGTTTCATTCCAATGTAACCCCTGGGGAGGACCTTTAGGGCAGGCCACGACAAGGGGAGGGTCTCCTTGTTGTGATGAGAGGTCACTGTGGGGAGGGCCTCCATAGTTGTGACTATGATAGCGAGGACTAATATCATAATCTGTGGTCCCACTGCATGGAGAGTTCTTGCAGTGTATACCCAGGGGAGGACCTTCAGGGTGGACCGCAGAAAGTGGAGGGCCTTCTTGCTACTCAATCTTCTGGTCACATGGAGGGCTGTTGTGACTCGCGTAAAAAGATAAGATCTTGTGATCGATCGTTATATGCCTGTGGGGGAGGTCCCCACAGGTGCTTTGGGGAGGACCTTCAGAGCTGCTGGTAGCAACATTGCGGGGAGGACCTTCGTAACTAATTCTGCCACTCCCATAATATGGTAATGGGTGGGTAGGGTTCCGAGACTTTGATGTGTGCTTAACGGCATTGGGAACCCCAGGTTCAAGAAGAGCGAAGTCATGAATCCGCTCTTTATTTTTCGGCAGCCTTCGGCGCGTTTGGGGTGCTTTTCTGCGGGCAGCGTGGACCGTCTGCTGTTGACAACGGCCTTCACCTTTGGGTCCCTATCTAATTGGGTCCCATGATGCTTTTGGGATATGCCGACAAACATATTGACTTTTAGCAGGAATATATTTCTGCTCTGGAGCATCCACCGTGATAGACGGGTGTCCCCTAGTTGGAATGAGTGAAGCTTCTCGATTTGATTGCCCTTGTATCACGGAATATAGCCGACAACCCTCCTAGGCGGAAGCAGGGATGTAGATCTGCTCCAAGGATGTTATCTCCTCTCTTAGATGAGTCACCTCAATTGGGGAGATGAACTCATAGGCCCGAGTCCTTGCTGTTTCCATTGATGAAATTACATTCTAGAAGGTCTGCAAGATATGATCTAGGATCGATACATGCTCCTCCATCATCGCCTGGATATGTAGAGAGACATATTTGTCTGGAAAGGGTATGAAGGCCCATTCAAGTATCAGAGTAGGAATATTCTACTCCGGTCCTCTGGTGGTTAGTGGGTACTGACAATTATCCTGTGTCGAGGAAGGTGAACGAGTCTTCCCCTCTGCCAGGATATGCTGGATTATCTCTCCATTTTCCACCACATTGGGATAGCAGACTTTAATTGCATCTACAGGGAGATGGCCCTGCATATGTTGGCTTCCTACCATATCGAGTCGGTGGCCTTTTTTGGCAGGTAGACATTCCCACCAATTAATTTCCCCCACATCTGGATGGTGGGATTTGTTGATTCCCACCATGCCGGGATGGTAGGCGTCAAGAGCATCTTCTAGGAGCTGGTCCTGCAGGCACTGGGTCGCCACCACGTTGGGTTGGTGGGCTTCATGACCCTGGGTGAGGAGAGGTGCATGTCGGGTAGGTGCCGTCCTGTGTGAGTGACGGGCTTGATGGAGCTCGGTGGGGATGCACGCCTGCTCTTATGATCCCGCCATGTCCAGATGGTGGGATTTGGAGGAGCGAACAGGTGTATGTTCCTTTTAGTGATACGTCTCCATGAATGTGCAGCGAAGCTCCTCCTTAAGGACAAGGTTGATGACCGGTCCCTGGTTGTATGTTTTTCACCCTCGTCGGGCAGTCTGAGGGGCCGGAGCTCAAGGATCGTGGGCCTGGATCCTCGGGGTGACATCCTCCTTATTGTGAGGATGTTGATTCATGGCGTGACCACGATGAAGTCTTATGGAGGGGGCCTTGGAGCAGAACCCCCGTTCAACGGGGATGAAGTCCTCAGCGTTGACCTCATACGCCTCCCTAAGATAAGGGAGGTACGCGTTGTCTCGTTCTGGGGATAGACTCCTTAAACGTTTTTGAGACGGAAACAGGGGTCGTCTAGATCTGCTTTTGTGGCCACTACAGGGCAGGCGACCGGCAGGTTCTGGCGGATTGGTGGGCGTGCATATCCGGGTCCACCGTTGGGAGAGTACCGTTCACGTGGTACTCTCAGATCAATGCATCCAAGACCCAGCATTGAAGACACTAGGTATTTGACAGGGTCCTCCATTGATGAGGAAGTCTGGTCATTAAATTGTTGGAAGCATGTTCCTATGAGTTCCTTCGTGACTCCATTGGAACGAAGGGAGTTTTGTGTGGTACCTATAAAATATTTTAACAACTTCAAATAGAAAACTCGATAAAGAAGCATCTCATGACCCCATGTGTAATTAATGACCTTCTTTGGCCCTCCATGTGAGTATAATGGGGGAATAAGGTGGGATTAGGTTAAACTTGTCATGCTTGGTTAAAGATTCACGTCGGTTTCACCATTTTTTGTCTTTCGGAGCACTACGGGATCGTCGGAGAGAAACATGTGCTACCCAATGGTTGATTAGAGAAGATTGGGTTCTGCTTAATCACTCATATCGGGTGCACTATTTTCTCCTCGAAACGCCCAACAGTTCCAAATCCAGCAAAACGTGGACCTGATTTCCAGAGGTAGGTGTTCACTGGGTTGTTTGACCAGCGATACTTAAGAACTCACATTGGTCGAGAGGATGGGAAGTCGGGCTCATCGCACCCTTTTAGGGTGAATTATTGCCTTTTCCAAGACTCTCTTATAGATTTAAGACGTATTCATATGTTCACAAATATTTGGTTTATACCCAAGAATAGTATCCATGGATTACTCCTGGTTAGAAATGTTCAACTGGACACAGGGGTTCAGAAACATTTATGCCCGAGGTTTACCATCCCTCATTGGATTAATGACCCCGAAGAGTCCGGAATCATTGAGATGACACTGGTTTAAAAAATCATAATCAGACACTCTAGAGTTTATTATCATCTAGGGGGACAGATAATGACTTCATCATTTGGATCAAACCCATGGTACAAGCCACCTACATATCCCAGCAAGAGGAATCAGAATTCACGTAGTTCAGTTTGGTATGGGGTTTACACTCTAGGCTGCCTAGGGTTGGTGCGGTGAACTGACGTGAAGATGGTCGGATCGACTAGGAATTGGGCTTGAACCTTGGGGAGGCTTCCGACATATCCCTGTAGTGGGGAATCAAAGTCCACGTAGTTCGAATTAGAGGGTGTTGGAGAACCGACGTAAGGATGGACCGGGGGTCTGATGGGTAGTGGGCTTGAACCTCATGGAGGCCTCCTATATACCATGCCTTGACATGGATCAAAGTCCTCGTAGTTCGCATTAGCATGGGGATTATGCTCTGAGGCAGCCCAGGAGAGGATGCAATGGTGGATGCTTACTCTAAGCCCATGTGAGTCATGCTCGGTGTGAGAAACAAGAGGCAGTAGGGACCAGATGATCATGTCGTGAATGGTGTGTCTGTGGGAAGTGCGATGGGTCTTATGTTTGGGGACAGCCCAGAAAAAGTCAGGACTTACATCAATATGGACACCCATGGTGATAAATCCCAGTGGGAAAGGGACTTGGCCCCAAAGAAGAATGGAGCATCACCCTTCCCCACTACGCCCTTACGTGGACATTGCCATGGGGAAGTACGGAGGTGCATGGGGGCTTCCTTCTGATGGGTAGTCTGCCACTCCCTGGGGAGGGGAGAAGTTCTCCAGTCCTTACCAGTGGAGGGGTAGAAAGGGGACTCCTGGGCTCGGACCCCGCATTACCGTGGGAATGTGAACCTAGGAATGCTTCGGGAATTCGCTCAAGGGCCAGAGAAACCCCATCGCCCTCTTTTACCGTGGGTATGTGAACTCAAAACGGCGTGCGGATGCTCCTGAAGGTTACATCACATGGGTCATGTCGCTTAGTGGAGGCCTCAGCTCAGGACCGATGAATGAACTAATGAGGGGGTTGCGGAGGATCATGCTGGATTAGAAGGATTTTATCTGGCTCAGGGAATGGGAACTTCTAAGGATTTGGCGGGCCACACTGGTGTATGAGTGGTGGCGCCCTTCACGTAAGGAGGTGCTACGTGGCTGGAGAGACCGTCCGTGAACCAGGGTGGTCCGCAGATTGATGGGAATCCCGCAAACTAGGGTGGTATGTGGACTGGTGGGCATCCCGCGAACCAGGGTGGTTCATGGCTTTAGGTTCGCCCCACGTACCAGGTTGGTATGCAGAGGGGTCCATGCGAGCAGTGGCAGCCGAGGGTGATGTCGGTCAAGGGTTTATCGGTCGGGGCTTTGCCTGCGTAGGAGGGTGATACGCGGTGCGACGGACCGGAAAAATGGCATAAACTCCTAGGTCCATGGGGAGTGCATCCGTCGAGGGGCCATGGTTTGCAGTCTTCTTTTTTTGTCATTTTAAGTTCACAGTTCCCCAAGTTTTTATTCATTTTCGATTCCTTATTAGTTCGCTTCTAACTTCATACCTATTCTGTTTTGCGAACTGGAACTTCGTAGTTTGCGAAATCCTAAGCTCCTTCCATCGAAATCCTTCCACCTGAATCTGATCGATATCCCCCTCTGCTCTCCCCCCCCATATCCTTTTATATAGTGGGGAAATAGATGTATTTGTGGTCATGCGGAACCTTTGGCTAAGGCCCATGATCAGAAACCCGATTTACGGACGACTTGGACAATCCACAACTCGCGGGGGGCATTGAACGCACCTCCCCCATGAACCAAACGTTCTCGTGGAGTGCTTTTCATCCATGCAGGGTTCCGCCTCCATTCTGTGAATTACAGCAGATGCGGTCCGGGCTGGTTGATGCGGTTCGCTGCTGGGGAGGTTCATGACGGTGGACCGGCTCAGCGCCCATCCAGCTTCGCACCCGCGAAGGATCCCTTCCTCTATTCTGCGAACGACAGCGGTCAGCAGAGGGGGTGCTTCGCAGAACCGTCCATGTACCATTATCATTGGACCGGTCTGCGGACGGGTTCATCTTGTTCCATCCTTTGAGTATTCTCCATACTTTTCCCCAATTCTTTAGGGGGAAATTCGATATAATCTCCCTTGTATTAAAGGGGATTCTCATTCTCCTTTTTGGATTTTTCAGGACCCTACAATTATGGATGATTTTTTTATTTAGTTTCAATTATTAAAATGCATTTATAAAATTTGATACATGAATATAAGGAGTTACATGCTAGGTATGACAATTGAATTTGTTTTCTTCTACCATGTATATAACTTATATTTTGGTTTTGATCATGAATTTAATGTTAATTATAGTTTATAAATATTATAAGTTAGAAATATGAATAAATTGATCCCTCTCGTAACTAATTAATACCTGGGTAGAGGGACATTAGGTTGGATAGTTCACGAGCCTAGATGCACATTCCTTGTCTAGAAATGTGAGGTTTGTCTATCTATCACTCCAAGCTTACTCTTGTGGAATTATTTTATTTCATATTATTTTAGACATATACATGAAATTGTTTCATATACCTTATGCATGATCTGAATTTGGATATGTATGAATATTTTTGGATATTATATTAGGTTAATAAAACAATATTTGTGTTTTGTAAAGAGTTACACATCAATATGGTTTAAACATATTCTTTCAGTAGAAGGAATAGGGATTCAAATATAATTACTTAGAACAATACAAAAATATAAAGGCGATAATATGAGATAAGATGGTGTGATTAAATCCCCTATAAAAATACTTAGTGTCACATTTCTTCTAAATTCAACACATATGAGGACCATATTTATTTAGTTTCAGTGAACCCAACTTTTAGGTGATGATATATATTCTTTGGTAAGGAAAGAAAGTTATGTAGTGAACATAACCATTAGTTGTTTCATTATTAGTGTATTCTTTGGGTTCACATAGTTGGGAGACACTAACCATTAGGATTGTATATGAATAGAGTTTAGTGAATCCATATGATGGATTTGGTGAAAGAGTTATCTACTCAACTATCCAAGAGTTGACTACGATATGATTGAAATGTTTTTTCTAATAAATATAGTCATCAATTATCTAATGAGATTAGATAGTATAATTCATAATGAAATATGAATCTTCTCCCACTAATGAATATGAAAAAATCCAAAAAGGGTTAATCGTTTTAGTGATATAATAATTAATAAAATTGAATAAAAATGATTATAAAATATGCAATTTATCTAATAAAGTATTAAACTATATAAAAAATGGCTTCATCATTATCAAAAAATGTTAATTTTAGATAAATTATAAGATCTTTATATTAGAAACATCTTATACTCGTACAAAACATATTATTTTTTTTGTAAATAAGAGATAAAGTTATATGTGTTAAAAGAAATACCTTATTAAGAAGCCAATTTTTTATGTTTTTTAACAATTGAATGAATATTTTGATAAGAAACGTAAAATGATTCAAATATGGTTTCAAACTAATTAGATATAATATGCCCAAAGGAACATAATAATCTACTCATATATTCAATATGATTGAATAATTTTATAAATTATAGAGACTATAGGTTTCCTTCAAGGCTTTATCTACATTTTTAATTTATTATATAATCATCATAGGATATGTTGGAATAATTTGAATGTTTTTATAAATCTTTTACCTTTTTTATCAATATTTTGATGATAGGAAAACTGGGTACATGATATTTAGCTTATCCTATTTTAAAAAAACTATAAAAGGTTAATGATTTAATATTGGAGGAAAATATGAGATTTTTCAATAGTATTCTTTGGTCATTGAAACCTAAAGGAGATATATGTAATAAAGGAAATTATTCCCACATGATGGAATTTTTCAAGATGCCTAATGTGGTGAAATATACTCCTTGGAACTTCCAGGTCATATGTCTACGATATAGATGTCAATTATTAAATTTTTTATGGTATATGAGGCTAAATTTATATTTTACAATTTTTTTAAGTATATAGGTTGGAAAGGTCAAGGAAATAATTGATATATCAGGTATTATTCATTCAAAATATTAAGTAAAAATATTTCTATATTAAATATTTGAATAAAAAGAAAAATATTGAGATTAGATGGATCTTCATAAAAGTAATTTCATTTTGAACTTATTTTTATTGTATGATAAGTGAAATTTTTTAACAATAGAGTATTATTATAAATAATATGAGATGATAGACTTTATCCACAAGGTTTATGATTCATCAGATTATATAAGATGTTTGAAAAGAAAGTAACAATAAAAGTATTTTTATCCTAAATAAAAGCACTTATTCTAATGTCAAAATATAATGTATATGAACACACAGATCATTATTATATTATAATAAATAATAACATATTATTTTTAGTACACTACTATGAACACATGGATTATCATACCTGATATGGATAAAATAGTTTTTTAATAAATATTCTACTAAAAGGTAATTAATTTTATTTCATAAAACAAAGGATTTTAGGCATCTTATTATGATTTTAGGAAGAGAATATAATTTCTATGATTATATATGGAATATGGTTGAACTTAGAAAATAAGAAATGTGGTAAAATAAATTATTATTCAAGTAATATTTAAAATTAAAAATCAATTAATATCCAAGAAAATTTTAGGGTAAGTTTCTAATGAGAAATGTAATGTGTTTTATTTAGTTATCAAAACAAAGTGAATATCACCCTATATCCAAAAATAGTTTAGGATGTGTTGGTAAATATAAATAAGTTTACATATTTACATTAGTTACCAAATTATTTCAAGGAAAATTTTGATTGAAAAGGGTTCCAATAATGGTGATGATAATGAACTTAGAAAGAGTTATAAGTAGACAATATATGTTATTAACATTGTAATATTTTATATTTTAATGTTAAAGAGTTTTCATACTATGTTCAAATAGTTTAACAATAAGAATATTATTCCTAAGCCTTATCATTATTCAAAGTGGTTTACATTATAGTTGTTACTCTCTATAAGAGTTTAGTGGGACTGTATTATATGATTGTCATATGATGATGTGGTGGGAATTAAATAGAGATGTAATGTGTTTTAAAATCCACTAAAAATGTACAAAACATTAGGATGATATTTTTGGTATTTCATATTGTATAAGATGAGATGAGTTATTATGTATGGTTTAGTTAATATTATTAAAATAGTTTAAGAACAATATATATATCATATTATTACAAAAGGTGGTCAACACTTTTTCACATTGGATGCAAATATTATGCAGATTATCCTCTAAAAGTATGAATTTGAGTTATCCCTAAATTATTTTCATCATGGTGTATTATAGTTTGTGAAGAAATTTTAAGGTAATCATGAGTAATATTTCATATATAGAGACATAATATGCTCATGAGGCACAAAAATGAGGTTTTCATGATGGAAAAGAATTTCCACTCCCAAGTATAGAACATTGAGTGGCATCAACAAATATTTGGCATATTAATGGTGCATATTTCATATTGATATTTTTTAGTACCTAATTTTGGAGTGATACCTAGCATCATAAACTTAAAACATTTATACCTTTCTTATGTAAGCTTACATTTTAACTAATCTTGGGGTGGTTGGATATGTATTTTATTATGTCATTTTTTGAAGCTTAAACAATTTTAAATTTTTTCTTTCATATGATGTGTATAGAATAAGGTCTATCGATTTAGATAAACTATGGAAGTGCACAACCATTCCTAGATAAATACATGTGATGTGCTTATCTATTCGATATGGGTCTTGTGATGTGTTCATCCATAAGAGTGAATAACATGTCATGTATTCATCTACCTAGTCAATATATATATATGAATAATTGAGAACATGTGAGTATTCTATATGGGTTTTGTTTCCAATTCTTACTAAATGTATTAAAAAATGTATCATTTGAAAATCTGTTTTTATATATGATACAATGAGTGAAAATGACTATAGAGATACATGTGTTCGATGGAGATCACACCAGATCCCTTCCTTTTTTAAGTAGAAATGATGTTTTTTAAGAGGCCATAATTTTATTAAATATATGAATTCAGGAATTTGTATTTATTAACAATTTTAAAAATTCCATTAGTTTAAACATTATTTCTGATTTAATGGGTATATATTTTTATAAAATATAAAGAGCTCCAAAAATGGTGTTTTAGAGTTTATCTAAAAGGAGTTTTGGATATGGTTTCAAAATTTATTGTATATTATACAATATATGTTGAAATGGTTCTATGTTTCAATGGAATTAGTTAAAAATTTATATTAAAAGATCAATAACCTAAACCCCTCATATCATAGTGTATGATATATAAGTGTCTTATGGTTCAGCAAGTGGGAAGTTTAAACATATTGTATGCCTTATCTTTAGGTATACCATAAGGAATGGTATAAGATATCATGTTATTAACATAACCAATCATAATTTCTAGTTGTGTTATAACATATGGTAGTGTTTTGAGTAGAAACATGTGGTATGATTTACTCTAACACTCTTTCATTTATTGGTAATCAAATGACAAGCATTATGACTTTAGTATTCTTCCACATCAGCTATTATATATTATGAACATTTAACATGATGAAATGAATGGGAGAATCATTAATCCATTCATGTAATGGATACATTAAATTTCTGGAGAAATAATCATGGTTTTTTAAATGTATAATTAATTTCATGAAAACTCAGAAATGTTTCGAGGTATAAGGGTCTAATATCACTGAGATGGAGGATTTTGTGTGTTCCCATGCTCGTTATATTTCTCATATAACTAAAATTTTAATTTCATCATACCTTTACTATGAGAGGTGAATATGATATTCATATTAATACCTCATATCATACTGTTTGATATGAATATTTTTTATAGTATGAAAAGCAGGATTATAAGGTATATCATATTCCAAGAATAAGGTGCGGTGTAGTGTTACATCAACACTACCATATCCAGTCATCAAACATGAATTATATATATTTAAGTGATGAATCATAATGTATGATTCATGGGACATACTATGAATAATTATTTAATATTCATGTAAAAAATTAACACTCTCTTACTCTTTCACGTAATTCATCTTAAACACAATGATAATGAGTGAGCTTAATGGTTTAGTTCATGTTTTGGAGGAGGGTCATGCCCATGTGATGGATGATTCGGTGAAACCAAAGGATAAAACATCAAGGAAGGAAACATTATGATACTAATAATGTACCTTTATCAAGAATGTATATGTTTGAAAGTAGTATCACTCATTTGTATTGTAAGGTATACAACAAGTTCTTTATTTTTGATATACATTTTTTTTTGGTTTCTAGAATTCTTTATCTTTAGTTCTTGGGTTTCTTATTGTTTTCATTGTATTGATTTAGTGTCAATAAATATATAAAAAAATTTATACAGTATCATAGTTTCACATTTCATTTTTATTTATGAAATCATATTGAAGAATGAAGACCATATATACCTCCAAATTATCATATTATATATCATTATAAATGAATTGATTTTTTATACCATAGTTGGATATATCATACAAGCTATCATAGGCTCTGATATATCCTAATTACACAACATCTTTTATTATAGTCTATGATACATCACGATCCAGCAGTTTTTTATTGTATCATATGGCAAGATATAACGTATCATAAGCAGTAATACTATTGTGCCCTAGAAAAAAAATCCATATATTGTCTATATGGTATAATTAATATTGTGGGATATGAAATATAGTGCCAAGGGATGATATAATATCCAAATATTATCTCATATAAAAAATGATATCCAATAGTCACATATATATATTACGATACTATGTATATTATAGAATTTTATATGTATGAAAATTTAATTTTTCCTATAGTTATATTTTGAATTTAATTGTATGATTTATAAAATGTATATAAACTATATAAAACCATATTTTATAATATTTACTTCATTTATAATTTTTTTAAAAATAATTAATTAAAAATGGTCTATAATTAGATATAACTTTTTTAATGAAACAATTGACAAATAAATATTCCATAAATATTAAATGATTACATTAAAATACATTTTGAAATATGTGACATGACTTGTAATTTAGATATAAATTGGTTATATAGAAACTATAAGTATAATTTATAAAGTGTTTATAAATTAAAAAATTAGAGAAAAACAAAAAGGGGTTTACATTTAAAAATATTAATTTTTCATAATTATTATATTTAAATTATTAAAATTACGATTCCTTATTTTGGAAATTATTTAACTGAAAATGAATGGAATTTTTCCATTTGATATTAATAAGATTTAAATAATAAATATTTGATATTTTGGATGTTTACATAATATATATGATCATTTTATAGATATAATGTTTATATTTCAATTATCATATAATATTCAATATAAATTCATTCATAAAAGAAGTAAATTATAAAGTGTTCATAATTTCCCAATTTATGAATTGTTCATAAACACTTTATCAAATGTTTGAATATATTAGTTGTTTATTTATTTACTTTACACCTAATTATATTCATAGTTACAATTTTTATATCATTAATAAATGTATATTTTTGTTTAAAAGTTTAAAATGCTTCTATAAATTGTCATACAAGCATATAAGGAGTTACTTTCAAGGTTTGAAAATTGATTTATCTTTCTTCTACCTTGAATTTGGATAATTCTGGGGTATTAGGTTTAATTAATTGTTTAATTATAATTTATACATATTAGGTGTTATAATTTTGATGGAATTGAGGTCTTTATTGAGAAAAGTATACTTGAGGATAGGAACAGTGGATATGACTACTCATTTTCCTAAAGGCTTATGCCTTGTCTATTAAAGTGGGTGTTTTCTATATATATCTACAAGATTACTTTTATATGGATTATTGGTTTCATGTGACTCTAATTATTTTCATGAAAGGGTTGTGTGTAACTTATAAATGAGATTCATTTTTAGGCTTGGGCTAAAGCTTGTGTACCTTCTTGTTTTCATGCTTGGGATATAACCTAAGTACACTCTTTCTTTAAGGAATGTACTATAACTGATGTAACTTCTTATTTATAGGCTTGAGCTACAAACCATGTACCCTCTTTCTTTTAGGCTTGGGTTACATCAAATATAAATTCTTGTTTTTGGTATTTGGAAAAAACACATGTACCCATTGATCTCATATAAAATTTTTCATTACTTAATGCTATGTATGGATATATAGGTCCCACCCATCTCATAATAAAGTCATTCATACATGTAGAATAAGAAAATAAAACTTTCATCAAATCATGACCCATAAAAAGATATAGGTTTTATGAACATCAAATAATAACCCATAAAATGTAATGGGTATCATTAACATTTCATTGTATCATAAAATATGAAAATACATAGGTTTCATAATCACTTTATGAATGAATAACCCATGAAAAGAAGAAGGTTTCAAAAGAATAAAACCCATTGAAGTGAACTGGGTGTCTTAAGCGTCATTCCATCAAAACATAAACCACATAAGAAGGAATTATGAATGGAAATTTTCAATCAGTTCCTAGAAGGGTATTAGTAACAAAAATATATGTTATCTTAGATGGAAAATAAATTTTAAGGATATTTTTGAAAAAAATTCTCGAGGAAAATATCATTTCTTTTTTGGAAAAGGATCTTTAAAATAGAAAACATTTTGACAACCATTTTCCATAAAAACGTAAAAATGATATTGAAAAAACATTTGAAAACCATTTATATGAACATATATTTTGAAAAAATCATATTAATTAACCTTTAAACAATAAAAGAAAGAATCAAAGTATTTAAGTAGGATAAATCCATTCATGTCAAATGAGGTAAAAACATTCATTTTGTATGGTAAAAAGGATAGACAATTTCATACATCATAAAGAGAAAAGAAGATTCCTTTGAAAATGTTGGTAAAATAAAACAAAAATTAAATTTTTTTTAATTATTATAGGAAATTATTATAATATTCAGAAAACATTTTTTATAAAAAATGGTTTTGAAAGAACACAAATTTCTGACCAAAGAGAGGGTAAAGTTAGGATTTCATAAAAAACAATTTATTAACTCTATTATGTACCAAAGAGTGTAATAATGGAACCAATACATGAATATATTAAGAATAACCATAGGATTAGAAAATTAATGTGTTTTATTAAGATATTTATCATAATATTTCATCAAATAAATAATAAACCTAAACAATATTAACAAGCAATGTGATTGTATCAATAAACTCTTATAACTTGGTAACATTTGATCACATTCTCCATATAAGAAAAGGAAATTAAATTAAGCATAAAATATCACTAAAATAAGGATATTAGTTATATAATATGTCAATTGGTATCATATAAAACTTATTAAAGAACACAGTTTCAAAACAAAATATGTGTCTCAAAGAATGCAATTTGAGACAAAACTACTTTACCGATTTGGTGACTTTTGAAGAATTAACCACATGAAATAAGGATCATAGAATGGATATGTAAAAAACTATAAATTTATATATAATAATCATATAATACATCCAAGGGATGTATACACACCACAAAAAAGGAATTGGTGGTGAAAAAACATGTATCACATAGAAATAAAAAGTGAGATGAAATCTCCTTACATTGTGTCTTGACTCTCTTTGTACTCATACAAGATTATTGTAAAATAAATTTTACTTTATTGTACATATTTCACATAATCATATTAGTATATATAATACAAAATATGTTTTTATTATGACCTTATATTACCCTCTTTTTAATGATCTTATGTTAAAGTTTCACTTCGAGTAATATTGGCTTTGTTCTTCACATGTGTCTAAATTTGTTATATCGTTGGTCCTTATAAATACATCATGATTCCAGAATGTAAATGATGATTTAAATATCCTTTTTATCTTTTATATTTATATTACAATAATATATAAAATATTTAAGTATGAAATGGAATACACCGTTCATGGAGACGGTAAGTCGTACGTATGCATGGACGTTGTTTCTATTTTTATTGTTGTATTGAAAGAAAATATGTAAATGATATATTTATATATATATGTGTGTGTGTGTGTATATATATATATAAATAAATGTTATAGTATAATTATTGTATCATATATATCATATATTTTCATTATACCCATAATTAATACATTCCATGTGGCATGTGAATAAATCACATCGCTTTGAGGGGCGGTAGTCCACACTTCCTCAAATGAGATTATCGTATTAAGACCAAATGAAAATTAAAATATTATGTGTTGTAAAAATAAATAAAATAGATTAAATACATAATAAATATCATACATAACATATATGAACTTAATTTCCATAATAATGTCAACCATGATAGGTGTTAAAGGAAAAAATTAACAATCATCGTTTCGTGAGGCAGTAGTTCATCGTACACAGAAACTGTATGTTCGTTACCCATTATATGGAGGCATGTGTAAGGTTAGGTCAAAACTGTCACATTAAAATATCCTATTATATTTATTATATTGTTTTTTAAATATTAATGAAAAAAAATAATGTGTATGGGGTGGTGAAAGAAAATAAAAGAAATGACTTGAGGGAAGGTGTTACCTTTAAATCAGGTACCTCATTTGGTTTATGCCAAAAGTCTTCCTTGGATTGACTTATTCCCAAGGTAAGACTTCTAGGGGGAAGAGAATATTTATGTTAATTTTATTAGGCAGGTCTTTGCCCAACTTAATTGGTTTCATAGGTGTGATTAATGGGTAGATTTGGTGGCCTTTTATAGGGAAGGAAAATGACTCACTTTTGAATTTTTAGAAACAAGTTAGGTGTACACATGTTATTACCAAAAAAAGTCATAAAATACCAAAAAACTAAATAATATAAGGCTAATTTATGAATTATGTATAGAAAATGTTTGTTGTTTAAGTTTTAGGGTCATTTCGTTCCTTAATTTTATGTTTTAGTCCAAAATTGAGTTTAGTTTATCCCCAATCGCTATGATTGTTTTTAATCACTTTTACAAATCATTTTGGTCTATAAATAACATGGTATTATTAGACTCTAAATATTATAATGAAAAAAATGGTTTATGTCAATTTTTCAAAATTCAAATCGTATAATTAGAAAAATTAAGATTAATTCTAATCCTACAGACGAGACGAAAAAACAGGTTTTCAGGCTTGGTATTATTAGACTCCAAATATTATACTGACAAAAATGGTGTATGTCAGTTTTTAGGAATGGGATACAACCCATATACCTTATTTCTTTAGGCTTGGTCTAAAACCCATGTACCCTTTGAGATCAAATAAAACATGGAATTTCCCACTACATTGGAGGGAGATATAGGTCCCACCCATCTCAGAATAAAATCATTCATACATGTGCCACAGGATAATAAAAACATTCATCATATCATGATCCATAAAAAGATATATGTTTTATAAAAATCAAATAATAACCCATGAAATTTAATGGTTATCATTAAAATTACATCACATCATAATCTATGAAAAGATATATGTTTCATAATCACTAAAATAATGTATAATCCTTGAAAAAAGCGGGTTTCAAAAGCATAGAACCTGTGGAAGTGAAGCTTGTGTATTAAGCATAATTCAATCATAACATGAACCACTCAAGAAATAATTATGAATGGAAAATTTGGATCACTTCCTATAAGGTTATTTATAACATCAATGGAATTTATCTTAGTTGGAAAATAACATGGAAGGGTATGTTTGAAAATGTTTCTTGAGGTAAATATCATTTCTTCTTTGGAAAAGGATATTTAAAACTTAAAACCTTGTGAAAAATATTTTTCTTATAAATGTAAAAATAATCTTTAAAACCTTTTTAAAAACATTTATTTTAATATATATTTTTAAAATAATTTTTAAAAAATTGACATTTATACATGAAATAAAAAGATTCAAAGGATTGACAGTAGAAAAATCCATACATGTCTTATGAGGTAAAAAGAACATTCCTTTTTCACAGAAAAAAAGATAGAAAATTTCCTCATTCAGAAAGAGATAAGAATATTAATTTTAAATAATTGGTAAAATAAAAAGGTTAAAAAACTATTTTAATTATAATGGGAGATTAGTATGATATTCTTGGAAACTATTTTTAGAAATCAATATTTTTAAGGAAGATATATTTATAACCAAAGAGAGGGTAATGTTGGTCTTCTTTAAAAACAATTTATTAACTATAATATTTAATAAAGAGTGGAATAATTGTACAAATACGTGAATATATTTTTAATAACCATAGGAGGATAAAATTCTTTAGTGTTCTTGAGAAATAGATCAAAATATTTCATCAAATGAATCATAAACATAAACAATCTTGAAAATCGGTGACATTGTTTCGATAAACTTTTATAACTTTCTAACATGGGATAAAACTCTCAATGTAAGAAAAGGAAATTAAATGAATATTATAATATAATAAAAATAATTATATTCATTATATGTCAATTTTAATCATATACACTTCCTTAAATATCATAGGTACATAACAAAACATGTGTCTCAAAGAAGGCAATTTGAGACAAAAGTACTTTACCGATTTGGTATCTTTTAAAGAATTAACCCCATGAAATAGGGATCAATGAATGGATATGTAAATACCCATAAATATAATTATAATAATCATTTCATACATCATGCTAAATTATACACACCACTCAAAATGAATGGGTTGTGAATAAAGAATGTATCTCACAGAAGTAAAATGTGAGATGAAATCTCATTACCTTATGTCTTGAATTTCTTCGTACTCTTACATAATTATTGTATAATAAATATAAGTTTATTATAAATATTTAACATAATCATATTATTATATATAAAACCATATTTTTTTTTATTATGACCTTATATTACCTACTTATTAACGATCTTATGTTAACGTTTCACTTCAGGTAATATTCGCTTTATTATTCGCATGTGTCTTAATTGGTTATATCATTGGTCATAACACTTATATCATGATTAAAGAATTTAAATAATGATATAAATATCATGTATATACATTATATTTATATTATAACAATTTATATAATGTTAAATTAGGGAATGTAATACACTGTTCATAGATACGGTAAGTCATACGTATGTGTGAATGTTGTTTTCATTTTTATTGTCATATTGAAAGAAAGTATATAAATGAAATTTTAAATATATATATATATATATCATTATTTAATTATCATAATTATATAATATATATCATGTAATTTCATTAAACACATCCTTAATACATTTCCATGTGGTGTGTGAATGAATCACATCGCTTTGAGGGGGCTGTAGTTCACACATTCTCAAACAAGATTATCGTATTAACACCGAATAGAAAGTAAAAATATATGTGTTCTAAAAAGTTATAAATATGATTAAATACCTAATAAATATCATATATAACATATATAAACATATTTTATATCATAATATCCACTATGATATGTTGTAAAGGAAAAATGAACTATCATCGTTTTGTGAGGTGGTAGTTCTCTGTACACAAAAATAGATTTATCGTTACCCATTAGATGCAGGTGTGTGTATGTGAAGGTCAAAACCTTAGAATAAAAACATCCTAGTATATTTAATATACTAGTTTTTTATACAATTATGGAAAAAAATAAAGTCAAGTTGGTGGTGAAAGAAAATAAAAGAAATGACTTGAGAGAAGGTGTTGCCTCTAAATTAAGAAAATCCTTTGGTTTGGGCCAAAAGGATTCCTTGGATTTCATTTTAAAAAATCATATTATTAAATATAATACAATATATGGTTTTATTATGAACTTATATTACCTGAAATATAGAATTTGTTGCATACAAATTAGGTAACTATAAGGCCCCAGCCTTAAACCTTACTTAATCTTGAGTTACTACAAGATTACACATTGAGGATCTTTTTAGGTTTAGAGTTTCAGAGAATTAGATCATAAAACTTGCATTACATTCCACATTTAAACAAAGTGGTTACATAAAAGATAGTATTCATTTTTCCCATCAATGGAAACATATTTAAAACAAAACTTGGATTCATTCTTGACACTTCCTTGACACTATCATCAAATCATGTACCCTTCCCTTGACCTGTGAAAAACATTTCAAAAACTTGGGATGAGCATAAAAAGCTCAGTAAGGTATATAAAAATATGGAAAGGAAACAAGAGTACAAGTATACATAAGAATGAAATCATACTTTACCCATAAAACATAAGCACTTTAACATACCTCATAAAATCATGAATAAATCATAGAAATCATAATACATAAAGTAACTTGAGGCATTCATAACATTCTTACATAGGGAGTAACCCTCTTGGTTACGTTTGGAATACCCACCACAGTATATTCCCTAAATCTCTTTAGATAAGCCTTAACGTTTCACTCCTTCACGTTACCCAATGCATTAGACAGCGATATCGGGCTCACCCGCCCTTAGTTTATCACGGAACCACCCGTCTTCATAACAATTCCCAAGAACTATAACATAATCTTATCACATAAAACATGCATAAAGGAAACATAAAATTTCTACCTTTCAATAACAAGATATCAATATAGCACATTTATATAAATACATTATGAAAATAATTTTCAATACCAAAATAAAATAAAAGTAAAACATGGTATTTATTTTTCTTTAAAAAAGAAGGTATGGCTTGTAGAAGAAGCCGAAACTCAAATAATGGTTACGGCGGCGGAGAAGTCGTTGTCGCCACATACGTACGACAAAAACATTCCCTTTTATCGTATAGTAAAACGCTTAGTATAAAAAGATTCATTTTGGATAAATGTAAAAGTCAAAGGGGTTTATACACCGTATAAAATAAAGTTTTGTATAAAACAAAATATGCCTCAATGAAAGAAGATTGAGACGAAGTCCCATACAAAGACAGAATCCTTGGATTAAGGATAAATCAGTTACATAACTATGTGTGAAAAATGAATAAACAAAATATAAGGGGGTATTAAGTTTAAAACAATCAGAGGACATTCACACATAATCATAGAACGACATATTCAAGGTGTACAAGTTTATCCCAAAGAATCGAAATTGGGTTAAGAAGTTCCCTTGAAAAAATTAGACAGCCTAACGGCATCACTTCAAAATTCAGAAAAAGAGTTGATGAGATATAAAAAGGGTATCTCATCACTTGAACATAAAATTTACATCAATAAGGATATATAATAACATATCAGAAAATAATATTATGTGAATTAAAAGACATAACAAAATAATTCTTTTAAAAAGTGGAGGGTGAAAGGTTCCCTTACCGACATGGGTATCTTTCGAAACATATGCCCCGTGAAAGAAGTACAATACAACATTGATGTAAATACTCATATATGAATTAATATTACACAATGAGTAAAATAATGGTCAGTACATACACCACTCAAAGGAAATTGTGGCAAATGTAGCATAAATCTCACGGGAATAAAAGTGAGATGAAAAATCCCTTACGAAAACTCGGCAGCCTAACGGCGCCACTTAAAACATCCAAAAATGGATTGATGAGATAAAATAGGGTATCTCATCACATTAAAATAAAATTTACAGAAAGAGGAATATAAAATAACATCCCCCATCATAACAAATAGGAGCTTAAAAGAAGTGACATAAAGGAGAGTACTTAAAGAGAAAGAGAGAGGATAGATCTCTTGCGAAAATTCGGCAGCCTAATGGCGCCACTCAAAACTTCCAAAATGGATTGATGAGAGAGAATAGGGTATCTCATCATATGAACATAAAAATTACAGTAAGATTAATATAAAATAACATCCCAATAACAAGAAATATGAGCTTATAAGGATTGACATAAAAGAGTGTACTTAAAAAGAAAGAGAGGAGTAGGATACCTTACCTCGGGTCCGACTTGACTCGACCGTTCTTTAACGTCCTGGATAATAAACTTGAGTTAATTTCCACTTTATTAAGAACCTTTTTCTAGTTAATTATTCCTTTTATATCACTTGTTTCCATGTTATAAACATTGTGTAATCATTTAATTTAATAATGTTTGTTTTGTCGATATTTGGTTCTTAAGTCGAAAGTGGACTTCTTACAATTACATGTTGTTTGTGTGGTCGAATATTCATTATATCCAGAATTATATTCATTATTGGGATATCATATATATCATATATATCCATAATATACATGTATTTATAATATTACATAATCATTTAGAGGTAATAAATGAAATGCACCGTTCATGGAGACGGTAACCCGTACACACACATTAACTCTACTTTCATTTCTATGTCATATTAATGGAATTAAAACCAAATGATAGGTATGTATATTTTAATTCCATAATTATATTCATCATTTATATGTAACATACATCATATATAATAACTTTAAATCTATCCATTATACATCCCACATATGGCATTAACGAATCGAATCACTTTGAGGGGGCGGTAGTCCGCACTTCCTAAAATGAAATTATCGTGTTTACCCACAATGGAAACCATAATGTTATTCCACAAAAGAAAAATACAGAAACATAAAAATATTATATATCATATATAAATATAGTTACATCTTAATGTCCACCTTTTAAGGTGTTATATGTGTGTTGAACAATCATCGTTTCGTGAGGCAGAAATTCGCCATCCACAGAAACAGTATGTTCTTTAACCATTTGATGTAGGTGTGCGTAAGTGTAGCTAGAATTATTCTTATAAAAACATCCTAGTATATTGAATATACTGGAGTTTTTACAAAATAAATTAATAAAAAGAGTTTAGGGGTTTGGAGAAGCAAAATAAAACAAAAGAACACAAGTGAAGACATTACCTTAAAATCGGGTAACTCCCTTTAGTTTGAGCTCAAAGGCTTCTTTGGGAAGACTTATGCCCAAAGTGAGGCTTCAAGGAGTTATATAGGGATGTGTAGAGACAAAATGGTCAGGGGTTGGCCGAGCCAAAGGCTTTTGAAGTTTGGGTAAGGAGGTAGAGGTTGGGGCCTTTTATAAGAGGAGAGGAGGGGCACTCTTGGAAAGGTATAAAAATTAACTTTATTTTCAAATGAGTTTAGGATTTTAATGTTCCCACATTGATGTGTTTTGAGGATAAGGTAATAAGGGTTCGAAATACACCCATAAAATAGGTTTTGGACATGTGTAGGTCTTAGATTTTACATTATCTTTCCATTTTATTTAAATCGTTAAATAATGAGGTCATCGCTGCATCATCATGATGTCATAAATAATATAATTTATTTAATGTCTAAAAATTATAGAAAAAATACTATGATGTAGGAAATAGTTTTCTCTTTATAATGAATATTTATATTCCAAAAGATCATTTATTTAGACAAAATTAAAAATATTTTACCTAGGTGATACATTCTTTGTTACATTTAACATTCTTTAAAAATAAAAAGATAAAAAGTCACTTTCTCCCAAAAGTGATTCCATGGGGCCCCCAAGTTTGGCACAAGGAATACCATGGTCATCCATGAGACAACCCGTAGCCTTAGGACACATTTTGTGGTCATTTTTTATTATTATGATATTATCTTACTTTCATTAACTACCCAATTACTCATCAATCAAGATAATTAAAGATAATTACCGTCGTTACTATTCATAATGTCCAAAAAAAAGAGTCTTAATTACATAATTTGTACCTTCTGATTCTAAATATGTAATTCATTTTACCAAATTACAATCACATAAATTGCAATAATTAATTTAAAAAAACTTCTCGTTGTCAAAACAAATAGCGGGGTTTTTTGAAACAATATTTATGAAAAGTTTGGTACTTGTTTATGCCTAATTCCAAAGTGAAATTAATCCCAATGACCATCATTGAATTACATGGTAAAAATATATTCTAATTACACTTTAAAACAAATTAAAAAGATAATATAACCATATAATTAAATTTTATGAAAAAGCAGTTTTGATGTAAAATGCAGTATTTTTCACTATTCATTAAAAAATGAACATTGTCAGAAAAAATACCAAAAATTAACCCAAGGTAAATTTCAATGTCCCAATCATAAATAATATGTTTATTTTGAAAAATATATCTTATAAAATTGTCAAAAAGTTTATTTAAAAGGGGTTCACCATCAAAAGGTGGTTAATCGACCTTTTAAAGAATATTAGAATGTTTACGCTTAAAAACTGGATTCATTTGCATTTTTAATCCTCTAAAATTTATTGTAAAGAGTAAAAATATTTGAAAAACATATATAATCATTTTGTAGTTAGTTCTGTTCATTCCCGCCATTACAACGGCTAGGCGTTAACTACCATTTAAAATAATATTATTTTATTATTAGAGTGTAACGTAAGATTCCCAAGAAACTCGTTGTTGTGTATTGGGTACGCCATCGAGCATAGCATCCCCTTTAAAGTAATATTAATATTTTATTCAAAAATATGGATAAATATAAAGATGTCGTATTCTTTATTTACCTGGTGTGTTACATCCTTCCCCCCTTTTGGGAATTGCGTCCTCGCAATTTTAAAATTGGTCTTGGAAACATCCTTGAAAGTCCCACATCGGAACAAGAGTCGGTAAAACAATAACTTTAAAATAAAGAAAGATAAGTACAATGGTCACCTGAGTTAACCAATACTAGGATTCCAAGTATGAAAATATGTACATGGAGGAAAAAAAAGGGTCATGTTCTAATGGAGAGTGATAGAAAACATTTTTTGGAGAATGTTAACCACAAGAAAATCACAAACTTGTGATGGGTTAAACGGTATTCGATTCCCCATTAGGAAAAGTTAATAGACAACATTTTTGTTTTAAGTTAATTTTTATTGAGGAATTTATTCATAAGGAAACATAATCACTTATCATGTTGACTTTCAACTTTTATTAGATTCCTTACACAAACTCATATTTTCTCCAAAAGACGAGTATTTAGGAAGACTTGTTCACATTAAGAGTACTATAATCAACTTCTACAGAATCAACTAATCCCCAAAAGAGAACTATATACTTCCCATGTCTTTATACTTTAACCAAAACCAAAATCAAAAAAGATATTACAAGATCAGATAATCCAGAAAAGGATAACCCTTTATAAAAAGAAAGTCTATTCTTAATCTCCAAAATTTGTCCAACAAATCCCAAAGTTCAAAGAGGACCATTCTATAATCAATTTGTCCATAAAATTATTCAAAGTAAACCAAACTAAGATTGAAACCCAAATATTTGAAGGATTTAGTCACAAAGACTTCCAAGTTAAATCATAACATTTATCTCCAAACAACATAAGTTGCTCTCAATGTCTCGTATTGGAAAGTAATTAACCTAATCACATATCCTCCATGATTGGTTAATAAATATCCATAGATAACCCAAAATCAACTTACACTTAATTCATAAAATCATCTAACTAAAAAGAACCAGTCAAACTAACCAGGGACTTCACGTAGTCCAGTGGTAGGCGATAAATACCAGTTACACTTTGGTTGTGGGTTCGATTCCCGCAGCTTTGTCCGACGCGATGGGTTGTCACACGGTCTGCATGTTGTCCTTTTTACAAAATTATATAATTCTCAAATAATTCCCCAAAAAGAGATAAAATCATCAAAAATAACCATAACATAATTTAACCTCCATTTTATCTCAAGCCTTTCACTTCCATCATAACATATAGTAACACATAATTACCTCAAAAGTAAGGATCATATAAACCCAAATGGTTCATTATAACTATGTCCACAAAAGAACAGATAACTATACCTTGAATAAAATTTCCATATATTAAACATCAGGGTTACACATACTATAAAAAGTCTTCTAATGTAACCCCATCATCAAAAGAGACTTAATACTCTTAAGAATTTCACCATAACTCTTAAATCCCTTATATGTTGACATCTTACTCATTCAACATTCTTCATGACCCATTAACCATTCTTTTCCAACTTATTCTGAAATACTTCTTTCCTACAAACAAAGTCATGAATCATATCCTAATATTACAAAATAGGAAAACAATAGTTATGAAATAATCCATACCTTTGATTGGCCATTTTCAGTTTCTTCATCCTCAATCGGAATGGCATTAGGTATTGGTAAACGAACATTTGTACGATCTTGGTGATCCCATTCATGAAACTTCTTCATAGGACACGTGTTTTCATAATGACCATGCACACCACATTTAAAACATTCAATTGATCCCTTAGAAAGAAATTCTTTCCCTTACCTCGAGTCAACTGGATGCTTCCTTTTTCCATGGAAGGTTCTTGCTTTATGACCTTCATTTCCACATCTATATCATATTTCTATCCCTTTGAAACATTTTCCTAGGTGTTTCTTTCCACATTTTTGACACTTAGGTTTTTTAACACACTTACCTTTATGATTATTACCTGTAGTACCGTAGGTATTTGTTTCTCGCATATATGATGCCTTAGAGAAATCACCAAGGTTTAGGTGGTCAATCATGACTCCAGATAGTTGGTTGAGGATAATCACAAGAGTTCTCATTGCAGCTCCCATATCATTCAATTGCTTGCTCAAAGAACTGTCACAGTTTCCTTCACATCCACTGTTACTTTGGTGCTTGCTAGATCCAGCCATTTACAAAAATCAAAAAGGGCAGTGTGAGTATATAAACAAAACCATCATGTACTAATGAGGAAGATAAACACTAAGATATACTTACTCATTCACTTTATCTAAAACTAGGAATCTTTCTGAAATCTTAACCTTTATGGTAATGTCACTTATGCTTAAAGAATACCCTAACCTCTAAAGTTATCTAAACCGACCTTTGATACCAACTATAAGGCCCCAGTCTTAAACCTTACTTAATCTTGAGTTACTACAAGATTACACATTGAGGATCTTTTCAGGTTTAGATTTTTAGAGAATTAGATCATAAAACTTGCATAAATTCCATATTTAAACAAAGTGGTTACATAAAAGATGGTATTCATTTTTCCCATCAGTGGAAACATATTTAAAACAAAACATGGATTCTTTCTTGACACTTCCTTGACACTATCATCATATCATGTACCCTTCCCTTGACCTGTGAAAAACATTTCAAAAACATGGGATGAGCATAAAAAGCTCAGTAAGGGATATAAAAATATGGAAAGGAAACATGAGTACATGTATACATAAGAATGAAATCATACTTTACCCATAAAACATAAGCACTTTAACATACCTCATAAAATCATGAATAAATCATATAAATCATAAGACATAAAGGTAACTTGAGGCATTCATAACATTCTTACGTAAGGAGTAACCCTCTTGGTTACTTTTGGAATACCCACCATAGTATATTCCCTAAATCTCTTCGGAGAAACCTTAACATTTCACTCCTTCGCGTTACCCAATGCATTGGAGAGCTATATCGGGCTCACCCGCCCTTATTTTATCACAGAACCACCCGTCTTCATAACAATTCCCAAGAACCATAACATAATCTTATCACATAAAACATGCATAAAGGAAACATAACATTTCCACCTTTCAATAACAAGATATCAATACAACACATTGATATAAATACATTATGAAAACCATTTTCAATACCAAAATAAAAGAAAAGTAAAACATGGTATTTATTATTCTTTTAAAAAGAAGGTATGGCTTGTAGAGGAAGCCGAAACTCAAATAATGGTCACGGCGGCGGAGAAGTCATTGCCGCCTCATACGTATGACAAAAACATTCCCTTTTTTCATTTAGTAAAACGCTTCATATAAAAATATTCCTTTTGGATAAACATAAAATTCAAAGGGGTTTATACACCGTATAAAAGAAAGTTGTGTATAAAACAAAATATGGCTCAATGAAATGAGATTGAGACAAAGTCCCATACAAAGACTGTATCCTTGGATTAAGGATAAATCAGTTACATAACTATGTGTGACAAATGAATACACAAAATATAAGTGGGTATTAAGTGTAAAAAAATCAGAGTACATTCACACATAATCATAGAACGACATATTCAAGGTGTACAAGTTTATCCCAAAGAATCGAAATTGGGTTAAGAAGTTCCCTTGCAAAAATTAGGCAACCTAACGGCGTCACTTCAAAATTCAGAAAAAGAGTTGATGAGAGATAAAAAGGGTATCTCGTCACTTGGAAATAAAATTTACATCAATAAGAATATAGAATAACATATCCCAAAATAATATTATGTGAATTAAAAGACATAACAAAATATGTCTTTTAAAAAGAGGAGGGTGAAAGGTTCCCTTACCGACATGGGTATCTTTCGAAACATACGCCCCGTGAAAGAAGGACAATACAACATTGATGTAAATAATCATAAATGAATGAATATTACACAATGAGTAAAATAATGGTCAGTACATACACCACTCAAAGGAAATTGTGGAAAATGTAGCATAAATCTCACGGGAATAAAAGTGAGATGAAAATTCCCTTATGAAAACTCGGCAGCCTAACGACGCCACGTAAAACTTCCAAAAATAGATTGATGAGATCAAATAGGGTATCTCATCACATTAAAATAAAATTTACAGAAAGAGTAATATAAAATAACATCCCCCATAATAAAAAATAGGAGCTTAAAAGAAGTGACATAAAGGAGAGTACTTAAAGAGAAAGAGAGAGGTTAGATCTCTTACGAAAATTCGGCATCCTAACGGCGCCACTCAAAACTTCCAAAATGGATTGATGAGAGATAATAGGGTCTCTCATCATATGAACATAAAAATTACAGTAAGATTAATATAAAAGAACATCCCAATAATAAGAAATATGAGCTTATAAGGAATGACATAAAAGAGTGTACTTAAAAAGAAAGAGAGGAGTAGGATCCCTTACCTCAGGTCCGACTTGACTCGATCGTTCTTTAACATACTGAATAATAAACTTGAGTTAATTTCCAAATTATTAAGAACCTTTTTCTATTTCATTATTCTTTTTATATCACTTATTTCCATGTTATAAACATTATGTAATCATTTAATTTAATAATGTTTGTTTTGCCGATATTTGGTTCTTAAGTCGAAAGTGGACTTCTTACAATTTCATGTTGTTCGTGTGGTCAAATGTTCATTATATCCAGAATTATATTCATGATTTGGATATCATATATATCATATATATCCAGAATATACATGTATTATAATATTATATAATCATTTAGAGGTAAGAAATGAAATGCACCGTTCATGGAGACGGTAAGTCGTACGTACGCATGAACGCTACTTTCATTACTATGTCATATTAATGGAATTAAAACCAAATGAGAGGTATGTATATTTTAATTCCAGAATTATATTCATCATTTATATGTAACATAAATCATATATAATAACTTTAAATCCATCTTTTATACATCCCACATATGGCATTAATGAATCCAATCACTTTGAGGGGGCGGTAGTCCGCACTTCCTAAAATGAAATTATCGTGTTTACCCACAATGGAAACCATGAAGTTATGCCACAAAAGAAAAATACAGAAACATAAAAATATTATATATAATATATAAATATAGTTACATATTAATTTCTACCTTTTAAGGTGTTATATGAGTGTTGAACAATCATCGTTTCGTGAGGCAGAAATTCGCCATCCACAGAAACAGTATGTTCTTTAAACATTTGATGTAGGTGTGTGTAAGTGTAGCTCGAATGATTCTTATAAAAACATCCTAGTATATTGAAGATACTAGAGTTGATACAAAATAAATTAATAAAAAGAGATTAGGGGGTTGGAGAAGAAAAATAAAACAAAAGAACACAAGTGAAGACATTACCCTAAAATCGAGTTACTCCCTTTGGTTTGAGATAAAAGGCTTCCTTGGGAAGTCTTCTTCCCAAAGTGAGTCTTCAAGGAGTTAGAGAGGGATGTGTAGAGACAAAATGGGCAGGGTTTGGCCGAGCCAAAGGCTTTGGAAGTGTGGGTAAGGAGTTAGAGGTGGGGGCCTTTTATAAGAGGAGAGGAGGGGCACTCTTGGAAAGGTATAAAATGTAACTTTATTTTCAAATGAGTTTCGGATTTTAATGGTCCCACATTGATGTGTTTCGAGGATAAGGTAATAAGGGTTCGAAATCCACCCATCCAATAGGTTTTGGACATGTGTAGGTCATAGATTTTACATTATCTTTCTATTTTATTTAAATTGTTAAATAATGAGGTCATCGCTGCATCATCATGATGTCATAAATAATTTAATTTATTTAATGTCTAAAAATTATAAAATAAAATACTATTATGTAAGAAATCTTTGTATATTTCCAATGAATATTTATAGTCCAAAAGATCATTTATGTAGACAAAATTAAAAATATTTTACTTAGGTGATACATTCTTTATTACATTTAACATTCTTTAAAAATTAAAAGATAAAAAGTCACATTCTCACAAAAGTGATTCCATGGGGCCCCCAAGTTTGGTACAAGGAATCCCATGGTTGGCCATGAGACAACCAGTAGCCTTAGGAAACATTTTGGGGTCATTTTTTATTATTATGATATTATCTTATTTTCATTAACTACCCAATTACTCATTAATCAAGATAATTAAAGATAATTACCGTCGTTACTATTCATAATGTCCAAAAAAAAGAGTCTTAATTACATAATTTGTAACTTCTGATTCCAAATATGTAATTAATTTTACCAAATTACAAACACATAAATTTCAATAATTAATTTAAAAAAACTTCCCGTTTTCAAAACAAATAGCGGGTTTTTTTAAACAATATTTATGAGAAGTTTGGTACTTGTTTATGCCTAATTCCAAAGTGAAATTAATCCCAATGACCATAATTTAATTACATGGTAAAAATATATTCTAATTAAACTTTAAAACAAATTAAAAAGATAATA
The DNA here is from genome assembly GCA_963277665.1 of Viscum album. Taxonomy (NCBI): domain Eukaryota; kingdom Viridiplantae; phylum Streptophyta; class Magnoliopsida; order Santalales; family Viscaceae; genus Viscum; species Viscum album. Next base: position 1,726,212,904 of record OY728141.1, read on the forward strand.
TAACCATATAATTAAATTATATGAAAAAACAGTTTTGATGTAAAATACAGTATTTTTCACTATTCATTGAAAAATGAACATTGTCAGAAAAATACCAAAATTAACCCAAGGTAAATTTCAATGTCCCAATAATAAATAATATGTTTATTTTTAAATATAGATCTTATAAAATTGTCAAAAAGTGTATTTAAAAGGGGTTCTCCATCAAAAGGCGGTTAATCGACCTTTTTAAGAATATTAGAATGTTCACGCTTAAAAACTGCACTCATTTGCAATTTTAATCCTCTAACATTTATTGTAAAGAGTAAAAATATTTGAAAATCATATATAATCATTTTGTAGTTAGTTATTTTAATTCCCTCCATTACAACGGCTAGGCTTTAACTAACATTTAAAATAATATTATTTTATTATTAGAGTATAACGTAAGATTCCCAAGAAACTCGTTGTTGCGTATTGGGTACGCCATCGAGCATAGCATCCCCGTTAAAGTAATATTAATATTTTATTCAAAAATATGGATAAATATAAAGATGTCATATTCTTTATTTACCCGGGGTGCTACCGTAACTCCTTAACTTTTCTTTAATCATTGTGATTAATTTTAATCACTTTTACTAGTCAGTTTGGTCGAAAAAAGTACTTGGTCTTATTAAACTATAAATATTATACTGAACACAAATTTTTATGTAGGTTTTTCAAAATTCAAATCATAGAAGTTGAAAAATTAAGATTAATTCTATTCTCAGAGACGGGAAAAAATAACGGGTTTCTAAAGTAAAAAATGTTCCAAATATTGTTAAGATTTTATATTCAATTACAAAGTGAAATTTATTATAATGAATTTAATTTTTTTAATATATTTAATATTTATCTAATTTTACTTTAAAATTAATTTATAATATCATTTAACATTATTAATTAATTAAAAAATCCAGTTTTTAACTAAAAAGTTGTATTTTTCACTATTCATCAAAAAATATATGTTTTCCAAAAAAATCCCAAAAAAATTACCCTAGGATAAAATCAAAATTATGAATTAAAAAATTATTTATTTTATAAAATTAAATTTCTAAATTTCTCTAAAGTTAATTTTATTATCAATAGTGTTTCATTCGATAAAATCATACTTTTAAACATAAAAATGACTTTAACAAAAATTATATCTTCCATTATAAATATGTTTTATTTCTATAAATTTTTTTGAAAAGTGGTTATTAATATTCATATCAGAAGGTTTAATTTCTATCTAATGATTTAATTATTAAAAAAATATACTAAAATTATGCTTTTTAGAAAATTTGTGTTGCGTGTAACACACACCAAGTCGATGTTGCGTGTGGAGCAAGACAAGTCAGTCTTGAGCATAGTGCAAGGAAAGATGGTATTACATGTAGCATAAGCCAAGTAGGTATTTCATTTATTGAATTATGGACATTTTTTTGAATATAAATCAATCCAAACATAGTTATTTAATATAAAATAAATAATCTTTACTGTTTCATGAAATGAAAACTATAAAAAAGTATAAATTAATTCAAAAAAATAATTCACAAAATCTCAAGGTGTTACAATTTGGATGTGTATAAATATATTCAGATTTTAGTTTGGGTTAGAAACAAAAGATATTATTTGTGTAAATAGTTACACAATAATATGGTTTTGATATATTGAATTAGTTGAAGGAATTTGATTCCTAAAAAAATGATTAGAAGAATGAATGCATGTAAGTTGAATACATGAGATAATATTGTAAGATTAAATACCTTTTAAAATTATTATGTGTTAGATTCATTCCCAATCCAACACATTTCATGACTTTGATCATCAAATAAGATAGGTTATTCCAAAGCCAAGTTCCACGGGATTATATAATGTAAGGAAAAAAAGTACAGGATGACCCTAATAGGATTAGATTCCCACTTTTGATATTTTATTTGGTTCACAATTAGTTGGGATACCATAATAGGATTTGTTTACTAAAGGAATATAGTTGAGTTTTTTTAAGTGATGGATTTGGATAAATAGTTATTGAATCAACTATCCCAGATTTATATATCTGATGATTTGTATCATTCCCTATCTTAATGACTTTGTGGTAAAGGAACACTAAATCTAACTCATTTCATAGTGAAATATAGATATTGTCCTTCTAATGGATATGGTGAGTTTAAAATGTGTCATCATTTTAGTGGGAGGACATTTCTTAAAATGCCATATTAAATGATTGAAAATCACAATATTGATATGATAAAAGTATCAGTTGTAGATCTAGATAGCGTCATCATCATCAAAATGAACTTTCATATCACTATATATAGATAAGAAGATCCTAATTATAGAAACTTCATACACCGGTGAAGACATAATAATTGTTCTAAAGTTAAAAGGGAAAAAATTATGTTTAGAGTAATAACTTATAGAGTAATTAACTATTGATTTTTTTTCAATAAATGAATATAGATTCTTATGACAAGTATATAATGATTCACATAAAATTTCAAAATCATTAAAATTCAAATGACGTATAAAACTTTATTCTATGCTCACATATTCAATATTATTGAATACCTTAATGACTTGGTTCCATGAAAATATTTGTATAATTATTTTTCAATCCATGGAATTCATTATGGAATTATTTTTAGAAATTTTTTGATAATGTCAATTAGTTTGAGAAACATTTTTCCTTGTTTTCTCAAAATATGTAAAATAGATGAAATGGAAATGAGATTTCCATGTCCCGGTGCAATATTGACTATAAAATTTAGTAAAAGATTAAAATATAATAATAAATGTCATTTTCAATGTCAATCAAAGTCTCCTATAGTTTCAGTATCAAATCATTGAAATCCAAAGCTGAAGTCAGGAAAGAAAAAAAATTGTATGATAGAATATTGTTTAGATATCTTGCAGGGGTTTGAAAAACTCAATGTAAATTTTATGTAAAATATTGATGTTATTGAAATAAATTCATCAATTTTGAAGGGTATATGACACCAACTATGTGTTTTTAATTTTTTTTAAATATACAGAAGTTCAAAATCAAGGTAATAGTTTAGGAGATTATAGATTGAACTCAAATTATTATGCAAAGATTTTATTCTTCAAAAATTTAAATATAAAATTATATATCAAACATAGATGGATAAAAATAAAGGATTCTTATTTTAGTCATATTTATATTTTGTGATAATATACATTTTTTATTTACTAAGAGTTATTATAAACAATACGAGATAATGGATTCAATACACATGTTTAATGATTCATCAAATTATGAAACATGTTTTGAGTATAATATAAGGATAAAAATGTTTTATTAAGGATAAAATTGTTTATCTATATATTTATTAAAATTTGAAGGATCCAATCCCACCATCAGAGGAATATTTTAAATAATAAATTTTTTCATAAAAAATTTTAAAACCACATAGAATACTATAAAATCTTTAATAGTCAATAAACTATTTGTTAAATATATATAAAAATTAAATAATAGTTATTTCCTTCCACAAAAGATATTTTTATCATAACATGATATTATATGTAGAATATAATGTTTAATAGTCCAGTTGGAGTATACTTGGACTTAGATAAGTTCAAATTTAGAAAAAAAAGGATAATTCTATTCAACACTTATAGTGAGTACGACTTAAATATCCATAAATTTTTAGGGTATATCGGTTAAATTTAAATATAAAGAGTTACATCAGTTAACAAATATTTCAATAAAAAATTTCATGGAAAGGATCCAATAATAATGATGATAATGAACATAAAAAGAGTTCTAATTATAGTATATAAGTTATTTACATTGTGACATTAGATGTTGTAATGTTAAAAAGTTTCAATACTATGTTTAAAGTGTTAAAGATTATGAATACAACTCCAAGGCCTCACTATTATTCAAACTAGATTTCTCCATATATTTTACTCACTAAATATTTTTATGGAAGGGTCTTATTAGATAATTATATAGAAATATGGAAGGAATTACAAGGAGATGTAATTATTTTAGAAAAACCCCTAAAAGTGCATCAAACATAAATCTTATCCATTTTTCTTTCATATGTGATATAATGATATTTGTTATTATATATAGTTTTGTTAAAACTATTTATAGAGTTAGAGAATATATAATGTATCATGTTAAAAAATAAAGATCACTACATAATAATTATTTCATGTTGGTTGTATATACTTAAAATGTATAACTTTGAGTTGTCCCAAAATGACATTAATCATAAGGTATTATAGGATTTGATGCAATGTTAAGGTTTTCACAAAAAAATATTCTTGTATTAGCTTATACAGTATTCTCATGAGGCATAAAACATTTTTAGTTCATTGGATAACCTAGGAATTATACCACATATAGTGTCATAAAATAATTTTTTGATATAATATTGGTGTATGGTTTAAATTTTGATTTCCTCATTATCTAATATTGGTAAGATACATATCATGAGAACATTCATATTTTGATACCTTTGTTATTTAATCTATTGTACATAACTAATTAGGGTTGATTAGTTATGTTTATGAACATTTAATTAGTTGGAGATTAACCAAGATGGTATTTTTATTCTAATATGATGAGTATTAAATCTATACACTTGATTTAGACAAACAAAGAAAATGTATGGTCATAACTAAAAAATAAATATGATGTTGTTATCTATTTGGATTAGAAGCATGTAATGTTCCATTCCTCAGGTCCAATGACATTTGATATATTCATTAACCATGTCTATCTATACTATGATAATTGAGAATATGTGAGAAGCTATATATGATTGAAAAAATTGATATCTCATGGTTACATGATCTCTTGGAAAATGAAATTATATTAAAATCAATTCGCTTATATGATAAAGTTTGTGGGAATAAGTGTAGAGACACATGTGTTTGATAGAGATCACACCAAATCCCTTTATAGCTTGATTAAGACCAATTATAAGATATATAACTCTCCATGATAACATTTATGAATTCAATAATTCATAATTGTTTCAACAATATAAATTCATATAGGATATAATTTTTGGTTGACTGAACGAAGATTGATTTTGACTCATGGATACGGTCTAAAAGAGCATTAAATTTTATTCCAAAGTATTTTTTTATGAGTATTCTCAAATTATTTCATATGATGTAATACATGGTGAAGTTGATAAATTATTTCCAAATCGTTTTTGGAAGATATATAAAAGGATTTTTGGTTATGGTTTTACAACTTATTTTATATTATACAATATAAGGTGTAATGTAGAAATTTATATAAGGATTTATTGAAGTGGGATAATGAATGGTATATACCCTAAAGACTTAATATCATAGTGTATAATATGTAGATGTCATATAGTACGGCATGTAATATGATGTGGCATGTCAGATGCTAAGGACAAGGGATATCATAAGGGACGATATAGTGATACCATCACAACATGTCCTATTATATCCATGATCTTTATCATATGACCCAATGGATATATTTTAATACCATGGTTTCCTCCCAAACATACCATAGACAATTACCCAAAATAATCACTTATGAGACTAATTATTTTTCCCAAAGGCGATAAAATGTTGTTTTATTGTACTTTTTCTTCACCCAAACACACCCAGGGAAACCTCCCAAGATGCCATCCGTAATAACACAACTCCAAACCAATCGGGCTTTACTATGGAGTTCTAAAATGGTAGTCTCTTGAAAATAAAGGTTTTCCATGTTTAAATGGGAAGTAAATTTCATAATTTCATGTCTCACTATATAAGTATTGTTACACTCTCTCCACTTTAAGTTGAAACACTCTAATTATGGACTGACATATCAGACCTTGGAAAATTCCATTACAATTCCAACTGGGAATTGTCTTTGAAACAATTTTATGTAGAATCAACTGGATTTTTTATTTCCCCATGATGGATGGACCACTAAGACATTGTGGATTAATGAATGTTTTTATGAATTATTCACCTTTTAAATTCAAACTCTTGAACTAGTTGGACTAATCAATCCAGACAATGAATTCCCGCTACCACACATCATGAGTAGTAGATAAAAAAATGATATATTCCCTCCATATTTATAAGTTTTTTACAAAAATCCTACTCCTATGAATGTTAGTTATACCCCTTTATAAGGATCCTCCACAATTGCAATGAATCAGATTTGGCGTATATCCTATCCAGTGCCCAACTCAGATCACCATTAACCCAAATGGAATTTCTAATCCCCACAGTATAGAAACTAGTTCATGGAATCGTATTAATATTCAAGAAATCAAAAATTCCTTAAAATTAGGGTAAAAACATTATTAGAAAACTAAAAAATCCCATAATGAACCATTTGTATATTGAAAATCACTAAAAATCAGATATATAGGAATAAAAAATAAATAAACAAATAAAAGAAAACAAAAACCCTACACTCACACCTTTAATCCATCCCATTCATGTGAATATATGCCATGTTGTCTTTAGATGACTTTACTTCAACCACACGTATATATCACTACCCTACATTTGTAAGAATCTATAAAAGCCTAATTGGACTAAGTACATAATTTAAAGTCCCAAAGTCCAAGGAATTTCACAGAAATAAAATTAGTTCCTACAAAAATAAATTTATAGGAACGAAAAGTAAAATTCAATAAAAAACAACTCACCTAAAAATCTATGACACCCCAAACCTTTTTCATTTGTAATAATAATATTTTATGGTTCTACTTTATTTAATTTTAATTCTGTCCAAACTATTCTTTAAAAATAAAAACAAGGCATGACTTATTTAATTAAACACTGAAATGATTACATCAAGTCCAAAAGAGTCATACTACCCTAAGATACCTAATAATAGACCTATCAAAGTGATAGGGGGACCACCGAATATATCAAAAATCCCAAGAAAATAGTGGGGGTCCTTCAGATCCTTCAAGATAAAAACCATTATATCAAGAACCATAGAAACAATGCTAAGAATCAGAGGAATGATGAGAACCATCTTCACCAAGTTGATTATAAAGTTTGAATACCCTAAAACATTTTTTATAAGGCCTTTTGTGACCATTGAAATATATCACTGTTCTTAAGTGACCGTTGGTTTTTGCAACGGTCATAAAATCCTTTAAACGTTGAATTATTTTTATGAATTTTTATTATTCTATTAATCATAATTATTTTTTAATATTTATATATTTTAAATTTATAATCATTTTAAATGAATCTAATTATTTGGGTATATTTTATAATAATAGAGCTCAGAATATGTTTTAATTAAACATATCTTCATATTTTGAAAAGATAATGTTTTAAAACATGAAATAAATATGGAAATTAAGATCATAGTGTTTTAATGAAAATGTGAAGAGAATAATATATGTTAACAACAATGAATGTGGAGAGTGTTTATATTTGAAAAATATAAGCATTCAAATTTAATGTTATGTTTTAAATGTTATTGATAATTAAAATTTATACATTGAATGATGTATATTTTGGATGGTGTATATTAATGGAAAAGAGTTTAAAATAATGTTGATATAATGTTTTACACCAATAAAAATTTATGATAAAGGTGATTTTAATATAAGTAAAATATTTTGAACTTATTTTCTAGGGTGTTGTTAAAAAATATATACCCAAGGGCCATCCCTTTATCTGGACAAAGAAGGCAGCTGAGTCTAGACCCTTCATCCTTAGAACCGGATAGCCATGGGTGTGTGTGTGTGTGTAAGTGCCTCAAGTTTACATGGAGGAACCAAGTAGCAAGACACCATGTTGGGTGGCATGAAAAAAGGGGTGGGAGTAGAAGCGTGCCCGCAGAGACCCGGTATAGGGCGATACCAGGGAGGGAGAGGGGAATTTTTTGAGCGCTAGTCGAGAGCTCCAATGTCATAAAAGCATCATGAAACCCATATTGTTTCGATTTGGGATGTAGTTTTTTAAGTAAAACGTGGTCTATGACCTCTGATCGATCTGGATGAAATCCATGTTGTCTGTTCCCCCTGGCCTACGAATCTCCACCACCATGGATTCCTCCACATTTTTATTGGGCCATCTAATCTACCTCTGATCTAATAGCGATCATTCTTTCCATTTTAAATCACCACATCACTCGAGTACATCTGATCAAAATATGATCTAATATTACCCATTCATCTTTTTTTTAACCCATGATTCATCATATTCGTTCGATTAGACCACAGATGATCTGGGACATCTGATCTTCTCCCCCATCTTCCCTGATGACGTTTTTTCCTCACAACATCCCAAGTCACTCCAGCCTGTATCAAACCCTACCTATACCCCTATACTATTTTTTGATTTCCTCTCATCCCCATCCTCAGACCTCCTTTCCTAATTTTCCACATCTGAAACATTTTTTAAAAAAAAACGCATTTCTCACGGACTCTGATGTGAGATTATATTATATATATATACTTTTCCATGTGGCCGACCCACTCAAGCATGTTTTTTATGAGGGTTTCTTGCACCAGCCATAGTCCCATCTACAGTCATTGTTTATTATTTTTGATCTTCACTCATTTTTTTCTTTAAGAATCTATATATTTTATATATATAGAATAGGTAAACTCGTTTTTCACCCAAAGATCCCAGGTTTCCTTCCTCCCTATTACTTCTCCAACTTCTACTCAACTTCACCTTGATATTAAGAAAGGTAAGGGACATAGTTTTGTCTTTATTTGATTTCTTTTATAGTTTGAATATATATATATATATATTGGATTTTTCTTTAATCCTACTAATTTTTTTGGATGGGGTTAGACAAACAAATTCTTGGTTTTAAAAATGTTCTTGTCATGAAAATCCCGATAGGGTTCTATGTTGATGAAATTATAAATATATATGTATTCTTACATTTATATATTTATATATGTGTGTGTGTGTGTGTGTTTATTTATGAAACAATACCCTGAGTGTTACATTATGATTTTCAAATATTAAACTTTGGTTTAAATTGTGTTTTTATTATATATAAATTATGTATTGGATTATTAAATTTTGATGAGAACCCTTATGTACATATGGTTATATGTTTTTGTGTGTGTGTGTATTTATATGCTTTAATCATGATATTAATATGATTTCACTATATGGGTTCACAAAGGTTTGATAAAATTTATAATAGGGGCTTTGAAGTGTGAAATGTTCTTAAGAATTGATTGTGAAATTGATTCAGTAATACAAACCTTTATAATAACTTCATGTTTATAAAGATTTCACACATATTTTCATATCTTTAAATGGTATTGGTTATGTAGTTAATTTTTTTGGTTTATTTTCATGATTTTCAATTTATAACTTTGTATTAAAATAGTTGTAATTACCCTTATGTTATGTTATCCACGAAAGTCATGGGTGTTTAATCAATTATGCATTGAATATCTCACATGATGTAATTTGTTTATATTAAATATGATTATGTTTTCTACCCATGATTAATTTTTCACTATGTATGCTTTGGTTTATTTAAGTTTTTGTTTTAATCTATAATGATATGACAATTAACATTGCATGGATTAAATGTGTATCTCAAAGTCCAAACATGTAAACATAGATTGAAAAAGTTCACATCCTTAAGGGTTTATTACAAAAGTTGTTATTTTTGTGTCAATCCATTATTTAATGAGTAGAATATCTTACTACATATGAAAGAATATGCAGTTTTAGTTCAATCATGTCACTGTTAAATCTTAAACCAACAAGTCTTTTCCTTTTTTCATTTATGGAATAATCCGTTTTAGTTTTGAACATCTATGTAAAAAGGGTTATGGAATAAGAATGTAAGTATTCTAGGTAGTATAGAACACTGTGAATATAAGATTATACTAGACATATGAGGAATTTATTGGACTTAAATAATAATATTGGTGATCCCAGATATCACTCCAATGCATTGGGTATAGTTGAGTATCATGAGATGTTATGTGCGACGGCCTTGGCAGTTAGCATTGGCTTGTGCAGCTATGGTAAACTGGATTGGCGGTTAACCTTGACCCATACTACAATGGGAAATGGGATTGGTAGTTACTCTTGACTCGTACTAATTCAGGTTTTATGGTTTTGGAGCAAGGCCTTGACAAATTCTGGCATTATATATTCCGTCATTTTGTATTGGTAAATGATCAACCAAGGGATTATTCAACATATAGAATATACCTTAGCTAAGAATATTCTATGATAATGGTGATCAATTCATAAGGTATAATCATTCATTCTAATACAGGCATGTGCACTCTGATTTATGTTTTACCTGTATTTTTTAAGTAAACAGATATGAATCTTCTGTATAAGGTCTTTCCGTAAAGAATCGAGTAACTTTTGAAGATATTGATGACGTGGATCAAGAACTAATGTTTTCCTCTTAAGAAAACGTTTTATGATTATTTCAAAGGTTGTTATTTTAAAAGGGGAATTTCCTAAATTGTTTAAAAATTCCTTACCGAGCATACTTATTCTCTCTCTACAATTTCAATTTATTTTACAGGGTTCATTATATTATTCCAATATTTGAGTACTCTTATGTTATAGCATCAATATGAAGCTTAACTTTGTTAAATTTTTCAAATAAGTGTATCAGAAACATCTAGTTTTCTGGAACCTAAACCAAATATATCCTTTATATTGGAACTAGATGTGAAATTTTATTATTCATGTGTCAATAAAAAAAATTCACACCAAGTTTCAGGCACCAACTCTAGGCTTCTAGGGTCGGTTTCATGACAAAATCCCATACTAAATCAATGATCAAAGAGTTATCTAAAGAACCAATAACATACAATAAGAACAATATAGGTACAATCATAAACATGACTAGTTGGTTACCACCCAAAAAATATATTGAAATCCCTTTGTATATCATTTTATAATATTCTTGTTTAAATATCAGGGTTAAAATACTATTTCACATGCATTATAAAAAAAATCCAAAAATCATGCATCATGTACATTTTCAAGAAACCATCCTTATTATATAATGAAAATCAAGGATGGTTAAACTTTTTTAAAACCCTTTAAAATATGGAAAGTGGTCCTTTAATACTTGGAAAACAACTCCAATCACTATTTTTTCCTCTTTTCCAATAATATCATGAAATATTCTCTTTTGTAAATAATTTCAAGAAAAAACCTTTTTTTCAAAACTCTTTTAAGAAAACCAAAACAATTTCGTTTTTACCCACACATTCAAACCTTATACAAAAATAACTTATTTTAAAGTAAACCATCACACGCAAAATGTTATATGTAAATTACAAATAGTCACAAAGAAATAAGGAATCGCAATCCAAAGAATACATTAAAGAAATTATGTTGATGGTTAAATGATTCAAGGGAATATAATAAAATCACAAATTAAATACCTCTAAATATCCAAAAAAATGTCTTATTGTCATGAAAATATTTATGATTTCTAGTAATAAAATACCTAAACTCGCAACAAGGAACTTAGGCTGGCTCTACTAAGCCTGTTACATCCCCATTAGTCCCATCAAACTCATCAAAAATAACCATACGTCAGATTATGTCATACATGTGTGAAAATAATATCACTAGTATAAAGGATTTCTATCCATTTCAATCTAACCATCTTAGGGTATCCAACAAACACTCCATATTCATCCCAAAGTCTCCACTAGGGTTTCCCCTTAAAAATAACATCTACCATACCCCTATGAATTAGATTAATAGTCATGTAAGGAGGTGAAAAATCAATAATCACATGAATCAAATATAAATAATCATAAAATAACCCACACATCACCTCCTACACCCTCCCAAGAAAATTTACAAACACATTTAAGTATAATAATAGTCATATGTATATTAATATAAAGCATCCCCAAGGGGTTACAATCCACAAAAACCAAAGATTAATACCTGGGGATCAAATAGGGTCTCACATATTTAAAAAATAATAATCATTTCACATAACGTTTCATCTGGGAATCCAAAAAATAGATTGGGGTCCAATACGTTTCTTCACTATATCAAACCATTTTAAAAAATCAATTGAAAACTAATTTCAAAACCCAACCAAAAATCCTTTTCCATAATTGAAATTAGAAAATGAATTTTCCAAAAAAACCTCTTCATAAATAATGTAATCAATTTTGAAATAAACCTATTGGTTCCAAGCATGAATTTCACAAAACCTCAAATTAATCTTAAATGATTTTAAATCAGTATGGGACCCACTGCCTAAAATAATTTAAAAAGAAGTCCAACTCCCATATTATTACAAAAATTCAATTAAAACACTAACCAATAATTTAAAAAAAATTAATTGGCATTAATAACATTTTCAAGATATTTCAAAACCTTTATAAAATCCAAAGCGTAATTTACCCCAACATTTGCATGTGATTTCAGTCCACACTGAGAATTTAAAAAAATTAAAATAAAATTAATTCCAATTCATGCATTCTAGTAACTTGTAAAACAATAAGTGAAATTTTGAAACGCCCAAATTATTTTAAAAGAGCCACAACTACAATTTTACAATCAGATAGAAAGCGTCTTATGCCCATTCTAGGAATGGAAGAATTTTAAAGGCCAACAAAATCCTTATACATACATAAAAAATAATTTAAAACTAATAAAAAGTTATTTCAACACAAAATTATTTTATAACATGAAAAATAGGGAGTTACAAATACATTCCTTCCAAAAAAATATTGGCAGGTGGTCTGAAACACATAACCTTGAATGGTGGATGCTTAATCAAGAATGAAAAGACCATCAAGAACTCTAAAACCTAGAAAAAAATTCAAAATTAAAAAATTTAGATCCCTTAGGGTTCAGTCAACTAATACTCCATAATGGAGAAGATAAAATCGAGGTAAATGGAAAAATGGAGGAGGATAATCTCTTACCTAGGGAGATCACACCCAAAATCAGGAGGATCGTCGGATGATTCACAAGGAAGCGGGAGGGGTGCAATCACGTTAAGGGGGTTTCCCATGAGGGGGATAGTGTATCTCATAGGTGAGTAGATTATGTGTTTATAATTTTTTTTATTTTTTTATTTTTGAAGTTTTTTTAAAAAAAATAGGACCCTTGGTATTTCACATTGCATAAGAACTAGATTTCAAAAATTGTGAAATAATTTTGCTACCCATAATAGACATCCAAAAACCATTCCACATGTTTAGTCGAACTCACTAAATTTTTTATCCAAACATGAAATGAAAATGTCGAATGAAACTATCCCATTAATAGAACCCCATGAACAATAGTTCCATGATTACTTCTAACAATGCACAATACTTAAATTTCATATAATTTTAATCTATCACTCTGGACATCAAAAAATTTCATGATCCAAAAATTAATTTAAAATAGTATAAAGTAAAAAATGTCATTGATAGGTGGGTGTCTTAATTTTCCCCACCATTCCACCTTAGGCCCCAATAAAGTCCCTAGTCTGGGTGAAGATAGTGGAAAAAAATAAAATACATTTCAATCCTTCAAAATAAGTCTAAAGGGCCAAATAAAAATCAAGGGATCCTAAGACCATAAAAACATCAAACATGATCCATAATCCAAATATCAAATAGAAGTCCTAAATAAAATATAACAACCTTAAACATTAATCAATCCTGAGCATCCAATAAGAAACTCTATGTAAAGAGGGACTAAATAAAGGTCTCCCCACAATTTATAATTTATCTAAATAGTGAAATAATAAATGACCAATCCTATAATTGGAACAACACCAACATAGCTATGATTCCACAATATCATAATAGTTACCATAATATTACACTAACCATTGACATCCATATTGATATCATCTCCAAAAATGATGCATGGTCCAAGAAATATCCAAAAGAACTAAAAACCAAGAAACATCCAATATTTTAATATCATTTATCCAAATCAAACCATATCCAAACATCCAAAAATAAAAAAATTAAACACATTACTCAATTAATAAAATTGATTGATCCCCAACCCTAGACCACAAATTGAGAGAAAATAGGATAAATTATGACCTCTCACCTGGGATATTGTCTCATGGTAAACCAAACTAGATCTGATCTAACATTATTCAATGAATAACCTCAACTAGTACCATCCTAGTATAATCCACCTAAATAAATCACCCAAGTCCATACCACATTATAGAAATGAAACAAAACCCATGAAAATCCCTAAACATAGGGTTTCCATCACTAATGGTTTATATTCAAGGCATGAAAGAAAGAGGTATGAACAAACCCAAACAACCACCACTAAAAACAATCTTGTTGAAAAAAAACACTAATCCATGATCCAAATCTTCTCAAAAAAGGTAAACTAGGGAAAACTCTACATCAAGTATATAAGGCTCTAAACCCATTTAGAATAAATCCTAAAATCAAACCATTATCCCCAGATAAATCATTCCCCCAAAAGATAATGCAGATCAGTCATCATCATGTCACCCAACAAAGTATTCAAGGTTAACCTAGACTTTTTTTCCAAAAAATAATGATATAAAACATTCTATTAGATCACCAAAAAGTAGAAAACAATATATATTCCATGATGATCCTAGTCAAAATCCCAAAACATGAAAAGAATAGTCTATAAATTAAAACAAACATCCTTTAATAAGACCTTTCTAGGAGGCATACGTTATGTAAAATATACAAAAACCTAACCTATCCATTTTTCAAAAATTACATAAAGTGGTCAAAATTAACATGAAGGGAGGAAATATATAAAATACAAAACAATTAAGAAAACTTTCATTCCAAATATCAAATTTCATTAAAACCCATTATATCCTTGAAGGAATAAAATTTTTTTCCCAAAACATAATTTTTTTAATGAAACCAACCACATGGAAAACATATTATTTCCTTTTAAAAAGATAATTATTAGGGTAATTTAAAAACAATTTCACATGGTTCTACAAAACACTAATTGTTTTAATGAAATAAGTTACTCAGATAATCTTATTGAATCCCTTAAATTAAAAATTTTCAAATAAAAATCTTGCTTTTACTACTGAAAACCTAACATATACCCATGTTTTGAAACCATGGGTATAGCCCCTAAAATTGTGGGTATATAAAATACCCATTGTTTCATAAATCATGGTCTATATAGGCATCATTATAGGCCTATGCCCACGGTTTTTAACAGACAATGGGTATAGTTCCTAGAAATGTTGTTATACCCATGGTTTTTTGAACCATAAGTATAGCTGTAAAACAAAAAATAGAAGAAAACCTATACCCATGGTTTTCCAAAAAATGGATATAGGTCCCATTACCCCTTCATCGACCCCTCCATCCCTTTTTGCATCCCCCTCCAGCCATTTTCACAGCCCCCCTCCTGCCCCTTCACAACCCCCCTCCATCCCCCTTCACAACCCCCTCCATCCTATTACATATCCCCCTATATCCCACTTCACAACCCCCCCCCCCCCATACCCCTTGACATCCCCTCCACAACCCCCCCCTACAACCCCCTTCAAACACCCCCCACTATCCTCTCCACATATCCCCTCCACTACCCCCCGCAGCCCCTTCTAGCCCCCTTCACAGCCCCCTTGCACAGCCCTCTCCATCCCCCCTAGGAAAGGAATATTTTTCATATATAATGAAATTATACGATAAAATTTTTTAAGGAAATTAAAATTATTGAGTAAATGTCGAAAAAGGGGGTCCAGCACAATAGCACCATTAGAGCATCCATCCACTTAAGGCAGTAACCAAGCTCAATAATGGAACCTAGATGGAGGAGAATGGGATATAAAGGATTCATATGAAGAATGTCCTGGTTCCATGAGAGAAAATAGTATTTTTAGTTTGTGTTGACACAATGAGAGGATAATGATTTTCCATGAAGAATTTAGGATGAGAAATAAGAGGTCATATCTTGATATGTTTTTATATGGAATAAGGAAATAGATTACAGTAACTGAAATGGACTGAAAAACACTAGGAATGTATCAAAATTTCATAACACACCATGGATAAAAAAATAAAGTTACTATGGTATTAAAATCATATGCTCAGTTAAAATGCTAAATTAGTGGATGAATACACCATAGATATTGAAATTTTTATTTGGGGGGCCCTTGTAGAAAATGGGGAATGAAAGTGTGAGTATTCTGGTGCTCAGAGTATAAAATATTTCAAAAAAGGTGAACAATAAAAAAACTTGTTGGTGGAGACCACACTACAGTGGTCCCTATGGAGGGCTTGTTCAAGGAGATTTTTTTAAAGGAATAGGAGAACCACACCACCATAGTTCTAGGATTAGTTGGTGTTAGGAGTATTGGAGTTGAAGCTGAAGTGACTATGAGGGTGTGCTCTTAGGAATTTAAAAGTTCATTTCACTAAGAAGAAAGATATGTTTTGGTAAATAAATAAACATTTCCTGGTCAGAATGTTTCATCATTTAGGTAAACACACTTAAATATTCATGGAAATCATATGGAGGAATCCATTGTGAAATTTATAGAGTTATTTTGAAATAAAGGATCACAAATCATGATGGAATGAAACGTGGAGAAAATAAATGATATATTTTTATTCAAAGGTGGAATTAATATATAAATATCAGTAGTGGTTACTATAATTAAAGCTAAATGCTTGTACAAACTAAATTCATGTGTGGAAATTGGTGAGATCTTAGATCACAGATAAACAAAGTGTAATCCACACTATTTATGGAAAAGGAATGGATGTAAGATGTTCTTATAAAATTTAATGAAGTAGTTCTTAAAAGGAAATGAACAAAATCATATATAAAAATTCATGAGAGGAGTATCAATTAGAGTATTACAAATAGATTCAATTTAGAGGAATAAGAATAAAAAAAGAAAATTAATACCATTATGGTATCTAGTTATATTTGTGAAGATGAGGTTGGTGAGAAGAGTGAAAGAGTTCCATTGAAACAGATGGATCGAATAAGTTAGTGTTCCATAAAATAATTTTATTTTGGAATTATCCTCATCCAAATAAAAATTGTTTTTTTGCGATTAATATAAAAAAATATATAAAGAAGAATGAGAGAGGGAAGAAAAGTATAGCTTATTGTAAAATCACATATATATGTATAGGCAAGGTGTTTTAGTGACATATGATGAATGGATACAAACCTCCTTTTCTATAAATTTTTGAATATGACCCTTAAATATATAAACTATTTATCATTTTCTAAATATACTGCATCGATATTAATTAAAATGAATTTCCATTATCAGCTATTCACCCATCCAAATATATATATAACATATAAAATGAGTTGTTTTATATTTTGTTACAATATAAAAACATCATGTGTATTCTCCTTGGATTAACCCTCAAAATTGAACCATGTATAATCCTTGTGTGTGTATTCTTTATTTTTTTCATCTGGTTTATATTCTTAGTGTGAGGTATAAGTGAAAAGGAGAATGAATGTGTTATTACTATGTTCTTGGATATGGGCCTGGTTAGTATTTAGAACTATTGGGGGGAATCTACCTCTCATAAGAGTTTCATGGATGGTGGGTCATTGGGTAATTTGGACTCCGCCATCCCTTGGTCTTAAACTGGATATTAACATTTCATGCATCCAATGGAATATGCGAGGGAGTGGTATTTTTCATGAAAAAACTTGATTGGTTATTCTCAGTTTCAGTTATTTTCATGGGGGTGGTAATTCTCTAAGGGCATAGGTGGAGGTCATGCTTACTAGTATACATATTTGTTCTTATAAACTAATTTCATTGGAAGATATTGAGATTGATTCAAGTATTATATGAAGGTCCCTCAAAGATATTTATTCTACACAGTGGGAAATTACATATCTACTACTCAAAATTCCATTCCCACCCATGATATTGAGATACTAAAAACGTGGCGAGAAGGCAACCATGTACCTGATATTTTTGTCTTTGAATACTTATTAGGAGGCTCCATTCAAGGAGTTTGATAGTTGTGGTTCCCTCCCCTAGGATAGTAGAGTTTTTGAATGGTGATGCTGAAGCCCTAAATTACTATAGGCCCCCTGAGATATTTTTTTACTCTCATTTACCTTTAATAAAAATAATTTTTTTGTGTTATATTAAGGGAGACCAGGTATTTACAAATTGAATTTTTTAGTGTGTTTGGGGTTTTACCATAGGTGAATGTATTTAAAATGGGTAAAGGATTTGAAAATAAATTTCAAAATAGATGTATAAATTTTTTACTTTTTATGATATACTTAATAGTTTTTTGGTTTTAAAACAAGTGGTGTTTGTTTTGAAATCAGTTTGGGAGACGTTTTAAAATAACCATGTCATGTAAGGGCCTATGGTTTGAAATTTAAAATGATTTCCATTTGGTTTTGGATGAAAGAAGGCTCATTTTTAATGGTACCTTGGTTTTCAAAAGGATTATTTTATTAAACCTTGATTTTCTTAGTAAATAATGTGTTTTTTGTCCTTTTTGAAGGGACAACATGGTAGTATTTTAGGCACATGACCACATAAGGGTCTATGTATCATGTGTTTTGATGTGTGACCCCTCCCTTATAAAGATATAGTGTAAAATTAAATTGTTCTCCACTGGGTTTCTTTAGAGGTATTTTTTATTTTTATCACCTTTAATGATTGTTGGGTGCAACGATTTAGACCCGTGAATTTGGTTTATGGTTTGATCATTCCAGGAGAATTTTATTTTGTAATATCTCATGATATCTAGTTTGGGAATCAACACTCTTGAATGATTTCTCCCACAAAAAATTAATTAAAACCACTGAAAATAAATATAATTATAGCATGACCCATCTGTATGTCAGGCATCTATGGTGAAGGAAAAGAAAATAAACAAAATCAACATAGTAAAAGAAGGAAAAAATTAACCACTCTATTAATCCCTCAACCAACCTAATCACCCTACCTTATAAAGAAAATCATAGAGCCTCCTATAATGTCCTTCTGAGCCCCTTCATAGAAAATAAGTACCCTCCATCCTTAGAAAGAAATAAAAGGCCTAAGTGGACAATGAGATAAAGAAAATAAAATAAAAACTAAATTACAACATACTTATCTCCTTTGATTAAACATGTCATTTCCAAACATATAAGAACCACAATGACCCCTGGGTCCAATCATGTTCCTACATACAAGGGGGAAACAGATCTAACTTTCAAATGTAATGTGGAATTTATTATCCCATTCATTAGAAGATATTATAAGAAATATAATATTAGTTTTAAATGAGTTTAAATGAACGAATATGTAGGATAATTCAAGGTGAAATTTTAATATAAAAATTAACATGGAGATGTGAATAGGTATTTGTAGGAAATGAGTTCAAAGATGAGGACCATCTATCAAGGTTTTAGCAGGAAAAAATGTTTTAATACTTTGACAATAAAACTCATTGGATATTCATGATATTTCTATATGAATATAAATATACATGAAGGAGGTAAAATTTATTGTGTATTGAAAATTAAGAAACCCTTTGGTGTTAAAAAAATTCTATAAATATAAAATCCCATCAAATAAGATGAATCAAGTATGTCTACCTCATGAATATTTGTTGGGTATTACATAAATAGAGGAACACTACATTCTAGAGTTCTTGTATAGTGCAATGGATAAGATAATAAGAGCACAATATTATTGAATTTGTTCATCCTAAAGATCAAGACTCATAAAAATTGTATACCCAGTTTGATTCAAAATCATAGTAAAAGTAATTGGATAAAAATTTCAATATGTATGAAGTTTTGTTGATTAGATCCCATGAGTTAAAGATCTCTATGAAGGTTCTAGGAAAGATCTATTTTAATGTTCAAGAAAAAATTTTAAAGATTGGGTAGGGAATTTGAACAAATATTCAAATGATAGTATAATATAATTTTTGGATGGGAATTTCACCTTAAACCAGAAGTGAATTGAGCTGGAAGTCAAGTTGAAACATTCGGAAGACAAACTAGATGAAAGTTCATTGTATTTTTGAATAAATAGATATGATTTCACACAAACTATATAAATTATTATTTCATAAGAAAGATTCAATGTGGGGGTAAAAGCGCTTAAAATCATCTGGGGAAGCATCCACATCCAAATAATATAACAAGGTAACCCACTATATAGTTTAGTCTATTTTTGATAAATCTTTTTCGACTGGTTTTATATATTTAGAATAAAATAATTTAAAAATATATAGGAATACAAATTACAATAAATCAACCACATTATAAAGGATGGATTTTTTAATTTCCAAGAGAAATTTACCCACAAATTTATCACAAAAATCATGGTTTCCACCCAAAAATTCAAGAATATAAATTAAAATAGACTACAAGTGGAAGAAAATGAGATATTTATTGATATGTGCTAGAAATATTGGAAGTTTATGCACAAAGATATCGATTTTCTTCATAAAATGACAGTATATACACTTCACAAAAGCCCTAAATCAATTGGGATAGAATATGTGTAAAGAAACAAAATTTCTAAATATAAAAAAACATAGAATAATAAGGATATATCCATAGGGAAGAAAATTTAATCTCTTGATAATCCCTATGGAAATTTTAAGATAATTGTACATTGTAATGAGAAGTGTTTTTATATACCAATACAAAACAACCGTCATATTTATGTGAGTAATATTGAGTCTAACCAATATTTTCCAAAGCATCTAACAAGTCAAGGAAGTTCAGTTTTTTGATTCAGAAGTAATATATTCTAAATATTCCTTAATACAAGGAAGATGAAAACTTCAAGAACAATATATATTATGAATTTAATCATTATAAAATGAAAACACTTGGATAGAATGTAAGGCATTTAAATTGACCTTTCCATGGATTATTGACCATATAACCTACTACTGATCGACCATGTGACCTACTGCTAACTGACTACATAGTTAATCTATATATCTAAATAAAGTATTTTTTGGAATGATCATTCTCAGTATGACTAGATAAATGAGTTATATTAGACCAAATATATATTTTTATCCCAACTATGATCCTACAACACAAGTAGGAGAAGATCAACCACGTGATTAATTCAAATAAGCTACACATATAGTTGGTATAAGATCACTCGTGTCACCGTACTTTGAGTTCACACACTCAAATGAGTTTTTCCATTTGATGATAAACATTTAAGAGGAGGTCATGTTTAAAAATAACATGAAAAATTGATCATCTAAAATAATGTTTTCAAGCGTTTTGTGAAATAATGAATATGTTTAGGAGACTGTGATAAGGATCCACTATGAATAAGAAGGTCTACATAATCCAATTACATTATTCCATAAATAAGGTGTTAATTCATGAATACATAAATCTTCATGTGTATAAAATAGCTCAATAAACTTTACAGGTAGGGGGCTAGGGGGAGGGAAAGTGGGATGTTGCGTTTCAGATAGGGGGAAGGACTGGGGAGAGGGAGAAGTTGCATGCAGGGAAGGAGGGAGGCTAGATGTAGGAAGGGTAGGGGATGACGGAGGGGAGGGGGTGCTACAGGAATCTATGGGGTAGGGGGAAGGTAGGGGAAGGGGAGAGGGACAGGAATCTATAGGTGTTGGGGGAGGGGAGGGGAGGGGGTGGGGGCTTCTTTAGGAAGGGGGCTGGGGGAATGGGGGATGCGGGAACATTAATGATGTGAATGAAGTTTATTTTCATTAATAAATGTTATCAATGTTATCCCCACATATAATAATGGCCATGTCTCTAATGTAGAAAAACATGATGTGGGGGAATCCATCCAAAACATGGCTCAAACTGAAATATGTCATGAAAGAATGTGTACCTGACAAAAACATTATCTTAAGATATGTGAGTTCTTAAAAATCTTATACCATCTACTTGATGGGATTCAGTTAAATATAAAAGGAAAGGAGTAGATATACCAATAATACCACATGAAACCCAAATAATTTATGACCCTTTAAACTAAGTAAAAAATTTATCAATATGATGTTTAGTTTGATAAATTGGTGTGAATCAATGGAGAATCGTTTAGGGAAAATATTCCCACTAAATGAAACTCACACATAGAGGTCAATATATCTCCTCTATTAAATCCCCCATTAAATGTGGGAACTTCTCAAACAATGAGGTTAGAATCGAGTTATTTTTTCAACTAGGGACCAAAAAAAGTCTAAATAACCCTAATAGTCACATATTATGAAAAATTTCATCTCCTATGGAAAAAATTAACAATATCGGTAGAAAGTTACTCTCAGATGAATCAAGATGGATATCGATAACTGTTAAAGGAAATTCATCCCGATCTATTTCTAACCACTAACTCTACTTTTTAATTGACCTACGAGATAGCTACACCAAAAATCCTCGAATTCATTAAGTCACTTGTTACATGGATTGGATCCATAGAGGGGTGATGCACATTAACGTATCCAAAAAGGAATGTATACCTTGAGTGGATGGACTTAAATCCTCCACAATACATTTGAAATCCTGCATTCCTAATATTTAATTTCGTTACTAATCCATAGTAGTATCTCATGTAATTCATGGTTTAATTCTCCCCTAATATTGGAACACTAAATAAACATGAGGTAATGAAGATTAGTAGCTTTAAGAAAAATACGGAAAGACTAGTATCTATTTATTATAGGTTCCAACCATCTATATCTTTCACAATATGGGAATATCATATATGGTAGTTCCTTTAACAATTTAGCTCCTTGATTAATAATGAAATTTCCCTTAACCACTAAAATTTCGAATCGATAAAAAAATAGATTTTTAGATTGTATATCTAGGTGGAAAGGATTATCTTATTCACTAAATATGAATATTCTATAAGATAATATATTGGATATTTATGTATAAAATATCTATGATGAGTTACAAACACCACATTTTTCCTTGATATACACTAGTTTTTTCTTGGATTTTGAAGTCATATCTTAGTTCCTATAAGATACTATTTGGTTCTCCAAACACAAATCTCAACTAACTCTTATAATAAAATGCTAGAATCTTGGTAGAGTGGAGACTATGATTGTCATGCTTAACCCAATGCAGAGGCTAGATCTAATTTTGGAACCCTTCTTACTATCATGTGGTTCCACATCCTATACTGCTAGAGAATAAAAAACCATTATAGGAGTGAAAGAAATAAAAATTTCATCCAAATTTGGAAATAGAATGATTAAGGGATCTTGCTTATATAAAATAACAAGTCTTAGGTTTCATTATAGTTTCTCTAGAGAAGGAATTGTTCTAATTTGTAGAGATTAAAAGATATAATTTTACCAGTTTTAATGATGTCCTATATTATTACCCCTATCAATGAATGTTAAGAAATAACATATATGACTACTTCCTCTTTAAGTATATAATTTTACAGATGATTGACTCTGGGAATGTGAATTTGGGTAAACCCCCAACATTGGTGAGTTGTGTCACTACTATTCCATTAGAGGATGAAGGTTAGTGGAAGGAGATTCTCAAAAGATACCCTTGTAAATTTAATTAAAAGCTTACTATGAAATATTATATTCAAATTCATGATTTATGAAAGGAACAACTAAATTATCCAGTTGTGACCCCAATTCCCTCTTTGAAGTCAATAGAGAAAACATCATCATCTCAATCATCTAATATTCTATGCAACTGACATCATCAAGAGAAGACATATAAAGAATAGAATATGTGGGAACTCACTCTAGTCTAATCTATCATGGACTTATTACCTCCGTCGCTTTTAGAATAGGCTCTACCCCACCAAATAGAACTTTGTATAATGCAGATTCAAAGTGAATATTTTTTATTCTATTCAATTTATTGATCCCTTCACCAATAAAAAATACTCATAAAAAATGAGTTCTATAATCATAATCATAGGCACATAAATCACCAAAATCCCTATATTGAATTTTTCAAAACAAAGAGAGAGAAATAAACCAACCTCAAATGGCATAAGATGAACAAAGATTATACAAACTTCTTTACCTTCGGAAGCAGATGCCAAAACACATGTCGGACCCAAGAGAACCATGATACGCCCTACAAACAACGATTAAAGTTATAATATTTGATCCTCAAAACCCCTATGGTTCCACCAAATGAATCCAGTAAACAAGAGAGAGGAAAACGCTATGAAATTCAATAATTAAATAAGTTGAATTGATACCTCAAAGTACTGGCCAAGAACCCTCATGAAATTCAGGAGAAATGGTGAAAGAAGAGGGATCTGATATAGGGGGATGTCACGCAGGTTGTTCGGTTATGGGGAGTCTCACACACAACTGAAAATGATAAGGGGGTCGGGGTATGTTTCCAAAGGGGATGGAGCTGAGAGGTGAGGGGGCATCGCTGAAGGAGAGGGTCCCAAGAGGGCAGGGGTGACATAGCTGGAGGAGAGGGACCCAAGAGGGGATAGGGAGAAGTCTCTATAGGAGGGAGAGTAGAGAGGCGCTGGGGGCAGGGAGGTAGAGGTTGGGATGTTGAGGTGGAGGTAGAGGCCTGGAGGTCGAGGATGGGGAGGGGAGGAGAGGGCCAAGAGTTGGAGGTTGGGGAGTGGAGGAGAGGGTTCAAGAGGGATGATCTCAATGAAAATAAAAAATCAGGATTCGAAGCCCAAAAAAATTCGGTAATCGGGGAAATGTATACCCACGGTTTTAACAAAACCATGGGTATAGATGAGAATATATCACTTATACCCATGGTTTTTCTAAACCATGGGTATAAATTCATGAAGATAGATCTATTTTCTAATACTATTTATTCCCATTAAATAAAAAAACCATATTGTTAAAAATCTGTACACTGGTTCAAATTTCCCTTTAAATTAAACAAAAAATGGGTTTTGAAACCAAAACATTTAAAATATATATATATAATTAACTCAATAAGAACAAAAATATATAAACATTTCCAGAAAACCAATTTCATCTTATAAATAATCCTAAAGGATTAATCCCCCAAAAAATTATTTCAAGATATTCAAATCCATTTTATAACGAATCTAGAGGGCATCAATTCAAATAAAAACTATTCCCCATAAAATCCTCTTTTTTACTAAAAATTATTTTTTAAAAAATAACACTAAAAAGGAGGAACATGATAATTATAGACAAAAAACAATCTACATGATAAAAATATCTTAGGAACTACCTAAACTTATCCCTCTACGGTAGGGATATTTCAAGAGTAGTCTATAAAACAAACCAAAAAAATATGTGGAACCATGTATAACATTCCATGTTTCTCAATGAACCCTAGGTCAAGCATGCCAAAAATCGTAAGATATCTCCGGATCAAGATTTTGGTTTTTGCCATGTTTCTTAGGATGTGCAAACCAACCTCCCACCTCTATTTAATTCCTTGTTTTCGGTCCCAAAATCCAATCAAATCTATAAGGAAACTCAATTATTACAATTAGGATTAAGAAATAATCAATAAGAAACCCATTTAAATTATTAATTCAACAATCAAAACCAATTCCCATGGGAACTTAATGTATGAAATAATAAATATCCTGTAACAACCAAAAATATTATAAATAAAATTCCTTTTTCAATTTTATTAAATGTCTTATTATGAAATATGGATATATAAACCACAAGAACTTATTTTGTTATTTTATCCTATCAAATTTAAAATTCCATTAAGAATATTTACCATTTACAATATAATAACTTAAGAGTGATCACATTATTAGTATAAATATAAGGTTTTAATAAATCCAATCGACACGGAAAAAAGAAGTGATGGCCTCAACCCGTAGGAACATACCCTATGAAGCCCAATTATCAATGCTTCCAACAGAGAGAGCATAACTGGAATTTTCTTTGACCAATCACTACTGGAAAAATACCCTATACCAACGGTTTGGAACCGTTGGTATTGGCCCTCAAACCGTTGGTATAGCCTATACCAACGGTTTGGAGGACCGTTGGTATAGCCTTTACCAACGGTTTGGAGGACCGTTGGCAAGTAAGCCGTGACAATTGGTCTATACCAACGGTTTTGGGAAAACCGTTGGTATAAGTAATATGAAAACCTATACCAACGGTTCTCAGAACCATTGGTATATGTATTTAAAAAAAATCGGTGGGATTTGATCCCAGGACCGCTAGTTTATAATTGAATGACTTAACCACTAACCTAACATGACTTTTGTGAATATAATTTCATAAATATATATATGTATTGTTTTAATAATTTTAAATTTTGATTTATATAATGTTCTCGGTAAGAAGATTCGATTAAAAATTGAAGGACCTATACTAACGGTTCTCAAAACCGTTGGTATAGGTCCTTCGATTTTAAGACCTATTCCAACGGTTTTGGACAAACCGTTGGTATATGGTCTCTATAATGGACCTATACCAATGGTTTGGCCAAAACCGTTGGTATAGGTCCTATAGGTCCCCCCCCCCATACCAACGGTTTGTCCAAAACCGTTGGTATAGGTCCATATAAGTTACCTATACCAACGGTTTTGGCAAAACCGTTGGTATAGGTCCAAATTAATGGACTATACCAACGGTTTGGCCAAAACCGTTTGTAAAATTCATATTTCCAGTAGTGTCCCAAGATGATATATAACCTCTTAATCCGAAGAAAAACCATTTATGGGAGATATTCGAGATCATCTAAATCACATACAAAACGATGTATATCGAACCACCCCATGAAAGCATCATTGTCACGAACCTTACACTTATAGATTTTGTGGGTGTATTAAATGGATATGAATCAGTATCCTATATATGTGAGTATGTACATTATTTTTTATATAATTGATGATATATGTTTATCCTCTTTTTGTTACATTATAAATGATTTTTATTTTGAAACAATAAAAGAATAATAGTATGTTTAAGGTAAAATTCAAATTCAATTAAGGAAGTTATTTTTATGAATTAATAAATTTTTTAAATATATAATATTTTTATAAAATATTATTATTAAATAATTTTTATTAAACATAAATTATCATATAATCTTTATGAAGTCAAATGTAATTTTTATAATGGTTTAAAAAGTGTTATTATAAAAACATCTGACATTTATTTCGAAATTTAGATTTTATTTTAAAAGTGAAAATTTATATATTTATAAAATTATATAGATAAAATGAAAATTATTTTTTGAATTATAATGTTGAAATTATCCAGCGGTTAATTAATTATAATTTTCTAAGACAGTCAGATTTTCGGTTAAAAATTAAATATCGTATAAATATACATTATGTATTATGACATCATAATGATGAAAAACGTGATGTAATAAATACTATAAAATATATCTACGGCCAAATATATGTTTATAATTTAAAATAATGTGATTTTATATTTATTTGATTAATTTTATAAAGCCTTTGTGAATCCTCCAAAACCATTACTATATTTTTAGGTTTTTAAATCATTTATTTAACAATATGACTCACTTCCACATAAAAAAGGGTATTATTTATTAAATTTTGGACCTTTACCATAAAAAATAATTTAATCCACTCCCATTTGTCTGAAACCAAGGTAAGACATGGGAATTTTGTGGTTTTGGTTATTTTATTATATTGAGTCCAAAACCTATGTTTGATAAATGATAGAGAAATCTCTACTAATTTCCATTATAAACCCAACAAGTATCCCGTTTAACTTAACTTAAATTCCATTTTAAACATAATTGTTCTTCTATCCATTCTCTATATTCCTCTCAAGGTTCCCCCAAGCTCTCAAGAAGCCTCTCCCATGCATTTTGTGTAATACCCCGACCATATAAGCCCAGAGCCATTACATTACTTATTACATTGGAATGATTATAAGGAATTAAATACCAAAGTAAATATAAGTTTAGTAGTCTTTAAGAAACTAGATACATACATGTAACTCGTATTACATTGGGAGAGATAAAAAAATATAATACATAACAAAAACTAATAAACTGCATCCCTAAGAAATCAATAGATGGTCTACTATTCAAAACTGGATGAAGGTAAAAAAAATAAAGGGGTGAGATCAAATGCTCTGTAAGGGTTAAAAATAGCATAATAGTGAATCAACAATAATTTAATCGTAATCAATATTTTTTAGTTAATATGGCATGTTCAATAAATGAAAAACAGATGTCATTAACAAGCTGAGATTGAAACTGCATCCATAGATTTTTTCATAGTGAAAACCTCATGGATAGTAATAACTGAAAATTAATGAAGATAATTATTATTAATTGGGAATTTTTTATCTTGAACGCGATACCACTATACTATCTAAAATGTTTAAATCCGTGGTTAGATACCCGTCTAATTCAATTTTTTGGAAACAGACTCGAAGGGTTTTTCAGCAACTAACATGTCTCAAGAGACATGTCTATGCATTGAGGGGATATAACAGGCCCTTCCTAACACTAAAAGTCCAAATACTTCATTATATATAGATTTAATACATGTAACATATGCCTTCTCAAAAACCATATAGAGTAGAGGGTACGGATTCAACAACATTTCCATAGTTAACACAACATTCCAAATAAACACCATATGTAAAGGGTATACGTATTAAGATAATAATCATATCCATGAAACTAAAATGTGGATATAGAATATATTTAAAATTTCAAATGAAAAATTATCTCAAAGAATATGTACCTTCACCACATAATAGTGATTGGGTGCACAATACCATGTAAATCACAATGAAATGGAAACTGAAACAAAGTCCCTTACAATATTGTAATAAATTGAGTTAATAATAATCAAGTGAATAATTTAATACCATGAATATAAATATAATAATTATATTATATATCAAATGGAAGTAACCATATTCCAAATACAGTAAATAAGTGGTGAACAATGGAAATCTCACAGAAATAAAAGTGAGATGAGAAATCCCTTACCTTGTGCCCGAATGTGTTCTAGATTGATCTTAATAACCTGAATAACCAAGTTTGTCATTATTAATTAATAATTCTAGGACCTCTTATACATGTAATTAAATTTTTATAACGTTAATAAGTTCATTCATGGCCTTTTTATGGGTTTAAGGGGTTCAATTTTATCATTTTGGAAGCATTTTCTTCCTTGGTTTTCATGATCAGTTTACATGTATTCATGAATGAAAGTATGATTGAAATGTGGTTAAGTGTCCAGAATGGTTAATATATATTATTAGTAAAATTAAAAATATATAAATGATATTATAATTATTTTGGGTTATACACTATGAGGATGACTCATTAGTTAAAAGTTATTGATAAATGCTTGGATTAACTTGGCAGTTTTGGGCATATTGAACTTGTTTTGTATTATTATTTTATATTATGGGTTTTTAAGTATTAAAGAACATTTCATAAGATAAAATACACATATTAAGATATGGTTCTACCATTAAAAAGGTTTCATGACTATTCTTTAAGATATTAATAGAAATTTAAAACTCATCATCCTTGAAGGTGATAAATTGACAAATCTCGAACGTTATTTTCATTTTTTGTATAGGAGGAGTGGGAAAAGAGAGATGATGGTGAAATATTCCATTAGAATAATAAAATTTATTTTCATTTAAGGGACTGAAATTTTCAAATCATTTTTATGTGGGGATTTGAGGAGATATCAATAAAATAATGGAACTTGTAAAAGAATTTGAAAGAAAAAAAAAAGAGAGGTTCACCTATTGAGTACTCCTCCTTGAGAATCTCCTTATGGCCATTTTTTGTCCATTTAGTGATACAAGAAGGTCTTGGATATGGGAAAGGGATTGGGGAGAGTATTTGGTAGAAATTATTGGAGGCTCAAATCTTGAGTGGTGTGGGAGGAAGAGGGGGTGAGGGGTGGTTTTTTATAATGGAGGGGAGGAGGGTTTTCTTAATATTTTAATAATTAGTTTATTATTTTACAGTAAGAAAATAAATATTGATAATTAAATGACCAAAAATAGTAATATCTCATGACCCGTCCCCTAGGGCCCATGTCGTGACTACCCCAAGCCCACCTTTCATAGTCCAGGGGATGGTGACTAGCACTGGAAAGGCATATCCCTAAAACTGGGAAGGCATTGCCTTTTAACTGGATAACTCACACAATCCATGCACACAGTAAGATACAAGATCAAAGTAAACTATATAGTAAATAGGGTCAGTACAGTAAGTAAAGGTGTCGGAATACATTCCCAATTGAGAAGTACAAGTAAAACTGAAAACACCTCTTGTGAACACCCGCCAAGGATCCTACTGGAAGGGTCGGTACAGCTCTCGAATGGTTGTCTCTATGGTATGTCTCGTCTAATGATCTGCCTTTGAGCAGCATCCAGTCTTCATGCCCTAAACCTCGATCAATGGTGTCCTTCTGATACACAAGACACATCATGGTGAGGGAGTATCCCGTGTAGGGGTGAGTATAACAATACTCAATAGGGACCCCAAGAACCCATAAAGTCTCTCAGAATCCATAAAGGAAAAACCACAAAGCAATACCATAATCACAGAGCACGAAAACAACAATCAAACCAACTTAGGTAGATGCCCATACATATACCTTAAGTTATCAAGTATACTCATCCCGTTCATGATTAAACACAAGGCCCAACTATTTATCCAAAAGCCCAACTATTCCATGAAGGAGAGAATTCCCAGAAGGAAACACCACGAAGGTAAGTACCAAAATGGTAACGCCACGTAAAAAAATACCAAAAAGGTATCAATACAAAAAATTGTACCATAAAGGTAATGTCTCATATCACACCAGGTATAACTTATGTACATAAGTATAGATGATTAGTTTTATTGCTAGATCATCTTACATCGTCGAGAAGCATTGCTGTTGACCCACACATGATCGAAGATTACCCTCACAGGATCTGAAGATGCTAACCCACATAGGATCTAAAGATGAACCATACAAGATTTAAAGATGACCCACACAAGATCTTTAGATGACCCACAAAGAATTGGTAGATTCTGACCCACACAGGATCCGAAGATGACCCACACATGATCTATAAATTCTTCAAGTACAGCCAGCCAGAGGTTTCCCGCACTAAGCACACCTGATTCTGAGAGGATCTATTCCTCAATACATAGGTAGATACATCAAATTCTATTAAGTCCCAAAAATAAGTTTCACAAAGTTCTGTCACGTAATAAGGGACCCAATGTGACAGACAGTGTGTCAATCGGACACCCGGTCTGTAAGTTATTAGAGTTTCTATTCTGAGTGCCCAGTTTGATTCAGGCTTGATCCAACTCAGACATAAACCAACCTTTTCTAAAGCTCAAGTGGAATATACCAAAAGTACTTTCCTTGATCCACAGTTTCCAGCTCCGTAGACGGTTTGTCAACTGGATTCCCGGTTCTCAAGATATGGCCAAAAAGGCATATATGGGTCCAAATGGGCTCGGGTCTGGTCCGACCTGATTAGGACCCAGCCCATCCAGTGCTGAGCACATCCCCTTGGGGAGGCCCGCTAGGTGGGGTGTCCCTCCTTGGTAGGGCCTACCCCAGCCACCAACCAGAGGTGGTTCCCCCCAGGGTTCCCGAATGGCCTGAGGGCCGTTCAGATTTGGCCAACCTGGCAGTGCCACGTGGCGCCGCCTGCTGGTACGTAGGACCCGTCGGTGCGGGTCCTTCTCGGCGTGACACGACTGGCCGGAGTGTCGGTCAGCACCTCTTCCAGCAGCTCGACAACACCGCTGATCCAACCACAGCTAGTCGACTGTTGGCCGCCCTCCGGGTGCACCGCTGCAGCTAAGTAGCCATGGCCCCCATCTCTGGGGGTGCGGACGTGTGCTGCCCCAACTTCCGTGTGGCCGGTCGGTGTGCTGGCAACCACCCTCCTTCGTTGCGGCTGCCGGGCCGTGTTCTTCTTCAGCAGCGCAGTTTCACCGCTGCCGCCATCGCGGCCAGCCGATGGTTCGGTCGTCACCTTGTACCCTGTTGGCGCCGGTCGACGGAGCCGGACAACGGTTTCATCACACCAACGAGCTTCTACGGGTCATAGGGTGAGATCTGGTGGCCCATTATTCATTTTGAAGGCATCAATGTTCATCTCGGGACATCATCGTCACATCAAGTCTATCAAGGTTGAGTCCCTCTCAAACTGGAGTTTCTCCCGTGAAGAACATGTCGAACAATGAAGTAGCGAAGGGATTGAGATGCATTCATTTGGCTCGCACCCTTCACGTTAGACCAATAGCATGCAGCTCATGATTATTGAATCAACGTAAATTAATGAAAAACAATCATGAATAAACACTACCTTGATCGTTCATTAGAGATGGATTGATGAAGAAAATGAAGAAGATGAAGGAGACGTTATCGTTCTTCTCTCCTATAATACACTCCCTCAGACGTGCGTGGAAGTCCTGTCATGAAGTCCATGTAAATTCCATCCCACTTCCACTCTGGAACCTCAAGTGGATGAGCTAAACCCGCTGGAACCTGATTCTATGCCTTCGCATGCTAAAAAGTGAGGAACCATGAGACAATCTCTGCCACTACTTCTTCATTCTCGGCCACCAGTGATGAAATTCGAGGTCCTGGTACATCTTCTTCACTCTTGGATGTACCTCTAGAGGGGGAATATGGAACTCCCTCAAAACATCCACTTGTAGCACCACTGGTACCATGGTACACCCTTGAAATGGATGACATGCTCCCCACCTTCAGAAAATCCATCAGGTGCCTGTCCTATGCATATCTGAGCACGTTGAGCCCTGCAGTCAGTTTCCCCAAGCTACACCACCCTGACTCGCTGAAGGAGTGGGGGAGTGACTGTTAGAGACTAAATATAAGATGCTATATCTCGATCGATGTAGGACATCCTCAAAGCAACTAGCTACTCTGTCTCCTCACTCAGAAACTATATACCAGATCTCCTACTGAGTGCATCTACTACTGTGTTCCCATTCCTAGGAATATAGACAATCTCAAAGTCATAGTCTTAGAGAACTCAATCAAACGTTGCTATCTCAGGTTTAGGTCCTTCTGAGAGAAGACATACCTAAGACTCTTGTGATCAGAGTATACTGTAAAATGTTCTCCCATCAGGTAATGTCATCACATGTTCAAGGATAAGACCATTGCTACTAACTCCAGGTCATTGGTTGCGTAGTTATGCTCATGTTGTCTCAGCTGTCGAGAAACATATGTGATCATTGCTCGCTCCTGCATCAGGATACATCTAAGCATGGTTCCGGATGTGTCGCAGTAGACTACGTACCAAACGCCCTCCTTCGGTAGCCTCAAGATGGGGCACTCATTAATCTCTACCTCAATTCCTCGAAACTCTGCTGGCATCTCTCCGAACACACGATGGGTTTCCCCTTCTTCTTCAACACTGATAATGGTGCCACAACATTGGAAAAGTCAGTCACAAAACTCTAATAGTAACCATATAGACCAAGGAAACTCTTCACCTCCGTCAGACACCTGGGTGGCTCCCAGGCAAACACAGCATTAATCTTCACTGGATCCACCCAAACTCCAACCTCAGAGATAACGTGTACCAGGATGTAAACCCCTCTGATACCATTTTTCTCATGACCCATCCCTTGAGGCCTATACCGTGAATACCCCAAGCCCGCCTTCCATAGGCCAGGGGCTAGCAATTAGCACTGGAAAGGCATATCCCTAAAATCGGGAAGGAATTGCCTTTTAACCTGCAAACTCACCCAATCCAAGCACACAACAAGATAAAAGCACAAAGTAAACTATATAGTAAACAAGATGAGTATAGAAAGTAAAGGTGTTGGAATACAAGCCCAAATGAAAAGTACAAGTAAAAATGAAAACAGCTCTGGTGAACACCCGCCAAGGATCCTACCTGAAGGGTAAGTACATCTCTCAAACGGTCTTTTCTACAGTAAATATCATATAATGGTCCGCCTCTGAGAAGCCTCCAGTCATGGAAGCCTTAGCCTCGATCAATGGTGTTTTTTTGTCTGCACAAGATATATCAAGGTTCATACATAGCCCATGTAGGGGTGAGTATAACAATACTCAGTAGGGACCCTGAGACCCCCGAAGGTCTCTTAGAATCCACAAAGGATAAACCAAAACGCAATACCATAATCACGATACATGAAAACAATAGTCAAACCAACCTAAGAATATGCCCATACATATATCTAAGTAATCAAGTATACCCATCTCATTCATGATGAAACACAAGGTACAACTCTTTAGCCAAAAGCATAGCTTATCCTTGGAGGAGAGAATACCACAATGGTAACACCACGAAGGTAAGTACCACAAAGGTAACACCACATAGAAAAATACCATGAATGTATCACCACAAATAAGTGTACAAAAAGTTAAAGTCTTAGCTCACACTTTGTATAACTTAAGTACAGAAGTATAGATAATTAGATGTATTTCTAGATCATCTAACTTCGTCAAGAAGCTCTGCTGTTGACCAACACAGGATCGAAGATGACCCAGACAGGATATGAAGATGCTAACCCACACAGGATCCGAAGATAACCCACATAGGATCTGAAGATGACCCACACAGGATCTGTAGATGACCCACACAGGATTGGAAGATGCTGACCCACAGAGGATCCGAAGATGACCCACATGGGATCTCAAGATTATTTAAGTACAGCCAGCCACATGGTTCCCGCACTAAGCACGCTTGATTCCAGGAAGATCTTATTAGCAAGCCATAGGTTGATACTTCAACTCCAAAAAGTACAAAAAAAAGTATCATGAAGGTCTTTCATGTCATATGTTACCCAACAAGACCGACGACGTGTCAATCGGACGCCCGATCTATAAGTTATTAGCATTTCCATTCTGAGGGCCCAGTTGGATTCGGGTTCGATCCCACCCGAATATACTCCATCCTTATCCCAAACTCAATTGGAGTATACCAAAAGGACCTTCTCGAACCAAGGTTTCCGGTGGCATAGAAAGTTTGTCAAACAGACACCCGGTTCTCAAGATATGGCCAAAATCCTGGGTCTGGTCCGACCCGATCGAACTACGGCAGGCCCTGCCCGCTAGGCCGCAGTCTGGCCTGGTCCGCAAAGGGGGTGGCCCGTGACCAGGGGGCCCGATGTGGTGGGCTTGGCCTTAGCCTCCACCTGGGGGAGGCACACCTTGAGATTCCCGAACAGCCTGAGGGTCGTTCAGTTCTGGCCTACTCTGCGGCGCCACATGGTGCCGCCTGCTGGCACGCAGGACCTACCGGATCAGATCCTACTAGGTGTGACGCAGCTGACCGGGGTGCCGGTCAGCACCTCTTCCAGCGATGTGTTGGCGCCTCTAATCCAACTGTGGTTGTACGGTGTTCGGCCGACCTCCGGGTGCGCCGCCATGGCTCAGCAGCCATGGCCCCCATCTCTGGCGGCGTGGACGCCCGCCGCCCCGGCTTCCACGCAGCAGGACGACATGTCATCTGCCGCCCTCCTCCACCATGGCTGATGGGTTGTGTCCTCCTTCAGTAGTGCAATTGTACCACCACCACCATCATGGTCGTTCGGTGTGTCGGCCGCTGCCATATAACCTGATAGTTCCGGTAACCTGTTTTTTCACACCAGCAGGCTTCCACGGATCACCGGGTGAGATCTAGTGGCCCGTTATTAATTTCAAAGGCATCAATATTCATCTCGGGACGTTGTCATCTCATCAAGTCCATCAATTTCAAGTTCCACTAAACCCGATGTTTCACCCACAAAGAACATGTCAAACAATGAAGTAGAATAGGGATCTTGTCGTGTTTGTTTGGCCTATAACCTCTGTGTTAGACCGATAGCATGCGGCTCAAGAAGATTGAATTGACGTAAATTAACGAAGAAAAATCATGAACAAACCCTACCACAATAGTTCATTGTTGATGTTGTGAGGAAGAAGATGAAGATGATGAAGGAGACATTATTGTTCGTCGCTGCCGCAATATACTTCTGATACATGCTCTAACATTGGTTCAATGTTCTTGATCTGGAGATTCATTCTTCATTCATTCTTTGTTAGAGAATTTTCTTCAACCATGAGTTCTCCAGCAAAACCAGTTTTCCAAATATTCCCAACCATGAGAGGTGAGGATCCAATCCCCCCTAATGAAGTTTAATGACTTCATCTATTAAACATTTAATGAATTCATTAATGGGGGAGTTTTCCAAGTGTTACACCACTTGTAACTAGGAATTTAATGCTGGGAATTAAATGCCCAACATCCTAGGGTGGTCCCCACCATTGAAATTCAAAAGAGGGTTTTCAAGAAAAAAAGATATTTATTTTATTTATTTTTCAATTCTCCCATGAAAAACTAAAAATCCAACTTCCACTCCCGACCTAATGTGGCTGAGGTGAAGTCTCCCTTAAGCGAATATCGGCGCTACGAGTTCAACGGTGTCCTCGGATTTCAATTCTAAGAAGTATTTCAAAAGTTAAAATTCCCGCTCACATATTAACTAAACATACTTAAAGAATGTTCGAAAATTCATTCTGATCACTCTAGGCCTCGAAATCGCGTGCCATCAATTTTCACAGACTCGTAATATTCCCATATAATTAAAAAAATACATAGAAAATCCAAATTCTTTACATAATATGTCTATATTAGTTCCAAACAAATGTTCTTACCTAAGCAGGACAGCATCTATGACTCAATATATCACGTATTTAGCATGTATCATAATTTATCGTATTTTACTATTCACAAAAAATTCAAGTATTTTAGAAAAATCCAAAAAATTAAACCTAACCATTTTTCGACATGTAGAATCCAAAAATGAACCCTATTTTTTAAAATTAATTTTATAAATATGAAAATTTTAATTTTTAATTAAAATCTTCATTTAATCGAAAAATACCAACACTTAAAATATTCAACTTCATTTTTAAGGTCCCTAAATTTTATTTACACATGCATGGGTATGTTTACCATTCATAAGGGTAGTATTATTATTCATAAGGGTAGATTACTATTCATAAAGGTATGTTACTTTTCAAAAGGGTATGTTACTATTCACTGAAAATTAACTTGATTCTATCAGACTCCAAATATCACCCTGATTGCAACTGTGTATGTCTGTTTTTCAAAATTCAAAACACAGAAGTAGAAAATTTAAGTTTAATGGATAGGTTATGACTATATCCTATAAATAACCAGGTGTTGTTTAAAATAGACTCAGTTATTCATGAAATATAGTCTATCTAATGAATTGAATGTATTTAAGAAAAACATACCATAAAATGATTGGGGTGTTATATTTTTTCCACCTTTATTTATTTCATCCTCAAAATATTTCATGCATAAATCCCATTAAAAAGATGTGAGAGGATCTTCTTCATAACAACTTCAGGTTTCCATGTTACTTCCTCAATTTTATATTTTATCCAATGAACCTTTTATAGCTAATTTTTATGATTTCTCGATACCTACTCCATTTTTTCAAGAATCTCAATAGTCTCTTCACAGTTTGAAAAATTAGGTTCCAGCTCTATTTCTTCATAGGTGCATACATTTTTTGGGTCTTACATGTATTTCTTCAATGATGACTTGTGGAAAACATTATGAACTTTGGAGATACTTGGTGCCATTGCTAAATAGTAAGCTACAGCTCTGATTCTTTCAATAATTTCAAATAGTATGATGTACCTGGGGCTCAGTTACCCTTTCTTACCGAACCTTAAGACACCCTTCCTTGAATATACATTTAGAAAGACATGATCTACTTCTAGAAATTCCAAATCCTTTCTTCGATTGTCAACATAACTCTTTTTCCTACTTTGGGATGCTCGAATATGGGACTAAAAATTATTTATATTGGAAGATGTCTCTTTGATAAGTTCTGGGCCTATAATTTTCCTCTCACCAGCTCCATCCCAACAAGTTGGAGTTTGACACCTCTTACCAGATAATGCTTCATATGGAACCATTTTAATTCTATAATGAAAACTATTATAGTAGGAAAATTCCAAAAATGGTAATTATTTATCCCACATACCTTGAAATTCAAGATAGCATGATATCAACTTGTATTCTAGTGTTTGAATAGTTCATTCAGACTATTTGTCGATTTGGGGGTGGTAATAAGTACTCATATGAAGCTCAGTATCCAAAGCCTTCTGTATACTTTCCCATAATTTTGATTTAAATTGGGGTTTTCAGTCAGACACAATCGATAGAGGTTCATCATGAAATCTTACAACTTCATTAATATTATGTCTTTCTGGGCACTCAAGTGGTAAATCCTCTCTTATAGAAATGAAATGTGCTGATTTTGGGAGATGATCAAAAATTTCCCATATTTGTTTATTACTTCTAGGTGTCCTCAGTAGTCCAGTGACAAAATCCATCTTAATTTCATCTCAATTCCACATAAGAATACTTAGAAGTTGCATGAACCCTCTAGGATGTTATCTCTCAGCCTTCAATTGTTGATAAAATGTACACCTTTACACATAGCTAGTAATTTCCCACATCATGTTATCCCACAAAAAATGTTCCTTTAGATCTTTATACATCTTGGTGCTATAAAAGTGTATGGATAAATTTTATCTATGAAAATCATCTAATAGTTCTATTTTTAGCTAAGGTGCTGATGGAACGCATAACCTCCTCCCAATTTTCAGAAATCCATCCTCATACACGAATTATTCTAATCTAATATCCTTAAAAGCTTTAATTTTCTTTTGCAGACTCTCATCATCAAATTGAGATCTTTTTATCTTCTCTATAAAAGTTGGTTTAGTAATCATTTGAAAGAGGAAATATGTTTTCACTTCCCTAACAATTTTTATGTCCATATTTAGTAAATCCTTGAATATAGTATCTCTATTAATCCTCATTTTGGTCAAAATTCCATGACATTTATTGCTTAATGCATCTTCCACATTATTTTCCTTTCCTAGGTGTTAATGCATTGAAAATCATAATCTTTGAGTAACTCAAGCCATCACTTTGGCCTCATGTTGAGTTCATTCTGTATAAAATGTATTTCAAACTCTTTTGATCTCTATATATCTCACATATTTCACCATAAATATAATGTATCCATATTTTCATAGAAATTATTACGGATTCTAACTTAAGATAATGAGTTGGGTAATTTTTCTTCGGAGTCTTCAACTTCCTCAATACATAATAAATAACTTTATCATTTTTCATAAGGACGCAACCCAACCCATTCTTTGATGCATCACGGTATATCACAAATATATCATTTCCATATGGAAGAGTTAGAATTGTAGCATTGACAAATATTCTATTCAATTATTCAAAGAATTTTTTACATTCTTTCATCCATATAAAATTAACCCCTTTACGTGTGAGCTTGGTTAGTGGGCTAGCCAATCGGGAATAATTCGAAACGAAATATTGATAGTAACCTGCTGAGACAATAAAACTACATACCTTAGTTATGTTCATTAGTGTGGGTCATTCATGGATTTCCTTTTCCTTCATAGGATCAACTAAGATTTGATCCTAAGAGACAATATGGCCATGAAAAGAAACATATTGAATCCAAAATTCACAGTAACTAATCTTCACATATAATTCATTTATTCTAATTTTTTTTAGAATAATACACAATTGATTCTCATGGTCTTTATAGATATTAATGTATACCAATATATAATCGATAAATACCACACAAAGTCCCAAATATATTCCTTTAAAACTCTATTCAATAAATCCATGAAAACATTGTGTTCATTAGTCAATCCAAAAGGCATTATTATAAACTCATAATTCCCATACCTGGTTTGAAATGATGTATTGGGAATATCTTCCTTCCTCACACACAGTTGATGATATCCTGATCGAAGTTCAATCTTCAAAAAATATTGTGATCCAAGAATTTGAACAAATAAATCATCAATTCTTCGTAGAGGATACTTATTCTTTATTGTAATAACATTAATTTCCTTGTAATCAATTCATAGCCTCATGGATCCATCATTTTTCTTAACAAATAGGATAGGGGCTCCCCATGGAGAAACACTAGGTCGCATAAGTCCCTTATCAATAAATTAATCTAGTTTTTTATTTAGATCCACTAATTTTACAGTATCCATTCTATAGGGAGTCTTTGATATACGTCTTGAACCAAGAATTAAATCAATTGAGAAATCAACTTCCCACTCTGGAGGATGTCTAGGTAAATCCTCTGGTAATACATAAATGTATTCTTACACAATAGGTATGTTTTCAATTTGAATATTTCTTTACTCACTCATATA
Source organism: Viscum album (assembly GCA_963277665.1). NCBI lineage: Eukaryota > Viridiplantae > Streptophyta > Magnoliopsida > Santalales > Viscaceae > Viscum > Viscum album. Next base: position 1,726,253,048 of record OY728141.1, read on the forward strand.
TATTGTGTTATCTTCCTTTCCAAGAATTTCATTCAGTAGATATACAGGGGGTAAATCTAGAAAAGAATCATATGGTGAGGTTTCTGATCTAAAGATAAGGGATTCTACACCATTCTCAAAAATTATAACATCCTTCTTCTAGAAATAGATCTTCACATCATAATTTGATAGAAAATGCATACCATTAAATATTTAAAATTAAATCATTGGTATGATGATAAGGTTAGTAGATAAAGCATGTATATGTGTCATGAGGGGGACTTGTCAACACATCTTTGTTGTAATGATACATCCCCTAGAAATTTTGACTGGAAACTCCTTTATTAAATCAAATTGGATGTGTATAATTTTTTTGAAAAAATGGGAAGATATAAATGACTGTGATGATCTAGAATCAAATAAGTCATTGGATTAGTTTGAGGAAAAAATTAATGTACCTTCCACCACATCATTAGGAATTTCAAATTCCACAGTTGTAATTGCATAATATTTCCCTTTCCCTTGTGGGATTTTTGAGGTAAGTTTCCTTGAATCTTTAGAAACAAATTTTCATAATGTCTCATCTCTCTAAAATTGTAGCATTAAACATCATTGACTTGTCTCTTCCCCTTTCATTCACTAGATTTATGACCCTTTTCTCAACACTTATATGAAACTCTCATTCCTTTCAAGCATTTCCCATGATGATTCTTTCCACATTTCTCACATAATGTAAATTTCTTCATTGCCTTCTTCTTTATTGGAACTTCATCTTTTCCATGGTTATTAGAATACCACTTCTTATCTAGACTTCCATCGAACCAATTTTATCTAGAAAATTCTTTCTCTTTTTTTATGGAACTTAATAAAATTTCATCATATGATGAAAATGTTTGAGAATAAAGTTCCCTTTTAAGACTTAGCTAAATACCATCAATTAAATGATCAATCATGTCTTCCAAATCACATACATAATCTCTAGAATACCAGGATAATCTTGTGAGGGAAGCCTCATACTCCAAAACACTCTATTCGTCCATTTGATTTAGTCATAAGAATTTCCTATTCATTTCAATTCATTTTTTATGAGGGAAATATTTTTCCAATAATATTTCCTTAAATGTTTTTTATTCCATATATTCTATTTCTTCTTATTGTGTGGTATTCTGGATCAACATTCACCATTGATTTTCATGACCCTTAAGACAATATATTTCCAGTACTGCCTTTTCATTTTCATTGCATCTTAATGTTGAAATATCTTTTCAAGGGACTTGATCCACTACTCAGCTACCACCGGATTAGTAGTCCCACTAAAATTTGGGGATTCTGCCACATGAAATGATCCAATATAGTTTTATCATGGTAATTCGACATAGCCTGGGTAAGTTTTCTTAATATGTCCACAATCTAATCTGCTCTAACACTAACTATGTTGGCTTGCTCATTGGGGAAATCCCTACATTGTCCACAGGTATTGATTCCCCTTCTTCTATTAGGCACCATCAGTAAACAATGGCAAACACTAAATTAGGTCATAGTTCATAATTTCTGACTATAAACTCTTAACAAAATATAAATAATTATGAACAACTAATCTCATCATCATAAACATTATTTCTATTTACATTTAAATTATTTATAATGGTTTGTAAAGAAAATGTAAATTATCCTAAGAATATCCCCCAGGAGTGTCAAACCAGACGCGCAGTAAGGATCGTTCTCATGTACCAGGATACCCTAGGTCAAACCCAAAACTCCTTGTTGGAGTTGATATTTCTTGGCACATTTGTACCAGAACCGCATCCACTTGTAGTATCCAGATAGGGATTTATTTTCTAGGAATACCCACATAATATTTACATTAACAAAATTCCATGATGTTATTATATGATTATCCTGAAAGTATAACTTAGTATTTTGTCCTCTAAACTATGTTTCCTGAATCTAATTCCCAATGTTGCTACTAGACTTCCTAGGATTCCAATTGTAATGCCCTGACCACAGAATCCCAGCGACGGTTTATAACTTGTTACATTGGAATGATTACAAGGAATGAAATCTTGAAGTAATGATAAGTTTAGTAGTATTTAAGAAACTAGATACATACATGTAACTCATATTACATTGGTAAAGGTAAAAAATACAATACATAATGAAAACTATAAACAGCATCCATGAGAACTCAATAAATGGTTTCCTCTTCATAACATGTTCAAGGTAGAAAAAATGAAAGGGGTGAGATCAAATGCTCTGTAAGGGTTAAAAATATCATAAGCAGGAATCAAGAATAATTTAATTGTAGTAAAATTGGCATGTTCAATATGGAATGGTGAATAAACGAAAAATACATGCCATTAATAAACTGAGAATGGAACTAAATCAATAGATTTTTTCATAGTGAAAACATCATAGATAGTAAATAATAAAAATGAATAAATATAATTATTATTAATTGGACATCATGTATCTAGAAAATGATACCACTATACAATCGAAATAGTTTAATTATGTGGGTAAATACCTGTCTAATTTTATTTTGGAAACAAACTCGGAGGGTTTGTTGCCAACTAACTTGTCTCTTGAGACCTTTCGATGTATCGAAGGGATATAGTGGTCCCCACCCACCACTTAATGTCCAAATAATTATTTATACAAAGATTTAATACAGGTAAAATATGCCTTCTCAATATCTGTATAGAGTAGAGGGTAAAAATTTATCAATGTTTTCATTATTAAAACAACATTCCAAATAAATACCATATGTAAAAGGGTACAGGACTTAAGAACATAATCATATTCATGAAACTAGAATATGGATATAAAATATATATACAATTTCAAATGAAAAATGATCTCGAAGGGGAAATAGGTACACCACATAAAAATGATTAGGTTCCCAATACCATGTAATTCACAATGAAATGGAAACCGAAACAAAGTCTCTTACAACATTGTAATCAATCAAGTTAATAATTATCATGTAAATAAATGAATAACATGAATATAAATTGAATCATTAAATTTTATATCTAATGGTATTAAAAATATACCACATACAATAAATAAGTGGCGAACAATGTAAATATCATGGAAATAAAAGTGAGATAACAAACCCCTTACTTTATGCCTGAATGTGTTCTCGATTGATCTTAATGGCCTGAATTATAAAATTTAGCTTCATTAATTAATAATTACATAACCTCATATACTTTTAATTTATTTATTATAACCTTATTAGGTTAATTAATGTAATTTTTTACGGGTTTAATTGGTTCAATTTTATTGTTTTGGAAGCATTTTCTTCCTTGGTTTTCATGATCAGTTTACTTGTATTCGTGAATGAAAGTTTGTTTGAAATGTGGATAAACATCCATAATTTTTAATATATATTATTAGTGAAAATATATAGATATAAATTATCTTATAATGATTTTTTATACACCATGAGGATGACTCATTAGTTAAAAGTTATTGATAAATGCTTGGATTAACATGGATGTTTTGTGAAAAATGAACTTGGTTTGTATTATTATTTAAAATTATGTGTGTGTAAGGATTACAGAACATTGAATAATATAAAATAGATATATTATAATTTTTTTCAACCCTTAAAAAGGTTTCATTACCAGTCTTGAAGATATTATTAGAAATTTAAAACTTGTCATCCTTGAATGTGATAAATTGACACATCTCGAATGGTATTTTCATTTTTAGTGTAAGAGGAGGGGGTAAAAGAGAGATGATGATGAAATATTACATTATCATATTAAAATTATATGTCATGTAATGTACTTTAATTTTCATAGAATTTTTATGTGGGGAGGTGAGGACAGAGCAACAAAAGAATGGAACTTGTAAAATAATTTTAAAGAAAAAGGAAGAGAGGTTCACCTCTTGAGTACTCCTCCTTGAGAATCTGCTTAAGTCATTTATTTTTGGCCTTTTAGTGAGACCATTAGGTATTTTACGTGGGGTAATGATTGGGAAGTTTATTTTTCAGAACATAGGAAATTCTTAAATATTGAGTGGTGTGGGAGGAAGAGGGGGTGATGGGTGGTTTATATAGTGGAGGGGTGGAGGGTTTTCTTAATATTTTAATCATTAGTTTATTATCTTATCCAAACACGGTAAATAGTGATGATTGCATGACCAAAAATAGTTATAAATGAATTTTAGTTCAATATAAATGTTCTTACCTGAGCAAGACATCATACATGACTCAATAAATCTTGTATTTTTCATTTATCATAATTTACTATATTTTACTATTCACAAAAAATTCAAGTATTTAAAAAAAATACCAAATATTAAACCTAACCATTTTTCGAAATGCAGAGTCCAAAAATGAACACCATTTCTAAAAAATCATTATCTAAATATGATAATTTTAATTTTTAATTAAAATCACCATTTAATCAAAAAATATAAAACACTTAAAATGTTCAACTTCATTTTTAAAGTGCCTAAATTTTATTTATACTTTCATGGGTAAGGTCACCATTCATAAGGGTAGTATTAATATTCATAAGGGTAGGTTACTATTCATAAAGGTTTGTTACTATTCATAAGGGTATGTTACTATTCACTGAAATTTTTTTTGATTCTATTAGACTACAAATATCACCCTAATTGCAACCGTGTATGTTCGTTTTTTGAAATTCAAAACACAAATGTGGAAAATTTAAGTTTAACAACAAGGTTATGAATATATCCTATAAATAACCAAGTGTTGTTTCACAGAGACTCTATAATTCATGAAATATATGAAATATAATGAATTGAAGGTATTTAAGAGAAACATACCATAAAATGTTTGGGGTGTTATATTTTGAGTCACACACTCAAGTAAGGGATCCTCACCTTCCCTTATTTATTCAAGTTTCCTTTTTATCTTATGCATTCTATTTCTAATTCCTAATGTTGGTATATATATTTCCTTGTCCCTATTACTTCCTATCTTATGTTAAAATTATTAAATACCCCTTTTTCTCTCATAAACCCATTTTATGAATTTTTAAGTGATTTTTTTATGTTGCCGAAATTTAACAATGATTTTTTCTATAAAAAAAATTGTGTAGTTAACAAAATACCCATTTTTTATTAAGGAGATTCACCTTCATACACTTATACCTATTTCTATTGGTTATTATATCTATTTATTATACACTCCTTTATCATGTAATAAAATATGATGATGAACGAACCCATGTTGTATGATATATGTGGCACACTTAATAATGAGAATGAAATGATTATGACCGGTGCGCCCAGAATTATATAGAACTCCAATGAATTGGGTAATATTTTTTCTCCTGATATGTCATGTTAGGACAGCGAGTGAAACTGATTAATTTATGGTTCATTTTCCCTTATGATTTCGTGGTAGTTATCCTTTACCTATGTATATGATGTAGTGTTTTATGTTGTTTCCACATTTCCCATGTTATGATTATCATGATATATCATGCATTTTTATTAATGTTCTTTTTATTCTCCATTAATATGACTATTTTATAACAAGTATTATCTTATTAATTTTATTACATTTTTATTCCCTTACAATCCTTTATAGCTCACCCATTTCTTATGTATGTCCCCATATAATCCCATGCAGTTTTAAGTACAAACTTGTCAAGGAAGTTTTCAATAAAGATGATTTATTTTATGTTTTAAATTATTATATAATGTACCTAATTCAAAAATACCAAAGACATATCAATATCTTGGTTTGTATTAAGTGTAATATTTTGTAATAAATCATGTATCAATATGTAAAACAGAGAAGGTTCATTATAGTTGGTATTAAAGGAAAATTGTAGTTATTTTTGGGATTATGAATAGAAAATTATATAGAAATGCTTAGGCATAAGAATAAGTATAAGAAAAAATTCCTAAAATTTTTTATTTATATATTAATAGGTTTATCAATAAAATAAATCAATTTATATATACTAAAAGTGGACGTGGTTCCGGAATATATGTACCAAGGGATAAAAATTCTGACAAGGTGTGTTGGACCAGACTCGATGTAACCTGGTACACACAAACGGGCCTTACTACACACCTAGTTTGTCACTAATAGAGGATATGATTTGGAAAATTTATAATCTCATTACAACCCATTATTTATGGAACAAAAAAATTCTATAAGAATATATGTTAGGAAATAGATAATGGATAAGAAAGATTAAAGCCTATAAATTTATAAGATCAGTAAATACATGTAATTTATAAGTTTACCCTTTATTATCATTAGATTCCACTTTAGGTATTCAATAGTTTAATATATATATATATATATATATATATATATATATATATATATACTCATCCCTAATTTTCCTTTTATTCTATCCAATGGATAAAAATAGGTGGAATCATGTAAACAATTAATGTGATGGCCAATCTGATGACTACCCCAATGAGATGCCCAACTCGATGAGAGTAGGAATCATGAACTTTATAATGATACCCTCTCGGCTAACTCAAGTTTTGAATATAAAACTACATCAAGAAAGGTTTCCAAATATCCCTAATAGAGAACACTCTATGATTGAGTCCTTTATGCTTACAAGGCATCTAACTTTCAATGGTTCATATGATCCCTTGATCCTAGAACAACGAATCCAATCCATTTAGAAGATCTTATCCATCCTTCAATGTTTCGAATGAGAGAAGGTTCTACTGTCAGTTTATTATATGGAGGAAAAATATGATCAGTTGTGGTCATTGATCAAGAATATGAAGCTTGAGAAAGTGATCTAAGCGATGGCCTATAAGGACTTCCCAAAAAAAAAATTTGATAAATATTTTCCTCACACACTCCAAATTAAAATGGAAATGGATTTTCCTTACCTAGAGAAAAAAAGACAATGATCCTATTGGGGAATATGTGGTAAAATTCAAAAGACTTCCCTGATGTGCCTTTGTATTTTTCATTATCCCTTAATTCATGGTTGACCTATTCTTTGGTAGTCTAAAACCTAGTCTATGAAAATACCTAGTGATCCATGACTTCGATAGCTATGAAGAAGTTTTCCGATGTGCTAGAAAAGTAGAAATGAAGATAAAAGATTCTCAATGGTATCATGGGGATAATAAGATGAAATTTGAGATTATTTATGGTTGTATAATGAACATATCTAATAGTGATACGAAATTTCAACATACAACATGTTAAAAGTGCAGAAATAATCGCCCCCAAAATTACCTAAGTGGGATGAGGAAATGATTTAGGTGTGGGAAGGAAGGACACATGTCTAACAATTGCTGATAGGATATATGTGGTAATGATCTTAAGGAAAGGAATTTTCTATTTAGCCCTCAACTCATTTTTCATTACACCAACTAGATATAACAATGGAAATTTTCAAATCAATGTCCGGAGACAAGGGTTTTTGAAGACAACCAACAACCTCCAATGTAGAAAGGGAGACCTTTCTCTATCACAACCATTTAGGTGGATACTAACAATGAAGTGGAGATAGGTATGCTAGTTATTTGTTCAAGTAAATATAACATACTTTTTTTATTCTGATTCTATGCATTCCTTCATATCGGAATGTTTATCATAATTATTAAAACACCACCACAAATCATGGAATAATAGCTTTTAGTGAAGATGGAAAATGGGGAAATTATTGAATCCTAAGTATATAACCCATCACCTATCAAAATTATTGGGTTTAAATTAATAGAATACATTTTCAGGCTCCCTTTGGTGTAGTTTGATGCAATTCTAGGTATGAATTGTCTTTATCTATATATATCCAAAATAAATTTTTAAAAAAGGGAAATCACTCTTCATATTTCGATCAACCTATGATTCTGTATAAGTACAAGGAGGAGGATGAATGTTCTCTAGCACCAAAATTACAAGCATGAATTTTATTGACCTAAAACTATCATATCTAGCACAACTTATTGAGTATAAGGAAAGAATCATCCTCAAATACATGCCTATTGTGAGGGAATATGTATATGTGTTTCCCAAGGAATTTCCTAGTCTTCCTCATGGCTGAGTGGTTTAATTTTCAATCAATATTATACTTCGGTGATTTCCATTATCAAAGACTCCATATAGAATGGGTTTTGTGGAACTTGAGGGGATAAAAAAACTAAAAGATAAACTAGAAAAAGTATTCATATGCCCATGTTCTTCACTATTCGGTGCACCATTCCACTTTGTTATGAATAAGGATTGGTCAATGCACTTTTTCATTGATTATCGTGAGATCAAAAAGATCATGATAAAGGATTAGTATGCTTTGTCACATATTGATGAATTTTTCTGTCAAATATGTGGAGTAAAATAATTATAAAAGGAGTATTTGGGGTCTGGATATCATAATGTTATTGTGAATAAGGAGGATATCCCCAAGACTACGTTTTTTACAAGTAACATGCACTTTGAGTTCATAGTAATTCCATTAAGACTCATTAATTATCCAGTAATCTTCATGGACATGATGAATAGATTATTTCGAGATTACCTAGACAAATTTTTGGTATTATTTATAAATGATATGATAATATTCTCCAATCCCAAGGAGGAGAATGAGGAGCATCTATATATTGTTCTAATGTCCTTGCTAAAGGAGAATCTTTATTCCAAGTATGTTAAGTGTGAGTTATTTCTGAAGGAAGTCTGATTATTGGGGAATATCATCATGAGAAATGGGATATCTATAGACCCTTCAAATATAAAAGAAATTAAAGGACAGATGAGGACAAAATATAAGATAGATATCCATTGTTTACTTGGATTATATGGGTATTATCATCAAATTTTGAGAAATGTTTCATGATTTTCAAACCATTTAACCAAGATAAATCAGAAGGGGGTCAAGTTTTCTTAGAATGGTGAATGTGAAAGGAGCTTCAAGGAGATGAAAAAGAGGCCTATCATTTCCCCTATTCTCATACTACCAACAAGTGGAGAGGTTTTCAAGGTGTTCAGAAATGCATCAAAGAAGGTATTGGGTTGTGTGTTAATGAAAAATGACACAATAATAGCCTATGAATCAAGGGAGTTGATATTTTATGAATAAAACTACCCAAAACATCATCTGGGGTTGGCAGTATTGATATTATCTCTAAAAATATGGTGGTATTATCACTTTGGGGAGAAGTGTAAAATATATATGGATCACAAAATCCTCAAGTATATATTCACACATAAAGATATCAATATGTTCTAGTGATGATGGTTGTAGTTGGTTGAGGACAATGACTGGTCAATCCACCACAATCCTAGGAAGGCAAGTAAAGTGAAAGATGCTCTAATTAGAAAGGATCTATTAATTATATCATTAGTCATAATTTAGAAGGATCTAATTTTCTTAGACTGAAATAGGATGGACATGGGAATCATAATGAATGGAAAATCATCAATCCTTTCACAAATGATTTCTCAACCATCCCTTGTAAATAATTTAAAAGTTTCTCAAAGTGATAATGTGGGAATTCAGACGAAAGTTAAAACTATAAGCAAAGGATTATCAATGGAGTTAACTGTTAGTGAAGAAGGAGTTGTGAGATTTAGGTCAAGACTATGTGTACTATTGAATCCTATATTAAAGAACTAGAGGTTGGATGATGCACATAAATAAACCTTCTCCATCCACCCATGAAGCACAAAGATGAATCAAGATCTCCTAGAATAGTATTAGTGGCACAATATGAATAAAAATATCATGGAATATACATTAATATGTCTTATATGTCAGTAAGTGAACATAGAAATAAAAAAATACAAGTGAATTATACAACCATTACAGATACTGATATGGAAATGGGAACACTCATTGTGGACATTATCACCGGACTTCCGAAGACATCAAGGGGAAACGATCCTATATGGGTTGTTACAGGTCATCCTATAAGGATATCTCACTTTATCTTAGAGGACCACTATTGATTGTAACTGATTGAGATCCAAGATTCACCTCCGTGTTCTGGAAATTCTGGAACATTCTCCAAAAGTTGATTTAAACTTGAGCATGTATTATCACCCCCAAACTAATGGACAATATGAGCAGACTATCTAGACACTTGAGGATATGTTGAGAGCATGCTCAACTGACATTGAAAGAGGATGGTATTAATAACTTCCTCAGGTCAAGTTCTCTTACAAAATCATTTTTCACTCGAGCATCCAAATAGATCCCTATGAAGCACTTGATGGGAAGTGGTGCAGAACACTTTCATGTTGGGATGAAGTTGGGGAACAAAAACAGCTTGGTCCTAAAATGGTTAAGGAAATGGTGGAAAAGGTTAGGACCATTCAAAAGAAGATAAAGTTTTATCTGAGTTGATAAAAGATATTTTCTAACAATCATTGAAAATACCTAGAGTTTGACGTTAGAGACATGGTATTCCTCATCATATCTACAAAGAAGAGAGTGATAAAATTTGGGAAGAAGGGAAAGATTAGACCAAGATAAATCAATCCCTTTGAGATCCTTGATCACATCAGAGAGTTGGACTGAAGACTTGTACTCCCACCTAACCTATCTCAAATACATTATGTATTCCATGTATCCTTCTTGGTAATTACATACCAGGTCATTCACATGTACTCAATCCATGGGTGGTACCATTGAATACTGACCTTTCCTATGAGGATCAAACAGTGAAGATCTTAGATCATAGAGACAATGTTCTATGAAATAAGATAATGCACCTGGTCAATATACTATGGATAAACCAAAAGTTTGATGAAGAGACGTGGGAATAGGAGGAAATTATGAAAAAAAGTTATTCTTATATTTTTTAGGGTGGGGATAAAATTTCAAGGTCAAAATTTCTTAAGGGAGAAGATTGTAACAACCTAGACTATTATAAGTAAAATTCCCCTTGCAATTTTATTAAATGTATTATTATGAAATATGGATATGGAAAATAGATGCACTTATTTGGTTATTATATCCTACTATATTTAAAATACATTTATGAATATTTACCATTGATAATATATTCTTCGAACAGTGATCACATGATTTGAATAAATATAATGTTTTAACAAATCCAGTTGACCTAGAAAAAGAAAGTGATGGCCTCACCCAAATTGTACCCTATGAATCCAATTTATCAAAGCTTCTAAGGGAGATAGAGTCAGTTGACTTTTCCCTTGACCAAGATCAAGATATGATCTAAAACATTAAGCATGAGTAAACCTGTTTATGAGTGAAGTTAAAGCTCATCGATATCATAGACCAAACCATGTAGGTCGAACCACTCCATGAAAGCCTCGCCATCATGCACCTTACTCTTATGGATTTTGTGGGTGTATTAAATTAATATGTATCATGAAACTAGTGATATGATTATATAAATTATTTTTTATAGAATAATGGATACATTTTCATCCTATTATTCTTACATTATACCTTATTTTCATTTTGATACAATAAAACTCAAATAGTAAATTTTTGGGTAATATTCAAAATCAATAAAGTAATTTATTTTAAGGAATTAATTAATTTTTGAAATAAATAATATTTTAATAAAATATTATTATTATGTAATTTTAATTAAACATAAATGATCACAAAATTTTTATGACGTCAAATGTAATTTTTATAAGGGTTCTATAATTGTTTTAATGAGAAACACAACATTTTTTAATAAATGTAGATTTTATTTTAAAATTGAAAATTCACTTATTAATAAAATTATTTAAATAATATTAATATTATTTTTTAGAATTAGAATAATGAAATTATATAATGGTTAATTTTTCATAATTTCTTGCGATAATCCAATTTTCTAGTAAAAAGTAAATATCGTATAAATATACACTATGTATTATGACATCATAATGAACCAAAAGTCATATTATAAATACTATAAAATTTATCCATGACCAAATATATGTTTCTAATTTAAAGAAAAATATTTTATGTTTATTTGATAAATTTTATAAATCCTTTTTGAATCCTCAAAACCCAATAATATATTTTATGGTTTTAAAATAATTTCTTTAACAGTTTGACTCACTTCCACATAATAAAGAGTATTAATTATTCAAGTTAATCCATTTAACTTATAAAATAATTTAAATCACTCCCATTTTTCAGAAACCATGTGAAAAAAACGTAGGAAGGTTTGTAGTTTTGGTTATTTTATTATATAGAGTCCAAATCCTAAGTTTGAGAAATGATAAATAAATCCCCACTGATTTCCTATACAAACCCACAAAAGAATACATTATCTTCACTAAAACTCCTTGGAGTGCATACTTAATATTCTCTCACCTCTCTAGAGTCCTGCCAAGGTTCTACTAAAATCTCAATAATCTTCTCCCATGCATTTGGAGTTACACACTCAAGTAAGATATCACTATTTATCTTATTTATTCATGATTAATTTATATCTTATTCCCTCTATTTAAAATTGTTTATGTTGGAATGTGTGTTTACATGTCCCTATTACTTCCAATATTATTTCCAAATGATTAAATATCCCTTTCTCACTCATCATCACATTTTATGAATTTTTAAATGATGTTGTCATGTTACTAAAATTTCACTGCGCTTTTCCCATGCCACAGCAATTGTGTTGGGAATAACATACCCATTTACTATCAAGGGTATTCACCTTTATATTTTTATACCTCTTCATATTAGGACATAAATTTATGCATTTCACACTCCATTATTGTGTAATAAAATATGGTGATGAATAAATCCATGTTGTATGATCTATATTGAACATTTAAGAATGAGAATGAAATGCATATGACGAGTGTGCCCAAAATTATATTAAACCTCAATGAATTGGGTAATTTTTAGTATCATGATATGTCATATTGGGAAATGGAGTGAACCTGATGAATTTATGCTAACTTTTCCATTATGGTGTCTTTTATCTTATCCTTGACCTATATTTATGATGTAGGGTTTTAAGTTGTTTCAATATTCTCCATGTTATGATTATCATGCTATATCATTCCCTATTATTCATGTTCCTTTTATTCCCCACTGATATTCCTATTGTGGCAAATGTATTATCTTCTTCATGTTATTCCATTTTTATTCCATTACTATGCTTTATTTCTCACCCCTTTCTTATGTATGTCCCCAGGTTATCCCATACAGTATTAAGTGTGATAATGTTAAGGAATTTTCCAATAAAGATGATGTATTTAATTTTTTAAATTATTCTCTAATGTACCTAATTCCCAAATACACTATAATTCACAATATTTCTAGTTGTATTAAGTGTGATCTTATGTAATAAATCAGTGTAAATCTATAATAAAGAGAAAGGTCATTATAGAGCTAGCTAGGATCTCCCTAAACCTACCTCTAGACTTACAAAGACCAATTCTAACTCAATCTTACCATGAAGACCTAAATAAAAAAATACATTCGTAAAGGCTTAGGCTCTTGTAGAGAAAATAAACTAATATTTCATACCCTTTGTAACGAACCGGCCTGGGTGGCCATCTAAACCAACACATGACCCGGCTATACATGGACCCAAACATTGTTCCCAATCCCAATGAACTAGAAACTAGTTCCTTGGAATCATAGTAACATATGAGAAAATATTTTTTCCTAAAATCATAGAACATGAAATATAATAAAAATAACAAAAAACTATCATAACTCGTCTATATATTGAACACCCATTCTAAATCAGATAGAAATAAATAAAATATAAAAAATTGAATAAAATTAAACAAAAAAATCCTTCTACTCTCCTTCATTCTCCCTCCCTTTCATATGAAAATACTTGAAGCCACACCAAGGTTCTTTTTCTTCATCCACTATTAGATATCACTACTCTTTGTCCATATAAATAGGTAAAATACTAAATGGAAAAAGTTGTCATTTAAAGTTACACATATTGGGAATTCAATGAAAATAAAATCTTGTCCTACCAAAATCAAGAAATAGAAACCATAGACCGAATGTGATAAATAAACAACTCACCTCAAAATCCCTAGGTAAATAAATTCTCAAAGAGTTGTCTTAAGAAAAATAAAGAACCAAAAACAAAGATATTATCTGTGTGATCCAATCCATACCTAGTAGGTCACCACTCACCAAAACTATAGAAATACCTTATTAGATCAATTTATAAAAGTATGGTTTGAACATAATGTATAAAATAAGTTTCATAATATTTATAAAAAATCCAATAAATTCCTCATGAAAATTTTCAAACAATCAACCTTATTATAGAATAAAATCAAGGATTATTAAATATTTCTAAATTAAACCATTAAACCAAAGAAAAATGTACTTTAAACCCTGAAAAACCCAAATAAAATTTTTTTCTTATCTTAAAAAACTCATTAAAACCCCTTTTTCATAAAAAATTCATGGAAAAACTTTTTCTTAATAACACTTTTATAAAAACCAACCCATTTTTCTTTGTAAACCACACCTTCAAACCTCAAAAAATAAATCATCGGGAAGTAAATCATCACACACCCAAGGTGATACATGAGTCACATATAGACACCAAGAAATAAGGAAACACAATCCAAAGAATACAATCAAGAAATGGTGGTTACGTTAAAATGAGATAGGGGATATAATTGAATCACAAATTAAATCACCTAAAGTGTCCCAAAAAATACCTAGTGTCATGGGAATCATCATAAAAATCATATAATAAAATTCATTAACTTTTGATAAAGAACATATACTAGAACTATTGAACCTATCACATCCTCGGTAGTGCTATCAATGTCACTATAAATAATTTTCCATGGAACACCCTTATCAACAGGAGAAACAATGATCATTATCCTAAAGGATCACATCCCCTTTTGTTATAACCGTTTCAGGGTATCCAAAAAACACTTCCTAGTCAACCCACTATCTTACCTAGGTTTTTTCCTCACATGGTTCATCTATTATATCTGAAGTACACCTAAGAAACTTAAAGTAAGGAGGTGATAAATTAAGAATCACTATCATCAAAAATAAATCATTTGAAAATAACCACACCACACCTACTACGCCCTCAAAATAAAAAGAACCACACATAGTTAAGCATAAGAATCACCAAATTCATATCAATATAAATCATCCCTCAAGGGGTAAGAAGACACAATAGGGAAATATAAATACTTGGGGCTCAAAGTGGGTCTCACACATTTTAAAAAAATATTTCATTTAAAGTACCATTTAGGCATTCATAAAAGATCATAGGAGGCCAATCCATTTTCACACCATTTGAAAACTATTTTCTCAACACACATGAAAACTATTTTAGAAAATAAATTTAAATAATTTTCTAAAATAAAAATTGAAAAATTAATTTTTCCACAAACCCCTTTTATAAATAAAGGAACCAATTTCTAAATAAAGCAAATGATTCCGAGCACCCATTTCATAAAGCCTCATATTGTTTTGAAAGGTAGTTTTTAATTCACCAAGAGACACATGATCTCAAAATAATTTTAAAAGAGGTATGATGTAACTCTTATCATAAAAAAATTATTTAAAACACTACACTCTAACATGAAAAATATAACTGAGAGTAAATATATTTTTAAAACATTTTATTCCCTTTAGCAAAGCCAAACGGGTATTTAAGCCAACACTTGGAATGAAACTGTAGATCATGAAAAGTTTTTAAAACAGTTAAAATGAAATTAAAACTAATGTGGGAATTCTAGTTATAGGTAAAATAATAAGTGAAATTTCAAAATAACCAAATAATTTTAAAGAATCCACTTAGTTAATTTTACAAGCAGTTGGCATGTAACTTAAGCCCATACCAAGTATGAAATCAATTTAAATGCTAAAATAATACAACTATAATAATATAATATAATTTAAATCCCATATAAATTCATCTAAACACACAATAAATTTATAGCTTTAAATAAAAGGGATCTATAAAGAATCTCCTACCTCAAAACATTGAGGGATCGTCTGAAACGAGTCACCACTGATGGTGGATTCCAAATCAAGCACGGAGGGCCCCTCATAAACCCTAAAACCGAAATGTGAAGTAAAAATTCGATAATACAGAACCCTTAGGTTTTTTCCATTCTAATTCACTATAATAGGGAGAATAAAATCAAGATAAAGGAACACAATAGAGCCCTTAAAACCCTTACCTAGGTATATCACACTCGAAATTAGAAGGATCATTGGATGAAATGCAAGGAAGGGGTAGGGGATGGGATCTTCTGATATGGACACTCATTGGAGGTAGCTATGGAATCACATAAAGGTATAAAGGGTGATTTGAGAGTGTTTTATTTTAATTTTATTAGTGGAAATTTTAGAAAAATTATAAAATTTAAGACCCAAGGTATATTTCATGGTATAAGTACATTAATTAACGAAATATGCACTAAATGTGGTTCCCTTATTTGACAACCCAAAACAAGTTCACATGGTTTCATTTGATATGCCACATAGTTTAACTAGACTTGCACTAACCATGTCGAATGACATTGTCCTGTTAACATATCTCTATAAAATGATGTTGCATGATTACTCTTAAACATGCACATACTAAGTGAATTACATAAAGTTATTGAAATTTAAAATTTTAAGCTAGAGACTTATTAAATTTAATTAACCCAAAATTTATTTAAAATAATATAAAATAATAATTATAAATAATAGTCGAGTTTCACAACTATATTTAAAAAAAATTACAACCAAGGATAATCTACTCCAATCAACACATAGCCAAATATGTTTAATTCAAAAAATTTCTTCCAATATATAATACAATAAGTTCCCATAGATTCCCAAATCCACTAGAAGAGGATTCACTTCTTCAATGATGATCAACCAAAGAAATATCTTCTTCCACTACTTGGATGATTCCTCCACACTTTGAAATGTTGTCTTCCTCCATGAGTAGAGGGATTAGTAGTTCTACCAGTATACCTCCTAAAGAACATTAGATAGACTACTGAAATTGAGAATTCCTATAGATCTAGAGAGATATTGATCTTCCTCAGATTCTTGAATTCTCAGTGTTTTGAATACCAATATTTAGCTCTTTATCTTATCACCATGATACAAGGTGCATTTAATTCTCTTAAGGTTTCACAAGAATATTCTAAACACTCAAACAAACTCGTTATTTCATAACATTAATGTTATATATATAATCAATATGTACATGAAATTATTCTCATTTTTAAAAATTTTAATTAAAAAAGTTATAAATATTCAAATCTAAAACCCATAATATTCATATCAGGTCTCCCATAATTTCTTCTTCATAAGTAAAAGTATTTAATACAGACAATGGATCCTGAATTATCACCACATTTATTTTTTTTATTTTCTTATGTTTTATATCCCAAAATAATACATCAATTAATATCATATTAAATTCTAAAAAACCTCAATCAATTTTCTAGATTTACATATCACCTTTAATATTTCAATATCATTGTTTTTTCATGACTTATCTTCTTATTATGTATGCATCATACTACATTTTTCATGTATATGGATATATGATCCTTGAAATGTGGCATTAATTTTATTTCATGAAGAATAAAATATGGACATGATTGTAACCTGAAATAATGGATTCATAATATTATTCACTTGTCCATGAATCATTAAAAAACATATCAGATATCGTGTTTATCTTCCACTCAAATTACATATATTCACATCAAATTTGTACACATGTGTTTGATCTCACCTGTGAATAAAATAAATATCATAACCATCCAAATACATGGAATGAAATCATGACACAATATTTTTAAATATCACAAGTCTATATGAATTATTTTCCCATACACAAAGAATATCAATTTAGGTCTCATAGATGATCCATTGATATTTATCATCTTATTAAATAACTATGATCCCATAGTAGATCATCCACTCACAAATCATCTTTGTGGTTGTCATGGGAGCTGCATATTCAATCATGATTTATCCTCATACTCAAGAAATATACATGGATTTTTATCATCAATGATATATTATTTTCATAGGGAATCATAGATTCAGTTGATTCTTATAATCATAGACCAATTGTGCACTTCATGTGGATGGTCCCTGCTAACAGTTTTTTCTCAAACTTATGGAAGATTCGTATTCTCATAGTCGAATATACTCTTACCAATTATTTATGAAACTATTATTACAATTTTTTAAACTGTTACGCACTAGTAGATATAAGTTATAAACATTTATTAAAATCATAACAATATTCATATGTAACTCCACTTAGTCATCAACATTCCTAAAAAATTATTCCAGTTATCAGTCACACAACCCTTTTCCATTAATAATGGAATCACTTAATTTTTTTTAATTACACATATTCTATATCAATCATGAAATATAATTCATTTCTCCTGAATCCATAACAATCATTTATGTATAATCATCAAAAACATTAATAATATATGGAACGATTGATAATAAATGAAACACTTACTCAGGACCTTCAATTTCCCCTTTGAATTTGTTGGAAATACCAAAAATATATAACATAAATATTTGAACTTTTATGGATTCGTTATTATATCCATTATTGACAATAAAATTAAAATTACTGAGTAAGGGTCATCTAATCCCTTTATCTACATTTAATGGAACATATATTATCTTCCCATTGTTTAGTGATAATGACAATATTACATAGTTATCTTAGAAACGTTTCTTTAGTTGGACTACTCTAAGTAAACATCGGTTATGTATATTTGGAAAATAAGAGATATACAAACAAGGTTCTCTATGTTTTCTACAAACTCCCATTCATGCAATAATATAATTAGAAATTTCTTATTTCTACTATAGGGGATATATAAAACAAATTTATTATGAAATACATTATATATTGTACACATATTAAAACACACATTAAAAAGATCTAATGAAAATATACCTTTGTCTCATATTTTCACCGACTATCACTCCCCCTTTATATTATATTTTATTTAATCAAAATTAAGGGATGAATGTTTGATTGAAAAATCTTATTCCTCATAGACCATGGATTTTTGAAAAATTTACATAATGCATGGGATACATACTTTTAATAGTCTCCTTCTATAATTTTTCTCCCCCTCAAGGGATTCACTCAACTTATATTCAGGGAATTTGATAAACTCCCTAAGAAAACAATTATTATTAGTTTCCTAATAGTGTGATTGAAACTTCTTCAAGTCCCTATATGTTAGTTCCAAACACATAAAATACTAACGAATAATGAGGTAACTATTTGTGTCTTAGAGATAAAACTAAGGTTTAAAGCTTATTCTTAACTTGGTCTTTTGTTTTATTTTGATCCCTACAAGGAAAAGTTTCTTAAGACTCTTTTGTGGGTTTTGAGTCTCATATATTTTATTATCTTTTTTCATCCCTTAAACTTATTATTTATGTGAAATATAATTTTCTACCTCAATATTATGAATCTATATGTTTCTATTTTTAGATAACTTCTCATCAATTTACACATCATATTCTGAATATACTTTGTTTAATTGAGCCTCTACATTTTTTATATACCTCTAATTAGTTATCTAATTTAAATTTATTTTTTCAAACAACTAGTTATTTTTTCTTCAGATTCTTAGTCTTTTTATAATCTTAACAATACCTACCAATAATTTTATTTTGAAATATGTTCTCTTTTATGGTATATAGAACCTCTCCTTCTTACCATTTTATACATAACTCCACCTTGTGACCTTTCAAACTAAAACTTCCACATACTTATTCTAGAAACTAAAATAGGTTTTATGAGGAGAGAAATGGTGTGGATCTGATCACATGTTTTCTCCTATGAATTTTTTTCCTAGATACTCGTTGAAACTCCCATTGGTTCTTATATCTTTTTTAGTAGAGACATATAAAAACTGCAAGAATATGATTTGTTTCTATTCTTACCACAACACCAGAAAATACCTTGAAGTATTGTTCTACCATATTAGTTCTAGATATATCCATGTTTATGTTCTTGTTTCCATGACTCAAAGTAATCCTCATTTTTTCCTGGGGTAATTCATACTCTTGGATTATCTCTATCTTCCTTTTATTAGAGAGATTTACTCATATTCGTATCAATATGAACCTCTAAAAAATTACTTTTTCACATGAAATATTTGAGAAAAACTTGTGTTTTAAATCAGCGTAAGTGTAAATTTACGTTATTAAATTGGATATTTCATCTAAAAAATTTGAGAGGAATATCCTCTAACATAAACTAATTTTTTGAATTATTATCTTACCTAGTTCAACACATGCTGAATAGTGAGGCATATGGTTTATATCTCAAATATATCTCCTAACTTTTTAGTAAATTACACTTAAAGATCTGCCAATATATTCTCTTTTTTAACAATATTCACTTTTTGTATCTTGTTCTCGCTATTATAGGATACCTTCTTTCTGTTCAACTGTTTTTTTTATTTATCCACATTATTTTTTTCAAAAAATTATCTTTTTAGTGGATATTTTTTTATTTTCTATATCTAGCTTACACTTTTCATTATTGAGGTATTGCATCTTATTATGATAATATTCCAACATTTCTTTTAGTACTTATTGAATCTTGGTCTTTTTTCTCCATCATCATTAATGTTGGATGAATAAAAATATTTTTTAACAACAAAAAAATGTTACTTCATCAATAGATGTTCTAGACTATTTTTTATTCTCCTTTTTTATCACAAATATTTTTCTTTTACAACTTAAATTATTAGTTTTAATATTTTAATTTTTTAAATATTTTCACATCCTCCTCATCTAAATTAGCTTCTTCAACTTTCTTCATTGGAAAAAAATAAATATTTCCAATATCATTATAATTATAACATCATAGATATTATTTACATTTTACCTTCCATTTTTTCTTCTTGGATATTTTTTATAGAAGAGTGAAATATTGGTTAAAGTCCTCATCTTAATTTTCTTTATTTGAACTACTTGATTAGGTATATTCTTCTTCTTTCACTTTTCCTTTTCTCAATGGTTCACAATCCATCTCATATTTTTCTTTATTTTATAAATCAGGTTATTTACTCATCTCAAAGGATTGGAGGACGTTTTAAAGTTAATATAAGCTAAAATATTCTATATCCAGAAAATCCAAAACTTTGGGATCAAATATATCTAGAAAATTTCTCATAATCCTCTTTAAAATGACTGAATCCTCTAACTTCTCAAAAAAAACCTCAAATACCGATGAATATTTCATTTACCCTTATGAAATAATAACATATATTCTCATAATCATCCATTTTTCTATCTTCAAACCTACAACTTGAAACTTTTAATTTTGATTCCTAGTCATAGATGTTACCCTCATAACATATTATTGGTTTTTCCAAAAAATGGTAGTTTCCAAACCCATGAATTTGGTATAGAATTTCTCCCATAGAGACATCATGATGAAATTTTGTACTTTTCCATCCATCTCTAAATTTCTATTATTAGGAAGACTCATGATTGAATCTTCAGTAATGGGTGAAAAACATGTTGTAGCGGAATACCAAACTTCTAGGATGAGTGAAAGGAGATAGATAAGAATCATATTCCACCAACTATTGTAGTTTTTTCATAAACATTTGGTAATTGTTGGATATTCTTAGATCACTAATTATATAATAATAGAGAATAAATATTCCTAGAACATTATAGGTAACTTTGATTTGATACCACATGTAGTTATATAGGATATATATACAACTAATAGGGGTAAATTAGTGTAATTCTTTTTAAGAATTCATTATATTTTAAATTTAACCTTTTAACTGGTTAAAGTTCTATATCCACTTAATGCACTCCCATAGCCTCATCTCAATAGTAGTTGATAAATGAAATATATTAGAACACAATATTTATAATGTTTATCTTATAATACTACTCCTTCCCAGTATGGTTATACCCCACCCCCACCCCCACCCCCCCAAACATGGATTCATTGTTATCTTCAACTTTTGTTTACAAATAAAGAACAATTCAGTCCTATTAACACCAAGACTATTTCATTCCCTTTAATAATTCCCCTCTAATAGAG
Organism: Viscum album; assembly: GCA_963277665.1. Classification (NCBI taxonomy): domain Eukaryota; kingdom Viridiplantae; phylum Streptophyta; class Magnoliopsida; order Santalales; family Viscaceae; genus Viscum; species Viscum album. Next base: position 1,726,275,014 of record OY728141.1, read on the forward strand.
AATATATTGTTCTCTCACATATTCTAGAATACACTATAAGAGACTCCACTTCTTCAACAATAATTTATAAAAGAAAAAACATCTTCCACTATTTCGTCTATTCTATATCGTATTGAAATATGGTCTTGATATTTCAATTACATCTCCAGATATTTGGATCTTCCTCAGTTTATTGATTACTCAAGTATTTAGATTCTTATCTTTCATTATTCTTCTTCTCACCACAATATTTAGTGTACAAAATCATATCAATAGTTCCTAAAAATACAATCAAGACTTTGACTAACTCATTATTTCATTGCCTAAAAATTATATATATAACCAACCTATATATTCAGTTATCATAATATTGAAAAAATATAATTAAAACATTTATAATGATTCAGAATAATATCCCATAAGCTTCAGATAGGGTATTCCATGAATTATTCTTGCTAACAATATATAACTATAAGTAGTTAATTCGTGTTGGTTGGAATAGATTACTCAAGAGAGGTTAATTGAGTATCTATAAAAAAATTTGTTATAAATTAGCTAATTAAAATTTTCCCCAAATTAAAATATAATCTATAAGTCAGTTTGTAGTGAATTTATAAGAGTCCTAAATGTTCAATTAATTTCTCAAAAGATTGATTAGTTCCCAGCTACACAAATCTGAAGATTAATATAACTTTTGAATCTAACCTACTAGTTCAAAAATGTTATAAACACTTTCTAAATGAACTATCAGGGTTTGATTTTTTTTTATTAAATTTTTTATAAAACAGTAAAAGAAAATAACAACAAACATAGAGTAAATTAAAACAAGTGGTTAAGTCTCAAGATGAGACTTATTCCCCTCCACTTGGTGATCACCTACCACTAAGAAGTATAAATTAGTAAAAAAGTTTGATCCACACCCTAGATCGGGGTTTAGAATAGCACACAAGGCTGTCCATATCACACATGACCTCTACCATAGTTATTCATGGGAAGAAAAACTAATATGTCACACATGGCCTCTTCCATAGTTCTACGTGGGATATAAAGGGATAAAAAAGAGTGTGAGTTTGAGGATATAAGGTATCCTCTAGTTATGCATAGGATTCAGTGTGTGTAATAGATATATATACACACTACTCAAAAAAGTAAATAATATGAACACAATAGAGCTAACGATATAGAGTATGGCTAATAAGTCTCGGTGTATCATACAGTGAAGCTCTGGACTCGTTTGATGTAGTGGAATTATGTTTGAGTCCTTCTCTGAAAGTTGAATCCAAAACAGAGGGTGCTAGCCTTTGTGTTCTAGCTTCCTAGTTCATGAAATGTTCGGCTTCTTATATAAAAGGTGTTCATGGAAGCTTATAAGGCTTAGCTAAACTTCTAGATCTCCCCTTATGGTATTTATTTTGAGTTATTGGTTTGTTGAAGTATGCTCAAGAGTTTTAGGAGTTCTCAGTTTTTATTTCTACTCTTATGTGTTACTAAAAGAGCGACCTAGTTCTCTTTTTATAATTAGAGGTGCAGAAGATATAATGATATTTCCACATGCATGTAACTTATATTTTCCTCCAAATATCCTATAGAAAACATTAAATAATGTCATAAAAATTATTTTTTATAAATATGACTGTCAGATATAAATAGGAATTAATAAAATAAAAATTGTTATTATGACTATCGGTGAGTCATAAGTATCAGTGACTCTCTATATCGAGGATTACTTTCCATCAGTATCGGTAACTCTGGGAATCAGTGATTCATTTGTGCTATTGGTCTATCTGGTCATCGTTGATTCATCATCGGTGACTCATTTTGAACTTTTGGTCTGTTTCCCAATGGCAAGTCTTCCAACAGTTAGTCGCATGAACTATCATTGTGACCGATCATTGGGGACTTGTCCATCGGTGGGTCATTTTTTCTATTTATGAGTCATGTATTGGTGTCTTCTTTGATCGGTGAGTCCTCATTGGTGAGTTATCCATAGGTGACTCCTTGGAACACATCAGTGTTAGGGACTTTTAAAAACATACAAAGTGTCTGTCTTATATATAACATTTCTAGATTAAGTGAAATTCATAAATACAAGTAAATATATACTTGTAAATACATTGGAAAATAAATATCCACAATTTATAGAATTATTGAAATGTGTTATACTATGTGATATAATTTATTCATTTATAAATATTCATTGAAAAGATTAACATGAGTTATAACTTAATATGTAAATTATCAAGATTTGTAAATTGGCATGATTTTTGATTATTTAAATAAATATCTTACAAAGGGTCCAACAATCTCCCCCTTCTTGATAATCACAAATCTTGGCATTAATGAGTTATACAAGATGGTAAGAAATAATAATTACTTGACTTAGCATATTAACAGTGATTATGAATTCTCAAAATAACTATAAGGTCATTCCTTTTATCCTCCCCCTAAATTGTTGTATCAGAGGATATATGTAGAAGTTTTCTTTTAAGAGAGTTATATCAGAGGATTTTTATACTCCCCCTTAGTTTAAGTTGTATTAGAGAAGTCAGAGTGATTTATAGAAGATTTGGGAAATATATACATATATATATTCTATTGATTTCATGCCATATTTCTTATGTCGGAGTTCTCTTACCCTTAGATTAAGAGTTTATGCCATACATAGATTTATCCCCCTTTGAAGAACAGTTGATTCCATCCATAAATTTCTCCCACTTTTGGTATTATAAACAAGGAGAAATGAAATAGAAATAATAATGAAAAAGAACACAAAGAAACTTGAAACATATGGAATTAAAATTGATATTCATTAAGGTACCAATAGTACAATCAGAAAAATAAACATATCAAAAGAAAAGTACAGATCCCTATCAAAGAATGATCCATAAATAAGGCTTGGTATTTTGAAGAGTATCCCCTTTTTCTGAAGGGGAAATTATATGTGTAGGAGGTGGGGTGGTGGATGTAGGAAGGACTGATCAAGTAAAAACACTAGGTAAAGCAACACCTGTATGAACATTAGAGGCAAGTCTTGGTCTTTCTGACAAAAAATGACTTTAAGGATATTCTTGGATTACTGGCCTAACCTAAGATGAGGATTGAGATATTTTCATTTGAGCAGGAGGCAGTGAACTTGGTCCAATGGAAGCAGTTGCAGGGACCATTATCGCTTCCTCCTGCACATGCAGATATGGCTTCAAAATCATGACAAAATCATTGACGATTTCACCCCCTAATTGCATAGCCTTTTCAAAATCCTCTTTTTTCCATAAACTTCTCCAAAGTAGGTGTAAACTCCTTTAAATGACTGACTTGCATCTAGAATACCTCTTTCACTGGTGGAATCTTGAGATTTTCATCCAAGTACTTAAAGTGGTTGTTCATATCATGCTTGGTAAAGATTTTAGAAAAATATTTTTCCACCTTTCCTATGATCTCTTTATGAGAAGCAGATGACTCATTTCTACATTGTCTCACCATTTTATAAACAAGGTCATTTTTCATGTGTACTTTGGAAAGAGTATCTTTATAAAATTCACCCTGAATAGTCCTTAGATCTTCACTCATCACAGTTCTGAGGGACTCCAAATCAGCAGCAGTAGACCTAGTACCTTTAGAAATAGAGGCACCAGAAATCATCTTGCCAAGATCCTCATTTAACATCTTCAAATATGTACTCAGAAGATGTGTAAATGGGTCCTTAATAACCTCCATAACACCACCAAGTGTGGTATAGAAATTAGTGGTCATAGATACCTATTCACTACTCATTCTCCTCACTTCTTCTCTCCGCATTGAATTTTTTCTCACCATGGTCTTGACTGTAGTGATTCAGTTAGGCTAAATCTCATGAATCACCATTCTTGAAATCATGGAAGCATAGGCCTCTAAAATAATCATCGAAGTATAAACTTAATTTTTTACTCCAATAAAATATCACACTGACTCACATATATCAGATTTGAATTGTCCTAGATCAGCCTTGGTGAAATAGTCACTAGGCATAATCTGTACAACTAGATCATTAGTAATAGGTACTATAGGTGAAGTTAGAGAAATGGGCTCCACATCATCTTGTGGAGCATGAGGATGTGCTACCATCTCCTCATCTGAGTCATAATCAAGCCCAAAGAGAATAAATCATATATTTATATTCCACTCAACAGAACAGGTATAGCTTATAGGATCCACAGTATCAATTCTCACTCTACATCCTTGAGGTTCTCTCTAATCCTCAGCATCACCTTCTTCTTCCTCCTATCCTCCAAAAAAAAGACATTTTGAGGCACTGGTACTAACTGAACATTAGGTTTTACTTCTTAGCTCCAGCAACTCCAACTACTCTAGCCAGTGGCTCCTCTTCATTCTGAGGCATAGGCTCAATTTGAGCAGCAGCTTCCTCCTCTTGACCTCCATCTATAATTTTACTAGGTTCCTGAATGATTCCTTGATCATCATTAGGGAGTTCATTTCCATCCTCATTTCCATCATTTCCATCAGCATCTCCATCATAATCAGTGGAATCCTGTCCAACATCCTCATCATTATCTCTACGTACAAACTCCCCATCAGAACTAATATCTTATTTCCCTGCTTTATTGAGTCACTCATATGCTCGCATTCATCATCCTCATCATCGTCTCCATCATACTCAACATCACCATCAGTCTTTCTCACATATCCTTCAATTCCAGAGACTCCAGTCTCTTCCTCATCTTCATCATCCAAAGAATGTTCTCGAGAAGGTAATTCAAAAGGTGGACCGGAAGGTCCATATTACATGTATTTAGGGATTTAAACAATATATGGTTCAATCTTATCATCTATATTATACACCTCTTCTATTTTCATCTCAAGATTAACATGTTACTCATTATAATATACAACTTATTCACCAGGTTTAATACCAAGATCAACTTGATCCATTAGTCTGGTAGAATGGTCAATAGGGTTATAATATTCATATAATTTGTCCTCATCTCCTACCCACAATCTTCTCCATTGATTCAAAAATATTTTAATTATTTTATAGATTTCCTTGTGCATGAAAAATCCTCTAAAGTTAGTGATCACCTCATCTTCATCCTATACACATACAAGCTTCTTCAGCATTGTAAAAATAATTATTGGGTATTATAAATAGGTTGCTTTCTTGGATGGGTTGATTGTGTCAAAAATGTGTAGCATAAGGTACCTTCATAAATTTACTTTCACCCCATTATTAAAAAAATAAATTAGGTAAACATCCTGATACTTCAAATCATCAAAATCTCCCTTCCTTTTTCATATTTGGTGTTTGATAAATTTGAAAATAAATATGGCTTCTCCATCTAATTCTGTAGCTATTTCTCTCATTGACTCCTCATTTACAATAAATTCCTTTAAAGCTTTTTCATAAAAACAAATCTATGTTTGGTGGAATATTACCCTGATAGTCATCATTTATTCGATTATGAGACATATCCAAGCATTCATCCCACTACATTGAACAAAAAGAGATTTATTTTCCCTTCTTTAGAGATTTCATCTGAGCATCCTCAACTCCTTCCAAATACACTTTCAATATAAGATTGAAATTGTGTGCCATCTTGGGATAAAATGGCCTCTTTCTGTTTGAAAACCAGCTTATCCACCCCTGAGATTACAAAAAATTATATCAAGACCAAAATTCTCAATAATAGCCACTCATCGGACACTTCCTTTTTAGCAGTTACCACATGGCTTCCCAATCTTGGCTTCAACAAACCTATGGTACCACAAGATTCTCTTTTCTAATGCTAGGCTGAAGATTATTCACTTAATCCCTCTATCGTATGCCTCATTATCTCTATTATCAAGGTTTGGGATAGAATAAGGGAGTCAAAAGGTTAAAGGATTGAAAGGTAGAGTGAGGGTAGTTAAAGTTAGAAGTGTGGATCGAATTACTTTTATCATTTAGGGATTGTACTTCGTAAAACCATAAAATTAAATAAAGGTAAAATAAGAAACCTAAAATATGTCATTTTACTTAAAATAAAATAGATAAATAGATTAAAAAAATTATTAGTATCAGTTTCACTTGATCAGTTTAATCTGATTAGTTTCACATGATCGGTTTCACTAATCAGTTTAATTGATCGGTTTGACAGTGATCAGTGTCAAACAAAAACATATCAATCCACAGGGATAAGGTCAGATGGTATTTGTAGATTTATCATTCCAAGTTCATGTTTGATGTATCTCATTATCTCAGAGTATAAGGGTTCGTTAAATATGATAGCAAGTAGATGCTCAGTCCTAACAAACTCAAGAGTTATATCACATTTTTTATAATGGTTTCTGAAAAAGTGATTCCTTACATCAATATGTTTTATTGTAGAATAATAAATTCGATTTTTTTGATATTTTAATAGCACTTTTATTGTCACAATTTATGGGGATATGTCTAAATTAAAATCTATAGTCCAATAAAGTGTGTTTCATCCACAAAATTCGTGCACAGTAGCTATCAACAACAATGTACCCTGCCTCAGCAGTTGATAATGAAACCAAATTTTTCTTACTACACCATGAAATTAGAGACTTTCCCAGATAGTGACATGTTACAGAGGCTCTCTTTCTATATAACTTTAATCCACCAAATTAAGCATCATAATAACTTACCAAATCAAAAGTCATCTCTCTTGGGTAGAACAATCCTAAATTAGTTGTATATTTGAGGTATTTGAAAACTCTTTTAACAGAATTTAAATGTGACTCTTTTGGGTTTTAATGAAATCTTGCACACATACACACACTAAGCATTATGTCTATCTTACAAGTAGTTAAGTAAAACAACTCCCAATCATTAATCTATAAGCAGTTTGGTCAGGAAATTTCCCATTTTCATCAATATCTAACTTACAAGGGGAGCTCATAGGTGTTTCACTGCTCTTAATAACAACAAATCCATATCTTTTAAAAATATATTTTTTATATATACTTCGATTTATAATAATACCTTCTTCATTTTGAAATATTTGAAATCCCAGAAAATATTTAAGTTCACACATCAAGCTCATTTCAAACTCACTTTTCGTCATTTTTTAAAAAACATTGCATAAATAATTTTAAGAAGAACCAAAAATAATATCATTTACATATATTTGTTCTATTAAAACGAACTTAGAAATTATTTTTATAAATAAAGTAGGATATTCAACTCCTTTTGTAAAAAGTTTTGAAATAAGAAAGTTACTTAACCTGTAATACCATTATCTTGAAGATTGTTTCAAACCATATAAAGCATTAGTTAATTTGAAAACATGGTTTGGAAAATGTGGAGTATTAAAACCTAGGGGTTGTTCAACAAAAAAATCCTCTATTATAAAACCATTTAGAAATGAAATTTTGACATCAATTTGATAAAGTTTGAAATCTAAGTGTGATGCATAGGAAAGTAGAATTATAATGGCTTTAAGCCTAGCTATATGTGAAAAGGTTTCTTCATAATAAATTTCCTATTCTGGATTATAGCCTCGTGAAACTAATCAAGATTTGTTTTTAACTATATTTCCATATTTGTCTACTTTATTCCTAAACACCCATTTAGTTTCTATGGTCAAGGTATCTTTTGGCCTATCAACAAGCTTCTAGATATTATTTCTATCAAACTGACTAAGCTCTTCTTTCATACCCATCACCTAAAATTCATCATTAATTTCATAATTGATATTTTTATGTTCAATTTGGCTGAAGAATGACTGATGTTCAACCTAATTTCTCAAAGAAGCTCTAGTTTGGGTTCCTCTATCAAAATATCTAACTACATCTTCTCTGAGACAGTTTTTAAGGGTTCTGATTAGTCTAGTAAAACTAGGGCTAGTTATTTCAGGTTTATCACTTGGTTCTGGTTTATTATGGCTAGATTCTAGAGAATTTACAAAACTATAAGTTTTAATAGATTCCTTTATACGATATTCTGAAGCTTTAGCATTAATGCCCATATTGGACATGTCCTCTTCATGATTTTCTATGAAGTTTTTAGGTTCATGTGTATATGATTCATCCAACTTAACATGTACAGATTCCTCTACACATTTGGTTCTTTTATTAAATACTATATAACATTTTCTTTATTTTTAATATCCATGGAATATTCCTTCATCACTTTTCAAGGAAAATTTATCTAGATTGTCTTTAGTGTTAAGAATATATACTTTTCACCCAAACACTTTTGAATAATTTACCTTGGTTTTTCTATTATTTCCCAACTAATAAAGAGTTTTATTAAGGATATGTCTGATTAGTACTCTATTTATAATATAACAATCTATATTAATAGCTTCAGCCCAAAAATAAATCTATTGAAAATATCCATTTAGTGTAGTTCAATAAATTTTATAAAAGGTTCTATTAATTCATTATACTACACCATTCTATTGAGGTTTCCTAGGGGTTGAGAAGTTGTGCCTATAGACATTTTTTGAGTAAAAATATTCAAATTCTTGATTTTCAAACTCTCTTCCATGATCACTTATTAAATATTTAATTTTAAGTCCACTTTAATTTTCTAAAGTCCTAGAATACTTGATAAAATGAGGGCAATCTTCACTTTTTCGAGCTAATAAAAATGTCCAAGTATACCTAGGGAAGTCATATACAATAATATTAACAAATTTATTCCCATTAAGACTTGAAAAAATGGATGTTCCAACAAATTACATGTGAACAAACTCGAGAGGTTGAGAAGTTGTAACTTCTTTCTTTGGTTTGAAAGATATTTTATGTATCTTTCCTTTTTGATATGGATTTCACACTCTACTATCTAGAAACTCTATTTTGGGAAGATCCTTAACTAAAACTTTTATTGTTAATTTCTTAAGAGAGTGTACATTACAATGACTTAGTATTTTATGCCAAACCCAAGACTATTTGTCAAAGGCACTTAGGCAGGAAACATTTTGTGATGCTAATGTGTCTAACTTTATACCATATACATTATCATTTATAAGAGTAGTAAATACTAAGTTATTATTGGAATAAAAAACATGGAATGAATCATTTTTAAATTTAACATTAAATCCATTATCACATATTTGAGACATGTTAATCATGTTATACTTTAATCCATCGCCATAAAGTACTTTGAAAATTGAAATAGAATTAGGGATACCAATCTGGCCTTAGCTGATTATTTTTCTTTTACCATTGTTATCAAATGTGACATTTCCTCCATCAATATTGATGATATTATTGAATATTTCTTAGTCTCATATCATGTTTCTTGAATAGCCATTTTCCAAGTACCAAATATTTCTACAAGAACTCTTTAGATAGTTTACCTACAAAAAAATCATCCAAGAAATTATTTTGGTACTAATAATTTTTAGGGTTTAGAAACATTATTATTAAAAGATTTAGAAACCCATAATTCTTTTATGGGTTTCTTATATGTATAATATAAGGTATTTGAAAAATAAACATTATTTTTTCTAGAAAAAATTGTTGTAGTGAATGGTTTTTTGGAACTGGAACTTGCAGTAAAATTGTGTTTTTTGGACAAAGAAACGTATTTTCCAGATTTAGTCATGAACTATGTTTTAGATTGGTTACTCTATATAGGTTGATATACAATACTATAATTGTACTTAAGAGATATATATTTACGAGGAATTTGAGAATGAGTATCTTTTACATTGGTAAACTTTTATAAATCCTTCTTCAATTTCTTATTAAACATTTTTGATTCGTTATTTTCCTTTAGAAGTAGAGAATTATTTTCCTTTTTAGAAGTATGTTCAGACTTAATAGTTACTTTAGGAGAATGTTGTTTCTTTAAAGATTTATATTTATCTTTTGGTTCATTACAAGTCAATTTTATCATGTTACAGTATTCTAATAGTTCATCACTTCTCATATTCTCAGATTCACTTTCATTTTTAGAATAATAAAAATTATGAGTAGGTGATTCTAAGGTTACCTCATATGTGTTTTTCATAAAACACATATTTTCCATGTCATCTTTCTCATTATGAGATGATACTGATTCACTGGAGCAATCCTCAAAGGCACTCTAGGTGGACTTCATAGATTTCTTATACTTATTGTCTTTGTTTTCATACTTCTTTTTCTATTTTAACTTTGGATAATCATCTGTGACATGTCCTCTCCTATTGCATTCATAGCCTAAAATATCCTCTAATTTGTCATTTCTTTTCCTGTCCTTTTTCTAGTTTCCCTAGCTATCATATTTTCCTTTGTAATTTGGATTTCTAATAAACTTCTTCTTCCTATAGAATTTCATGAATCTTCTTTCCAGCTGATCCATCTCTTCATCACTATATGATGTTGAGTAATCATTACTAGAGCTTTTCGCATAGGCTAGAACCTTCTCTTTTTACTTATTCATAGAGGCAGAAGACTTGAAAGCTAAAAACTTTCTCATCAGTTCATCCTCCTCTTATTTGTTGACTTTCAACTCTTCTTTATACATCATCATTTTTCCAATGAGTTCTTTGAAAGTAAAGTTGTTGATGTCGCATGATTATCTAATAGAGATATAATTTACTCTCCATATATTAGGTAAGCATCTAATAATCCACATAATTTGTTCTTTGATAGTAACATCTCTTCCCAAGGATATTATAGTGTCCACTATTTCATTAAACTAGAGATACTTGTCAGAAATAAGTGCATCGGGCTTTATTTAAAGTTATCATATATTATAGTATATGTGTTAAGTATCATTTCCTTAACACAATGTTTTACTTCATGTGAAACATACAATGTATCCCAAATTTCAGGAATAGTTTTACAAGTAGGTATTATATTAAATTCCTCCTCTCCTAAATAAAAGTATAAGGAATTCATGGCTTTATAATTATTGTAATAAGTAGTCTTAGTTGGATCATCCCAAGTAGTTCTAGAAGTAGTAAGAATTTTATACTCATATACAATTGAAGAACAAATTTTAAAAGCTATACTCTCTAACTGCATTTTCATTTTCATTTTCATTTTCATTTTCTGTTGGGTATAATTAGTTTCATTAAATAATGGAGGATTACTGGTAGTACCACCTACCAGCCTAATATCTATAACAAAATTTTAGAACAAGATTTGAAAGAGATAAAAATTTAGTATTAGATGAAATTTTAAGATCCTTGAAATTCATCTAAAATCACAATTTAAAAGATTTGAAAAATCTTTGAGAACTGAAAAATTTCAAAGTCCTTTGATACCAAATGTTGTTCAAAGTAGATTACTCAATATGGGGGTGAATTGAGTATGTATAAAAATTTCTGTTAAAATTGGATAATTAGAAATTTTTCCAAATTAAAATATAATCTAAGTCATTTTATAGTGAATTTATAAGATTCCAAAATGTTCAATTAATTTCTAAAAAGATTTATTAGTTCTCATTTATACTAATATAAAGATTAATATAACTTTTGAAACTAACATACTGGTTAAAAACTATTATAAAAACTTGATAAACTAACTATCAATGTTTTACTTTGTTTGAATTAAATTTGTTATAAAATAGTAAAAGAAAATAACAATAAACATAGAAAAAATTAAAATATGAGGTTCATTCTCAAGTTGATACTTAGTCCTCTCCACATGGTGATCCACCAAGTAGTTTTAATTAATAAACATGTTTGATCCACACCCTGGATCGGGGTTTACAATAATACACAGGCTTGTCCGGATCACACTTGACCTCTACCACAATTATTCGTGGTATGAACAACAAACATTTCGCATTTGAACTCTTCCATTGTTCTATGTGGGATACAAATGGATAAAAATAGTGTGAGTTTGAGGATATCAAGTATCCTTAAATTATTAACAAGATTAAGTGTGTATGTAATTGACAGACAGGCACACTGCTCAAAAATGTAAATAATATGAACACAACAGAGATAAGGATGTAGAGTAAGGTTACTAAGTATTTATCTATTATGAAGTGAATCTATGAACTCATTTAATGTAGTGGAATTATGTTTGAGTCTTTATCTAGAAGTTGACTCCAAAATAGAGTGTTGTAGACTTTGTGTTCTGGTTTCCAGAAGCATAAAATTTTCAGCTTCTTGTTCGAAAGGATTTTGGGGTAGATTATCAGGCTTATATAGACTTCTAATCTCCCCTTATGGTCTTCCTTTTGAGTAATTGGGTTATTGAAGTATGCTCAAGATTTTTTGGAGTTCTCGAGTTTTATTGCTACTCATGTGTGTTACTGAATGATCGATCTAGTTCTCTATTTATACATCAAGGTCCAATAGACATAATGATTATCCCACGTGCATGTACATTATATTCTCCTCTAAATATCCTACAGAAAACATTAAAAAATGTCAGAAACATTAATTTTTATAAATAAAACCATTGGATATAAATTTTAATTAATAAAATAAAAACAATTTTTAGGATTATCATTGATTCATAAGTATCGGTGACTCTTTGTATTAGTGAGTTCCTTCCATCGGTATCAGTGACTCTGGGAAATGGTGAGTCATTTGTGCTATCGGTTTGTCTGGGAATTAGTGAGTCATTATCAGTGAATCATTTTGAACTATCGGTGTGTCGTCCATCGGTGAGTCGTCCAATGATGAGTCGCTTGAACTATCGGTGGGACTGATCATCAGTGACTTGTATGTCAGTGTGTTGTTTTTTCTTTCGGTGAGTCTTGAATCAGTGTCTTCTTTGATTGGTGAGTTAGCCATTAGTGACTCATTTGAACCAATCAGTGTTAGGTACATTGAAAAACATACAAAGTGTCTATCTTATACAGAACAATACAAGATTAAGTGAAATTCATTAATACAAGTAAATATACACTTTTAAATACATTGGAACATAAATATCCAAAATTTATTTAATAATTGAAATGTATTATACAATGTGATATAATTTATTCATTTATAAATATCCATTGACAATATTAACATGAGTTATAACTTAATATACGAATTATCAAGATTTTTAAATTGGAAAGTTTTTTTATTATTAACACAACTATCTAACAAAGAGTCTAACATTTCAGTTAATCGGTCAGAAATTATATCCTCATTTATTGTTGAAAATATTTTTCTAATATCCTAGAATAATACCTTAATTAATCATGTATTAAATTGTTTAAATCCTCATTTAATTTAATTTATTCACATGTAATATTTAATTTTACAATTTAATTATTTTTCCATAACTTCTTTTAATAACTAGTATGCATCAAAATTTATTCCTTGTGTAGATGGATACATTCTCCATACAATCTAGCATTCATTTTTCTTCATGAAACATAAAATTTTAACATATATATTTACCAAAAACATGGATTCATCATATTATTTATGTGTTCATATAGTAAAAAAACCTATGTGATGTCTCATTTCTCTTCCTCTCAGTTTAGAATAATGAACAGCGATGTTGTATTCATGTGTTTGGTCTCACCTGTGTATAAAAAATCAAAACCATTCAAATGATAATCATGAATTCATGAATCAAGAACTTGAAATATCAGATGTCTATATTAATTATCATCTCATATATATATATAATATCCCTATAGGTCAAATGTAATATCCATAGATATTTCCTATCTCACAAAAGACCTCCTCTCTTGAATTAGTTCATCCACTCATGGAACTTCCATCTAGTTCTCATCTAAGATACATCTTCACTCCTAATTGTTCCTAATATTCATGAAAGAACTATAGTAGTTTACCATGTAATATATATTATTCTCACATGGAATCATAGCATTAGATGATTCCCACACTCATGTAAGAACCCTTCTCTTTATGAGGATGGTCTATGATGACAATCTATATTCGTACTTATGGAAGTTCTTTGCTCACACAATTGAATATTTTCTTCCTAATTATTTTTCACAATATTTGTATCATTATTTTAGACTAATGTGAACTCCTAAAAACATTTCATAAGCATTTAATAATATTCCAACAATAGTTATATATATTCTACTGGTACTTGGACTTATCCAATATGTTCATAAATTTATCAGCCTCAAAAAACCATTTCCAATAATCATAGCATTACCTCAAACATAATATTAAATTACTTGGATAATTTATCAATAATTAAATCTAATTATTTTATCATTAATTCATAAAAATCCTCTAACAATCATTGTCAACTCTATTAAACACATATTTCACCATTGAAAAAAAAATGAAATACTTACTTAGGTGATTTATGGGTGACTTGTCCCATTACCGAAGACAACATTTTATAAGACCTAAAGCATGTTATTGGTCTCTATGAACTAGTAAAAACTGAGCATATCAAATATAACCAGTAGGTAATGGTTTAACCCTTAGAATCCAAAAAAAATAACACACTAAGTCCACCAAAAAATCTATCATTACTCTTCTAGATAATGGATTCTCATGCGCATGAATAAGAAATTTTCAATTATAAAGACAAAAAATTGAGTATAAGAAATAATAGTAATAAATAAAAATCTCATAAACATAATATTTTAAGTATAATTAGAGTGATAACCGATATCATGTATAATAAAATTAAATTATCAAGGTCAAGGTTGGATAATACAATACAATATAAACCAAAAAAAATGATTTTCTCCAAAGGATCAATGTGAATACCACTCCATGTGACCCCCTATCACCACTACCAATACAATCACAAGAAGGAAAAATAAAATCAGGAGGATCCACCAAACTACATAGAACTCTTCCCTTCTCTTGTATCCTATATAACCATGTCTGTATACACACAATGACATATGAAGGGTGTGTGGGAAAAACTTGTCGGATACCACTATGAATATACATAACAATTTTTATAATTCAAACTATTAGCCCATGTGAGAAACCCAATTGAAATAAAATTCCATTTTTGAAAACATTTCCATTTAAAAAATGGTGGTTTCTTTAAATAATTCATGTTCAAAAGAATGATAGTATGAAAAAATAAAATGAATGAAAAATAGAGGAAAACAAGAAAAACTCAGACTTATAATAATAAAATGGGAGATGGAATAACATCATACATTAACTCATGCATAATAAAATACACATGGGATGATATTTGACTTATATGTTCCCAAGAAAACTATGACATTCTCACTAAATACTAGAAAGCCTATATCATACTTTAAAAATATTATTACTTAAATGTGACCATTATAAACTGACCATAAAATTGGAATTATGAATAAAAATAACCACATTATGAAAAATATATATAAAGTTATTATATAATAAAAAAATATTTATTCATTTGTTATAAATATTTACTCAACTGTCAATAAATTAGTTTTATGCTTTAAAATTGTATTTTATTCAAAAATAGTTTTTTTATATTTTGTGTGTTTACATTCTATTTAATTTATATCATATTTATAAATTTATTTAGGGTAATTAATATAACTTTTTAAATCGATATTTCATAATTAGCTTAGTGTGTATTTTTTTATTTTTCTAAAAAATCAGTGAACAATAAAAATACTAATTTTTTTAAAACTTTCATTTCGTTTCTTTTAATAAAGTGATTTAAAATTAAAATAATATTTTATACTTGTATTTAAATTTAAATAAGATTATTATTATTAAAATTGATCTAAATAATTCCATATGAATCAAAATTATATTTTATTTTGGAATCAATTCATCTTTTTCTTACAAATAAAATTTTCTAAAAATTCTTCTTCATTGTGTTATACTCAATAATTTTAAAACTGAAATATGAACATTCAAAAAAATTATTCTTGAAAAATTGTTTCCATATTTGGGAAAATGTGGTTAAAATTTTGTAAATAAATCCCTTTTATTTGAATTCATTATGAATAGTAATCATGGTGAATATTTGTCACCACATTAATGGTAAAACGAGTAAAAACGGAGTTAAAACTATGGTATATGAACTCAAAATATCACTGAAACATTACATTATTTCATTTTTTGAATTAAATTCGATCAATAACATATTATATTAAATTTTATAAAATTTCTGGATATGTGGATTTGGTTATACGGTTTATATTATTTTACGAAAAGGACTAATACAAAATTTCACTTTTTTTATTTTAACTTACCTTATATATTATAATAGGTATAAAAATAGGTAATGAATGAATATAAAAAATTTTATTTTGAACATAAATTAATTATTTTTATGGTAGTAACTTATTTTAAAATTTTATTGATGATATATTTTCCTTATATTCTTATGCAATGTCAATATAATTCTTGTGAAAGAAGTAGAAAAATCAAGGTAAATGATTTTAAAAATAATAAAATTAATTTTTTTTGTATGAATTATTATATTAATTGAATTTAATTGGTAATTATAAATTCTAAATTATGTTTAAAATGTTTATATTTAAATTCCATTTTCATATTGATTTCTTTGAATTCAAATTTAATGATTATTCCCATGAATGATGTTAATTATATTTTTGATAAAAAATATTTTTTAAAATAAATTAAAGATGAAAAAAAATATTGAAAGATAACAAGTATAATTTTAAATGGTCCAAAATTTAATACATTTACAATTTTTGAAAACCTTTTCACCTTCAAAGTAAATTTATGACCCCTAAATTTTAAAAAAAATGTTATCATAGTTAAGGTTAAAAAGGGTTAATAAGGGGGTTAAACCAAAACATAATGATTAAAATTAAACATAAACATGCCTAAATTTTATTATTTGAATATATTTAAACTTTATAATATCTTAAATTATAAACTATTTCCATTTGGTGATTGTAAGAACCCAGTTATGCCTTTCATGTATGAATCTTGTTTTCTGGTTTTTTTGTGAAAAAGAGGAGTTTTTTGAAATTTCAGGAGTACAAGTTGTGTACTTTTAAGTACATGTCATTTACCCAGTTGTCATGGGTATTTGTGTGATGGCCATGTAACATCCAAACTCATGGTCATGTAGGGTGACCTAAAGACCACCAAAATTGGGGCCCAATAAAGGAAAGTGCATTTCATGTACTTTTAAAAGACACATCGTGGACTTTATTTTTTTCATTAAATGGACCGAGGTCACATATAATAGATAAAAAACCCTTCTTCTAAGTATGTCTAGTCTAAGAATTTCCATAGACAGTTATTATTCTCCAAGCCCCTGACTCTCCATCTGTTATTCGAATCAACTGATGTCGATTTCATTGGAATCACCGCGTTAAGCTCTTACTTCTTCTAGAGCTTCATTTCCTGATTTCTCCTCTTTCGTGAGATATCCTTAGCTCAAAATTTTTAGTTTTTTTGTATATATATGGTGTTCTACGGAGATTCAATTCCTAAGGATCAAATATATCAATTGTACAATGCTGTGGTAGGTGGTTTGTGCCTTTTCGTAGTTAGTCCTTGAGTTATATGTGAAAAGTGCATGATACCCTTGTTCGAGGTATTGCATGTTTATGGTTGCTAGCCCTTTTATTTCCTACTATGCCTTTTGTACTTGATTAGAGGATTTATGTTTTTAAATAGGGTTGTTTACAATTCTATGGATTTTTTCCCCATTTTTTCTTTTTTTTACCGTTATGTTTTGCTTTGCCTCTTAGGCTTATTTATTTCCATGCCTAGTATTGTTAGGATGGATTGATTTTATCTGAAATAGTGTGATAAATTTTAGTATATTTAGCCAAGTGGTTCTTGAGGTTTACTTTTAATTCCATATATTATTTGTGCATGATTGATTTACACAGGTTTGTGGGAACCTGGTGTAGTATATTATAGGAATAATGGATGTTGAGGGCTTCTCCAGAGTGTCTGTCTACTTTTACATTGTGATACCGTAGGGGGGGATGGACTTAGTGCTCCATCAGAGTGTATGTAGTTCTTCACTATGATACCACAGTGGGAATTGGATGTTGAGTGCTTCCCCAGAGTGTCTATAGTTACAGATACAAGACCACAGGGGGAATTTATGGTGAGTGCTTCCCCCGAGTGTCTTTTCTTAAGAAAAACCAGAGGGGTTACACTGTGATTACTTCCCAAGGGGTTGCTTGTCTTTGATTGGTTGAACCATAGGGGTTAGGCTGTGAGTACTTCCCATAGGTTTACTTATGATTTTTTGTTTCATAACTAATAAATGAAAATGGATGTAATTTGAAATGTTGGATTGTTTACTTTGAGTACTTCCTTATTTATTGCTTCATTTTCCATGTTGCAAGCCATATATATTAACTGGATATTAAGCATAGATCTTTGGGTTTTTTCCTACTATGATTCGTCTCTCACCATGTTTGGGTCATGCTTTTGTGCCCAAACTAATTATATTATTGCAATTCAAGATAAGGTCAAGCGTCCTTCTACTTCTGGTACTTGATTATTGTGGAGATGGAGAGCATGGGACCAAGCTGAGGATTGCTATGCTGGTGGAGTTTTTTTTTTACTTTGGTTAAGTATTGTACTCTAGTATTGTAACATGTTTGGTTGATTTCCTAGACATATGTATCATGAATCATTTATATATGTGTGCTCTGGTTATTTATTAATTCCATTGTTTACTTATTTCATGTTTTACTACTTCCACTATTTTTATATGTTTATATCTACTGCATTAATCTACCAATGAGGAAATAGTTTCCCCACTATCACACCCAAGGCCCTCGCTCCTAGTCGGTATCCTCTGGCATTTGGAAAAATGCACTTGCGTCCATGTGAGCAACAAGGTACGGGGCACCTCTTGGCGGCTTCTGGAACCGGGACATTACAAAATGGTATCATATAATGTTCTTTTATTCTTGACTTACTATTTAGATCCTATAGACAGGGATAGGAAAGAATAGGTACACAGTAATAATCTGTTCTTTGGAGTAGCTAACCCATGTACAAGGAAAATCCAATTTTTCTCATATGTTATGATTTTTCTGGATTTTCAATTATTACAGTTGATTTGATTTTACTGCTGGGTGATTCACATGTCTTGTGCTGTTATTATTGATATTATTACAGTTCTATTTCTATTCCAACCCGATAAGATGAGGGTATACCAACATATGCATCATTTAGTCTCTTTATAGAGATCATATGTCTTGCATTTTTTCCATGCCATTTAGGGTGCATTACTAATTGCATATTGTTGTGATAGATGTTGTGCTAGATATGCATTCTTTTTTATAGATGGCTTGATAGAATAACTTTTGTTTTATAGGGTATTTCTAATGATTAAAGTTCACTTGATGAACTCCAAACATTGGTTATTGAGTTTTTCTAGGCCCTCATAGACCGTAATTTGGTGGATCATTTCTCTATTATGCTTTTATTTAACATGTAAAAGATGAAAATCTTTGATTCGTGTGGAGTATGGGCTCTCACAGATCAGAATTTGTCACTTTAATGTTTGTTTCAGTGTTTCTATGGGTTCTGAATTAGTTTATGAGCCTTACTGTCTAGAAAACCCTACAATACAGGGCGTTTAATTATAAATACACACCATGTATCCTTCTATTCAGTAAGAAACTATTTTTCTTAAGTACATTCTGGGTATTATATGTACACACCGTGTATTCCCTAACCGTGTTACTGCCTTTGTGGACTGAGACACGGGGTTGGGAAATCTTTGGTGAATCACATGTTGTACCTAAACCACACACTATGTTTATAGACCATGTGTCCCGCCATGTGACCAATGAAACGTATGGATAATGGGTAGATAGTACACGACATGTCTGGAACAAACACGACGTGTAGGGTCAGCTGTGTAACCATTCATGTGACTAACAACACGGTTTGGAGAAGTTCGTCTAGTACACGTCGTGTCTAGCATAAATAGGCCGTGTAGAGTCATCTGTGTAACCATCCACGTAACTAACAACACAGGTCGGTGAAGTTCGTATAGTACACATTGTGTCTAGCACAAACACGCAGTGTCGTCTTGTTCTAGGGGAACCGTGTGGGTTAGTAATGTTGAATAACTCAGGATGGGGAACACAATTCAAGTACACTCCATGTTATGGAGGAACATGCCATGTGTCTGGGGTGTTACACTGCCAGGGTTATCAGGAGTACACACCCATGTGAAGGCTTAATGGAATATGCCGTGTAGGAAATATACACATCATGTATCTATGTTTTGAATAACATGAATGCTTTCCTTATCTTGTTACATTCTTACACTCTTAAGTTTTGATCCTTGATAATATTGAACTATGGTGTGTGGTTGACCTTGCAGAGTCATGCCACTGATACATACTCCAATTGTTTCCCAGTTACAGGGTAGTGATCAGACACTAGACATAGCTAATCAGGGACTTCCAGCAGATCCTCTTATAGTGCCAGTCTTGGTACTAACTGTTATCCCGGATACAAGTGCCAATACATAATTTCAAGATGGCTTCATGAGGTTTATGCAGACCTTCCAAGGAGTACTGTATCCTTCCCCTTCTATGGTAGAGCTGACATGGGTTTTCCAGTAGAAAAATCCTCTTACCGTCATAGGGGATAGAGGACCATTGGATTCAGAGTCATCGTTGGAGGCCATGTTATCTATCTTCGAGCATCTAGAGATGCCTGCAGAGATGAGGGTGAATCTCACTATGTATATGCTTCGGGATTCGACCAAGAGATATTTGGATGTGATCTCATAGGCAGGACACCAGTAGATCATGGCTTGGGATGAGTTTCATCATGCCTTCTATGATTACTTCTACCCCGAGACCTTGAGGGCTGATCGACCCTGAGAGTTCATGAGTCTGGAGCAGGGTACTCTCTCAGTCATGGAGTACTATTTTCACTTAATAGAGTTGTAGTGTTTTACACCAATTATGGAAGGTGATGAGTTATTTTTGGCATGGAATTTTGAGGATGGTCTCAGGAATGACATCTGATCTCAGGTGAACATCTTCAATTTGACTTCCATCACCTCAATAGTCAACCAGGCACTGATCATAGAGAAAAATATGAGGGATTCTAGAGATGTGATCCAGAGAGACTCAGCATCCAGATTTGGTACCCCTCTTGGTGTCTAGTTATGAAGAGAGATGTTTCTAGTTTCTTGATTAGGTTTTCCCCCTGTCAGTAGGTGAAGGCGGAGCATCAGTGACCGGTGGGGATTTTGAAGAAGTTACCCATTCCCGAATGGAAGTTTAATGATGTCTCAATGGACATCATGACAATTTTACCAAGATCGCCTTGAGGGAATGATGTAGAATGGGTTGTCACTGATAGACTCACGAAGGTTTCTCACTTCTTGTTGATCAAGGAAACCTTTAATGTTGATGAGTTTGGAAGGCTATACATCCAAGATATTTTATGTCTACATGGAGTTCCTCACTCCATTGTTTCAAACACGGATTCTTGTTTTACTTATCGAGTCCTGTAGGGACTACAGAGGGACTCGGGAACCTAGGTTCTTCTGAGTACAACTTACCATCCCCAGACAAATGGCCAGTATGAGCGTACAATTCAGATGCTTGAGGAAATGCTTTGAGCATGCATCCTGAATTTTTGAGGTTCTTCGTAGAAGCACATACCTATAGTGGAGTTTTCCTACAATAATAGTTTTCAAGAAACTATTCAGATGGATCCTTGTGAGGAATTGTATGGTATGCCATGCCGATCACCCCTATGTTGGCTAGAAGCAGGAGAGGTAGTTATGTTGGGACCTCATCTTGTCTAGGAGACCATAGATCGGATAGAGTTGATTCGGAAGAGGATGGATACTGCATAGTCATGGAAAAAGTCTTATGTTGATCGATGGAGATGACCTCTGAAGTTCGAGGTCGGAGATTATGTTTTTCTATGTGTCACACCAGGGTTGGGACATAAGAGGATTAGGAGACAGGTAAGCTTTTGGTGAGGTACGTTGGACCATTCCAGGTTTTGGAAAGGGTCGAGCCAGTTTCCTATCAGTTTTAGTTACCTTAGAGGTACCGGGATATGCATGACGTCTTTCATGTTTCTTAGCTACAATGTTACTTCTCAGACCCTTCTCATGCCTTTCAACCCAAGGAGGTTGAGCTAGAGTTGGATGCCTCATTACAGGAGCATCCTATCCATATTTTTTATTGTAATCTGAAGGTACACTATGGCCGGTTTGTTCCTCTTGTGCGAGTGTTATGGCAGCAGAGGTGAGTACCGGATGAGACTTGAGAGAAGGAGGCCAATGTATAATCATAGTGTCTAGAGCTATTTGAGGATTTTTCTTCTATTCTTCCTTGATAGGGAAATTCAGGGATGAATTTATTTAATGGGGAAATTTTGTAAGAACTTGGTTCTTCCATTCAGGTATAGATCATTTTTTCTGGTGTTTTCATGAAAAAAAGGAGTTTCTAGAAATTTCAGGAGTACACACCATGTACTTATAAGTGTATATCGTGTACTCATATTTTCCAAGTAGTTGTGTGATAGCCATGTAACATCCAAACACATGGCTGTGTGGGGTGACCTGGAGACTTCCTAAATCGGGGCTCGTTAAAGGGAAGTACACATTGTGTACTTTTAAAAGAAATTCCATGTAATGTTTTTCATTAAACAGACCGGGGTCGCATCTAATCGACATAACAGCCTTCTTCTAGGTATTTCTTGTCTAGAAGAAATTTTAGCCAGGGATTCTTCTCTGATCCCCCAACTCGCAATCTGTTCTCTGAATCGATTGTCTTTGATTGCGTTGAAATCCCCAATGTAAGCTCTTCCTTCTTCTAGAGCCTCGTTTCCTGATTTATCCTCTTTTATGAGATATCCTCGTCTAATTTTTTTTAGCATTTTTGTAGATATATGGAGTTCTAGGTCAATTAAAGTCCTGAGGCTCACATATATCGATCGTATAATGATGAGATAGGTGGTTTGTGCCTTTCTGTAGTTATTCCTTGAGTTATATGTGAAAAAGTTCCCAATACCCATGTTCAGGGTATTGCATGTTTATGGTTTTTATCCCTATTATTTCCTGTTGTGCATTATGTTCTTGAGTAGAGGATTTATGTTTGTAAACAGGTTTATTTACCTTTCTATGGATTTTTTGTTTATTTTTTCTTGTTATTGACCATTTGGTCTAGATTTTCCTTTTAGGATTCTTTGTTTCCATTCCTAGTATTGTTAGGATGGAGTGATTTTATCTGAAATGCAGTGTGACACTGTAGACTATTTTCTTGAGGTTTAATTTGTCTTCCATATATCATTTGTGAACAATTGATTTACATAGGGATGTGGGAACCTGGTGTAGTAGACCATAGGTAGAATGGATGTTGAGGGCTTCTTCAGAGTGCCCATTTACTTTTACATTGAGAGACCACCGGGGGGATGGACTTTGTGCTCCCTCAGTGTGTCTGTAGTTCCTCGTTATGAGACCACAAGGGGAATTAGATGTTGAGTACTTCCACAGAGTGTCTATAGTTACCTATAGGAGAACACTAGTGGAATTGACGGTGAGTTCTTCCCCATAGTGTCTTTACTAAAGCTGAAACAGAGGGGTTAGACTCTGAGTAATTCCTAGAGGGTTGCTTGTGTTTGATTGGTTGAACCATAGGGGTTAGGATATGAGTACTTCCAATATGTTTACTTATGATTATTATCTTCTTATCTAATAAATGAAAATGGATGTAATTTAAACTATAGGATTGTTTCCTTTGATTACTTCCTTGTTTATTGCTTCATTTTGCATGTTGTCTGCCATATATATTCACTGACTGTTAGGCACAGATATTTGGGTGGTTGCCTACTAGGATTCATCTCACACCCGATTTGGGTCATTCTTTTGGGCCCAAACAGATTATATTATTTCAAATCTAGATAAGGGAAAGTACCCTTCTACTTCAGGTACTTGATTACTGTGGACCTAGAGAGCATGGGACCAAGCTGAGGATTGCGATGGTGTTAGAGTTTTTTTTTTGCACTTTGTTTTAGTACTGTACTCCAGCACTATGACTTGTTTGGATTATTTCCAAGAAAATTGTATCATTCATCATTTATATATGTGTGAACTAGTTTTTTATTACTTCTGTTGTTTACTTATTTTATGTTTTACTGGTTTTTCTATTGTAATCTATTTTTTATGATGCGTTACACTCCTAATAAGGGCATAGTTTCTCCACTATCACACCCAAGGACCTCACTAATAATTGCCAGCATCTGGCATTAGAGTAAATCCACTTGATTCCATGTGGCCAACTGGGTATGGGGCACCTCTAGGCGGCTTTTGGAACTGGCATGTTACAGTGACATTTTATATGCATAGTTTCCCCACTATCACACCCAAGGCCCTCACTGCTAGTTGTCAGCATCTGGCATTTGAGAAAATGCACTTGAGGCCATGTGACCAACTGGGTATGGGGAACCTCTAGGCGGCTTCCAGAACTGGGATGTTATAGTGACACTTTTCATGACTATGATATATATTATATATTAGTATTTTAAATGATTCTACGTTTGTCTTTTCCTTCACTTATAGTAGGGTACCTCATATTCTCTTTCATTCACAAATATTTAGCACTAATTCTCAGATAATACCTACCATGATACATTCCAAGATTCCTTCTTTTTTTTTTGGAGCTTATTCTATTCTTATAGTATCATCCTTATAAGGATTAAGGTTTAATCCAAAAGGGGTCTCTCAAAAAATATTTACTCATCTTTACCAACTAGTTAAAATATATATCTTTTTATACTACCAATAAATACATTATACCCATTTTAAGATGATTAATATTGCATCATCAATACACTAAGGTGCTATTATGATTATTGGAAAACCATTTTTCACCACTTTTCCATCCTATGGAAAATGAAAACATCGCTACTGCATACATTTGACCTACCGTGTATGCATGGTGATGTAATTAATTTTTCCTAACCACATTAAAATTATGGTTATAAATTTATAAATGATTAATATTTATGATATTTACGAAATAATTATTATTTTTTAAATATAATTTTTTATTTACCTTTTTTCCCTTCCACCTGTTCAAAAATGATAACATCGCTCACGTGGATGTGCGGACAACCACCACCTCTGAGTGATATGATTTATTTTTCATGAATTACTTTAATGGATAATTATAAATATGGATATAATGAATATATATTATACTTATATCATTATTAACATTCTAGAGATTATGGAACCAATTTCAAGATGCAAACCCTAACTTCAAAAATGAAACATACATGAAAAACAAAGAAATTAACACCCAAAAAATTGATTATAATAGAAAATTGCTAATAAATGGAAGATAATATGTGATAAAAAAACCATGTATGAAATTATTAGTATGAATATTATTCTACTATAGAATTATAATATATTTAAATTTATTATACAAGAATTTAGAAGCACTTCTGAAGCAATTCAATCATAAGGTAAGGGTTCTTCATCTTAATATTTTTTTGAGACATATTTGATGTTATACACCAATTTATGTTTACAAGGTGTATCCCTTTTGAAATTTTATATCAAGTATCCTTCTTAATTAAGGGTGTTTAAATTTAAAATTAAAATTATTTCATCCAAGGGTATTTTATTCAAAAGTAAAAAAATAGTGAATGGTTTCTCATCTTGCTTTTATTTCTATGAGACATATTCCTTATTAACCACTTATTTCATTTTGGTTTGTATATAATTACCATGAATTTGTTTTAAAGAAATATTTATGGAAAAAAAATTATTTACAAATCCATATAAATTTCTCTCTTTTATGAGATTTTGATTCAGATATAATCAAAGCTATAAGGTTTTTATTTAATAATAATACATTTTACCAGGATTGTTTATGCTTAAATTTTACAACGAAGTGATAATATGATCTATCTCTCAAAAATATTATGTCTATTCATTACACTAGTTATTTATGGAAATGAAAATTTTTCGATTAATTTTTCTCTCTCTATATACTAAAAATTATGAAATATGATTTTTAAAGAATAATGACTTTATTTATTGCTTTGATTATGAAGAAAATATAACACAAATATGACACATACAAAACTAAACCATAATGATATAAATTTAAAAAAAACGATAAAACACCAACACCAAGTCTCTATGTGACCATTCATTACCACTATCAAAATATACTATATAGACAACACTGTCTAACAGATTTCAACAAGCTACATGAGCCCTTCCCTTTACCTAATTCCTATAGAACTAAGTTTCTATATTCCCAAAGTAATATGTAAAGTTTGAAGAAAAATTTGATTAGGATACCATCATGAATTTATAAAAATTATATCACGATGAAATTTTTAGTATTAGATTTAAAATAAACAAATTTTTAAATAAATTTCAAATGAAAACCATTTTGTAAATAATCCTCTAGTTTCATTAAAATAATTTAATATTCACATAAACCAAGCATATAAAAATGATATGAAATATGGTATAAATATATAAATATATTTATCCATGGAAATTTCATATGATAACTGTATGAACAACCAAATAAGAAATAATACCATCATGTATAAAACCAAACTCAAATTAGCCTCAATCCTATGGGATTATGTAGTAGAAACTGTATAGGAAAACCAGTCTAGGATTATCATGAGACCTTACAATATTCACCCCTTCCACATTCTATTGGTATCATAATAATAACCCCTAGTGTTTCCACACTCACTAAGGTTTTCATGTGTCCAAAACCAAGTGTACCCAAGGTTCGTAATGTGTAATATTTGAAAAATCATTAAAATAAACCATACTCACAATTTATAAATGAGTTTACCTACAAATCACCAATACTCATGTTCTTGAAAATCCATTTTCATGTCAAAATCACCTTTGAGGTATTTCATTAAGTATATAAATTGAATAAAAGAATTTTAATGAAAACACCCTTTTAAAATCCCTTTTTCACTAAACCCAAGATTAATTTAATAAAGAATTCATATTTTATATAAAATTAATCAATTTCACAAAATAAACCAAATTAATTTACATAAACATTACGTATTTCATGGGTTAGAACCATTATATAGAGACACTTACCTCATTTCTGATGAAAATGATGTTTCTTTTTAGACCTGTGATACGAGAGGAAGAGAAAATATTCTCAAAAACCTATATCTGAGGAAAAAACACCAATTCTATATTTTTTGTTATATCTAATGATCTAGTCTCATAAAATATCAAAATCATGAAAAAGAAAAGAAGAATTGGTTAGGTAAAGGGTCCACATTCCAAATTACACACAATAGAGACTAAATCCTCTAACTAGAATTAAGTTTTGCCAATGGGTTGAAGGAGAGATCCAAGAATGTAACTTTAGATCCTCTAAACTAATAAAAATCAAAATATAAATACAAGGGTTATATTAGGGATTTTAACACTTAATTAGGATAAAATGATAATTTGGCACCTTACTAATCTTTGTGCCTAGCAGCATCACCAGAAAACCAATAGGCCTCACTAACTAGTTAGTGGGTGTTGGAATAATGCTCACACCAAATAAAACCCACTGATTAACTAGTAAAATTACACCAGCTAGATAGTGAAACCAGTAGTCCTATAAAGGTTTTATTCAACCTCACTAGTTGTTCGATACCCTCAACCCATGAGTGGGTAGCCTTTTTCTACCACCAACAATCCAAAACACATCTACCAAATTACAAACTACCTTTAACATAAAAGAAAAAAACAATAAAGATCTTCATACCTGGTTTCACATACCTTGGTGTGACAAGGTACTTTTAACAAAAGGCATGACCAAAATATTGTTTTAACATACACCGAATGGATGGATTTGACCTCCAACATGTATACTATTTTCTTTGAATCTTAGTTTTCAAGTTTCTATTGTTCTTTCCAAAGAAAATTTTTATCCTAATATTCTATAATTTCTTATATTTTAAATAAGTAATTTCAAAATGAAAGGGGTATTTTTTCAAGATATTTTATATGGATTTTTAATAGTATTTTAAACTATGTTAACATCCTTTGATGAATATAATGCTTTACTACAGATATAATAAAATGACACCATCCAATATATTACTTGATATGACCTATAATTATGTTAAATTAGTGATTAACAATATGAAACATTATCATTATGGAAATTATTCATTCAATATGAATGTTTATGTTAATTATGTATTGAAATATTTTTTATTTCTTTCATATGATGAATGTATAACCATCATGACTCGTATAATAAAAATAATATTTATTACACATCAATTCATTATTTATAAAATATGATTAGACATATTAAAACCTAAAAGTTTGATAATTATAGAGTCTTTGGGAATTAGGTATATTATATAACAAATTAACACAAGAAAATACATTATCTTTATTGAAAACTTCTTTAACATTGTTGTACTTAAAAATGCATGGGATAACATGGGGAAATATATAAGAAAGGGGTGAGATATAAAGCCTAATAATGGAATAGACATAGAATAACATGAAGATAATGATACTTGTTAGAGAATATGAATATAAAATGGGAGTAAGAATCATATAAATGAATAATGAGACATGATATAGAATAATGATCATAAAGGAAACATGGAAAATGTGGAAATGACATAAAACATTTCATAATAAACATTGGTCAAGGCTAAGACCACATATACTCTAGGGTGGAAAAGGTCTAATAAACGAGTCTGGTTAACTCCCTATCACAATAGTATGTATCATGATATTAAAAATTACCTAATGAATTAGATTTCTATCTGGGCTCACCCATCATATTCATTTCATTCTCATTCTTAAGAGTTCCACATAGATAATAAAAAATGGATTAATTCATCATAATAATTTATTCCACAATTCAGGAGTGTGGAATATATATATTTAAGACCCAAATAAAATATTATATATGAATAAATTTGAAAACCCAAGACATTAAATTGGTATGGTATTCACTATATAATTTTTTGGAATGGAAAATCATGGTGAAATTTCAATAGCATAACAGTGTCACTTAAAGAGTCATAAAAATGGGTTTATGGGAGACAATGGGGTATCTAATCGCATAAAAATCAAATGGTAAGTAATAGTTACATGTAAAAACATATCCCAATATTATAAATTAGAAACTGAAGACATGAGTTAATGAAGAAACTTGGATAAATAAAATAATCCTAAAAAATGGTAATGGGTGTGCATAATGGTTCATGGGAGGCATAATGAGAGTGAAAGGGGGATATCATCATTTATAAATTAAATGGATAGTAAGGGTAATATGGAAGAACATATCCCAATATAATCAAATGGAATTTAGGAGATATAAAATAAAAAATAATTTCCTGAATAGAAATGGGAAGAGAGAAATCCATTATGAAATTTCGGCCTGGTAATAGGTGTACATAAATGTTCATGGAATTATTAATGGGAGTGAAAGGAGTATATAATTTGTGTTTTATCATATCGAAATATACTTTTTATTGAATGGAATAGTTAGTCAATTATAAAGTAAAAATAATAAGAAATAAATATGATAATAATTTTAATAAAAAGTAAATATAAATATTTGTTATTTTATGGTTACATTATTTATAGTCACTGTTAAATTATATTTACCCTCAACTAACTTATTTAGCTTTTACCATGGTAAATAATATTTACTATATTTACTATTCATATTTTATAAAAATTAAGTTAACCTTATTAACTAATATTAATTTGGATGATTTAAAATATGGAATTAGATTTATCAAAATCAAATCACATAGGTGGAACAATTTAATTTAATATTAAACTTGCAAGCAAGATGGAAAGAATTTTTTTGAAAATTCTATTTTTTAAGGAAAAGATGATTTTTCTCTAACTATATAAATAGTAATATTCATTATATGGATTTAAATTCATAAATTTACATATCTAAACTAAAATTTTAATTTTAATTACTTCTCATCAATGGTTATTTTAATTACTTATAATGGATAAGTAATATGAATTTAAAATGAATTTGAGAAAAATGAATTTTTAATCCTAGTAATAAACTTGTATTAAAATCTGGTATAAATATAATTTAAATATAAAAAAATTAAATATAAAAAAATTCTTGAAATTAAATTAATAAAATAATAATTTAATATTTAAATTAATTCATTCGTCAAAAAAATTACATTTTAAAATAAAAAAACGGTATTTTTCACTATTCATTAAAATGTATATATATTCAAACATATTCCAATTTGTCAACCTATATTAATGATGAGATAAAAAATGGAGTTCATTTTATAAAATAAGTTTTGTAAATTTTATAAAAAAAATTATACTATATTTTTCATAAAGAGATATAAAAAACATTTTTTGAGGAAAACATAAAAAATACATTACCAAAAGTTGATTGTCTATTTTATAATCATTTATAATTATATTTAAGACATGAATATTTTATAAATTATATAATCCTTTTCATATCCATAAACTTAATAAAAAATTTAAAATGGTCATATTTAAATAGTCATTGTTTGTTTGGGTTTGATATTGCATATCACATAGGCTATCGAACCAAGTTTTTTCTTTTAAAAAGTTGGGGCATTACATTCTACCCCCCATAAAAAATTGCATACTCTCAATTTAAACTTGAAATCGATAAGAAATTTTTTTACACATGTAAATATCTTTATTAACTACCCACATCGTAAAATGGGATAATAAACAATCTCTTGAAAATAGAGAAAGGGAAGTATCAAGGCCGTCAAATAACTAGGATTCCAAGTAAGATAACATTAGTGTGAACTAAAAATATAGACATGGAAAAGAATTATAAAACCAAATGAATATTTGAGTGTGATAGAGAACATTGTCGATATAAATTCAATGACCACAAAACCATAAATATTCGATGGGTAAAATGACCATCAATTCATCATAATATGAAAACATTTTTTATCCAATATTATTTCTCAAGAGTTAAGTAATTGATTTATCATCTAAACTAGGAACATAATAAAATATTTTTTCTTCATAAATATAATTAGTTTCCATTAAAATATCATATTTTTCTCCAAATTATGATAACTCACGTTGATTTGTTTATACCTAAAGTACTAGAATAAACTTCTAAGAGATCAAACAATACCCCGATTAATAACAAGCTATCCATATTATTTTTAGTAAATCCAAAATGGTTAGAATAAAGTGAAATAATAAATTAACATATTAGTCACCAAAATTCCACAAAAACCCTAAATTTTAAAATTTATTACTTAAATAAAAACCTATATATAAAACTAATAACCCCATAATGAAATACTATTTTAACCTCAAATTATGTCTCATACCATTATTCTTAAACCACAAAAATGTAAGATTCCTCATCCCAGATAATCCAAATGGGTATATATTCCTCCACCCAAATAAAACAACTCCCAATATATGGTTAATCACATAAAAATAAAAATACATTTTCTAGTAAAATTTTTCGCAAATTTCCGTACTAAACACCCATCACGTAAATATTTAAAAGTTGTGTAAATGATTTTAAACAGAAGTTTATCCTTCAAAATAAAATACTAAGAATATTTAGGTTTTTCCCATAATAAATCACATATTAAGTATTATCAATACCTCAATAATGTGTTTTCTAAAATACCATATTTTCACTAAATCACTTTTTTCGATTATCAGAACAGTTCAAAATAAATTAAAATTCCTTATAGAGTAACCGCAATGGAAAAATACTTAGAAGTTTCCTGATTCTTATATCTAGAATATCATTTTTATAGTAATTTTACAACATAAATACAAAATACCCAAGCATAAATACATTAATATTTACACTAAAAAATTTCCATAATATAGTTATTTCCTTAGTACCAAATATTTAAGGTAGATACACATTCTTGTAGTGTAATAATATCCATACTATATAATATTCATCCTCAATCTTTTACTTCTATATAATTTAAGGGAGATTAATGGTATGGATGGTGAATTCCTCCCCCTGATAAATTATTTTGTATTTATAAGAGGACACCCATTTCGTAACAAGGATAACATAAAATTACACTAAAGGATGAATGATAATATTTTCAAGAATAATATTTCCGCAAACATCAACATGTTATACATAGTCATAGATTATTTGTATGACATCAAATCATTTCAGTTGGTGAGTTGATTTTATTATAAAACTTACAAGAATAATAGTGTGGCATGAATTGAAATACAACATGATAGACACTACTCTAGAGTAGAGGTTACATGTATATATATCATCATGATCCACATCAGCATTGGACTTTCCTTATTCCCTTGTTCTTTGTAATTGTTGATGCTTATCATGCTTATTATCCCTTCGAATAGATCATTGGAATAGATAATTCCAAATTTCTCCACATTTATGAAATATAATTGTATAAGGAACTTTAGATTGGTTTTTATTTCAATCCATTGCATTATCCAATATTATATAGAAATTGGAAACTAATGCCACGTTATCCTACACTTAAAACATCTCATAGTCACTTTGTGACATTTTCCATGGTGACTTTTTCACACTTGTTGCACAAATTAATTTGGGTACTCCTTACCTTATCACCTTTTTCAGATAAACTTCCTTGATATGTTGTCTTCTTATTTATTTAATTTCTTAGGCATTCAAAAAAGTTCGAGTTGTTAATTGTGATTTTTTATTGCTGGTTTAGAATAACCATAATATGTTCTACTTAAGCTACCATTTGATTGGGTATCTTATTTTTGAAATCATCATATTGTCCTTCACATTGTTCTTGTACTTGGTTACTCCTATTATCATCCATTAGCTAGAATAAAGGGAAAAATTAATGTTGATTATTTTTAAAAACATAAACATGAATCCAATGATACTAAAGTAGTAACTTATAAATGGAATATATTTCTTTAACTTATGAATTTTTAGACTTCAATATAAGTTATCCCTGATCTATTTTATAACATTGAAACTTATGGGTATTTTATTATCCCTTAATAATGGTTTATAATGAGATTTTTAATTTTCCAACTTATATCCTGAGGATGTGTCAAATCAGGTGTATAGTATGGCTTGTTTTTGTGTACCAGGTTACCACGAGTTTGGATCGAGACACCTTGTTAGTGTTGTTACCCATATGTACATCTATTCTAGTACCAAATCTACTTATAATATCCAAACAGGGATGTATTTTCTTGATCAAATATTTATTCTATATTTTCCAAAATTAAAGTTTGTTTTCTTATAAATAGACTTATCTAGAAGTATTTCACTAGAGTTTTATAATCATAATGCAAAAAACAACTAATCTTTTTATCTAATAAAAACTAAAAAAACCATGATATTTATTAAACATTAATTCATTCTTTATTACATATAATTAAACATATTACAACCCAAAAGATCAAGAAGTATATTTTCTTTTTCAATTAGGTATATTACATAACATCTTAAAAAAATTCATCATATTTTTTGAAAACTTATTTAACATAATAATACTTAAAACTAAATGGTATAACATGGGGAAATATATAAGAAATGGGTGAGATATAAATCCTAGTATGGTAATAAACATGAACTAATATAAAAACAATGTTACTGGTTTTAAAATTGGTATACAAAATGAGATTAAGAATTATATACATGAACAATGAGACGTGATATAGCATGATGATCATAAAAAACATGGAAAACATGGAAACAACTTAGAAAATTTAATCATAAACATTGTTTGAGGCAAAACCCACCAATACCTCATGGTGGAAAAAGTCCCATAATGTAATCAGGTTCACTCTCTATCCCAAAATGATGTTTCATGATACTAAACACTACTCAATTCATTGGAGCTCTATCTGGGTGCACCAATCATATTCATCTCATTATCATGCTTATGTGTTCTAAATAGATCATAAAAAAGGGATTAGTTTGTCATAATAATTTATTATATGATTAATAAGTGTGCAATAAATATATTTAAGTCACCAATAAAAAATTATATGCTCATAAACATGAACACCATTGATAGAAAATATGTGTGGTATTCACAATGAAATTATTTTGGTATTGAAAATCAAGGGTAAATTTCAGTAGCAAAATGGTGTCACTTAAATATTAATAAAAATGGATGATGATATAGAAGGGGGTATCTCATAACATATAAATAAAATGGGAAGTAATAGTTACATGAAAAAACATTTCCCAACATTTGAAATTGTAAATTAAAGACATAAATTAATGAATAAACCTAAATAAAGAAAAGAATCCTACCTAAAAGTAACTGGTGTACATAAATATTCATGGGTTTATTAATGAGATTGAAAGGGGGATTTCATAATTTATAAATTAAATTTAATTTAATGGTAATATGTTATAATGTATCCAAAAATAAGTAAATGTAAATTAAGAGACATAAAATAAAAGAAGTGTATGAATGCAAATGAGAAGAGAAAAGTCCCTTACGAAATTTTGGCATGGTAACGGGTGTAAATAAATTTTCATGGGAGCATAAATGAGAGTGAAAGGAATATATGATAATATATAAATCAATTTTATATTAAGGGTATTATGAAAAACCATATCCTAACCTATGAAAAATTAAATTTAGAGACATTACAAAAAAAGAAGTTCTTGATGAAATGAGGAGAGTGGAAGGTCCCTTACAAAATTTTGCCATAGTGACAACTAAGAAAAAGGTAAAAATGAGAGGGGATAAATGATATTAAACTTCAATAACATCAATTTTATAAAAATGGGAAGTTTATAACCAAAATATATACAAACAATTTCAATTAATAAGACAAATCCCAAAGAAGGTCCTTGGATTGAAGGAAAGAGAGGAATGTGTCTTACTTGAGTGTGTGACTCTAAAAGATTGGGAGGGGCTTATAAAGAGCATCGGGGTGCCTTTAGAGGACTTTAGAGAGTTTTCAGATGATTTGGGATGTGATACAAGGATTTTTAGTGAATAGAAATAGAGGATTGGTGGGTTTATATTGGAAATAAGGGGGATTTCTTTATTATTTGGGTTTTGGGATCTATATTATAAAATAACTAAAACCAAAAACGTTGACCTAGTCATTGCCCATGGTTTCATAAAAATGGGAGTGTTTTCCAATATTTTATAAGGTAAATGTATGAACTTATTAAAATAATTTGGTTGCTTATGTTGTGGTGATTACCACTCTCAAAGAAATGATTTTAAAGCATAAAAATATATTAATGGTTTGGGGGGATTAATAATGGCATTATAAAATTAATAAATTAAAACTTAAAATACCATTATTTTAAAGATAAATCAAATATTGGATTATTTTTACCTCTTATAGTATTCAATACATCACTTTTTGGTCATTATGATGTTATAATACACAAAGTATATTTATATGGTATTTAATTTTTAGTCGAAAATTAGACTGCCTCAAAAAATAAAGAAATATTCACCATTGGAAAATATAATTTTTATGATTTCAAAAATATTATTCATTTAATATAAATAATTTTCTAAATATGTGAATTTTCACTTTAAAAAATAATATTTAATTTATTTAGAAATTCTATGTTTTTTTACAATAATAGTTTTCGAACCCTAATAAAAAATACATTTGACCACATAAAAATTATATGATCATTTATATTTAATAAATAATATTTAATAATAATATTTCAATAAAATATTATTTATTTAAAAATACATTAAATCATCAAACATAATTTCTTAATTGAAATTTTCTATTTCACAGAAATATATTTTTTTTATCATGTCAAAATATACTTTTTTATGAGATGGAATATTAGATAAATTATAAATTAAAGAAAATAATGAATAAATATAATCATAATTTCAATTAAAATTAAATATATATTTTCATATTTTTATGTTTACATTATTTCTAGTCT
The DNA here is from genome assembly GCA_963277665.1 of Viscum album. Lineage (NCBI taxonomy): Eukaryota > Viridiplantae > Streptophyta > Magnoliopsida > Santalales > Viscaceae > Viscum > Viscum album. Next base: position 1,726,310,694 of record OY728141.1, read on the forward strand.
TTTTTGAATTATTTTTACACTTAATTAACTTATTTACCTTTTACTGTGGCAATTAATATTTACTACAGTTACTATTCATATTTTATAAAAATTAAGTTGACCTTATTACCTAATAATAAATATTATGGCTCAAAATATGGAACCCAATTTATAAAAATCAAATCACATAGGTGGAATAATTTAATTTAACATAAAACACACAAGAAATGTGGAAAGCTGTTTTCTAAAAAGTCTATTTTACAAGGAAAAGATGATTTCTCTACAACTATATAACTACTAAAATTCATTATATAGATATAAATTCATAAATGTATATATATAATCTAAAATATTAATCTAAATATTTTTTCATTAGTGGTTATTTTAATTACTTATAAAGGACAAGCATTATGAATTCCAAAATAGTTTTCAGAAAATTTATTTTTAATTCTAGAAATACACTTGTATTAAAACCCAATATAAAGATTAATTAAATGAAATAAATTGAATATAACTATATAATACTTATTTTACCTTGAAATAAAATTAAAAATAATAATTTAACTCTTAAATTAATTCATATATCAAAATAAATGACAATTTTACATAAAATAGTATTTTTCATTATTCACTAAAAATATATATATTTTTTAAAAAATTATAAATTATCAGCCTAATTTAATGATAATATCAAAAATGGATTCAATTTTATCAAATAAATTTTCAATATTTTACAAAAAAAACTAATTATAATATATTTTTCATAAAAAATAAATAAGAATATTTTTAAAGAAGATATTCAAAAAGAAATTACAAAAAATTGATTATTTATTTTCTAATAATTTATCAATATATTAAGGACATATATATTTCATAAATTATTTGATCCTACTCATATACATAAATTTAATATAATGTTTAAAAATTCACATATAAATAGTTATTTTTTATTTGGATTTAGTGTTGTGTATTGCATAGGCTATCGAACCAATTTTTCTCTTTTGAAAAGTCAAGCCTTTATAACTCCAGTATCTTAGAACCAATGTATAATTTATTAAATTAAAAATGGAACAAATCACAAAGTAAAAATCAATATAATATTTTTTGGGAACTAAATACTTACATGGTAATCATTTTAAATTGGGAAAATAAAATAAAACATAACAAATGAAAATGGTCATAATCCTTGAAACTAATTCATGGGATTCATCTTCATAATCAGAGGAATTAAAAAAAATAAGGGTAATCTCAAATTCTAAATAATGGTTACATAGAGTTGTAGGATCTAAATAGGTGTAGATGCACAATTACAAGAGGGGGTGAATTGTAAGTTAAAAGACATTTGCTTTTAACCTTAAGGAATACTATGTTTAAAAAAGTTAAACAAGGTTAATTCACAAACCCTCTTTGGTTATGACTCAAAGGGGTAATTGGAAGGGCCCAAGTCCAATTATAAGAAACCTAAATTTAAACAAGTTTAACTTAAAAAAACATAAGTATATTTTTTTAGAGAAATATTCTACCTTAATGTGTATAGAATATTTATTTATCAAAGAAAGTGTTAGTAAAAGAAAGTATAAGAAAGTTATATTTTCTTTATTTAATAAAATAGTGGAAATAAAACTTGTAAAAACAACAATTAAATAAGTAGAAGATATTTAACCCAAAGAGAGTGGTATCCAACAACCTCTAATAAAGGTCCCTCGATTTATACTTTCAAGAACTTTTGTCTTACCCACACCAGGGTAATCCCTTGATAAGAATATCGGAGTCTGTCTTTCTATCCCTACAAAACATAGAACTTTAAGGTAGTTGGCACCTCTTTCTACCTACCCCTAGAAGACCTTGAACTTTAAGGTAGTCGACACCTTTGTCTTCCTATCCTCAAAATCTCTTGATTGATCTTAGAAAATATTGTAGTTGCACTAGGCTAAAAAAGTTGTTCACAGTTGAACAAGATGTTCACATATTACACAAGGCACGAGATTTTATCATTCTAGAAATCACTTTACAACATCATAGCATGTAATCTCTTAATCGTTGTATCTTGATCTCATTCCAATGAGAACCTATTTATAGAGAAAATATTCAACATTTATCTCCCTCCTCAAACATTCATATTTTTCTAATAATTTTGGAGGGACTTTTACATGTCTCACTCAACCAATAGTTAGTTAAAAACATATTTAACAACATCATTTCATGTAAGAAAAAATTTTGAAACATTATCATGCTTAAGAGAAAATAATATGTAAGGAAAAAATATCATGTTTAAGAAACTATGATCTGATAAAATTGAAACAATATGTTAGGAAAGTAAAGTAACTTTAACAAATATGAATAATCAGAATCTAGGAAAAACTAATTATAGTCTAAAAATATAAACAATCATATTCTAGAAAAAAAATTGGAGTCTAAATTATGAGGAATTAAAATTATGAATTATAAGGAATTCATATTTTTAATTCTAATGAATTCGAAGTCTGAATTTCATAGAATTTAGAGAACAAATTTCGTAGAATTATGTGTCTGAATTTCAGAGAATTTGGGGTATGAGTATAAGATAATTCAGAGTCTGAATTTCATAGAATTTGGAGTATGAATTTAATAGAATTCACAGTCTGGATTTTAGAGAATTTGGACTATGAATTTCATTGAATTCAGAGTCTGAATTTTAGGGAATTTAGAGAATAAATTTCATAGAAGTAAGAGTATGAATTTTAGAGAATTCAGAGTCTAAATTTCAGGAATACTCAGTATCTAAGGAAATATATTATTCTTAAGTTTTAGATAAGGATCTAAATTTTGGGATTAAGAAAAAATGGTTATTATTGGTTTAGGAAAACACTGGATAAGACAATGAGAAACCTAGGAATATATAAAAAATTTCTTCGAAAAAGAAAATTTTCATTAAGAAAATAATTCTTAGAGAAGGATAATTTTCCTTAAGAAAATGGGTTTGTCATTTTCAAAACCTCAAGGAATGGAAAATTCATAAGGATACCTATTGACTTAAAAATACCAAAATCTATAATGATAAAATAAATATTAATAAATATTGAAATTTAAAAAACGAAAAACACAAGCCATTTATCAATAAATTGAGCATTAGATAATGCATAAACAATATAAAAAGGCAATTATGTGAAAACACATGTCATTTAATCAAAAAATTGAGAATGAAATTCATATAGAGATAATATAAATTAAAAACATTTATGAATAATAATAATAATAAATGAATTATAAATGAATTAGATTCTTAATTATTGGAAATCATTATCCTAGACATCATGATACCACTTTTGTCCCGACCTTTCACAAGACAGTTTAAAACAATGGGTAAAAAATCATTTGATTTGGCCAGTAGATTTGTCTCATGAGAATTATAAATGCATTTAGGGGCTATATATAATCAGGACCCACATGTAATATGATGTATAAATAATTCCTAATATATTGAATAATAAATTTAATTCTTGAATCATTATTCCTTATAATCAAATATATGAATTAAGTAAATGATACAGATTTATCAATATTTCCCAAGTTAATAAAATAACTATCAAGGTAAAAATTATTTTTAAAAAAGGTATATAGTTTAGGAAATAATAATATCCATAGAAAAATAACATTTATATTTGTGTTAAATTTATTTTCCAATGGAAAATAATTACAAGGAATTGATTAATTCAAGAGAAAGTAAATAATTACCAAAGAATGTGAGATTGTCCAATATTTGGTTTACCTCTTTGGTATCATTTTAATTATAAACCTTTGAAGAATTAAAATGAAATGAAAGATTAATAATCATTAATAAATAGTTATTCATGTTAAATAATTAAATTTATCAATATATACATCACATAAAAGTGAATATTTTAATATTATCAAATATGTTTTAGTGAAATGTAAATTGAGACAAAATCCCTTACCACACACATTACATTAATTGAATGCACTTTAACCTCCTATATAATGGTTTTAATAATTTTATTAATTAATAAAAATAAATATTAATATTTTTAATAACATATATTATTCTATTATATAATTTTACCACCTTTATATTTATAATGTTAATCATCTTCATTGCTTCGGGTGTCAATCGCTTTAAATTCTCATGAATGTTTTGTCATGAATGTTTTGGTTATTTTACATAGGATATAAATAAATCATATCAAGAATGTTAATAATATTATAAAAATCATATTTAATAATTATATAAATTCTATAACCATTATTACATTTTGGGAGTGGAAAATGAATCGCATCTCTTTGCTGAGACAGTAAGTCATATGTATGCACGAGCGATTATATCATTCTCTTAATGGATGAAATGGTAAGAAATTGTATGATGTATTAATTTTTAATAATTTATATCATTTATATAATATAAAATATATTCATTAAATTTATCATTATTACCTTCCATGTAAATCATAATTGAAAAATGACACACATCGCTTCGCGAGACGGTTGTCCGCCACACACATGAGCGACATTATCATATTTTAAATAGAATAGAAAATAAGAAGTTATATATAATATTATAATTAAATAATTATAATACTATCATAAATATAATATACATGTGTTAAATCCATCATTATATACGTACTTTACATAAGGTGATTGAAAATGAATTATATCAGTTCACGAGACGGTAGTCCCCATACACACGATCAACGATTTCGTTTTCCATTTGATTAAATAAGAGAATGATATAGGTATTTTCTATAAAATATTAATATATAAGTATATTTAAAACAATTATTTTATTATGTAATAATGGTTTAATAATATTTTAGGTATTTGGAAGAAGAAACAAAATAAAAACGCTCGTTAAAGAACTTTACCTCCTGTTTGAACAACTTATTTATGCTTGCACCAAAATCTTTCCTAAGTTGGATTTATAATCATAAAAATGGATCTTAAATTCTGGTAGGGGAGTAAGTAAATTATTTTATCAGGTATTTGATGAACCAAATGTATTTCTAACTGTGAATAGGGGAGGGGAGGGGTGTCCTTCTTCAAGTGGGGGAGAGGACACACATGGGATTTTTTAAAAGAATCAATTACCCTCACATTTTTATCATTCCAAAATACACTAAAGTGGATAATTATCGACCCTTAGTATTTATAAGGTCTAAATATTTTAATGTAATCTGTTTTTTACAAATTTGATGTCATTTTAACACATATATTTTTATTTTTATTCCTTAATAAATCAGTTTTCACCTTAACCGCGCTAATTAATGTTTACATATTTTTCGATTCATAATAGTAAAAATTATATTAAAATTATTAGACTATATAAATTATTATGATTCAAAATATTGAATTAATTTTTCAAAATTCAATTCCCATAAGTGATAGAATCTGATTTAAAGTTATACTCATAGACATGATGAATAATCTACTTTCCATAGAGAAAACTCTTATAAGTATAGAAGGTTTTAATATCAAAAATCAATATAAAATTCATTCAAATGACCAAAATTTTATTTATTATAGTTTAATAAATCAAATTTTACTTAAAAAAAATTGAATAAAATTAAATTTTTAAATAATTTAAACTAAAAGGCAGTTTTCAATAAAAATCAATATTTTTCACTATTTATCAAAAGAAATAAATTTTCATAAAAATTCCAAACAAATAATACTAAAATAATTTTTATATTATGATTTTAAAAATAAATTTCATTTTATCAAATAAAATTTCTATATGTTCCAAAAATTAATTTTAGCATAAGTGCACAAGAAACGATGAAACTGTTTTCTTGGAAAAATATTTCTTTTAATTTAAAATGATTATTATTTTAATTATAATAAATATATAACCATAATACTCCAAATTTATTAAGTCCTATTAATTCCAACAAATTTAATGGCTAGTTTATAATGGCCATTCTTAAATAAAATTTTAATTGTGTATTATGTTTTTTAACATGTTGTAGTGTGAATCGTAAGCTATCAAAAAGATTGAATTTATTTAAATGGAAATAAATCAGCAATCCTAAAGGTGTTTTATTCTTTCCTACTAGAATAAACTTCATCCTAGAAATTTCATGGATATTACCTTATAAATATAATATTGTAGTTCTTCTTCTAAACATCCTATGGTTCCCATATTGGTTCCTCTATTTTGTGATTTCTGTAAACTACCTATACTAGTCAAGTCATCTAACTCCTAACTACATGATCTCTAGTATCTAGAATATGGATGGATTCATCATATTAAGATATATAATTCTATAATTGTATTTCATCATAGGTGATAACATGTGTTGGGTCTGGCGTATACTTCCTTAATGATGATATCTGGAATACATCATATTCTTTTGAGAGACTTGGTGGAAGTTATAAGAACTAAGAAATATTACTAATTATTTTAAGGATTTAAAATTGTTTGATGTACTTATGGATCAGATTTAATTTTTTTACCAAACCGTATGACACCCTTCCATATAGATATTCTTAACAAAACTTGATCGTCCAATTATAATTCCAAATCCTTCCTTAGATTGTCGACATAACTCTCTTTCCTACTTTAATATTCCTTAATATGAGCATGAATAGACTTTACCTTTGTTTTTGTCTCTCCAAAAAGTTCTAGTCCTAAAAGTACCCTTTCACTAAATTCATATCAAATAGTTGTAGTACAACATATCTTTCCACATAATGCCTTTTTCAGTGCCCTTTGAATATTTTAATGGAAACTATTATTATAATAAAACTCAACCAAAGTAAAATACTTGTTCCACATGCCTTGAAAATCATGTGATAATTACCTCAAAATGTCTTATATTGTTTAAATAGTCATTTTGAACTTTCTATTAGTTTAATAATGGAAGGAAGTTCTTAAATGAAGCTCAGTATCAAGATCCTTATGAATAATCTTCAATAATTTTTATTTAAAAGGGGGATCATGATCAGACGCGATCAAAATATGTGTTCCATTATGTCTTACAACTTCATTAATATAGAGTCTTACAAGGCTCTCAAGAGGCAAATATTATCTTATAGCAAGGAAATGTGTATATTTGGTTAGTTGATCAACTATAACCTATATTAAATCATTATTCCTAGGACACATTGGTAGTACTATGAAAAATTCTGTAGTAATTTCATCCCATTTCCATATAGAAATAGAAATAGTTTTTATGACATTTCTAAGATTATGTCTTATTGAATTCACTTTTTGAAAAACCAAAAATTTGCACACATAATCAACAAATTACAACTTTTTGTTTTCCCACAAAAAATGTTCCCTAAAATCATGATGCATATTTCTAATATAAGGGTGTATTGGGAAATTTGATCTGTGAGTATCATCCAACAATTCCATTTTTATCTTAGTTATATATGTAACACAAATTCTACATCCAAAATTCAGAATACCATCTTAAAAAATGATGTCTGGTAATTTCACATCCTTTGTAGTTTAATTTTCTTATGAAATTTATCATCTTCATATTGGGAACATTTTACCTTTTCTAATAAGGTTTTTTCTCAATAATTTTAAAAAAGAGTGATATCTCTACTTCCCTAACAATTCTCATATCCATCATTACTTTATCCATAAACATAAGATACCACTCAATTGCCATTTGGGTTGAAGATACATGATCTTTCTTACTCAATGAATCTTCTACCTTATTATCTTTCCTTAGGTGTATGTGTATTAAGAAATAATAATCCTTGAATTTTTCTAATATTGAGAACTTTCAGGGAAGAGGCATATTTTTTGATTTTATGATCTGTGTATGTCTCACAACTCTCACCATAGAGTTAATATATCCATATCTTAAAAGAAAATAATACATCTTACAACTCAAGAACATTGTTTAGATATTTCTATTTATGCACCTTAAATTTCATTAATTTATATGCAATAACTTTTACATTTATTATTAGGACACAACCAAGTCCCTTCTTTGATGAAACACTATATATCACAAAGTCATTATTACTAGATGGTAGAGTAAAAAATTATATCCTTGACCAATATCCTCTATATTTTATCAAAACATTCTTCTCATTCCTTTTTTCAAATGAACATAACCTATTTATGTGTAAGCTTTTTTAATGTTCCATTCAATTAGGAAAAATTATGAAAAAATCACCAAAAGTATCCTTCCAAACCAATGAAAATATGTACCTCAATCTTGTTCATTAGTGTACTCCATTCCCTAACCACCATTTTCCCCCCAATATCAACTGAGATTTGAGATAATATGGAAAAACATGAAACATATTGAAACCAAAAAATCAAAATTACTAATTTTATTATATAACTCCTACCTCCAGAGGGTCTCAAGAATGATTTGAAAGTGATTCTCAAGCTCCTCCTATATTTAATAATACACCAATATATAATTCTTGAATACCACAATAAAATCGTCAAAATATTCATTGAAAAATATATATGTTAATACCATAAAAATAGTTGTTTAATTAGTTAATCTAAATGGAATTTCTATAACTTATAATTTCCATACCTCATTCAGAAAACATTTTTCAAAATTTCTTCCTTTTTTACACGTAATTGATGACGGCTAAAATGAAGGTCAGTTATTGTAAAATATTGGGATTTTTTAAGTTAATTTAATATCTTATAAATGTGTTATAAATGATACTTTTCCTTTATCATGATAGTATTGATTTACCTGTAATTAGTTCATAGCCTCATGTATCAATCCTTCTTCTTAATGAGGATAATAAGGAATATTCATGGTGAAACACTAGGTAGAATAAATCTCTAATCCCAAAACTCACCTATTTGTTTATTTAACTCTACTTATTCCATAGTGGAAATTTTTTAGGGGGAACATTTATATTGGTCTTGTATCTTGGATTAGATCAATGAAAATTCATATTCATTCTCTTAGTAATGTCTAGGTAATTACCTAGGAAATACATAAATGTATTCTTGTAAACTAGGTACATAATAAATATTAATATTAACTTCTCCATATAAATATTTTTTTTTAATTTTCTCCCTAATATTATCATTAAATAGAGATAATGTGGGTGGATATATAAAAGTATCATATGATGATGTCTTTTCTCTAAATGTGAGTAATTATATAACTTCACCAAGACTAATAATTTCATTCTTCTTGTAATAAATTTTTGCATCATATTATGGAATCCAGAAAATACCAAGGATTATATTGAACTGCACCATAGGTATGATAATAAGTTCTTCAAATAAAACATATTTATGTGTTGTAATGGGTACTATCTGATATATCCTTTTTGTAGTGAAACTTAAATTTAGAGTTTTGACAAACAATTCCCTTATTAGAGTACTAGGTAAATATATAATATTCTTGGAAAATATGGAAGATAAAAAAAAGTGTGAGGATTCTAAATCAAATAATGAATTAACTAAATTTGATGTTGTGATTAAAGTGTATTCTACCACATCATGGGGTACACCCGTCTCTATTGTAGTGATCATATAATATTGGTATTCTCTCATTGGCCTCTTCTGTTGTAGATTCCCTTGACACTTGGGGCATTCATTTGCATAGTTCCCCATATCCCTATTTTTTAAATAATGATTATAAGTGTTTAATTTATTCCCTTTTCATTATTTATACTTATTACCCCTATCTCCACGCTTATAATAAACCCCCAATCTCTTCAGTAATTTCCTAAGATGATTCTTTACACAATTCTCACAAGATGGAAATTTCTTTTTTTATCTTTTTCTTCTTTAATTCATTACCTTTTTCTTGGTGATCATTCGAACTGTTATTTTATTGATTTTCTTTAAAAATGTAGGATCTAGATAATTACTTCTAAATTTTTATGAAACAAAAAACTATTTCATCATAGGATGAAAAAATTTGAGATTCTTGTGCCCTTAGGATACTTGTATTAGGCCCCTAAAATAAATGGTCAATATTGCACTCATTGTTTCATATGTAATACACAGATTACTTGGAAAAATATGTATTGGTATCCTCATACTCATCAACACTTTCTCATTAAATTTTATTTAAGATGATGAAATTTCTCTTCATTTTATTTTGTTTCTCATAAGGGAAATATTTTTCAAACAATATCTTTTTAAATAATTTTATTTCATCAGATATTCCTCCCTAGTATTCTCGATTAAGGATCACTATTTATCAACATATCCTTTGAGTAAATATACAGAAATTGTAACCTTTTCATTTTCATCACACACAAGGCCATAAGTATATTCTCGAGAGACATACACTATTTCTCTTCTGTCACTAGATTAGTAGTCCAACCAAATTATGGAGGATTTTTTCACATAAAGTGGTCAAACAAAGAATAATTACACTTTGGAATAGTATTCCCTACTCTAAAAAGATTATTTTTCAAAGCCTAATTAATCTAACGTAATATATCAATTATCTACTCAGTTTTAATAACAACTGTATTCGACTTATCAGTAGGGAAATCTCAATATTTTCTATGATTATTGATACCCTTCTTCCTTCTATGCTCTATTTCTAAACAATCAGATATAGTGTATTGGATTATAAAATAATTAATTTTAAATCATAATGTATATTTCTAAATATGCTTCAACACATAACATAAATTGAAAAAATAGGCATTTTAAATATCAGAATCATAAAATGGTGTTTTTGGGAATATATTTACTTTCAAATCCATTATAATGGTTTGTAAAGAAAATGTGAATTATCCTACGCAGATCCACTATGAGTGTCAAACACGGTTCATATTAAGGCTTATTTTCATACACCAAGTGACGATCAGGATTAGAAAATTGTTCAACTGTTTCAATTATTACCCCTTGGTACATATGTTCTAGAACCACGTCTACTAGTAGTATCCAAGTAGGGATGTATTTCCAAGAAAAACCACATAACCTATTCCTTACCAAAATATTAGGATGTTCTACTATACTTATCTTCAAAGTTTATCATAGTGTAATTTTACCTGCTCAATATTTTCCTAAATCTAGTTAACAAGGTTTATACTAAACGACCTATAATACCAATTGTAATGACCCCGACTCTAGTAACCCGAATTCAGATCATAATTTATTGCATTGGTACATACAAAGAGGCTCAAATAGTAAAGGAATAATAATTTTAGTATTTCTGGGGAATCAGATATGTACATTATACCCATTTTAAATTGGAAAAATAAAATAAAACATATAAAAAAATTTATAAACATCATAGAAACTCATTCAAAGGATTTATCTTCATTACTTGGGGAAATGAATCAAAATAAATGTGAGCTAAAATTCTCAGTAAGGGTTACATAAAGTGGAAGATATCATGATAAAATAAATAATATTCAATAAAAAAGGTAAATAACTGAAAACACATGATATTTAATCAATAACTTGAGCATGAAATAAGGAATAATCAATATGATAAGGTAACTAATTGAAAATGCGTGTCATTTAATCAATAAAATAAGAATGAAATGAATCCAGAGGTAATATCAATAAAGAAATACTTTTCATAATAATAATAAATAAATTGTAAATGAAATTAATTCATAATTATTAGACTTCATGATCACGATAATCATGATACATCAACTATCAAGATTTTTTGTAAGACAGATTAAAACTATAGGTAAACCCCATATGTTCTGGAAAACTTATTTGTCTCATGAGATATATTGAAGGATTGGTGGGATATATATAACCAGGACCCACCCATTACTATATGTTCAAAAAATTCCCTATATATCTAATAATGTATTTAATTCATGAATCAATATGTCTTATCATGGAATAGTAGTATTAAAGTAAATGATATGGATTTATCAACATTTCCCCAGTTAATCAAATAACATCCAAAGTTAAAATTGTATTGAAAAATGATATGTGGTTTATCAAATAACCATATCAATCATATAATAACATGAATTTATAAAATAAATATAGTTTCCTAAGAAAAATTATCACAAGAAAGTGATTATTTCAAGAGAAAGTAAAGAATCTCCAAATAAAGTGATATTGTTTAATGATTTTTTTACCTCTTTGGAAACTTTTAAATTTTAAAAACTTGAATAATAAACATTAAATTAATAATTAATCATCATGAATAAATATTTATTCTTTTTAAATACATTTTTCTAAGTATATACACCACATAAAAGTTAATAGGTGTATACAAATAAATGTGTCTGAGTAGAATGGAATTTGAGAAAAAATCCCTTACCTCACGCTTTCCTTTAGTTGAAAATGATTTATCCTCACTCATAATATATTAAATCATGTTATTAAATTATACCATAACTATAATCATATTTATAATATCATATAATATTTTATTATAACATTTTACCACCCATTTTTTAATAACATTTCATTAAATTCATTATTTTGGTTACCGCCTTGTTTTTTCATGCGTGTTTTGTCATCAAAGTTATGGTTATTATATATAGGATAAAAATAAAACATCTCCAGAATTATAATAAAGTTATTAATATTATATTTACTCATTATATACATTATTATAACCATTTATAAAATTTTGGAATGGAAAATGAATCGCATCGCTTTATGGGGATGGTTGGACGTACGTACGCATGAGCAACAATATTATTCCCTTTACAGGTGAAAGGGTAAGGAATGTTATGATATATTAATTTTAAATAATTTATATTATGTCATATATATTAAATATATTCATTAAATTTAACCTTATTACCTTCCATGTGAAGTGTAAGTGAAAAATAAATCACACTGCTTCGCAAGGCGGTAGTTCGTCGTACACACGAGTGATGTTGTTGAAATTTAAAATGATTAGAAAGAAAGAAGGTATATATGACATTATAATTCTATAAATATAATAATATCCCAAATATGAAATAAAATTTTTAAATCCATCATTATATATATCCTCTTATGATGGTTATGGAAAACAACTTACATCGGTTCATGACGCAGTAGTTCATTGTAGACATGACTAACAGTTTCATTTCCCATTCAATAGAAGAGAATATAGATATAGGTCATTACATTAACATAATAACAAATTGCTATATTTATGATACTTTAGTTATTATATAATAATTTTTTAATAATATTTTCATGAGGTGGAAGAATAAAAAAGATAAAAAACTCTTTAAGAACATTACTTCTTCTTTGAATAACTTCTTTAGGTTTACACAAAAAGACTACCTAGGTTAGATTTATGATCATTACAAGGGATATATGCAGTTAATAGGGGATTAAGTAAGTTATTTTTTAAGTAATGTTTTAATAAAAATGGATTTTTAAGTATGCGTATGGGAAGGGAGGGCGTGGCCTTTTTAGTGGGGGAGAGGACCCACATAGAATTTTTGAAAATAGTCAAATACACCCACATTTTTATCAAGAAAAATGCCTAAATAATAGTCCATTATAGAAAATTATAGGTGATAAGGTCTAAATATTTCCATCCAATTTGTTTTTTAGATCTTGGTATATCATTTTAACCCTTATGTATTTAGTTTAACCATTGGTAAATCATTTTTTACCTTAACAGTGATAATTAATTTTTAATTGTTTTTACTATTATGAAGGGTTAAAAATTAATATGAAATTATTAAATAATAAAAAATATTCTAATTAAAAATATTTAATCCATGTTTTTAAATTCAATTCATAGAAGTGAAATAATCCAATTTAAAATTATACTCACAGACATGATAAAAAATCATGTTTCTAGATAGAAAGTAAAACTTTCAAAAAAATAACAAAAATTCACCCTAATATAATTTTGATATTATATGTTCGAAATTTAATTTCATTTAATAAAATAAATTTTCTAAAATTAAGAAAATTTAACATTATAATAACCTTGCAAGAAGAGATTAAATTGTTTTCTTTTAAAAATATTATTTTTTGAGATACATTTATTTTAATTTCAAATGATTATTATTTTATTTTTAAAAAATATAAAACCATAATCCTCATAATTTAGATGTTACTCTTCATGTATGTCAATTTAATAGCTATTTTACAATGTTCAGGTTTAAAAAATATTTTAATATAGTATCTCATTTCATTCAAACTCAATGTTTTGTTCATCATAAGTTATCAAAGAGATTGAATTTTTTTCAAAAGAAATAAATCATAAATTATCAGGGTGTTACAAAATTCATTGGAATAATTATGTTATGGGAGGATCCCATTTTATCACCTCAATGAATTGGTAGGTCTCCTCATAAAAACTATCATGGGTATTTGGTGTATACCTACCCGATTATTCATAATGTATTGGAATAAGGCCTTGGCGGTATGATTATGATTTCTGATGTTATTAATCCTTAATTATGAAATAATTTATTTTTATCCATGTGATAATTTATGTTTTTATGTCATACAAGGATACATTCTCATTTTTTATATTAGTTATATGTCATATTTGATCATTCTTTATTCATTCCAATGTTTCAATACTTTATTTAATTTGTGATAACTTCTTTTATACACTTTCCATTAATTAGCATCTAAGCTCACCCTTTATTATTTTTTTCATTTCCTAAGTATACCACAGAGTGATATATTAATTATCCTAGGGATATAATTAAATAAATAATATATTTATCACTGTATTTTTAAGTTTTATTTAAATTTTTTAAATGTAAGGTGATAATCATGTATATATCTAGTCTCTCAAGACAATTAAACTATTTAATCCTTCGAGATGAGATCTCTTATATTTTGTTATAATTTAGAAAGACAAAACACCATATCTAGGTTACTATATTTGGAGTGTTATAGTTGTAATAAAAGAAAGTTTAGTAGGATACTTCGGTACAGGATTAATAAAATCATATATTATATAACATAATCTTATGACAGAATCTTGGGATAAATATAAGTATAAGAAAATATAATGAAGCTTTGGTGAAGTATATATTGTGTTTTTTTCCTAGAAAATATATCAATGTTAGGATATTGGCATGTATATGTAACTATTTCATAGATGTAAACAATATTAACAACTCTTAAAAGGGTGGATTATGTATTAACTTGATCGCCACTGATGTACGATGAGTGTTCCTAAGACTACACACCTGGATAAATAATCTTGGGGGAAATTTTGGGTTAATTCTCATTTTTTTATGAAATATCATGATGAATGGGAATATTGAAACTTTTGAAACTTGTGATATGTCATACTGATATGACATAAACCTAAGGAAGAATGGGTTGATAAGTCTAAGGTTGATCAAAATTTTAAAGGCATGCATACCCCTTTTAAGGTTTTATGTGATAGGGATTTGATATGATTACGGTTATTTTGGGAGAATTTTTTTTTAAATAAAACCATTTGATTTAGTATGTATTTTAGTGAAAAGGTTATTTATTATTGAATTGTTTTAAATTTTGTGGATATAATTTCAAACTTGTTGATAACATTTAGGTTTAATAATATATTTGATTCTAATATGGATAATTTTGATAAGAGGGTTATCATATTTTTGGAACAAATGTTTTAACATATAGATAACCATGGGATAAAAAAATTATTTTGTGACTAAGTGATTAAAGTTATTTCATAACAGGTTCATTATAATTTTAGGGATCATTATATATTTAAGGTAATCAAAATATTATTTTCTCAGATGTTATTTCATTTTAGTAATAATTATTTAGTTAACCTATGTAAAACATATATGTTTTATTAGTGTTATTATGGTGATTTTATATATTTATAGAAAATATTGGAATATATTGGTGAATATATTATTCAGGTATATACATTTTGGAATGTTACTAATGTTGTTTGGAGATAAATGTTAAGATGATCCTGGAATAGTATGTGATCAAATCATTCTAATAATTGGGTTTCAATTTGGTGTGTCATTTTTGAATATTTTTAAGGTTAGTTATTTATGGAATGATTTAAGTTTAATTTTGGGTTTTTTGTTGAGTCATTTTAGAATGATTTAGTATTTTTTCCTTACGAATGTTTATTCATACTTTATATTATCTCATCTTGTGAAACCCATTTTGGTTTGGATTAATGGAGAGAAACAATGGGAATAATTTTTCATCATTAAATGGATCTTATGATTGGTTAAAAGTTATATTTAGTGCTTCAAGAATGAAATATTCATCTAGAATATTAATTTCATGGAGAAGAGATAAGATAGAAGTGGGAATTTATCGAAGCATAACCAAAGGATGAAATTGAACTTATGAAATGGAATAAAATCATGTAAGTATATTTTCCCATGTTATATAACTTGATAGTAAAATAATACCTTACATCTTGAAAATGAACTTTAAATAAAAAGAATATCATTTTACCATTATTTATGGTAAATTTAACATCCTCTATATCCCTTACTGTTTTATAGACTAAACTGAATACTTATGCTAATATGTGAGGCCAATTGGGATAAAATTGTTATTATGGATCCAAAATGAAATGGTATATAGCTTTAATGAAGGAACAAAAGCCTAATTCTTCTATTAAGGGGTAGATCCGAACCGATCTGTCCAATAAAATAAATCTGTATGGAGTTAACATTTTTCCTCTGTATTTTAAAAATATATCTTATTATAAGAAATATATGGCTTCCAAATATGACAAGGAGAAAAATTATAGGTCTTACAACAAGTATCTAGAATTGTTTAAAGTGAAGTAATATTGTCTAGTGACCAAAACCTATGGGAAAAGTGGTTTCTCGAAATCAAGGTGCCCAAAACCACCTCCTGTTTTGGCTATAAAAGAGTACCTTGGGAACCTCATTTAGTAGTTCGACCAAGAAGAAAGGTTATGCCATTTTAGAGTCCCCAATTAGTCCTCTACTTAGTCCTAGATGTTTTGGAGGTTGTGGGATGTGCTTCTTCATCATCACTATCTTCATCCCCTCTCATGGGGTTCTAAACTCTTTGTGATCACCCAGGGAGGAACATGATGTAATCCCAAGCTTCATTTTTGTATTATCTTAAATTATCCTTTTAATTCTAGGGTGTGTGCTATTTATCATCATCCCCTATTATTATATAATTTATTTATTTGCTATTTTTTCATTCTCAAACTCATATGATCATGTTTGTGGGTACCCGTTCATTTGATGTTTCACACACCGTTCACCATTTCTTATTTCTGTTTTTAGTTACAGTGTTTGGGTGGTTCATATTGGTTAATTGAACCCTCATAAACACTATCAATTCCATGTAAATTTATGTCATGGTATCACAAATAAACAACACACAAACCTGGATAGCATATCGACTTCTTCATGTCTTTCCTTGGTGAGTTTCGGTTATGAAGTCAAACACAAATCACCCAATCATCAGTGGTGACCAGTGAATTAGTTTGTGTTTTCGACTGAATCCTAGGATATATCATAGTATAAACTCAGTAACACTCTAGTTATATATGTCATAATCTAGGGATTAAAATATAATAATCCTATCTCTTTAAGCGATGAAGGATGAGCATCATGATATTTCCCTAGGTTAATCACACTTAATTATTCTTGTTCGTTTCTACATTTTTTATAATTTTTTTTTCTATTATCATCTTTAATCATAAAACCCCATGTTTTACAATATCTCATTCCCCTTATATTTTTATAATCAAAACCCTCTTTTAAATTAATTATCCAAGGCTATATAGAGAGAAAACCTAGGTTTGCTACTGTACTGCAGAAATTCTAGTAAAAATTAAACTATTAATTTGATGCACTCGATAGTGCGATCAAATTTTGGATCCTTTTCTAAGGATCCAAGATAATTTTTATTATTTATTTCCTTTTATTTATTTATTTTACTTCTTAATTAGTACTCCTTTAAATATCACCCCCCCCCCCCATTTTATTGTTTTTGTTTTGGGTTTTTGTTGTTATTTTTATTTGTTTTTTTGTGTTCTTCCTATATCTTTCTCTCTCTTCTGTCACTTTCTCATTCTGTAGTATAACAACCTATTTTATTTTATTCTAATACCCTTGTTAGTTTATTTTCTTTTATCCACCTTCAATCATAAAAAAATACAAAACAAACAAACTTCACAACTTCTTTGCATGACCCAATAATAAAAAGGGAAGGTGATTGAATTTGACCTAGAAATTGAAAAGATGCTTCACTCAAAAATAAGTCCATCTAGAGTAGGAAAATCAATTAAGACTATGGAAACCATTTTGGAACCTAAAGTGGTCCCAAACCAATCAAAATCTTAACCAAATAAAACCCAAGAAAACATGGCTACAAATAACTGAATTTTATAAGAACTGGCCACACCAAATGTAGAGTGCCAACCTGCATACATCCAATATCATGAGGAAGAATACAACTTTGAGCTGAGATCATTCCTTATCCACCTCTTTCATAAATTCCATGTCCTTCCTAATTAGGACCTTCACAAACATCTCAAAGAGTTTCACACAGTGTTATCCACCATGAAACCCCAAAATGTGTCTTAGGACATAATTATGTTTAGGTCATTCCATTTCTCCATTGATGGTGTATCCAAATACTATGTATACTATCTTCCTACCAAAACTAGGGGCCAGAATGACCTAAAAAGACTCTTTTTAGATAATTTATTCCTTACCTCCCGAACTGCATCAATTAGGAAAGAAATATATGGCATTAGGAAACCATAAAAAGAGTCCCTTCATGAATATTGGGTGATATAAAAGACTTTGATCAAGATTCCCCCACTACTAGATCAGTGAACAATTTTTAATCCAATACTTGTATGAGGGACTTATCACCATGGATTTTGGAATGACTAACGTTGTAGTTGGTGGTGCCCTTGTGTATAAAACTCCTTCCACTACTCGTGACATAATAGAAAACATGGCCCAAAATGCACAACAATTTGGTACATGATCTATTGCACCCACCGGAGGAGTTCATGAGGTAAGTCATTCATCTCTATATCAAAATGAAGATAATAATCTTTATGAGATTCATACCCTTATAAGAAAATTAGATTAAGCACAAGGTAACCTGCAATATCCTCATGTTCCATTACACTATGTTATTGGTTCTGATAACACTCATTTTTCAGACCAGTACCCACAACTTCAGGATTCAACTGAGTCTTGTGCAGTAGTATTCCCTTGGAATCCATTCCAACAGGAACATCCCTTCATGAAAGAACCAATTAGGCCAAATCCAAACCCCAGGGGGTAAGCACAATCATAGTACCAATAAAGATGAAACTTAAGATACCCTAAGAAGAACTCCTATCAATAAGGACAAATTATACAATCTTCTTATCCATCAACATCTCAAAAAAATCCTCCTCCTCCAAAATATTAACTAAGTCTCAAGAATGTGGTAAAGAAAATGGAAACCCATAACCTCTATTTTCAACTGAAAACACAATCTCTAATTCAAGAACTTTGATCTCAAGTTGGACAACTAGAAAACACTATCAGTGAGATAATTATGCAATTTTCTAGACAACTACCATCCCAAATCATTGTTAATTGAAAGTAAAAGGTGATTTATGTGAAATTACTCTTTATATTGGAAAATAAGTTTCTCCTTCTACTGATTATACACAACAAGTATGTCCCCCACTTTAAAAAACTATTTCTCCAACCATAAATGATTTCAGTGAAGAAAAAAACCAAAAGGGTAAACCAAATATCATTGATTATTCCAATGAACAATCCATTCCTCTTCCTTTTCCCCAAAGACTCTCTAAATATACAAAGAATTTTGATAATGACATTGATAAATAAATAATGGATACATTTAAAAAGGTGCAAGTTAACATACCTATATTTGATGCAGCAAAACAAATCTCTTGATATGACAAATTTCCTAAAGATATTTGCACCCATAGAAGGATACTGAAGGGGAATGAGAGAGAAAACTTGGGAATGAATGTATCATCCTAGATTGAACCATTAATTCCAACCAAGTGTAAGGATCTGGTAACATTAAAGATACCTTGCACCATAGGGGGGACATTATTTTCAAATTTTATGCTAGAATTATGTTTTTAAATTAATTTAATGTCATACTCTGTGTAAAATTCTCTATAGGTTAGAGAGCTTTAGCTGATAGGAATCATAGTAAAACTTTCCAAACAGAGCACAAAACACCCATCAAGTTTGGTTGAGGATGTTCTCATAAAAGTGAAGAATCTCATCTTACCCACTAACTTCTATACTATTGAGATGGAGTATACTCAAACCCAAGGACATTACCCTCTAATACTTGGGTAGAAATTATTGAAAATGGTAAATACGATCATCAAAGTCCACAATGGAACGATTTCCATAGAGTTTGGTGGAGAAAATTAAAATTTTAACATCCTTGAGGCTATAAAACACCCTATTGAAGAGCACTCCACTATTCATGTCTATTCAATGTAAGTTCCCTCAAATTACACACACACACACACACAATTATCTCCTTGAACCATACTCTAATTCATTTTCTTTTACATCACCTGTGGATGATTTGATATTTGATTCATTTTTTGAGTGTTGTGTGGGTTCTAAAAAGTGTAAATTTTGTGCTTTAATTGATTATTGTGTTCATTCTAAGGTACCCATGCCCTTCCACGATTCTTAAAATGTAATTTCAATAGATTATCTATCCTTAGAGAATAAACATGAGCAGATAAATAGTTTCATGGACCTCACTGCCCAGAAATCCCCTCCCTCAATCCAAAAACCATCAGCATTGGAATTAAAACCACTTCAATCTAATTTAAAATATTCCTATTTTTAGGGTATTGAAAAATTTCCCGTCATTATTGCCAATAAAATATCTTAATAGTAGGAATCAAAATTCTTTGATCTTTTTAGATAGTGTAAAAAAGGAGATAGGATGTAAATTGGATGATATTCATAGGAATATACCATCTATTTTTATGCACCATATATTTTTTGGATGATGAAGCTAAGCTCATAATGAGATATCAATGTCGATTAAATACCACTCTCCTTAAGTGGTAAAATTGAAAGTCAGTAAATTAATTTCTATTACGATAATTTATCTTATATCTGAAATTAAATGGGTTAGCCCATTGTAAATTGTGCCTAAAACATGATTGAATATTGTGTCAAATGAACAAAATGAATTAGTTCCAACACATGTGCAAAATAGTTGAAAAGTCTATATTGACTACCATAGACTGAATCAAGCCACATGAAAGGAAAACTTCCCTCTACCTTTCATTGAATAGATGTTAGAAAGTTTGGATGGTAAGTCCCAGTATTTTTTACTTGATGCCTATTTGGGTTATTTTAAAATCCTTATACCCATAAGGATCAATAAAAGACAACATTTACCTGTCCATTTGGAACATTTTTGTACATAAGGATGCCTTTTGGTCTATGTAATTCTCTCAGCACTTTTCAGCAATGTATATTGAAATTTTTTATGAGTACCTAGATAATTCCATGGAAGTTTTTATAGATGATTTCATAGTTTATGGAACTTCATTTGTTGACTATTTGGCTCACCTAGGTTCGATCCTATGTCATTACATAGAAAAATATCTTGTATTAAATTACGAGAAATTCCATTTCATGGTTTAACAGGGGATAGTTCTTGGGAATATTATTTCCAAAGAGTAAATTCAATTTTATAAATCAAAAATTGAATTAATTTCAACTATTAAATATCCAAAATTTGTTTTTGAGGTGCGATATTTCTTGGGTCATGCTGGTTTTTACTACTAACTTATTAAATGCTTCAGTAAGATTGTACTTCCTTTGTCCCGGTTATTAGAAAAAGATTCTGAGTTCTTATTTGATAAAAATTTTGAGGATGCTTTAAATTCACTAAAAAGGAGTCTCACATTAACTCTCTTCATCCAACCATTAAGGTGGGATATCCCCTTTGAGATTATGTGTGATGCCTCAAACTATTCATTTGGGGATGTTTTATCCCAAAAGGTTGAGAAGGCTCCTCATGTCATTGAATTTTCCTCATATACCCTTGACCTAACCCAAGAAAACTACACAACCACTTAAAAAGAAATTATTTCTATTTTTTTCCTTGGAACAATTTTGTTCATATCTTATCAGGTAAAAAAACATTGTATTTTCTAATAATTTTTCCCTTTGTTTTCTCCTAAAGAAACCTAAATCTAAGCTCGTCCTTATTCGGTGGATGATCCTCCTTCAGAAGTTTGACCTTGAGATTAAAGATAATAGAAGAGTGTAAAATGTGGTAACTGACCACATTAGTAGCATTTCCCTACCACTGGACCATTATATTGACTCACCCCTCCCCATTGAAGAATTATTCCCTCATGAGAACCTTTGTGATGTTGTGGACCTTACCCCCTATTATACAAACATTGTGAATTTTTTTGCAACATCTAGGATCCCCACTGATTTCAAAACATCACAATCCAAGAAACATAAGCTTGATTATTGATGGTATATTTGGGATGACCCATACTTGTGAAGAATTTTTAGTTACAAAGTTGTTTTTCAGTGTGTCACTAGCCATGAGTTCACCTCTGTTTTGACCATCTTCTGCACTTTTTCTTATAGGGTCACTTTGGATCTCAACATACAGCTCAAAAGTTCCTTTACGCGAGACTTTATTGGTCAACATTGTATAGATATGCCCATTGGTTTTGTAATACATGTACTTGATGTCAATTCATTGGGAATATCTCTAAGAGTAAGGACATTCCCCAACATTCAATGTTATTTTGTGAGATCTTCGATGCATGGGACATTAAAATCATGGGGCCTTTTCCAAATTCATTTGTCTTTGTGTGCATATTATTGGTTGTTGACAATTTATCTAAATGGGTGGATGAAAAGGCCACTATAAATGATAAATATCGAGTGGTTATTGATTTTGTGAGTTCTGAAATTTTTAGTAGGTTTGGTTTGTCAAGATTTATCATTAGTGATCAGGGTTCACATTTTTTCAACCGCAACATGAAAAGTTTCCTTCATAAGTATGGTTTTTTTATAAATTCTCCACATCATATCAATACCAAACAAAAAAACAAACAAAAATCTCAAATTGTGAAGTTAAGATAATCTTGGAAAAATGGTACAATCCAATAAGAAAGATTGAAGTTTTCACTTGGATGATGCACTTTGTGCAAACCATACATCTTTTAAACCCCAATTAGAATTTCACCATATAGTATTTTGTTTGTAAAGGCTTGTTACCTCCTAGTATATGTAGAGAACCGTGCATTTTTGGATGTTAAAAAATGTAATATGAATATTCTAGAAGCAGGTGAGCATTGGAAGTTGTAGATTCAAGAGTTAGAAGAAATTCACTGTGATTAATATGAGATCTCTAATATCTATAAAGAGAAGACAAAGGCTATCCATGATAGCACAATTCAACAATAGAAGTTTTATATTGGTGAGAAGGTCCTCATGTATAATTCCAGGATAAAGCTCCACCCAGTTAAGCTCCGTTCTGGATGGATCGGTCCTTATATTGTTATTAATGTTTACCCTTTTGCGGCTACAAAATTTTTGCATGAGAAGAGTGGAAAAATATTTAATGTCAATGGATAGAGGCTCAAAAACTTATATGAGGATTTTCCAAAGCATCTCATGGAGGAAATCCAACTAAAGAATGCCCTATATGACACCACATTTTAGGTTGTCCCTTCTCCCTTACTATATTTTCTTTTATATTTATTTAAAATAATTTCACTGAAGACAATTTGATTTTTAGGTGTGGGGGAGGGTGACATGTCATAGTTAGGATTAAGAAATAACAAAAAACAGAAAAAATGATTTTTTATTTTTGATTTATTTTTCTTTATTTTGTGTTTTCAAATAAAAATTGATCTTGAAAGGAATATCCAAAATCATTTCTCATGTTTGAGTCGATTGTGTGTAAAATTCCATTATTTTTTGAAACAAAATTCAAATGAATGTTAATATGGAATATTTTTCTAGAATTTGTATTTTCAAATCATTTCTAGGTGTTTAATGGATTTTTGAAACCCATTCCTCATTAGCGAGGACCAATATTTTAATCCCTTATCCAAGAGATATTCTTGGACCTTTATTTCATATTATTCTTTTTAATCACTTTATGGAGATTCTTGGGTCATGTAGAGAAACTATAACTTTCCTTGATTCCTTTTGGATCCATAATATCCAAGTATGATACATTCATGATAGAGGAAATTGTTCATTGAAAATACCTTTGCACAATTAACCTCTATTTTTTGCCACCTTGACATTTAACCCTTATTAAGACATAGAGACCATTAAATTTATGTTATTTAGACACATTAAAAGATACATTATCCCTACCTACCCATCTATTGTGTACATTATTGTTTTAATTTCAACAAGTTTGGGGGTGAGGATATTTTCATGGAAAGTCTTAAGAATTAATCATTATTATGGGTTGATAGAATGGGTGCCTAAATTTTCTGTGGGTAGTGGGTTCACAAGACATATTGTATCATTGTTTTACATGTGTTTCCCTCTTTATTTAAAATGAAAATTGTAAATAATATAGTTCTCTATATTGAAAAAAAAACATATTAGAAACAAAAAAATGGACAAAAATAAGATGTTTATTAATTATTATTCATTGATCGGTTGTGGCCCACACAAACACACAATACAGATAATTGGTTGGAATTTATACACATTATGAGGGTTTTAGTGTGTACATTCATTATGATCACTTTCTTATTTTTTACATGTTTTTTACTTAAGATATTAAACACTCCTCTTCTGCCTCATATTTCTATTCATTAAATCCTACCAACCCTTGAACCTCAGAACAACCTATTGAAAGTCCTCTTGAGTAGCGCACTATTTTCATCTATTAGAGAACACATAATCCTATAAATAATATGGTAATATCACATGAAATCTTGGGAAATAGTATAACTCTACTTTCATATGTTCTGCGAGTGAAAATGGGAAATTTCTAAGTGTGGTATGTTGCAACATGTTGCATGGTTGAACAAATGACGTTGAACAAATTCAAATGTGGGAGAAGTAAAATGATAATAAAATTTATTTCATAAATGAGACATGATAAATTTCATTACAGAATAATCTTGTATGTTTTCTCACCTTTTATTTAAGAATGAGAATTGATTAGGATATAAGACTTTTCCCAGGAGTGAAAATGTTTAGGTGTGGGGGTGTGATCATACCACGATTCACTGTTATATTTGGCCCTTATACTAAAGTATTAAAACTAGTTTTTCATTGAAAATTAAAATTATAATAATTAATTTCACTTTATGTTGGATTAAATTATTTTTTTAACAATTTTAAAACTAGAAATGTTACTTTTTTTGATAATTACATAGTAGGTGGAGGTGATTTGGAGGGCCCAAGACAAAGTTGATGAAAAATGGGCCAAATTGAATAGGAATCCAAGAATATATATGAACTAAATTTCATACTTATACTAATAAGAGTGTACAATTGGGCTAAAATTTTGTTTACAAATCCAATATTCAATGGGATACAACTTTCAAGAAGGAATCAAAGCCCAATTCTTCCATTAAGGGTCCCATCAAAACTGATCTGTCCAATAAAATAAATCTACACAGAGTCAATATTTTTCCTCTATATTTTAACAATATATCTTATTTTAAAAAATATATAGCCCCCAAATTTGATATGGAGAAATAAAATAGGTCTTCCAACAAGTATCTAGATTTTTTAAAAGATATATAAGAATGTATAGTGGCCTAAAACCATAGTTCAAGTGGTTTCTCAAAATCTAAGTGCCGAAAACCACCTCCCATTTTAGCTATAAAAGATCACCTTGGGAACCTCATTTAGGAGTTTGACCATGAGGCAAGGTGCTACCATTTTGGAGTCCCCAAGGAAACCTCTAATAAATACTAGAAGTTATGGAGGCCATATGAGGTGCTTCTTCATCATCATTATCTTCCTCCCCTCCCTTGGGGTTCTAAACTCCTTGTGATCACCCAGGGAGGAACGTGATGTAATCCTGAGCTTCATGTGTGTATTATCTTGAATGATCCTTTGCATTCTATATTGTTTGTTTTGTTTCATCATCCCCTCTTCTTATCTAATTGATTTATTTATTGTTTTTCCATGATCAAACACATATGATCATGTTTGGGGGTACCCTTTAATGTGATGTTTCACATATTGTTCACCATTTATTCTTTCCACTTTTAATTATATTTTTTCTGTGGTTCATATTGATTAATTGAACTCTCATAAACACTATAAATTCCATGTACATTTATGTCACAATATCATAAAGAAACAACATACAAACCTGGATAGCATATCGAGTTCATCATGTGTTTCCTTGATGAGTTTTGGTTATGAAATCAAACACATATCACCCAATCATCGATGGTGACTGGTGAATCATTTTGTGTTTTCGAATGAACCCCAGGAGGTATCCTGGTATAAACGTAGTAACACTCTTTTTATCGATATTATAAACCATGGATTAAAATATCATAACCCTATCTCTTGAAGCGATGAAGGATGAGCATCATGAGATTTCCCTCGGTTGATCACACTTAATTTTTCCTTTTTAATTCTATATTGTCATATCACTTTCGTTTTCTATTTTCATATTTAATCATCAAACCCCATGTCATCTAAAATCTCATTCCCATTATATTTTCATAATCAAAACCTTATTTTTAAATTAATTATCTAAGGCTCTATCGAGAGACATCCTAGGGTTACTACAATACTCTAGAAATTATAGTAAAAATTATACAACTAATTTGACGTTCTCGACAATGGCTCCATCAAGAGACGACCTAGGGTTAATGATATACTACATAAATTCTAGTAAAATTTAAACAACTAATTTTACATTCTCAACAATGCGATCAAGTATCATGTTCTACATCACAATATATTATTCCTAAAACATATTTTTTCTCCTACATGTCCATATTTTTACCTTGTTCTAATTTTCTATGTTTTTGGAAACTAATTTATGTGTTATTTTAGGTAACCTTAACATTTTTGACTTCCCCTTTTCAAATAAATTTATATTATCCCTTTGTGAAATGTGGGTTTTCAAGAGAGATATTTTTGAATATTGGACCCTTGATTACTAAGAAAGAAATTTCAAGGACGTAATTTATTTATGTGGGGTGGGGGGAATGTAGAACTATGAAAATTTATTTTAAAAGAATATTATATAATATATCATTCTTAACACATAATAAGGAGCTTTAATGGAATAATGATATATAATAAAAAAATATTAAAATGTGACCATTATAAACTAACTGTTAAATTAGAAGTATGAATAGGAAAAAAATTGTGATAAATATATATATATATATATGTTTTATATAATTAAAATGTAATTATTAATTTATAATAAACATGTTATTAATTTTTAGTAAATTCATTTTATGCTTCAAACATATTTTTTCTTCAAAAATGGTTTTTATTTTATTGTTTGTGTGATCATTATAATTAATTTCTACCTGTTTATGAAATTTTATTTTATTGAATGAATATAATTTTTAAATCATAATTTCAATATTATATTATGGTTAATATTTGGTGTTTTTTCTAAAAAGGATTATTTTTTAGGGAGTAGTGAAAAATAAAGATTTTTGTAAACCAATAATTACATTTATTTAAATAAAGTAAATTAAAATCCAAATTCTATTTTAGATTTGGCCTTAAATAAACCTAACATATATTTTATTAAAAATAATATTAATTATTCAATGCGAATAAATATTATTTCTGATTTCATTATAAGTTCTCTTTTAAGCATAAAAATGCACTTTTCTAAAAACTGGTTTCATTGTGTTTCATACATTTTTATTAAAATTTATTTCCATAACTCATAGAAATTTAATATTGAAAAATTAATCCCATATTTTAAATTATAAGGTTTAAATTTTTTAAATAGGTTTATTTTATTTTTTTCACTATATATAGTGATAACGGTAAATATTTGTTACACCGGTAAGGGTAAAATGGATAAAACAGAGTTAAAACTATGGGATATAACCTAAAAATATAAATAACATGTGAGTTTATTTCATTTGATTATTTTAATTCAACCAACAACATCCTATATTCAATTTCCTTCCATTTTCCTTTTATTATGACTTTTATATTGTTTTAAGAAAATGATAAATACAAAATTTTAATTTCATGATTTAAATTTATCATATAAGATTTCATAGGGATTAAAATAATTTATTAATGAATATAAAGGGTTATTTTCAATATAAATAAATTATTTCTATGATATAAATTTACTTTAAATTTTTAGGGATTATAAAATTACCTTAAATTTTTAGGTAGCACCAATACATTATTTGTGTAAGAAGTAGAAAAAATCCTAGTAAATGAATTTAGAAATAATAAAATTTAAATTTTTTAGATGAATTGTAGTATTCATGAATTTAATAGGTAATTATAATGTATAAATTATTTTAAATGTTTTTATATTTGAATTATAATGATATATTTATGTCTTTTAAGTCAAATTGAATGAATAGTAACTAAAATGACAATATTGAAATTTTACGATAACCATTATTTTATTAAACAATTTAAAAATCACAAAAAAAAAAGATTAAAGAGTGGAGTTGGAATGGTAAATGGTTTATAATTTCAACCATGGACTAGTTTTTATCAACATTTCACCTTTGAGGTTAATTTTTTACCCAAAAAGGATAAAAGAAATTATCAATGCAGTTAAGGTTAGAAAGGGTTGATGAGGGGGTTAAAAAAAATATAAAGTTTGAAATGAAACATAAACATGTAAAATTTTATTTTTTGAAGTTATTACAAACTTATGATGTCCTACCTTTAAAAATATGTCCATTTTTTCACTTTATATGATAACGATATATTTAATTTTTAAATATTTTAATTAAATCCAAGTGTGTCCTTTCTCTCACTTACAAAAGGGCGCCTATTATTCTCCATTATTCAAAAATATTTAGAATGTTAAATCAGCCAATACATACCCCAATACCTTTATATATTCATTATGTTTCTTCTTTATCTTCTTTTATTCTCTTAAGATCATCTTGATAAGGTTTAAGGTTTAAGCCAAAGGAGTTATCTGAAAGAAGAGGTAATCATCTTCACCAACTATTTAGAAGATTATTTCTACTTATACATCCTTTAAATATATTTTATCCAAACAAAAAAAACACTTAAATATAATTAATATAATTTTATGTTTTTATAATTATGGGACAACCATTTTTATCCTCCTGTCTATCTTATGGAAAATGAAAACATTGCTCGTGCGTATGTAGAGCATATCATCACCACGTAGTGGAGTAATTAGTTTTTCTTAACCAATTTAAATGGATGGTTATAAATATTTAACTAATAAATGATTATGATATTTATGAAATAATTATTACTCTATAAATTTAATATATCATTTTCTTTCTTACCCTTCCACCTGTTAAGAAATTATAATGTCACACCTACGTACGTGTGGACTACCACCTCTATAATGAGATGTGATTAAATTTTCAGGTATTCCATTCATAGATAATTAATATATATAAATATATATATATATATATATAATGATTATATATTATATTTATACCCTTACTAAAATTCTATATATAATATAGCCAAAATAATGATGCAAGGACTATAACTGCCTAATCGAAACATACAAAATAAAAAAACTTGTTAATAACTGAAATGATGATCATAATAAAATATCGATAATGAATGGGTGATATTATTTTATAATAAAAACATGTATTTAATTATAATTATTAATATGATTCTATTAAATAATTATAAAATTTTATATTTAGTTTACAGGTCATTAAAAGTATTTGCAACAAAAGTGGAATCCTGCATAAGGTTTCTTCATCTCAATATTGTTTCATTGAGACATGTTTGATGTTATAAACCTATTTATTTTTATAAGGTGTATATACTAACGATTTTACATTATGTAAAATTTATTCCTCTTAATTCATGGTATTTAATGTTTTAATTCAAATTATTTTATCCAAGGGGTTTTGATTTGAATGTTACCAAAGGGGAATGGGTTTCGCGTCTCAATTCTATTTATATGAGACATATTATATATTCAATAATTTTTTATTTTTTTGTGGAGAATATACAAAACATTAATGAATTTTATAATTATTTTTATATAAAATATATATAGTTAAAAATCAATCTATTTCTCTCTATTTTATAAGATTTTGATTTAAAGATTTCCAAATCTATAAGGGTTTTGTGTTGCATTCTCACTTTTACAAGGATTCTTTATGATTAAATTTTTTGGTGAATAAATTATATAATCTATTTCTCAAAAATAAAATTTATTTTTTTACAATATATATATTTATTGAGATTTCTAGTTTTCCTTATATTTTTCTCCTTCAAAGTACTCAAAATTTTGTAAGAATGTTTTTAAGAAAAACCATCTTAATTTCTCTCTTTAATTGGGAATATTTTCTTCAATGTCTATATTTTATTTAAAAAACATTTTATAATATTTTTAATATTTTAAAATGATTTATTAAATTCATTTTTACACATGTCTTACTTTCAATGAAACGTTTTTATGTATATTCTTTTTCTTTTCTGTACTTGGTACTATTTACTGAATGTGTGAATTAAATATTTGATTAAATATTTTCTGCATGAATGGATTTTACCACTATCATGATTAATATTTTCTTTTAAGATTATTTATTATGTTTCCATGTCTCATTCCAAATAATATTATTTCATAATAATCTTTAAATATTTAAATTTTAAATAAGTAATCTTGAAATGAAAAGATTATTTTTCTCAAGAAATGTTCCATGAATATTTTAATAGTAAATTTATCTTTTTAAAAATACTTTAATTAATATTATTATCTACTTGGGATATATTATAATAATATCATCCATAATATTACTCTAAATGTATTATGATTATGTTTCTATTTTGATTATATAGGGAAAATATTAAAATTTAATTCACTGTTTTTTCAATAGTAATGTTTGTGTAGATTATGTAATGAATTATTATTTATTTTTATTATATGATGAGTGTCTTGGACTTGTTAAGTGATAGTGAGGGACCATTATATCTCATTCATTCATCTTTAGGGATCATGAGACTAATTAACTTCGGTATTTAGTTTATACCAGCCCAAATATTTTTGATTTATTAGAAAAGGACCATAATGGTAATATTATGATGTTTTTCATTATACATCCATCATTATAAAATCATTTTTTTATCCATTTGATTATTTAAGTTTTTATTTAATCCAATTATATTCCCCTTTTATGATATTGGTTATATGGAATACTTGATTATTATTTATATTTTTCATATTATTCATGATTTATTTATTCTATGATAGCTTCTATTGTACGTTTTCCCTTACTACACATATGATAAAAAACTTTATTATGTTTTTCTTTCACCAAAATAAAAATAATGGCTATATGAAATATTCTACTGATATATTAGAATAATTGATAAATTTCTCACTATAATTATTTTTTTTGTTTCATATTTTAAAATGTAATTTGAGAATCATGTCTGTATCTTTTTTCCTACGAAAACTAACATATTCGATCATTCTTTTTGAAATATATTGAATCTCATATTAATATATTATGTTAAACATCAATTTTGGGTAACTGAATTTTGGGTTTTTTAGAAACAACTATTTATTCCAATACATTCCAATTGGCTAATGAAACCACTCAAATAATCCCTAAACAATAGGCATGCCAATGTAAAATTCATGTTATGTACAGAAACTTTCCATATATTTAACAGAAATTCATCTCCTTTAAAAAATAACACCAATGATGAAAATAAGGGATCCTTATAAATGTAAACCATGATAAATTTCAACAAACCCCACTTTAAACCCTTGGTTTGGACCTCCATGTTCATTACGGCTAGTGGAATGAGAGAAAAATTAAGAAAAAGTGGAACATGGGGAGAGGAAGAATAAATCGAGGTTAAATTGGAATTAACTCAAGATAGAACACAAATAAATAAAGGGATATTTCTAATATTACAAAGGGGGAATATGGATTTTAGTTGGAGGGGCTAGTTTGAACAAGGGGAAAATAAAGGGAGAAAATAAATTAAATATGAACAAGGATATTTTGGCAATTTTACTTTTTTAAGTAACCTATGAAAACTGCACTATTTGGCTATAATGATCTTCTCCAGATTCTTATTGACTAAAGAATCCATGTGGTTACTATGAAAAATTTATATTTTCTCCCAATCCCTCTCTCGAATGGTTATCCACATAATTGCTAATAACTGTGTGCTAACCATGCACACTCACTCCCTTCCCCAAATTTGAACATCATTGACACTTGACTTTTTAATACTCCAAAATAAATAAAATGAAAATAAAAACTTATAATAAGATACAATAGTGACGAAAGAGTTGTTACTATTATAGAACCACTTCATAGTTAGTCATAGATTGTGACTTAGACATATATTTTTGTGATCAATGGTATGGAATTATTCATGGAACATCATGCAACTGATTATGGTATATGAATTTTAAATATAAATATCTGGTAACTCTTACACATAAGATATCATTAACACATAGAGAAACAATGCACTTAAGAGTTAGTTTCGTTTTTGAAGGTGAAGTTCCCATGTTGGAATTGTATTTGTTGTCAATAAGGATGATTTCCTTAACAATGTGAATAAGTTAATAGGTTTTTTTGGTGGTCATGAATATGTTAAATCTCCTACCATAATAAATGGAAAAGTGATTAGAGGTGTTTATTGAATATCTTGTTAAGAAAATTTCAAGAAGCCTAGAATATTGTGTTGATTTTTTCACTAATTATTAGGAAAGATACAAGTGTTTTGGGTGATGAAACATTTTCTACAATATTTAATAAAATTTTTAAGGCCTTGGGAGTGATTGAGAAAGGACTAAAGTTGTTTTGAGTTTAAAATATTACCTATTTAACAATAACTCTAGATTTATATAGGTAATGTATAATTAACTCAGTATTTCTACTATCTATGTAAGGATAACACTGAAACTAGGAATTGTTTCAAGGTAAAATCTTACTTATGTTAAAATCATATATAGGTGTAGTGTGTTTTTTAGAAGTAGTCTAAACACTGCATAATTGTAAGGAAAAAATCTAGAGTTCTACGTAAAGGTATCAAGTGAAATTAGTTTGAAACATTAAGGTAATATTGAGATATGTAAAGGTAATTTATGACATGAATAAATGTCATAATGAAGAAATATATACTATATCAGGTAGTTTTGTGACTTTTCTAAAGTTCATATAAGAAATAAGGTGGCTAAGTAAGGGTTATCTATGATTTAAAATACCTATATAAAGGAAATATTGGGATTATAATAACTTCATCATGGTAATTATGAGTTACATAAAGGCCATCTAATATAATTTCCACTAAAATAGATACTACACTAAAAGGATATGTGAAATTAAGACACCACCACACCATAGTGTATAATCAGTGGTGGTTTTGGTGATTATTTTGAGTTTATAATTTTCCTATGAGAAATAGTAATCTAAAATATGTGATAATGATATGCATGGAATCTAAAATTAAATAAACTAAATAGTATATACCAGTTCATATTCTATAATTTATGGTTATTTTGAGAAGTATGAAGTCCATCATGATGAGCTACATGTTGTGGGCAATTCTGTGTTTCTGCATTTTATAGCCTAACATGGAATTTTTATGATGAGTGATAAATATGGAGGAGATAAAGTCGGGGAAATTTATATCTCACATGAAGAATTATAATCTTAGTTCCATGATGTTTAAATAAATATTATTACATCAGAATTAGTGGAGAAGATAATGATGTGATAGTTCATATACTATGTGGCATTATTCATCTGTATCTACAAGCGTTATTATTGAAAAATATATCTATTTTAAGTGTATTTAAATGAATACAAATTAAAAAAATAAAAGTTTTAAAATCATGGAGGAAATATTCATTCTTCAATGTGAATATATATTTTCACAAGAGAATAAATAAGATGGTTTTATACGATGCTTCGATATAGTTGACAATTTAAATAAATGATTATTTCGTCAACTAAAATATGTATTAACACATCTAAGAGAGAATATGCATTGAATAAATAAATATAATTCATATTATATTCATATATTATATAAATAAAGTGATAAGAAAAATATATTTCACTTTTATTCATTTTTACAGTGATTTTGAGAAATTTTGATCGATCCAGGAGAGTATAACATGTGTACATGAAGAGAAAAATGTCAAAAAACCATTGCACCTGGAGTTAGAGGATGATGAAAACATATTTTAAGGAGGTTGTATAAGGATTTATTTTGAAGAGTTTTGTAAGGAAGTGACCAATCCATCTAGGAGGGATAATCTATGACAGATAGTAACAAAAACTTGTAGTAGGATTGTAACTTTGTGAGAAAATTTAAAGATACTTTGGTGAGATGTGTAGTCCAATTCTGGGATGTTTAATCCTATGGTGGGATGACATGGAATCATGGTGAAACACTATCATTATATGAACTTATGTTAATATCAGAAGAATTTGTAACCGGAATGCATAACCAGTAGTAATAAGGAGTGAGATCACATTGAGACCAAACCTTGTAAATCCTTGCACCCTATGCCTTTTACTTACTATATCATACAGGTGAGTCTGTAAAGAATAACAAGTGCGAATTAACGCTTTAACTGACTATAAAAATTGAAATTAGGCTATAAATTCATAAATATAAAATTGGGATCAATGATACACCCCATCCTCTTTTAGTGATCACAGCTGATCTATACACTAAAAGTGGTATCAGAACAAGGTTCTCTCTAAATATCCAACTTAAAAAGTAGCATGGAAAATCATAATTTTGTAAAAAAAAAGGAGTTCCATATTTTATTAAAATAATTTGCATGTCTAGAAAAACTAGATGTTTCCATATTTCTTATGACAAGGGATTAAGGTTATTAATACTATTATAGAGGGTTTTACTCCTTTTGGATGATATGCTCCCATGATTCATACAAAGAAGATAAATATTGGAGTTTATGGGAAATCAAGGAATGTCATCATGTTATCACTATATTATATAGTCTATACCATGGTAATGGGACTTAAAATTTCCAAGGGGTTGTGTAAAAAATTTAAAAATATATATAAAGGTAATATGAAAATCATGGAATACAAACATAGTATTTGGTGAGAAATTCTTGAAGATATTCATATATAATATTATGAGAATAATATATATTTATTTACCCAATTTAATGGGATTTTAAGTGTAACGACCCAAACTATTATAAATAAAATTCACTTTATGATTGAATTAAATTCCATAATATGGTTATAGAAAAAATAATAACTTATTTGGATTTATTAAATCCTTTTGGATTTTAAAATACTATTAAGAATCATTATCATTTATAAGATATTCATTGAACAGTGATCATATGATTAGTATAAATATAGGGTTATGATAAATCCAATTGACACAGAAAAAAGAAGCAATTGTCTTGACCAATAGGATTGTACCCAATGAAGCCTATTTATCAGAGTTCCCAAGGGAGATACCATCATTGGGATAATCTTTTGACCAACACCAATACAAGATCCAAAAATTAAGCATGAGTGAAACCATTAACTTTAGTTTTTCAAGCTTATTGAGGTCACGGCCCAAACCATGTACATCGAACCACCCCATGAACATATCACCAACGCGCACCTTACCCTTAGGGAATTTAATAGCATAATAAAGTTCTATACATCAATACCCTAATATTATTAATATTAATATTGTATTTTCAATAAAATAATGGTAATAATTAATTCTTATTTTTGTTACTTTACAAATGATTAGAATTTTGATATGATAAAACATGAATAATATTTTGGGGTAATATAAAACTTCAATTAAAACATTACTTTTCATGAATTAATGGGTTTTTAAAATAAAATATATTTTTATGAAATATTGTTACAAAATAATATTTATTGAATATAAGTGATAATATTATTTTTATGATGTCGCATTAAATTTTGATAAGGGTTCCAAAACTGTTACTGTTGAAAAAACCATAATTTCTTCATAAATGTAGATTATTGTTTTAAAAATAAAAAATCACATGTTTATAAAATCATTTTGATAAAATAAATATTTTTTTAAAATTATATTTTAAAAATTATCCAATAGTGAATTTTTCATAATTTTATGAGATAATCAAATTCCTAGGTAAAAATTAAATATGGTATAAATATACAGTATGTATTATGACATCAAAATGAAAAAACAGTGATGTAATAAATTTTATAAAGGGTATCTATACCCAAATATATATTTACCCTTTAAAATATATTTTTTTAGTTTATTTGATTAATTTTTTAATGCCTTTATGAATCCTCCCAAACCTATGTTATATTTTACACTTTTAAAATAATTTCCTTAAGAACAAGACTCACATCCACATCACCAAGGTTAATATTTTATGAATTTTGGATCTGGGAAAAAAATAAATCCACAAATTTTTGGAAGAAATAATTTTAAGAAACAATGGGATAGTTTTCGGTTTTGATTATTTTATTATAGAGTCCAAAACCTATGCATGTGATATAATAAATAAATCCCCTCTATTTTCCTATAAAATTCCACACAATATCCCTTTACTCTTTACTTAAAAACCTTGTATAACTTATTTACTCTTCCCTAAACTCACTAGAGTCCCAACAAGCGGCCTCTAATATCTCAACAATATTCTCCCAAGCTTTTGTAATCACCCTCTCAAGGAAAGGGATCCTCTCTTTCTCCTCTATATTCAAGAACCTTATTTATGTAATTCACTTTTGTCTTACAATTCATATTGATTGGATAAAGAATTACACATCTCTATTACTTTCCTTATGATTTATATGTGATTATTTACCCCTTTAACTCTCATTAATCTCTCCCATGATTCATTATATACCCCTGTTATGCTGCCAAAATTATCCTATGATTTTTCGATGCCATGTTTTTATTTAATCACCCCCCCATATTATGCCTATTAATTCCAAAATTTTAATGTTGGATTATGTTCCTAAATATACCTTATACTTTCATTTTTACTTAAAAGTTATGATAGACCCCTTTCTCTCTCATTTAACCCTTCAATGAATCTTCTTGTACTCTCATTACGCTGCCGAAATGTCAATATGATTTTCCATGTTGAACATTTGTAAGGTGTATACCCATACCCATTTCTACTCAAGGGTGTTAACCTAGATGTAATTATACTTAATTTATTGAGTAATATCATTTATATAACCCAAAAAACTTAATTTTATGATTAAATTTCATAAAGTATGTACATAGGTTATATAATCTATGTGGAACACTTATGCATGTATATGATTTGATTATGATGGGTCCACCTAGATACAAATTCAATGCATTGGTTAATGTATTAATCTCATGATACTCCACATATGGTTCCCAATTGATTATCCAAATAACATTATATTATTATTTCTTAGTGTGTAACCTTAACTTTTTCTTATGATGTCATGTTTAAAGTTGATTCCACATTCCCATGTTGCCTTTATGTTATCATGTTATATCAGGCCTTATTGTTCATATCTTTTATTATCACCCCTTTTATGTACCATTTAATTGTATATTTTCTAACATGTAATGCATTAATCATGTTACGATTTGCATATTCCATTACTGGGATTTTTTAGCACACCACTTCTTTATGTATGTTCCAAGGCTATCCAAGTCAGTTTTAAGTACGATCAAATATTATGATCATGTTAAGGAAGTTTCCAATACTATCAATGTGCCCC
Organism: Viscum album; assembly: GCA_963277665.1. Classification (NCBI taxonomy): domain Eukaryota; kingdom Viridiplantae; phylum Streptophyta; class Magnoliopsida; order Santalales; family Viscaceae; genus Viscum; species Viscum album. Next base: position 1,726,348,406 of record OY728141.1, read on the forward strand.
ATGTTTTAACATGTTTTTTAATGAACCTAATTACAAAAAGAAAGTATACTTCTTGATCTTATGGGTTGTATTATGTGTATTATTATGTAATAAATCATGAAATTATGTGTAAAAAAGACACGGGTTTTCATAGTTTGTATTAAAGAAATGTTTAGTTATTTGTTAGATTAGGATTTGGAAACTCAAGTGAAAGATTTATAGATAAAACTAAACATAAGAATACATACTTAAATTTTAGTAAAGTATAGAGTAAGTGGTTCCCAAGAAAATAATCTCTTTCTGAATATTATAAGTGGATCTGGATCTAGAAAAGATGTACCTAGGAATAACACCTGAAAATATCGTTTTGATCTAGACTCAATTGGGAGTTAGTTCTTGAGAATATCCCTTAATACACACTTGGTTTAACACTCTTGAGGTAAATGATTTCTTAAATTAGAAATCTCATTATGAATTATTATTAAAGAAACAAAAATTCCCATAAGAGTCGATATTAAAAAATAGATCTTGGAAAACATAGATTGAACCCTAGGAATTCATAAGTTAAAGAAATACATGTCATTTATAAATTATCCCTTTAATGTTTCTAGATTTTAAACTATGTGTTTATTATTTTAAAATTAACAATCCCAAAATTTCTCTTTATTCTAACTAGTTACTGAAAATAGTAGTTGAATAAGAAACTAATGGGAAGGGAAATGTGATGACTGGAAAAATGAGATTCCAAATCCAATGGGTGGAGGAATCATAAAATTTGTGATAATAATATCTCATTTGACTCAGGTTCAAAATATAAACCTAAATCATGACATATGCTCAAATCCCCATCAAAAAGAACTAAATGAAATTGATTCTTTTTTTCAAAAAAGGCTTTTGATTTTAAATAGAGCTTCTAATATCTCAATAAATGAATAGTAGACCAAATCCATTGAAAATATCTTCTCCATCATTCAAAATTTCAAGAAAAAGAAGGTTATACTGGTAGTTTATATTATAGATGGAGAATCGAATTAGTTGTGGGAATTGATCAAGAATATGAAGCCTAAGTAAGAGATCAAGCTATGGAGTGGAAGGAATTATAGAAAAAAATATTGGAATCTATTTTCCCCGCACACTAACTACTAAAAATCAGGACTTTAATAGTGTTGGAATTTATCATCACTATAAAAAATCATTAATAAATTTTCCCTTTATTAATGAAAAAAACCTGATAAAAGGTACCTTTTTTAGCGCCAGCAATGCTTTTTTTATCGCTGATAAAGCATTCCCTTTATGAGCGCTTCATTTTTAGTGATAATAATTTTTAACTTTATTAGTGATTTATTTTTATCACTAATAAAAGACACCCTTTATAAGTGCTTTATTTTTAGCACCCATAAAGGGGTTCTTGATCATGGATTTTTTAGTGCTAATAAAGGAATGAAAAAAATTAAATTAATTAATTAAATAAAAAATAAAATGGTTTTATTGAAATAATATTTTTAAAAATATTAATTAAATAATTATTGATAAATACCCAAAATAAAATGATTAAGAAAATAGAATTTCATTAAAAAAGTTCATCCCTCTAAGAAGAATTTTCCAAATTCAGAAGTGGTTGGTGATGGAGGATTCCACGAAGGGTGAAGCAGTTTGAAGAAACAATTTCACAATAGAATGTTTTGATGGGTTTTTATCTTATAAAGAAGATGTTCTGTGGAAGTAGCAGAGGTAAAATGATGTAGTGGATGTCTAGATAAGAAAAATGGTTTGCAGAAGTAGGATCGGTCTATGGAAGAAATGGCGGTCTACAGAAGTGGAAACTATCTGTGAAGTATGGGTGGTTCCCAAAAAAAAGGGTATGTGGGAGAAGAGGCCAACCATGAATTGGAGGTGGTCCATGGGAGAAGTGGTGTTCTCTGATGAACTCATGACACATGGTTAAAAATAGTTTTTGGAGGATTCAATTTGGTTCATGGAAAAATTATGGAAGTATACATAGGGAATAAAATATTTTTTGAAATTGGTTTTTGCAAACTATCAGAATAGGGAAAAGTATATTTCTTCTACAGTTAAAAATGGGACTTCAATAGAGCATATATGTACAATTGAGAATGTTTTAAATCATAGAAATAAAGGTACCTACAAGTCCATAAATTTTGAGTGGATCCTTTCTAGGTTAGTAATCAAAAGAAAATTAGGATGGTTATCCTTTCCACTAGTAGTGAGCCAGATAAAGTGACTTAGGGAGTGACTACAAGGAAACAGCCATTAACATATCTTATTCTTGTTTTTTTAACTAGAATTAACATTCTAAGATATATTATGTTTTGAGTTTTAGATAATTATAACAAACTCTTACATAGTAAACTCATAAATTAAAAGTGGACACTTATACTTAGTATTCATTTTTTCACTGAAGGAAACCCTTTTAAAATAAAATATTATTTATTTTCAAGACACATCTTCAATTCTTACATAATGGAATAATCTTTGTCATTAACAATCTTAAGACTTGTGAAAAACATTTTAATACTTGTTATGAGCACAAAATCTCAATAATGGACATAAAAAAGAATGACACCATTAGTCTAGTTAAAACATGGTAACCCATTTAACAATGTTTGAGTAAATAAAACAAACATTTTCATATGAATAACACTCATACTATATTCATAAAGAAAAATATTAAAACCAATAGAAATAAATTAAAACTCATTTAGGTGACTTAGATTATCATATACATAAAACCCTTTCAAACATATTTCAATTAGAATAACCATATGTTTGACTTCCAATTTGGAGATCTATAATGGGGATCACCCTTCAGTTGACCTATATCGGGCTCACCTGTGACCTATGATGGGGCTCAAACCTTCATATAAGCTATAAAAATCTCACTCGTGAGATAAATTGGAGATAAAAAATTCGTAAAAGTTGTGTTGGGGTCACCTGTGAGATATAATTGGTCTCAAACCTTTATATAAGCTATATCATGCTCACCCGTTTCATATATTCCTCAAGTACCATTTCAAAAACATGTTCATCGCAAAACCCATTTGAAAACTCTTATAACCCTATATGAAAAACATTTTCATATAAAAATACCATTTCATTTAAGAATCCATTTTCAATACCAAGATACCCAAATAAAGAATTTATTTTCCTTTTAAACTACATTAATGATTTTAGAGTAATACAAATATCAAATAACTATTACAGTGGTAGAGAAGACATTGTCACCATATACATTAAAATAAAAACCATTCACTTTGTAAATTTGTAATCAAAGTAAAACACTTTGTATAAAAAGATTCCATTTTGAAAAATTTGAATAAATTTAAAGATAAACATAAAATTTCATGTTTAATAATTTTATATCCATATAAATAATTATGTAAATTAATATCAGGAAGAAAATTATTTTCTAATTAAATATTTAAACATTCAATTTTTCCCACACCACTTTGAAGATTTAAATTGTAATCTATAGGAATTAATATATTTACCAAAAAATAACATTATTATCTATAAAATATGGATATGAAATTCCATAGTAGCTATATATAAGCTTTATAAAATAATAAATGTGCATATTATTAAGAAATTCCTCAATGAAAGGATATTTAAAAGAAATCCATTACCTTGAGTCTGACTAATCATGTACAATCATTATATTCTTAAATAATAAACTTAGGTTAATTTATACTTTCTTGAGAAACTTTTACAATTTTATTATTCCTTTTATTTTTCTTATTACCATGTTATAAAAGTTATGTAATTATTTAAGTTCATATCGTATTTTTTGTCAAAAATTGGTACTTAAGTCAAAAATAAACTTGGATTGATGTCAATAGTCTATGTGGTCATAATTCCATAACATCCGTAATAATAGTAATGAAATAATAATTAATTTAATACTTCAATTATAACTTTAAAATTAAACCAATCATTTATGGTTTGAAAAATGAACAACGTTATAATCATGGAGACGGTAGGTCGTACATATGCAGGAGTAACATTTCCACTTTTCATTGAACATCATTGAAATAAGTTAGTTATTATTTTGTCTTTACATAATGATCATAATATTATTGAAATAATGATAATAATTTAAATATACTTATATATATCATACAAGTGATGTGGTGAATAAAAATGATTCGCATTGCTTCGTGGAGGTGATAATTCACACCTACGCACGAACGATGTGATCATTTTTATGTGCAAGGAAAGTAAGTAAATAACTGAAATATAATTATTTTAAAATGATAAATATGTCATGAATATCATATATAAATATTTAATCCGTCATTATAAATAGTTTTGATTGATGGCTATGGAAAATGAATTTTATCGGTTCATGGAGGTGATAGTTCACACTTACACATGAACGATTAATTACTTTCCCATTTATTAAAAGTGGAGTTGGATTTCGGTGATTATATTAAAATAATAAAAAATAATTATATTTATGATACTTGATTTATTATTTCATCATGGTTTGATGATATTTGAAAGATTTGTAAGAAGAAATAAAATAGAAATACTTAAAGAAAATGATACCTCTTCTTCAGTTGATCACCTTTTAGGAACACCTTAACACCTCTGAGAAGGATGTTTTGCCTAATTTAATGACTTAAGAATGTGGGTAGGGATTCTAGGAAGAGTTTTGGGAAGATATTATTGTAACAAAAAGGTTTTAACATGTGATTATTAGAGAAGAATGGGTACCTTTTTATAGGAGATGAGAGGGTCACCCTTGGTAACTCTTAAAATATTAAATTAATATAAAATCAATCTCAGTTCCAAATGGTCCCAAAATAATTTATTTACAAGATAAAATGGTTTTGGGGTGGAATACCCATAATTAAATTAAGATTATATGAGTTTTTAATATTTTTTAATCCTTTTGTTTTTTGTTTAACCCTTATTTTACTGTTTTTAATCTTACAGTTATATCATTCTATTTACATTTTATATGTTAATGTAATTACCATAACATGTAAAAAGACCAAAAAATGTCTCATTAATGAAATATTATGAATTATCCTAACATTTTGGTTAAATATTATATTTTTAAAAAAAATTACATTTAATAAACTATTTTATATTTTAAGTTGAATTATGTCAATTTTGAAACTATTCACAGTAGACTTTTTTAAAAAATCATAAAAACTTTATTCCTTTGGAAAAAATAAATTAACTCAATATTAACATGTCATATTCATCCATAAAATTCGTGTAAGGAATAAATTAGTTTGAATAATATTTATTTTAATATTTATAATTTCATTTATATGATTCTTTCATTAATAAAGAAATCACTACATCATCATTGGGTCAGAATTAAATTTAATTATTTAATGTACAAAAATTATAAATAAAATACCATGATGTATGAAATATTTATATCCTTATAATAAATATTTATAGTCAAATATATCACTTATATATCCCCATGTTAATGAGTTTATTAATAAAAGTTATTTTTATGATATTTTTGTCTTTACTTTAAATTAAATGGTACAAATGCCATAATCATACCCAACTAGATTTTAAAGGAAAAAATTTCATCCTAAGTGTTGTATTGATCTTCTATAACTCATAAAATAATCTTAGGAAAAGTTTTAGGGTAGTTTTATTTTATTATAATAATATTTTTACCCATAGTTACCTAATTTACCATTTAATCGTGGTAAATAAAATATTGTAGTTACTATTCACCAAAAATTATTTTCATCCTATTAAACCATATTTTTCATACTGATTACAAACCTTTGTGTTAGTTTTTGAAAATTAAATTCCTGAAAGGGGAAAAATTAAATTTAAAAATTAATCTCGTTGTAGGAATGAAAAAATGGGTTTTTAAAAAGTAAAAACCATCAAAAGATTGACATTTGTTTATATCAAATTTCAATGTGAAATTACATACAATTACCAAAATTAGATTAAATGATAAAAAATATAATCTAAATATACTTTAAAACTAATTCATATGATAATATACTAATATAAATAAATTATCCGAAAAGGAATTTTTTAATTAAAATGCAGAATTATTCACTTTTCATTAAAATATGAATTTTATCAGAAAAATAAAAAAATCAACTAGAGTAAATTTTGATGTCCCAATTCTATAGAATAAGTTTATTTTTTCAAATATAATATATATAAGTGAAAAAAAATATTTAAAAAGGGGTTGACATCAAAAGATGATAAAACTACCTTTTAAAAATAATTTATGCTTAAAATTGGATTTATTCTTATTTTAAGCCACTAAATTTTTTTGATGAATGTAAAAACATTTAACAAACTTAATTAGCATAATATAGTTATTTATCTTCATTCCCACCAATAAAATGGCTATGTTCTAACTACTATTTAATATAATAATATTAATAATGTATAATTTTTTGGTATAACTCAATTTGGTGTGCAACGTAAGGTTTTAGAGAAACACATTGTTGAGTTTCGGGTATGGTATCAGAAAAAAGTAAACCCTTTAACGTAAAATTAATATCTTATTCATAAATATTAATAGATATAAAAAAGGCTTATTCTTTCATTACCAAGGATGTTACAGTGACTCGTGGGAAATCAGTGAGCTAACCCTAAATATTGTGACAGTTGTGAGCCTGGGCATAGAAGTGATGTAGCCCAAACCATATAATTTGGAAGTGAGCCTTATTGGATTTGGAACATTGATACATCATCATTGTATTCTCATTGGATATATCCCAGTTATGGTGAACCAAGTAAAATTGGTGTGTCTCTTGCATGATTTCAATTATTTTCATACATTTCTATGGAAAGGAGAGAGAATAATGTTTTGTTTAATAACTAAACAATATCTGAAGGGGAAAGTGTTTCAAATGTCATACCTTAATTCACCCCCCCCCCCCAGGATATTTAACCTAATTGGGCTAATAATAATTTTATATACAACTCAATCACATAAATATTTACAAAATTAATGAAATCTAATACAGAAAATGCATTTAATAATTATGTAATTTATTAAAATTTTAATATTTATACTAGAATTTCATTATAACATGACATTCTCAGCACACTTTAAGCCGAAAATTAATTTGGGTTTTTTCTTGGTATATATTCCCATTACAATAATTATATTTATATATATTTATTATATATATATAATTATATTAGTTTATATAATTATATAAATATTATTTTTTGACAATTATTTATATAATTATAAATAAATAATTATACATTTAAATAATTATAAAATTATAGTAAATATATTTAAATAAAGAGAATAATTACTATATGTATTTATATTTATTAAATATATATATAATTATATAAGTATATCTAAAAAAATATTTATAATTATAATTATAAATCTTTTATCAGTGATTAATTAATAATCCTTGGTAAAAGGATTCTTTATCATCGCTAAAAACGTAGCTAAAGATTATTTTTATCATCCCTTATGACCTTAGCACTGATAAAAGGGACCTTTATCAGTGCTTCTTTGAAAGAACCGATAAAATTATCCCGATCTATTTTAATAACTCTAACTATCATGAATAGTTCACCATATCTGAAGCTCTCTAGAGAATCCAAATACTGTATGCAATGTTCATAGTCAAATAAAAGCTTGAATCTAGGCTACAATCAAGTCTCTAACTATTACAATGCTCGAACATTTCAAGGGTCAAACGTAACCAAGGATCGAATGAAATATGGGTTATTATATATATCTATTTTCCCTCTTTTATCCACTAAACCTTCTCAGCCACATCCATGTATCCCAAAAACTCTAGTTCCACTATCCTATAATAAAACATCGTAAAATTAAATGTTTTTCAGATATATTGAAATATCATCCTTCCTAATAGTATGTGGATCTACTTCGGACAAAATTGGTATTGTGAGACCTAAAATATATCAAACCCAATGTTGGGTCATGTTGTTGTGAGATATAATAGGCTCCTAATACCTATATTCCATGACATCTTCCTATTTTCAATTATCAATTTTGAAAAATTCCTTCATATAGTGATCAGTATAGTCATTGGTTTGGAATATTCCATTGAAAATAACTTTAGAACCTATTTTTCATATTTTGATTGAGAAATTAATGTACTATGATTTTTTTGATTCACCTATAAACTAAGGAAAATATTTAACTCATAAATAATAGACATATCGATATTGTACATCATATGATCCAAAAAAATGTGTTGTTCTTTTTAAAATCCTAAAATAATATATCTTTGACAATATGTGCACCAACATCCTTTGAACATTCTTCATATTTATATAAAGGTTTTTATCAAAACTACCTTGCTGGAAAAAAAAACTTTATTAGGTATTGACCAAACCTTAAATACCAGGTCCTTAGTGATTTCTTTATCTGATTCAAATAATTCTTTAACTGGAACATCGTTCTCTCACATTCATCCATAATAATCCCATCAAGTTTCTCAATGTATAACCCCCATTAAGAAATCCATTGAGGAACTTATATTTCGACATCTATTTGGAATAATTTCAACTACATTTTTAATAAATATCCAAGAAAAATAAAAAAGTTTCCAACTATTCTATGAGAGTAAAATTATCATAAATATAAATGCCTTTGGTCTAGGAATTCCCCTTGCACACAATCCATTTTTTCAATCCAATTTTCCATATTCAATGAGTTTATTATAGAATGCCCATTTGGTTATAAAAACATTTCTATCTTCCATCCTTGGAACAATTTCCCATGTCAGATTGTTCTTATTCGAATCAATATCATCATGCATATATTTGATCCAATTATCATCCTTGTCAACCAATCAAAATGATTTAATCTCAAATTAGTAAAAAAATTAGGTTTTTGAAGAGTCTTACTCCTCAGAGTTTTCACCAAAATTGTCTGATCACCTATGACATTTTATTTATTGAATTCAACCTTGCTGGAATTTCTTGTATTTGATAATCCTTCTTTATTTTCCTCACCATCAATGTCTTATTTTGAGTCTACCTTAGAATTTGTTTCTCCATCATATGATACTCAATTAAACATTAATTTCCTCTAATGTTTGATAATTATTTTATATATTAATAGTCTTCCCATAATAATTAGTAAAAAATATCATTTAATTTTATATTTTCATCATAGAATCATATTAACCCACCCTTTTTAAGTCAGTATTTAAGTGTATAATTGTCTAGTATGATCCATTCTTCACTACCACAAATAAATTTACTCTTTCAATCACAATCACCACAAATTTTTACTGACCCCAAATCAATAAATGGTTTCACTAGTTTTCTATAACTTTTTAAAAATATAGCCATCTATGAAATGATAACCCACTCATTAATACTTCTTAAAAATCACTTTATTTATTTCATCACACATCTAAAAAACTATGTATGTTTTACTTTAATCTATATAAAAATAGATCATTTTTTACATTTTTTTATTCCACCCTTAGACATCATTGATTACTATCCATGTAATTCATACAAATGGGAGGCATTATCCATTTTAGAGAACACAATGGAGTACAACTATCATCCTCATCATTTAATTCTCACTAATAGTTATTTCATTTGGTTTCATGAGACTCATCTTCCATCTCTGTTATGTAGTTTGTACTACTATAAGTTGTGGCCATCCCATGGATTAGTACAACATAGAGTATTTCAAGTAACATATGTAAAAGTCCACAAGAGATGGAGGATGTGTGTCAAACAACAAAATGAAATGATAAATGTTTGGGATATGAGTTGATTAGAATGACAGTTGTCTATAAATTTCACCATTGAATGAATTCAGAGGATAACAACTATTATAGTGTCTTAATTCATTTATTAAATCCAATTACACATTTTCTTCAAAGCATACTGAAATTCTATGAAACAATCAAATGTGTGGGCTTCCATTATTATAATTGTCTATAATTTTCACATTTGATAATGAATATAAAATATGTATTTGTTTATTTTTTGAAAAAAATTAATATTTTAGGAACCCAATAAGATGGATATGAATTCTAAATGGATGAATGATAATCATTTGACAAAAAATTATTAATATGAAGTTAAAGTATTCATCATGATTTCAAGAGAGCATACATATGACCCTTATCAAATCCTTTTTATGTGTTTATGTTAGTAAACTATGATGAAATTAACATGGCATGTAGATATAAGAATTAAATATGGGAACCTACGTCATCCAGAAGACTCTTCTCAGTGGAAGAAAATTGATTATGAGTATCCTGAATTTTTTAAATGAGCTGAGAAACTTTCATTTTACATTATCTATATATGGAATAAATCCTTTCGGTGTATAGAGAAGTAATCACATTACATGTATCATCATGTTAGCAAATTATAACTTTCCACCATGGTTATGCATGAAGTGTAAATACATTATGTGATCTCTACTTATATCTGGACCAAAGCAACCTAGTAATGTTATTGATGTCTATTTGGATCCATTGATTTAATATCTAAAATTGATGTGGGATATGGGTGTTACATTTTTATGATACTCATATAAGTGAATAAATCACATTGAGGTCCATGTTATATGGGATGATAAATCACTTCCCCTCTTATGAAAATTTATCAGGCCATAGCATCAAAGGAATGTTGGGGTGTCCCATTTATGAAAAACACACATTATTAATTTGGTTGAAACATTCCTTAAAGTTTATGTTTTTATTACATTAGAAATTTTTGCCTTGATGAAATAAATATTGATCTTGGATGACAAAATCTAATGGAAATATCAAAAAAGGTAATACATTGTCTCCAGTAATGGGAGATCAACTATAAAATAGTGTAAAATATATTGACATTGTTTTTTCTTAAACCATTTTCAAAAAACCCTATAAATTTAAGTTGGAAAAAGATATGAACTTTTATTGAATTACCGTATTGGAATTTTTTTTATGTTGGGCATTTACTTGATGTCATGTATGTAGAAAACAATGTATTTTATAGTGTTACTATAACGTTACAAAATATTCCTAAAAAACAAAATATTGAATCAAGGCTATGTTGGACTTGATTGAAATAGAGATAAGGGAAGAGTTGGAACCAATGAAGGGTAAAAGGTGGACTTTTCTTACTTTAGTATCAGACACTCTTTCCAAAAAGGAAAAAATAATTTTTTTCCTTTTCTTTAATAGTGTAATGTTCTACATGGGTATTCATAAAATATAAAGATTGTCATTTCAATGATTAATTTTAATTTACAAGGACTAAAATCACATTACTATAATCTTTTGATGAAATATTTGATGCATGTTACTTTTCGTTTCATTCTGTCACAAAATGTACATCATAAATTAACCAGACTCTTCTTCTTTTTCTAAGCCATATGTAGTAAAGCTATAGACCCAGTAAAGTTTCCAATCCCAAATAAGGAGGTTGCAGTAATCTTATGATAATTGGATATGTTCTTCCAACTATCATTCTTTTATTAAAAGTTCCACAGGATGGTTCACTTGGTTAGATAGGTCCAACTATGTGGTCAAGTCCATTATATATGTATGTACCCCATTGAATAGTATATGAATATTTTGAAAACATGTATCAATATTTAAATTAGGCCATAAGTTAGTATTACAGAATGATTTATTTTTAATGAATCTATTAAAATATATACTGATTACCTATCATATGTTGATATCCCCAGTCTCCCAAAGTCTCATTAAAGTGGATGGCTTACGGGAAAAGGGATTTATGGAAGAGATTTTTTTACAATAACCTTCACAGAGTGGGATAAATGATACCTTTACATTTTACATAATAGTGAAAATATTGATCCATACACTGAATCCCATAAATAAATTCTTAGAGATGTGAATCCATCGAGGGATAAAGGATGGATTTCGAAAATACAAAAATCAACATTTTATATGATTCTTATGAAATCAAATTTATAAGGAGTTGTATGAATAGTTGAATTAAATTTCCAAAAAAATCAATGACTAGTCATGGGACCAAATGAAAATGTTATATATTACATTGGTTTTGTAATAAATGGTAATATGTTCTATAAAAAAGATCATGATGATTGCAGTATGATGAAAAATAGTGTGTTATGGTTGTGGCAGAAGTGATCTTCATATATGGTTCCAAGGATAGAAATCAAATTTAGGAAGATATGTTTTATTTTTCATTATCGAATAGATATATGAGTTGTATTATATAAAAATTACAACTACAAATTTTTTCTTTACAAATGGGTTAAAAATTTGAGTGTAGTGAAAGTTGATGAAATGCGATTTGAGAAGGTGAATTTTAGTATAGAAGGGGGGAAAGATGATCCCTTCATAATTAAATCACAAGAATTGCAATTATTTTATGTCTCAGATCTAGTGAACATGAATTGGTCAAATGTCCTCCTGGAGGACTAAAACAAATATCGAGTCAAATAAAAATTCAATCGAGGATAAACCATTCATTGGGAGATCACAATTAGTTCATATTGGTACCAATTTTGAAAATGTCTTTTATATTAGAGGAGATAACAATGAGGGGATTTTAATTATCGATAGATGAACCAAATCCCTAAAAACTTTAAAAAAATAAAGAGAGTTCAATGAGACGGTGAAAGTTTTTTTAAATTTACTATGTTTTTTCTCATACTATTAATCATCTCTACTGCATTAAAATAATCTAAATTTAATATTTGACTAATCATGCAGATAATTTATTATACCCATAATGATGTTACCAATCCCTCATAAGAACAAACTATAAGAAAGGAAACCCTTTGGGAATATGTAAAGGTAATGTTACGATATACTTTCTCTATTTTACCAATATATATATATATATATATAATGGAATGTGGATTTAATTTTCATCATTAGTTATATATTTATTATATTTTTAAATATTTTTTCCCATCTTTCATTCCTTTGTAGGAAGATCAATGATGTTTTCTTTGCTTAATCATACAGGTAATATTTATATTTTCAAAGTAAAATTATTGACAATATAATTAATTTATTGTTTCATATTTATTTTTAATTTATAAATTTTAATTATTAATCAAATAATAATTTTGTTCTTATATAGGTGGATTCTTTTATTCAAGTTGAGTCTGTATGCCTATCTTTCATGACTTTCTCCACCAAAACTTCCACATAATTTTTCTCCTCAAATAATTTTCACCCCTATAGTGTTGAATTTATCACCTTCCTTATTGTTCCCTCCATTACCTTTGTAGGAAGAGCAATAGAACTACCTCTGGTCAATCTTAAAATGTAAAACTGATCTTTTCATTGTAAAATCATTGTCTATTGAATTAATGTATTGTTTTATATTTATGTTTAATTTATTTATTTTTAATATTACTCATATAATAATTGTTTTCTTACATATTTGGATTGTTTTATACAAGTTGGGGTGGTTTTTCAATCTTTCATTCCTTTCTACAATAAAAATTTCATAAACTTCTTCTCCCTAAAAGAATTTTCACCCCTATAGTGTTTTCATTTATCACTTTCCTTCAAGTTCCCTCCACTTCTCAATCACAAAGCTAATATTAATGTTTTAACAGTAAAATTAGTTTCCATATAATTAATGTATATATTCATATTTATGTTTTATTAAATTATTTTTAGTATTACTCATATAATAATTGTTTCTTAATATAGTTATATTCTTTTTTTCAAGTTGGAGTGCAACTAAGATAATGAAAACAAGGAAATTCACTAAGAATTAATACAACCATCATGAAAAGGTTAATCCATACTTCTAATTTATTTACTTTGGTCATCATTTTATCTACTATTTGTAAGTTAATTTCCTTATTATTTTTATCAAATGTTTATTTAGTTTTTTTACAAATCTTTTGGGAATTCATATTGAATCGATTTTCATAGTGGAAAAACCTTTCCTATTGAAATCCATAATATTAAAGGAATCTCATGTGGCCATTGTGGTGACTTCTCACAATATAATGGGAACATGAGAATCCTCTACTCTTTTAGATTTCAACAATGAGGAAGGTTTTTTCGCTAAGAACGTATATTCAATATACAGTTCTATAAGTTTGACAAAGAAATTAAATTGAAATCATTGTAACATTAGCAATTAGGGTTTTATTAAGACTTTTGGGATGTGCAGGAATCAGCTGCACCACTCTGACACACGGTGTGACTAGTATGACTCCAAGTGCTTATTTTTATTAAAAATTGACATTAATTTTAGTAAAAAAAACAACTGACCTAATAAAAACTAATAAAACATATTAATATTGTTTTTATACTTTATAAAAATGATCCATAAGTCAATTTTTACATGTAGGAATTAGCCACATCAAAATTTGATACATGATGTGCCTTGTATGACACAATCTATTCGTTATTAGTTTAAAATTGAAATTTTACTTAAAAAAGTGTCACTTATTGAAAACAGAGAGAACACACACAAATTTTCATAATAATTTATCACAATAATTAATAATTAATTTGTGATGTGTAGAAATTGGACTCATGTCAAATCGATATATGATGTGATCAATATGAGTCAATGTGTGTGTTTCTAGTTTAAAATGGTATTTTAGTAAAAAAGGAAAGTGGCTTACTTAAAACCAATAAAATGCATTCAAATTATTTTAATAATTTAGTAAAATGGTTCATAAGTCATTTGAGACATTTTGGAATCATCTATACCTTAATCAAATGCCCGAGGTGACTAGTATGACTCCAAGTGAATCTTTTTATATAAAATTGAAATCAATTTTAGTAAAATGGGAACTGACCTACTAAAAAAAATCAAACACATATAGATTATTTTGATACATTATAGAAATGATCCTTGAGTCATTTTTTATGTGTAGTAATTAGCCTCACCTCAATGTAATACACAATGTTCCCAGTATGAAGTGTTTGTTATCAGTTTAAAATTGATATTTTAGTTCAAAAAGTTTCACCCACTAAAAACATATCAAACACACTTGTATTTTCTAGATAATTTATTAAAATTATTCATAATTCATTTTTGACGTGTAGTAATTGGTCTCACATCAATCTGATGCATGATGTGATCAGTATGAGACAATGTTCATGTTTCTAGTTTAAAATTACATTTTAGTAAAGAAGAAAAGTGAAATACTCAAAACAAATAAAACACATTATAATTCTATTGATACTTTAGTAAAATGATCTTTAAGTCATTTTAGATGTCTATGAATCATCCACATCTCAATTCAATGCATGGTATCACCATCATGACTCTATGTGCATATTTTTATTTAAAATTGACATCAATTTTAGTAAAATGGACAACTGACCACTGCAAAACTGAGAAAACAAATTCATATTGTTTTCATAGTTTATGAAAATAATCCTTAAGTCATTTTTTATGTGTAATAATAATCCACACCAAAATCTAACACATTATGTTCTCGATATGAAACTAAGTGTCTGTTATTAGTTTAAAATCGACATTTTAGTTCAAAAAGTGTCACTAACATAAAACCAATCAATCACACTGGGATTTTATTAATAATTTAGTAAAATTATTCATAATTAATTTTTTTTTGTAGAAATTGGTCTCACATTAAACTGATACACTATGTGATCGATATGAGTCAATGTGCATGATTCTAGTTTAAAATGACATTTTACTAAAAAAGACAAGTGATATACACAAAACCAATAAAATGAATTTGGATTGTTTTTATACTTTAGTTAAATGATCCATAAATCATTTGATATGTGTATGATTCATTTTTACCTCAATCTGACACATGGTGTGACTAGTATGACTCTAAGTGCATCTTTGTTTTTTAAATTGATATTAATTTTAGTAAAATGGACAACTGACCTACTCAAAACTGAGAATATGTATTTGGATTATTTTTATAATTTTAAGAAAACAATACATAAGTCATTTTTTATGTGTAATAATTAGTTTCACCATAAGCCCATATATGATGTGCCTAATATGACCAAAATTATCCATTATGAGTTTAAAATCAGTATCTTCGTTTAAAAAGTGTCACTCATTAAAAACAAATCAAATGACCTTGAATTTTCTTGATAATTTATTAAAATGATTACTAAGTCGTTTTTTTATTTAGAAATTCGTATCATGTCAATACGATACATGATGTGATATTTATAAGTTAATGTGCTTATTTCTAGTTTAAAATGACATTTTTTGTAAAATAGACAAATGGAATACTCAAAACTAAGAAAACGAATTTAGATTAATTTCATACATTAGAAAAATGACACATAAGCCATTTGAGAAGTTTTGGAATCATCTAAACCTCAATAAAACACTCAGTGTGGCCAGTATGACTCCATGTGCGTATTTTAATTTAAAATTGACATGAATTTTAGTAAAATTGACACTTTCTGTTAATTTATTTATTTATATTATTACTAGAATAAGAATTTTTTTCTTATAAATATCCACTCTTTTTCTCTACAAGGGGTGGTTTTTTTTGGAAATATCATGAGTCAGATTTGGGATCAAAAGACAAAGGAAGATTTATGTTTTTGAATGTATGTAGTAATTTATACTTATGTAATTGTACAAATGATTTTTTTAAATGTCTATAATGTAGAATTTTTTTTAAATTTGTGTTGTAAATTTGATTTCATTTAAATTAATCATTGGTACTATATTTTTGGGATATCTAGTGTGTTTTCTAATGTTGTGGTGTGTTGTTACAACACATTACACCAACGTTGTAGTGTGTTGTTACAACACATTACACCAACGTTGTAGTGTGTTGTTACATCACACTACAGTATATCCCTTTATAAGTGCTTTTAAAAGTGATGATAAAGGAACCATTTATCAGTTATTCTATAAGAATTGATAAATTTACCTTTATCTACACTAAATAAAAGAACTAATAAAATAAAAGGGCTTTTTATCTCACTCTGGTAGTCACTTCTTCTCTAGAACTGATAAAGTCCATTTTTAGCATTGTTAAAGTCCAAATTTATAGTAGTATATCCAACTTAAAAATGGGAAGGTATTTTTTCCCACAAGAAAAAAGATAATGAATCCATCAAGGAATATGAGGAAAAATTTCACTATTATTGAAAGATATACCTTTTTATTTGTCATTACCCTGAATACAAATTTGACCAATTATTTAGTAGGATAAAACTAATCCAAAAAAATCCTTGGCAATTCAAGGATTTGAAAAATTATGAAGAAATTATTCATTGTTACCTCAAATTTGAAATGGAGATCATCGAATCTCAAAGGACTCAATCTGATAAAAATCATAAAGTGGAGTTTAATACTAGAGGTGAAATGGAGAAATCTAATGATTGTAAGAAATTTCAACATCTAATAGTCAAAAGTTTGGTAAAAAGTACCCTATAAATTCCTTAAAGAGGACAAAGAAATTATTTAGAATTGGACAGGAATAGAACCAAGATAGAGACTCCCAATAGGAGAATCCAAGTAATGTAATGAAAGAGGGGAATTATCCAGTCAACACTCAACCTATTGTCAAATATTTCAAATGAAATTAATAAGTACACTATGAAAACCACTTCCCTATGATAAGGGTAGTCGGAGACAATCAATGACAACAACCTCCAATGCAGCAAGGGCAAGCATATGTCATAACAAATATTGTTGTGGATCCCAAAAATGAATAGGTAATAGTAATAATGGTTATTCATTCAAGAATATCTAATTTAATTTTTGATTATTGTTCAATGATTTCTTTTATGTCACACAAGTTTAGTAGAACTATTAAAACAACACCAAAAATCATAGATGTAGAGCAGTTTTTTAAAATGGAAAATGGGTAAATTATTGCATCCCAAGTATATATCTCCTCCCATGTCAAAATTTGTGGGATAAAATTCCAAGTGAACATTGTGATACTCCCTTTAGTGTAATTTGATGCAATTCTAGGTGTGTATTTTATTTAATTACATTGATCCAACATAAATTTCCATGAAAATAAAATCACTCCTTGTATCATGAATCATCCTTCGATTTTGTAAAAGTGCAAGGAGAAGGATAAATATTATTTAGTACCAACATCTCAATAATGAATAATATTTCTCTATAATAAAGTCTATCTATCTCAAATGATTAATTCTAAAGAAAATATCATACACTGGTAGAAATTGAGGATTTCCCAACAATTTTATTCCAACGGTTTGTTCAAACCATTGGTATACTATTTTTAGATCAACCTTTACCAACGGTTTTGAACAAACTATTGATATACTTCTTTTATAATCAAGGTTTCCCAATAGTTTCAGTAAACCGTTGGTAAATATTTATTTTTCCTAATGTATAACAATGGTTTTTTTAAAACCATTTGGAAAATTTTCCCCTAAATACACATTGGCTCTATCTCCCTCGTCCGCACGATTGCAGCCATAATTTTAAGCTCTACTGAAGTTCTCCCTTTACCCTAGGATGCGGAACTCCTTCCACTCGATAGATTTATCTTCAATCCATAAATTTTTTATTTCTACAGTTAAAATTTGTAAGTGGTACCTTAGTTTAAATGTTCTACATCAATTTTTTTGTTTTCTGTTTTGATTCGGCCTAAACTATGCGGTCTATGACATGGTATACCAAACACTTTGATTTGTTTTCTATTTTTGTTCTACACTTCAAGTGTCATGATTGTGTGAATCAATTTTATTTTAAGTCTTCATAGACACTCCTTATATGTAGAGTTAATAAACCATATGAACTAATGGGTGCTGTTGATATGTATCCCCACTCAAAGATGGTAAAGGGTTTTTTTAGTCATATGGTCTCAAGGTGGGTAATGGATATAATGATAGTCCATGTGAAGAGATTGGGGATGGTTGGGGTAGTGGGGTGGTGGTTTTCCATTTTTTATTGGGGGTGATGTGGTAATTAAAATGGAATTTAGTTTAGTTGAAAATTGGATTTGGATTTTGTATTTATAGTTTTTTTAATGATTAATGTGAAGGGTATTGATATTAATGATGACTTGGATGTTGGTTGGGTGACGGATAGGAATTGCGATATTGGTTGGATTGGTTATGGGTAATTTTCAAGGTATTATATGGGTATTGACACTCCTGAACACCCCACCCCATGGACACCCCCAACCCCCTACACCCCCCCCCCTTGGAAAGCCCCCACCCCCCCCCCACGCCCACCCCCTTAGACACTCCTCACCCCCCATGGACAGCCCCTCCCCCCAAGACACCCCCACCCCTAGAAATCCCCCCACCCCCTGGATAGCCCCCACCCCCCCTAGACACCACCATTGAATAGCCCCGCCCTACCCCTCTTGAAATAGCCCCCGCCCACCCAACCCAATCCACCCTGGACACCCCCACCCCCTTGGAAAACCCCCACCCCCACACCCATCTAGACACCCCCCACCTCCTAGACACCCCTCAACCCCTATGGACACCCCCCCCCCACCCCCTATACACCCCCATCCCCTGGACACCCCACCCTGGTAGACAACCCCCTCCCTACCCCCTGGACACCCCCACCAACCCTATACACCCTCCACCCCCATGGACAGCCCCCACCCCCTTCGACAGCATCCCTCCCCTAGACACCGCCCCACCTTCTGGAAACCACCCCACCTCCTAAGTGCTTGGCCCAGTTTTTAAATTGGAATTAACCATGTAGGTAATTTCCCATTTCCTAAATGAAATTTCCTAAGTGACCCAAAGAACCTTATAAATTGAATTTGTCATGTTTTGAAAAACTGAATGTGTTTTTTTGAATTAAATGTTTAATTCATGATGGTTTTTCATTCTTAATTAATAAAATGGTTATAAATAAAATTACCCTAATAGGGGCTACAAGGGGTAGGGGTTGTCCAGGTGGGGGGGTTGTCCAGGTGGGGGTGGGTTATCCAGGTGGGGGTGCATTGTCCAAGGGATAGAGGGGATGAAGGGTGGTGGAGGTAGCAGTGGTGTGGGGAGGGGTGTGGGCTGTCCAAATTGGGGTGTAGGTTTTCCAGGGGGGCAGGGTGGGCTGTCTAGGTGGGGGAGGGGGTATGGGCTCTCTAGGGGTGTGTTGTCAAGGGGGTGGGGGTGAGCTGTCCTATTGGGGGAGGGGTGTGGGTTGTCCACGGGGTGGGGGTGGGCTATCTTGGTGGGGGAGGGGTGTGGGATGTCCAGGGAGGGGGTAGGGGTGGGCTGTCTAGGTGTGGTGGGGTGGGGGTGGGATGTCCAGGTGGGGGTGGAGGCTATCTAGGTGGGGGTGGTGGGCAGTCTAGGTGGTGGTGGGGGTGGGTTGTCCAGGTGGGGTGGGGGATGTCCAGGAGGGGTGGGGTGGGCTGCCTAGGTGGGGGTGGGGCGGGTTGTCCGGGTGGGGTGGGGGTTGTCCAGGTGGGGTGGGGGTGAGCTATCCAGGTGGTGTGGGGGGGTTCTAAGTGGGGGTGGGCTATCCAGGGGGGCTTCAGGGGGTAGGTGTTGTCCCATTGAAACTTAGATCATATTCCTAAACAATATACATAGGATAATATTTTACACACAAACAAAGTTTTGTAAACATAGAAAATACTATATTTACACCTTCTATCACAACATGGTGTTAGCTCTCATTAGCCTATCAAGGAATCAGTAAGCCACATACCTAGCTCAAAATTTGGAGGTGTGTTTACAATTAGGTGTGTTTTTTTATAATTCAGGTGTGATATTTATAGTGGAAGATAAAATTGGATCCACGTATGATATTTGAAGGTGTGTTTACAATTATGTGTGTCGTGATTTATATGTATGATATCCATGGTTTACACCAACAGTCTTATGGTTTATCTATAATAGGCTTAAAGTCATGATATAATTGGATAGAGATTTGATTATATGACCCTAGTTTGGGGGTGGACACCCCCACCCCCTTGGAAATCCCACCCCCTAGACACCCCCCACCCCCTGCACACCCCCAACCCCCTGAACACCCCCCCCCCCACCCACCCACAAGGACACCATCACACCCCCTAGACAACCCCTACCACCGGGACACCCCCACACTTACTGGACAACCCCCACCCCTACCCCCTGGACAACACCCCACCCCCTAGACACCCCCACCCCCTGGACACCCCCAACCCCATGGACAGTCCCCACCCCCTAGATAGCCACACCCCCACTGGACAGTCCCCACCCTCTAGACAGCCCCACCCCCACTGGATAGCCCCCCCCCCTGTAAAACCACCCTGGACCCCACCCCACCCTCTGGACACCCCCCACCCCCTTGGATACCACCCACCCCCTAGACACCCCCACCCCCTGGACACCCCCACCCCCTTGGACAGCCCCCACCCCATGGACAGCCCCCACCCCCTAGACACCCCCCCCCCCACACTACCACCACCACCTGGACACCCCCACCCCCTTGGGTAGTGTATGTTATAACTCAAATAATCTAATTAAATATAAAATTTCTTCAATCTAAAATTTTCTCAACTCCTAAATAATTATCCTCTACAAGTGTACAGGGTCTTGTACACTCATGTATAGTTCTTCAAATTTTGTTATAAATACAGTTTTTTTTGTCTTTTATTTTATAATTCTCATATAGAGTAGTGTATCAGTTATGGTTTCATATAGAGTGAACAATTATAATTTAGTTAAAAATATTTTTGATGAAACTTCAATATTGTTGAATTGATTTTGACAAAATGAATTATAACAAAATTTTTATAGAATGGATAGAAGTTGGATATATGAAACCAATCGGATCTCAAGCAATTTTCAAAACAATTGGAAGAACTTTTTAGATTTTTAATTTCACAATGCTTCAGATAGAGGGCTCATACACTTCCCATGTTACAATTATGTTGGAAGACCTTGGTTGAGTCATGAAGAAATCATCCCCCCCCCCGGACACCCCTACCCCCTTGGACATCCCACCGACCCCCTAGACAGCCCCCACCTCCACTGACACCCCCCCTAGAAAACCCCCCACCCCCTGGACAACCCCACTTCCATGGATAGCCTCCCCACCCCCTAGAAACCCCCTACCCCCATGGACACCCCCCCAACCCCCTAAACATCCCCCCACCCCCAGACACTACCCTGTCCCCTGGACCCCCCACCCCCTGGATAACCCCACACCCACGGATATCCCCCACCCCCTAGAAACCCCCTACCCCATTGGACACCCCAACCCCCTGAACATCCCCCCACCCCCAGGACACTACCTCATCCCCTGGACCCCCCACCCCCACCCCACCCCCCTAGACACCCCCACCCCCACCACCACCACCACCACTTAGACACCCCCACCCCACTGGACACCCCTACCCCCTTGGATATCACCAAACACCCTAGATAGTCCACCCACCTCCTGAAAGCCCCCCCCCCCCACACCCCCTAGACACTCCCCCCCCCCCACCCCCCTAGACACCCCCTACCACCTTGGAAATCCCCCACCCCCAACCCCCTGGACAGCCCCCCCCCCCCCCCCCCCCCCGCACCCCACCCACCCACTCCCTGGACAGCCCCACCCCCATGGACAACCCCCCACCCCCTAGACACCACCCACCTCATGGACACCCCCTAACCCATTGGATAGCCCCCCCCCCCCCCCAACCACCTACACCCCCCCCCACCCCTGGACACCACCCCACCCCCTAGACACCCCCACCCCCTGGACACCCCTACCCCCTGGACGCCCCTACCCCCTTGGATAGCCCCCCTGGACACCCTATACCCCCTTCGATAGCCCCCCAACCCCTAGACAGCCCCCCCCCCACCCTGGACACACCCCACCCCCTGGACCCCCCACCCCCATGGACATCCCCTTCCCTTTGAATTTTCATAAATTAGTAAATAAAATCTATAAGAAATTTAATAAATATTCATTGGTTAAATGGATGAACCAATCCTCATTAGTGAATTCCATACATGGATGGACAAAAAACCATCATTCATGAGAATACCTATAATGTTTAGTCTTTTCCTTTAAATGTTTGGTTTTATTCAAAAAACACATATCCCTTAAATACACTGATTGAAAGCTATCATGTTTATAGGTGTATTCATGTTTATAGGTTCTGGAATATTGGAAGAGAACTGCCATGTATATAGGTTATTTAAGTCATGTGTACAGGTTCTATAAGTCAAGAGGATGATGGGTACTCTTCTGGTAGCTGGGTGAAAAGGGTAGGCTGCTAGTTGGTGGGTGAAGAGGATATACCAACGGTTATTAAACAGTTGGTATATATCAATTTCAATGATTTCATAAACTATTTCAATATATTATATACTAGAGAGTGTATTCCAATGGTTATTGAACCGTTGGAGTACATATATCAAAATGGTTTCTATAAAACCATTAGAATAGATTATATTCTGGAAAACATGTATACCATTGGTTCTTGAAATGTTAGTATATATATATATATCCCAATAGTTTCATTGAGACTTTTGGAATATATTAACTTCAGAACCGTGGGTATAGGTTTATTGCATCGGCCATTATGCCAACTGTTTGTAAAACCATTGGGATACTTTATCCCAAAATTTTTAGGTGATATCCCAATGGTTTCAAATCATTGGGATAGGTGTAATTTTCAGTAGTGATACTTGAATACATTCCCATTGTGAGGGAATACACTAAAGTGTTTTCTGAATAATTTTTTGGGCTTCCTCCTAGATGAGAGGTTGAATTTTAAATAGATCTTATACCTGGGGATTTTACAGTATCCATGAATACATATAGAATGGTTGTTTTGGACTTGAGTATCTAAAGAAACATCTATAGAAGAATCTGTATAAAGGGTTCATACATCCAAGTGCTTCAACTTGGGGTGCACCATTCCTCTTGATAAAGAAGAAGGATGGGTCATTTCAGCTTTGCATTCATTGTCATGGGAT
The DNA here is from genome assembly GCA_963277665.1 of Viscum album. Taxonomy (NCBI): domain Eukaryota; kingdom Viridiplantae; phylum Streptophyta; class Magnoliopsida; order Santalales; family Viscaceae; genus Viscum; species Viscum album. The sequence goes on from OY728141.1 coordinate 1,726,372,204, forward strand.
TAAAAAGATCAAGATAAAGAACAAGTATCCTCTACTATGGATTAATTACTTGTTCGATTAGATATGTGTATCCCAATACTTCTCCAAAACATATCTTTGGTATGGGCATTATCAAGTATGGTTAAATAATGAGTGCTTCCCCAAGACTACTTCCCATACAAGGTACAAGCACTATGAGTTCATAGTTATTCCATTTGAGACACACTAATTCTCTAGAAATATTCATGGACTTGATTAATATATTATTTATATATTACCTTAGAAAATTTGTGTTATTCTATATAGATTATATTCTAATATACTCCAAAAGAAAGAAGAGCATGAGGAGTATTTGGGAACTTTTCTAAAAACCATACAAAAAGATAATATTTAAGTAAATTATAGAAAATATGAGTTCTGGTTCATGGGAGTCTCATTCTTGGGGTATATTACCACAATTAATGGGATATTTTTAGACCCCTTAAAGATAAAAGAAATTGAAGGATGACTAAGTCCAACATCTGTGAAAAAAATTGTATTTTTCTTACATTAGCTGGGTATTATAGTTGATTTGTGAGAAATTTTTCATGATTTTTTAACCCTCTAACCAATATTACTTCGAAGGGATTCAAGTTTTTCTTCAATAATGAATGTGAACAAATATTTAAAAATTTAAAAAATAGGATCATCACTGCACCTATACTTATGCTACCCAAAATTGGGGAACTTTTCATAGTATACAATAATTCTATAAAGAAGGGCTTGGGATGTGTACTAATAGTGAATGAAAAAGTGATATCCTATGCCTCAAGAAAATTTAAATTTCATGAATAAAACTACCCAATGAAAGATATGGAGTTTTCTATAGTAATATTTCTGTTGAAAACATGGTGGAATTATCTATTAGGAGAGAAATGTGAAATATATACAGAACAAAAGAGCCTCAAGTATACATTCACACAGAAAGAGTTGAATATGTGATAAAAAAGATTATTAGAGATGAATAATGACTATAAAAACTCAATTCACTACCATCCTAGGAAATCAAATAAACTGGTAGATAATCTAAGTAGAAAAGTTCCATAAATTTTATCATTGATGAGAATTGATAAGGATCCGATCTTCTTAGAATTTAAAATTATGGACATGGAAACCATAAATAAAGGAACATCATCAATCCTTTCACAAATTATTTATCCACCATCCCATATATAAAATATAAAGGATACACAAAGATCTGAATTGAAAATTCAAAAGAAGTTAGAAGAAACAATAAAAGGGGATTACTTATGGATAAAAATTAATGAAGAAGGTGTTGTAATATTTGATTAATGACTATGTGTACCATAAAATCCTTAGTTAACAAAATAACTATTATATTATTCATATAACTTATCCTTTTCCATCCATCCAGGGAGCACAAATATGTAGGAGATCTCAAAGAGCACTATTGGTGGAAGAAGAAGTAGATCACATAATATACATCAACAATTCATGTATGTCAACAAGTGGAAGATGAAAGGGAAAAATGTAAGTTAATGATACAACCATTTCCCGTACCTATAATGAAATAGGAAAACATAACCATGGAATTTTTCACAGGTATACTAATGGAAAAATTGCTTATACCAACTATTTAGAACCGTTGGTATAGGTCCCCAAACCATTGGTATAGCCTATACTAATGGTTCGGGAATCCATTGGGTAATTTGGAATTAGGAAAGGCCTATCCCAATAGCTTTCCAAACCATTTGGATAAGTAAATCTAAAAAAAAGTTACATCAGAGGTTTGAACCCCAACCTACACGTTATATATGAAAGTCTTTACCACTATCCTATACATTCCTTTGTGAATATATTTTGATATATATATATCTGTGTGTGTGTGTGTGTGTGTAATTTATATATTTATTTTTTTGATGATATTCAACAAAAGAATTCATAAAAAAATAAGGGTATTTATCCCAACGATTCTTCAAACCACTGGGATAGACCTTTCCCAATGGTTTTGAGAACCACTGGGAAAGGTACCCACCCTTTCCCAATTGTTTGGGCAAACCATTGGGAAAAGTGGTGTCAAAGTACCATTTCCCAATAGTTTTGCAAAAACCATTGGGAAAAGTGGACTATTTCCTAATGGTTTTGGAAAACTATTGGGAAAACTGGTGTCAAAGTACCCTTTCCCAATGGTTTTAGAAAAACTACTCGGAAAGAGGACCTATACCAATGGTTTGAATAAACCATTGGTATAGAATCATTAGTATAGGTAGGATTTCTAGTAGTTCTAAAAAAATCTATATGAAATAATTTTATATGGGTTGTGATGGATCTTTATAGAAATATTGTTCCCTTTATTGAAATTTTAGAAGACTTCTCACTCGATCAACTGGAAAGAATATACATTAGACAGGTGGTGAGGGTGCATAGAACACCACTATTATTTGTATTTCATCAAGATACAATATCTTCTTCCATATTCTAGAATAGTATCCAACATTCTTTAAATACTAAATTGAACTTCATCATGGCTTATCACCCTTAAAATTCTATAAAATATGATGGGACTATCTAGAAACTTGAGGACATGTTGAGATCATGATTAGTGGACTTCAATGGAGGATGAGATCAATATCTTACTCTGGTTGAGTTATTATACAATAATAGTTTCCACTCAAGAATCTAAATGGATCCCTATGAGATCCTTTATGGGAAAATGTGCAGAACACCTGAATGTTGCGATGAAGTTGGTGAATGAAAATGGTTGGGTCATAAAATGGTTGAGAAAATGGGGGGAAAGTTCAAGACCATTGAGCAGCACATCAGGGCTACTCAGAGTCAACAGAAGAGTTATGCTTAAAATCTTCAATGAGACCTAGGATTTGAGGTCGGAGATAAGGTATTCCTCCACATATCTCCATGGAAGAAATTCATGAGATTTGGGGCAAAGGGAAAGCTTAGTCTGAGATACATCAGTCCCTTTGAGATCATTAATCACATTGGAGTGGTGGCCTATCGATTGGCACTCCCACCTGACCTATCACAAGTATATGATGTGTTCCATGTATCCCTCATGACTAAGTACATACTGAACCCATTACTTTTTTAAATCCATAGGTGGTACCATTTTATAATTATTCTTCATATGAAGATAATTCAGTGAATATTTTAGATCATAGAGACAAAGTTCTACAAAATAAAACAATACACCTAGTTAAAGTGCTATAGAGAAACACAAGTTTAATGAAGTAATGTGGGAACCATAAGAGGTGATTAAATAGAATTAACCTCATCTATTTTAGTGTTTTAAATGAATATTTTATAAGGTGAAATTTTTGAAGGGGGGAGATTGTAACTACCCGATCATTTATAAATAAAATTCCCTTTTTGATTAAATTAAATTCGCAATTATGGTTATAGGAAAAATAAATTCATAGATTTTATTATATCCTATTAGATTTAAAATACTTTCAAGAATCATACCATTGATACTATAACCTTTCAATAGTAATTGTATTGTTATTATAAATATAAGGTCATGATAAATCCAATTGAAACAAATAAAAAATGAAATTCCCTCAACCTGCTAGATCGTAACCTATGAATCCCATTTATCAAATATTCCAATAGAGATAACATCATTGGTATTTTCCCTTGACCAATACCAAGTTGAGATCCAACACTAAATAATGAGTGAAATCATTTATGAGAGAATTTCAAGCTCATGGAAATCGCAGCCCAAACTATGAATGTTCAACCACCCCATGAAAATCTCACCATCACACACCTTACACATTGGAAGTTTGCTGGTGTAATAAAGGTATATGTATCAACACCATAATAAAATTAATATTTATATTTTATTTTCAATAAAATAATGGTTATATTTTCATCTTATTATATTTAATTTAAAAATAATTTTGATTTTGATATGATAAAAAATAAATTGTATTTTGGGGTAATATACAATTTCAATTATGTATTATTTTTTATGAATTAATGGATTTTTTAATAAATTATATTTTAATAAAATATTGTTATAAAATAATTTTTACTAAATATAAATGATAATAAAAAATTAATTAAATCAAATGTAATTTTTATAAGGGTTCAAAAACTGTTATGGTTAAAAAATCATCATTTGTCAATAAATGTTGATTCTTGTTTTAAAAGTGAAAATTCAAATATTTAGAGAATTATTTTGATAAAATAAATATTATTTTTGGAATCATAACTTTGAAATTATCCAACAATAATTTTTTTGAAATTTTTTGAGATATTTTAATTGTTAGGTAAAGTGTTAAATATGATATAAATATATGATATATATTATGACATCATAATGACCCAAAAGTGATGTAATAAATTTTTTAAAGGGTGTATATAAGAAAATATATTTTTATAATTTATAATTATGCATTTTTTGAGGATATTTGATTAATTTTATTAATCCTTTATGAATCTTCAAAAAGCTATATTATATTTTATGGTTTTAAAATCATTTTTTATAGAACATGACTCACTTCCCCATCACCAAATGTGATATTTTATTATGTTAGGCCCTTTACCTTATAAATTAAATAAATAAAACACCTATTTTTTATAAAAAATGGTTAAAACCCCATGGGAAGTTTTTTGGTTTTGATTATTTTATTATATAGTGTCTAAAACCTAAGTTTGGGAAATAATAAAGAACTCCCCACTCCTTTTCTATATAAAGCCACACAAGATCCCATTTCTATTCACTCAAAAACCATAGAAAAAATATTTAATAAAACCATACCTATCTATATCCCTCAAAAGGTTTCCCCAAACTCTTAATAGATCCTCCCAAACTTTTCGAACCACCCTCTCAAGGTAAGGAATCCTCGATTTCTCCTCTTTATTCAAGAACTCTATTTATATAATTCACTTTGTCTTATAATTAATATTGATGGGATATGATCATACACATCCCTATTAATTAACTTATTATGTATATGTGATTAGTTATCCCTTTAAATCTCATTAATCCCACCCATGATTCATTATGTGCCCCTATTGTACTGCTGATTTTATCCTATGATTTCTTATTCCATATTTTTATTTATTCACCCTCCTTTTCTTATGATTATTAATTCCAAAATCTTCATGTTATATTATATTAGCCCTAATAATTTCATTTTTACTTAAAAGTCATAAGATATCACTTTCTCTCTCATTTAACCATTTTATGAATCTTCATGTACTATGATTACACTGTAGTAATATTGCTATGATTTTCCATGCTGAATATTTTTTAAGTGTATACCCATACCAATTTCCACTCAAGGTCATTCACCTAGTTATACCTATACTTAATTTGTCAGATAATTTCATATATGTAACCCAAAATTATTAATACTGAAATTAAATGTGATTAAATATGTTCATATGTTATATGATCTATGTCACACACTTATACATCTACATGATATGATTATGATGGGTGCGACCAGATAGCACTCAAATGCATTGGTTAATGTTCTAATATCCTGAGATTCCATATATGATGCACAAGAGGTTATCCTAAGAACATTATATTATGATTTATTTGTAGTTAAACTTGACTTATGATTATGATTTCAAGTTTAAATTTATTTCCACATTATCATGTTTCCTTTATGTCATCAAGTTATAGCACGACTAATTGTTAATATTTTTGGATATCGCCTCTTTTATGTCCCATTGAAATTACTATTTTCTATCATGTAATAATTTCATCATATTATTCTTCTTTTATTCCCTTACTAGGCTTTATACCTCACCCCTTTCTCATGTATTTCCACAGGTTATCCCATGTAGTTTAAAGTATGATCGAATATTATGATCGTTTTAAATAATTTTTCAATAATGTCGATGTAACCTATGTTTTAAGTTGTTATGTAATGTACCTAATTACCCAAATACACTATACTTATTAATATAATAGGATTTATTATGTGTGTTATTATATAATAAATAATGAAATTATGTGTAATAAAGATAATGGTTTTCCTTGTAATTGATATTAAAGGGTTTACTAAGACATTGGAGGATTCAAATATTGTGAAAAAACTTATGAGAAATTTCCACGATGGATGTGATTCAAATATATCAGTTATTCAAGGAATTTTATAACTATTTCTTAGTGAACTACATGACACTATCCTCAATTATGAGTTGATAAAATCCCAAGTGTTTAAGAAGAAATCAAAGGAAGAAATGAATTTCAGGTCCATGAGAAACTAGAAAATGCTGAAAGAAGAATATGAGACTTATGATAAGTCTAAATAATGGAAAAAATAGGTAAATAATGACTATCATATATTCATCTCTCTTATATTAAAGTTTTTCAAAAATAAAAAAGTTGGATATATAAGAAGATACCCTTTATGTTTTTATAAATGTAAAAGTATTTTCCATTTTGCCTCATAATTCCAAAATAAAAAATAGCATTGAATATGAGTCAGATATCCAATAAAAGTATTTTTCAAGTAGATAATATTTCTTTAGGATATTATAATAAAAAATATAGAAAATACTACTCAATGATGAAGAATAGGTCATCAGGAAAGGATAATCAATATCTGATGATGGGAGAGGATGGTGATAACTCACTAGTAAGGGATGAGTTAGAATATTAAGGTACTTCTAAATGCCACAAAACCTTTATTTATCCAATTAAATAATCATGAAGACTCATGAATAATTAATGAGTAATGAAAATTGAAATATACTAAATATATTCTATGTAATGAACTTGATTTTTTTCTTGATTGAAACAATCAGCTCAATAAGAAAATCAAATATCTTGTGAAAGAAAAATGAATTGAAGATTAAAAAATGATAGTAATCTCATCATGGATATCAATACATACAAGGTAACAATTTTGGAAAGGGGAAAATTAAAATTTAATTTAGAACTAATACAGAAATAATATATAAAGAACAAGATGAGTCACTGTCTAAATGAATTAACGTAGAAAACACTATAAAGAGAATGATAAAAGATTATGATAAAGTAGTATAGATTCAAGATGAATATTATAAAAATTATGAGAATACCAACCATAAGATAAAGGAAAAAACTAATTCTAATTTATTCAGTAACATTGATTCTATTTTATCTGAAAATATAGACACTGAAAAATACTTGAATTTCTTGGGCTGAAGAAAGTTATAAAACATTTACCATAACATCAGTGAAATTTGGAGTTAATGATAAGTAAAACACCTAAATTAAAGACTAAATAAAGGTAAAAATATTCGGAGACAATGTGAAAATTTAAATAGATATACTGACCAATATGTTGAAATATTATGATTCAATGGTAATATTAGTGATGTGGAGCTTTTGGACAAAACCGCTAGAATTCTAAGTTCAACATTTCCCCTCCATGGAATCAGTACAAAGAAAGGTGAACCCAAGAGGATAAATAATATGTATGTCTATGATAAATAGAAATAATATTATGTTATATAAATATATAACTAATAATTCAATAAATAAGTCTCCATTGGTTATTGAAATAACATTTTTTAGATCTTTCCAATACAATGTCAGTCGAGGTGGAAAGGTAAGAGAAGCAAAAGGTGGTACTCTTGAATATAACTGAAGAATAAAAATCAACTATATTAAGAAGTATTGTGGGGTATATAAGAATAATATTCATTATAAAATGAATCATATGATTATATTACCTAGAAAAAAGAAAAATCTAAAAAATAAAAAACAAGAATCTTATGAAGTGTGCAATTTTATATATAACAATAAAAAGGACCCATGTTATGAGATTATTAAGATAAAGGATAACACCAAGATTTCCTTAAGGACTTCTGACTTGAAATTAAAAATTTTATACATGAGGAGATTCTTAGAAGATAAAATTAAATGAAAAAAGCAAACCTTGGTTGGGAGAAAACTCTAAACCTTTCTATTATTATTAAATATGAATGAACTCCCTTCTAAATTCCCTTCATCATATGTGTACTAACATGAATAGAATTGAAGTATATAAGTATAATATAATTTTAATGAGTATTTTAGTACCATAAAACAAAATAAATTTTTCTATCATAGATTAACCTCATAAACATGATGTAATAAAAGTGAGTGTATCCCTTAAGAGGGAGAAAAACATGAAGAGAAGCTATGAAAATGTCAGTATACATTGAATCTATGAATATATATATCCATAAAAAATTAAATTTGAGGTATTCTAATTAAAATTTTCTCCATTTTTTATTATAAAATATATTTTTACAAAGTAGGAGTGATTTATGATGTATTTGATAGGATAATAGGGGATTGTTTTGTCTTTAACTTGAAATTTTATGATGTATTTCTTGAGTTCAGTGAAATATGTGTCATTATTGAAGAATCTATTGGAAAAACACTAAATTGAGATGATTTATAATGTTATAATATTCATGAGATTTTATTTATAACCTTTATGTTTTAGTGAATTCACTCCTATTTTTTACATCAGGTTAGTCTACATAGACTTATAGTAGATTTATTAAATTCTCCTAGTTAAGCTCAAAAGTGATTCAGGATGTAATTCATATCAAAGAGGAAAAAAATTTGTAATTAATTAATAATTCTCTCAATAAGAACAATTATCAAATGAATAGGTACTCATCAACAATACCCTTGTCATTTATTTTCAATAATGTGGAGATAAAATGGAATTTTCATGCGCATGTATAAAATTTAATATTATTTTATTTTATTTCCAATAAATAAAAAAGGGTACAATGAAGTTCCCAAGTTGTAATTTTATTTATTTATAATAAGAATGATTTACTTGACTATGAGAAGGCTTAAATATGTGTTGTTGGTGTTAAAGAAGATTCTGAATTTGGTTTCATAATAAATGGAAAAGTTATTTGGAGGTGTCACCTAAAGAACTTGATAATATGGATTCAAAAGGCCATAATTTTTTTTAATATTTTTTCATTGATCTTAAAGAAAAATTAATGTGTTTTTTGGGTGATAAAACACTATATACTAAATTTGATGGAAGTATTAAGGCCTCAAAAGTGACATAGAAACGCCTAAAGTCATTTTGAGTATAAATTGTTACATTCTTAAACATAAATCTGTAATCATAGAAGCTGGGTGAAGGTAACTAAAATTTTACACTATCAATATAAGGATAAAACTAAAACAAGGAACTCCAAAAAGTTAAAATCCTACCAATGTTAAGATCTTATATAGGTATTGTGTGTTTTATAGTGGTAGTACATGCACTACATAATGTTAATCCAAGAATACAATGGGATATTTAATGTTAATAAGAGAAATGAGTGGGAAATTTTAGGGTGATCCTAATCTACATAAATGTCATTCATGACTAGTGTAAAGGTTTCATTGAAGAAATGGAGGTTGTTTCTATGTAATTTGTTTCTTTTTTAATGGTTGTCTAAGTAATATGTAAGGGTCATATGTGATTTTCAATAATTGTGTAAAGGCAACATTTTGATTTCATTAACTACATCAAGGTAATAGTGTGTTGGGTAAAGGTCATTTGAGATTCTCTATGCTAAAATAGAGACTACAAAACAATGTGATATGAAATGAATATTCACCATGGAATAATGTATTACCAGAGGTAATTTTAGTGATTTTGGTGATATTATAATTTACCTACGAGAAATAATGAGTTGAAATATGTCCTAGAGATGTGCATGGTGTCTCGATTGAGAGAATAAGTATGGAGAAAAAATCAAAATAGACCACACTATAGTCCATATTTGATGACTTTTTTGAGATTCTAGAAGTCTACTATAGTGACCTCTATGCCACAAGCTATGTCTTTTTTCTTTATTTTACATTCCAATGTAGAATTATTTTGATGATCACGAAATTTATAGGATATAAATTAGTGGGTACTTATATACCACGTGTGGAATTAAAATACAAGGCCCAAAATATTTAGATGAAGATTATTTCAGTGGAATCATAAGAGATAATAAGGATCAAACAGTTAAAAATTGTTTGGATTTATTCATTTGAGTCTATAGGATATATTATTTAAAATAACATCTATTTTAAATGTTTTAAAATGACCATATATGAAGGAGAATTCAAAGTACCAAAATCTTGGAGGAAATATTCATGTAACAAAATGAATATATATTTGTGTATAATAATAAAATAGATGTTGGGATAAAACCCTTTCTTGCTACAGAAACTTTGAAAAAAAAATCTTATTTAGTTGAATAAGGAGAAGTATTAATGCATCTAGGAGAGCCTCTATGTCAAAGGAAGAAAGATAAGTCATATTATATTCATATATTATATAGTGAATGGGAAATAATGGGAGACACTATGATTCATTTTCATAGTGATTTTAAGCAAGGTCAAATAAACAAAGAGAGATGGATTTAAGGATATAAAGTGAATAAGGTCAAAAAAATAATTGCATCAAGATTCAGAGGAAGTCGAAGACCAATTCAATTGTAACACCCCAAGATTTTATGAAATTTTTTCAAATTAATTTAATTTTTTATAATTATATTTTTCATGAAACATTAAATATAGATTTTTTATATGAAATCACTAATTTTGGTTTGATTTTAACGAAACAAAAAGTTAATATTGCATTAAATATAAAATTTTGATTATATTTTGGTACACAAAAAACTTTGATTATATTTTAGTACATAAAAAACTATATTTGGCCTGTATTACAAACATTTTTTAGTTCATTTGATTTCTTATGTTACACTAAATGTTGAGTTTTACCTAACTAAAATATACTATTAATATTGTTATTAAAATATTAATATAGTTACCACCCATCCATTGGAATAGAAGTTAAAAATAATGTTAAAAAAATGGTCAAAATATGATTCACACATGTATATAAAATGAATCCTCTGGTTATCAATTAGTTATACATGAATGTAAAAACAATTTGAAAATAAATAAATTTCTTTTCAAGGAAAACTATTTTTCTATGTACAAACACAATTTTATCTCAATAAATTAAAAAAACATTTGATAAATTATTTAAATAAAATTTATATATTATATTTTCTACCAATTTTTTTTTTGAAAATCATTTAATATATTTTATAGGTATAAGATATGAATAAATCCAACTTTATGAATAAAATATGTATTTTTAAAAAAGGTGATTTTACCGCATTTTAATGGCGAACCCATTTAAAATAAAAATATATATAATTTTATAATTTTATTTTGAAAATCTTAACTTCATTTTTTAAATCATAATATCAAAATTTACTTTCGGTGAATTTTGGTATTTTTCTTAGAAGTTTCATTTTTTGATGAATAGTGAAAAACACTGAATTTTAATAGAAAAATACTTTTTAATATATTTAATTTAATTAGTTAAATTAAAATTTTAATTTGTTTAAAAGTTAATTTAGATAAATTTTAAATCAATTAATCAATTTTTTTATTGTAATTAATTTCACACTGATATTGGATATAATAAATAATTCAAACTTTTAAACATTTTCACTTTAAAAAACATGTAGTTTCATCTATAGGATTAATTTTAAAATAATTTATACCACTTCATTGATTATAATTTGAAAAAATGTGTTCCATATTTTGAATCAGAATAATTTATAATTGATTATAAGGTCAAATAGTTTTTGACTAAAAATATTAGTGAAAGTAATTAAAATTAATTATAGTGATTAAGGTAAACAAAAGATTACTTAGTCGTTATACTTTAATTTAAGGGACCAAATAACCCTTAAACATGTACAAAATAAACTATATGAAAATATTTAGATCAATTACCCTATTTTATAAAATATATAAAATTATTGGAGTCATATGATGTTAATGAGACCTCTCAAAAGTGTTTTCCTTTTTATATTAACAAGAATTATACACCTCCTTCACTAAAAAAAGAGAACTCACCCCCCCCCCCCCTCCCCCCTAATTTTTCCCACCAATAAAACCCTTTGGATCACAAAAACACTTAAAAAATACGTTCCAAAGTTCTCTAAATTCATCCTACATGCCTCAATTTTGGAATAAATCCAACCAAGGAATACCTTTCTTACAAACCTGTAAGAGTTTCCCAAAGAAGAGGTATCATCCTTCCACAAGATCTTTTATTTTATTTTCATTGTCCTCCCCATAAATTATTCTTATTAAATGATTATATAAAAACATAATTAGCCTTAAAATAATGATATTTTTTTATTCTAATGGTTCATCATTAACCTATACACACTTCCATAAAATGTGTAACAAACTTACCATTCATGTGTATGGAGTACTACCGCCTCACAAAACAATGTCATTCATTTTTCATTTATCACCTATCATGGTTGTAAATTATGATAGAAATAATTTTTTTATATGATATTTATGATATTTATGATTTCTTTATTATTATTTAATTATTATATAAAACATACCTTCTTTCTTTTCTTTTTGTGTAAATATGATTACTTCATTTGTGGACGTGTGGACTACCGCCTCCTCCAAGCGATATGATTCGTTCACACATTTTATAGAATATATTGAGTATGGGTTTAGTAAATGTATATTATATTTATGAAAAAATAATATAATTTAATAATATATATATACATTTATTTCATTCACTTTCTTTATTTCAATAAGACAAGAAAATAGAAACAGCATTCATGGGGACATACTTCATATCGTCTCCAGGAACAGTGTATTTCATTTCATATTTTTATCTTTTATTGATTATTATAATTTTTCATATAATTAATATATATGATATTTATATCATGATTTAAAAAATTTAAATAATTAAATCATGATCCAATTAAGAGGATCAAGAATAATAAATAAAAAGATATATGAAAAACAAAGCGGATATTACCCGAAACGTAACATTAACAAAAAATAGTTAATAAAAGGGTAATAAAAAGTCATAATAAAATCATATATGATATTATATATAATAATATGGTTCTTTGGTATATTTATAATAAACTTATATTTAGTATATATGAGTTTTGAATGTGTATAAAGAAATTCCATACTCAAGGTAAGGGTTCTCTCATCTCACTTTTATTTTTGTGTGATATATTTTATATTCCCCAATTATTCTTATTATGTAGTATATATACTTCACTATGACATGTTATATCATGAATTTAATTTATTAAATTATATTAAATGTTTCAATTTATGTTTTTTTTCATGTGGATCACGATTCAAATGTTACTCAAGTAGTAAGGGGATTTATAGTCTCACTTTTATTTCTGCGAGACTTATTTCTTATTCACAGCTCATTTATTTTGTGTGCTATATATACTTCCCAATAATGTATTATATTATTATTATACTTAAATTTAAGAGTATTTACAAAACCATTTTATTATCCCTATTTCATGGGGTTTATGGTTTAAAAGTTACCAAATCCGTATAGTAATTTTTTCTCAATTTGCCTTCTTTGAAACACATGGCATGTTATACACCCATAGACTCTACGAGGTGTATATACATCCCTTTGAAAAGTTATATAATAAATAAATTTCTTTTAATTATATTTTAATTTTCATTTAATTTTATTATTTCATGGTATTTGGGATTCAGTCTTACCAAAGTGGTAACAGTTTATTTCTACAATCTCATTATTTATCGGGATTATTTATGATTATGCTTCCATTGATGAAATATTATAACCCATATCTCAAGAAATATCCTGAATTTTATTCCCATATGGTTATTAAGGATATAAAAATATAATATTACCATTTTCCCACTCTTTAGTACTTAATATTATTAATAATATGTTTTTAAAAAAATCTGACTTTATTTCCCTCATCGGTCAGAAATCGATTTTATTCAAAAAACCATGTTTTCTAAAAATATTTTAAATAATGTTTTTAAATTATATCTTTATATAATTTTCAAGTAAATTATTTTTTAAAAAAATTACATTTCAACGCATTTAAAATGGTTTTCAAATATTTCTTTATAAGTTTTCAAGTTTATTTTCTGAGAAAAAGGTTTTCCAAATGTTTTATATTTTAAAAAAAAGGATTTCAATGTGGAAAGGATATTTTTCTCCAGAAATGATTTAAATGATTTTTAAACCTTACTTCATTGGTTTTAAATTTTATTTTAAAATAAATCGATTTTGATAATTTTATATTATTTCCAAAGAAAGGTTATTTTTCAAAAGAACTATTCCAAGTAATCTTTCAAAATAATTTTTCATTTAAGATAACATCATTTGATATAGTTATAATTTAATAGGGATATCATCCAAGAATATAATTCATATTATTTATATGAATGGTTTATGTTTTATGGAATTAATTTTATGGAGACATTTTAATTTCCACAACATATCTATTTTATATTGGTTATGACATGAATAAATTTTTATGATACCCATTTAATTTAATAATTTATGATATTATGTTTATGAAACCCATATCTTTTTATGGTATATGATATGATGTATGCTTTATTATCTTATGGAACAGGTATGCGTGATTTCATGATGTGAAGGTTGGTAATTATATCTCCCTTTAATGCATTGGGAAATTATAAATTTTATATGATCTAATAGGGTACATGGGTTTTATCCCAAGCTTAAAACAAGAGGGTATATAAGAGGGAATCCCAATATTGAAAAAAGAGGGTACACATAAGGGGATCCTAAACCTAAAAAAAAGAGGGTATATGGGAGGGCATCCCAATATAGAAACAAGAGGTTACATATGAGGGAATCCCAATAATTAAATAGCATGTACATGGTGGGTCATCCCAATCCTATAACAAGAGGGTACATGGGAGGGATGAAAAGCCTGAAACAATAATTACATATGAGTTAATCCCAAGATCAAAGAAGGTATGTTGGTGATTGGATCAAGAATAATATGTTATGAAGGTCTTGGTAGGTATCCTTGACAAAGGATTAAATGCTTATGTGTATTCCACAATTCCATGTATTATTCCTCTACTATTCTCTCATGAATTATGCTCTTGACTCTCTTATGATTCATGTCTTATGAATAAAAAATATTTATGTCATGACTCTTGATTATGATCTTTGATATACATGGTATGATCTTATAATGTTGTGGTCATGTTCTCATACCCTTATGGTCATGTTATTCTTACATATCTCTCTATTTTACCCATACATAGAATCTAAGCTTACCCCTTTCTTATGTTTCATTTCCCCAGGTTATTAAATAATGGTTTTAAGTAGGATTACTAAAGGGGAAGATATTTAAGAGTGGTTCTGAAAATATTTCACCAAGTTATAATATTTTTTTCTAAGTTTTATAACAAACTAAACTATTATGGTCCTTGGGAATGTTTTTTTAATGTTATGAATATTCGTTTAAAATGATTTAATATCCATGTGTGTGAAGCTTCGGTCTCCATAGTTGGTATAAAAGTAAAGGTTTAGTCAACCTTTAGAAACTTGGATGAGAAATATTTAGTTAGATCCATGGGGATATATCTAATGATATGTCTATGGATGTCTCTATGGAAAATCCTAAGGTATCATATATTTAAAATTATGTTTCATGATTATGCATCTTAAAAGTAATTTATTAGGATTATGTTGTTTTTATCTATGATAAGTGTTTCTCACACTATGCTTTCTAGTCTTAGTCAACAGAGGGAACTAGAATGAATAGGGTTAACATTAAATGTTCTATATGTGGAAAGTATGGACATTATACAAATTGATATCCAATGATGACATCATGTTAATATAATCAATAAGGTGGTATGAGTATACTTTATACTGTTGTGGATAAAGAGATCGAAAACAAAATGTGATAGGTGATATTTTTATTAGATTAAGATAAAATTTAATGTGTTCATGGGGATAATAAAATGATATTTACTATGGATAAAGAGATAATTATTTGGATAAAGTAAATTGGATAGTATTTATGACCGTAGAACTGATAAAGTATTTTTGGACAAAGTGGTTTATGATATCATGGATAGAGATTATAGAATTTAAGGAATATATCAAATGATCTTTGGAATAAGAAATCATGCATTTTTTTCAATAAGTATTTATGGTAATTTAGGTTATTACCATGTTTCAAGAGAATAAATGATGAATATATTCACAAGTTTGGTTTGTAACAATCAACAACTACTTTGTGATATATAGGGTATTGATGTCCTGTTTATTTAGTGATCTTATTTATATAGTTTTCAATTTTTAACTTTTTACAAGGTTATATGGCTAACCATTTATGTAATGGGTTAAGCTAAACTTTGGATGAGATTTTAGAAATTAATGTGTTATCTCTCCATATAAGGATTTGTGAATATTGGATAACCAATGCTATAAATTTTTTTGTGATGATAAATAAATACATAAGGGATTACTTATCATTCTATTTATAGATATTATAAACTGTTATTGATTCATGAATGAAAAATTCACCTTTATTTCATGGTCTAAGAGATGAAGTGAAAATCGAGCAAGGAACAACCAAAGGGTGAGATTGTGCATATTTAAAGTAATAAAATCAAGTTAGTATATTTCCCAATGTTCATAGATAGTAAAATAATTACTCAATTATAGGAAAAGGATACAGAAAAAGATTTATCCAAATAAATTTGTTTCCTTTGAACCCATGATCTTACAAATAATCATAGATTTATGGTTTCTAAACCCTTTACTTTCCATTAATCATTCACTTGTTGGTGATCAAGGATCTTTATCACTCTCTATAATTATTTACAATTTTCTTCCATGACCAATATTCACACCAAACCTATGTTATCCTATAAGGAAATATAATTGGGAGTTATGTTGGGTAACTATTCTGGTTTCAAATTTCCCTTTTTAAAATAATATTCGGTATTTATTTTCATGATGTGGGTTTCTATGAAAGGAAATTTCTAGTATTAAACCTCTGATAGCCCAAACAAATTTCATTTGAGAAATTTATTTTAAGGGTTGTAGACAACAGGAGATTTTTTATAAAAAAATATAATTAATTTAATCTCTTCAAAATTATTCATTTTAGGCAACACTGAATATATATTGTGTTATATTAAATCACTAAGTTTGTTTTGGGTTGAATGCAACACCATGTTAATCTTGTGTTACATGATACACTTTGATTTTATTTTAGTACATGAAACACTTTGATTATATTTCAGTACACACAAAAATAAATATGTCTAGTGTTACACATAATATTGATTTCCATCGATTTCTCGCATTACACATAAGGTTTAGTCTTACCTAACTTAAATTTACTATTAATATTGTCATTAAAATATTGTTATAGTTACCACCTAGCCATTGGAATGAATTTTATAAATAATATTAACTAAACTGTGAAAATATGATTTACACATGTATATAAAAATAATACTTTAGTCATAAATTAGTTAGAAATTAATGTAAGAACTATTTGAAAATAAACAAATTACTTTTCTATGAAAACTATTTTTTTATGTACAAACACAATTTTATCTCAAAAATTAAAAAAACCAATTTTAATGAATTTTTTCAATAAAATTTATATATTATTTAATCATTGAAATATTTTTAATACTCATCCAGTAGATTTTATATTCATAAGATAAGAATAAATATAATTTTATCAATAAAAAAGGGGTATTTTTCAAAAAGCTGATTTTACCGCCATTTAATGGAGAACCCATTTTAAATATATTTTTTGACAGTTTAATAATTTTTATTTGAAAACATAAACTTAATTTTTGAAATATTAATATAAAAATTTACTTAAGTTTGATTTTTTTTTATTTCTTTGAGAAGTCTCATTTTTTGATGAATAGTTAAAAAGATTGAATTTTAGTTAAAAAATGTTTTTTCGTATAATTTCTTTATATTATATTTTGAATTGGTTTTAAAGTTAATTTAGATAAATTTTAAAACAATTAATCCAATTTAGTTAATTATAATAAATTTCACAATGAAATTCGATATAAAAACAATTCAAACGTTTGAACATTTTCACTTTAAAAAACACATGGTTTCGTTTGCGTGGATAATTTTAAATTAATCTATACCTCTAATTTGACTATAATTTGGAAAACTGAATTAATTATTTGGAATAATAATAATCTATATTATATAATAAGATACAATTATTTTTTGAACAAAAATATAAGATAAAGTAATTAAAATCAAATACATCGACTAAAGTAAAATAACATGATTACTTAGTAGTGAAACTATAATTTGAGGGGCCAAATGACCTAGAAAAATGTACAAAATATATTCTCTTTAAATATTTTTAAAAAAAATTATCTAATATTTAAAATTATTGGAGGCACATGATGTAAGGGGACCTCTTAATAGTGTTTACCTATTTATATTTACAATAATGCCACTCCTCCTCCACTGTAAAAATGGTAATTGCCCCCTCACTTATTCACACATCTCAAGCCCTTTGAATCATAAAAAACCAGATGAAATAAGCTCCCAGATTATCTACTTTCATCCCGGAGGCCTCAATCTTGGAATAAATACAACCATGGAATCGCTTTGGTGTAAACCAAGAGGTGTTATCCAAAAAAGTGGTAACATCCTTCCACATCATCTTTTATTTAATTTTCATTGTCTGCCCACTCAATTATTATTAATACACAATTATATAATAACATTATTATCATAAATATAATAATATTTTGTTATTATAAGGGTTATAACTACACCTATAAACACTTTAATCAAATGGATAATGAACTTATCATTCGTGTGTATGACAGACTACCGCCTCACGAAACGATGTCTTTCGTTTTTCCTTTACCACCTCTCATGGTTTCAAATTATGATTAAATTACTATTTTTATATTATATATATGATATTAATGATATATTTATTATTTTTTAATTATTATATAAAACATACCTTAATGGTTTCAATTTTCTGTAAATATGATAACATCATTTGTGGATGTGTGGACTACCACCTCCTCAAAGTGATGTGATTCGTTCACACTTTTAATGAAATGTGTTAAAGAAGGGTTTAGTAAATTTATATGATCTATATGACAAAATAATTCTACCTTAATAATTATATATATACATATATGACATTTACCTTATTTCGTTCAATATAAAAATAAAATGGAAATAGCGTGCATGCTTACGTACAACCTACCGTCTCCATGAATGTTGTATTCCATTTCATATTTCAATATTTTATAGATTATTATAAATATTTATATAATGAATATATATGATATTTATATCATGTTTTACATTTTCTAAAAAATTTAATCATGACTCAAGTAAGAGGATCAAGAATAACTAGTCAAAACATATAAGAAAAACAAAGTGGAAATTACCTGAAACATAACATTAACATGGAATTTTTAATAAAAGGGTAATATAAAGTTATAATAAAATCATATTTGTTATATATATAATAATATGGTTATTTGGTAGATTTATAATTAACTTATATTAATAATATAGTAGTTTTTAACATGTATGAATAAATTCAACACTTACGGTAAGGGTTTTCACATCTCTCTTTTATTTCTATGAGATGAATGTTATATTCACCACTTATTATTATTGTATAGTGTACATACTACCCTATTAAATGTTATATAATTAATTTAATTTATTTAATTATATTAAAAGTTTTATTTAATGATATTTTTTTCATGTAGATCATGATTCAAAAGTTACTCAAGTAGTAAATAAATTTATTATCTCACTTTTACTTCTGTGAGACTTATTCCTTATTCACCATTAATTTATTTTCTATAGTGTATATACTACCATGAATATATTATATTATTATTATAATTTGACTTATTAGTATTTACATCTCTATTTTATGATTCCTATTTCATGGATTTTATTGTCCAAATTTTACCAAAGTAGTAAGGTAATTTTCATCAATTTGATTTCTTTGAGACACATGTCATATTATGCACCCATATACTCTATGAGGTTTATATATTAAAATTTATGATGTTATAACTTGAATATATTTATTTTCATGATATTTTAAGCTTTTTTTAAGGTTATTGTTTCATGGTGATTTTGATTAAATGTTATCAAAGTGGTAAGAGTTTATTGCTACAACCTCATCATTTATCATGATTGTTTATTATTATGATTTAAATGATGAAATATTATGATAAATATCTAAATAAATCTCATTAATTTTCTTATCCTATGGTTATTCAAGATATCATCATATAATGGTACCATTATTTAACTATTTGGTACTTTACACGATTAATAAAATGTTTCTAAGAAAATTCGACATTATTTCTCTCCTCAGTCAGAAATTTGTTTTATTCACAAACCATGTTTTATAAAAAACATTCAAAAATCATTTAAAATGATATATTAATTTAATTTTAAATTAAAAGTATTTTAAATAAATTTTTTGTTTTTTAATGTTTTTAAAATGGTTTTCAAATATTTCTTTATATGTTTTCAAAGTTGTTTTAAAAGGAAAAGGTTTTAAAATGTCTTAGGATTTAAAAATAATTTTTCAAAATGGAAAGTATATTTTTCTCATGAAATATTTTAAGTGATATTTAAATCTTACTTCATATGTTTTCCATATGGTTTTCAAATAAAATTATTTTTAAAATGTTATATGATTTCTAAATAAAAATAATTTTTATTAAGAACTGTTCCAAGTGATCTTTCAAAATCCTTCTCCATCTACCATGAAATACTTTGATATAGTTATGATTTTGTCGGGATATTCTCCAAGGATATCACTAATATTATTTCTGTGAATGGTTTATGTGTTTATGGAATTGTGTTTATGGAACCCTTTTTCCATGATTAAATCATATTTCAATGATATTTACATGAAACCTATCTCTCTTCCATGGGTTATACCGTGATAAATTCTTATGAAACTCACTTAATTTTATGCGTTATTCTGGGATGAAATGGTTATGAAACCTATCTATTTTTAATAGTTTATGACATAATGAAATTTTTATGATACCCATTTCATTTCATGAGTTATGATATGATGTTTATGAAACCCAACTTTTTTATGGTTCGTGATATGATGAATGTTTTATTATCTTGTAAAACATGTATGAATGATTTTATGATGTGACAGGTGGGACCTGTATCTCCCTCCAATGAATTTGGTAATGATAAATTTTCTATGAGATCAGAGGGTACAAGGGTTGTACCTAATGCCTGAAACAAGAGGGTATACATGGGGGAATCTCAAACCTTAAACAAGATGGTACACAGGAGGGCATCCCAAGCCCGAAACAAGAGTCTAAATGGGAGAGAATCTCAGGCCTAAAACAAGAGGGTAAACAAGAGGGAATCCCACACCTAAAACATGAGGGTCCAACAAAAGGAATCCCAAGCCTGAAAAAAAATGGTACGCAGGAGGGCATCCCAAGCCCAAAACAAGATGGTACATAGGAAGGCATCCCAATCCTGAAACACGATGGTACATAGGAGGGAATACAAAGATCGAAGTTGGTACATGAGTGATTAGCACAATCTTAACATCTTATAAAGGTCTTGGTAAGTATCATAGACATTGGTTATTTTATGCTTATGTGTATGCCATAATTCCTTATCTTATTCCTATATTATAGTCTCATGGATTATTCTCTTGATTAACTTATGGTTCATGTCTTATAAACTTCCAATATTTTTCCCCCACAGTCATTATTATGATCTTTGATATGTATGGTATGATATTCTATGTTATTATCATGTTATTATACCATTATTCTCATGTTATGCTTAAAAATATCCATTATTTACCCTTACGAAGCATCTGAGCTCACCCCTTTCTATTGTTTCCTTTCCCAAGGTTATGAAGAAAGGTTTTAAATAGGATTACTAAAGGTTAAGATCTTTAAGGGAGATGTTGAAGATGTTTCAACAAGTTAGAAGTTTTTATTTCCAAGTTTCCAAAGACAAAAAAAATTTATAGTCCTCAGGAATGTATTTTTGTATTGTTATGAATATTAATCTAAAATGATGTAATATTCATGGATTTTAATCCTAGGTATCTATATTAATAGAGGTTCTAGAAAGGATCCATTATCAAGTCTTATGCATGGTAGCCACCAATACATCCTAGAGGGATGAGATATGTGAGATAGTAATAATAAGATGTGGGATATTGGTAACTATGTGATGTAGTATAAAGATCCTTATATGGGATTCTATATCCCATTGTGAGATTCCATGAGAGCATGGTGTTAGACAATTTCTCCATAACCACTTACATTAATAGTAGAAAAATATGTAACTGGGGAACATAACTAGTTACAGTAAGGATTAGGCTCGCATTGATGAAAAAAATTGTAAAATCTTATTTTATGTAAATTTTACAAACTGAATTATTTGGGTAAGTAAGTGAAACATAAGAAGAGTGGATTGAATCTTTAACCAGCTACAGAGGTTAAATTTTTGAAAAAAATCATAAAAATAAAAATTGATCATTGATTTACTCATACCCCCTCTTAGTAATCACACTTGATCGGGGTGCTATAAATGGGTCACAAACTATTATAACAGTATGCTATTTACTCATGTGTTGTGTAATGTATGAATAAATTCATGGGGTTCAGGGAGTTTCCCCAAATTTTATTTAAGCAAGCCAAAGGAAAAAAGAAATAGGGTGTGTATTTCAATGGATTCTTCCGAATCTATTTCATTTACTTTCATTAACTTCGATGAGATACTATGATATCATGTTTTGGAGGAGTTTTGAGCACATGTGATCAGTGATTCAATGTAGCTTAAGGATACACCAGGGTGAAAGGATTTATTAGGTTACTTATGAGAGATCTTAATTAGGCACATAGACAGATGAAATGAGTAGCGATCATCGATGGTGTCAGGTTCATAACATGTTTTTTATTTTCCTTATACATAGTTTTAAGCTTATAAAATGGTATATCTTTGGTTATTAGGTATCTTTTGGTCTCTATAATTCTTATTAAGTGTCGATTGATCAATAATCCATAAAGAGGAACTTTTATATCAAGGATTTAAAAGAAAACCATGCCCGTGCATCAAGTGATTTATTTCAACCTATGGATACACAATTAAGGATGTATTTTTTTCAATACCTATAAGGGATATTAATAAAGAAAACTAGATGAAGATATTAGTAGTTGATTTCTACGGTGCATGGAATAGAGTGATCTCAATTTATGTAATACATGGTTTTGTTTTTATGCATGGTTAATCTTGATAAATTTTGGTTTTTAAATTACTTTCACTACTAAGAACATGTGTTGTTTGGTCCTTAAAAACCAAATAATGGGACATGAGTCTTGGATGTAATTTTGAAAAAATTTCAATCCCAACCAGGTAATATATGTTAAAGTCTATTTCACTAAGAGATGAAAAACATACTGTTTTTTTACATGAAAAATTTATGGATACAGAAAAAATATATATTCTTGAAGTATAAAATTTTAAATAATATTATCACATCTTAAATTTAAGGCAGGATAAACCCTCATAATTCTAGTAAACAAAAATAATAATAATATAGACCTCAAAAGTGGAAAAATAAACAAATATATGGTTCATTAAAGAATAGTCATCTATGAAAAATTATCGATAATGTTTTTGGTGTTGTGGTATATAGATACACAAAGCCTATTTTTGTTAGTACACCATGCTTATACCAAGGGAAAAATAGTTATTAATTCAAGGTGGAGGCAAAAAAATTGAAGAATGTATGATCACAAAAAAAACTGATAGGAAATTTAATGTGATGAACAAATTTGATTATCTTGTATGTTATCTTAGAAGTGGAAGCTTCCAAAGTGTCTATGAATTGAAGTTTAAATAAAACAAAAAAAAATCAATCATGATAATAAGTATTTTAAATTTATAAATTCTAAACTAATCATAGTATAACAATGGACAACATGCGGTGGAAATTAAAAAACTCAAAAGTTAACAATAAACCGAGTCAAACAAACCAAATGAAAATAGATTAAACACAAAATAAAAATAATTAAATTTAGTTCCACATGAAAGTATATAAACTCATTTAAAATATATTATAAAAGATATTAATAGTTCTAATAAAATGACATCTTTTCATTTAATCTAAAGCAATAGGAGGATTAGAACCCAAATCCATGGAATACAAGTTTTGATACCCTATAACGTCATCGATCTAGATAATTGGAAGATACAATTTATATCCATGGCCTTATTTTATAAACATTAGAATCACCCAAATCTATCCTGGAGCACATTTTTGATCAACATGGTCAGTATAAAATCCTCTCCCTAGACTTAATCAAACTAGATTTTCAAAAGAATATATTCTTATCCACTGAATCTCATCAATCATGAAGGATCAGGACATATTAATTAAAAATGAAATTATTATATCTTTTATAATTAAAAACATCATGCATAGAAGCTCTTGGAATGTTTTGGAATTTAATACAAATAGAATCTCTCAAAGTAATAAGATAGTGCAGATCTTGAAGAATATTTTCTTTAAATATAGAAAATGATCATATTTTATTCCTCAAAGACTCTGCATCCATTTGTAATAATTGGATTAAAAAACTCCTCATTGGTAAACTCTATGTTCTTTTGGTTTATTTTCACCTATAAAAGAATAGGAATTTCAACTCTATATTCCAAGGTAATAATTCTGGAGACTTCATAATGTTAAGAAAAAAAACATGCTCTATAATGAACTCACTAGAACATGTGATTATAAATTTAAAATCTATATAAATATAGAACCTAAAAATATATAAATTAAGTATAAGTGAACATATATTTCGTTTTGATTCATCAAAACAACATATCTTGAAGATATCATTTTAATAAAATGGCTCGACATTGGAGAGATGTGTGGAAGCTATGATCAGGAATGAAACATAGTAGTGGGATCTCTAAATATTCTTCCAGTATAATTAAACCAAAAGTGATCTGCAAAAACATAATCATAAATAATACGAAATATTTTTCAAAATGGATTACAAAGATTCAATTAATTATTATCCAGGTATTCTTGGTAGTGGTTTCTTTTCACAAATCACTGGTGATCAGAATATTCTCAAAGGAGTAGAGAAGTGTAATAGATTAATTATTAATTTAGGAAATAAGGGATCATTGAATATTAATGTTATTAGATAATTCAAAACTGATGATAATCCCAATTCTAATTTTTTTTAATATGTCAAAATACAATATTTTGACTATTTATCAATTTCTTGACAATAGAAATGAGTTTATATTTTGAAATAATGGAAGTATAGTAAAGATGTTGAGAAATGAATCTATATTGACCAAGTTTCATTGAACAAATGGAAATTATTTTCAATATTTAAATTAGAAGAACTTATATTATCTTGTTATGAAAGATTAGAATTCTATTTACCAAAAAAAGTCTTAGCCACTATAAATAAAATAACCAAAGAATATTTATTTTAGAATATGGAATTTGAAATGTATAAAAATTAAAATGGAACAATATTACTTCATATAAGATTTTCATAAAGGAAAAATAGTGAATAAAATTAACATAAGGGTTGATGTACAAACCTACAGTCTACTTAGGTTAGTTAATTTAGATGTTTTTGGTTTAATGAATAAGAAGTCAACAAATTAAAATAAATATGTCTTTACCTTTATTTATGATTTTACTTCAATGGAGTCTTGAAATTTTTAGGTTTATTAGGATAATTTGATGATTAAACTAAGAAAAATAAATCTTTTAGAAACCCATAACTACCAAAATCAAAACTAAAACCATATATATATAAATGAAGAAAAAATTATATACCTTACATTGAAGATTTACTACTCCAATATTCAATAATATGTTCCTGATAAATATCCCTAAGAGTCATCATATAGACTCTATCCTCTATGGTGTACCCATTATATTATATAAATCACCCATCACACACAATAAAATTTCTCATCATTTAAGGTGGGTTTTTATAATTAATTTTCATTGTAAATAGTTTTTTGAAATGGGATTCTATCACAAATAACCAATAATGGAAAAAAGACATCGCAATTTTAAGTATGTGTGATAACATATCATTCATATACTGAGATCCAATGTGTTATGATGGAAATAAGGATGAGTCAAAACTAATATTTATCATAGTATTGAAATCAGTCGTAAATATAATTCAGATATTTTTTTCAATGGAATTCATGATCCAGCATATACAAATTATAAAATTAATTAAATTAAATTAAATTAATTAACATAAAATATAAAAAACCTTCCATATACAAATTAAAAACTTTTAATAATTAAAATGTTTTATTACTAATTTATTTTTTGGCAAAAAACTGTTCATGATGAACTATTATTATAACATAACAATACATATGTAGCTTTTCAAATATTTTATTATTTTTTACTATTATGTTTATAATTTCATATATAATACAAATGATTTATTAGTTTTCAAATTACTATTTTATTACTTTTAAATATTTTCTAAGATTTACTACCATTTTATTAACTATTTATATTTAAAAAAATATTATTATTTAACATTTTATCTAATATATATTAATTTTTTTAATATATTATTATATTTTTTACATTACATTAATATTTAAATGAATTTAAAATAAATTTTCAATTTTTTAAAAAATTAAATTTTTTTAGTATTATTTTTATTAATTTCTATGAATTTTCATTATTATTTTTTTATTTTTGATAAATATTTCTATTTCGGATTATTTTTTATTACTTTACATGTTTTATTAATTTATTATAAATTATTATTTACAATAATTTTATAATAATTTTAGTTGATATAAATAACTTTTTAGCAATTTTTGACAATATTACAATTTATAAAATAAACCACCTTAATAATAATTTCAAATTATATTTTTAATCTTTTATTTCACTAATTAGTATTAAAATATTTTAATTTTAATTATTTATTATTTTTAATTATTTCGAGAAATATTTTAAAATTATATTGATTTTTAATATTTATTTTTTATTTATTTATTATTTTTAATTATTTTTATTAAATTATTTTTATGTTTATTATTTTTCCCCTAATTGCACCAAATATTTATTATATTACATTAATTTATTATTATTAAACTACATTTTAGTAATTTTTTATACTCTTCTAATTTTTTATTATAATTTTTATTTAGTAAATATACGTATTTTTTATCCTTTAGTGTTTTAAAATAAAAGTAAATAATTTATAATAATAATTCTATTAATTTACAAAAAAAAATTAATTTAATAATTTTTACTAACTATAATTTTAAATTATACTAATATTTTAATTTTTTATATTAAAAAAATTAGAAATTAAACAATTAACGACATATTAATTAAGTAAAAACAATTAAAAATGTCGTAGGAAAACAAAATTAAACCCTAATAAATTAAAATATCTAGGAATTGATTAAATATAAAAATTAAAAAATTATATGATAGTAAAATCAAATAATGTAACACCCCAAAAATTCTAAAAGATTAACTTTTCTTTGAAAGCATGTATAACATGCAACACCAAACATATAAAGGAATATAACCTCTCAAGATTTTATGGTATATTTAATATTTTAAATAAAATTAATATATTTTATATCTTTCAATTCATGAAACACTGAGTTAGCTTACATCACACGCAACTACGAGTTTCTTCAATAGCATATGTTACACGCAAGACCGAGTTTTACCAAACAACAATATATTATTGAAATTTTATAATTTAATATAATAAGATATAACCTAGCCATTATATTAGAAGATATGGATAGTATTAAATAACTTATCAAAATATATGGTTTATAAAATTTTAAAATAAATCCATAGGTTACCAATTAATTAGAAATGAAAATAAAAAACCAATTGCATATAAAAGAAATGTTTTTAATCCCAAAAACTTGTATTATCCAAATAAATTAAATTAATTACTAATAGTAATATTTTTCAGCTAATTATATATGTTATATATTCAATAAAATATTTTTGACATTCATCCAACAGATTTGATAGGTATAAATAATAACAAAACTCAATTTCACTCACAAAAAACTGTATTTTTTTAAAGACAATTTTTCCTCCTTTTGATGGAGAACCTTATTTAAAACTAAATTTTGGAAATTTTATAAATTTTATATGTCCACATTAACTTAATTTTTTAAATTTTAATAATAAAATTATCCTATGGTTGATTTTCGGTATTTTTCTGTGAAGTTTCATTTTTTATGAATAATGAAAAATACTGAATTTTTATGGAAAACTTCTTTTTCATCTAATTTATTTATATGGATAAATTATTTATTTTTTAACTGGCTTTAAAACTTAATTAGATAAATTTTACATCAATTAATCCAATATAGGTAATTCAAATCATTTTCACATTGAAATTGGATATAAAAACTTAGCAAAACATTTTGACTTTAAAAACGCATCCTTTCCCATTCCGTCAGCAGGATTAATTTTTAAATTAATTTCAACCAATTTTGTGATTGGAATTTATAAAAATGGATTTCATATTTTTAATAATCATAATTTATAATGTATAATAATTTCAACTTAGTTTCTTACCAAAAATATTAGTGAAAGTGATTAAAAATAATTATAGGGATTAAGAGAAAAATTGGATTAACAAAAGACTAAACCTTAAATTTAAGGCCCAAATGACCTATAAACTTGTGTTGGGAACTTGATTACATCATTAGGAGGAGTTCCTTGGAGACCAACCAAGGTATTCTCATGCTTCATAGTTAGAGGGAGGGAAATTTTGTTGTGGATGCACTCTTGAAGATTGGATGTCTTGGGGATGAGGTCGTTATTTTTGGTAGTTTGGGAACTCTACCTATTGAGTGTAGGGATTTTCTGATTGGGTATGCCTTAGGATTACATTAATTTTAGCCTCCTTGAGTGTCTGGGTTGTATGTTTCTGGGCCTTGTCCTTTTTCCATTTTATAATATAAAAAATAAATTTACAGTCAGACCTATAAACTTGTCCAAAATCTATTTTTTGTTTATATTTAGAACCTATCCTACATTTTATTTATTTATTTCTATTTGTTGGGCCACAAGACATGGGAAAAATGGGGATGGAATTCCCTTTCCAAAAATTTACAAGAATTTCACTCCTACTCCACTATAAAAATACACTCATCCCCCACACTTATTCACACCTCTTGAGCCATAGGGTTTATAAAACCACTACCCAAATAATCTCCCAAAATACCTCCCCTCATCTTATAGGCATCTATTGGGAAAATTTTCCTCAGGCAACCTTGATGCATTTTTGGGTTGTTTGTGTTTGTTGACAAAAATCAGGTTTCCCAGGTCAATTGTCTAGTTACAGAGATATTATGAAGTGGTGAACATGTTATGTGGTGTTGTTAAAGTTATGGAGTGGTTCACAAGTTATGTATGGGCATGAAAGTTATGGAGAGGCACACAAATTATGGAGCATCAGGTAGGTTATGGATCGGCGAGAAAGTTATTGAGCAGCACACAAGTAATGGAGTGGTTCGCAAGTTATGGAGTAGTGAACAAGGTGAGTTTCTCACCTCATGTGAAGGTTCACCAAAATGAATATAAATATATGGATACCCTCCTCCTTTCTAATAATCTCAATACTTACAAAAAATCAAGGCTCTACTCACGCAGGTGGAAATGGAGCATAAGTAGTGAGTGGCGTGCAAGCATTAAGTGGTGCACAAGTAGCGAGTTGTGCCCAAGCATTAAGTTGCACACAAGAAGTGGGGTGTAAGAATTAATTGTCAAAAAAGAAGTGGTGCATAATAAGTGGCATGCAAGTAGTGGTGTTCATGTAGTGGCGCGCAAGTATTGGTTCCCAAGTAGTGGCGTGCAGTTAGAAAGTTACGTGCAAGTTGTTCTTCCGCAACAAACGCAGGAGTTGCACGCAAGGATAAAGTGGCTCAAAAGTCAACACAAGGTTGCGGAAAAGTGTTAATATTCCTATTAAATATATTTTAAATAGTTATTCATCAGTTTATGAGAGTTAGACATCAAAATATCATCTATATACAGTAG
Organism: Viscum album; assembly: GCA_963277665.1. Lineage (NCBI taxonomy): Eukaryota > Viridiplantae > Streptophyta > Magnoliopsida > Santalales > Viscaceae > Viscum > Viscum album. Next base: position 1,726,402,159 of record OY728141.1, read on the forward strand.
ATTATGTATTCATTTGTGATGATGAAGTGTCCTACAGGTCCATAAACTCTGAGTGGATCCCTTCTAAGAGCAATGAGAGAAGGAAGAGGAAAATGGTGATACTACCCTCTAGAATTGAGCCAGAGGAAGACCCATAGGGAGTGACCCTTGGTAATGTAGTGATAAAACCCTAAACCTTGTAAAGGCAGTGATAATAGGCATAGAAGATCTAGCCCAAACATTGTAATTTTGCAGTGAGTCTTAGTGAATTTGGTACAATCATCTCATATCCATTGTATTCTCCTTAGATGCAGTCCAGTGAGGGTGAACCAAGTAAAAATATTTGTTTTCTTATGTTTTATTTATTTCTTTATCACCAAATAAAATTGGAAGGGACACAATCAACATTGACATTAAAGATCATAAGAAGTAACCCATGTAATAAAGAGGACAAGATCCAATGGGGCAAGAAGAAGATTAAAAAAAATATCCATACCCTGATTCACCCCCCACCCTCTTTGGGTGTCTAGGCCCCTTTTGGACCTAACATCCTCAATTTGCGTAGAAATCAAACCAAGGAAGTATTATGGTATAAACCAAAAGGAGTTACCGAAAAATGTAGTAACATTCTTCAATGATCACTTTCATTTTATTACATTCTCAAACCATTAAATTAATCTTATTTCATGACAATATAAAACATTAACCATCTTAAATATACTGATTTTTTTTTCTAAGAGTCCTACTAACACATTTACACACATCCATAAAATGGGATATATAATCATCGTTTTTCTGTACGGTATACTACTATATCGTGAACCGATATCATTCGTTATTCCATTTACAACCTTTAAATGTTTGAAATAATGATTTATATATAGTTTATACAAGATATCCAATATATTTATTATGTATTTATTATTTTTTTATTTTTTATATAACACATAAATTTATATTTTTCATTTTTTTGGGAATACAATAGCATCTTTTTTGGACGTGTGGACTACAGCCTCCTCAAAACAATGTGATTCTTCCATGTTATACATGGAATGTGTTAAGGATGGTATTAATAAAAATATGTGACATATATAACTTAAATATGATACTTAATTATAATATACATATATATATATATCATTAAATTTTTATTCATTTAAATATGATAAAGAATTGGAAGTAGTGCTCATGCATACGTACAGTCTACCATCTCCGTGAATGGTACATTTCACTTCCTATCTCCAAATATTATGGATTATAATAAATACAAATATTATGAATATAAAATATATTTAAATCATGTTTTACATTCTAGATATGATGAAATCATGATCTAATTAATATGAACAATAAGTAACAAGTCAAAACATATTCAAAACACTATGAAATTAACAACCAAAATAATAAAAATAATGAAGGATTATTAACAAATGGGTAATGTGATATTATAAGAAGATTGTAAAGAATCATCCCAGGAAACCATCCTACTTGAATCCCAATCTGATTCTCCACAAGGCCTGAAGGGCATTCACAATCCCCATGGGTTTGTGACCAGCACCCAGGCCTTACAGAAACTCCTTTGGGAATTATTTCTCCCAAATCTAAGTATAATCATCAAAAAAAGATATAAATACAATAAGAAAAATAATTTAAAAAGCATAAAAAAGGGATATACAGAAACAAACAAACTAAAAGAAACAACTACAAGCAAGCAAGAAGGGAAAATTAACTGACTCAAGTCAAGATCCAAGACATATCCTCCTAACTCTCCCTCATGCTGGGAACGAAGAACAAACGGAATCCAATTAAGAACTTGGAGAGATATATGCATGATCTAAAATCACATTAGGTCTCCACAACAAAACAAAACTATGTTATAAGCTCCCTAAGAAAATCCATAAATTCTAGTTTAAAAATAAATATATTAATTAGGCTTTACATACATATTCATCTCAAACAAAAAACAAATCAAATCCATAGAAACATTTTGAAACATTTTCCTCTGCCTTACAAAAAATAAACACACACATTCGAAAAAATAAAAATTGGCTTGATCATTATCATAAACCATGCACACTATTATTATTTCCCAAAAACAACCCACTTTCTTTATTTAAATAAAAATGGTCACTTAAAAACATTTTATAATAAGACTCAAATAAACACCCAAGGAGACATAGGCACAACATGATCAAATATTGAGCAAGGCATGGAAAAGCATGAAATAGTAATTTTTATATAATAAATGAACATAATGGTCATAAAAAATCTCAATAAATCATGTCTAACTTGTCACTAAGAAAATACATCAAGAAAATAAACAGGGGAATAAAATAAACAGTATAACAAAAATAATACAATCTAAGGAAACAACAGCTCATCAAGTACCCACTAAACCAAGGACTCTAAGGTAAAACTCAGGTCCAAAAAACATGTAACGATATAAACCAATAATCTAAATGGGTAATTTAAGGGGGTACATACTGAAAATTTCAAGTGAATACACTCTTTTTTCAACTCAGGGTAGCATAAACCTACACCCACATGGTCTATCCAAAGTGCCTAAACCATCAATGCCTAGAAGGTCAGTCTGAAATCTAAATAAAATATCTACATTAAAATAAAACATAACTGTAACTATTTTTCTGCACCAATCATTATTGATACTAAGCATTGGGTCTAAAAAACTTATCACAAAACATAATATTATTTCCTAGAACCTTATTCTAGCCTCCATCTATACATAACAATGGTGGTTCCCAAATAATCAGTTCGACCCAACCCATGGAGAAGGAGAATCAGTCCAATATCTTTTTTCTACATGGAATGCCATCATTTTCTAGAGCCTTAGTCTCACACACTATCCATGAAGTATACTATCAATGTCTAGATCCTCACTCTGACACCCTCTCAGTAGCATACTTCATGTTCCCAGAGCCTCAGTCCAGCACCCAATAATATATCAACCATCTTTCTTAGAGAATCATCCTAGAATCCAAACAAAATATCAATTACATCATTCCATAATTCCAATAGAGATTAATCATAAATAATATGACCATCCATAGCCATTTATCACATCACAAAAATCAATCACATGGATAAAAAATCATCATCAATCGACACAATGGTTCAACAAGGGACAATCAAATCACATCACAAGTGCCAACTAGGCCTCCGCATATATCTTATACATTTAGAAATCCTCTTCAAAAATAATATTAAATTTCAAAACACAATTATAAAGGTATGAATAAATACTTCCAAGAACAACAACATAAGTAAATAGAAACTCCATTTTTACTTTATAAAACCAAAACTCCCCTTTAAACAAGGAAACCCATTAAACACAAAAAGGGATCCCAATTAAAAACCCATTTGTCCTAAATCACAAGGATTAAGTACATTTAATAATGAAAAGACTCATAGGAATTTTTATTAACCATGAATAATACATAAAACCCTATTTCAAAACCAAGTTTCATTATATAATGTAATTCACCCATTATTTCCAAAGGAAAATACCAAGCCTTTAAAGCATATGAAGGTCACCCCAACACAATGGATTTCTTGTTTCAAAATTAAAAACATGGAAAAAGGCATTTATTTAATCAAACTTTCCATAAAACCCACATTAAACATTATAATGGTTTCAAAAAAATTATACATTTCATAAAAAAAATCAAGATACCCTATGAAAAAATAAAAACAAGTCACAAGACATTTTTCAATAAAAACACCTTCAAATAATACAATAGGGCTTTTCCACTAAAGTTAAACCACGCACACATTTCAAATCATAATTTTAAATAAAATTGAAAAACCCTTTTTAAATCATTTGAGGTCAACACCTAAATTTAAGAGCAAATTTCCCTTAAAACCTTAATTTCAATCAATGAAAACCAAAACCAGTTAAAAAACTCATTTAAAACCCATAACCCACTTATCAAAACCATTTAAAAAAGGCCCAAATTCATTTCATAAAATCTTTTTATAACTAAACATTCCATTTCAAAACATGAACATGGATTTCACATGAAAAACAAACTATTCCAAGAACAAAACACACCGAAATGGTTTCTACACATCACTAGGCTATCCATATATCTATACATTCATAAAAGTTAATTTAAAAGGCACAAGTATATTATAATTACAAAAGGAAATGGATTTAATAGTAACACCTACCTCAAGGAGAAAAGAATCAAGCCGGAACACTTTGTCACTTGACGTTTTCATCGGCGACCACTCGAAGGTGCTCTTCCATACCTCTGAGCATATTCACCTTCACATATACATAAGGAAACCTAAACTCTATCTATATATTCACATGGCCATTAATATGTATAAGGGGGTCCTTAAATATATGACTATATATGTATATACCCATTTACACTTACACACATATTCATTTTTCATATATATAGACAAGCACACCTTTCCATAATATATAAATCCATGCCTACATGGGTGAATATATATATATGTATATAATGCGATAACTTACATATATATGCCCACTATGCATATACAGGTAAGACATTGATGACTCTGGTGACTCAAACTCACCTCATGGATGACCAAAATTCACTATTGAAAATACTAGGAACTCAAAATCACCAAAAGACCCCAAATAAAATTGGGCTAGACAAAGTAGTAGGAGAAGTCATACCTCAAGCGGTATTAGTAAACCAAAATGATCTAAAATGACTCTCCTTTGGTATTGAAAACCAAAACACAATCAAATATCACTAGAGGATCCCATTTCATTCCCTAAATAAGGAAGAAACAACCAAAAATTGGCTCAACCCTAACCTTAGGCTTCGAAAAAATGGAAATAATTGATGGGGAGAGGGAAAACTACCAAAATTTGGAGGAGGGAGGGAGAAGATATCACACCTTGAAGTACCAACCAATAAACATCAAGAATATGGTGGAAATATTTAGATAAATAGGAGCTAAGAGGGAGGGTGGTGTGTGGTTGGAGAGGAGGGATTCCATCACTTGAGACGCCTAGGCAAAGGTGTGGCAGAAAAAAATAAAAGGGGAAGAACAAAGAAATAAAATGAAAAAATATAACATAATAAAACATATTTTTAAAATTCTGAACACCCTCCTAATTTGTGCATTGTTTACTAAACCGTGTGCTGGACACTACCTAGGTCAGGCACCCTCGCATGGTTACTCCTTGGCAGATACATGGTTCAAAAAATCATGCTCAAACCATGCCACCTAGAACTATAAACTTAAAGATATAAACTGTATGTTTGCTTCACAAATTAATATACCATGTTCAAGTCATGCACCACACCTCATAATCACATCAGAACCCATATGGGCACCACATAGTTATTAATAACTGAGCGGTATAACCATGCAATAGCTAAAAATCCTCCAATGTTTTAAATTTTTCGGCCCGCCAACTACCAAAGATCAAACCCAAACCATAAAAAAAATCCAAAATAGAAACCATGTGACACCTGGGGTGTTTCAATATCTCCACCATGCTACTTTTTATCCCCAAAAATTCCTGGTTGAAGGAATAAAAAAGGAAAACAAAAGGTCCAAAGAGGAACTAACAAAAATTAACACTATACATGGATTAACATTAAAGGAAACAACTAAAATCCTAAAAAAGAACTAGAATCTCAAAAAATAAACTAATAATTATCCACGTCTTGAAGTAATACTAGAACATGAACCTAAAAAAATAAAGCTTATTGAGCATGGTAAACTATGATACGGTCTCCCCACCATTTAGAGTTCCCCTAAAATGGTGGTACTAAAGAGAACTATAATAATAAATATCCTCAAAAAAATAAAAATCCATGAGAGACACATTATCAAGTAAAAAAATGAACTTCCACAGCAAAGGAAGAAATAACCACCACAATAAGCCTCAAAATATGACAGGATACCACACCTCTGGTCACGAAGCACACAGATATCCAAGAGTCCAAAGCATGGATCACCCCCACATGATGATCCAAAATGCCCATAGTCAAATGCTAGCTAGTATACCAAACTCATATATTAGATAAAACACCCTAGTTAACCGATTGAGCACCCATAACCTCTCTCTTTCCAAAAAAATAATCACCTCAATGGCCCAATGATAAAATGGGCATAACATCCACAAGATCTAAACAATCATAGCCCAAGATACAAAACTGAGATCAAAGACGCCAAAAGAAAGGCTTTCCAAAGCAACTCAACTCATCAAGATCAACCAAAACTAAATATATAGAACTCAACCTATCTCATAAAGAATTTTTATCACTAAATACTCTACTCAGAGTTAGGGTAATCACTAGATCCAAATAAACTCTTTTGACCATACTAGGGTATAGAAATGACGGCACTAGACAATGACATTAGCAGACCATTCCCCTTAATAGAAACCAATTGATTACTTATAAATCAAGGAAACAATGCTAAACTACAATCCATAAAAAGGATCACAGAAACCTTCAAAGGTGGCACAAACAATTTTACCAAAATAACGTTTCCTTTAAAAAACATTTTTAGCAATGAAATTATAAAAAATCACCCTCCACCATGGTATTTCCCAAAAAACCAATCCATCATAATTTAAAAACATACCTCCTCAGTGGAACCCACACATTTCACAAATTAAAAAACCACATGAAATCATGTTTAATATTCCATTTCATTTTGAAAACAAAGCACCCAAGGATTCCCATTAAAAACTATCTTTCCTTTTGAAAACACCATTCCAGCCGGAGATAGACATTTTTTATAAATCATTTCATAAAACTAAGTAAATTCAACCTTCCCTATTTTCAAGAAAACCAAATTTGAAAATAAATTGTTTTCCTCAAAACCCTTTTTTATTTCATAATCACTGTTTTCAAAACCAAGCATACACAAGTACTAAAAATGAACCCATATAAAAATAAAAAAACCAAATTAAAAACACTCTCCAATCAGCCTCTAATAAGTGGAAACCACCTTTTGAGAAATCCAAAATCATGAGGAGTCCAACATAGGCCCACTAGAGAGGGAATAGTGATATGAATGTGTTGGATACATGGTTGGGTGAATATGATCCAACCCTACAACAAACTCTATATAAGAGGTGGACATGACCACATGGGAACCACATGGTTTCCTAGACCATGGGTTCCAACCATGTAGCTCAAGTTCTCCTTCCCTTCCACCCCGAGACCAAATGTGACCCCCAATATGACACTCATTCTCCAAGGGTAACAAAACATAAATCACATCAAAACAATCAATACATCCCAAAATAAACTCAAATCCATGATTCAAAATGAAAATTCCCTTGGCATCTTGAGGCTCGAGATAAGAAAGATATACTTAGACTTTCCATGTTATTGCCTCTCAAGCTCTGATAACCTTAGTCTTCTTTCTTTACAAACATCCCCAAATAACATTTGTTATTCCAAACCTAGGTCACATTGGTAAATTCATATCTGATTCCACTTTGTAATGAACCGACCGAGGATTCCATCCTACCCAACACTTGACTAGATTCTCCACAAGTCTTGAAGGGTGTTCCTTATCCCCAAGGGTTGTCGACTAGCGCATGCGCCCCATATAAATTAATTTGGGGATTATTTCTCCCAAATCATAGTTTAATCATCCAAAAAAACTATAAATAAAATAACCAATATAATTAAATAAGCACAAAAACAAGATATATATAAACAAAGTAACTAAAATAAATAGCTACAAAAAATTAAGAAGGGAAAACTAACTAACTCAAGTTGATACCCAACACATCTCCACCCAACTCTCCCCCACTCTAGCCATAAAGAACAAATAAAATCCAATTGATAACCTGTAGAGATATAGGCATGATTGAAAATCCTTGTAGGTCACCACAACCCTCCAAAACTATGTAATAGGTTCCATAAGGAAAGTTATCAATACCAGTTTCAAAATAAATCTAGAAATTAGGATTTACATCCATAGTCATATTATGGAAAAAAACAAATCAAATCCATAAACAACTTCCAAAACATTTTTCATTTCATTTTAAACACCAAACACACACGTATAAAAATAATCCACAAGCCTATGCCTTATTGAAACCCACACACACTCTTGTCATTTCTCAAAAATAACCCACTTTATTTATTTAAACAACAATAGTCACTTAAAAACATTTTCCAACCAAATTAAAATAAAATACCAAGTCCACTTAGGCACAACATGCTAAAATATCCAACAAGACATATAAAAGGTGGATAATAATCCATATATACTCAATGAACATAATGGGAATAACACATATCAATACATCATGTCTAATATAGAACTGAAAAAATACAACAAGAAAATAAATATTGAAATAAAATAAATGGTACAAAAAAAGTATACAATCCAAGGAAACAACAACTCATATAGTACCCATTATCCAAAGTTCTATAAGGTGAGACTCATGCCAAAAAAACATGTAATTATATAAACTATTCATCTAAAGGAGTAACGTAGGGGGTAAAACTGAAAAGTTCAAGGGCATTCACTCTTTGTTCAACTTGGGATAGCATAAACCTACACCCATGAGGCTTATCCAAAGTGCTCAAACCATCAGTTCCCAGAAGATCAGTATATAATTTAAATTAAATATCAACTTAAAAAACATAGCTGGAACCTATGTTCTACCCCTAACCATATACCAAACTATCAGTACCTATACCAAACACTGGGTCCAAATAAATTATCACAAAACATAATATTAGTGCATAGAGCTTCATTCCATCCTCCATTAATACATAACAATCATGGTTCCCATAAAATTAGTATTTTCCAAAACAAAGAGAAGGAGAATTAGTCCAACATCCTTTTTCCACATGGCATGCTATCATTTCTCAAAGCCTCGGTATGGCTCACTATCTATGAAGTATACTATCAGTGTCTAGAGCCTTAGTCTAACACCCTCTTAGAAGTAAACTTTCTATGCCTAGATCCTCGATCAAGAACCCAACCATATATCAATCATCTTTCTTGGAGCATCAATCTGGCATCCAAACCACATATCAATTCCATCATTATATAAATCCAACTAGGATTTGGCATGAATTTTATAACCTTCCCTGCCCATTTATCACATCACAAAAATCAATCACATGAATAAAAAAATCATCATCTAAAAACACAAGGGTTCAACAAGGGACAATCACATAATATCACAAGTTCCAAAAAGGACTTATCTTATATCATATACATTTAAAATTCATATTCAAAAAAAATCTGAAATTTCAACCACAATTACAAAAGGAATCCTAAAAAATTATAAGAACAACCACATAATTGAAGGGAAACTTCATTTTAACTTTATAAAATCAAAACACCCCTTTAACAAAGGAACCACATTAAAAAAGGGGATCCAACTTAAAAACCCCTTTGTCCTAAGGCCCAAGGATCAAGTAAATTTCATAATTAAAACCCTCATAGGAATTTTTATCAAACATGAATAATGCATAAAAACCCATTAAAAAACCAAGTTCCATTTCACAAGATAATCCACCCATTCTTGAAAAAGAAAGAATTGAATCCTTTAAAAGCATATCAATTTCACCCTCACACAATGGATTTCTTATTTGAAAATTCAAAAAATGGCTAACTTCACTTCTTCCATAAAACTATCCATAAAACACCACTTTAAACATTGTAAGAGGTTCAACAAAATCATCCATTTCATAAAACCTTTCAAGATACCCTCTGAACAAAAAAAGGCACAAACCCTTTTAATTTCTATAAAACCACCATTAAATAGCCCAACCAGGATTTTCCAAAAAAGTTAAACCACCCACACATTTCAAATTTCCATTTAAAATAAAACTGAAAAACCTTTTTATGTCATTTTAGGTCAACACCTAAATTTAAGAATGAATTCTATTTGAATCCTTACTTTCACTCAATGAAAACCAAAATGTTTTAAAACCCATTTAAAACCCACCACCCACTTCTCAAAACTATTTCAAAAATTCCCAAAGTCATTTCATAAAATCTTTTTATAAATAAAGGTTCTATTTCAAAACATGAACATGGATTGCAATTGAAAAACTAACTGTGCCAAAAATAAAACACACCAAAATGGTTTCAACACCTCACTAGGATATCCATATATCTATACTTGAATAAAAGTGAATTTAAAATGAATAATCATATTATAATTCAAAAAGGAAAAAAAATTCATTGTAACACCTACATCAAAGAGAAGATGATCAAGAAAGAATACTTCGGCACTTGACGCTTTCATCGGTGACCACTCGAAGCTTCTCTTCCCTACCACCGGGCATATGAACTTTCTCATATACATAAGGACACCTAGACCCCAAGTAAATATTTTCATGTCCATTAATATGTATAATGGTATCTTTATATATATGCTTATATATGAATATACCCGTTTACACTTACACACATGTGCATTTTTCATATATATACACAAGCACACCATTCCCCAATATATATATTCATGCTTCCATGGGTGAATATATATATATATATATATAAAGGGAGAACTTATATATATACTCCTATATATTCATATGGTGGTAAGTCACCTTCGACTCTAGAGACTTGAATACCCTCACGGATGACCAAAACGTACTACAGAAAATACTTGGAATTAAAAACGACCAAAAGACCCAAGAAATAAAGTGGAAATTATTGGAGAAACAGGATCTTAGGGGGAGGGTGGCATGCGGCTGGAGAGGAAGGGAGGGGGGATTCCATTACATGAGATGCCTAGGGAAGGAGGGGGAAAATAAAAGGGCAGGAAGAAATAAATAAAATAAAATGAAAATAAAAAAAAATAAATTCAAAATTTCTGGAAACCTGAAAAGTTCTCATATGGTTTACCAAAGCATGTTCCAACCATGATTTGATCACTACCTAGGTTAGGGACCCTCACACGATTACACTTAGGAAAACTCACAGTTGAGAAAACTATTTTACTCGACACTATAAACTTAAAGATACAAATTGTAGGCTAGCCATATGGTTTAATAGATCATATTAAAGTCATGAAGCATGCCTCATACTCACCTGGGAACTTGTATAGACACTGCATGGTTACTACTTACCATGCAATAGCTAAAAAAATCCAAAATTTTAAATTTTTTTGTCCACCAACTACCAGAGCTCAAACCTGCTCCATAACAAGACAAAATAATCCAAAATAAAAAAAATGTGACACCGAGGGTGTCACAAAGATAATATATGAAATTATAAATATGATTATGGTTCTAGTATAATTCAGTCACATGTTTAAAAAAATTATATAGAAATTTAAAGGACGTTCACCTGAAAGGAAACACAAGGAAAGGAATTCTTGTCTCGCTTTTCTTTCTTTGAGTCGTACACCATTTTCACTAATTAATTATTTTTTGTGGTGTATATACTACCCCTATTGTATTTTATATCATGAATAATTTTACCTTCATGATATTTATAGATTCATTTGAAATTGTTTCTTTCATGTGGATTATAATTCAAAAGTTACCAAGTAGTAAGGGACTTCATCTCAGTTTCCATTCTTTGAGGTATACTTAATTGTTTTGCCTCTAATTTATTATATATGGTGTACATACTACCACTTCGAAATGTAATTTCATGGTTCATTCATTATTCTAGATATTTTGAGTTTTAATTCAAATAATTTCATCTAATGGTATTTACACTAAAAGTTGCCCAAGTGGTAAATAAATTTCATAACCCAATTCCTTTTCATTGTGTTATATTACTTCACCATTGTCATTAATATTCTATAATTATGTGTATAATTACATAGAATATCAATTTACGTAGTTACACTTATTTTATGTTTATTTAAATTTTATACACATACTCAATTCATTGATTATTTATCGCTTTCATGTCATGACCATTCTCATTCCAATGAAGATTTATTATCCTTGAAATTCCATTAAATGAATTCATATGAAAATTGTTTAATGAACACTTTAATTTTATTTTCCTATATTAATTCATGAATTTTTTCAAGTAATAGATCCATTTTTTCACTCTTTGATGCCCAATATGTTTTAGATAGTGTTTTTAAGAAAACCTGACTTCATTTCTCTCTTTAGTCGGAGAACCTACTTTCTTATAGAAATAATGTTTTATTAAAATGTTTTCAAAAAAAAATTAACCATTTCTAAATGATTTATTAAATTCATTTTTACCCCATTTTTCTGTTACAAAATTTTTCAAAGAATATTCTTTCCTCTTTTCTAAAGAGTTATATTTCTAAACTTTTTACCGTGAAAAAAAATGTTATCTTTAACCATATATAGAATGTATGGATTTACCTACTATAATTTATTTAAATATTACTTTTTAGGTTTAAAAGAATAATATTTAAATAAAATGTTTTCAAAATTTATTTTCAAATAAAATTATTTTCAAAAAAATAATAATAACAAAGATATTTTCCTCGATAATATTTTTAAGATATATTTTTATAGTTTTTTTATTCATCAATGAAAAAAACCCTTTATTTTTACAATACATGGGATATGTTGTGTTGATTTCACCATTATTCTTCCTCTACATGGTTTATGATTGATTTGTACAAGGATAGTATTGACATTCACTTACTTGACCCTTTTTAGTACCCTTTAAATATTCAATTTCCAACGATTATTAAACATTAAATTTTCCCTAAATATTCATATCATTTATCATGGATAGGTTTATTTACTAAACTTTAGCCCATTTTTACATTTGGTTTTTAAATTGATAGTTATTTTATTTTTTGTGGAAATATTAATAAATATGTATTCTTTATTCAATATGACTATATTATAAGGAAGATTGATTATTATTTAAATTGATGACTTGATATGAGGAATTCTTTGGATAGGAAGTGACGGGTGTGCCCTAGACTTTGTATAGCCCCTTGACGTATTGATAGGTTCTCAGGATAAAAATAAATTGATCAAATTAAATATTTTTCTACCTATAATTTTAAACCATCTTGTGAAAGGTCTTGATGGTATAGGTTTTCATGTGCCTTAGACATGATGTCCAATAATTAAGAACTAACTTCATATTGATTCAGTATTTATTATACATAATATTTTCAATATGAAAAAGTCTATATATCAATTTCATTTTTAGTTTATTGATTAAATGGAATGGGTTTTTATTTTATTACCCTTCCATATTGATTATTCCTTATCCAGTTATTTAAATGTCATGTATTTGATCTATTTACCTTTCCATATTTTGTACGCACTTCCTTCTCAGTTTATTGATTACATGGCATGTGCGGTCAGATATTTACATTATAATAATGATTATTCTCATTGAATCGTTATTCTTTCTATGGTAATTCACCCTTACTGATCATTTGAGTTCATAATTATCATGTTACTTTTCTCCAGGATTCCTTAAAGTGTATTAAGAATGATATGAAAGGATACACTAGATGGAATAAATTTATTATCCTTAAAAAAAATATTTTAATTTTTGTATATATTTGTAATAAAATACACATTTATGTGTCTAGTTTAATAATATAACTAAAATTTTTGGTCCTTTAGGATGATATTTACTTGTATCATATGCCAATGTAATGGTAGTAGGCACCAGATCTCGGCTACTGGGTTCGTGGTCACTACATTTGGTATCAGAGCTAAGTTTAGAAGTAATATTAGTAACTATTGTTAGGAAAAAATTATTAGAAAACATATCCCTATGTTATAATTTTATGATAAGTCTATAGGAACAACCGATATTTTTAGTTAGATAGAGATTATGTGGTTTTCCTAACAATACATCCCTAACTAAATACTACAGGTGGATGTGGTGTTGGAAAAGATATACCTAGGGGAAAAAATATAAAAAGGTGTGTCCATACTTACTCAAGTGAAACTTGGTACATAATAACGAGAATTATTGTGAACCTTGTTTAACATCACCAGGGAATATTCTTAAGATAATTCAGATTTTCTTTACAAACCATTGTGAAGTATTTGAATATATAATAAAAATAAATAACCTAGGTTAAACCTGAGGTTTTTTATATTGAAATTAATGTTTCATTATTTAGGTTATACACTTTTCTCACTATAATTATTTTCACTCAAACTATGATTTCTGGTTTTAGTCAATGGCTAGTACCTGAAGGATTCATGTCAATATTGAACATGAATGAAAATGTGGTGATAATGAGAAACCAAATGAGGTGTTGATTGAATGAAATATATCTTTTTTTGCCTAATTATTTTTCCTAAAATATGATTAACAACATAAAATTTTACCAACTCTTAAACTCACCAAAGAAGAGAAGGATGGAGTTTTCTAAGAGCTCAAGTGGTGAAGACCACATAGAGAAGAAAGCTCAATTTCCATCATGCAATAAGTGTGGAAGGAGACACCCTAGAAAGTGTCTCAAAAGAATAGGGAAATGATCTATGTGTGGAAAAATAATGAAATAAATTAAATAATCACTGAGTAAAAATGAAGAGTATGCTGGAAGGAAATAAATTTCATTATAAGGATCTATTTATAGTTCACTGGACTGACTGTAGGGAACCTATGAATTACCCAATTCAGTGCCCTCTTTTAAGGGATAAACTCTATAACAAGTAACTATATGAAAATAAATGGATGAATTATTTATGTATTTAGGTTTTATTTAAAACCTTAAAAGGTTGTTTAATGATTAAATTTAAATTATTTACATCATATTTATTTTGAAATTTATATTATTATAGAATATAAAAAGAACAACCCACATGTCGGGTGACAACCCATCAAATCTAGCATGGTGTTGGGGCTTTAACCCATGATCGAAGGACGATAAGGGTTAATCACCTACCACTATCCTACACAATATACTGGTTAATGTGTAATTATTTTTTGTTAAACAATTTGATTAATAAATATTAATAATGAACCAGTAGTGTCACTTTTTAAGTTTATATATTAATGTATTAACCATATTAGTTTTGGAAAATAGGTAGATAAAAATATAATAACATGTTTTATGGGTATTACAAGAATATTTTAGTGCTTCAAAAAACAAGTTCATTCTAGGAAATCCATTTCACGGAGTAAGGGATGAATTATAATTTGACTGAAGATAAACCTAAAGATATAATTGTTCATGTGAAATTGAAATGTATCAAGTAAGTATATTTAATTACATTATTAGGTGGTAAAATAATTACTCAACATTAATAAAATGATCAAAATGAATTTTTCCAAATACCTTAATTTTTATTGAACTGATGGTATTTAAAATCATCACAGATTTATGGATTTGAGACAAAGAACTTTATATTGATCATTCACTTGTTTTTTATTGATGACCTAAATCATTCCATATAAATATTTAAAATTTTTCTTCCATGCATTTATCTCCACTTTCAACTAATTTTCTCCTACTTAGAGACCTAGTTATATGTTATTCCATGTGACCTTTGTAATTTTCATTCTCTCTTATTAAGAGAAATATTATAAACTATTTTATGATGTGGGTTTTTTAAAAAGGTAATTTTCAAATGTCAAACCCTATATTTCCATGATCAAGTTTAAATTGTTATGATACAATTTATTTAAGGTGGGGAGAATGTAACACCCTGAAGATTCTAAAAGAGTAATATTTATTCGATATTGTGTAAGACACACAACACCAAATGTAGAAAGGAATATAACCTCTCGAGAATTTTTGGTATATTTTATATTTTAAATAAAATAAATAAAATATATATATTTCAAAACATGCAAGATTTAGTTAGCTTTCACGCACACAACAATGATTTTTTTCGATATCTTACATTACACGTAAGACATAGTTTTACCGAACAACAATATATTATAAAAATATTATTATTTAATATAATAAAATATATCAAATCCTTTAAATTATAATTAATGAAAATAATTAATTAAATTATGAAAATATATGGCTTAAAAAAATATAAAATAAATACACAGGTTACTAATTAATTATAAATGAATATAAAAACTAATTGAATATAAATGAAATCTTTTTATGCTCAAAAATATGTTTTATATAAAATAAATTAATTAATTACTATTAGTGAATAATATTAATGAAATAAATATTTTATATATTTAATAACATATTTTTCTCATTTATCAAATATATTTTATAGTAATAAAATAAGAACACATCTAAATTTCTGCAAAAAAAGAAATAATTTTCTAGAGGTAATTTTTCTTCCTTTTGAGGATGAACCTTATTTAAAACTAAATTTTATAAATTATATAAATTTTATATGTCATAATAAACTTCATATTTTAAATAGGAACCTAAAAATTAGATTAAAGTGAATTTTTTTATTTTTCTTTGAAGTGTCATTTTTTGACGAATAGTGAAAATAATAAATTTTAATTGAAAACTTATTTTTTGTCTAATTTATTTATATGGTTTAATTACATTTATAATTTGTTTTAAAAATTAAGTAGATATATTTTACACAAATTAATCCAATTTAGTTCATTGGAATAAATTTAACATTGAAATTTGATATAAAAACTTAGCAAACTTTTGATCATTTTTACTTTAAAAAAAATGTTTTTCATTCCTTCTACGGGATTAATTTTTAAATTAATTTATTCAAATTCTATAATTTTAATTTATAAAATGGATTTCATATTTTTAATAATCATAATTTATAATATCTAATATTGTAAAATTAGTTTTTTTATATAAAATATTAGTGAAAGTGATTAAAATTAATTATAGTGATTAAGAGAAAATTTAGCTTAATAAAATAATAAACCTTAATCTTAAAGACAAAAAAAACCTATAAACTTTTCCAAAATCAATTTTATTTTAATATTTACACCCTATATTTTTTTATCTAATTTTTTTCATTATTGGAGCCAATTTACATGGTAAAAATGTGTTTGGAATTCCCTTTTCAAAAATTTTAAAAGATTATCACTCTCTTCCATTATAAAAAGGGACTCACCCCTCCCACTTATTCACATCTATAAATCAATTTGGATCATCCAAAATCTGTCAAAATAAGTTCCCAAAATACATGTAATAATATTATAATCCCTACTTTGTTAAAATATCCAACCAAGGAATGCTTTTGGTATAAACCAAAACAAGTTACCCAAAAATGAGGTAACTTTCTTTAACGATCACCTTCGTTTTATTTATTTCTCAAACCATTAAATTATTGTTATTACATCCTTATATAATAACCTAATTATATTAAATATACTGATATTTTTTATGCTAATATTTCTACCTAAACATTCACACACATCCATCAAATGGGATACACAATCATTGTATGTGTGTACTGTGGACTATCACCTCACGAACCGATGTCATTTGTTCTTACATTTACCACCTTTCATGGTTTCAAATAATGATGGATTTAAATTTTATATATGATATTTATTATATTTATGATGTATTTATTCTTATTTAGTTTTTTATATAACACACACCTTTATGTTTTTTATTTTTTGGGAATATGATAACATCATTTGTGGACGTGTGGACTATCGTCTCCTCAAAATGATGTGGTCCGTTCATGCTATACATGGAATGTATTAAACATATGTGAAATATATGACATAAATATGATATTTTAATTATGATACCCACACACACACACACACACATATATATATATATATCATTTACTTTTCATTATTTTAAATATGATAAAGAATTGGAAGTAGTGTTCCTGTGTAGGTACGGCGTACCGTCTCCCTGAATGGAGCATTTTGTTTCCAATCTCCAAATATTATGGATTATTCTAAATAAATATATATTGAATATATATGACAGATAAATAATGTTTTAAATTATTTATATGATGAAATTATGATCTAATTAACATGAACAACAAGTAACATGTCAAAACATACTCGAAAAACTAGGCAATTAAAACCTCAAATAGTGAAAACAATGAAAGATTGTAAAAAAACAGGTAATGAGATATTATAAGAATATAATATATTAAATTATTAATATTATTATGGTTCTTTTAAATATTATTAACATTTTTAGAACCATTATATAGGAATTTAAAAAGATATTCACCTGAAAGGAAACGCAAGGTAAGGGATTCTTTTGTCTAACTTTTCTTTTTGGGAGGCATACCCCGATTTTACCTCTTAATAGTTTTGTGTGGTGTATATACTACCACTATATTATTTTATATCATGAATAAATTTATTTTTATTGTGTTTATAGTTTCATTAGAAATTATTTCTTTCAAGTGGATTATAATTCAAAAGTTACCAAGTAGTAAAGGACTTCGTCTTAATTGTCATTCTTTGAAACATAATTTATTATTGTATACCTAATTTATTATATATGGTGTACATATTAAAACTTTGAAATTTAATATCATGATTCAATTCATTATTCATGATATTTTTAGTTTTAATTTTAATTATTTTATCTAAGGACATTTACACTTAAAGTTACCCAAGGGGTAAACAAATGTCATTACCCAATTCCTTTTCACTAGGTTGTATTAATTCCTCATTATCCATAAAATTATATTATTATATGTATAATGTATTTGAATATATTATTGAAGTATTTACACATATTTTATGTGGATTTATATTTTATACACACAATCAATTCATTGATTATTTCTTACATCAATGTTATGACCATTTTAAGGGTTTATTTCACAATATCATTCTAATTGAGATTCCTTATCCTTTAAATTACATTAAATGAATTAATATGACCATTCCTCAATAAAACCATTAATATTATTATCCTCTGGTTATTAATGTCATTTTTCAATTAATATTAACATTTTTTCACTCTTTAGTACTCTAAATATTTTAGAAAATGTTCTTAAGAAAACCTGACTTTATTTCTCTCTTTAGTTGGAGAACCTATTTTCTTCTAAAACCATTTTTTATTAAAATTATTTAAATAAAGTTTTTAACCTTTCCAAAATTATTAATTAGACACGTTTTACCCCTTTTTTCTTATACAAATGTTTTCAAATTAATTTAATTATCTATTTTCAAACAAATCCTGTTTATGACCTTTTTACCATGAAAATGGAATTTTATTTTTTACGTTGTACGACATGTATGGATTTACCCATTGTTATTTATTTAAAGCTTCATTTTCAAGTTTAAAGGGTTAAATTTTAAATAAAATTTTTATAAACATTATTTTCAAAGAAAATTATTTTAAGAAAAATAAAAGAAAGGATATTTTCATCAATAATTTTTTTAAAAGAACTTTTTATAGTATTTATATTCATCAAAGACAACATCACTTTATTTTTACTCCACTTGGAATATGTTTTATTTATACCATACTTATTATTCCTCTTGATTTTTCATTATTTATTTGGAAAAATATAGTATCAAAATTCACTTCCTTGATTCCTTTGTTATTCTCTTGGAAAAATTTAATTTCTAGTGATCATTATACATAAAATTTTACCTAAATTTCCATATATTTTATAATAGATATTTTTATTAACTAAAAAATATGCCATTTTTACATACAGTGTTTACTTTGATGGTTATTATATTTTTGGGGGAAATATTGATTAATTCATATTACTTATTCAATATATATATTTGACAAGTCGTATTGTTTATTAATTAAATCAGTTACTCAATATGAGGAATGATTTGGACACGTAGTGATGGGTGGGGCCCAAAATTCATATAGACCCTAGATGTATTGACAAGTTCTCATTAGAAAAATTATTTTCGCAAATTAAATATGTTTATGTTGTAGTTTTAAACAATCTTGTGAAATGTCTTGAGGTATAGGTTTTTACATGCCTCAGACATGACGTCCAATAATTAAGTATCATCTTCATTTTGATTCAGTATTTATTATCCATGAAATTTTCACTATGAAAAAGTATATGGACGCATTTAATTATAGGTTTATTGATTAAATTGAATGATTTTTCAGTTTCTTACCTTTTCATATTGATTATTCCTTGTCCAGTTATTCAAATGGCATGTATTTTCAGTTATTTACCTTTCCATATTGTTTACGTACTTCCTTCTCAGTTTATTGATTACATGGAATGTGTGTTCAAATATTTACCTTTCCATAATGATTATTTTCATAAATTCATTATTTATTTAAATTTATTTACCCTTATTGATAATTTTAGCTCACCCTTATTATGTTTCCCTTCCCCATGATTCCTTTAAGTGTCCTGAGAAAGATATGAAATGATATACTTGATGGAATAAAGTTATTATCCTAGAAAAAAAATGATGTTGTAATTTTTGTATTCATTTATAAAAAAATACTTGTTTATTCATCTATTTTACCAAGACTACTAAACATTTAGGTTATTTGGTATACTATTTTCTTTTAACATATTCTAATGTAATGGTAGTAGGCACCATCTCCGGGACACTAGGGTTGGGGTCACTACAAAAAAATTCCTGAAATTAATAAATATTTAAAATGTATTTTTAAAATAAAACCATCAAAGTAATGTTTCTATCTCAATAAATTGATCTTAAATCTAGTAATTTGTGAAGTAGAGTGAATTTAAAGAGAAATAGGTAAGAATGGGAAATTTGGAATAAGGGAGGGGGAGGGTGTACTCTGTATTTAGAGTTAACATTTTTTAGGGAAGAGTGCATCTCAAAAAGTACTATTTTGGTGGATATTTGTGACTACATCAATTATTTGTGATGATTATTTTTAATGGAAATAAAATATGTTGTAAATAATTGTCCCTATAAATAATTTTTTTTACTTTTCTATATATTAATTGTGACGATCACGGTCTGTCATAAAGAATTCATTGCCACACTATTTGTAATAGAACTAGTTATTTATTATGTGTATTTTTTATAGAGATAAAATGTACCGAGGAAACAACACTATAAACCCACTTCGGCCAACAATAAAGATAAGATTGGCCCCCAAAACCAGACTCTAATAGACCATGTGTAAACGAAAAGCACAGAGGGTATAAAACAAACTCAAATTGGAGTAATTTCCCTTAAATTCCAATTAATGTAAAAATAACCACCAAATAACACCATAATTATAAATAAAACAATCCCAATATGATAAATTTAATATAAATGGATACCAAATGGGAATGATGTCATGGAAACACCTAAGGTAGAGATCCTCCATGAAACCACTCGTGAAAATGTGGAAGAAGCATACTAAAGACAAAGTGAATAAATTGAGAAATGAAATGATTTCCTAAATAAGGTTATTATATTCCCATACACACTAAACATCACTCGCTATGTAATCAAAATAAATGTGCGACACAACATCAAGAGAATATATATAGAATAAAGGTACCCCACTTCAATATTCCAACCAATTCAGTCACCCTAAACCCTGATGTCGTATATCCTAGTGTCCTAATCCACACCATAAGTCATACTACACAACCATAAAAACATATCATAGTTAAAAAATCAAAACAAGTCATACTACACAACCATGCAAACACATAAATTCTACATCATCGTCACATTTACTTAATCACATGGAAAGATCAGGAGACATCACAACCCATGTTAGTATAAAGTATACCTCATTCTATTATAGCATGTGCACAAATACACATGTAATAATGGTAATCCATTATAACCGAGATACAAGTATATTTTATAACCAAAATACACCACAGCACACATATACATGTATTATATAACTTTGAGTGTGCCTATTATGACGCCCCAAACCCATACTCACACATATAGTACTAAAAACCTTATTTACACACTAGTTTGATACCAACTATGATTCCAAATATATGTGTTCATCTCATAATTATATGCCTTAAATAAAATATTACATTAAAATATTCACAATACCTTTTAGGTTTATAGTTTTAGATAATTAAGATAAAACATTATCTAATAAAACTCGTGTCATTTTAGACTTATAGAAATTTTTTCCACTATATAAACAACTTCATAATCTAAAAAAACTCTTCAATATTTTCTACATGACTCTTCATACAAGATACTCTTCTAGACACATCATACATATTTTTTTCATAACTTGGCGAAATATAAACAAAATAAAGGGGTGAGATCATATTCATATTAAGGGTAAACATTATATATAATAATTAATTCTTAAAAATTAGCATAAGATGAGTATATGGATATAATCAGGATGAATAATAAATTTTTACCCAAAAAATAATATATCAAAATCATTGAATAAGGAATGGAATAACATAAAAGTGTGAAATATCTTAGATTAGAGGCATAAACATGGAATGTAACATATCTTTAATGGAAAGGAAAATTATTAAGGTGGAATAACATGAAAAAACTTGGTTATATAGAAATATATAATTTCAAGAAAACTATGTGAGAAAACTCATTATGCTCATGCTTATGTTAAAAAACTCATTATGTACATGCCTAAAAATTTAAGAAAACTCATTATCTCCACCCTTAACTATATCATGAGATATAAAATTAAAACAATTCATTGGAGGGTGATATATTACCTCACCCTCATTATCCTTACATATGTATTCCAAAAGAAATCAATAATATCATAAATAACCCATGGAAATAAAATGAGTTTGATATCAAATTCAAATGAAATATTATAAGGAAAACATTCTTAATTCTATCAAAAAACATTATAAACCCATGTAATAAAAATGGGTATCCATTGTTAATAAGTAACATTATAGGTATATAACATTAAATGATGTTTATGGTATTTACACCACATAAACAAAGGGTATAATTTTTTGTTAATAATTTAATCAATCAATTGATATATAGAATCAACGTGAAAACCCTTCAATAAATGAAAGAAAATATATATTTTCCATATAGTAAAGACATTTGGATTAAAATTATGGTTATACACTAAAAAATGTTAGGAAATAAAAATATAGTGATGGTTCACTCGCCTAATATAAAATAGAATTTCAAAAGAAAATTTTTATAAATAAGGTGGATGGTATAATCTGAATAATATCTATAATCAATATAAAGTTATGTCAAAGGATAATGACTTATATGAAAACAAATTTCTAAAGTTTTTAAAGAAAATCAATTGGGTGATAAAAAAATATTTGAACTTTGGAAATAATTTTAATATAAAGTTTTCATAAAAATAGAAAAATAATTTCTTTTAAAAGACATGAAAATATAGAGATAAAGTTTCATATAAAACAACCAAGTTGGAGGAAATATATTTCCACATGGTAATGTTAAAATATATTCTTTTTATTGAAAATCAACCATATGGAAAACATTAAATTGATTTTCCCTTAAAAAAATTGAAAATAAATTCATTGTAGTTTAAAATGACCTCTTTCAATTTTAGAAATAAATATAATGATATCTATAAAATATGGAATTTAATATAAAATACTAAAATAAAAATATATTCATTTTTTTATTTTAAAAATACATTTGTTGAAAACCAAATTTTTTTAAAATAAGATAAATCTTTCCTTTTGAACCAAGGTAAAGAGAAGGAAAATAATACCAAGAATAACCATAGGTAAAGAAAGTTATTATGATATTGAAAAGTAATAATATTAATATATCCTAAATGGATTATAAAATTTGATAGATCTTGGTTTTAAAATGAGGATGGTAAAAGAAACCTTACAGATCGAGTAAAATTAAAATAAAAACCCATGAAAGATAAAGATCTTGAAATTGAACATAAAATTCCATGAGGGATATATAATTCATGATATAATATAACAAACTGGTAGTATAAACACCATAAAAAATTAAATTGGTTCATGATAAGAAGTATGTATCAAGAATTTGGAATTCAAACCAAGAAACCCATTTAGTAAACAAAATATTTTAGATAATAATCGTCTGATAATAAATTTAATAGGAAAATTTTATGAAACTAGAAAAGAATGATGAAATATAATAAAAATTATTCATTACGTAGAATAAATCAATCTTATAATAATACATTGGAATATTAATGTTTTTAACTCAATGGAAGAAAATTGAGTTACCAAACACAATTATATATTCTGTAATATTTGATTCAAAACACTATGATAGAAATAAATTGGAGTAGAACACTGAATATCATAAAATATAATAGAATAATGAAATAAAAAAATTAAATGGGTGGTAGATACACCATTCCAAAAAAAACATGGTGTTAATTAGAAATATGTCTCAAGTGGTGAAAATTGAGATAAAAAACTCTTAACTTGTTCCTGATTCAATTTTTGAATGAGATTAAATTCATGAATAATCAAATTAATATTATTATATACCTTCCTAATAACCTTATTCAATAATATTTAATTTAAAAATGATTATTTATTATTATATTTTATTTATTTATTATATTTTTTTGTTTATGTCAGTTATTTGAGTTGTTTTGGTCAATTCCTATGTAACTCATTTAATATGTTGACCATGGTTAAAGGTGTGATATAATAACATAATAATTTCAATAATTTTATGTGTTTATGTAATCTATTATTCTATAAGAATAAATTCCATAAATTTATATAGGTTCTTATAAAATATGGGTATATTTGGAATAGTTCTATGATATGTTCATTTTAGGGGGTTGAGTTTACCATGACCATTTATTGTTAATATCACATATAAATGTCCATTATTATCTTTATATAATATTAATAGTCGCAAAAAATCATATTTATATCCTAAATAATTTTTTTAATTTCATACATGTTAGGTGGTGATTGAAAACAAAGCACAATACTTTGGGGAGGTGGCAGTACACACAAATTCATGATCAACGTTCTTTTGTTTTCTAAGTGGATGGGAAGGAACAAATAAGGTTTTTTCAATTAATATAATAACAATACATTATAATAATGATACTTATTTCATTATATTACTATGGCTAGGTTATTTTTGGGAGAGATATTAAGAATAGAAGGATAAATATAAATTCATACTCACTTTGGGAATTTGAACTTTCTCTTGAAAGACACCTTGAAAATGAAGGTATTACACTAAATTATGGTGATAAGAGAATTTAGGGCATGATAAGGAATTATATTATAGGTAAATTTGGAAGATTTTCAAGTAAACTTCTAAGTTAAAGTTTAGAACTGAATGGGTGAAAGTGAACCCCTTTTATAAGTGAATAAAATACCAATTTTGTGAACACCCATTATTTTTCAATAATTGAATGACACTATTAATGGATAAATGTTTCCAAAAGTGAGAAATGGTATATTTTTTGAGATATAAGTCTTAAAATAACTCAAATAAAAATTTTCACACATTTTTTGTGTTATTTATTCTTATATATTTTTTTACTTTTACTTTATTTGTATATACAATGGTAACTTGATTTCACCCATGTAAATTATCATTTAATAAAAATATAAAATAACACTATATAAAAAATTTGGTTGTGATGAACATGAATTTAATATCAATTTAATATATTTCAATTTCTAAATAAGATAAAATTAATATTTATTATTAAAACATTTGATATATAGAAAAAACTCCTTTTGTAGAAGAATGAAGTTTTAACCATTATATGTTATTAATATTATTTAGAATTGATTAAAAATTTAATTATAGATAAATTATTAGTATATATTTGTAATAATCACATAAAATTAATTATGTAAAATATATTTATTTATTTATTATATAAAAATTGCTCTACATTAATAAAATAATTCTTTGAAAATAACTCTATCACTATTATCATGGTCGTTAAATTTAATCTCATTGTTCATATTTTTTGCATAAAATTTATATTAAACTAATTAAATAGTATGAAAATTTTTATCTAAAATATTAAATCCATTTTTTATACTTAATTTCTCTAAGTGGTAAAATTGAGTTTTTAATATGAGAAAAAAATATGAGTAAAATATTATTTATCATTCCAAAATGTTAAACCTAGGTTTTATAAATTTAATATAGTATTTTTACATGATTTTCAAATATATATTTTTATAAAAAAATAGTTTCAAATAATTTTACATCATAAAAGTAACATTTTATCAAAATCGATACTTTTTTTACTATTTACATAAAAATTAATTACTGTAGAAAATATCAAAAATTCAACATAAGATAACATTAACATGTTTATTAAGAAAATGAATTTAGTATGTTTAAAAACATTTAAAGTAGAAATTCTGATGAATAGCCCTTATACATTTTAAATAATCCTCAAAACTTTTATAATATACCATAATATCAATGATAAATATCACTCTTTAATGAAAATGGAAAATAGTATCAAGATTTAGTTTTTAATTGGATATCAACCTCACTGCCTTAAGTAAGATTAAAAAACTCTCTATTTTCATTATAATAGTAATATACTAAAATTTACCCTCATTTATATATGCCCCCTTATTTAGTTATAAGGCATAGTGATGTCTAGATATATACCTTTCTCAAATTCATTTTTATGATCCTATTTCAATAAATATTAAAACCAATAAGGTTGTGATGATATCCGAAATATTACTATGTAAACATTAATCTGAATATGACTTCACCTATAATAACTTTTTTATAACATATGATAATTTTAGTTCGACATTGACTCACGTTTTTCAACCCTTTGTTTTCCATGTCCATTTTTCTACTTGGTTCTATAACCTAATTAATTAACACCATACTCAAATACTTCAGAATTATTTGTAAATATAATGTTATTAACTAAATTATTACCCTCATATGTATTAAACAAGTAGTTCAATTGGGAATCTTTTTCATACACTAGGTGATGATTGAGTTAATACCCACTCTACCCTTTTCTTGGTTATTACAACTAGGTACATCTCTTCCAGAACCTGCATCCACTTGCAGTATCCAGAAAAGGATTTCATTTCTATAAAAACTACACACTCAAAACATCACAAAAATATCAAGATTTTATTCTACACTTAGACTTTTTCCTTATACTTATCCATAGGGTTTTCACTAAATATCTCATATCTGAATCCCTAAAATTTTTAATAACACCCCAACTAACCCAAAGGGGAATATATACTTTTGAAATTATGAGAAACCTTAGCTTTTTAAACCTTAAGTTATCCTAAAATAATATCTTAACCTCTAAAGTTATCTTGACTCTACTCTGATACTAACTTTTATGCCTTATACCCACACTCCTGGATATGATACTAAAATACTTTCTGTATACACTGGCTTTGATACCAACTATTATTTCCCATGGATGTGGTAATCTCATAATTACATGACTTAAAGAAAATATTTCTTTATAATACCAATATCAATACCTCTTAGGTTTAGATATTTACAGAATAGAGACAAAATATTATCTGAAAAAACTCATGTATTTTTCAAAAAAATAGACATTTGTCACACAATATAAACAACTTCTTAATTTATAAAAAATATTCAACATTTCCCAAAAGACTCACTAGACAAGATAATCTTATAGATACAACATATTTATTACTTTTCCTTATAACCTGGGGAAATAGAAACATAAGAAAGGGGTCATCACAAATGCTCAATAAGTTAAAACATAAGTTAAAGGAATCAAAAATCATTTGTGAGTGTAAAAAAAGAGTATGTATATAATAAATATATATAAGAAAGTTATTATCAACAAATCATAGGTCTTAAATCATTGAATTAGGATTGAAATAACATAAAAGTGTGGAATAAATTATAAAATAGGTATAAACATGGAAGCTAACATATATTGAAGATAAAGGTAACATAGAATGGTGTAATAACATGAAAAACAACTTGAAGATATGAAATAACCATGAACATAAGAAAAACTTGTGAAAAAACATGTTATTCACATGCCTATGTGAGGAGACTCATTATATCCACACATGAAAATGTGAGAAAACTCATTATGCCCACTCCTAACTATATCAAGATATATAAACTTAAAATAATGCATTGTAGGATGATATTGGAACCCACCTATCATCATTCTTACATATGTGATCTATAATAAATTATTCATATCATAAATAACCCAATTAAAGAAAATAGGTTTCATATTCCTTTTAAATGAAATAATATAAGGAGTTCATTCATAATTCCCTTAATAAGCATGATAACCCAATGGAATATAAATTGGTTCCCAATGATGAAAAATAACTTTCTAGGTAGATACCATTAAAATAGGTATTTGGTGTTTACACATTATAGATAATGGGTTTAAAGTTTTTTCAATAATTTCACTATTAAATCAGTTTAAGACATCTAGGTGAACACTCTTCAATCAATGGAAGTAAATATTGGGTATTCATATAGGACATACATTTAGAGAGAAAAAATATGGTTATACATTGAAGATGGTTTGGCAAGACAAAGGTAGTGATCGATCACTCATCTAATAGAAAAGAATATTTCATAAGAACAATTTAGAAAGAAAGTGGATGGTATTATTTGAAGAATATAATCAATCAATAATAAGTTATGTAAAATTAAAATGAATTATTTTAAAAATAATTTTGTAACGTCCTAACTTAGGAGCCACTAAAATGGTGTATCGATTCAGTTGGTCGCATATACCCAAGAACACCTCCTTATATGCTAGAGGATTCTAAGAAGAAGTCAGGGTATAAAGGTGGTACAGTGGGGATAATTTACCCTTTGGATCATTAATAACTATAACAAAACCCTAAATAAATGAATTTAATATAATATTATAAAATTTGACAAAAAATAATAAATTAATGAGTTACCATACATGAACATGTTACAATATATAGTTGTAGAAAAATAGAAGGAAAAAAATAAACATGTATAAAAAAATTAATAAAATAATAAAGGCTATATCCATGACCATATTGAGAACTAGATCTTTCCTTTACTCCTATATCTCATGTATTGGAGTATTAGAACATATCATAATCCATGATCCTAAACCTAAAATCATTAGGACTATTTGATTACCAAACGGTGGATCGAACAGTGTGTGAGATGTACTGAGTAGGCTTCCACCAGTGATGTCTAAGGAAATACAGTCCGTGAAAACAAAATAAATCTATAATTAAGTATATAAAAAAGTTAACCATTGTATTAAATATAAATGAAATCAATTTGGGATCAATTTCTTCAAGTAAACCTTGTCCAACCATAAATACTTCAACCAAAGTAGGAAGTGTATCTGAATAAGTTTCACCATGTATTTAGAAATACACACACACACACACACAGATATATATATATATGTGTGTGTGTGTGTTTGTATGCATATATACTATATACATAAAATAATATATATATATATATATAGTATTATCTAGGACATGAGGCATTACACAAGCAGCCATGAATAATTATAAGAGTCTCATATTTTAAATAAGGGTCACCATTCTCATATTTATCATGAAATAAAGAGGGATTCCATGCCTGAGTATCACAATTTATAAGGTATTCCATGCTCGAGTATCATGAAATATAAGGATAAGGGTGATGCCCAATGTTCTTATTGAGGGGGCACGGAACGTCATGTCCATCAACCCAAGTGATGTGATTCACCATAACCAATGTCCTCAACCAAGGGGATGTTTAATGCCATGTCTATAACCTTAACCAAAGTCCCTAAGATAATTCAATATAAGTTAACCCAACTTGGTCTATAAGCCCTTATCCTAGGTGTTCCATAAAAAAGAACCTGACATCACTCAAGGTGTAGTGGACCTTCATTAATATATTATATTTATTATTTAAAAACAGTCCAGAAGAATTCATTCATTCCATTTAAATATGATTCATCATGATCATTCCATTTTTCAATTTAATTAGAAGTAATAAATAAGTCCATTAAATTATACATTCCATAATAAAATGAATCATAATTCATTTACCATGTGAGTCAGGTAAAGCACTTTATTTAATAAATTGGATGCAAGATGAGGGTAAATCCTTACATTTAAAAATTCTATTCGATTAAAATATTTCATTACATCTATAAAGTATAGATTTATCATAATATAAATAATTTTTATAAGATACGGGAGTCCTCTACTCCACTTCTAATCCATTAAATTATATTTATCATCACATTCAATAAGAGGAAAAGAAATTCATCTTAAAAGGTGGTTTCAATTCCAAGCTAATGTATAAGGGTTAAGAAATATATCTGACACACCCAGAAGTTGGTCTGAGAAAAGGTATGACTTGTACAAATGTGTAATAAAAATACACAATGGAAATAAAAATTAATTAATTAGAATTAACAAGATTTATTTAAATTTTATGAGGTGGAACATGGAAATTCTAGCATGCGGCATGAAAACATATTCTATAAAAATGGTAGAATATTATGTAAAAGTATGATGCCACCTACCTTATTCTTATGACACTTCATTGATCCAATCTCAATATTTGACTCATGTCAAAATGATATAAATCATATAGTTGTACAAATTCCATATGGATAGGGTAAATCATCTCCTCTAGATTTAGAATTCTATATGGTGATGCAAGAATAGGAAAGAAGTAAGTGGATCAAAGAGTTTACGGATATGTTTCTAATGTACCCAATGACATTCAATTCAAACTAATAATGAGGGAGATCCATGGAATCCAAGAGAGGAAGCTAAAATAGATATTGGCCGGCTTTTGGGAAAGTAAATGGGAGAAGAGGGAGGAGGAAAAAAATTGAACAAGGTAGGGGAAAGGGTGATTTAATCCCTCTTTAATGAGGTACGCAGCTAGTACACATGGTTTGTCTAATTTGGTGTCAACTATGTGGCTCATGTTGTCCAAGATATACACCCCGCATGGGATAGGTGCATGGTTAAACAAATCATGTGTGGCCTAAGTGATCACCTCAATATTTTATTAAATATATCTTTTATGGTCTTACAACCTTCCTTTCATATTTTAAATAAACATTTTGTACCCCTATAGGGAAACATGGTTTGCGGTGCATGGTTATCTTCAATAATAAACTACACTTTTCCTTACCAAAATCTAGGATTTTGAAGCCTATTGCCATCAAAACTCAATCTAACCCTTGACACATATTTTGATCCTTAAACCCCATCTAAAACAACACCTTTATTTGTTATGAATCTTATAATTACACTCCAAGTATTATTTTAAGATTCAATCTCCCCATCAAATGAAAAACATAAAATCTCTTGAAATGTTCAATATAGTCCAGAATATAGGTTGTTACAATTTGACAACCTCAAAAGCTTCACATTCATGAAAATTCTTAGGGACCAATGAAACCAAATATTGACCTAATCAAGTCATGTATTTTTTCTCAAATGGTTGTGTGGTGTTTCTCACACCCAACACAACTACAACAGATACTTTAAATGGATGGTACTTAAGCCTCTAACCTCAAGACAACGCTAAAAATCAAAAATAAAACATTAAGATGGTTATAAATTGATCTCGTCAAACTAGAAAAATGACCTCAATTTCATGTATTTCATTATCTAACCAATGATCCATAGGTACTTGTTTTTAAGGTCCAATTCCGAGCCACGGTACTCCTACCATAGGTATAACCTACTAAAACATGGACCTGACATCATAATGATGCTTCTATCATGACTCTAAACTCAATACATCTAGTCGCATATGAATACTTTGGTTCTATTCCTTGATTAGATTGAAATGGTCAAATTCCAATCAAGCATTCTTATCCTATTTGATCATGATTTCTCTTAAAAATACATGGATAACCTTTAAGTTATGCCTATATCATCCAGAAGGTGTGCCCGATGTGATTCCCTCACCAACTATATCATGTTATTTTAAAGAAATCAAGTTGAACTACCTCGAGTTGTATATTTTATACATTATCATCTCATATGACTGATGTAACGCCAAAACCATGTTTCCAAGCCTTATCCCAATGTGTTCTAAGATTACTCTGATCATGCTCACTAAAGCATGTATCGACTTCTAGTGAAATATCTTGGTTGAACCATATCCCAACCAAAATTTCCAACATGCTATTACACCATCACTGAAACTATTCGTATCTTATATCCATGGATCATCATAAGCTAATGAGATCTTAAATCCCAAATTTAGATTACACCCAAATCCATAATCAAACATGTACATAGAATTTAACAAGGATTCCATACAAACATTTCATCATTTATTAAATGGAATATGAGATCCAAAATGACCAGCCTCAAGATCTAATAACCCTTCTCAAATGAGGTCTTCCCACTAGAGACTGATGTCCCACTCCCCACCTTAGGTGCATACTTTTAGTTGCTCTAATGAAAATATAACCTAATCACCACATCCCATTCCATATCCCTCATGGACATAACAACAAGAATGGATTAAAACCCAATCATCTCATGTGCTAATGTAAATGCCACCCATCACCCATTCTCGCACCCTAATAACAATTTCTATAACATTCACTAATTTTCATATTATAATGAGGGATAACACCCTCAAACAAACATTGTTGTACTATGCACCTTATATATTACTTTTAAACTGTTCCTCAAGTGAATCTCCCAAGTTTTTCTTCCATAAACCCATAAAATATATTTGGTTAGATAGCTCAGTGTATAAAAAATACTCTCTAAGCATACTCTTGATGATGTCAAGTTAAGGGGAATGATCACCTCTAGAGTAATAGTATATAGAAATTTTATCAATGGGAATGTATATCCTCATCCGAGCCACACTCACATAAAATAGAGTTATAATTTCCTCTAACAATAACTAAAACAATGTCTCTCGGTGGTTTTTGTCATGATCCTCCAATAGGTCAGTTATTTCATATCACCTAATTTATTTATAAATTAGTCATAATATAAAGTACTTACTTAAAATTTTTACCCAAATCCAAGGGTCACCATGTTTATACACATCACTTCTTGAAGCCATCGGTCCTTGGATCACAACTATCCATTCACTGGTTTTATATTTTAAATAGTTACCATTCACAATTGATGCAAACTAAATTATCATTTGTAGAGGGTGTACTATCACATACCACCCATTTCAATACCTGACTCACTATCCCATAGGTAATCCATAAAAAAGGTCAATCTAATTGTTCTACATAGAACATAGGTTTCTAACATTTTATAAGATCCGTTGGAACTCCTCTTCAAAATTAGGCACCTACCAATTCCATTATTTATCATACATCCACCCGTTTCGCGGAGTAACTTCATATATTTAATTTCCAACCACACAACCACTGGTCAATTGGTTCAGGAACCCAAATAGTCCTACCCATTAAAGACAGTTTTGATATCCAAGAACCCAAGGTGATTCCTTGAAAACCCAAGAATCACCGGGCTGATAACACCAAACCCAGGAACCTTTCGTTCATTGGTCTAGAAATGATCATATAACCAAGTTCATCACTTTAATGACAAATGTAAACTCTTAACCAACCTATCTCATAGTTTTCCCTAGAATAGATAGAACACAACCTACTAGGTTTTGAGTCTAATGTGAGGGAATCTAGGTCTGTACACCTAGACCTAAGGTTTCAAACACAAGAACCATATCCCACTTGAGGGATTTTATCATATGGAATCTAACATGCCCATGACACTCTTTAAAAGATTTAATATAGAAACAGGTAGGGGGTCGCGACCTAAAAGGGTAAAAACATCAATGTAAATAGATAAAGAGTTGACACTCACTAATTTACCACATCTGGTAATACCCCTTCAAGGTTCAACTTACTAAACAAACACCTACCACCCTAGGGGTGTTGTTTTGTTATCTAAGAGTCCTATTCGACTTAAATGGTTGAGTAAAAACATTTAGTGTTCATAAGAATCATCTCTAAGGTCAAATAGTTTCTAATTTCCAAGGGCACTACCTCTATAGGGTTACACCTCATTTTTTAACGTAAGGTGTCAGCCCTCTAAATAAGACTCTCTCAAAAGGATATTAGGATCTACCTCTTATCTTTTAAGTTCAAGAAACTGGAAAAGAAGGTAGTTGAGACCTACGGGAAATACTCACATTTCTATCTCAATAATATCACAAGGAAACTTAAATCCAAACCTTACAAAATGTGTCACATTATAAAAACCTATAAAAGGTTTCATTTTAAGTAATTTAATTGATACTCATTTATCACAACATTTTAAAATAGATCAAATATAAAGGGGTATAAAGTACTATTTTTAAAAGAAAATATATTAATCACTCAATTTAGATCACTCTATGCATCATTAGGAAAATTATCTCATAATTATATTTCAAATCTATTTTATATATCCATGAAGTTATGGAAACTGGTCTCAGATAAATAAAAATTCAATTACAGAATATAGAGTAAAACACTCTTTAGGTTGTAACAAGTATTTTAATTAATTTAATCCTTATAATGATAAATATCAAAAGAAATAAAAACATATTTGTCAAGTTAGGGGACTTGTCACGTGATATTAAACCATAAATTTATATATAATTTAATATAAGTGGCTAGTAACACTTTAAATAACCATCCTATTTATCATAAGAATACCCCCATATGGTTAAATGCCAAGGCATATAAAGAATAAGGAAACCCATGAGGGTCCCATCATTATAACCAATATTTTAAAACACTTTTAGTGGGATTATCTCATGGGAAACATACCCTAACTGACTTAATTGGGTCTAGTTGTTTATTTAGGTATTTAGTCATATGGGTCATTCTGACTAAGTAAAAGTGGTATTAAAATTTATAAAGGCAACCATTTTATATTAGAATTTAAATTCAGAATATATAATGGTTTAGTTAGATGAATTAACATTCCCAAATTATAAATTTACTTTCTTTTATAGGTAATAGTTGGCATTTATGTAATAGTAACTAGGTTTTTCTACCTTTGGTTTTAGAAAACAACAAGTTCATATATGATGGTTTGATTATATGGGTTACTATTAGCAATTTAAAAATACCCATACACTTTATAAAAAAATTAGAACCTATTTAATCACAAACATAAATTTTTTTTCGCATGAAACCAATGTTCCAACACTGAAATATGTCATAACTGGTTAATTAAGGGGCCACCATTATGAAATATTGGAAAACACCATTTAGGTTGATGTAAACACTTTAATAACCAAACATATATCACAACTATAACAAATAATGCTATCAAATAAGTAAGGAATAACATATAGATGTGAAAATAGTAACATAAGAATGGTATACAAGTATGTATGCTAAATAATTACATAAACATAGTATACAAGTAAAAATGGCATATAACCGAGTGGTCAAGAAATGAAATATACATGGAATGGAAAATGAATGACATGTGAATCTCTATGTTCCTACAATTATGCATGAATAATACTTCCTTTTCATATCAGGCCAATGGTAAATCTCATAAATCCATAAATCAATAACCTATGTAAGTATCAAAATCACCCAAGTTGAAATTATAATCAAATATAATAGAAACTCCATAAATAATCCCATCCCTAAAAACTTGATCTTTCCCTCATGTGAGGGTTGGTCGGACCCAGACACAATCCATTTTCTAAGTGTTGTCACATTTCTAGTCTCACGTCTATAATCCCAAAAATAGTAATATAAAAGGAAAATAACTCTTTGATGCCACTTTGTAACATCCCAACCTGAGATCCACTAAAATGATGACCCATGTTAGTTAGTCACATAACCTCAACTGTGCCTCCCAATATTCCAAAGGTTTTCAACTATTAGTTAGGGTCTAAATGTGGTAGAGTGGGGGACTATACCCTATGTATTAGTAATAAATACTATGGAATCATCAATAAATAAAATCAGTGGAATATCATGACAACTAAAATAATAATAATAAATGAATGGGTTTTTATGCATGAACATGATATAATATAGGGTTTTATACACACCATAGGTAATACATAAACATGTCTAATGAAATGAATAAAATACTCAAGGTTATATCTATGATATTCATAATCATTGTATTAGTCTTCTACTCCAAGATCCCATGTACATGAGTATCAGCACATAGAACAATCCATGATCTTGAACCTGCAACCATGAGGTCTATTTGGGTACCAAACGGAGGTCTATTTGGGTACCAAACGGAGGCCTGAATAGGGTGTGACATATACTCAGTAGGTCACCACCAATGGGTTATAAATAAATATTGTTTGTGAATATAAAATAAAGTAGTGTGTAGGTACATCAGAAATTAAGTAGTGTTGTAAATGTAAATGAAATCATGTTTGGGTCAGGTTTCTTAGGGACACCTAGATGACCATACCAACTTAGCCCTAAGCCAAAAATGTCTCTGAAAAGGTTTCCTTGTGTATTTAGGCATACATATATAATATTTTATGTATATATATACTCTATATATATAAATATATATAGATATATATATATACAAAGTATTATCTAAGACCTGAGTTGTAACTCAAGCATCCATGAATAAATATAAGGGTATCAGATTTTAAATAAGGTTTTCCATGCCCATTTCTCACATGGAATAAATAGGAACACCAAGCCCGAGTATCATAATTTATGAGGCATGTCAAGCCTGAGTGTCATGAAATATAAGGATAAGGTTTATAACCGACATCCTAATCAAGGGGATGTATAATGTCATGTCAAGCAACCCAAGTGACATGAATCGTTATGCCCAATATCCTCAACCAAGGGGGTTTGAAACTCCATGTATATAACCATAACCACAGTCTGTCATTAATAATCTAGTATAAGTTAATTCCAATTAACCTACAATCCCTTATCCTAGGTGTTCTGTATAGAGGAATCCAGCATCGCTCAAGGTGTAGTGGGCATTTATTAATATGTTGTATTTATTATTTAAAAAATTCCATGGTAATTCAGTCATTACATTTAAATATGAATCATCAGGGTCATTTAATTTTTCCATTTAATTATAAGTAATAAAGAATTACATGAAAGTATACATGCCACAAAAAAATACATCATAATTCATTTAGTATCTGATTCGGGTCAAGAATTTCATTTAATAAATTAGATATAAAAAAATTTTATATCATTGAATTTAAATATTAAATTGAAGTCAAATTTTCCATTACAATGATAAGGTATGTCTTTTTTTCAATATAAATAATGTTTATAAGGTAAGGGATTCATCCACTCCACTTGTAATCCATTAAATTCAATTTACCATTGCATTCAATTAGAGGAAAAGCAACGCATCATAAAATGTGGTTTCAAATCAAAAATAAAGTATAAGGGTCAAGGAATATAAGAAAAACTCCCAAAGGGGTTATTCAATAAAATTTATACTTTCTCAAAGGTTTTATTGAAATGCACAACAATAATATAAATTAAGGAATAAGAATTTACAATATTGATTTCACTTTTATGAGGAAATGCATAGAAATTATGGAATGTGGCGGGAAAATGTATTCTATAAACATGATATAATTTAATGTAAAATCACAAGACCACCAATATTATGATTAGGATGCATCACTTGTCCAACCTTGAGCCTTTATTCAACTCAAAATGATATAAATCAAAGAATCTGGAAAACACCCTATAAATTGGGAAAATCTTCTCACATGGATTTATCATTCCATACAAAGAGGTTAGTGAAATAAGGAAAGAATGGGATATAAGATATTAATAATAAAGTTAAAAAAACTCTATATGATTTGATTTGTATTAAGAATGAGGGAGATCTATGGAAGCCTAGGGAGGAATCCAAAAGGAAGCTTGAGCGGCATCTAGATGTGGAAATGGGAGAAGGGGGAGGAAAATAAATTAAATTAGTAATGGTTAAAATGATAATTTTAACCCTATTAAATGTGTTTCATAGTTAGGATACATGTTTTGGCTAATCATGTGTCAACCGTACAGCTTATATTATCCAAGTGTCACACCCCACATGGGTGTGGCACATGGTTAGACAAACTGTGTGCATCCTGTGAGGTCACCTATGAAATTTATTACATATAATCTATATGGTTGTGAGGCATTACTTGAATTGTTAAAATTACCATGAAGTTCCCCTATATGGTGGCATAGTTTGGGGTGCATGGATACAACTAACCATGTTCTAATTGTACGCCACCCTTTGACTTACTGAAATTCATTCTTTTGATGTATGTTGCTTATGAAAATAAACCAAACTCTCAAAACATATTTTAGTACCTAAACCCCACCAAAAAACAATAATTTTAAGTTTTTAAACTCTTGGAATATTATTATAGGATTTATTTTATGATTTTTACCTTCCATCAAATGAAAAACTCAAAATCTCTTAAACTTTTCAACTCAGGACAAAACATGGTATAATAAATCTCCCCATCTTGGAACATCTAATCCCAAAGAATCCTTAGGGAAAAAACCAACACCTGGACTACTCGGGTTGTGATGTTTTTCTAAAACATCCACATTATATTTCCCTTTCCAAATACACCTACAATATCTAATTTAAACACACAGTACTTATGCTATTAAACTCAATCCAATGCTCAGAATGAAAATAGAAACATCAAGAAAACACTTACACAATCCCATGTAAACTGATACATGATCACATCATCATATCTTTCATAATATGGCCTATGAATCTCCATACCATAGATCCTATATTTTAAATTCCAATTTCGAGCACTATTACTCCCACCATCAGTATTTCCAATTTAAAC
The DNA here is from genome assembly GCA_963277665.1 of Viscum album. Lineage (NCBI taxonomy): Eukaryota > Viridiplantae > Streptophyta > Magnoliopsida > Santalales > Viscaceae > Viscum > Viscum album. The sequence continues at coordinate 1,726,440,658 of OY728141.1, forward strand.
ACGGCCCTAACATCCTAAAGATTATTATCAAATGATTCTCAACCCATGACATCTACTCACACAAAATGACTATGATCCAGGTCCATAATTAGATTAAAATTGTCAAATTCCAATCAACCATGCTTAGCCTAGTCACACCATTTTTCCCATGAAAATCCTCATCCAACCCTTTAAGATGCACCTATCTCATCTTAATGGTGTTCCTGATGTGACTACCTAACCAACAACATCCATCTATTTGAGATAACTCAGTTTGATCCCCCTCTAGTCCACTATTTTGAAAATGCTTGGCTCTTAAAAATTACATGTCACCAAAACTAGATTATAAACCCTTATCCCAAGGTGTATTGAGATTGTTCCAAGAATGACCATCAAATATCATATTTACTTCCAGTGATGTCTCATAGATGAACCACTTCCAAAACAAATTCATCATTGTTCTATAGCACCAGTATTGAAAATATCCCGATTCAGTATCGACAGATTTCCATAAGCCACTATGGACTTAAATCCCGCATCAATATTTCACCCAAATCAATAATAAAACATGTACCTAGAATTTACTAAGGATTCTAGACATACATTTCTCTATTTATTAAACATCATGTGAGAGAAAAAATAACCATCCAATGACCAGCCAATAGATCCCATGACATTTCTCACATGAGGTTCTCCCACTAGCGACTGATGTCCCACTCCCTACCTTTGGGGTATACTTTTCATCACTATAATGAAAAGAGAACTTGATCACCCCAACTCATTCCTTATCCCACCTGGAAATAACAACTACCAGGGATTAAAACCTGTTCATCCTGATCTCTAGCATAAATGACACTAATCTCCCATTCCCACACGCCGAGAAGACTTTCTATGAAGTTTTCTAATTTTCAATTTATAATTAGGGACACCACCCTAAAATGACCAGTGGTGTACTACGCAACTTTTGGATCAGTTTAAAATTGTTCCTTGAGCAAAACTTCCAATGATTTCTTCCATCATTCCAAAAAATCTATTTGGTTAGATAGCTTAGTGTATAGTCGATTCTCTCTCAACATAATAAGGAAAATTCCAAGGAAAGGGGCCTGATCACATCCACACTATGATTACCTTGATATTTCTTTGATAATAATTTATAGATCACTTTGAGTTATGGACACATAAAATAGGGTTATACTTTCCTTTAATAACACTAAACAAAACATCTCTCAATGATACATGTCACGATCCTCCCATACGTCAATCATCTCACGTCACCTGATTTATTTCTATATTATCCATAATCATGGGAACTTCCTTAAAAAAATTACCCAAATATCCATTTCATCATGTCCATATGTTCCAGTTACTTAAATACATCCATACTTGTCTTACAACCAACCATTAACCGATGTCAAATTTTAAACAATTTCCACGTGAAACTAGTGCAACCTATCTTGTCATTTAGAGTAGGTATTCTATCTCATAACACATGGTTCAAGACCCCAAATGGTTAACCTATAAACATGGTTAAACTAATCATGATATATGAAATTCCAGTTTCTAACACACCATGATCTACCTTGGAACTCCTCTTCAAAATCGGTCACCTGCATGTGCCATGAGTTATCAAACGACTTCCCGCTTCACGGTTTCACTTCAGTGATTTAATCATCAAATGTGAAACCACAGGTAAATTGGTCCAAGAACCTAAAAATTTGTTCCTATTGAATCTATTTTGGATTCCCAAAACCCCAATGTTCTTTATTAAAAACCTATTAATCATTATTCCCATAACAAAAAAAACATGATCACCTTCTGTGCATTGGTATAGAAATGAGTGAAAAACCAATCTCATCACCATAAATAAAAATGTAAACTCTAGTACAACCTCTCCCATATTTTTCCCTAGAACAAAATAAATGATGACCTTCTAGGGTACGAGTCCAATGTGAGGGAATCTTGTTCTATCTACCTATCCCTAAGGTCTCTATCATGAGAACCATATCCTACTTGAGATATTTTCTCATATGGAATCTAACATTCCTAAAACCCTTTAAAGGAAGTAAAACTAAAATAGAATTGAATTTTATCATCCTACATTGGTCATAATGTCAACATAAAGAGATAAATAACTGAAAGTAATTAGTTATATGAATATGGTAACACCCCCTTGAGGATAAACTTACCAGACAACCACCTTCCCACCCCAGTAGCTCAAACCATGTGATGAGCCTGTAAGGGGATTACGGCACTGGGGTTTCCCCCATCGCCGCTTTCATCTCCCTTACGGTGGATCTACAATGGACTCTTCTGGCACTCTCTATGTCATGGTCATGGGTCACCCTCCTATTGTGGTTTCAAGCTATAGGCTCTATGGCACTTTGGTTCATGATCCTCAAGCGTAAGTCTGGTTTGTGATGAGATCAATTTGTTCGCGGACTTACTCTTTGGAGCGTTCGTGGGATCGCGGTTACTGGAGGCATGACATCATCCTGTTCTATTGAATCTTGAGGTTTGTGGTCATGATATACGATGTATTGAATGCTTCTAAGGTTCATGGTGGTCTCCTACAGCCATACTATTGGTGGTGACAGGATATGATTGGTTGATCTATGGTAGCCTGGCATAATGATGGGTTCTCTTTCTCGACCTTTTTTGTTCTTTTTCAAGTTTGGATTTTTGGGGTGATTCTCTATTCAATTTCTGCGTTTTTGTGTTGGATTTATTTGTATGAATCTTATCTAGGTATCCCACAAATTTTTTTTGAATGACGGTTGGAAATGGTTTTTGTTTTTAGGGGTGGAGTCTTTTGGACAGTGGTGGAAAGATGGAAAGTTATCAGACTCGAATGGAATTCTGCTGAAACAGTTGGAAATGGCTGGATTTGGGATTTGTCATTTTTTTCATTTGATGGTTTGTATTTTGGATGACTACTTGGTCAAAAATTTATACTAATACATGCTTCATATGTGGATTCAGAGCAGGTAGCTTTCACTGTGCATGGCTACTTGGATTCGGAAGACTGGTAGGGTATGGCCTAGCCATCAGTTCTAGGCCCATGCATTTTTTTGATGGGACAGCTCATTGAGTAGTCATGCTTTGGTGGAGTCTTTCCATAATGATGTTGATGCTAGGGAGGTGGATTTTTAGTAGTATTGATTTTGGATTGGGTTATGTTTATGTATGTATTTCTTTGAAGTCATGTGAGGTTTCCCCCTTTCTACTTAAAAGGGGTTTTATCCAAAAATAAATAAAAATAAAGGCCTTCGGTCCATTCATTAAGTCATCGGCCCACCTGTGGGTGTCCTTTCATTATCAAAGAGTAATACCTAACTCAAAAATTTAAGTGATGTCACATATAATTCCTAAGACTCAGCTCTAAAGTACAATAGTTTCTAATTGCCAATGGTTTAAACTCAATGGACTAACCCATAATTTTTTAATGTAAGGTATCCACCATGTAAACTAGAGTCATGCTAAAGGTTACTATGCTCTACCACCAATCCTTTTAGTTTAAGAAACTAGATAATAATACATCTATGTCCTATAGCAAACACTCACATTTATATCTCAACCATGTCAAAAGGAAACCTAAATAAATCCATTTCATGAGATTTCACATTATTAACACCTATATAAGGTTTCATTTTAATAAACATAATTTATTATTATTTATTACAAAATTTTAAAACAGTTCATACATAAAGGGTCATCATGTATTAGTTTTAAAAAATAACTATATGAATCACTTTATTTAGTAGACTCCATGCATCATTAGGAAAATTATCACATATTTCCATTTTAAACCCATTTCAACCATACATAAAGTTCTATAAAGTAATCTTGGTTAAAGAAAACATATATTCCAAGAAATAGAGAAAAACAATATTTATGTTTTCATTAGAATTTTAATTAATTGATGCCTCATAATAATAAAACTCAAAATCATATAATAAATATTTATCAAGTTAGGGGACTGGTCCTGTAAAATCACACCATAAATTTATATGTAATGTCATTTAAGTAGCTAAAAAACTTTAAGTAACCACCCCATTTAGTATAAGTATACCCTCATGGGGTTAAATTATATTCATATAAAGAATAAGGCATCAAAAAATCCAATTATTTTAACAAAGATTTTAAAACAACCTTAGTGGTTTTATATCATAAGAAACATGCCCAAACTGAACTGCATGGGTTGAGTTGTGCATTTAGGGATTTAGTCATATGGGTTGTAATGAACAAGTAATAAAGGTACTAGCCTTTATAAGGGAAACCATTTTCTATAATAATTTCAATTTATCATATATCATTTTTTAATTGTATGAATTTACATTACCAAATTATATAGGCAATTGCCTTTATAAGTTACAATTAGCATTTATGTGACTTCAACTAGTTTTCCTTTCTTAAGTTTCTAAATAAAAACAGTTCATATATGATGGTTTGATTATATGGGTTACATTTCCCAAATTATAAAGGACCATATACTTTATAAATTTATATTGGAATCCATTTAATGAGATCCATAAATGTTTCATCTCATGAAACCAATGGTCCATGGCTCAAACGTGTCATAATTGGTTAATTAAGATGCCACCATCAAGGTATAAAAGAAAACAACATTAAGTTTGGTGTAGATACACTAATAACCAATCATATATCATAGTTATAACAAATCATGATATCACATAAGCAAGTAATTAAAAGTAGACATGTAAATAGTCACAAAAAATTGGTATATAAGTAATAATGCTAAATAATTACCAAATTTTGGTATACATATAAACATGGAACATTATCAAGTGGTTTCACAATTAAATATACATGGAATGGAATATAAATGACTTGTGAATAACTATTTTCCTACAATGATTCAGGAACAATACTTACATTCCACACCATTCCAATGTTAAATCACATAAATCCATAAATCAATAATCAATGGAAGTACTACAACAACCCAAGGTCAAATAATAATCCAATGTGATTGAAACAACAGAAATAATTACATCCCTAGAAACTTGAACTTTCAATCATGTGGGGTTTTTCTAAACCCATTCACAATCTATTTACCAAGTGTTAACACATTACTAGTCTCATTTCTACCATCCTCAAATAGTAAGATAAAAATAAAAAATGATTTGATACCAATTTGTAACATCCTGTCCCAGAAGCCACTAAAATAGTGTCCTGAATTGATTGGTCACATGGCCTCAAACACGCCTCCCCATATTCCATAGGCTTCAAACTATAAATGAATGTCTAAATTTGGTACTGTGGGGAGACTATACCCTCTATATTATTAATAAATACATTGGAATCATAAATAAATGAAATAAGCAGAATACCATCACAAATAACAAACCATAAAAAGTGAATGATTTACTATACATGAACATGCTACAATATACATCTATAGAAATACAATAGTTAATACATAAACATTCATAATTAAATGAACAAAATACTCAAGTCTATTATTATGATAATCATAAGAACCATCTTATTCCTTTGTTACTGGCTCCCATGTACACCGGTATTAGCACATAGCATAATCCTAGATCCTAAACTTGTAACCATGAGGTCAATTTAGGTATGAAATGGCACCCAAAAAAGGGTGTGAGATATACTTAGTAGGATACCAAAAATTATGTCTAAATTAATCTAGCCTATGTATATAAAATAAATTAGTGTTTAGTTATATTGAAATTTAATCAGTGTAGTAAATGTAAATGAAATCAAGCCTGAAACAAGTTCCTCAAGAAAACTTGTCCAACCATACATGCATCGGACTAAGCCAAAAATGTCTCTAAAAAAGTTTCACCATGTATTTAGGCATACATACATAAATTTTTATGTATATATATACTATATAAGTTGAAACATATATTGATAAACATATATATAGTACTAGCTTAGACCCAATCCATAACTCAAGAATCTATGAATAACTATAAGAGTATCATATTTTAAATAAGGTTGGAGTTCTCGTATATTTCATGGAATAAACAGTAATTTCATGCTCAAGTATTAAAATTTAAAAGGGATTTCATGCCCGATTATCATAAAATATAAGGAGAAGATTTATGACCAACATCCTAATCAAGGGGGTGTGGAACGTCATGTCCAGCAACCCAAGTGATATAAATCTACAATTCTAACATCTGCAACCAAATGGGGTTTGAAATAACATATCCAAAACCCTAAAAAATCTACCTTATTAATAATTCATTATAAGGTGATCCCACTTTCCCTAGGAGCCCTTACCCTAGGTGTTCTATAAAGATGAACCCAACATCTCTTAAGGCACAGGGGATCTTAATTAATGTATTAAATTTATTATTTAAAAATATGACATGAGAATTAAGTCATTCCATTTAAATAAAATTCATCATGATTTCTCCATTTTTCAATTTAATTATAAGTCATAAATAAGTCCATGCAATTATACATGAAACAAAACAATGCATCATAATTCATTTATCATGTGATATGGGTCAACAATTTCATTTAACAGATTGGAAGAAGACCAAGGGTAAATCATTTCCCTAAATCATTCCATTTGATTCAAATTTTTTATTACATATATAAGGGATGGATCTATCTTAGAAAAAATAATTTTCATAATCTATGGGATTCATCCACTACACATTTAATCCATTAAACTCCATTTACAATCATATTTAATAAGAGGAAAAGAAATGCATCTTAAAAGGTCATTTCAATTCCATGATAAAGCATAAGGTTTAAGGTATATAAGATACACACCCAAAGGGGTGTTTTAATACAAGGTATACATTCTCCAAAGGTGAAATTAAAATTCACAATGAAAATATAAATTAATTCATTATCATTTAAAAGATTGATTTCACTTTTATGAGAAGATGCATGTAATGTTTGGTGTTTAGCACGATGGTGTATTATATAAACATGTTAGAATTTAAGGTATATAAAATATACCACATACCTTATTATTATGAAACTTCACTTATCCACCCTCAAGCTTGGATTCAATTCAAAATGACATAAATCAAAGAACCAAACAAACACCCTACAAATAGGGAAAATGAACACGCATGGATTTAGAATTCCATAAATAGAGGTAAATTAAGGAAGTAAGGAATTATATCAAAGAGCATACTAATGCACTTCAAAAAAACTTGATGGAATTTTATTCAGACCAAGAATAAGGTATATCCATGTAATCCAAGAGAGGAAGACAAAAGGGATCTCAAACGGTTGTTGGACATGGAAATGGGAGAAGAAGGAAGAAAATAAATTAAATGAAATAGTCTAAAAAGGGTAATTTAAACATTATTTAATTAGGTTCATGGTTTGGAAACATGGTTTGTCTAACCATTCAATAACTATGTTGATCATATTTTCCAAGAGCCACACCCTGCATGAGATAGGTGCACAGTTAGAAAAAACATGTGAAGGCCCTACTATAACCTCTACAATTTATTACAAAGATATAGCATGTCCATGTCACCTTCCTTGAATATTTTGACTAACCATGTGTCACCTATAAATAGATGAATGGTTTGGGGTTCATTTTTAGAACTAACCAATTGATAACCACGCACCACACTTTGCTTACCAAAATTTAGGCTTTCAATGCCCATTTCATCCAAAACACAACTAAACTATTGAGACATCTTTCAATCCACAAAACCCATCTAAAAATAACACTTTTAAGTTATAAAACTATAAAAATTACATTATAGGGATTAGTTTAATATTTTTCCAATCCATCTAATAAAAAACTCAAAATATCTTGAAATTTTCAACCTGATCCAAATCATGGGACATTACAACTTTTTAGGAGTATTTGAAGAGAATAACTTTTTAAATAAGAAATATACATTACATTTTGAAAGTATTTTAAAATAAAGATTTTATAAAACTATGATAAAAATAATTTCTTTTATAGACCTTTAAAATTTTGAGATAAATTTTCATATAAAATGAAAAAGATGGTGGAAATATATGTTCACTCGAAATGTTAAAAGATATTCTTTATATTGAAAATGAATCATATATAAAACATTAAATTTATTTTATCATAAAAAATTACAAAAGAATTAAATTTTTAAAAAAACAAACTTTTTCAATTTTCAAAATAAATATAGGAATATCCAAAAAATTGAATCGAAGATAAAATATGATTATAAAAAGAAATTCCATTTTTATATTTTTCAATTTGGTTTGTTGAGAAACACATAATTTTAAAATATTATAAACATGGTATTTTATATCAAATTAAAGTGGAAATAAATCTCACCATGGATAACTACTGAAGAATAAAATTATTTTGATATTGAAAATAAATATTATAAAAATTCCGCATATGTTTTATCATATTTGAGAGATATCAATTTTAAAATGATGATGGTAAAAGAAACCTTACAACTTGAGTAACACTGCTAAAAACGGGTAAGGGATGCGCTTCACTTTATCGGCGCTAAAAACAGTGCTGATATAGGGGGCCTTTATCAGCCCTTAAAAAGAGCGCTGATAAATGGTCACTTTTATCAGCGTTAAAAAAAGCGCTGATAAAGTCCCCCTTTATCAGCCCTTTTTTTTAGCGCTGATAAAGCCCCCCCCCCCTATATCAGCGCTCTTTTTTAGCGTTGACAAAGGGGACCCCTTTATCAGTGCTTCTTTAAGTAGCGCTGATAAAGGGGGGATTTATCAGCACTTTTCTCAAGCGCTGATAAATGTTGAGTTTCGAAAAAAATATTTTTTAATGAAAAATAATATTTTGTTATATAAGTATATTTATATTGATATAAATACAATATATATTTCTTAAATATGTTATAGATACGTATAAATAGACTATTACATTTAATATATATGAAATTTATTGAAAATGACTTCAAAATACTTTAAAAAAATATTATTAATTGATAATTTTCTAATTATTATTGATTAAAAATCATTTAATAATAATTTGAGGACACAAAAAATCAAAAAAATTAATAAAAGATCTAAAATATGTTGAAAATGTAACTCAAACTTCAAACGGCCATAACTTTTGATCCGGGTGTCCGTTTGAGCTCTACAGCATATCAAATCAAAGCCTGCGATGAGATCTACGCGATAGTGACTGAGGAAAAGCCTTTGTCACATTTTTCAAGCCCAAAAAAGGCCTAGAATGCCTGAAAAACTGAGTTTTTAGTCAGGATACCCCGATTGGTTGACATTCAAACAAGTATAACTTCTGATTCGGATGTCCGTTAGGCCTGTACCACATATTATATCGAATATTGTTTCATTTTCTTCGAATTGACTAGTTTTGGGGATGAAATGGGATTCTAGATTACAAGTTATGGTCGTTTTAACATTCTATGGATTTTCAAATAGACATATATATGTATTTATTCATAAATATATATGTGTCTGTGTGTGTGCATGTCAATGTGTGTGTATATGTGTTGTATATATGTATATATGTATGTATTTATTTATTTACTTATAAACACACATCAAAAACATATTTTTTCATAAATGCATTTAAAAATAATCTTATATGTACATTCTATGGCCTTTGAAATAATATATATATGTATTTATTTGTAAATATATATGTGTTTGTGTGTGTGTTTCTCTCTGTGTGTGTATGTGTGTTGTATATATCTATGTATGTATGTATTTATTTATTTATAAACACACATAAAAAAAATATTTTTTCATAAATGTATTTAAAACTAATCTTATAATTATATATTAATATACAAATAAATATACATATAAAAAATTATAACTAAATATATATATATATATATATATTAATATATGAATTAATATATATATATACTGATATATGATTAAATATATTTATATCAATATGAATATATATCAATATATGAATAAATATAACTATATATATAGATATATCATTAAATAGAGAACAAAACGAAATGGCATAGTGGTAAAGGTGCAGCTACAAAAGTGGGGAGGTCTCGGGTTCGAGTTCGGGTGGAAGCGAAGGGGGTGCGCATGTATGAGGATGCGCGGGAAAGACAGTGCACGGGACACATCCTAGAGCTGATAAAGGGGGTGTGAATCGCTGATAAAATCACTCCCACGTATTATTTTTACTTTTTTTACCTTTACCAGCGCTTTTTAAAAGCGCTGATAAAGGCCCCTTTTATCAGCACTGATAAAGGGGTCTTTTATCAGTGCTTTTTTAGCGCTGAGCTTTACAGTGCTTTTTTAGCGCTGTTAAATCCCTTTTTTAGCGTTGATATGTGTCATTTTTGTAGTAGTGTAAAATTTAAATCCAAATCCTTGATATATAAATAGCTTTAAATTAAACTTAAAATACCTTTAAAGAAATATAATTTATGATATAATATAAAAATAGGTAGTATACACTCCATATAAATGTAAATTTTTGAATAATAATAATTATGTCTCAAGAAATAAGAATTGAGGCCAAGAAAACCTTTTAAATAACACAATCATTGAGGTAATAATCATTTGATAATAAGTTTAAAAGGAAAAATTATATAAACTAAGAAATTAATGAGGAAATAAAATTTAATTTATTCGTTATTTATAATAAATCAAACTTTGAACAATACAGTTCAGTAACAAAGTTTGTAACTAAATGGAAGAAAATTGAGTTAGCACCCTTACATATTTTGTAATTTTTTATTCAAACCCACATGAGAGAAATTACATTGAATAAAACATATAATATAATTAAATATAATATAATCATGATACAAAATATTAAATTGGAATTATCTACACCATTCCAATGAAAACATGGTGTATAATAAGAAATATGTCTCAATGGGAAACAATTGAGACAAGAAACTCTTGCCTTATTCTTGATTTTCTCTATGCATGCACCTAACCTCACGAATAATCAAATAAAGTGTATCATATAAATTATTAATAACCTTATTAATATATATTTTATTTAATAAGTACCATTTATTGTCATATGTTGTTTATTTATTATATAGTTGTTGTGTATGTTGGTAATTTGAGGTGGTTTAGTCAATTTTTAAGTAACTCTATAGGTATGTTGACTATGTTTAAAGGTGTTGTGGAAAAACTTCATAATTTCTATAATTATAAGGTTTTATTTCCTTTATTATTCTATTAGTTTAAAATTTATACTATTATATATATTTTCTATAAAAATAACACAAATTAGGAAAAGTATTCTAATATATTAATTTTACAGGGTTGAGTTTACTGTGATCATTTATTATTAATATCACAAATAGAATGTACAATATTGTCTTTATATAATATTAATATTCTAAAAAAACATCATATTTATATTCTAAATAAAATTTTAATTCCATATATGTTAGGTGGTGATGGAAAACGAAGTATCTCGCTTTATAGAGAAGGTAGTACGCACAAATACACGATCAGTGATCTTTTGTTTCCTTAAGTGGATGGGAAGGAATAAATATGAATATAATAAAATTTAATTATAATAATTATACTGAGTCAATTATATTACTATGTTTCGGCTAGGTATTGAAGATAATGATTAAGATTAAAAAATATAATGATTAAGTAATACTCACTTTGGGACTTTGAACTTTCTCTTGAAAGTATCCAATGAAATGAAGGACTTAGTATAGCTTATGATGACCAATAGATTTAGTTCATTCAATGGAATTATATTAGAGTTAAATTAGTTATTTTTTAAAGGAAATTTTAATGGTAATGTGTATAATTGAAAGGTTGTAATTGATCCCCTTTTAAAAGTGAAGAAAATGACTCTTTTTTGAACACCCATTATATTTCAAAAATTGAATGACACTATTCAAGGATAAATGGTTCCAAATGTGAGAAATAATAGATTTTGGGGAGAAATGATGTTGTTAAATACCCAAATATAAATTTACACACATGTTTTAAATATTTTTTGAGTCATTTATTCTTATATATTTACTTTTACCTTTTTTATTTATACCATGGTAACTAGTTTCCACCCAAGTAATTTATGATTTACTAAAAATATAAAAAAACACTTCATAAATAATTTGGGTTTGATGAAAATAAATTTAATATTAATTTTATCTAATAAAATTTATAAATAAGATAAAATTAAATTTTAAATAAAAACATTATAAATATAAAAACAATTTTTTATAGGAAAATGGCATTTTAACCATTATGTGTTATTAATCTTATTTAGAATTGATTATAAATTGAATTAGTGATGATATATTTTTATGTATGTATAAAAATAACATCAAAATTATTGTTTAAAATATATAAATATAATTAATTATATAATAATTACACAACATTAATAAATTAATTTTTTAGAAATAACTCTTTCACCATTATATTGGTAATTAACTTTAATCTTAGTAATCATAATTTTATGCCAAAAAATATACCATGATATTATTAAATAAGATGAACATGTTTTCATTAAAATATTTAATCCATTCTTTTATATTAAATTTCTATAAGTGATGAAAACTAATTTTAAATTTAAGAAAATAAAAATAATTTCCAGGGTAAAATATTTCCTCAGTTTCAAAAATATTAAAAATTGGTTTATAAATTGAAAATAATTTATTTATAGGAATTAAAAATTTATATTTTTATATAAAAATGGTTTCAAATACTTTTATGTCATAAAAGTGATAGTTTTTACACAATCTGTCTTGTTTCACTATTCATCTACAGTCAATTATTTTATAAAAATATCCAAAATTCAACCTGAGATAACATTAAGAATACTTAATACAAAAATAAAGTTAATTGGGTAAAATTAAAATTCTATAATTTATAAATTTATCTTTTAAATACAATAAAATATATAAATATATACTAATTTTATTTAAAAAATGACCTTTTTAAACATCAAATATATTTAATCGTATTTCATATAAATTTCAATATAATTTAATGTTGATATATTATTTTATACACCTAAATGATACCTATTAAAATAAACATTTTACTGTGATCATATAAATTTTTTAAGGTAAAATAAAATACCATTTTTAAAATGGTTATTTAAAAGATACCCTTTTTAAAATATTAATTAGAGAAATATAATAATATGTGATTATTTTAATTAATTATTATCTTTTTTTATCTTCTATTGATTATATTATTCTTGTAATTTTAGTATTACATGGGTTTTTTTAGTTGTATGTTGTGTTAGTGTGGTGTTGCGTGCAACACAGAAATGAGGTTTTAACCACTACATGTTCTTAATCTTATTTAGCATTAATTATAAATTAAATGATTTATAAAAAAAATTATATATGTATAAAAATCACATCAAAATTCTTGTATAAAATAAATTGATAGAATTTATTAGATAAAAGTTACACAACATTAAAAAATTAATTCTTTGTAAATAACCCTTCCACCATTATCAGGTTCATTAACTTTAATCTTAGTAATCATAATTTTATGCCTAAAATTTAAATTGATCTTATTAAGTAAGATGAACTTGTTGATGTATGGGATTTAATACATTTTTTTAGATTTAATTTCTATAAGTGATGAAAGCTTATTTTTAATATAAGAAAATAAAAATAGTTTTTAGAGTAAAATATTTCATTAGTTTCAAAAATATTAAAATAGGTTAATAATTTGAAAATAATATATTTAGAGGAATTAAAAATATATATTTTTATGGAAAATGCTTCTAAATGCTTTTATGTCATAAAATTGATTGTTTTGGCATAATCGGTCTTTTTAACTATTCATATACAAGTTAACTATTTTAGAAAAATATAAAAACTTCAACCTGAGGTAGTATTAAAATCCTTAATAAAAAAATTAAGTTAATTGGGTACAATTAAAATTATAAAATTTATAAATTATTTTTCAAATAAAATAAATTATATAAATAAAAATTATTTGTATTAAAAATGATATTTTCAAACATCAAGTGTCTTTAATATTATTTCATATAAATTTTTATATAATTCAATGTTGATATATTAGTTTATAAACCTAAAGTTTTATTATTATAATAAATATTTAATCATGATCATTTTAATTTATTAAGGTAAAATAAAATACCTTTTTAAAAATGGATATTTGAAAGTCATCCATTTTAAAATAATAATCAGAGAAATATAATAATATGTGGTTATTTTAATTGATTGTTATATTTTTATCTAGTCATGATTATATTATTCATGTAATTTTAGTATAAAATGGATTTTTTTAGTTGGGTGTTGCGTTAGTGTCGTGTTGCGTGTGAAAAAAGCCATACAAGATAGTAATAATTTAAAGGAACCAAAATCTTGGGACGTTACATTCTACCCCCCCCCCCCACCCTAAATAAATTATTTCATCATAATTTTAATTATTACTCATTTATGAAATTTTTTAAGGGTATTATTAACATATTTATCATTCGGGATATAAATTCTTATATGAAATCTACTTTACCTCTTAGGCTATATAAAGTTACTTATTTTTCCTCCAAAAAAATTAATAATTTATAAAATCATATACCCAAGTATATATATCATATATTATCTATAACATACAATACCAAAACAATTTTAAAATCTAAGACATTAAACGATAGAAAAAGAATATATTCTTCCAAAAATTAACTCCATCCATTAATCTCAAATGGTATTAACCACTAGTTCATAAGTTAATACACTAGTAAATATGTATCAAAATCCAAAAAATGAGAAAAAATTTACCCAAAATATCATGGATAACTTTTTTATTAAATCAATAATCAATTCCTATGTTTCCAATACTGGATAACTAAATTTTCGCAAAATCAATCTACCCTTTATTACCTCAACATCTGGCATTTATTGCAAACCTAATATTGTTCTATACTTCAATCATGTGTTCCCCAATAGTAATCACCACAAATATAACCTTGTTATAAAATCACTTTTTAAGGTTATTGATATCATTTAATATATGTTTCCAAACATTTAAATCATAACTACTAAAGCAAAATCCGTAGATGTTTCACATAATCATCATGAATTTTAGAAAATACCGAAATATTTTCAATAAAAATAACACATTAATAAAACTTTATAGGAGCACAAATATTTAATTTCTATTGGTATATCAACCTCACTAACTAAGGAAAAACTAGTAAACTCATTGTTCCCATTATATCAATAATATATTAAAATTACCAAACATTTAAATATTATGCCTTATTTATTTTTAAGGCATATTGATTTCTAGATGCATACCTTTCTCATATTAATTTTCATGATCATTTTTCAATAAATACTAAAACCAACAGGGTCTTTATGATATCCAAAATATGAACATGAAAACATTAATTGGAAATTTTGTTCCCCTGTAACACCTTCATTTTTAATATATGATACTTTTGGATTGACCTATGACTCTCTTTATTCAATCCTTGGATATCCATGGTCATTTTTCTATTTTTTTTCCCTAAGGTAATTAGTTAACATCATAATCAAATGATTCATAATGTATTGTAATTGTAATGTGATTAACCAAAGAATATCCCCAAAGAATGTCAAATGAGGTGTTCAATTATTCCTCTTTTCATCCACCACAAGTGATGATTGAGTTAATACCTAATCCATTATTTTAAAGTTTATTACACCTAGGTACATCTATGGTAGATTTTTAATCCACTTACAGAATCTATAAATGGATTTCATTACTGAGAAAACCACATAATCAAAACTTCACCAAGGTTTCAGGATGTTATCTCACACTTTTACTTATCCAGGGGGCTATCACTAAATATCACTTATCCTAATCCACAAAATATTCATTATTACTTCAACTAACCTAAATGATTATATATTATTTTTAAATTATTGTCAAACATAAATTATCAACCCTTAAATTATCATAAACCAACATCCTAAACTTTAAAGTCATCTATTATCTATTCTGATACAAACTATGAGACCCCATACTCTCACTCATGGATCCAATTCCAAAATATTTTATTTACACACCAACTTTGATACCAACTATGACTCCCCACAGGCATGTTCATCTCATAATTACATGACTTAAAAAAGATATTTCTTTATAATACATTCCAAATACCTTATAAGTTTAGAGTTTTATAGAAATATGATGTAACATTATCAACTAAAACATATGTATTTTTCAACTAATGGTGTTTTTCCACTATATAAACAATTTATTGATCCATAAAAATCATCAACATTTACCTCAAGACTCTATGTATAAGATACTCTTCTAGATACAACATACATATTACTTTTCTTAATAACCTATTGATATGGAAACATAATAAAGGGTTAATCCCATATGCTCAATAAGTGTAAACATAAGAGACAACAATCAAAGATCATAAGTGTGTATCAGATGAGAATATGGATATAATCAGGATACATAAGAAAGTTATTCCCAACAAATCATAGGTCAAAATCAAGGAATATGTCATGGAATAATATAAAAGTGAATAATATATTACCAAATAGGAATAAACATGGAATGTAATAAATCTTGAAAATAAAGGAAACATATAAAGTTATAATAAAATGACAAACAAATTGGATATATTGAATAACTATAACCATAAGAAGTTTTTTAGAAAACTCATTATCCCATTTTTATGTGAGTAGATTCATTATATTCATGTCGGAAAATGTGAACAAAATCATTATGCCCATACCCAACTATCTCATGAGATATAAACTTAACAAAATGTATTTGTGGTCAATATAGTACATCATCCATCATCATCCTTACATACTCATTCCATAAGAATCAATCATATAATAAATAACCCATAGAAATAAAATGGGTTTCATACCCCTTTAAAATTTAATCATATATGGAAAACATTCATAATTCCATCAATAAACATGATAAAACCATGGAATAGAAATGGGTATAATATCATAGAAAATATCATTCTTATTATATTTATTTTAAATAATTATATGATATTTACACTATTTATATAATGGTTATAAGGTTTAGTCATTAATTTCCTCAATAAATCCATATATGGAATCAAGATGAACACCTTTCAGTCAATGAAAGAAAATAAAGAGTATTCAGAAATAATATGGTTATACATAAAAGATGGTTAGGAAATAATAAGGCATTGATGGATCACTCCTATAATATAAAATAACATTTAATAACAACATTTAGATAAATAATGTGGTTGGTATAATTTTAAGAATATCCTTGATCAAGAAAAAGTTATGTGAAAGGAAAATTACTTAGATGAAAAATAATTCTTATGAGTTTTAGAATAAAAATCACTTTAGAAATAAGAAATATCCTTCATCTTATTAAATCATTTTTAAATAAATATTTTAAAAATCTAGGTGTAAAAAGCATTTAGAAACCTTGAAAAATTGTATAAAAATTTTCATTTAAAATGAAATAGGTGGTGGAAATATATCTTCACAGGGTAACGTTAAAAGAGATTATTTTTTTTAAACGAACCATATAAAAAATATTAAATTGATTTTCTATTTAAAATTTTAAAAAATAAATTCATTGTTTTTTAAAGTATCATTTAAAAATTTTCAAAATTAAAATTGGTATATCTAAAAAATATGGAATCAAATATAAAATATGAGAATATAAATAAATTCACTTTTTTATATTTTTAAAATAAATTTTGTGAAAACCAAATCGATTTAAAAGATTATAAATAATTTATTTTAAAATAAAAGAAAAAAATAAAATAAATCACACCAAGTTTAACCAAAGGGTAATAAAATAATTTTGATATTGTAAATAAGGACTATAAAAATTCCACATATGGGTTATCACATTTGAGAAACCTCTATTTTAAAATGAGGTTCAGAAATGAAACCTTATAGATTGAGTAAAATTCAAATAAAACCCCTTTAAAGACAAGTAACTTTAAATTAAAATTAAAATACCATTATTGAAATATAATTCAGGATATAATATAACAAATAGGCATTATACACACCATATAAAAGTAATTTAGGGTATTACAGGAAGTATGTCTCAAAAAAATAAGAATTGAGAACAAGAAAACCTTTTAAGTGACATAATCATTAAGGTAAGAATCATTCGATAATGATTTTATATAGAATAATGATGTAAATCCAAATAAGTAGGACAAAATAATATAAAAATTATTCATTAGGTAGAATAAATCAATCTTGGAACAATATAGTTTAATAAGAAAGTTTGTAACTTAATGGACGAAAATTGTGTTAGGTTAAAACCTTATAGCATTTATAATTTTTGAGTAAAAACACCATGACAGAAATAAATTTTAATAAAAAATTGAATATATATAAATATAATATAATAATGATACATATTATTAAATAGTAATCCATTACATCATTCCAACAAAAACATGGCGTATAATAATATACATGACTCAAGGGGTGAAATTTGCGACAAGAAACCCTTACCTTATTCTGGATTCACTCTATGCATGCACGTAACTTCCTAAATAATAAAATTAGTTTTATTATATACCTTATTAATATAATTATTATTTTATATTTTATTTACAAATTACCATTTATTATCATATTCTATGTATTTATTATATAGTTTTTGGTTATGTTGGTTATTTGATGTGGTTCATCAATTGTTATGTAACTCTTTTGGTATGTTTACTATGGTTAATGTTTTTTTATAATAACTTCATGACTTCCATAATTTTAGGTTTATATATTATTTATTATTATACTAGAAAAAAATTGTACATTTATATAGGTTTTCATACAATGTACTCAAATTTTGAAAAGTACTCATATATGTTCATTTTTTATGGTTGAGTTTACTATGACCATCCATTGCTAATGTCAGTTATATAATGTCCCATATAATATTTATATAATATTGAAATTTAAATTAAAAAATAATTATTCCTTAAATAAGTTTTTAATTTCAACCATTTCCGGTGGTGATGGGAAAAAATCACATCATTTAGTGGATTCAATAGTACAAACTAACGCATGATCAGTGTTATTTTATTTTCCAAGTGGATTGGAAGGAATAAATGAGGTTAGTTACATTAAGATAATAAAAAATAAGTATATTAATAATACTTATGCCATTATATTACTATTTATTGGGTATTTTTGTAAGATAAATATTAAGAATAAAACGATAATTCTTAATTAATACTCACTTTTGAGACATTGAACTCTCTCTTGAAAGTATATTTTAAAATGAAGGTTTTAAAATAAATTATGGTGATAAAGGTATTTATTTAATGGAATTTATTTATATTATAGGAAAATTGGTTTGGTTTTAAAGTAAATTTATATGGGAAAGTGGAGAATTTAAAGGGTGGAAGTGTCCCCTTTTATAAGTGAGGAATGGGGCACTTTGGTGGACATCTATTTGTTTTCAATAATATAATGACACTATTCAAAGGAAAATGGTACAAAAAGTGTAAAATAATTGAATTTAGTGTGATATGAGGTTGATAGATCCTCAAAAATAAATTTATTCACATGATTTAAACATTTTTTCTACTATTTTTTCTTATATTTTTACTTTTACCATTTTGTTTATACCATGGTAACATGTTTTCACCAAAGTAATTTATAATATACCCAAATATAAAATAATTCCTATTAAAAAAATTGGGAATTATGAAAATAAATTTAATCTACATTTAATATAATAAAATTTCTAAATAAGAAAAAAATTACTATTAAATTAAAACAGGTTATATATATATAAATTGTTTATTATAGAAAAATATGTTTTAATCGTTATGTGTTATTAATATAACTTAGAATTGATTATAAATTTAATGAGTGATAATATATTATTATATATGTATAAACATCACATAAAATTCATTATATAAAATATATCAATTTAATTTATTAGATAAAAATTACACATCATTAATAAAAAATCTTTGAAAATAACTCTTTCCCCATTCTCATGGTCATTAACTACAATCTTAGTAATACTAAATTTATGAATAAAAATGATATTGAACTTATTAAATAAAATTAACATCTTAATATAAAAATATAAATCTCTTTCTTAGATTTAATTTTTTTTAAGTGATAAAAACTAGTTTTTAAAATAATCGAATAAAAATGGTTTCTAGAGTAAAATATTTCTTATGTTTCTAAAAAATTAAATAATAGTTTTATAAATTAAATATAGTATAATTAAATGATTTATAAATATATTTTTTCATAAAAAAATTATCAAATACTTTCACAACATAAAAATTGAATGTTTTTTGTAGAATTTTTATTTTTTCAATATTAACCTAAAATCAATTACTTTTGAAAAAAATTAAAAATTCATCTTAAAATAACATTGGAATGTTAAATACAAAAATAAATTTAATTTTTATCAAATTGAAATTATAAAATATAGAAATTTTTATTTTGGTTGAAAATAAAATAAATAAATAAATACTACTTTTATTTAAAAAATGACCGTCTTAAACTTTAAGTGTTTTTAATCATTTTTAATTTAAATTTATAAATAATTTATTATTGATATATTATTTTATAAATCTTAATTTTATCTATTATAATTAAATTTTAACTATGATCATTTTAATTTATTATGGTAAAATAAAATACCTTTTTTAAAATGTTTCTTCAAAAGGAATCCTTTTTAAAAAAATAATCAATGAAAAATAATAACATGAAATTATTTTTATTGAAAATTATCATTTTTATTTACAAATGACTATATACTTCATGTAATTTTAATATGTCTTAGTTTGTTTTATTTAGGCTTTATGTTAGTTTAGTATTGTGTGTGACACATGTCATTGAATACATTATTAAGTTAATGGATCAAAAATCATGGGTTATTACACCTACCTACCATGAATTGTCTGGAAGAGAAAGAGGGGTTGGGAGATTTTCCTTCCATTAATATATTTGATATCCAATATATTGTTAAAACATCCATAACACAAGGCTAAATATGAGTGTTGGATACCTATATTGACTCAGGTGGTGAATCATAAGAAATAACAAAACATACTAATAGTATACACTACTGAAAATATGGAATTATTTAGTGTAAGAAAAGTCAATTTACAATACTAAAAAACATTGTTAATCTCAGTGAAGATTAAGGGGGCTCCCTTTTATCATCGCTAAAAAAAGTGCTAATAAAGACCCCTTTTATCAGCGCTAAAAAAATCACTGATAAAAGATAAAAAACATTAAAAAAAACTGAAATTCTGGGAGGGGCTTCAACAGCGATTGAGCCCCCCCCCCCCAGTCCGAACACCCCAACCCCCCCCCCCCCAACCTTTAACAGTGAACCCATCCTTTATTTGGGCATTTTTTTAGTTTAGCATTGTGTGTGACACATGCCATTGAATACATTATCAATTTAATGGA
Source organism: Viscum album (assembly GCA_963277665.1). NCBI lineage: Eukaryota > Viridiplantae > Streptophyta > Magnoliopsida > Santalales > Viscaceae > Viscum > Viscum album. The sequence goes on from OY728141.1 coordinate 1,726,461,960, forward strand.
TCTAAAATTATGGGTTATTACACCAACCTACCATGCTATGTTTAGAATAGAAATAGGGGTTAGGATATTATCCTTACATTCATATTTTTTATATCCAAGATATTTTTAAAACACCCATAACCCAAGTCTAAATATGAGTATTGGCTACTTATTCTGACTCGAGTGGTGAAGCATAAGAAATAACAAAACATACTAATATTATACACTACTGAAAATATGGAATTTTTCAATGTAAGAAAAGTCAATTTACAGCACAAAAAAACATTTTTAATCTCAGTGAAGATAAAGGGGGTCCCTTTAATCAGTGTTAAAAAAAGTGTTGATAAAGACCCCTTTTATCAGTGCTAAAAAAGCACTGATAAAAGTTAGAAAAAATTAAAATATATATATATATGTTTCTGAAATTTAGGGAGGGGCTTCAAAAGTTCTTGATCCCCCCCCCCCCAGTCAGAACACCACAACAACCCCCCCCCCCCCCCCATCCCTTAACAGTGACCCCATCCTTTAGTTGGGAATTTTTTTAGTTTAGTATTGTGTGTAACACATGCCATTGAATAAAATATTAATTTAATTGATCCAAAATCATGGGTTTTTACACCTACCAACCATGCTTTGTTTACAAGAGAAATAGGGGTTAGGAGATTAACCATCCATTCATATTTTTGATATCCAAGATATTGTTAAAACACCCATAACCCGAGGCAAAATATGAGTTTTGTATACCTATACTGACTCGGGTGGTGAAGCATAAGAAATAAAAAAAACATACTGATAGTATACACTACTACAAATATAGCCTTTATCAGCGCTATAAAAGTCAATTTTCAATGCTAAAAAAGCGTTTTCAATCTCAGCGAAGATAAAGGTGTCCCTTTTATCAGTGCTAAAAAAATCGTTGATGAAGACGCTTTTTATCAGCGCTAAAAAAAGCGCTGATAAAAGTTAAAAAAACATTAAAAAATTAAAAAAATATATTTCTTAAATTTAGGGAGGGGCTTCAACAGCGCTTGATCCACCCTTCAACAGAACCCCCCAAGTCCACACACCCCAGCCACCCCCCCCCCCCAGCCTTTAACAATGCCCCCACCCTTTAACAGTGCTCTCCCTTATTCTACCCACGCGCGCGACTAGCCTTCCCCTAGATTCAAACTCGGGACCTATTGTATGCGCGCCTAATCCTTTACCACTCCACCATATTGCTTTTATCTTCATTTATTAATATATATATTTATTTGTATATATAGTTAGTTATATTTACGAGTACATTAATATGTATTAATATTAACATATATACATTTATATTATCATATATACATTTATATTAACATATATATATTTATATTAACATATATATATTTATATTAACATATATATATATTAATATATATATTTAATTTTATTAATATATCTATATATTTTATATTTTATATTTATATATTAACATATTTATTCATATATTGATATATATTTATAAGATTTGTTTTAAATACATTTATAAAATATGCTTTTTGTGTGTGTTTATAAATAAATAAATACATATATACAACATACACACACACACACACACACACACATATATATATATATATATTATGTGTATCTGTAAGTATAATTATACATATTTATATATATATTTACAAATATTATATATTAATATGTATATACAAATGTTTAGAATATATAGATAATATATATCAGTTTCTTAATACAATGGCACACACACACATATATATACAATTACACATTATATATGTATATAAATATTCATGTATTTTTATTTTAAATAAATGGATATTAGTTTTTATTTAGAAAAGGCTTGTATATTGTGAAATATATTTTATATGTAGATATGTTTAATTATTTATTTATAACATTAAATTTTTATCTGTGAATATATAAAATATATGTATATATTTGATTATATTTGATTATAAATAATATTACATTATGAAAAACGATAATAATCCCTAAAAACCTGAAAAATAGGTAAAAATGGAGAAACCCTCAAAATCCATAAATACAGTCAGAAAGTTAAATAAACCCTAAACTCAGGGTAATGATGAAAACATATGATCTGAGGTTCCATTCCAGCTCTGTGACTAGTCAAATCAAAGATCATCAATCAAGATTTGATATGATAAGTGCTGAAGGTTGAACGGACTGGCAGATCATAAGTTACAATTGTGTGAATAAACAGCAGACAAGACAAAAGTGCTAGAAATGGGGGCTTGAAAAACCAAACAAACACCAAAGTTACTGAATCAGGCATAACATCTGATCTGGGTGTCCATTTCAGCTACGTGACCATTCAAACCAAATATGAATTAACAAAATAAGATATAATAGGTGGATGAGTCCAAATAGACACACAGATCGGGAGTTATTACCATTTTAAGAAAAAATTGATAGGGCACCGGACACGGAAACAGAGTTTTAGAGGCCTTTTTATGGTTTTTTTGGGTTTTATGGTTTGGTAAAAAACTATAAATTTTTTCAAGTCATATTGATACATATATTGCTTCACTTAATTCTATTTTATATGTGGTAGAGCCCAAACGGACACCCGGAGCGAAAGTTATGGCTGTTTGAAGTTGATGTTTTTTTAGAGTGGTATAACTAATATATCTTCTATTTATTTGATCTTCTCATGGTTTAGATTGAACTTGGTCCTCACTTGTCTCACTATATTCAATTTGAAAAAGTCTTTTCTCTCAAATGGACACCTAGAGATGAATTTATGGCTATTTTAGTGAGTTACAGGTTCCTTAGGTTTTTAGGCATTATGAGGGTTTCTCAGTTTCAAACAATCATAACTTCTATTCTCGGTGTCTATTTTCACTATACCACATATCAAATCAAATATTACAAAACTATATACACTATGGTGACCACTAGAACCCCTTCTCGCATTCTTCATGGTCAAAAAATTCCCATAATTCCCTCTAATAGTCATAAGGTCTGCTCTGGGTGTCTGTTTTTCCATAACTTCTACTTCGGGTATCTATTTTACCACAACCACATATCAAATAGAAGCTTTAAAATAATACTACACTCCTTTGACCACTAGAACACCTTATCATATTCTTCAAGTCCCTAAAAGGTCCTTAATCCCTCCAAACGGCCATAACTTTTTCTCCGGGTGTCCGTTTTGTGTCTACCACATTTCAAATCGATCTAAAAGATATTTAAAAATATATATATTATATTTATATCAATATTAATATACTTATATATCAATATATTAATTTTTATGAAATATTTTTTTTTCAAATATACTCTTTATTAGTGCAAGGAAAAAATGCTGACAAAGCCCCCCCTATGCGTGCTACTAAAAAAAGCGCTGATAAAGGGGGCCCCTTTAACAATGCTAAAAAAGTACTCATAAAGGGGGTGCACTTATTAGCGCTAAAAAAATTGCTGATAAAGGGTCACTTTTAACTGTGATTCTTTTAGCGTTGTTAAAAGTACCGTTTATTATCACTTTTTTAGCGTTGTTAAAGGGTGGCACTGCAAAAACCTAGTTTTGTGGTAGTGACAGCACACAACCAAACAAATGGAAACTATCTTACCCTGAAATCATACTATAGCTAATGTTCCACATGATAATTGAGTTATAATTTTTAAGTAATATAAATATATACTAATATAAATATAAAAAAACATTACGATCTACACTATTATTCATCATTTACATTACAGTAACTCATTTTAAATATTGGTTTTATAGATTAAGCATATAGGACAAATTGATTTTATATTCCATAATTTCAATTCTATATTCATAACAAGCACTTAAACTATTCAAATCATTAATACACATTAACTAACCCCATCATATTATTTGTCATTTATTATCATTCCATAATCCTAATTATTCTAAGACTCAACTATTCTTATCCCAAGGAAGATAAGAAATCTTCAACAATTACCAAATTATAATAAGAGAAAATCATTAAGAAAAAATCACCAAGAAAGGCTCCCAACTTGATATGACCACCAAAACATCATTCTCTTCATATTTCCATATCATCAGTACCATCCCATCATCAACTTCATCAATCCACCACCACAAATGGGTTATAATAGCCTGACTATTTCCAAATATGCAGACCATGAAAGGTTTCATTTAAATTCACAGCAAGGTCTTTATCACTTTAAAGACATAATGGAATAAAATCATACTTCCCATGATAATGAATATGAAGGATCAATAAATAATGATTAAATAAAGAATATAAGAATATATAAAACAAATTATGATCTTGTTTGTCCATTTTCATTAATTTTATTAATTAAAATATTCTTTAATTTATAGATTTATCAATTAATTATGAGTCAATTTTAGCAATTAAATAAACCTAATAATTAGTAGCTAGTGGTAGCTATATTAAATTAACAAACATGTGCAAAGAAAAACTTTATCATTTAAAACAATTCAAAGAAATAATTATAATATTATATAAATTCCCTTATAAATACCCAATCTAATAATATCTTTATTTTATGTAATTTCCATAATTAAACCATTACATCTCACAAAAATAATCTCACAATTCCATGAACGGAAGTTTTAGTGTCTTCGAGGACTATAAATATAAGAAATTTATTTTACAATACTTGTGAAAAATTTTCCATATTTGAGTCATTGTAGATTCCTTATAGACTTCTTATAAGTTATTTTCATCCTCATAACCCATGGAATCAAAACATAAGAAAGGGGTGATCTAAAATGCTCAATATGGGAATAATCATAGTAAATAATGATTACAAGACAACATTTAAAAGTTATGAGGCATAACATAATATCATAAATAGAATGATCATAAGTATAGAAACATGTCATAATGAATTGATATTTTAAAATCATGAAATCATGAATATATGGAAATAACATAAAACATGAAATTATAAGCATAAGTAAAGGCTCACTGCCAAGACTATCATAGAAGAAAGAGTCCAATAGTGGATTAGGTTCACTCCCCATTCACATAAACATAGTGAATATAGTCTCATGGTTGATTGGTTTCACTCCCCATACACATTCATATTATCTCATGAGATATAAATATTTACCCAATTTATTTGAGGGATGTATAATTTTATTCCCACCCATCACATAACATAGTATGCTTAGGATAACAACTCATGCACCATACATGGTATCTCATGAGGTGAAAAAAAATTCTAATGAATTGGTGGGATATATAATTATAGTACCACCTTCACAGAATGAAAATCATAATATATACATGTATAACTATTGAATATGAAGAAAAGAAACCATAAATAAATCATAAGTATGATAAAAATCATGAGAAAGAAGTGGGTTTAAAAATTTTATCTTAAAGAATAACTGAAGGTTATATCATTAGTACAACCATGAGAAGAAGGAATTAAATAAATTTTTAAGTTAATATTTAAATAAATCAATTTATTTATTGCAAAATTGAGTTCAAATATAGGAAAATTCATTTGAAGAATCATGGATAAGTAATAATAAAAACAAACTGCATGGGTGATGCTTTTCGAAATGATTAAAGGGTCCTTTAAGGAAGGAAATTAATTATTATTATCCTTTAAACCATAATTACACTAGTAGTATTTTCCATAAAATAAATTGGGTTTTCATAAACTATCAATGGTAAAAAAAACATTTGATATGGGTGGTAGATGACATGGAATAAGGAATTGGGAATTTCCCTTAAATTGGGTTTACTTAAAAGTGAGAATCTTGAAAGGAACTAAAAACATGTTTTATCCAAATAAATAAAGGTAAAGTAAAATAACTTTATACATAAGGAAATTATATATATAATATGGATAAAATATGTGATATTAAAAATTTAGGAAGGGGAAAATGAAATATAAAGTCTAACCTGAAAATAAAAAGGGTGGTTCAGAAGATCTATTTTTCAGTTCTAAAATACCTATGATGAAACCCACATAATTAATAAGTTTAATAATAAACTATTTTGAAATGAAGAAAAGTTTAATGTGATATTCAGATAAGATAATTAATCATTGAGTTTCTATATATAAAGGATAACTTTAATGGGAAAGGAATATCTGAACGTAGAAGAAAAATAATTGTTAAAGAGAATGTGAATTATTCTTAACAATGTCATACTTTTATAGGGAAGAAATTAATCATGGGGGAGAATTTGAATAGAAAATTGTATTCCACCATATATAAATATAAATTTCATTATAAAATATTAGGGTTGAAGAAACTAATAATAAAATTAAGAAGTTGATGAAGAAATATTATTACTCAAATAAAGGGGGTTTGAGTTATCAAAAACCCTTACATCATCATTATATTTAGAATAGATAAATTAAGTATGAAAAAACAAGGGATGGATTTTTAAATCCATTATATATCACAAAAATTATGACAAAATACATTCAATGGAAATATTTTCATTATATAAGGCAGCTTGTGGCAAACAAAAATCATATCTCAATGAATCAAAATTGAGATGTGGAAACCCTACCACAGATCTTGATTCATCTTTCACATGAGCATAACATCCTAGATGATCAAATTAAGTTTATTAAAAAAATTAAAAATAATTATTTCATTTATATTTCATTTCAAAGGTCTATTTTTTATCATTTTTTATTCATTTGTTAAATAGTTTTAGCTTATATAGGTTCCATGAGGTTATTTGGTCATTTTCTCTATAACTCTCAGGGTATGTATACAATTTTCAATGTTGTTATAAAATATATTCAAAATATATATAATTTTATATTTGTATTCCCTTTATTTTTTCATTAATATATATATATATATAGTTTCTTATGTTTCCAAAATGGACTCAAATTAATAAAGGTTCCTTGATATTTTCAAGTAATGTGAATAAATTTACTACAAATAGTTATTAATAATTTTATTTATATATTGTAAAATATTATCATTCAATAATATTAATATTTTCATAAATATCATTTTTATACATTATATACATTTTTAAAATCATCTATGTTATGAGGTAAAAGAAAAATAAAATATGACATTATGGAGGTGACAGTTCGCACAAACATGGAAAATGATCCCATTTTTTATAACATGAGAGGGGGTATAAAAATAAAATAATAATAATTCTATAATCAAAATCATTTTATAATTAATATATTTTTTTATTAAATAACTCTTTTGGTCCATCCAAGTAAATTTTTATGAAAAATAGTACCCATCATTCCTGGAGGTGGTCATCCACACAAACACATGAAGACAAATTCATTTTTTAAATGCTTATATAGGAAGGTAGAAAGGTGATACTCCATTAGTAAAATAACATGTAAAAATTTTATAATAATTTTTTTCCAAACTTTAATGGATATACTAGTTTTGGAAGAGTAATATTAAAAAAAATTAAGGGGTAAGAATTACTCGCGTTGAGAAATTGAACTTTTTCTTAAAAGGATTATTAAAAATAAAGGGATTTGGAAATTTTATAGTTACTAGGGACTTATGGACATGAAAGGTAATTCTAGGAGATTAAAATTGAGAAATTTATAAGAGTAAGTCTATAATTGAAAGGGTTCAATTGGTCTCCATTATAATTGGAGAAAAAGAACTTTTGTGAACAAACATTATTTTTCAACAATGTCATGGAAATATTCAAGGTTAAATGGCTCCAAAAGTGAGAAATAATTTATTAGTGAGGGTTTTTTTATAAATATTTAACCATGTTTTTGTATACATTTTTAAAACAAGTTTTGTATCTTTCACCTTTTGATTTTTACACTTATCATTTAGGTTTTTACCTTGGTAACTAGTTTTCAATATGTATTTTATGTTTTATGAAAAATATAGGACAACCCATATTAAAAAAATTGATGATATAAAAAAAATTTATCCAATATTTATTCCAATTAATTTTCTAAAAATGATAAAAATAATATTTAAATTAAAACATTTAACATATAGAAAAACCTTTTGTATAAAAAAATTATTTTTACCATTAAGTGTTATTAATATTATCTATTATTTATTACCTATTGAATAATTTTTAAAATATTTATATATAGGTCTACAAATTATATTAGAGTTATTTTTAGAAGACATTAATTTAATTGAATATATAGAAATTTAAAAATTTAAATAAAATAATTATTGGAAAAAAACATTTTTATCTTTATTTTGGTAATTTAAATTAATCCTAATAATCATATTTGTATTAATAAAATTAAAATTAATCTTATTACATAATATTAAAATGTTATGAAAACTATTTTTTAAATATAAGCGAAAAAAATATATCTTTTAGGGTATAATATTACATAAGTTTCCAAAACATGTTTTATAAATTCAATATAGTGTTTTTTTAAATGATTTATTTTACATTATAAAAAAAATATTTTTATATAAAAAAGGATTCAAAAATTTTTTATCCATTTTTATTATGAAATTTTACTAAAATATATGGTATTAACAAAATAAGCATTTTCCACTATTCAATGAAAAATAAATTATCTCATAAAAAACCCAAAAATTATAATATAATACTAAAAATATGAATCTAAAAAATGAAGTTAATTTTTTCAAATTAAAATTATAAATTTTATAAATTTTTCTTTCAAATTAGAATAAATTTTATAAATAAAAAAAATTACTGAAAATTACCTTTTAAAACTCTAAGTATTTTTAATCCTATTTTGTATATATTTAAAATTGATTATAATATTTTTATTTACTACTGGTTTTATTATTTAAATATTTTCTTAATAATATTCATCTAATATGTCAGGAATCATTTTATTTAGGTGTTGCATGTGAAATAAGCTATTGAACATAGTATAAATTTATAGAAATATATATTGTAAAATATTAGGGTGTCACATGACCCCCATCAATAAATTGTGTCCTAATAATTTAAATAATCTTCTAATAATAAAAATATATAAGTTTATCTAAAATATAGACACATCTCAAGGTATAATTTCTAGAGATATATCAACCCTTCAATGTTAGGAAACATATTTTTCCCTTGGAATAGGATTATCCCTCATATTGATTTTTTCCCCAACCATTTGAGAAAAAAAACCATGATGGTTGGGTATCATGATTCCCACCATAGAATAAGTTTTCCAAGAGAGCTCATAGTCATCCTTATAATGATATATGATCATAGGTTGTTTTGAAATGTGATTTCCCTATTTCTGTATCTAATCTAGTGTCTATTTGAAGATAGAAAATCCATTTCAAAAATCACACAAAATTCATCTAAATGGAGAATTGATAATAATTTAGGGAAGAATAATCCCAAAAATATTATAGGCGATTAATACACCTTATATATAATAATGATACTACCAGTTGTTTTTTAATAATTCAACAGATAATAATTGGTGTAAACTTTCATAATAAAAGATATCAAAATATATATAGTGAAGAATAAGTTTACATATCACCACTTAATTACAAATATCTAATTTAATATTACTAATTGTATAGTTTTCCTTATTCCCACGTTCATATAAATTTTTGATGCACATCATTCTTTTTAGCCCTTAGAATAAGGAATTGATTTGTGTAACACCTAAGTTTCCCAGGTTTAAGAAATTGAAATGTAAGTGGTGCCTTGGGATGAACTCTTTTTCCATTCACAATTTCCACTAAACTCTTTATTTTTTTCTTGGTAATTTGTTGATTTATTCCCTCCTTTACCACAAAAAAACATTTTCTAGTTCCTTTGATACATTCTCATGGGTGGCTCTTCCCACATTTTTTATATGAATTAAATTGAATATTCTTACCATAATAACCTTCATCACCTTAACTTCCATGAGAATACATACTTATCTTATTTTATGTGTTGTTAAACTCAAATAAGTTTAAATTATTAATCATAATTCTTTATTATTGGTTTGACATAATCACAATATTTCTCAGTCCAACTCATACCCCATTAAATTTCTTTTGGGGACAATTTATATATTTTCCATGGAATTAATTTCTAACATGGTTTCTTTGGGATTTAACAATTACTAAAATTAAAAGGGGTTAATGTGAGTAATTAATGATTAACATCATAAAAAATATTAGAAATGATCTTATGAAACAATCAACCCTAAAATGTCTTGCCCATGAAAACTATTGCATTGCCTTTATTTTCAACCTAAATTTCTCTTAATTCTTCCTAGTTTTCTTTAGGATAGGATCCCTCATACTCCTTAACCTAATTACTTAATATAATAAATCCTTCATAATGGTTTCTAAAAAAAATTATTGACAAAATCATATCCCCTCGGAGTATTTATCCATGTGTGCAATATTAGACCCAATCATTATTCACAGAGTGGTGATCAAGTTAATACTCAACCATAATTTTCAGGGTGATTTCCCCTTTGTGAAGCTATACCACATCTGCATCCACTTACTAGTATCTAGACTAGTATTTGATTTATATTAAACCACAAAATCTCTATTTTATCAAAACATCATGATGTTATCCTACACTTAGACTCATCATTAGGGCTTTCACTAAAGTTCTCTAATCCTAATCCCCAAAAAGAACTAAACTAATCCTAAAAAACTAATAAACCCTACTATTATACCAAATATAATAACCCAAGAAAACAATATCGCTATTTTACATCATTTTTATAACTTAAACATTAGATCTCACAAAAACATCACATTGTCCCAAGAACAGAAGTTTTAGTTTCTTTAAGGACTAGCAACATAAGAAATTTATTTTACAATACTTGTGAACATTTCTCCATAATTGAGCTACACAAGATTCCTTCTAGAATTCCCATTGGTCATACTCATATTTATAACTAGGGAATATAAACATAATAAAGGGATGATATCAAATGATCAGAAATGGAATAATCAGAGTAAATCATGATGGTGAGACAAAAAATATAATTTAGGGTTAATAACATTATATCATAAAGAGAATGATCGTAATAATAGAAATATGTAATAAGAAAATGATATAGTATGATCATTAAATAATAAATATTTTGAAACAATATAAAACATGGAATTACAAGAAAAACTCTTGGCTCACTACCAAGATTATCATAGTGTACAAAGTCCCATAATAAATTGGGTTCACAACTCATTCCGGTAAACAAAGTGGACAGATTCCCATGGTGTATTAGGTTAACTCCCCATACCCTTTAACATTATCCCATTATATTTAAATTTTTACCCAATTCATTGGAGGGATATATAATTTTGTGCCCACTCATTTCATATCATAGTGTTCTTAGGAAAGCTGCTCATGCACCATACACGGCATCTCTTGAGGTGAAAAAATACCCAATTCATTAGAGGTGTATATAACTATGGTACTACCCATTGAGTAATAAAAATCATAATATTTACATTCATACATGTTCTTCATGATAAAAATAAACAATACACAAATTATAAACATGAAAAAACCCATGATAAAGAATAGAGTTAAATAATCTTGTCTTAAAGCATAGTCAAAGGATATATCATAAATATTCCTAATAGAATAATAAATTAAATTTTTATGTTAATATTTTAATAAATAAACATATTTATTGAACGTTGAGTTCAAATGTTTTCAAATTAATAAAAATTATCAAGTATAAGTAATAATAAAAACAAATTACATAGTTGATGCTTTTCGAAATGAGAAAAATATCTTTTAAGGAAGTAAAGGTAATATTATTTTACTTTAAACAAGAATTGAACTGGGATGGTTTTCCATATAATAAAGTGGGTTTTCCTAAAATATTCATGGTTAAAAATATTATAGGGGTGGTATTTGACATGGGGTAAGGAATTGAGAAGTTCCCTTAAATTTGGTTTACAAAAAAGAGAGAATCATAAATGTAAATTAAAACATGTATTATCACTAAAACAAATAAAGGTAAAGTAAAGTGGGTTTATATGAAATGGAACCATATGAATAATATTGATGAAATATATTATAATAAATTATAGGGTCATGGTAAAAACTAAAGAGAATGTGTAACATAAATGTAACAAGCATGGTTCTGAAGATCCCTTTTATATTCAAAAATACCTTTATTGAAACCCACATCATTAAAAAGGTTAATAAGATTTTATTTTTAAAATATGAAATGGTACATGTAACATTCATATGAGATGAAACAAAATTGAGTTTCCATATATAAGTAGAACATTGGCGGGAAAGGAAAATATGGACATAAAAGAAAAATCATCGTTAAACAGAATGGGAATTATTCTTAACAATGCCATACTTTTATGGGGAATAAATTCATCAAGGAGGACGATTTTAATAAAAAGTTTAATTCCCGTAGATATAGTTATATTTTTCATTATAAAATCTTAGAGTGGAAGAAACCAAGTATAGAAGTACTATGTTTAAGAAGAAATGTTATCACTCAATGAAAGGGGGTTTTGATTCAACCAAAACTCAAACATCATAGTTACCTTTCGAATTGATAACCCATATATTGTATAACATGAGACGGATTTTTAAATACCATATATTTTAAAAAAATTATCATAAATACATCTAAGGGTAAAATTTACTTCACAAAATGGTACATGTTGTGAATGTAAATTATATGTCAATAAATTAAAATTGAGATGTAGAAACCCTTACCTTAGGTCCCAATTCGTTCTGGGTGTGAACCAAACCTCCTGGATAATAAAATTATGTTTGTTAAAAAAAATATTAATAATTACTCCCATCTAAATTTCATTTTTTTGTGTTATATTTATTATCATTTTTTACTAATTTGTTAAATAGTTTTAGCTTGTGTCGGTTACTAGAGGTGGTTTAATCAAATTTTTTTAAATCTCTTGGTATATTGATCATTATAAAAGGTTTTTAAAAGTAATTTAATTATATAAAAAATTATATTTATATGAACATTATTATTCCATTAGATAAATATATATATATGTATCCATAAGTTTCCAAAATGGACTCAAATTAAGAAAGGTGGCTTGATATATTCAATTGATGTTAATAAATTTACTATAACAGTTTATTATTAATATTACTTATATATTTTAGAATATTATAATTCAAGAATATTAATAGTGTCATAAATATCATTTTTATACATTATGTACTTTTTTAAAATCATCCATTTTTGAAAATAATAGAAAATGATATTTGTTATTCTGTGGAGGAGGTTGTCCACACATACACAAATTGTGCTCCCATTTTTCATAAAATGAAAGGGGGTATAAAAATAAAATATTAATAATTTAAAAATATTAATTAATCCATAACTATTAAAATTTTTAATAAAATAACTCCATTGGAACAAAAATGTAAATATTTTAGGAAAAATAGAACCCCTCGTTCATGGAGGTGGTAGTTCACACAAATTTATAAAAACTTCATCACTTTTCAAATGGTTTTAGAGGAAGGTAGAAAAGTGATGTTCCATTAGTATAATAATATTTTGGAATATTAATAATATTATTTTTCATACTTTCATGCAAATATTATATTTTTAATAGTAATATTTAGAATACATTTTTAAGTAGTAACTATTACTGACATAGAGACATTGAACTCACTCTTGAAAGTATTTTTAGAAATGAAGGGATTGGAAAAACAAACAGAGACTAGAGGATTATGTAAATGTAAGGTAAATAAGTGAGAGAAAAATTTGGTAGTTTTTAGAGAAAATTTTTAAGGGTATGTGTATAATTTAAAGGGTGTAAGCGATCTCCTTTTATAAGTGGAAAACTTACACTTTTATGAATACCCATTATTTTTCAATAATGGCATGACATTATTCAATGGTAAATGTATCAAAACCAAATAAATAATTTATTGGATAGGGGTTTTTTTCAAAACATCCTCAAACATGTATTTGAAAATATTTTTTTATTGGTGTTTTGGCTCTTTTACCATTATATTTTTACACTTTACCATTTTTCCATGATAACTAGTTTTTTACTAAGTAATTTATGATTTAATAATAATATATGTTAACCCATATTACCAAATTTTTGTGTGTTGAAACTCAATTTATCCTCAATTTAATCCAATTAAAGTTCTAAAAAATCTAAAAATAAGTTTTAAATTAAAAAAATTATGATATAAAAAAATTGTAGAAAAAAAGTTGTTTTTCTATCATGTGTTATTAAACTTATTTAGTATTGATTAAAAATTAAATGAATGTTAATATATTTATATATAGGTAAAAAGTTATATTATATACATTTTTGAGATGATATTAATCTATTTTAATATATATAAATTACACAATGTTAATAAAGTAATTATTTGAAAATAACTACTTTGTCGTTATTATGGTAATTAAATTTAATCCTGTTAGTTTTATTTTTATGCATAAAAATAAAATTGAAATTATTTCATAACATAAACATTATGATTTAAAATATTAAATCTATTTTTTATATTTAATTTATACAAGTGATGGAAACTAATTTTTTAATCTAAGTGAATAAAAATAATTTTTATAGTATATTATTTTTTAAGTTTTCATAACGTTAAACATGGGTCTTATAAATTCAACATGGTATTTTATATGATTAATTTTAATTTATAAAACATATATTTTTACATCAATAATAAAAAAATATCTATTTCATTCTTATATTATGATAATGATATAAAATGGAAAGAATTATCAAAATTGGTATTTTTCACCATCCACTTAAAAATCAATTATTTTAGAAAAACCACAAAAAATCATCAAAATAAAATATTGAAATGATTAATACAAATATAAATTTTATTTTTAAAATTAAAATTCTAAAATTTATAAATTTAAATTTTAAATGAAAATATAATATATAAATGAAAACTACTTTCATTAAAAAATGCTTCTTTAAAATTTTAAATGTTCTTAATCAGATTTTGTATACATTTATAATTAATAACAATATTTTTATTTAAAATTTGTTTTATTAATCTTCAATTATATTAATAATATGCATCTAATTTTCCACATATCTTTTTAGTTCACTTTGGTGTGTGAAATAATCTATCGAAAATAAAATTAATTTTGAAAAAAATATATCTATTCCAAAATATCAGGGTATTATATCCTTATTAATTATTCTCCTTGTCTTACCATTTTTATATCGTTTAAATAGTTTTATATAATTAAAAATAATCAAATAAGCATAAGGAATCACAACATCAATATTTAATCCTCTCTATAAAATCATACAAGTAGATACCATGAATAATTGCATAACATAATGTGAAGCAAATATACTTCCAATACAACAATTCTTGATTATTATCTTATTTAATTAAATTACAACATTTACCCAATAGAAAATTAATCATGGTAATCCCACATTGAAACATAAAATAAATTATAAGTTTTTAATCCCCTACCTTGATATAAATCTTTGAGAAACATCGCACAAGTAGAGAATAACTGAGGTTAGACAACTATCAAACTCAATGTAAACCACCTAAAAACCAAACTAAAATGAACCATCATCAACATATCTTAGATACTGACTCAAAATAGAAAAAATCACATCAATAACCTATGCAAAGGGATATATTTAGAGTAAATATATGAAAGTGTAAATCAGGGTCACCTTGGATCGATAGATTTCTATCCCCATGATTCAAGATGTTTTAATTCACCAAGAGATGACTAGAAGGGACCAAAGAAGGTATAAGGTTAGCTAGGGTTCAAAGTAATAGAATAAAGTTAAACCACAGGAATATTTATCCCTATTTATAGGGAAATATTGTTGGGCCTTTTCCACAATTTGGAAATTGAACCATGGTTTTGTTTTCTTTGATCAAATCTAGATCTAAAACTCTAAACAAAAAAATTATTAATCCCCCATATTCTTGCCAGAAATTTCAACTATCAAAAAATTGGATTAATGGTCACCATGGTGCGTTGATAACAAACATGGAAAAAATGATATCAACTATATCTTCCCTTAAAGATACACCATTTTTTAGAGGAATCTTCTTTACTATTACCAACATACCACTACTCTTTCCATAGCATAGAGGAACCACCCTCTTCATTCCTAATATAAATATAAAACTCAACCATTCCTCAAATAAAAAACACCATAGTCACCAATATGGTAATTCTATCCTTCCCTATTTCCCACATGTAAATACTCTAAATTCCATGCCCAAGAAACATCCATCACCATGGCATGGTGATTTCTAAACGGCACAATAGAAGACCCAAAAATGGAAATGTATAAAATCTTACAAATGGGTTACTCAATAATAGAGTGATACATAAGGTTCTCTTTATTTACTAAATTTACTTGAACCATGGCTTGGCTCTACCATTAACATCACTATGTGCATTACCCTCCTCCCTAGGCACTATGTTATTTAAAAGGGGTGTTTCACTCTCTGAGGTTCACTATCCACAAAAATGGACAAATCCCATAGCCAGAACATCATAACATCCTTCACCACAGGATACACCATAGGTGTTTTAGATCCTAGAGAACCAAAAATAACCCTTATCCTCTAAATCACCTTTAAATCCCTCTCTTCACCCCTAATCCCATGAAATCACAAAGGAAGAATTTATGAAAAATAAGACCCTTATATCATATATCTCTCAATTTATTCTCATCCTTGATTCAAAAACAAATTATTGAAGGGAAATATAAATGGGTACAAGAATAAACCCCTAATGAAATACCTCCCAAGTTTCTTACTATAATAAGATCACAACTAACTCAACATAAGTGGGGGTAAATAAACAACATAATTTTATCATTCAATCATCACATTGATCAAGATAAGGTTACACATATCATATCAATAAAATCAATCATTAAAAAATCAATATATTCAGTTCACATATTTGAATCACATTCCCAAGTATATTATTCTAAGTCTCCATGACTCTAAAGGATATAAAAAATGAAATATAACTCATCTTCAATACCTTATCTCGAGGGTCCTAAATCTAAACATGTTATTCCTTAGATGTCACATCATCTTCTACTTCCAACTCACCCCATTCAATAACAAGGGAATCATCAATAAGGTATTGAAAAAACTAAAATATGTTTAAAACATCATGACTATGGTTCATCTATTGAGTAATCTTTAATTGATACTTTATTCCACCAATACGCTATAACCCCTTGAAAGGTCCAAAAAATTGGGTATAAATATTATTCCCATAACTAAACCTCTACTATCGATTATTAGGATATGCCTTCAAGAACACGTGATCTCTAATATTTAACTTTAGAGGTCTCCTCCTATAACTATCAAATGAATTTTGACAACTCTATTTGGCTTTCATCCACTCATTATTTACCCACGCCTTCTCTTCCATGATCTATACCAATTTCAGTATGAGAATCATTGACTCTCCTACCTTGATCCAATACAGTGGTTATCTAAAATTTTCTTCATATATCTATTCAAAATGGGTCGTACTGAGGGTGGAGTGATAGGTTTTATTATAGAAAAACTCAACCAATATTATGTTTTTTCCCAAAAACCTCAATAATCTAGAAATCATGTGGACAACATGTCTTCCATGGTCTAGATAGTCCACTATATCTAACCATCCATATATGGATGAAATTTTTTTTGAGGCATAGTTGAGATCTGAAATCATGCTAAATACCTCAACATGCTTGGGAGATAAAATTGGGATAATGATCAAATATGATTGTCTTTAGAACCCCATGAATCCTCATAATCTTCTCTAAATGATTCCTTTGTGATATATTCACCATGCTCGACTCCATAATCACCAAGAAGTTAGCTGACTTCATAAAATGATACAGAATCACCCATATGGAATCATATCCACCTTGATCTTGAAGAAAAAAATTCATAAAATCCATTGAAATTTCCTCCTACTTCCACTGTGGGACATTAAATGGATGAATCAACCCATAATGAATAAAATATTCATCCTTCATCTTTTAAAAATAAAACACTGATATATAAACTCTGAAATATTCCTTATCATCCCTAACCACTAAAACCAACACCTAAAGGAATGATACATATGATCCACAATAGAATTTACTTCTAAGTGAGAGCTTTTAAACTCATAAAGAACCACCTCATGCATTTCCAAAAGAATGAAGATCCTCCCCTAGAATAAAACTTGATGTTGATCATCCTTGGACCATCCCCCATGATCATCACCACAAACAAAATGATCTAATTAAACTATCATACTATAATCCCCCAAATTTAATTCTTTTACATTTAGCAGCAATGAAGATCACACAGTCATTTGGTAGAGAAAACCCCTACCATTAACTTCTCTCATATCAAGGTGAATAATTGAAAGCTCATCTATCACTCTCCAAGCATCTCTAGACTCACGAATATAATCATTAAATGGATTCTTGATTATCATGTCAACAAAAACATTACATTTCCCTATTTTATAGGAAATATCAAAAGTATTAATCCTGTAATAATTTGATTCACTACCATTATTATAACTTTAAATCACACTAATATAATATATATAACTTTTTTGGTCTGTAAAAACAAAAAAGTACTCACGGATGAGTTAGTTCCACCATTAATTAAAGTCAAACACAGCTATAGAAATCCTGGTATCATGGGTTACAAATTTAATTTCATAAGGTTAAAACTTTCAGGACCCATATGAGATAACTACTCTTGGTTATATCGGGATGCAACTGAATCCTAAGTGTGAATCATCAAAGTAGACCACAAACATAACTGCCTTATTTTGAAGATAGAGAATAAAGGCTCTGACCACCTTCACCTTTAAATACTCAAAAGAATCTTGGAAATAGTCACTCTATATAAAATCCTAATATTTCAAGGTAAATATCATTAGAGGAGTCTTAATATAAGAAAATAAAATCACAAATCCCTGTTAGTTTCATGTAAGACCAAGGAAACTCCACACCACTGCTACATTCTTGGGGGATACCCAAGAAACAACAACCTTGATCTTCAAGGTATCCAAATATAATTCCCATTGAGACAGAACTTGTCCCAAGAAATTCATATAATATGCCCATAATTTATACTTACATATATTTAAAAATATTTGATGATATTGAAGAACCTGTATAATGGATTGTAGATGCATTGCATACTCTTATTTAGACTCATAATACATAAGGATATCAGCAATGAACACCACCTTGAAAGTTAGGAAACTCATGAAACACAAAGTTCATCAATCTAATAAACATTAATGGTGAATTTGTTACTTTGACCCATTTTAGGGTCCTTTTGACCAATGAAAATAGTGTTCTCTCTATCATTATCGAATAATATAACTTTCCTATGAAAAAAATAATGATATCCAATATTAAACACATCTTTTTCATGTTAAGTATAGTACCATATGTTTTTATCCACAAACATAGGAAATCTCCCAAAGAGATACTTTTTCCCATTACTAGATTTCAACCACTACATACATCAGATAATCTAACTCAACCTCCAATTAGCATAGTTAACACCAAGTGAATTGGGAACCTCTCCAGCTTAATTCCAATAGAATGAACGAGGGAAGGTGTAATAAAATGGTGTTTTTCTAATAGATGAAACAAGGCATACACCAAATTTGAGTAATGGCATATGGTACCTTGTACAATGTTCGACTCTCCTATAGTTAGAAAATCAAAGGCATGTATCTGAAAGAGTCCTACTCCAAGACCTATTTTTCTCTGATGTCGACCAATTATCCAATCATGTGATCCTTTTTGTTCCTAAGGAAGAGGGGTATCATGAGACTATCCTCTTCCAGACTCTTCTCCTCTCCACTGATTAGATCATGGATCACTATATTGTTTCTATTTTCCTAGAGGATGCTTCTAGAATGAGTAAACCTGAAGAGGGTTTTTAAATCCACATTGAATACTGATTAAGGTCAAACACTAAAGATTTTAATGGATATGACCATCGCTTGAATTGAAAATAATTTCAAATCTCCCAATTGGGTTATGAGAACTGCCAACTTAGGTGAAATAGGATGAAGGAGGTTGAACTAGACTCCCTATTGTCTAGAACTTTGAATGAATATACAATTGATAACTTCTATTCATAGATATTATCTATGAAGAGACCTAATGACTTCCCTCCCATGATGATCTGGTCTTATCCATCATACTCTCAATAAACTATTCATTTTCAACACCCCAAGATATATCGGCCACATGAATAGGGTGATATAATGCTGGATCACTAGATTCATCGCTTCCTCAAAATTCCACTCTCTAGCCTTATCATTTGGAAGAATATATAAATTATAATTAAGGATATTCAAACTCTTATACATTGGATCTCCCCTATTAAAGATTAAGAATCTTCTGCTAACAAGATACCTCTACGATTGATGAAAGAAAATTAGTTCAAAACTAATCAAATAACTTCTCCTATGAGGCTGTTGATTCCTCATGATCCCTAAGGAATAAAAACAAACATTAAGGATCAGATCCACACAACTACTAACAGTTAGAATAATCTAGTACTCCTCCCAAGAATGGATCAAACTAAAAGTAATCTCTACCACCTTCAACCAAGCCTCGGTATCCTGATCTAAAATATATCCCTTATACTTTTTTATCATCTAATGATAACACTCTCAAATAATCTTCCTCCAAGAATTATATCCACCTTTTTTAACTCTAAAATAAATT